>OX465563.1:964267-2228793 GCA_950022955.1 Xestia ashworthii | reverse complement strand
AGACTGGAAGCTGACCTCAACATAGTTGGGAAAAGGCTAGGTAGATGACGATGACTCAATGCTGACAGGAAAAAGTACAGTCTCTGAAGTCAATTTAGGTTTAAGTCAGAACTCTGTAGTTGTACATGGATATTTTGGATTTCCAAGGATAATAATTCCACAAATGTTAACCAATAGCGCTCCCTCTCATTCAAACGAGAGAGAAACCATGGATGACGGTATGAAGCTAGAAAAAGCTTATACATTTCACCGTAAAATTGTCAAACACGTTAGATTGTAATATAACTAGAGAGATTGTAAACTCTCGAAAGATTGTCAAATGAACATACTGGTTACAATGTAACGCATACTTTTTCGGTATCTATCAAAGTGAAACCGTAATATTGTGAAATGTATGTGATTGAAGTCAACTCGCGCGGTGTGCAGGAGGGGGTGAGAAGGAGGGGTCCCCCTTGCCCCATAGTACCACTATCATGAAAAGATAATGTACCATTCCTGAGAAATACCGATTAATATACCCCCTGACCTCAAAACACTTTATATTCCCCTTAAAGCGTAGTCGACGGAGCCCCGCTACGCGAGGTATTTCTGTCTGCAGGGTTTAAAGGAACCTTACTAACCTAACGTGGGGGTGCCCCAAGTCCCGATTATGGCGGCAGAGATACTTCCGTCGCATGCATTTCACAATATTACGGTTTCACTTCGATATGTTACAATCTACCAAAAAATAAAGCGTTACATTGTAAGCAGTATGTTCAGTTGACAATATTTCGAGAGTTGACAATATTTCGAGAGTTTACAATATTTCGAGAGTTTACAATCTCGCTAGAGGATTACAATCTAACGTGTTAGCCAATTTTACGGTGACATACATATTACTCGTACTACGCACTAACACCAGCACTGTACAAAGAAAAAAAACATTTAGATCGACAGAAGAACACGAACAAAAAATTAATATTAATAATGGTGTTCTAGAGGGTTTTCCTGAATTATTCCCTTTTTTTTTAGTTTGGGAAATCATCAAATGACTTCTCCCACACTGGCCGTTGCACTACTTAGTTTCGATAGTACTCGTAGTTGTATGTTTGATAGAAAAAGTACCGAGAAATATAAAGACGTTGATAATTTCACGCCTGTTTTTCATGAAAATACTAAAACAAGACATCTCAAAAACCTTATTTTCCGTTCCCCATCCTGTATACGTGTATTCTAAGGGGTAATTTCAAGTCTGATACTAATTACCAAGTACCCTTTTTTTTTAGGATGGGAAATCATCAAATAACTTCTCCCGCTCTGGGCGGAGCGGGAGGGAGTGTCAGACTTTTACTGACTAAAACCCATCCATGTTCCTTCCTCGCCCTTTATGTTCCGGGGCCGCGGTATCTCTTTCGAACAGGGCCGCGGTATCTCTTTCGAACAGGGCCGCTACCCCGGCAGGTAGTTTATTTCCCTAATAATGAACAAACAAGATATTACAATTAAGTATTTGGACAAAGTAGACAAAGCCTGAATTATGCACCGTAGAAAAACAAAATAAACAAACATGATTCTACAATTAGGCATTATCATTTGTGATTCAGTTTGTGGAAGGGAAAGAACTAAACGTCAACATGATAACGCCTGTAGGTAGGTATTAGATTTACTAACAATTTTATTATGAAAAGTGTGTTATGAGGCATTGGAAATATCCTTGTAAGTAGGCATCAGAAGATGACACAAGAATCACTAAGAAACCCATTTTTTTTACCGAAAACTGCAATAGTTTTTGTTTTGCAACATCCAGTAGGGTTATACAGGATGGAATTGTTCAAAGCCACCTGGAGGGAAAGTACTCGAAATATTGGAGATTGCAAATTTTACTTATAGGAAACATTCTTTATTCTTAAAAAGAAACAAATCTGCGTTATCCTAGTGTGGAGTCCGGGGAATTTGTAAAAACTTAGCGCTTAAGGATCATTGTCTTCTGTACTAGTTTTTAAACATTGTACCTTGTTATGCGAACTGAATATTTTTTTTTTACAGATTTTCGAAAATTCGCTTGCCAAGTTTAGGAATCGCACCGACTAAAGTTCGAAAAATAAAAAATGAAGGGAAAACCATGAAATGTAATGAACTGCTATAAATTCAATGGGATAAATGCAATAAGATAAAGCACCCCTACTCATAGTTTTCCTTTCATTTAATGTATCATGTTTGTTAGAGAGATTTGATTCATATGATTGACCCTATCGCTTTATGTCAAAAAGGTGTCATTCCCTTCAGCACGACCATTCACATTTTCATGAAAATTGTGTACTTTATTGTACTAGCGATTTTAAAAAATGTACCCACATATTTTCGCTGTTATTTTACCTAGCACGACCACGGTCTATATGTTATCATGAATATGTACCGCATTAAAATTAAGGTAATCATCCATGGTCGTGCTGAAGAGGATGACACGTCAAAAAGATACAGAATGTTATGTTTTCGAACTTTAGTCGATCGATCCCGGGTTCGATCCCCGAGTGTGACAAGCGAATTTTTGAAAATCTGTGAATTCAGATCTGTTTTTTTTTTTAAATAACGGTATGTTTACTTTGAGTAAAATTTGCTATCTCCAATATTTAGAGTACTTGCCCTTCAGGTGGCATTGAAAAATTCCACCCTGTAAAAATTTAAAAAACAGCCACTCAGAAAGCGAGCATTTTAGCCATCATCTGGGCACAAATCCAGACTTGCGGGGTTGCTGGGCAGGAAATTGCTAATGGGAAACAAAAACCACTCAATCACTCCGCATTAGTCGTAATAGTGTTACTCGTCGAACAAAAGCGTTACAAGAGGAATGAAGCTAATATACCTGTATCTACACCCCATGCCAATCTCCCTTCACCACTAATTCCAGTAACAGTACGAGTATTCAATTTATTTATTGAACCAGGTGTTTCCTTACGAATGTATGTATTGTTCAGTAATTGTGAGAGTTCGACCATTCAGACCCTGGACGCGGTCACTTTGTCAATTAAGTGGCCCGGATTCCAAAACTCCATTGAATTATTTCATTTGCACAGATGAGACTGAAATTGGGACTGAGAAATCCGTCACGAATGTACGGGACGACGGAAGGATAATTATTGGGGATATTGGATGATGGAGGGACTTGTTGGAGCATATTTAATTCAGCTATTATTTGTTTGCAACAACACCATAGCAGACCGAAGTGTGGCTTATCGGAGTGAATATCACATGATCAGCTGCTACCCATCTTGACTCAGAACGCGGGGGATAAGGAATTTACTGGGTGCCCGGAAGATACCTTTTGTGCTCAAACACGAGATCAAGGTGTACTAATACTATTGCCAGCACCAGGTTAGGTTCCTGAAACTGTTCAGACTCCTGTAAATTCTAGTATCCGTCCAAGGCGCACTTGTACTTTGGATAAAAAGAACTATCGGGTTTAATAATTTGTTTAGTTCATATTATTTTTGATTTGTTTAACGAGTGTAGCGGTTATATTTCTTCTTTCTTATCTCCTTTTTTTGAATTGATGTTGATTTAAAAGAAATTATTCCTTTCTGAAGAGGAGCCATGTGGTGCATATGTCACCGCAAAATTGTCAAACACGTTAGATTGTAATCTCTCTAGCGATATTGTAAACTCTCGAAATATTGTCAACTGAACATACGGAAGTAGCAATTACTATATTTATTTGGGTCGCAAAATGGGCACACTTCACCGATTTTATCAGCTATTATCTCCAGTTAAACAGAGCTGTTGTTTCCCTATTCTTGAATTCTCGATATCTCATAGTATTTTTTCTGCTACCCGCTGAAGAGCTCTCTTAAAAGGTAATTACGTTAATGACATGAAACAAATACGAAGGATATAATCAATATTGCAAGAAGAATCAAACTTATGCTGTGTTTTTCCACATGATGTGTGGAAAACTACAAACAATGAAGATAAAGAAAACTATTTAATTCAAGCTAAGCCTTGCACTGACTGTATTAACACCTGTATTATTACTAATACTAATTGTATTGGTATTCACTAACATATAAATTTCCAAACACGTACAAACCTTTGTCGAAAACATTATCAAAAGCTGTGTAAATGATGATTGCATTGCAACTGTTAAATAAGTACACAACTCTTTCAAGCATCATCTTCCTGCCGCCCTGTTACTTGGGACACCACATCTTTCAACATGGGCTAATAAATCATTAAAATTATCCCGCTGTTACAAGGTATTACTTTAGCACCAAGAACGGAAATTTTTGCAAGTTTAGGTCCGTTGTCTCAAGAATACAAATGATCGTGGAAGATAAATATTGCACTAAACTGATCAGTGCTTAAGTAATAGCCTAGCTAATGTTGCTTTGGCTTCAAAAACACATTGTTGCGAAGAAGCAACTAATACGGGTAGTACTGCAACCTTTTTAAAGAAAACACGAGATGCAAGAAGTTTAGGGCCGTCGTCTGTAGCCATACAAATGACCATGATGACCATGGCAGGTAAGTACTATTCCAAGCTGAGCAGTGCTCGCAGTAATAGCCTCCAAATGCTACCCATGGCATCAAAAATCACAAATTGTTCTTTAATTATGGTGCTAATCCGGGTAGTATTGCAGGCTTTTTAAATAAAACCGGAGTTGCTAGAAATTTAGGTTCGTTGTCTCTAACCATACAAATGATCATGGAAGATAAGTACTATACCAAACTAAACAGTGCTCTGAGTAATAGCCCAAGGCATATAAAATCACAAGTTGATCCGAAGTAGCAACTAATTTGGGTAGTGTTGTAGTATTTTCAAACGAAACAAGAGTTGCAAGAAGTTTAGGGCCGTTGTCTTTAACCAAACAAATGATCATGGAAGATAAGTACTATACCAAGCTGAGCAGTGGTCTCAGTAATAACCTCCAAATGTTGCCCATGGCATGAGCGTGTAGTGCGCCACTTTGATAAAATTCTTTGTAAGAATAGATAGTTAAAGAATTCAACAAATGTACTCGTACCTACATTTCAGAACATAATACTCAATTTTCTCATTTCAAAGAATCATCATCATCATCATCGGCCTACTAATGTTCCCACTGCTGAGGCAGGCCTCCTCTCTATGAGAGGGAATGGGCTATAATCCACCACGCGGGCCCAGTGCGGACTGGTAGATGTCACATGTCTTCGAATTTATGGTTCTAGGACATGCCGGTTTCCTCACGATGTTTTCCTTCACCGTTTTGAGAGCAGCGGTAATGTAATAAATTACTCAAAGTAATGCGCCTGCCTGGGTTCGAACCGACGACTTACTGAACGTAAGTCGGGGCCGCCACCACTGGGCCACCGTTGCTCCTCTCAAAGAATCAGCTTAGAGGCAATTATTGTCTAACACCAAAAGATCTAGAACAGAATTTTATATGGGTAAGATTATCCCTAGATCGGTTAATATTCAACGAGAATTATTATTTCTGAGAGAGAATGAATTATTTTTGTAGCAATGGAGATTCGTCGAGAGATGGAAATAGATATTTCCATATTAGTAAAAGAAAAAAAAAATAAACAAATATGTAGCAGAATAGAATAGAATAGAATAGTAATTTATTTGCTGTAGCAAAATGTTATTCATACAAAGGGTTGTTTTGTGTTAGCTATGAATGTGTGAGGCTTAGGATATTAATTGAGTAGCTTGTTTCTTAATGATGGCAATGACTGAGTTTATCAAATGAGACTCTTTGAACAAGTACAACCTCTTTTGCAAGCTGGACTGAGTGACATTATCATAATGATAAAAAACTTTGCTAAGCTCATGAAATAACACACTTTTGTCCCGTTTTTGTTCATTCCGTTACAGTTCTGTCAATACGTAAGACAATGTGTCTTAGTTGCAGAATTTTAACGTAAATATTACTCTGTTTGCGGTAACTGTGAAACTACATGTGTTTTAGTGTTTTTGCGATACTAAATGAAAACGGAACCTTTACAAGTCACTCTGTCCTGTTCCTCTATTCAGTTTTAGAAAGATTAGCTTAGTCACTATCACTACATATTATAAAACAAAGTCTCCCGCCGTGTCTGTCTGTCCCTATGTATGCTTAGATCTTTAAAACTGCGAAACTAAATTTAATCCCATTTATTTCTATAATTCGCAATATTATTTATTATTGGGTAGACAACATTAAAATCTAATTAATCCATTAGTTTAGATTTTCAAAAAAATATTTGACTCGTATTTTTTCTTTCTCTACGTAAACCAAAATTGACGAAGATACGACGCTTTCATAATTCTCAATATGTCACGTCACGCCTTGGTATAATTTTTAGTGAGTTCTGACGTCACGAGCCCCCACTCCCGAGTTTTGATGCGTTTTATTTATGTCAATATTCATTGATTTGAACTGACGCAATAAATAGATTATTGATACTGTCGTCATGCCTTTTCTTATAGTTATAAAAACATCACACCCCAAAACAATTTGTGTCTAATCCCAAAACCTTACGCATGCAGTACAAGAGCCACATCTAGTATCTGTCAGTCTCCGCAGCATAGATCAAACACGCACACACGCGCAGAGCCCGTGTCAATGTTTAGTTCCCGAAATAAAAACAGTGTTATCGTGCGTCGTCGACTAGTCTGGTAGTGCGCACCTTGGCAGCCGATCCAGATAACTCGCTATCGCTACAGCTATCTGCGGGCTTGGGACAAGGTAGAGGCTGAAGCTGGGAAGAAAATATGCCAACTAAGGGTTCTTATAAACGAGCGGCACGTTGCCAACGGCAGATAAACTGCAGTCGTCGCCACATGTCGACGGCAGCCGTCAACGCTTGCAGTTTTGGCGTCGGCGGCAGTCGTCGACACACATTTACGCGGCATGCCACAAAAGCAAGCGTCGCCACCCGTCGACGCTTCGGCGGCTGCCATCGACGCTTAAGCGGCTGCCATCGACGCTTAAGCGGCTGCCATCGACGCTTAAGCGGCTGCCATCGACGCTTAAGCGGCTGCCATCGACGCTTAAGCGGCTGACATCGACGCTTAAGCGGCTGCCATCGACGCTTAAGCGGCTGACATCGACGCTTAAGCGGCTGCCGTCGATACTTCGGCGGCTGCCGTCGATACTTCGGCGGCTACCGTCGACGCGTCGTCGATATGTGGCGAAGGCTGCAGTTTATGTGCCGTTGGCAGCGTGCCGCTCGTCTGTAAGAACGCTTACTCCTCGTCCCTAATGGGGTTAGGCAGACACTATAGAACGACACTGGAATCTTCGTACCCATTGTCTTTGCCACGAATTTTACTAGTACTGCCGTCTCTAGCTACTGCAAGACAGTACAGCGAGCTGTGTGCTCTGTGAATTTAAGTATGACAAAATAATGTAAAATAGATTTCCATATTCTAATACAATGATTGAAATGCCATGGCATTTTTTTTTGGAACGAATACAACCGTATTTTTATAAAAGCTTCTGATTATGAAACTATTTTTTATCAGTACCCGCTTCATCTTCCACCTTAGGCCTCGCGGTAGCAAGCCTGTATCGTACATTGAACCAAAGCGAAGGACAGTGAGAAACTATATCTGTACGTATACCACTATTGTAATCTGTTTACATTGTGAGTTTATTGTGCTGTCATACTGTTTAACGTCTCTTCTTATTTAAATCTTCGTGTACATAATGATATGACAGTGACAAGCAACACAATGATGGCGGGGAAAGTTGGCAGGGAAAAAACATGAAGAACATATTTAAGATCTAGTCTCTGATGTTTTAAAGTTTTTTTCTTAATTCATATTGTATTACATAAACACAATTTCAAATTAATATCGGTAACATATAATTGGTCCATCTATATACAAATCTTTGTATACTTAATTTGACAGTTCTTAGAGATAGTCAGAAAGCCCAATAGTCTGACCATCACTCTTCCACTACCAGTGACTGGGTGTTGGAAGTCAAATAATTATGCAGTTGCTCCATTATACTTACATTTGCTAGCGAGCGGAGTTCGCGTAGCTGAATTTTTGAGCAAACACATATTATAATAAATATTTACCATCGCCATGCTCAGAAGAAGTTGCTCCATATAAAAAGTAGCATTTTGCTATATTGGGTTGGAAGCCGACCCCAAAATAGTTGGGAAAAGCATGGCAGATTTAAGATGATGTGCTTTCTGGTAATAAAAACAAACTACGAGTATGTCTAAACATTTGCTTGCTAAAAGTCAGTATCACCTCTTATAAGACAGTTTGAAGAATCAGCAAACAAGACAACCAAATAAATGGGCATCAAAATTACCCACCACTTATCACGACGTAAAACTAGAAAATTATTAATTCCACGTAACATTACGTACGCGAACTCAAGACTGATTCGCGCAAACGACGCGTAAAATTCGCAGCGGGATTACGCGAAATGACGTCATAAAGCAAAATTACGCGACGAACGGTCCCCTGAACGATCGCTTGTTCCGTGGCCCGAATATATTTGCAATGCTTTTCTATTTGAGTGTCTCGAGCTATTTGATTTAGAGCGGATCTGTTTAGCTTACTAAGTGCACCATGGCCATTGTTGGGGTATTATAGTGTTGATCCGGCCGGGGATGAATTTGTGGTAGTTAGTATACTTGATTATGTCTTATAATGATCATGAAAATAATTATGTCAGTGGTATTGGTTAAATCGGGTTGAACTGACCAAGACCACAAGCGAAAAACTGTCGAAAGAAGTTTACCTCCCCTAAGCGTCATCACATCGATTGGTCTTACGAATCTGTCATCCGTTGCAGATCCTAGAGGCCTTAACCAGATCATCGGTCAACTTTGTGGTAGTCTTTCCAACGCATCGTCATCGTCAGCCTAGCATTTTCCAAACTAGGCAGGGTTGGGTTCCAAACTAGGCAGGGTTGGGTTCCAAACTAGGCAGGGTCGGGTTCCAAACTAGGCAGGGTCGGGTTCCAAACTAGGCAGGGTCGGGTTCCAAACTAGGCAGAGTCGGGTTCCAGTCTAGCCGGATGCGGCCAGTATTTTACACGAAGCGACTACCTATGTGACCTGGACATCCCAGTTATAACTGGGTAATACGAAACCTCTTGGTAAAACTGGTTGTCAGACATCCAACAAATAGTAAAAATTAAAAGGTAAAAATCTCCTCTACTTCATGTATCATATTAACCTTTTGGACGTCATTGTCACATATACGTGACGAGCAAGCGCGTGCCCTGTACGCCAAACGACACGAATATGTGACAAAATAGTAGATGAAATTGTGGCTTGGCGTGGAGGGTACGCGCTTGCGTTTATGCTGTGGCGGTCGAAAGGTTAAAGAATGTAAATCATGAACTGGACCTAATGGGTTAAAAATCGATAAAATTTGAATATGACACGAATGTATAACTTTCAACGCAAATCCTGCCATGCAAATTGCAACAAACACATGTCACAACCTTCGCTAAAATCAATTGAAATCAGATCGATACAACCTCGGGAGCTTCTCAGAAAAAAAATTAATATGAAAACCTTTTTGAGACAGCGAAAATATTGTTAAAAGAAAATTATCCAAATTGTTAGCGTCAAGTTATCGCAGAGGTATCTCTCTCGTCGCACGACAGTTATTTTAGGCATTTTCAATTATGTACAGGACCATTTTTTAGGGGTCCGTATGTTGGATTGGATTAAAATTTTGTTATTTTGAGTTTTTTGGGTAGACATTTAAAATGCAAAAAAACTATGTGATCTGCAAAAATTTACCTCTTTCTTTTATTGATTTTCAAAATTTTGTTTTTCGAGTTTTTTTTCTATTAAGACCACTCATATGTTTTTATACATAAAATAAGCAGTGCTACAAATATACCAATCAATGTCAACAGACTTACCTCAGCTAAACGGAGCTCAGAAACAAAGTTCGAGACTAGTTTTTTAACTCATTTTCAGAGGGCTTCGACAGGTATGTACGTACAACGATGCGATCCTCCACAGCTCCGAGCCACTTGATTCTTGTCCCACTGCAGCTTACCTGCTACTTGTACCTATGAAACTGTCAAGTATTTGCGAAAAATGAAAGAATGTGAGACAGAGCTGGAATATTTTTGTCGTCTGGGAACGAGATGTTGGTTATTTGCCCGAGGGTTTTAACGTTTAGAATCTTCTAGTGAAAATGTTTTTTGTAAGTTGAATTACCCGACTGGAAAGGAAGGTTTATGTTGTTCGCGCGTATCTTGTATGTTTTTAAATTTCTCTAGAACCCCTAGTATCGTCGAAACGGCTAGATAGTATTCGATAATTAAGATATCGTTACATTCGTCCTATCATTTTTGCTCTGATGCTGATGCTTTATTACCAGGAGAGGATTGCTTCAAACTCCAATCTGCCTTTGCCAAGGTTACAGCCTATGATGGATTTAATCCTCAAACCATTATCACAGAGCTGGCAAAGAGGGTTCAAGCTGATAAGTTCACTAATACTGAAGTGTTCACACTTAGCGCAGATGGTATCAATAAAATAATAAAGTTTCCAAAAGATATGATCTTGTTCAGGTTGTTTAGATGCTGGCAAATCTGTTTCTAGTAATAACCTATTTAAGATCATGAAGACAAGTGCGAAGGATGCGCCTGCACAAAGCCTATTTCAACACAAGTAGAACATAGCATGAAATTTGTCGATGCAGCAATAAATGGACCAATGACACCAAACTCAGAGAGTGTGCTCAATAAGCCTATTTTCACACAAGTAGAAAATAGCATGAAATTTGTCGATGCAGCAATAAATGGACCAATGACACCAAACTAGAGAGTGTGCTCAATAAGCCTATTTCAACACAAGTAGAAAAAAGCATGAAATTTGTGGATGCAGCAATAAATGGACCACTGACACCAAACTCAGAGAGTGTGCTCAATAAGCCTATTTCAACACAAGTAGAACATAGCATGAAATTTGTCGATGCAGCAATAAATGGACCAATGACACCATACTCAGAGAGTGTGCCTGCTTGAGAGACAGCTTATAAGCAACTTAAATTTAAATGACGCACAGTTTGGTTTTAGACCAGGACTTTCGACAGAATGTACGGTTATGTCTCTCAAGCAGTCTGTCAGGTATTACACGGACAAGAGGACGCCTGTGTATGCAGCTTTTCTTGATCTCTTTAAGGCTTTTGACCTGGTTAGGTATGATATTCTCTGGCGCAAATTGAAGGATACGGGTGTGCCGGGTGAAGTAATTAATATTTTTAAATACTGGTATGATCACCAAACTAACCACGTCAAATGGCTTGGCGAGCTTTCTGACGAGTACGGGTTGGAGTGTGGAGTGAGGCAGGGGGGGTTAACATCCCCTTCACTCTTCAACTTGTACGTGAACGGGCTTATTGATGAGCTGAGGGACACCGGAGTGGGATGCTCGATCGATGGTCACTGTATCAACAGCATTAGTTACGCAGATGATATGGTGTTGCTCAGCCCATCAATATCAGCGCTCAGAAGGCTGATTGGCGTGTGTGAGGAGTATGCGAGGGTACATGGTCTCCTGTACAATGTTAGCAAAAGTGAGCTCCTGGTTTTTCAAGCGTGCTGCTTAACGCTGTCGCTCTTCGAAGAGTGAGGGAGTTTACATACCTCGGCCATGTGGTTACCGAGCATTTAAAAGATGATGAAGATATTGACAAGGGAGAGGAGGGCCATGGCGGTCCGCTGTAACATGTTGGCACGCAGATTTGCGACGTGGAGTTTAGAGGTAAAGATAACTCTGTTTAAAGCGTTCTGCCAAACTCTCTACACATGCAATCTGTGGGTCAACAACTAATGTAACATAGTTTTTATTTTTTGTTTTTAAAGTTGTTTTACCATCACTCGATATGGACTAATGTCTGAAATAAAAAGATTTTATTTTATTTTTATTTTAATAAGTCTATTTCAACACAAGTAGAAAATAGCATGAAATTTGTCGATGTAGCAATAAATGGACCAATAACAACAAGCTCAGAGAGTGTGCTCAATACGCCTATTTCAATACAAATAGAAAATAGCATAAAATTTGTGGACGCAGCAATAAATGAACCAATGACACCAAACTCAGAGAGTGTGCTCAATAAGCCTATTTCAACACAAGTAGAAAATAGCATGAAATTTGTCGATGCAGCAATAAATGGACCAATGACACCAAACTCAGAGAGTGTGAAGCCTATTTCAACACAAGTAGAAAATAGCATAAAACTTGTGGGTGCAGTAATAAATGGACCAATGACACCATACTCAGAGAGTGTGCTCAATAAGCCTATTTCAACACAAGTAGAAAATAGCATGAAGTTCGTTGATGCAGCAATAAATGGACATATGTCACCAAACTCAGAGAGTGTGCCCAATGAGCCTATTGCTACAAATATTGAAAACAGCATGAAGTTCGTAGATGCAGCAATAAATGGACTAATGACACCAAACTCCGAGAGTGTGCTCAATGAGCCTATGCTACAAATATTGAAAACAGCATGAAGTTCGTTGATGCAGCAATAAATGGACATATGTCACCAAACTCAGAGAGTGTGCCCAATGAGCCTATTGCTACAAATATTGAAAACAGCATGAAGTTCGTAGATGCAGCAATAAATGGACCAATGACACCAAACTCAGAGAGTGTGCTCAATGAGCCTATGCTACACAAATTGAAAACAGCATGAAGTTTGTTGATGCAGCAATAAATGGACCGCTCTAACCAACCTAGGAATAGAACCCCCAATGGCACCGTGATCAGCAGTAGCGACTCCGACAGCTAGACCAACGAGGCAGGCAGTTTCCGAATTCTAAAAGCGTGAGACTGGTTTAACTCCACCCATAATAAGTAGCGAAGAAATAAAACCTAATAACCGAGGTTTACTGAACGTTGCAGAGTCCACACGAACGCATTTCTCCATGAACTACCACGCTCGAGTTGAAGTTATCGCCATGTCCAGGCTGCCAGTACGACATACATGCATCTTGGGAAATCACGGTACTGTACTGCCTCATCAGGTCTTCAAAACAATACACGTTCATTCGGACCGACCTCCCATTCACCGTTTCAAAACAACTATCAACATTCAATTTTACAAATATAAATATAGACCAACTTTCAAAACCAACTTATTAAACAATTTTACAAAAATGACCGGAAAAGACTTTAAAATTACAAAGGCTAATAATAAGTTTCAGTTAGTTTGAATTTTAATAAAGTCGCTTTCGAGTTTGGTCGGCTACTTGTTCGGGAGGGTTAAGAGTTCAAGTTTTAAGTCACGTTAAATTCGCAGCGACGATAGTCTTTTTCAGTAAAATGGGAATGTTGAAATCTAGGTTTTTGATAAAACGATAAGGGTTTAGATAGATTGATGTTACGCTAGTGATAGTGGTCGCGGAATTAAACAGTAATTTGTTAAGGTTTGAAACCTAAGGTTTTCATTCGGTCCCAACCATGTTAATAATATCATTTTTAAAGATGCCTGCCTGTAGCGAGATTTTTGATAAATCAATGACGCAATGCATACTACGAACGCTTTTAAAAATCAAAAGAATATCATCTTGAAACAAGTTTTAACTAAAAGCGTGTGCGTTCTCTTGAAGCCAAACCGCCACAAACGCAACCAAATGTCAATATTACCAAATAGCATTCTGATTGTTTTACCGCTACATAAAAACGAATAAAATGCTTCACCGGTCCCGAAATTTTCCCAAAACACGAGCCCAAACCGCCAATCTTCACCCAAATAAACACGATTGCGTCAAATCCCGAGGTTTATCACCTTTATAAAAATTCCAGCACTGCAGGAACAACAAAAGCCAAGGATGAAACAAAAAGGTTTAATAACGCCGTACGTCGGGTAATTCTCTCTATTTTTGCCGGTCATAACTTAAGGAGAGAAATAAGGCAGCCTGAGTCGTTGTGCGAAACAATAATAAAAATAATAAATCCCCTTCAAACGCGGCTGACAGACGCGAAACTATTCGCCGGCGATTCTAGGGGGGCTATGAGACTGGGAAACAATTCTAGGACTCGTTCCTTACGGCATTTTTGCGCCGCACTATTCTTAAGCAATAAAAATTGTTTCTTTTCGAACAAAAATGATTTCTTTTATGCATTTGATGACTCATTCACGCTATTCCCATTAACACGATCTAACGTAAAGCGCTAAAAGCAGTAGCAATTCTCCACTTCAATACAGTAAAAATAGAACCTTAATTTTCGAGCTACCCACAAAATTTATGTCCATCATTTGCTTCTGAAGGCACAAAAAAAAACATCTCAGACACGCCACGTTTCTTTTATTCCCAAGGAAGTGGGATAACACTTAATTTAAGCAATAAAAACACAAATCTCGCAAATTCATTAAGCTTTTAACGGAACGACCCATAATTATAGAGTCGTTTCACCATTATTAATAACTCATAAAACAATACGAGAAGAAAATAAATTGTTCAGTTCGCCTCTTGTGAAAATTCTTGGCTTTGAGCCTAATAGTGGTATTCTGAATCAGTTTGTTGTTTCTTGTAAAACATTTTAACAATTATGTTGTTCCTCTAATCGCGTGCGTAATAGATGACATAGTTAAACTGTTGTATTTTTTAAGTTTTGTTTTGTTTATCTGTGATTTAATTGAGATAGAGTTATTTTTGCGTTTGATTGCCTATGGCTATGAAGGAATAAATTATGTGGTTGTAATTTAAACTAATTTAAGTGTCCTAAATTGTTTAAATTCTTAGGCAATTTCACGTGTGTCTCACAAATTAAAAACTAAACAAGCAATTTTAGCAGACGTTACCTACATCTTTTTTCTTTCAATTTATTTTTTCTCTTCTAGTTCCCTTTCAGTAACCAAACGCTAATTATATATGATTGTTTGGCTATTCAGAATATTGCAAGAATTTTAGCATCATGGCTACCCTACCGAAATCCCGTCACCGCCAGCAACTCGGTGCGAACCCAAACGAAAATGCGGGAAATTTTTGTTTTACATGCGAAAATGGAGAAATACGCCTTCAAGAAGCTAACATCGAGAAAACCCGGGGAACAATTGAACTGAAGTGTTTCAGTCCGCGTCGGGAATGACAGCTTTCCAATTCAATAGAATAGGGTTTGATTCTGTTTGTGGCAGCCATTCTGAGGAATTTATAATTTGGTGCTTCGGGCCCGTTATGGAAGTTATGGATTGAAAAAAAAAATACTACCCATAGAAGCTTAGCAATTTAAGGTTAGTTGTTGGTTAGGTTGGATATTAAAATACTCTGGAATAACTTAATTTAGAAAAAAAAGGATAGCTGGCAGTTAATAAAGGGTGTAAAACACCTCTTCACGAAGCCGAAAGGCACTTGTTCTCCCCATCATTGCGATCATTTTTTTTGTTCTACACCATACCTGGGAACCTTCTAGTTACGGAGGTATTGGGGGTCAAAGTTACAACTTTTTGACAAGTTTTTTTTTAAATAAGTTTTTTTTAAATAAAAGTTTTTTTTGTAAGATTTTACTTTTAACACCACACCTCCACGACCCTCGTATATTCAATCCATCCATCAGCCCAATGTTTTAAGTGCGTTACATTGAGTTCTACCACAAAACATGATTTATAACCTGAAAAAAGGAAGTTGTTTCCCAGCAATATTTTTTGCGTAAATTTACTTAGTTTGATGTACAGAATGCTTGGTTAACGGCTTTGTGACTAGGTGGTTTACACCCTGTATATAAAGCTGACTTTAAATCCTCTTCCTCAATCATGCATTCTTGACAGAATGGTCGTGGTTGACGATGATGCATTTTCTTTGGATGACGCAGCCCTTGCGATGCGCCTTCACTTATTGCGGTCTTCAGCGTCTCGGCAGCTTGGGACCATGGAATTGGAATTTGAATGGATTTCTACATAATTTTCGGCGTTCAATACAAACTTAGGTGGGAAAACAATGAAATGATGGCAACTACATCAAGGCTGGTTTGTAGAACAGTGATTTGTTGACACTTTCAATGCAGGACTCTGTCACTTTCAATGCAGGACTCAGTCACTTTCAATGCAGGACTCAGTCACTTTTAATGCAGGACTAAGTCACTTTCAATGCAGAACTCAGTCATTTTCATGTTAGGACCATTTGAAATAGATTGAAAATAAATAATGAACTTCAAACTCACAGGTAAAACATGCAAAAAGTAGGTTAATACGGTAGGTATTAGGTAGGAACATAAATGTATGAGTATGTGGTATATTGTTAAATATGTAACACTTTTTGTCAGGTAAGCAAAACTTGAGGAAAACGTTGCAGAAAACCCACAAGTTTTTATAATACATTCGGAATGGGTAATGGTTTGGAATAGAGGTATCACCTGTCATATTCATTCTGACAATGTTTGTATTTATTTACCTTATGGTTTTTGTTCGAAATAATCAATGTTTTTGTTTTTTTTTTTTCTAAAGCGAAATTTAGCTAGACTATTGTTTAGATAGTCGTATTTATTTAAACGTCGTATGAATGAATGATATATTTATTTGTACGAACATAAGTAGCTAACATAAGATCTACGGGTTCCACTATATTCGGCATTTCAAACGAACAAGTATTTAGATTTTACATCTTGGTTACATTTAGTAATAAGCAATAAAATGAAAATACTAATAATAATTTATCCTCATCATCTGTTTTCCTTTTCCCAAGTTTATTGGAGTCGGCGTCCAGTCTAACCGGATACAGCTGAATACTAGTATTTTACATGGAGTAGACACTTGGGGGAGGCCTATGTCCAGCAGTGGACGTCTTTCGGCTGAGATGATGATGATAATGATGATGATGATGATGATGACTGCCTGTCTGACATACTTACACACCACAGTTAGTACTGGGTAATAATTGAGGTTAATTATGCCTATAAAATAAATAAATATCACTGGACATAGCACACAGCGCCATCTAGTACCACACTAAGCGTCGTTACTTGTGTCGTGGACACCATAATAATAATTAATTTTATTAAAATCTTAGGAGGCTCTCGCTTGGCAGCTGAATCAAGGGTTTGATTCAAAGAGCAGTACTTCTTGACACGGCGTATTGTTAGGAGGTTCGTCTCTCAAGAGCCCTGACCACCGGAAGCTGGACCCTGTTCCCAGCGCTAGTGGGTTACTGTTTTTTTTTCATTTTTAAATCTTTTTCATTTATTTAGTTTTATTATGAGATATTTAAAAATGTAATTTATATGTATAGAAATGAATAAAGAATTAATTATAAGCCACTCATTGCCATTGTCTGACAGGCAGTCGCTCCATGTATAACATTTAGGTATATTTAGTTCATTGGGAAGCCAACCTCAACATCGTTGGGAAATGGTTATGATTATGAATTAAATATAACATGATTACGACCAAGCTAGTAAATTTTTATGTAAGTATGCAAACATTGCTCATATAGAAGAATTTCAACAAACGACATTTCAAATCGTAATTGGTAGCCATGATTCAAAACGGGGTATAAAAAAAAGTGTTTCATGAAAAACTTTGACTGGCCATATGAATGCACGAGAGCGAATTCGGTCCTCTTTGCTTCAAAAGCGCTAATTAGCAAACGTGCCAGTTACATCGTTCATGATACGAAGTTTTATATAGAACTGCATTCAGTTCAGTTCACTAAAAAACAAAGAACGGCTAAGGGTTGTTTCAACAAACCTAGGTTCACATGTTTGTGAATGTTTTTTTTATTAAAAACGTCAATAATAAAACCCTCCTAGAAATTCGACCGAATAGCAATATGACCTGTGATCAAATTAACTTTTTGCAAAGTAGCTTCTTTCAATTGTTATTCTACCTATGATTTTGCTGGTCAGTAACCTTATAATCTCTTTGTCATATGGTTTAAATCATCATTCTTATACAGGTAAGTAAGTGACAAAAATCTTCTATTAGGATTATTCAAAGTCTGGACTTGACCTCTATGACCTCTGAGTTTGTTTCGGCTGTTTCTGCTCATAGTAGTCAGGTACGAAACACTGGTATCATCTAGTTCAAAAAAAATTACGTGTAAAAGTGTTTGTGAAAACCTACTCTAAATAAATATCAGCTAACATAACTTGTTATTCCTATTGCAGACAACAGCATGTTGAAAATAAAGCGTATATAATTATCGTATATTGTTTTTTCCATTCACAAAAATACACACAATCATCCTAGATAATCACTATCACATCAAATTAGCAAATAACTATCTATCAATCATGATACGATTGCTTTGAATATTTTGAGTCAACAGAAGATATTACTCAATAATTGGAAAAATTGCGAAATGTGTGTCTTTTACGACTAGGTAACATTGTACCAAAATACTTTATTTTACGGGTAATCCCACTTGCCGTCCAGAAACAGATAATTGATGGGAATTTCCTAACCCAAAAGCAGAAAAAAAAGCGATTCGGAACATTTCTGATAATGTACCCATCCATCTGTTTTTTCTCTTAATGCGAATCTGGCATTATAACTGCAACACCTCAAAAGTCACGTACACTAAAACTGTGCGTCATTGCTGTGCATCTAGGTAGGTATCATTCAGAGTTCAAGGACACTTCAAAACTCTCTAATTTTACCCATACAGCAGGTATCTACATAAAGGTAAAAAAACATTTAAAACTAGCTTTAATATTTCTTCTTCTTCATGTCAATTCCCATTTCAGTAATTAGATACTTTTTTATTTTAGCTTCATTACTAAATATCGTTGATATAAAAAAGCCTAAATATTCAAAAAAAAAACTTTAAACTTTTAAAGAGACGAGTGAAGAGTTTTGAGTTGAATTGTTGTCATTTCGAGGAAGGTTTAAATTCCAACAACTAACTTTATATATTGTGTTACTGAAAACTATACCTTTCCTTAATGAACAACTCGTCGTCTTCAACATAATCCACCATCTAATAAATATAAAAGCTTCAAATATTTATTTGTCACTTTCATACACCAAAAAGACTGGACCAATAATGAAATGAGACGCCACGATACATCATAAAACCAACTTCTCATATTACGAAACCAAATAAGAAATGTCATCTTCTTAAAATAGGTTAATTTTACAAGAAAACCATCTGAGAAAATATAATTAAGTATAGCCAGAACACCGTCTAAAACAGAATCTCGAAAATATTTTAAGTAAAAGTCTGAAAGTGTAACCTGTAGGATTGTAACCTAGCTCGCAGGGGAATCGGCTCAAGTCACCTGCACCAAGGCATCGATTTAAGCCCGTATCATCTGAACGTGCGGCGGCGGGAGGGTTTATAACCCTTATTTTCGATAATACGTGGGTGGGTAACTGAAGTTCAATGCAGGCTGAAATTTTTAGGCAGTTTGAGGTAGTTTCATGGGTAGTTGAAGATGGACGTAATAGAGAAGTCTGTGTTAGAAGTAGGTATTTGTTGTTTTGGAGTTATTATGTATCTTTAGGAAAGGTAAATCGGCAGTTCTGTTTATGGATTTTATCAACCAAAACTAAACTAGAAATAAAACGCAAATGCCTGCTTTCTGAAATACAAGACGAAGGCTAAAAGCAATGCCTAAGGGAAGCGTACTTTTGGATTTTCAGCAGCAAGCTATTTTTTAGGCTTCCATTTTTAAATTTAATAAAAACGGTAATTGTAGAATCATCAAGTCCTAAGCTTTTTCATTAATCTCCCTTTAGTAACAATCCTGCTGACCCCACAACGCGTCCACTCCACCTGATTCCTGCAGCATCGCATCCTAATTCGGTATCAGCGGATTCGGACGCCATTTTACGTCTTTTTAGCTCCAATGGCTCGAATCTCACAGTTTTACTACCATCATAAAATGAGATGGATGTTTTTTGATTAGATTTAATTTGTGGGACCGGTGGGACCGCGTCTGGTGTTTGATGTATTAAGGTTTTATTAAAACGATGAATGCAGCTTGAAACTGAATTAAAAAGTACAGTTTTGTGTTCATCTGTATTATCTAGGAAATCAAATAGATTTTCTTTCATTTATGATAATATGTTTGGGGCTCTTTTCAATAGGATACTGTAGTTGATTTTTTTTATTATCTGGGAATATTTTGTCTGACTAGGTAACTACATAGGTACTTGGAACCTCTCACCACTGAAAAGAAGAAAGCTGATGGTAGGCCTCAATAACAAACACTACAAAGGCTAAAAAGGCACTACGTACTAATAACTGAATTACAAAACCAAATAAATGCTGACAATCTTTAAATCTTTTATGTCAACTTCTAAAATACAGACAAAATACGTGTACAAACAAACAACCTATACATCATTTTAACACCTCAAAATAACTCAGTACAACGAATAATCACTCCACAATATCGACAAAACAACAACAGATATCCTACTGCATAATTATAATTCCAATTAATATCCAAATAATGAGACTACCACGAGCATAGAACATGTTGATTGTGAAATAGATACTGTTTAGGCTTCACATTGTACCTGCGACAGACAGCCAGACACAAGGGTGATCCCAACGGTATACACTTCAAAGTCATTACGGTTTCAGAGCCAATCGATGTTGCAACTTGGGTATGGCCTATAATGTTGGGCTGAAAAATGCTAAAGATTATGTCAAATTTAT
Source organism: Xestia ashworthii (assembly GCA_950022955.1). Lineage (NCBI taxonomy): Eukaryota > Metazoa > Arthropoda > Insecta > Lepidoptera > Noctuidae > Xestia > Xestia ashworthii. The sequence goes on along the minus strand of OX465563.1, from coordinate 2,208,247 downwards.
ATTATGTGAACCTCGACTTACTTGTAATGTTATTAATGAATACATAATTAAAAATGAAATAGACACACTGACAATGAACGGTTATCAACAAATAAACTATTTAATTTGATTAGAAAAGTAAATTAACAATTTAAACAATGAAACAGTCACTTCTTTTCGGGTCAGTAACGTTGTCCTTCAAAACTACGCTACAGATTTTGATGCAATTTGTAGCATTATTTAGATAGTAACTCGGAAATGCTCATGTGTAAATAAAATAGATATAAATAAATGTCTTAATTTTCTAAAGTTAACTTAACAATAAAATAACCAACAATACTTTTGTTCAACAGTAAAACTCATCATTGAAAACTTGATTTCTTTCATTATGCATCTTGAAACAAGCGGAGAAATAAATAAATAAAAGGAGCCTGCACAAAGCCAGCGTGTAACGCAACCAACTAAAGAAAATCCAGCGTCCTCGAAGCCTGATCTCTAAAACCGTTCCGGAAATTCTAATATCGGCCACAAACGTAACATTCGCAGGATATATCCGGTTAAATACCGGGTAGGGGTGCCCGGGTATCGTCGGGGAGAAAAGAGATTCTATTGTTTCAGGAATTTAAATTTTGAATTTTAGCTGCAGGACTGTTTTTTTTGTACAAGCTCATCACCACTTTTACTTTTTGCGATGGAATGGCATTGACAGAGAAACTTTGTTGGTGGATATTTGAGTTTTAGTTTCAAAATATCAGAGATGATGGCAATATTAGTTCCGATTTTGGCCACGCGCCAAAAGATTCTGGTGTAACTATAACTTTGTTGTGTTAAACATTTTACTAAGTAATACTTTCTACGTATTTAAAAGTCTTCAATGAGTATCAATACTGAAGTGCTTATGTCCGGCGCACTTTTAACAGCCCAGTTATCAAAGTACAGAAGTGCTCCGAGAGGTGACAAACATCAAAAGTTATCTGAATAGTTGTTTTGATTGACATGTTGAAAAATATTTGTAATTTATCTAAGTACAAAAATTTCTACTTAAAAGTGTACTTTTTGTGACGAAAATGATCGCATTCATCGATCATTTCAAATTCAAAGGAACAATCAAACCCTTTCCAATGAATCTACAATTATTAATTTAATATTACAATACAACACCACTTAAAAGGCAAATATGGATTGATATATAGAGGTACACACATGACAGTTCTAGCAAATTACCGGCACTGGCATGTTTCGCTTTTCAAGAACGTATTCCACGAATTTGTTGATAACTACTATTAGCAATAAGCTTCAGTTCAATGAAAAGCTCTGAAATTGGAATAAAATTTTCATATTCTAACTTAATGACAGAAATTACCGTGAAATACTTATTACAAATATATTTTTGTGTTAAAATCGATTTGTATGCTTTGTTTGAAGCCAGAGGTTAATAATGAACCAATCAACATAACTTTTAGTAGTATTATAACCTAGGTATACTAACACAAATTTTTGTTTATGAGAAAATTTAAGAACTGAAGGTCTGTGACGTCCGACCGAATTGGTCTGACGCCATTGTTGTTTAACGTTTGTGTCTACTTCGCTAATAGATGAAGGTTAAACTAGATCAGCGACTCGCCTCCGCTTACTTACATTACTTATATTAATTCATTCATGATCAATAATCAAAATTTCCTCAGATTAAGACACAATTATCTCAATAAATCATTGGACCAACCTTAATCCCAACCTCCATGAGATTACCCCCAACCTAGACCCGGTGTGTATCACCTGTTATCTGGTAGTTCTGCCATCTTTGGCCTTACTTATCACGACTTTAATTCTATTTTGGACAGTTAGGATGTCAGAAAGTCTTACCTGCAACTTGTGTCAAGATCTCTCACAAGGGAAATATTTGATCAGGTCTCAATGACCATGGTCATGCTAAGTGAGATAAGAAGCGACGAAAAATATGAGGAGACCAGCTACCTCGAGATCGAATCTTATCTATGTACAAGTAATGTAGTTTTGTTAAACGAAGGGGACCACAAGGGGAAGCTTCTCATTCTCAATGTTTAACTGAATTGCAAAGCTTTATTTCATTCATTATTTAGTTACGATAAGGTATTGATAAATTTATGAAAACAACTAAGATTTGATGGACGCTAGCGACGTGATGAACAGAGTCATCTTAAAACTGAATAGGTCAATTTCCAAATATGCCGTAATAGGTACGTGCCCTTACGTGCATAAACCATCAACATATTCTAATCCTCTACCACCGACAGAATAATTCCAACCATTCAATTTGCCAAACAGATAAATCAAAGAAACAATTGGTTGCATTTCCTCGCATCCCTGAGACTATACGTCCAAATCTACAGTGGGGAAATTGAACTGTTGTTCTCAAAATGTATTAGTGCATTTATTCGCGCTGGCTGCAGCCCGCCTCGATACCGTACGATAATATTTTAACTTTATCTCGAATACTGTAACGAGAATTCTTCTGCTGTTACAGAGTAGGAAATTGTGGAAGAATGCAGTATGACAATATTTTACCTTTGAACCTATTTTTTGTGAAGTCTAAACAAATAGTTAAATAAATAAATTAAAAAGTGTTATTTTACATTTGAGGTGCTAAACATTGTTTTGAATAGTGTTTGTCCAAAGAAAAGTTCAATAAAAACTCGAGGAAACTAAAAAGGTCAAGTTTTGACAACATTTTTACGACAAAAAAATGGGTTCACAAATTCAACACAAAATGCAATTAAATAAAATCTCGAGAAAACTAACCAAAATTACAAACATCAAAAAGAACGAAACTAACCAAAAATAACAAAACTTTTGCACTAACACCATTAACATTGCAAATATTCATAACATAAAGCAAACATTTTGGAAACATAAACAAAACTAAATACTAGTATGAAAACCCGCATTTCAAAATAAACATTGATGTTGGTTTTTGGTGCATTTACCTGGTTCATCATGATTTTATGTTAATGAATTCAATATTTATTTTATTGCAAACTGCTAGTGAATACTAAAAAGGTGTAATACAAAACGGATCATAATCAAACTAGCAAGACCATTTTATCACTAAAGCCTACTTTAAGTTTTCAATGCAGTACTAAAACGTAACGATATCCAAAGACCCAATTACTGGACTATCCTGTGTACGATTAACTGCTGTTTTGAGAACCTTATAAATGCCACTGTAGCTGTACATGACACGAGAAGGCTACTCTCAGGGCCAAATAATTATGGAAAAACAACCATCGACACAACAAGAAGAACAAACCACTCTGTCTACAATAAAGTTAAATATAAAAATAGGTAATCAAAAGGACGCTTAGGCGTCACAGTCCTCCTCCACATCGCAATCATACGGAAACTTGCCCAAAAGAATGACAGCATTACCACGTTCCAATATCATTATTCAGTTCGAAAATAGAAATTTCGTGAAAACAGACAGAACCCCCAAGTCTCAAATTTTAGCGGTACATTTAATGTATTTGTCTACTGTGTAAATACATCTACAGTTCTACACTAATATTATAAAGAGGAAAAAATTGTATTTTTGTGTGTATGTTTGTAATGAATAAACTCAAAAACTACTGTACCGATTTCAAAAATTCTTTCACCATTGGAAAGCTACATTCACCCTGAGTAACATAGGCTACATTTTATTCCCGTTCTCCCACAGGAACGGGAACAACGCGGGTGAAACCGCGTGACGTCCGCTAATAATAAAAATAAATAAAAAAGGTAATAATAACTCGACCTGATCTTGCAGACAGCAACTTCCTTAGTTATTCGCAAAAAAAAAAGGAAATCGACCAACTGCAATTTCTCTAAAAATCGCTACACTGTGGCATTTACAAAGGACAACGCAAAAGCGACACGGCATGTTTATATCCGAGGAAGGCACAAAAAGTGCAGCGTTCCTACAGCCTGGCTACCTCTTTAACATAATAATAGATTTCGGCTCCAGCAATTTATTTCTAACCAGCTCCGCTTGCCGACTCGTGAATGTCCTGGACTATTTGTGTTAGTATTGATTTTAGGTGTGAAGGCACGTTTAATGGCTTGTTCATGCAAGATTTTATTGGTGGTGATAATGTTTGGGGTGAAGCGATTCTCACTGGTCATACTATTATGACATGCCAGTATGACCACCAAGAAACAGCGTGCAAAATGAGGATATTTTAGTCTGTGATACTCGGCACAACGTCTATCGTAGACCATAGACGATATGACCGTTTTAACCAGAAAATAAAACAATACGGAAATTGGAAATGATTACTTACACAATTTTTGGATGTTTTTCTAACAACTTTCTGCGAACCCTTTGCTCAGGATAAATATTTACCACCCAAAAAACGAGTACTAGGACCACACATCCCCAGGGTTTCAACCCCGAACTTTAGATTATAGAACTCACACAAACCAAACCAAGCCGAGCTCACAAGAAAACATAATTCCCAATTAGGTTGTTATATTTGCACCGTTTGAGGTTTTGCCAGCGCCAGCACAACCCAGCAGCCAACTAGGTCTAAATAGCTGACTAAATTCTTAACGACTTTCTCGCATTTACATGATTAAAGTTATTTTAGAGAACATTTTCTTATTTTCACAATAAAAATCCTTCATAAACGTAGTGATTATATACTCTGTGATCCTTCAAATATGACGCCATTCTAAATTGTCAGCTAATTTAAGAAAAGAATGAATCAGATTCTAAGTGGTCAGCATATTAAACTATTTACAAACTCTTTACTTGATAGAATATTTTGATAAAATGAACGAGGTTGTATTGGAAGAGTTTTAATACGAAGTTTTGGGTACTTGAAATTAAGTAGAATGCCAAGCTCTTACTTATATTTATCTATTGCCATCAACATGTGTTTTAGATACACTACGAAATATAATATTTTTAGAGAGTGCCTATCTTATATGCAGCAAAAATCTTTAACATTCCCATGCACATCCGTATTTCCCGAAATACGTGGAAACACCCCCCAGAATACCTACCGCAACAAATATTATTATTAAACTGAAAACCGAGTTACAAGGAAACTCACTTCAATTCCGTAGAAGACCTCCCCAAACCCGTACAAGGTAGTTCCATTACAAACTCGAATTTTGCTAAGCCTTACCCGCCATGAAATATGTAAAAAGTAATGAGAATACTGTGCACCATAACGAAATCAACGCACAAAACATTTTATCATTATTTAGACCAAGTATTAAGCTTATTATTACTTCAAGAGTTTGCAAAATTATCTGAAACTTGAAACATGCGAAACACTACTCTATTTTTAAAACACCAAGAGATAGGTGGACAGCAAAATAGTGATGAGCAATTTCAGTCTTATGGTTCTGTGTTTCAAGAAAAACTTTGTCAATCCCTATGCGGTATATAAACCGACTAATAAAGACGTAAGTAGGTTGCAACTTAATTTGGCAACTCAAACTTTAGGTCTCTGGAATAGGTGTTCGTTTAAAAAACGTCGGGAGATAACTTTGAACTATTTGTTTAAGGTTCTGTATAGTCTTCGTTATTTTAGCGCTTACATTTTCTTAGCTGGTAATTTTCTTTTGCTTAATATTGGTTTTCGTTTACCTACTGCTAAGCAATGCCGAGCATTGCGGAGTGACAACACGGAAGACATAGTGCTGGATGGTTTTTAGGGGTGTGTTGTTGCCTGTGGACGGTGAGCTATGGGCTAGCTCGCCGTCCATCCGTCTTATGACGACAGGCTCGACGGCGCGTTTGTGTTTCACGCGCGCCTCAAAGAGATGTCAGCAAAAAGAAAGGGCCCTGTCTGTCGGGGCTGCGGTTCTGTTCGAAAGAGATGCCGTGGTCCCGGAACATAAAGGGCGAGGAAGAAACATGGATGGGTTTTAGTCTGACTAAAACCAATCCATTCATCCCACATAGGTATGTTTTGAAGAGAAAACTTTGTACCCCTTTTTACGAAAATTTCGCAAGCTTATTAGTATATTATAGGAGGTTTGCAGAATGCTAATTAAAAAAAAATATATGAATAAGAAATACACATAACATTACACACTACCATGTATTTGACACAACCGCATACGTGCGGACGTTTCGTATATTAAAAGACTTGGTCGTCATGGATCGACTTTGTTGACGTTTGACAATTTATTAATACGTAAATCTAAAACTTTGTGCCCCCCGTTTTTAAATTAATTAAGGTCGCATTTCGACCACTGGTGACCGCTAGATAATAATTTAATGAAAGGTTTTCTTTTTGAGTATTAAATAAATACTTAGTTTCCAAGAAATCTGTAGATGGCGTTGAACTGACTACATTACTAGGTGCCAAAGCCAAAACGATTGGAAGAAAAAAATCTCGTCACGTCACATACGCTCGTTGACTGACATTTTCGTTTGCTTTAAGCTTCCGAATATAACCATTACATCCAAGTGAACTGATGTGACGTTCCGTTCCTTGCAGTAACTTACCAAGTTCAGCGCCATCTGTCTAGCGACTTGGGAAGAGTTTATAAAGAAAATCCCTGATTACGCTAGCTACCCTGGCAGCCATACTCCTGCTTCTTGATTAATTTCACTATAAAACTGGCCAGTTAGAAAGTTCCAAGGAAATGCACCAGGAACCCAACTGTAAACAGTAGATGTCGACCTTTACTGGAACCCCGTTTCTCATTTAAAAACCTCGTAAAACGTCAAGAAAATGTTTTGACACTGTTCCTAATATAAATTTAGGGAGTGTACACACTTGATAAGGTAAGTTCGCTCGTAAAAGCCAACGAATCAAGGCGACGCGATAACGGTGCGGGTTTTATCCGCGTCTAAAGGAACCTTATTTTCTCTTCTGGTTATTTTTGAGGTAATGATGGATGGTTTCTTTTAGATTTTTTGGAAGTTTTTAATTTTTTGTGATGATTTGGGAAAAGGAAGGTGTGGAGTTTGTTACAAGTGAATATTTTAGTTCTTGTGTCTTTTTAATCTTTGGTAAAAGCTCGCTGTAAAAATTTTTTCAGTTGTAAAAATGTATTTCGTCTAATACTATTCCGTTAAAATGTTTTTTTTTAGAGACAATTGAATGTGTTTTAATGCCAGTATTTATGGGGTATTAAGATAGTTAGATAAATACGATGTTATCGGGATCTTCAGGCGGGTGATTGACATTGGTAAGTCGAGTTCATTGTTACAATTGCGTTTCTTTTTTCATAGAAGCGTTCCATACCGTTAGTGAAATTAGGCAATTTTTTTTTAAACACCTCCTATGAAAAGCATTATATTCAACTCTACTCTTTTCTTTAATTCCACCCCAGTCGCTCAGTCTATCTGCCCCTTTAAGCCCGATGCGTTCGTCATTTCCTCGGAGTTTTTTACGATCCCCACCGAAACGTCAAGTTAATCAAGTAGTACCCTAACATGGCGGCAAACGATTTTAATTAAACTAAATTGCGTAATTCTTTCGTCTGTAAAGAGTTTTATTAACGTATAATATACGGTTTACTGGCTGACGTTTTGTTGAGATGTTAAATTTTTGATTAAATGGCGTATCACGTAATGGTTCTGTGTTTTCGGGATCTACCTACCCACCCGCACAGCATCATTCTTTTGCACTCATTCCAATTCATTAAGAGCAGCATGTTTTTTTCTTCTATACTCCTCTATTTTTCGTCATCTCATCAGACACTTCTTTTCTTGCCATTACATTCTTAACACAGTCCATCCATCGTTTCTTCTTTCTTTTTATCTGAACTTAAGTGGCAGTGGGCAGTGACATTGCTCGCAGAACGGATGGCCAACGGGGCCGAAAAGTTCTGGTGTGGCGACCGCGAACCGGAAGACGATGCGTTGGAAGACCACCCACTAGGTGGACCGATGACCTTGTCGGAGTTTTTTTTTTTTATTTTAATTTAATGTTACTTGTTTACGTCATAAATTTCTTACCAACAGCCATCTACATAGTCAAGATTTTTAACCTTATTACAAGGGACTTAAACGTAACTTGCGAATGGGGAGGGGGTACTATTAAGTACACCTATGCATTACCCTTCAGGGATAACAAGCGTGGTGTTATTTTACATTATACAGATTCTTTATATTTTTTCCATAACACAAAATTGCCCTAGAATAAACTAGAATGCCTCATCACGTCTAAGCTTCGCTGCTCTCAGCAACTAAAAATAACCTTAAAAAAATCACACACGAAACTCGTGAATCGAAAAGCAATTGTCCCAAAGTGCTGGTAGGAACAGAATCAGCGAACGTGAGAGCTCACCGACCGAAAATCTATTTTACAAATGAATAAACAAAATAAGCACCGCTTCCCTTTCAAGAAAATTACTTAGAAATATGACGATTGGTACAGGGTGTTTCGTTTTGTGCTGGTGGGTTTTTTTTTGTCTATTGTGTAACATGAAATGCTTTCATACAGTTGGTTAATCTTATCCGTATCTGACCACATCACTTTCACCTTAGACCCTATCAGAATACCCAGCGCTGTGACGTTTTTTAATATTACAGCACCGTGCTGAGACAGCGGCATTTCGGCCTCGTACCTGCCGGGGCTGCGGGACTGTTCGAAAGAGATACCGCGGCCCTGGAACATACTTAAAGGGGGAGGAAGGAATATGGATGGATTTTAGTCAGTAAAAGTCTGACATTCACGCCCGTTCCGCCCAGAGTGGGAGAAGTTATTTGATGATTCCCCATCGGAAACAAGGACCATTTTCGTTTATTTTAGTTTATTTTTTTTCTCTATGTTTAATTTTTAATAGTTGCACTGATAATTCACCATTTTATTCTAAATGTATTTTCCTGTGCGGGCTACTAAATAGCTTATTCTTTCTTTCTTTTTTAGACTGTATGATTCTTTGATGTTGCTTATAGGATTATTTTGATCCCCCACGTCTGCAAGCGTGTTATTAGGTTTTCCATCAGAACTTTTTCAGTAGCAGCCGTGAAGGCTGTATATGTGGCCGGTTGATGGCAATAGGCTCGATCTCCATTACATGTGACTTAAACAAAAAAATGGAGAAATGTTGAAAACTGGTGAAAATTGCATTGTAGTTTCATCTCGGACTTAGGCACCTTTGGAGGACTACAGGAAAATAGTGTATGTTATGATGACTTTTTAACGTGAATGATAATAAGGCCTTCCTTTATTGGATACTAGCTGACCCACGCAACTCCGTCTGCGTCACATAAGAGAGGGAAAAAATCCCATTGCAACATTTTTCATTCCTGCTCCGCTCCTTATGGTCATAGCGTGATGTTTTATAGCCTAAAGCCTTCCTCGATAAATGGACTATCCAACACAAAAAGAATTTTTCAATTTGAACCAGTAGTTCCTGAGATTAGCGCGTTCAACCAAACAAACAAACAAACAAACTCTTCTGCTTTATAATATTAGTATAGATTTAATTATAATTACGTTTCCTTTGGTAGTTATTTTAATAGCTATCTTTAAAGAACTCCAATTAATGAATTGAGCTTTACGTTTTCAAGCCTAGGCCATAAAAGTAATTACTACTAAATAGCAATACTTGAAAAAAAACACTCAATAAATCTAAGCTCTAAGTTATGAACCACAAAGTAGCGTACAAATGAGCATTAATGCTATGCAAATCATGCTATTAAAATAACACGCACAGCTTCCTTATATATTATTATTTAAAAATATGGTAAACATCTCCATTAGTATATAAAAATGGCAAAAACTTCATAATATGTATCATAAAGCGGTCGTGCAGCATGCATTGAATTTTATTAGTTTCCTTACTTGACTAAAAGCCACGGTTTTAAGGCGTGTTCAATGTTTTTTTTTACTTTAAATAGACAGGAGATGTTATTAATATTGATAGATTTTTTTCCAGTTCTTCCATTATGGAGATAAGTTAACATAAGTTCTCATCAGCTTGCACTACGAAGTGGTTGTTACGTCAGTCACTGCGGGCCGAATAGTGCAAAATGAGTGGTTTTGATCGATTTACAAAAAATCTAAGAATTGGACTAAAGAATAAAAAACTATGATGCTAATGTTGCTTGTAGAATTATTTGCCAAAACATAAGTATGATCGCATGTATTTTAGTATGGGTTCGTTAATAGAATTTTTTAGAGATAGGTAAGTTCGTGTTTTTTTTATCGAAGAAAATTAATTGCATTATGTTTTCAAAACACTATCATACTAGCATATTATCCTGAAGAATATCATTAATTTTCCTGGTTTTGTTAACTGCAGTGAATCATATACTTTCAGGCATTACAAAACTCGCGTTTAGGTCCAGTAGTCGCCTTAAATACAAAGTTAATACGGGAACAAAGTTACCTCTAGCTAATACATAACTAATTATGTACTACGAATTACGACGTATAATAGTATAGAATAAAGCTTAAGACTAAGGAGGCTGAATTGTTTTGCATTTAAGTTCCATGTGTTTAAAAGAGTCATGAATATGTCACCGTAAATTGTCAAACACGTTACATTGTAATCTCTCTAGCGATATTGTAAACTATCGAAATATTGTCAACTGAACATATCGCTTACAACAAAACGCATTATTTTTCGTTAAATGCATGCGATGGTAGTCAACTCACGCGGTGTGGAGGGAAGGAGGGGCCCCTTGCCCAATGGTACCACTCTCATGAAAAGATAATGTACCATTCCTGAGAAATACCGATTAATATAACCTAACCTTAAAACACTTTATATTCCCCTAAAAAGCGTAGTCGACGGAGCCCCGCTTCGTGAGGTGAGTATTTCCGAGTGCAGGGTTTAAAGCAACCTAACTAACCTAACGGGGGGGTGCCCCAAGTCCCGATTATGGGGGCAGAGATACTTCCGTATGTTCAGTTGACAATATTTCGAGAGTTTACAATATAACGTGTTTGACAATTTAACGGTGACATATAAAGGGTGTAAAACACCTCTTCACGAAGCCGAAAGGCACTTGTTCTCCCCAGCATTGCGATATTTTTTTTGTTCTACACCATACCTGGGAACCTTCTAGTTGTTTCCCAGCAATATTTTTTGCGTAAACTTACTTAGTTTGATGCACATAATGCTTGGTTAACGGCTTTGTGATGAGGTGGTTTACACCCTGTATATAAATATGGATGGTTGGAGGAGAAGAATTACAAGGGAATTATGGATGGATTGTGTAAGAAAAGAAATTATAGAAAAAGGTGTAAATGATTGCGTGACAGTTGATAGGAGAGAATGGAAGAATAAAACATGTTCTGCCGACTCCAAGTCACATGGGATAAAGGCAAGTTGATGATAAATAAATGATTTATCTATCTATCTATAAAGTTTCATCCTCACACAGGCCTCCTCTCTGAGTGTGCATTTTCATCATAACATTATATTGTACAAATATTTTATTTTACTTAATCTATCTAAGAAAAAAAGGAAAAAAAGCATTTATTAGCTCGCACAAGACAAAACATATAAAATAAATTGATAAAATTATCCAACAGCCTGTATATAAAATAAGGCGGGCGTCACACCGCGAGGGCGAGCGTGTAACGCGTCATCAAACACCACGGGGCAGACATTGTTCTAAATATTCAGTCGGAAACCCGCCTAAGTGATTGTTGGCTTTAATTTTATCAATGGCGTGACATGTGTGCAAGTTTTTTAGATTGAATAGTAGTGTGTTCCACAGTAAATATTGTAATTTTATTGCTAAAAACTGCGATTTTGTGAGGCATCAACCAAATGGATTAAAATGAAATAAAAAAGGTAACGCAGGCATAGGCATGATCAGCGTATAATGATTGTATAATGATCGTGAGCGTATAATGATGTTGGGACACAGGACTCTTCTCTAAGATTTGTTATCTTAGAGAAGACTCACACACACGAACACACTATTTATGTACAACTAGCACTTCGCTCGTGACTTCGTCCGCGAAAATCATGATAGGTCGGCTAATTAGCATGATATCAATGTAATTTATTTAGCCAATGTTACACGAAAGATGTAGCTTTCCAATGGTGAAAGAATTTTTAGTATTAGTTAAACAGTTCTTGAGTTATATTAACTTAGATATCATTTGGAAGATAGATAATAGTCTTAGACCGTTCATACCTATTTTGTGAATATCTCAACAGTTGTATGTTACAATTTTATCAAAAGGTAGAAGGCCCTTTGACAGATAGGCAGGCAGCGTAGATTATGTTCCAGTTATTTCTTTTTATCGTGTGGTTGGTACCTTACCTGGTGTCAGAGCTTTTGATGCGGCCGCTTTGCTTCTAACTTGCCTTCAGGTTTGAGTGAGTGCTGCGGGACTGTTCGAAAGAGATACCGCGGCCCCGGAACATAAAGGGCGAGGAAGGAACATGGATGGGTTTTAGTTAGTAAAAGTCTGATACTCCCTCCCGCTCCGCCCAGAGTGGGAGAAGTTATTTGATGATTTCCCATCCGAAAAAAATGGGTTTGAGTGAGTTATATCTTCTGAGAAAAAAAAAGTCACAGCAATTTACAAAAAAAAATGTGTTACTAATTTTTTGATGCCTGGAATGTTTTTAACCTCAATATTTCATATAAACAGTGGTTACATTCTCTTCTGACTATACTCTCTCTCTCTACACTTTGATAGAAACTTATCTCTATAAGTGATAGTCAATTTTAATTTAGTTTAATGGTATGCGTGCAAGCAATCGCTTTATTATCCTGGTCGAAATTGTGAATTAATTTCATAATAACCGGTAACCGACAGAATATCGGTTTCGAACAAAATGAAATGATGGCCGACGTTCCCTGAGACCTGACTCGTAGATGCAAAGTCTAATTCATTACTTTGACAGTTGTACGTTTTCTTCACTTTGGTAACCATAACATCATCATCTGCCTAGCCTTTTCCCAACTATGTTGGGGTCGGCTTCCAGTCTAACCGGATGCAGCTGAATACCAATATTTTACATGGAGCGACTGCCTATCTGACCTCCACAACCCAGTTAATACTGGGTTATACGATACCACTTGGTAATAGACTGGTTGTCAGACTTTTTGGGCCACTGAATACTTGTAACGACTGTCAAAAATGGACAAATGACAGCCGGGAACAACAGCTTAACGTGATTTCCGAGGCACGGAGGGAACTCGGTATGTAAGGGTGGTCACCCATCCACAGACCAACCCAGGCAACCACGGCTTAACCTAAAGATCGGTCTGAGTGACTGTTATTATTTAGGCACGAGCTCCTCCCTCTCTCCCTCTCTGTTGGTAATCATAACACATAACAAAAAAAAAATGGCCAAGTGCGAGTTGGACTCGTGCGTGAAGGGTTCCGTACCATCACAGTAGAGTAGGTTGTTATAGCGGCTACAAAAATACACATTCTGAGAAATTTCAACGGTCAACCTGTTATGGATCATGAGACGCAGCCCGCTGACAGACAGACGGACGGCCGGGCAGCGGAGGCTACGGAACCCTGAAACTTATTTTTTTTTTCTGTTGCCTCAGATATATTAACGGTAGTTTACAAGTTTGAGGTTGTACACTGATTTTGATTTTATCTTCAGTTTTATTTAGTACCTATGTTTTCCACGACTCAAACCTCGTTGTTTAGCTTGGCACTTGATGGCGCTGCGTATAATAGTTTTTGGTTTACCAATAAAATTGGTATTTTGCAGATATGAGTTGGTAACATAAAATAAATAGTTAGCAACAGCCTTATTTTACCAGAAGACATGCAAAAATACAAAATACACTATAGTGATGCTAAGTTGGTACATAATAATAAAGATAGAGAATGTCAATACCTGTGAATGTGAATGTCTATACACAATTATTATTCTAACTAGCTGTTGCCCGCGACTTCGTCCGCGTAAACCACCCTTGTCACATAGGGGTATAAAAGTAGCCTTCGACTTGTTCTTTATACTACGAAATATACACAAAAAAAAATGTTAAATCGGTGAAGTCGTTTCGGAGAACTTCGATAACAAACATGTGACACGAGATTTTTATGTATTAGATAGCTTTGTCTGCGGCTTTGCTCGCGTTGAATTCGGGGTAATTTTAATTAAAAAATGAAAGAATTTCTTTGCGCAAAACAAAGAGTAAGTAAAATTCAAGATCCAGCAGACTTTTAAAGATATACATATCTGGGTTGCTCATAAATTAGTTGGTTTCAAAGCAGAACAGAGGAACTTTGCAGAAGTATTGTGTAAAATCTTAAATTATTGTCTAGGATGGAATTACTATGGCCGGTAAATTACATAACGATACGTAGCTACGAGGACAAACAAAAATTAAAGAAAAATTAGATTTGTGTTCAGTGAAAACCATGAAAACGACACCCACGAAGGAAAACCGAAAAAAATCCTAGGTGCCTTCTTGGATTTTCATTTTGACCTCATTTTTGTTATCAACGACTCCGAAAACCACGCAAACGACACCCATGACGGAAATATTAAAAAAAAAACCCTAGCGGCATCTTGGATTTTTATTTTGACCTCATTTTCGATATCAGTGACCCCAAAAAACATGAAAATGACACACATGACGAAAAATTTACATCAACGCCATTTCGATTTTCATTTCGGTCTCATTTTTGTAATCAGCGACCTCGAAAACCATGTAAACGACACACGAGATGGAAAAACAAATACTTTTCCTGGGCGCCATCTTGTATTTATCAATAGGAGTACTCTTGTGAGGTTTCGAATGAAATAGTCTTACCAATCTTGTTTCCCCTTTGAGTTTGTTTCACAAACATTTGAGGCCCGTTTCACCCCTTGGAGGGTAAATTTAGAAAAATTATTTCTTATTGCACCCCTAGACTACATAAGGAACCTACTTGCCAAATTTGGAATCAGTAGACCCAGCGGTTTGGGCTGTGCGTTGATTTTTAGAATTTTTCACCCCATTTACCTCTTAGGGGTTGAATTTTGAAAAACCTGAAACCCATTTCTACTCATTTATCAATGGGAGTACTCTTGTGAAGTTTCAAATGAAGTAGTCTAACTTATCTTGTTTCCCCATACAAACTTTGGAGGCCCGTTTCACCCCTCTTAGGGGTTGAATTTTGAAAAAACCTAAAACCCATTTCTACTCATTTATCAATAGGAGTACTCTTGTGAAGTTTCGAATGAAATAGTCTAACTAATCTTGTTTCCCATACAAACTGGACGCCCGTTTCACCCCCTTAGAGGGTGAATTTTGAAAAAAAAATTCTTAGTGCACTCCTAAACCACATAAGGAAGCTACTTGCCGAATTTGAAATCTGTAGACCCAGCGGTTTGGGCTGTGCGTTGATTATTACACTTTGTCACCCCATTTACCCCTCTTAGGGGGTGAATTTTGAAAAAACCTGAAACCCCTTTCTACTCATTTATCAATAGGAGTACTCTTGTGAAGTTTCGAATAAAATAGTCTAACTAATTTTGTTTCCCCATACAAACTTTGGGGGCCCGTTTCACCCCCTTAGAGGGTGAATTTTGAAAAATCCTTTCTTAGTGCACCCCTACACTACATAAGGAACTTTCATGCCAAATTTGGAATCTGTAGACCTAGCGGTTTGGGCTGTGCGTTGATATATCACCCAGTCAGTCAGTCAGTCAGTCAGTTTACTATTTTATATATATAAATATATAGAAGATAAAAGAAGATAGATAGATAGAAGATAGATTATTCTTTTATCACTCAGTAATAACCTGGAGTCTGCCGAGCTAATGTCATAAAAGTAGCTCCAAATTCACTATTATTATTTCTACTTCTCCGTCAATCCATTTAGGATATACAAACATATCATTTTGCTATACCAACTCAATATCTTGCCAACGCGTCACATTCTCACCCGCAGGTGGTCTAAAGTCACAGAAGTTTTTATCTTTTCCTTATCAAATGTCATTGGTGTGCAACGTGACATGGTTGCGACACGGACACGGCTGTTATTGCCTCCCAACACGGAAGGCGGTCGAAGGGACATCGCAGCTTGATTGACATTACTTATTTATTCATTCCTATAGCCTTCGGAAGGGTTGGGTCAGTTTCGGCTCTTACTAGGTTTACTCGATGAAGTTTTTGACAAAACATGTGGATATGGATAACATGCTAAAAGGCGAGTATCCCAATTTTAATTATTAAGGGGCCGGCGGAGCATGCGTCGTTCATACAAACGTAATACCAAAACAATTTGTAAATCAAACATATTCTTAATGTAGTATGTATTTGTTTCGATTGGGTTACAAAATATCTATGTTCCCAAATATATGTATTGAAAGGACAATGATATAGAAACGAAATATGAGGAATTTAAAATTTCTATAGAAAGCTTATTTTTCCCATAACTCTTGTTTAAATCAGTATCCATTCAAAATATACATTTGGAAACCTAGATATTCTATAATCCAATCGAAATAAATCCATTCTACCATAAGAATATGTTTGATTTACAAACTATTTTGGTATTACGTTTGTATGAACTACGCATGCTCCGCAGGCCTCTTAAGTTTAATGATGAGACTTTCTTGCCAGCATCACTATTCGTTTTTGAAATTCACTAATAGAAAAAAAATATAGAAAGTGATAAGTGAAATTATTATAAGAAATGTTTTAAAGCATGTAGAAAGAGGATAATGAATAAAAAATACTAATCAATTTATTCATAACTAGCTTATGCACACGACCGCGACCGCGTCGCGTAGTCCTCATTATACTCCTGGGATAAAAAGTATCCTATGTTCTAATTAGCTCGATCGCAGATCGAAGAGAATCGATCCAGGTTTAAATATTCTTGTTAAGGCGATTACACAAGCTAAACGCGAGTTTTATAATTACTAAAAGTATATGATTCACTGCTATAAACAAGACCAGAAAAATATATGATATTCTTCAGGATATATGCTAGCATGATACTGTTTTGAAAACGTAATACAATTAATTTGGCTCGATAAAAAGAAATCACGAACTTACCTCTAAAAATATCTTTCAAACAATAAAAAAACATACTAATATGCATGCGATCATTCTGATTTTTTGGCAAATAATTCTACAAGCAATATATTAGCATGATACTGTTTTGGTTTTTTAATCCGATCAATAGTTTTTTTGTAAATCGATCGAAACCACTCATTTCGCGCTATTTGGCCCGCAGTGGCTGTCGTAACAACCACGTTGTAGTGCAAGCTGATTAGAACTTTATTCTAACAGCATTTCAAACGAAGTTTGAACCACCACAAATAGAGTTGCTAATTGAGCTCTTCTAAGCGCCTTAACCGAAAAAATCTAATTAGTCCGTCACTTAGATTATCAAAAAATATTTGACCCGTATTTTTTCTTTTTTATTTGTCACATAAACCAAAATTGACGGAGATACGACGCTTTTAAAATTCCCAATACGTCACTGTTTGGTATCATTCTAAGTGAGTTATGACGTCACGAGCCCCCACTCCCGAGTTTTGATGTGTTTTATCTTTGTCAATATTCGTTGATTTACAAAAACAAAAAATACGTGTCCATTATTTTCCATT
This sequence comes from Xestia ashworthii, assembly GCA_950022955.1. Taxonomy (NCBI): domain Eukaryota; kingdom Metazoa; phylum Arthropoda; class Insecta; order Lepidoptera; family Noctuidae; genus Xestia; species Xestia ashworthii. The sequence continues at coordinate 2,190,793 of OX465563.1, read as the reverse complement.
ACTCTAACTGACGGACTAAATAGATTTGCAATTTATTGATGGTGGAAACTAGCCTATTACCTAACTATCTGTGTGCTAAATTTCAATTAGTTAACTATCTGTGTGCTAAATTTCATCTAAAAGCAGTCTACAGATTTAGATAGGCTTCCCAATAACAGAGCATTACGGTAGAAATGTTATTATTATTTTATAGCTAGTTTGTTTTGCTAGTCGCTCTATGTAAAATACTGATATTCAGCTGCATCCGGTAAGACTGGAAGCCAACCCCAACATAGTTGGGAAAAGACTAAGCAGATGATGATATAGCTAGTCTGCTTTGTCCCAGTGCTGGGCATCTAGTTCGTCTCGCCATCTCCTTCGTGGTCAGCCTCGACCCCGTGTCACAGTTTCAGGGCACCATTACCGAGCTAGGTATAGAAATGTGTGTGTTCAAAAGTTCTTACCCACACCACAGCTTATCTCTTCAAGTAATTCAAGCGTTAAGTTACAGCTATTATTTAAATCAAACAATTACCGACCTTTTAAACTCCTACCTTCCATAAATCTTCCCTCTTTTCGCGTTCCAAGGGTACGGGTCATTTTTGTTTGCAGTGTGCCTCCTGGAGACCCTTTAAATACAAATAACGTTACCTTCTGGGAACAATGTTTATGAGCTTTTCATTGAACGGAGGTCACAGAGGGGCGGGGGGGAGTGACGCCAGGGAGGATGTTTGACGTAAGTAGTGTACAGTATACCTTGGGACACGCTCTTATTTGTCAGGTCATTAACTTGTTACGGGCAAGATATTTGTCTGTATGTGTGTTTGTTTGTTTGTAAATATTGTTTTATGTGTGTGTATGTCTGTGATTGGGGATTAAATGGTTGTGAATAAGAGATGTTAAATCGTGCTATGATGTTTATAGGCCATGTTATCCTGAGATCATTTACTCTGAATTGAAATCGTCATCGAACAGCTTCAGTCAAAGAGATTTTTTAGAAAGTTGTTCACATTTATTGCACATTTTGAGAGGATGATCATCAATACGTCCGTTAAGACGTCGCAGACAGTAGGTAGTCTAATTGCGTGCACATTCTAGAAAGCAATGCCTTAAATTTAACCATTCAACAAAATTATTATTTTTTGACACAGTGGAGCAAAAGAGTTCTCAAATGTATAAAGTCAACACAACAAACCACACACTGCACCACACCACACCGCAACACACACCACACCGCACCACACACCACACCGCAGCACATACCACACCGCACCACACACCTCCCCGCCAACACAACACCACGCCGCACATCATATCAGATCACATCAAACCACATACATCTTACACACACGCCACACACCCAACTAAAGCACACCACGCTTCTTACCACATCAAACAAAAGATGTTAAAATACTTAATATAAGTAAAAAAAAAAAATTAACAAACTGTTATATGCGTAACATAATATATCTAAGATATGGAAGAGCGGAGTCTCCTAACACAGGCTTTTTTTTTCTAAAAGGAGGCTCCAAACACAATTTATTGTATATGAAGCATTTTGTTAAAATAAAAATATTTTTCATTTTTTCATCAAAGTAACAGGATGATGAATTTCCTTCAAAATCGATCTGACTAATCACAATTGAAATGCAAGTGCAAGTAGCTTGAGGTGGTTGTAAAAATGGATTTTCTTGGGTAAAAACCATTCCTTCAGGAAAAAATTAAAACAACCAGCAACATTTTAAATTAAATATGTCAATACGCAAAATAATATGTTTCTCCAACGTTCTATCGAATCCAAACATGCCTTAGGGAAGTCGTTGACCCTTTCTGTCACAGACAAACTAAGTTGCCAGCTAAATTCATTTAAATACTGATAATATTGATAACTGCCTAGACGCGGTCAACGACCTCTTATCAATGACCTTCCCCGCGTCCGATATTTTTTTTCATTCCGATATTTTTGCATGAATCGAAGTATACGTCATTTGTCATGCTTTGTTATAATCATCATAAATCGCTAAAAGGAACGGAAACAGTCATTCTCTGATAGAAGATCTTTTGAAGTCATAATAGAGATAGCTAATTAGAATGTTTATTTGTAACACAAAACTTCGATGAGAACCTAGATACTCGTAATAATACATTTCAGTGAAAAATGTATATAACAGCGCATTCATAGATGAATGAACGAAAACTATGCTACTTTCTAAAGTAGTTAAGTACTTCAGTATTTAATTAAACGAAAAATAATCTTTTCCTTTTTTCATAGTTCAAGATCTGTAAGCCAGCTAGTGAAAGCGGTGTGGTGGTGACCAGTGGTGAGCTAGTGGTCATGTCTAACGAGATGTGGATTCGAACCCAGGCCGAATTCAGACCCCAATGTATTACAACTAACAACACTGTTCGCAAAGTGTAAAGGAAACATCGTGAGGAAACTGTAACCAAAAAATCGAAAGCACATGGCATCTACCAACCTGTACTGGACCCGCGAGGTAAATTACACCCCATCACCTTTCACAGAGAGAAGGCATGTGTCCCTACAGTGGGAACAATCATCGGCTTCCTGCCTTTGTTTCCATTCTATTTGGAGTCAGCACAACACGTCCTCTTCTTCCATTCTCAGCTTTCAAACGTCACGGCATCAGTTACTCCTTTCTCTTTCATATCACTCCATAAATAATCCACTCATCTTCTTTTTGGCCTCTCCCTCTCCATCCACCAAAATTCGTGATGTCCATTACTCGTTCAGGTCACATGCATTTCTGTGTGCAGCTGATTATGATAAGCCAACCAGCCGATGGCCCAATATTCTGGATGCACCAAACGTACTTTGAGTACTTGCGTATGTTATTATGTGTCATATCTACGATTAGCGGGACATTTCTGGTTGGTATTTTGACTAATACATAAACATACAGTGCGCAGTAACTTATAGGTACCTACTTACACAGTATTGCCACATTTTATCAATACTTAGCTAATACGGTAGGCATTTAATATTCCTACCGTTCCGGACAAGTTCGGACTTGTCCGGATTAGTAATAATAATGCAATGATGTCCCTAAAATGTTGCACAATTATTTATGAGTATATGACTTTAAGTTTGTAAGTAATATTCTAAATAGATGACGAAACTTCTCAGTTATCTTAATTTATCATTATCATTGAAAACGGCATATTTTACATGTTTACTGTTTGTTTTGAGTTCCCGATAATTCGGCGCTGTTGCAAGCACCAAGATCACGGATAAACTGAAGTTATTGTGAGTGAGTGTAAGTAAAATGGTAAATATCCCGTTTCAGTGTTAATGATAATATTAATAACCGTATCAGGTTAAAAACCTATATGTTAATTTAGCTCTTTTATACCCCAAGCCGATTTACTGGGTGACACCATACACTTCGGAAAGTCTGGCCATCGGACCTTTGTGGGTTCTACATACGTTATTTTTGACAAAGATTTGAATGACAGGGCCTATTGCATAACGTGCTTTCTGAGGGACGAAGGGGTGGGTACATGGAAATGATGCTCTTAATACTTACTAAGGTTTTTTTTAACATGCGTAAATAACTTCTTGATGACTGTTTTTATTCCTACCCAAACCCTTTTCAGTTTTGAGATAAAAATGTAAATTCACATAGGTATTACATTTTTACTTGTGTATTTTTACATAATGCCTACATTTGTAAATGTAGAACCGTCTCCCAAAATGAGTGGCAGTTACCCACGTCAAATTATCCACGACGGCTATTTTCAGTTTCATAACTTTTACAAAAACAAAAAGCTACCTTTAAGCTCGTGTTGGTGCGTATTTTTAGTTATTTATTTACCGCCTATTTACATAAGGATAGGTACGGTGTTGAACTGTTTTCGGAAATCCATTTTCGATGGATGTTATTTTCATTTTCAGCGTTTTAAAATAGGTTAATGAAAATGTTTTTGCTGTTTGAAATGGTTTCCTTTGGACCAGTGTGAATATTGTGATTTGTCGTGTATTTCTATACATTATGTTTTTGGGTTTTCTGCTTCATCAATGGCGATGGCGGTGGCGTGCCAAACTAATCTATGTTATTCTTTGCAAACTAATGTCATAAACAAGGTACTTAAAGTAATAAAAAAGTGCTATGGTAACATTATCCTAAATCACCACCAACAATCTCAGGCCACCAACTCTCTGAAATTCAATTTTTTTTCGTATTTGTTTTTTGCTTTATAAACTCGTTTTTTAATTCTAACAGAGACTATCTGTACTGAAAACAAATCTCACAAAACTCGCAGCTGATTTCTAACAATTTGACCCCGAGTCATCGTGGGAAGTGAATTAAAACGCGTCCACGAATCATATGATCGTGACGTCAGAGCATCACGATCAAAATATTAGATAATAAACATAGCAAGGTGACACGCTGATAACAACAATCGGGGGTTCAACGACCGCGTTATCAGCACGACCTCAGAATCACCGATAGCCTAACACGATGCGTTACATGCGACTTGATCACCATAGGTTTTAGAATATTTAGGTTTTCACACGTATTGTTTAAGTTTTTCATTTCCTTTAGCGTGGCTTAATTAGCAGTATGAATTTCCCTATTTACACTTTTAAATTCTTATTTCGACGAAATATCGAGTGTATACTGTTAGCAGTAATCCACTTGATAACAGAAACAACGTTGTAAACACTCTAAAATCTACTTCATTAAGTTTTACAATCTTTTTCCATCCTGTTTTGAACCAATTATGATGAATTACCAACACTACAGCATGTGTGAGTTTACCTACGTTTGTGTATGTGTTCTGGCTACGTAGTTGTTTAATTCTGAATGGAACCATCTTCCTTTACCTTTTTCCTGCATTTGCAGTGTTTTTTCCACTATTTCTCCTTTTCTTCATTACAGAATTTTATTCATGAAAACGGTTCTGAAAAGTTCCTCCCCATTAAACCAAATTAAAAACTAATGATAAACAAAACCACGATTAAAAATCCAATATGGCGGGTGTCCATGAATCATTGCATGAAACAATTAACCCAGATATAGCGATCGAGGCATAAGCTCCATGAAATTATAAATGATGTAGGAAGTAACGCGGTGAATCAACTGGTTGCGTGCATTGTGGGGAAAACCGTGTTTAGTTTAAAGTTGGTACAAAATTGATCAGCAATTTAAAGGAGTTGCACTTGAACGTAGTTTTGGTGACTGACTTTTTCTGCATCTAACTATTAGAGATATTGAACGTAGTTTCGGTGAATTACTTTTTTTGCATCTAACTATCAGAGATCTTGAACGTTGTTTCGGTGAAGTACTTTTTTTGCATCTAACTATCAGAGATCTTGAACGTTGTTTCGGTGAATTACTTTTTTTGCATCTAACTGGCGGAGATCTTGAACGTTGTTTCAGTGAATTACTTTTTCTGCATCTAACTATCGGAAATCTTGAACATAGTTGCGGTGAATCAACTGGTTGCGTGCATTGTGGGGAAAACCGTGTTTAATTTAAAGTTGGTACAAAATTGATCAGCAATTTAAAGGAGTTGCACTTGAACGTAGGTTTGGTGACTGACTTTTTCTGCATCTAACTATTAGAGATATTGAACGTAGTTTTGGTGAATTACTTTTTTTGCATCTAACTATCAGAGATCTTGAACGTTGTTTCGGTGAAGTACTTTTTTTGCATCTAACTATCAGAGATCTTGAACGTTGTTTCGGTGAATTACTTTTTTTGCATCTAACTGGCGGAGATCTTGAACGTTGTTTCAGTGAATTACTTTTTCTGCATCTAACTATCGGAAATCTTGAACATAGTTTCGGTGAATTACTTTTTCTGCATCTAACTATCGGAAATCTTGAACATAGTTTCGGTGAATTACTTTTTCTGCATATATCAGAGGTCTTTTCTGCATCTAACTATCGGAGATCTTGAACGTAGTTTTAGTGAACTATATCTCTGCATCTAACTATCGGAGATCTTGAACGTAGTTTCGGTGAATTACTCTTTCTGCATTTTACTATCAGAGGTCTAGACGAAGTAACATTCTTTTAGGAAAAGATACATACAAAAACTAACGCCATCTTCCTCCTACCCACTAACTATGTACTTACCTACATGCACCTTTTTTCTTCATCCACATGCATGATACATCAAGTCACACAACTGACCTATCTGTAGAACGTCATTAGTCAATACGATGACGGGCTAGCGGAATAGTCAAAAATGAATAGGCTTGACTAGGTTACGATAATCTATGTATATAAAAATGAATCCCTATTTCCCTTGGTCACGGCATCACGCTTGAGCTGGATCGATTTCACTAATTCTTTTTTTGTTGTGTTTGTTATTGTCAGGAGAAGGTTCTTAGGTAGGTAGTAGTAGGTAGGTAGTAGTAGGTAGGCAGTAGTAGGTAGTAGTAGGTAGGTAGTAGTAGGTAGGTAGTAGTAGGTAGTAGTAGGTAGGTAGTAGTAGGTAGTAGTAGGTAGGTAGTAGTAGGTAGGTAGTAGTAGGTAGGTAGTCGTAGGTAGGTAGTAGTAGGTAGGTAGTAGTAGGTAGGTAGCAGTAGGTAGGTAGTAGTAGGTAGGTAGGTAGTAGTAGGTAGGCAGGACAGGACAACGTCTGTCGGGTCGGCTAGTATTATATAAATCCTGTTGGAAAACGTCGTAGAAATGCAAATGGTTTTTCTTTGAAAATTGTTACTTTGGTCCTCTGGTTACATACTACAGGAGTGATATTTGCTATAAGTTATTTTTTCTTCTCCTCTGTTTGAAATCGAAATTATCTACTATATTATCAACACCCAAACTACCTCACTTCCATGACTGCATGTATTGCTGTATTGGGATACACAGAGCAATAATTATATAGCGTATAACTGAAGAAGGCACTCAAAAACTATTTAAATACCAAATTGCAATACAAAAATAACGTTCTAAACGAATACAGCACAATATACACCCAAGTCCACATGATAAGCAGTGGCACACGACCTTGTACCTTATCTCAACGTGACTCAGTACAATATGTACTGTACTGCAGCTGGTTTCTGGTTGCTCGAATACTCGCCCTTCGTCTGCCGTGCGTTTCAATATAACTTAAATACATAATAACTGTACACTAGGTCAATGTTGCCTTGCATGATTTTTTAGAACTAATTTGTATTGGAATAATTGCTTTGGTCTATTATGAGCGGATGTTAAGAAGCAAATGTATGTCATTAGATTTATGTGTTGAGATGGCTCATCTGTTTCAATGTGTAGTCAGATATAAATTAGATTGGTATTATAGTTCATTTATTTTTTATAGGACTCCAACAGAATATCTAACTTCGGCTTTAAATAGTGTTTGGGAAAGTTATTGTTACTGTGGTACAATTCAGTAAGATACAATTGACATTAAAAGGATGCAAACGACCTAAAACCGATTTCAAAAAGCAAAATTATTTTTGAAAATTAAAGAAAGAGAGGGAAAGAGAACGACTGAAAATCAAATTTAAATAATTCCGAGTATGACTGACTTGCATATAAAATATAATCAAAAACTCAGTCATCCAAACTTGGCTTCTCCTAAGTTGAGTCATAACTCACGGACGAAATAGTAAGGAACATTGTGTTTTTCAGAAAATTTACAGTAAAGTCATCATAACAGGACACACAAAGAAACAAAACCACAATAATAAAATAGATAAAGCAGCAAACTCAGGTGCATTAGAAACCGCAGGTGTCGACGTTCCCCAACGGCTAGAAGCTGACGAAATAATTGATACAAATTATAACACGTAACTACTAGTGTACTAGATATGACTACAAGTCTATAGTCACGTAGGTATCTACATCCAATGAATCATAATTATACGGGATATAGAGATAACGCACCAATGAACAGAGAAATTAAATCGATTCAGTTCGAAGCCAAATAATAACAGCAACATTTGTAGATCTTTGACACTCGATACAGGTACTCAGTGAATGGAAAATCTGACAACCAGTTTTACTAAATAGGCAGTCGCTCCATATAGTAATTTAGCTGAGCCCAGTTAGTCTAGAAACCGACTGCAACTGCAACACAGTTGGGAAAAAGCTATGCCGATGATGGTATGGTGGGTTGTAAAATCGATGACACTATTCACTTCATGCATTTTCCATTTATGGTTAGATCTTGGTTATTTCTCCAAAACACTATCTCAGACACTAATATGCATGTGCTCACGCGAGTTGATCAAAATTATGTCTGGACCTTACAAGAGACTATGACCTCTGAGTTTATAATTCAGCTGTTTCTTCTCAGAGTATTTTCGTACGAAACACTGGCTCCATCTACTTAAAAAAAGATTTATAAAACCTATTTGTAAAATAAACATCATTTATCAGATCGATTGCAGACGAAAGGGCCAGAATACCAGTGATCAGAGTGAGTTCAGTGATCAGTGCACTTTTTGATTGTATTTTGTGTTTTCACACCATGCAGTATATGGGTTCCCCTGCCCATTGACATATCAATGATTCAGTTTGAAACAGAAATTTTCTTAGAATTGATTTCGTCAGTTTTCGAAATGATCTGGCAATATTAACAAGTTGAAATATAAAAGGCCTTCGATCGCGTACCCTTCAAACCGAGAACAACCACCTACTAAGCATTCCTTATCATTAAATGGACAATCTAAATTAATATTGTTCATAATCTGATCATCAATCATCATTTTACTTTGCATCATGCCAAGATCATGTCCGCAGGAGTTCATCGCCACGCTTCCTTGTCCAAGGTCATATGTTGATAATTGATAAGGAGTTGTTTGTGTATCTTTGCTGTTATCAGTTTCGTCACCAGTCTGGGTTTAGAGAAAGTTGTTTTGTTTTGCGCAAAATATACGTTTTAGACGCATTTTCGTAATCTATAATTGTAGTTGAGTAGGGTTTTATGAAGTTGTTTGCAATGAGAATTAACGTACAAGAGGTTATTTTGAAAGTCATAATTCAGTTAGTAGGTTTAGTAAAGGATCTATCAAACTCGGACACATTGTCTGTATCCGGAGCCGTGTCCACAATTCATCCAAAGTTAGGAGAGCTGTCAGTCTACTGTTCCAAAGTCAGTCACTCATTCTTTTAATGAATAAGTAACTTCAATTAATAACAAAATTCCAATCATATCCTAAAAATTAATTTCCTCAATCATAAACGACATCTCTTATGTTTGTTTGTATCATCAGTTGTCTTCTAATTTGAAAGTCTTTTTTGTAACATTTGAAGCTTAACGCCTCAAATGTTACGTATCGAATTAGTTAACAACGACTTAATTTACCTGACCTGGTGAAGGTTGCAGGAATCGGTTGGATGGGAGTCGCAAGGGACCGGTCAGTGTGGCGATACTTGGGGGAGGCCTATGTCCAACAGTGGACGTCTTTCGGCTGAAATGATGATGATGATGATGACTTAATTTACATTATTATTACCCGTAGTAAACGGCCCTCATCATTTTTTTTTTCTTTCTTTTTTTTTTCTTTCTTTCTATTTCATTCAAACCGTTCCCAATCCGTCTTTTACTCGGTCTTCCTCTCAATCTTCATTGATTTAAACTTCGTGTACAAGAGTGGCACATAGGCGGACTTAATGCCACAGGGCATTCTCTACCAGTCAACCTTTGGGTCAAATAGGACAACACTGTGATATAGTAAAAAAAAAATGAAAAATACATACAAATAGTCCAAAATACGAGAAATCTTATAATAACAAACACTATGACTAACTTGTGTTGTGTAGTCTGACTTTAAATATTAGTTCGGGTTTGTTTTTTTGGAAGCCACTATTTTAGTCACACACGATACCTACTGTAAGGATGATTTACCTTTGAACCCTAGCTACGCTAAGTAGTTCAATCTGCGCTGCAGACGTTTCTAATCTACTGATTATGGATCATCACGGAATTAGTCCATAATCGGTCAATACCTGACGCAAGAACACTCCGATATCCTAAGGTCACATTGTGTATTGACATCAAATGGCAAGGATGACGGCAATGACAACAAATTGACGTGTGATGTGACGTCAAATTGTCACTAGCAATGATCGTGAACTAGACGTAAATATTTGGAGACGTTAAATATGCAATTCGTGATTGGGAAATGGATTTGTTTAAATGCAGCGTGACTTTATATAATGTTTGGAATAAGAGAATTAGTGCTAATTCTGATGATTATTATCTATGTTTTAATTTAGGTAAATCTGGATTGATTGTCATGATTATGTGTGTCTTAGGCATATTTATGTCCATAATCATTTTCAATGTCATTCCTAATTTCTGCACCTTGCGCAATAATGTTTCAATTAGTAATTTAATCGTCCTTATTTAATTCTACATTTCTTGTACTTTTTCTTCTGAGATTAATGACTCTTAGCTTCACGATTCAAGTTACAAAGGCGTGGCTACATCATTATTTACTGAATCTTTAATCTTAATGTTGTTATTTATGATATTTGCTTAAATACTAAAACAAAAATAAACTACTACCATTTTAGCAAAATGTTAGCTCTTTATAGTCGTTCTTAAGCTGAGGTCATACGGTTTTAATCTCTTAAGTCTACTTGATCGTGCAATAAAATTGCAAAATAAATACTAAAATGCTTTAACACTTTGCTGTGAGTACTAAATTGCTGTGTAAATTGACGAGATAATTACTGAAACAAGGACAGAATCCTTTTCACATAAGAAGTTCTAGTAAACCATACAAAGGTACTTATATGATGAGGAAATGGGAAGCACGATGAGTATTTACAAATCTAACCCTTACCTAAAGGAACAATTGCTGGACAAAGGCCTCTCCAATTGAAACCCATTTAGTATCCCAAAAAAGCCCCGAACTCTGAAAATATGACTGATAAGATGACTTATCGCACCAGTACCGCATTGCAACATAATTGAAAAACTTTCAACTATTCACTATTTGCCATCATCATCACCTATCCTAACCCCACTTACCCCACCATCCATTCTCCATTCCAATGATCCAAAAAGGACTTCAAACCTTCATATCCTCAAAAGGTCACACTCTTTCAAGGAAATGTCGAGTATGTGACACTAAAAATAGCTCAGATAAGCAGTAAGTCTTATCAGAGCGACAGATTGTCTGCCGTTGCGATTGGCGAATGAAACACGGGCTTGTTGAGCGAGCGATAACATTGATAGGGGAATGTTAAGGACTCATATGTTGTGTAGATGGTTTTAAGGTGTTTTGACGTGAATATGGTCTTCTTAGGTTGGAGGAAATTGAAGAGAATTTCAACATCCTAGCCTTTATAAAACATTTGAAAACGGGTATTCGCGATAAATATTCATATGTTTTATAATGTGTTCTGATCGTGAAAGTTTAAGGCGCTACCCCAGGCAAAATTAGCAACTCTATTTGTGGTGATTCAAACTTCGTTTGAAATACTATTAGAATAAAGTTCTAATCAGCTTGCACTACAAAGTGGTTTTTACGTCAGTCACTGCGGGTCGAATAGTGCGAAATTAGTGATTTTTATTCTTTATAAAATCAAATTTCCGTCTTTTGAAAAAAAAAAAACTAGCATTATGTTCATTATTAAATTGTCTATCCATTAGTATAAGAAGCAAATCAAAATAATGTTAACTTTACGAGAAGAAGCATGTTATAAATATTTTTTTCTCATTTTTGTGGTTTCATTGTGAGGGGATTTATTACACATTATGAGACTTAAAATAAAAAATAAAACTACCACTTTGCAGTCTAAGAATATGTAGAAATTTATTGTATTTTTATTACTTGGTATTTCTTTTGGATAAAGAGGAGTTGGCTCCAAAAAACTGCACAAAAAACGGCTTTTGCCTGGGGTAGCGCCTTAAAAAGAACAATCCTAGCCTTTTTCCTACCATGTTGGAGTCGGCTTCCAGTCTAACCGAATTCAGCTGACTCCCAGTATGGGGCGACTCCTATCTGACCTTTACAACCCAGTTAGTACTGGAAAATATGATAGCTTTTGGCTAGAAGACTGGTTGTTAGTATTTTGGGCTTCTGAATAACTGTTAAGGCTGTCAAAAAGAACTATAAATGACTCCCGGAGGAAACTCGATATGTAATGGATGACTGACAATCATTAAACTTGAAAATCGAGCCGTGCGGTTGTTATGTTTCAGCCACGAGCGAATTCAAGAGAACATAATTATGTGATAATTATGATTATTAGCAAGCAATTTTAACTGAACAGTCATCTTAACTTTTTTTAGATACATATTTGGATATTGGTAAGAAAGATTTGTCATGTTAATTACGTAGATTGATAACCCAGACTAGAAAGTCTTATTGCATTGATTACTTGCTGTATTTTTTTGTAACCTGGCATTTTCCAATGTGACCTTTCCTTAGAAGCTATTGTTCTTTATCTTATTTGAAGACTCCATTGGTTTCCTTAATAAGTTATTGCTGGCTTGTAAATTACAGCCACAACCAATTTTTTACCACAATCTATCTTATTTTATGTTTCTCCCTGTTTGTCACCATCACCACCCTCATCCCCGGCTCCATTAATCCCAAATCCAAGTCCATCCACTAAATATGGGAAATCGAATGTCCAATTTGTTTATGTATATTCATGAGAACAAGCCGCTTGAACGCCGCCCTCTACAAGAACATACGAAATTAATTTGGACCCAGCTACTTAGCATTCATTCCGTACAAACCTATCTCCATGTTGTATTAATACAACTGAATTAATTTACTGTTGTTGATAAAGTCTTCCAGTTGATTAAGAGCTGAGAAAATTTTGTTTGGCACTCGATTTCTTAGTGGATGTCTATTGGGAGTCTGCTTTACATACTGATTGGATGGCGGATGAAATGTGTGGAGTGCGTTCGATTGAATATGTTGTGTAAGATGCTGAAGATGTATGGTTCCTTGTGTGTTTGTCATGTCATTACATTTTAAACCTGTATGCATCTTCTATCGAATAGGAGAAGATTACCCAAAATCATCATCATCTGCCTAGGCGTTTCCCAAGTATGTTCTGCTTCATGTTTCCTAACTGTTTGCTACTATAAATATATACTAGTATATTGTATTATTATATTAAGCTGCGCTCAGATTAGGTTTTCGTCTCAAGTAATGATATACATAAATGATCGCAACAACTAAATTGGTATGAAGACTTTCCAAAAAAAAGAATGTTTTCTTTAACTCAAGATGGAGAGTACTTGAAACCCCGACACTATAATTCATTTAAATGAATTCCTGCCTCCAAAAAGCTCAAGATCAGCACCCCACCTTTCATCTAACTTTAGAGCCGAAAAGTACATCGTATCGTAAAACAGGGGCTTCATCAATCAAGTTAATTAATATGTAGGTAGGAGGAAAATATTTAGCTCTGTAATGTAACAGATAAGAAGCTTGCGTTGGCTTCGGAATAACAAACACTGTTTAGCATTCACGGCAAACGCCCTTAGATATCGGACGTGATGAAAAAATACGCTGTGGCGTAGCCTGAGCCGATTTCAATTTGTATTTACCAGGCAATCGTTTCTCGTTGTTTTAGTGGCTTTAATGTTCCGGGACTTTTTTGCCACATTTACGGGTAGTTGGAATGTGATTTCTGGTTTTAGGGGCCTTTGATGTATTGTGACGGGTTTCGGGTAGCATCGGATCTCGGTGGGTTCAGTTGATTGATTGATTTGATTTCGATGTGTTGGTTGGATATTTGGGTCTTTATTTTTTTTTGTTATGGGTTTTATTCTTATTGCTTTCGGGATTTTGAATAGTTTTGGGTGAAATATTACTATTTATTTCTAGATACAGGTGGAAAGTAGGGTTAGAGGATGTAAGTCAATTGTCTGCTTAAACAAAAAGATAGAAAACCCTAATATTTTTTAGGGTTAAGGTGGCGTAAGGTGTCAATGGTTTTCTCTTAGAACATTGTTGATTTGATATCAATATATAGAAGAATTTCACCTAAATAAGAGGCTGCAGGGTCAATATGAAATCATAACGATAAATCTCATTGGCTTTAACAATAATTGCGTTGTCTTCATTCAAATAAATAATTTCTTCCTGAATAAATTGTACCTTCGTAAACATTAATTTATAAACTTACCGTTTACCTTGTATTAAAGATAACAATATTCCTTGTATAGGATAGCAGCTTCCTTGTCAACAATAAATAGTGCCACTGTGTTTCTGTTTCCTGTATTTATTTTTAAATGAGTAAGCTTTTTACTTTTTGAAGTAACTTCAACACTGAGAGTGCTAAGTACTGACCTGATATGTTATTAGCATTCTCTTCCCGAGACGATAAAATACGGTTAGATTCATTCCGGTCATCTGTCATGGTAATAACAACCATCAACTTCTCAAGGTCGTTTATAACAGTAATTGCAAGAAAGGCTAATGTTTCATCTGTAGCCCAACACGTAATACCCTTTGCTTCGCTCTCCTATTAAATTTACAACGTGCCATCAGACCCACATTTGTTTACCGTCCATTACGGACACGGACATCTCAGGCCATTCCCATACCCATAACATGAAACCATTAAGTCAAAATTAAATCCATCTGCGTACATTTCAACATTATAATTTTGAGGGCATTGCAAAATTGCTCCAAATATGATGACGTTATCAAAAATGAGTAATGATCCGTCTAATGCGCTGTGGCATACGAAATTAAAGCTATAAATTTGAATAACATAATGATAGGGCCCTGGGCCGGGGCCTTATTTGTGAGGCCTCTGTAATGAAATTGCATAAGGGAGAATTTAATATGGTCTAGAATTGATAATCTCTTAACATTATCATTTAGCTAAGTGGACCTGAGAGTAGGTCGTACTATCTCTACCCGTAGCGCGAGAGGTGACCCAGGGGAGTATATTGGGCCCTTACATTCTAGAATTAGGTATAAATTTAACTCGGCCTATCGTCGTTCACTGTCCCTCAGTATAAGATATTGCGTAAGCCCTGTTTATTGCTAACATCGTACGCTGCTATACTAACTCTCTCTCACTTTATTTATGGAACTAAATTATTTATTTAAGCTATCATTACTGAAATAGGTCTTGCTGGTTTGACCTTATAGGCTTTTACATTCACATGCTATCGTGTCTTCAATAAGCTAAGCTATTTCACTATCAACTTCTCTAATTGTATTTACATTTTCCCTTATTTCCCAGTTTTTCATGACTTACTTCAGTAGTATGTTTTCATGTCTTATTTTCATAATTGTATTGATTAGATGCTTACTCTGATATATTTTATACTTATGTTTCAGGAAGATATGATCAGCTCATCGCAGTCCGCAGCATGCTCAGGCAGCTGGTCATCAGCTCTCTCGAACTCTTACCAGTTGCGTCATCAGCTCCCTCCAACTTGTAACAGTTGCTCGTAATCAGCCTTCTGCATTTAGTTTATTGCAGTTGTCGTCTTCAGGTGCTTTTTTTCTCTTTGCTCGTAATCAAATAAGCCAGAAGGCTTTTTATTTTTAATCAAGTGTGTGTGTATGTGTGTCTGTTTGAGTTTTGACTCTTTGTCAATGTGTTTATTGTCTTTTATAGTTCATTATGATTAAAGGTGAGAGGGGGAAATTTTCAATAAAAATCGGGTTATTTTTTAAAAACTGGATGTTTTACTTTACGATATATAATAATTATATGTTCATTGAAACAAATTACAAATACAAAATTTACACAGTTTGTCTTATGTATTAATCAATAACTACATTATTATTTAATCGTACCTATCCTTTAAAAGACTACTCATACATTTTATGTATATACCTAAAGATACAGTGACAATAATTTATACAACGGACGAGGGGAAAACGATGTTAAAAATATGTCTTGTATGAAAACTTAAACATAATAGAACTCCTAAATTATTGGACAAAGATGAATAAATGTACCCGTCAAGGGTTAATTACTTAAAGATAAACCAAACTGATCTAATATGTACAATCTTTAAAACCAATGTTACAAAAAAAAGTTGAAAACAACAGTTTCCAATTTTTGGTAAGCCGAATGTTTTTATCGCTACATACAAAGAGATCCATCGGTAACAGTGTTGAAAGAGCTTCGTAGTTTTTTGGTATAAATTGAATAGCACAAACTAATAATCAGGTATCAGGGGCCATTGATGATGATGGTTCGTCTTATCAGACTAGAATGTCTCGGAAAAATGATGCAGCTTCCGACGTGGCCAAAAATATTTACAAGTCGAATGGCAAAAGCTGGAAAATTAAAACATCAGTCCAATCCTTAGCGATATTTGTTAAAGCCATGCTTTCTAGCATCGTATTAAGTTTGGCATTGTACACCAAAGCATATATTCCAAATGTATACATGCATCTACCTTAACATTATTTGTTAAAATTTAATGGACCATTTTTTGTTCCTAATTTGTTCAAAGTATATACAGTAAATCAACGTGAAACTTTCAATTCAACAATTAAGGACAGAGCCAATCGCACGCGCAGCTATGTTGCGATTGGTGGACAATACATAATTATATAGAAATATATAGCAGGCGTATCCCCCTGGATAAAGAATTCGTTAACACAAAGTATCGCACATCTTACAGTAACATTTCCTAATCATTATGTTTAATTACTATCCACTTTACTCTTACGTTAGTTCCTTGACTTTTGTTGTGCGAAATTTTTCGTTATTTTTATTATTCTTGTTAAAAGTATGAATAGTTATTATAGATACCAATAATTATGACACACTCTACTATAACAACGAATATATGCGTACTACTGTTTGGTGATAATACATTATCGTTTATATTGAGTTACAGACACCAATTATTTCTATTTAATATTAATGACGTGCGTGAGGATATGAGAAGGGAACCGAAGATTCGTTGTGTCTTGAATTATTTCGAAGCAAACAGGTTTAGGGACGTACAACTCTAGAGCGCGACCATTGGTTGTAACTACGACCAAATGAACAACAACGTTGCAGAGTTGGTCGTATTCTATATTTTTAAATGTGGACGCAATATCGAAGAGGATCAACCATATTTTTAATTCGTCTTATCGACCAAATTCGTCACAATGTACAAGATATATTTACAAAGGCCTGGTTATGGTCTAGAGAAAGTCCTTATTTAAAACTTGAAACTTTCCCATTTGTTTCGAAACCGAAGGAGAGGTACTAAGATAGAATATGCTTATAATAAATCAACAATAGCGTAGATACATATGATACAGAGATAATATTACGATCAATTATTTTTTTTTAACAACGTAACGAGAATATCAACTTTTCAGTTCTGTGAATGATTTCACTAACATTTTAATCGCATTTTAAAGTTATTATAACCAATTCTTATGATACAAGTGAGTTACTTCCAAGCATTATCCGCCTGCCAGGTTATATACATCTAGTCGGGTCAAAGCGAGATTGTAAGCTTTGTTTCATGCGATCTCGATAAATTGATACACAACAATATTCCTACTTATACCACGGTCAAACTACTTGGTTGTTTCTACAATTAACCAGTAAACACGCAAAATATACTGTTCATTTCTGCACAATACAAGTCACTTCGTAAAATTTTAGTATCTGACCGTGATATACGTACTTAATATATAAGTATATATTAATACATATATAAACTACAATAACTACGTCCTTTATGATATTTTTTACTTAAGACGTTTTATATACTCTCTAATTTTTTGTCACAGTGTCGCTTTATTTTGACTTCATTATTATAAACATTTTTTTTTTCAATACTTACTTACATACCTGAGATTAAAATATACTTCCATGGTATTCATTATAAGAATTTTAAGGCTAAGAAGAGAGAAAGCCTTAAGCAAAGAATTTTGAAGAACATTGTCCAAGGAAGGCAATGATAATCTTAGGGACATTTATACAATATCTAAAATACATAAATGAAAACTATTAAACCCTGATAATTCCAATAATTATTGAAAGAGAAGCGCTAATTTACAACATTTTAAATTCGATGTTGTATTATACAATACTCTTGGGGTTTTGACACTCCCCCACTAATAAAAATCATATTTACAGGATTTGTACAGCGGCTTGGCAAACGAACATCATTAACTTTAAAATTCTGTGATAAATCGCCCCGTTTCGAATCAAAATCAAACATTGATTTACTTGGATAACAAGCATAACTGCGAAAATTAATTTTCATTCGAAGCACAGCAATTTTGTCGAAACTTTTCAATATATTACTGAATAATACAATTTAAAGTGGTAGTTGAATTTCTTATTCTATGTCTATTGTTTGAAAACGGCAGATCGACTTACAATTTTTATTAGTAGAAGAGAATTATTCTAATTTGAGCTTGATGTCACTAATCGTTGACATATAATATATATATTGCTTTCAATCGTTGATTATTGGTTATAATATGAACCCCATTTATATACATGGAAAGTTGCAGAAAAGAAAGAAAAAATATAGTGACTTTAAGACAAAGAAGGTAATACTAAAAGGAAAAACTTACAAAAGATAAAGCGGAAAAAATGACACTTTATTGTCTAAGTTGAAGATACGAAGGGACTGGATGTACAGTCATAATAAATCTCATGAAATTCCTCATTCAAAGACAATATTTATACATTAAGACTTCTTTGACAACAATCCTTAGAAAAACGAATTCAAACGTCAATATTCTTTGAAAGAACCAGCAGCGACAATTTCTAAATAAAGGACATTTCATGCTTAAGGAATAAAACATTTTCTCGAAATTAACATTTAACGACAAGAAAAAACAAACCAAGCACTGCGACTTTAAAATTTTATCACGTCACTATTTTATTAGCTGCATGTCATTAAACGACCTAGGACAATCGTCGATCGAAAACAACTTTGAAATATTTAACAATCAGCTATCAAATAGTCACGATAAAATTATTTAAAGGTATGCAAAGTGGTTGAGAACACAACAAAAGTGAAGAGACTGAAAATCTAGCCAAAAATGCACCAGAGAATAAAACAGCAAAATATCTTCTAAGCAATGAATGGCTTTTACGGCAATTGCAGATATAAACAAGGAATTCCATCAGATCGCGAACGAAGCAAAATGAGAAAACAAAATGCAAATCTGGCATCGAATATTATAATCTTACAATATCTTTTATACAAGTTTTGCCCAACAACAGCGTCTAAACACTACGCGCTTAAAATACTTGTTTGAGCATTACTAACATAAGTATTACAAGAATTTCCAAGTTTTTTTTTTCATTAGGCACAAATTTATTTTTCGTCCTTTCCTATAATAATATAATCGCCCTACGACACACAAGACAGATATAGATAACGCTTTTAATGCATTTTTCCTTATTTATTATGGGTTTTCATAGACACTTACTAATTAATACATGAACGTTTTTTTTACATATATAATATATTATATAAAGAATATAATATAGGTAAAGCATTTTCTTTCTTACCTATTAGAGCACAACGGATCCCTTATATTTTCTGGGACACAGAAGTATCTACAAATATTGTTACAATTTGAAAACAGGTATATTATGTAGAAGGGTTATCTACCTTAATAATGTATGAGGTAACATTCCATTACCTCTTAACTGACACGATTTTCAATGAATTGACAGAGATTTTTTAGCAAAAAATTTTCTTTTTTTTTCCTTAAATACAATTTGTTTAGCCTATGCTCTGCTGTGGAAATCGGAATCAAAATGTATTTTAATTTCATTTCATTTACCTAAAATAATGTTTTGATTGTTATTTTTTGCAATCTATTCCTGAAATATTCCGACAATCAATTTGTAAACTGACAATTTTAAAATGTAAAATGGCCGAAGTCCGTATTCCACAGCAACGCAAATATCAAAAATATGTACGTATTTCTTTCCACAATATAAAATGTTATGCCCAGTATTAAAAAATAACAAAAAATAAAAGAGTTAGAGAAGCTAGCGCTGCTAAAACTAATCTATGCGATATCAGTCTCCACTAGAACCTTATAATTTAGAAAATCCATAAAGTAAATCACAGAGTTTGAATTAGCAAAACATTTTGTGTTGAAAACTAACAATTTGTTGACCCACCCAATATAATATTTCTTTAAAACCCAACGTTCCGTGGTACAACGCATTCCAATTATTGATATGTATCTTCTATAGACATTATTGTGTTGTCAATGTAGCGAAAAGAGTAACCAAACGAGAATTGAAAGTGTCCCTTCACATCGATCCATAGGTGCCATCATGCTTTACAATATAATTTCATACCTTACCATTGAACGAATATTACCTTACTTTACGAATCCTAACTTACAAGACCGACTCGAAACATTTAATATAAATCAAACAGTGGCCCCCTACCACTGCACTCCTACTAAGAGCAAGCCCCGCGTAGCGGAAGAGACGGTATTCATACAGCAGCGACAGAAGTGAACAAGTACGCGCGGCTCGCTCGACAAACTAACTTGGTAGGGGCCCACCGCATCCAACCGAGACAAACACTTACTCCCGCACACCGAAATTCTTCCAATGACATACCGATCAGCTTCCAATAGTAAAATAATAATGTTTAACTATCTCTACGTGTGCATCAAAGTATAAAGTGAACTTACGTACAGTATATAAGAACGCAAGACAAACGACTATAACTAGTCTTATGTTTCTATTACAAGAAGAATGATACATATTTCAATCTAAGACGTTTCAAAAATAATAAGACGACCCTTAATAGTACAAATGTTAATAAAATAATAAAGAAGGTGTGACGTAGAATGCAAACTTACAATTTTAGAATGCACTAGAAGCCAAGTCGTGTAATGTTCACGTACAGAATACGGCGCACGCTGCATGCGAGCGCGGGCGGGCGCGGGCGATCTGACTGGCCCGAGTGGCCCGTGGCTAACTAACCAGGCGACGGAGAGCAGACGGATTTAATTACTGAGATGCGTCTGAGACGTGTCGTTTGGAAATTACCTCCATTATGTGTCGAAACCATAAATTTAATAACGAAAGCGAAACGACAAAACAAGAACCAAGTCACAGCCTACGTTTATAAAACCCGATGCCGCTTCCTAGACGAAGCGTCGCCGTTTTCGAAAATGAAACTTTTAAACTAAACGATTAAAGTAACCGAACGAACCGAAGAGGAACGCGACCCGGAGGTCGGTTGTCAAAACAATTTTCACCCTCGATCCTTATTAAATAACTTTGTACATTAAATCCAAATGTCGACACGTCATTTTGGATAGGCACTCTCTAGGCGGAGCGGCGAGCGGTCGCCGCGTCGTCGGCCTCCGTGGGGCGGCCCGTTGGCCGACCGCATGAGATCAGTGGAACCGGCCGGCAGCGGCCGTGGCGACCCGAACACCGCTCTAAGACGACGTCAGATACGACGAGAACGTGTGGTCGACCCAGTCGCCCGCCACGCCGATCTCGCTCAGCATGTCCGACACGTCGGGCGTGCACGAGAACTCGAAGTGCGACCCCGACGACGACGACGCGGTCTCGAACGAGTCGATGTCCGTCGTGAGGGCCTCCAGATCCACCTCGCAGTCCGCGGGCAGCGGCAGCAGGTCCGTGATGGAGTAGAGATCTGTTAGGTCTGCCTGCTCGCGACGATTGTGGTCTTCGTAGAAGCAGGCTGATTCCGGAGAGTCGGGCGAGCCCGCCGGACTCGCCGGCAGCGGTGGAGGTGCGGGCGTCTCCACGGGCACACTCGGCACCGATGGGACCGGCGGTCTCCTCCGCCTGGCAACGCCCCTGTTGTTGTTGGAGTCTGCGCCGCGCTGTTTGCGCTTGGGTTTCGTCACGCCTCCGGTCTTGGGTCCAGACCTATCTGACTTGGCGGTCTTCTTGCGCGGCCTGTACTTGTAGTCAGGGTACTCCCTCATGTGCAGCTGCCGCAGCCTCTCCGCTTCGTCGATGAAGGGCTGCCGCTCCTCGTCATTGAGTGTCTTCCACACGCGGCCAAGGTTCTTGGAGATCTCCGCGTTGTGCATGTCTGGTGTCTGCTCGCATATTTTCCTGCGTTCTATCTGCGACCAGACCATGAACGCGTTCATCGGCCTCTTTATGTGGTTTGGGTTGTTCTTCTTCGTCTGTGAACAAGAGAGAAAACCTTGTTAGTCGAGATCACGTTTTCAAATTTTACAGGCAATTTGTGCCCAACTATAATGTAAATTCGCGTTCGAGGTGGAAAATCGGTGTTATCTGTTTAATTGTGGGAGCACTATTATTATTTCAGGCATGTCCGATTCGCGGAGCCGGGCCACGTCCAATTAGTATGCAAGGTGGTGCAACATTAACTCAGTGTCCTTACTATTAATGATATTGTTATCATAGGAATTATTATTATTACAAACAAGTCGAAATCTCTAATAGTGTACACAGTTATTGCGTTGTTTTGTCGGTTTTGTGTATGTTTTGTTCAAGTTAGTGAAACATATTGAGTTTACCAGAGTTTGCCCTGATCAAGATTAGTTTACTAACTGTATTTAATATTGTAGAACTGGATTAGCATTCGCACAGATTTGGTGTACGTTAGTTTATGTTCTCACGCGACTATACATCTGTTGATAAGGCAACCAAAACCTACACCAAACACGGACAAAATTCAGCGCAATTAGACCAAAAACAGTCCGCGATAACGTCTGCCACTAGTGACCCATTTAAAATTCTATTTGAAACGATAGCTCCAACTGGAGCTATAAAACGTTCAAGTGCAATAAACATTTCCGTAATTTGTTTATACAAAACATTAACTAACGAGGATGTATAAGGACGCAGGAAGTTATTATCAAATCATGTAGGAAGTGATCTGAGGACAAGCCGGTAGTGTCTCCTTGGTGATAAGCGTACGAGTTTAGGGAAAGTGTCACGAGACCGGATTGGGATCAGAGGCCTGCTGAAGTGCTGACTAAAGGACCGATTAATAATAATTATTCTTCTACAAACACATTTTAATTACAAATAAATATTGCTCGTCATGTCAGACAAACAAGTATGATACACACAGGAAATGAAGCGGTCTCTTCAAATAGAAAAGTGACCACATTGAATGAGTCAAACATTGAGTGAAGGTTATCTTAAGAAAGCTGCTTCGTCAAGGCTAGCCACCAGATATCAACAAATTAACAATGCAAATGGAAAGAACCCTTCCTCATAATCAGATCTTTGCTAAATCACGCCATCACATGACCTCGGATCCCTAAACTGAACCACTTTCGTTGAGCGCGACTCGACAAAAACTTTTATCCAAACTTATTTATATTCAAGACAAAAAAAGGGTTTGTACGATAGCAACTAAATCAAGTTCAGAACACCCACACAGTTTCAAGGTGAACTAAGGAGGCAGTTTTTGCGGTCCGCTATCCAGGTTGGAAACGCAGTTACTTTATTACTGAGCCGAGTTTTTTGATCTCCTACAATTTGTTTTAGGCCAGAAATGCAACGGCTGTGACTGGATTAATCACGTGTTTGGTGTTCGTGACTAGTCTGTTGCTAGGCACTTTTTTCGTCGTTTCCGTACGGTTTTAAGTTCGGCTAGCTAGTGTTGGTTTTAGTATTTTTGGTTGTTTGAAATGAAACCTCCTTTAGCGGCCATTTTCGGAGTTGGGAACTTTTTACAGCGCTATAATTCTGTTTGTTTGCTGTAAAATTATTTGGTCTATTGAAAGATCCTCAGCATTATTAACGGATGTATGATAGTTGAATTTCAGAGTTAAATATAGGAGAGCCAATCATTCAATGACATTGATGAATCATGTCTGTCTCAGTAAGATACGTAATGACGGGGACGGGCCCGTGCCCACTTTTTATACTTCGATGCATGTTTAATATATAATAAATGTCGCATGTGTTTTTGTATTTATTACATGCCTTAGTTTTGATGCCAAATCATTAAAATGAGGCAGTATCGATGTCGTTCTTACTAATTGGCTAGCCATTATTTACAGGCTACTTGAAACAATTCATAATTAACAGTTGGTTTTGCCATCCAAAAATATATGTCAATAAAAAACTATTACAGGATTTACAATTTAAACAATTGTCAGCAAACAAACGGAGGCCTTTAATAAAATAAGTCGAGAAAGGACAGCTGAACGATTAGCTAGCTTTAGCAATTGTAAGTTCCCTCGATATAACTTGAAAAGGAATCACTTAATGACTACACCGGTGGAAAGTAATTGAACAAATTAATAGGCTAGCTTGCAAGCTATAGCCAATTACTGATTGATAGGAAACTCGGGTTCTTTGTTCAAATGTTGGAGTAGAAGAAATGAGTTTATTGTTTCAATTTATTGCAAACAATGTTTCCGTAATAAATGTCTTCTTATGAAATTTATATTAAATGGTACTTAATGTTTCTGTGCCGTCAGAGCTTTTTTACGAAGAAAAATAGCTTTTAATTTAGAAAATTATTCATTGCTTGCTTTCAAAGTCCAACAAGATATTGAAGTATATAGTAAATTAACATTTAAAAACAAACACGATATGGAAATTTTTATGCAAAAAAAAAATTAACATATTCACTCACAATATTATATATTATATTTTATTAGTTTCATATAACGTTAGAAACAAGAATGAAACTTCCTGGCATATTATTTACCATAGTTTGTCCGGAAAAGGTGTGTTCGGTCCTTGTGTCTTTCCCATTTTGTATTTTATCAGTGTTTGCACGATCTAGGCTTTAAACAACACGTGCACCGTACGTGGACGTTTCTAAGTTATGGTGTTTTGCTAGCTTTCGTTCTATGGAAAGGGTTGCTATAGTAAGTAATAGAGATACTTCATAGATTTGATACTAGATTCCTATTGTTTCAAACAAAAAAAAAAAATTAACGATCTCGGTTTTGTAAAGATATAGTAGGTATTTAATTTCTTAACTTTGTACATGAAACATAACATAACGAACGGTCTCACTGCTGGGACCCAGGACTCCTATCTGCCAGAAAATGTTTTTTTTTTTGTAATTTTGTTGAAGGTGATAAACGATTGAATAATAATAAATAAATGAATTTGAAAGGGGCAGGAGCATATGAAGTTTTTCCTACTATTAAAATCAAAAGTCTATCAGATCACATAACATACTAGACAACTATCCATCATGCAAGAACACATTAAACTAAACTATAAATCTCACACGCATAAAATATATCTCACATTACTATACGGAACATCCTGTATAAGCGGGCAACACCATATGTTTATAAGCCGCTTATTATTGCAAGCGCGTAGAGCCGACTCTACAAGGGCATCCAGTTTGTTTCCTGGATAACTAGAGATTGCTCTACCGTAGCTCTATATATCAATGTCTGACAAATCGAGAGTTTAGGTGACCTTAGCTTAGACATTCTGTTTTTATGTTATTTTTAGATGTAGAGTTATTGTTGTCCTTTCTCTAGTTCAAGTTTAACTTGTCTGGTTAAGCATTGTACGATTTTATATCATTTGTAGTTAAATCATTAATTTATTATAAAACAATAGTGTTAATACGGACACATATAATTATGTTCAATGATAATTATAATTAATGATAATCCATTGCCGTATTCAAATCGAATCATTACTAATAATAACACAAATTTTAAGCCGCTTAGCGACAAATCGTATCGCAATCACTATACAGCCAAATATAAACCCAAAGTAAGAAACACAAAATTACGAACAATTGTTATTGACCACCCTTATGTCTTTAGTTATAGGATTGAAAACTGTCCAGCCACAATTTTCCACAGCTACATACGCTAATGTAACAGTCTGTATCGGTGCCACCAAGGTTAGCTTATTTCCTAGTCAGTTTATATTATTCCGGAATTTTCGCAAGCCTTCGACTCACAAGGTCACCTCGGATAAAGTTTTGAAGATGATTAATAATGACTTCCTTTGAGGAAACGAATTTATTTAAATGCGACCGGTTTTTTTCTACGACTTTTTGATAGTGTTACACTGTGTGTGCATGTTAGAACGATCTGAACCTTATGTTTATTAAGTTATGGTTGAATACTGGGCGTTGGGAAACTGGGTTAAATCGTTTGATCGATAAAAGTAAATAGTCATCGGATTAAATTGATGTGGCTTATAAATAGCTGATATTTTTGAAGTAGTAAATCTTTTAAATCGAAATTTTAATATCAGTCGTCGGATCTCTGCTCCTTCTCTTTACGTAAATGCGTGAAAAGGCGTAGAAAGACTAAATGTTTTTCAATTTAAATATCATCAGTATTAAGATAATTAAAGTCTACTAGAATTACGTACTTATCGTCAATTCTATTCAGTCCAAAGTACCCTCTTCAGTTTCAAGTCCATTATGCAAAAACTACCGCTCAAACTGTCTAGAACTACCAAACTACCATTGCTGATCGTCTTTCTACCATCAAGAGTAAGCTTAAAAGGAATTAATGGCCAATCAGATAAAAGCTACTTAAGATAACTACATAATGCTTACAATATTTAAATACCTCTAAATACGCAGTCTTATCTATTTTAAGCGAAAACTGGCATTTGTTTAGCGCTAAAGCCGTATTGGCATTTTCTCCAGCTAAATGGCTTTTGAAATGCCAAAATGAATGCTCGATCCTCGTACGTAAGCTGTTTATGCCATATAAAGTTTGTTCTGAGCATAATACGCATTTTTATTGATCTATTAGTTTTAACGGGCCGCTCATTTGTGTTAATACCTATTCGCATTTATTTGTAGCAAATTGTAACAGGGAAATATGAAAATGAATGCGAATAAAAGACATTAGTGGTCTATTAATAATAATTATAATTAATTTGTTAATTCATTTTGTGTAATGTACGATTCTTCCTTAATTAGTTTCGACGATAACAATTTAATACATCAAATTTAGTTTGCAGAGATTAACTCATTGTTAGTGAAAATTAATGAGAATAATATTGTATTTTCAATATTCTGACTTGTATTGAATGATATTTTAATAGATACAATGTAAGCATAATTATTTTATCATCAAAATTGCACTCAATTAAAACAGTTATTAATTATTTGTTCGAGTATTAAAAGATGACATCGATGTCGGCACAGTGGGCACAAAGCTGAACTCTCGGGAAATATTAATGAAGAAGATGTTCGACACTTTTGGGGCTTTTAACACGGAACAAAGAAGGCCCCATTATGGACCCCCATTGTCGAGAGGGGCCCAGATGATGTCCGCACTTTGTTTGTGGATAATAGTCAAAATGAAAGTTCCTTTTTTTATTAAAATCGGACCCTTATTACTGAAGCAATTTGACTCGTTCAAGGAATACAGATTGGAATTTGGCGCCATATTGGAAGTTATTAAGTTTGATTTTATTTCGCGAGGAATTTCTCTTAATAATTTCTTGATTTATTTTCTATTTGGTAATTGAAAACGCGTGTCGTTGTTATTCTGTGTATTTTGAAGCTAGGAGAGTATTTCAACGATTTTTTTCAACATACATATTTACTTCAATAAAGCTTAGTACTAAAGCTTGAGATAAAACATTTTTTGGCTGGATCTTTTGTTTTACGGTTACTTTGATAAATACTTGAAGAATATTAAGCGAAAATAATTTTTATTAAAATCAACCCTTGTCGCTTTTGATAAAATAATATTGTAAGCACTGTTGGTTTAAATTACAATTAGGAAGTAGATACACACTGTTGATTAAAATATTAAGATTAATGCATTAGCAATTCAAATTATTCTGAAAAAGTGAGGTTGCTCAAAATAAATCATTTTTGGAGTAAAGGGGAAGGCTTGATTAATAATGGAATTTAACATTGTAATTTGGTTTTTGTTAGCCTAATAAAATATTTTTTATACTTTGTTATTTAATAGCTTTTTAAGGTTTACATGCTCAAACTAAACAAAACAATCTTGTAAGCAGTAAAATCAGGCAAAAATGTATCAGAATATAGGTTTTAAATTTAAATGTACTCGTAGAGTGGTGGCGTTGACTCAATATATGTAAAACAGGCAGCAGAGAAAAGGCAGGATTATGCCGGCTCTAGGAAGCGAATATAAATTGCGTATAAGTGAAGGATTGTCGCCCAACGCAACAGGGATGCATTTTATTTACTTTATGTTGGCACTATTTTATACTGCCGGCTTTAGCGCCGCATAAAAGAATTTTTGGGTTTATTTTTATATTTTTAGGCTTAGTGGCGATCGTGTGTATACAGTTTTTTTAATCAAATGAATAGATTTTAGAAAAAAATTAAAGGGCTTGCACTGCTTACCAAAATGTTGTTAGAGATTTTTCATCTAAAAATTGTCAATTTTATATCAAAAACTAAAATTGAAACTGAAAAGTATTTCAAAGACTTATTGACGGTCTAAGAACGTGATCATTATGAATAAAATATTTTGTCTACAACCTAATGCTTTTCATCCCACTGGGGATACACAATTCCAGAATGTCAAGTATCTCTTTTAACTAGTGATATTTGAAGCACTATTCAGATCGTTGAAAGATTTTAATCAAAGTTTTAGTTAGCCCTTTGTGTCTGTTCATTATTTTGCTTCTTCTGAAGACAACGACCCTAGGGACACTTTGTCAGTTTGATTAGAAAAAAATACTTATTAAAACAGAATAAGATTATGTCAATGTATCTTCGTATCTCTTACTGTGCTAACACTTTTACCAAATATGTTTATACCCTCTTTTTGCGTACATTGCAGCTTTTTCAATTTCAAAATCATACGATCCATCCATCGAGCAGCTCATCAAATGTTTGAAAATGATCCTTCTATAACCTGCTTACCCCATAACAAAGAAGTAACTATACAAGAGTACAAAGAAGTAACATTGACTTCCAAATGGTATGCAAGCATAGAGTAATAACCAGACACGCGGGTAGTTCCGTGTTGGGTACTTGCAAATTGATTAGTTACACTGTATCAATTTACTTAGTTTGCAATCAGGAAATCGTTTCCTATATGGATTCTGTTAAGTTCGCTTTATGGAATTAAAGGTTGATCAAGGGTACTTGGTAATGCCGGGGTTGCGGGCCTGTTCGAAAGAGATACCGCGGCCCCGGAACATAAAGGGCGAGGAAGGAACATGGATGGGTTTTAGTCAGTAAAAGTCTGACACTCCCTCCCGCTCCGAGCGGGAGAAGTTATTTGATGATTTCCCATCCTATAAAAAAAGGGTACTTGGTAATTAGTATCAGACTTGAAATTACCCCTTAGAATACACGTATACAGGATGGGGAACGGAAAATAAGGTTTTTGAGATGTCTTGTTTTAGTATTTTCATGAAAAACAGGCGTGAAATTATCAATGTCTTTAAATTTCTCGGTACTTTTTCTATCAAACATAAAACTACTATCGAAACTAAGAAGTGCAACGGTCAGTAAAAACTACTATCGATACTAGGTAGTGCAACGGCCAGTAAAAAACGTCCTTTTTGAAAGCTATCCTTTTCGACCTACTTTTCGACATAATCGTCTATTCATACGCATACACGCCGTGAATTTTAACAAACTTTGACCTATAAAGTGCTAACATGTCTCAAATGTGTGTAGTTGTGCCACTTTAGCATGTGTTGGGGATAAGTAGATGTGACACGGTTTTATTTGTGCCTATTTTGTTTTGTGACTCCGTTGATGTCGGACTGAATATTGTGAAACTTTTTTATTACATTCTGTAATGTCTCGAGCTTTGGGCTTATGTTAAGTGTTAGTACAAAACTTCACTATTCAAATGCTTGGCTTGGCTTTACAATAAGTCAACATTCATCATCATTTCAGCCGAAAGACGTCCACTGCTGGACATATGCCTCCCCAAAGTGTCGCCACATTGACCGGTATCGTGTGACTCGCATCCAACGAATTCCCGCAACCTTCTCCATGTTATTAATAGGTCCGCCTAGGATGGTCTTCCAACGCATCGTCTTTCGGTTCGCGGTCGCCACTCAATAACTTTTGGCCCCCATCGGCCATCCGTCAGTGATTTGTCATAATTCAGTGACACTCGTTCACATTTGTAAAAACATACATAAGGAGAACACTGTCTCATGTGTGACCTACTCTTTGCCCCTAACGTACACAAACGCTATACAAATAGGCAAGCGACCAAATATATTTGTCTACTAATTTGGCATGACCAAGTACAGACGATTAATATTGTCTTGTTCTACAATGCTTAGTAACTTGATGAATAATTAATCAATAAATTAATGACTTTTGTCTGGCAACCTAATTCGATTGGTAACACTGGGAAATGACAAAGTTCTTTTGCAAAGTGTTGATGTTGTACAATTGACATAAGTGCAAGTACATTTTGCGTTTAAAATAAGCTGAAAAAGTGAGCTAAATTCATAATAAAATTAACACAGCAACGTTTCAAGTTTCAATAGATAAACGTATCATTATGGAAACATCATCATCATCATCATCATCTCAGCCGAAAGACGCTCCACTGCTGGACATAGGCCTCCCCCAAGTGTCGCCACATTGACCGGTCCCATGCGACTCGCATCCACCGGAAAAAAATATTTACTACTAAGCGTTTTAATTAATCATATTGTTAACCTTACAAAAACAACTAGAGAAATGTTGAAAGGACAATAAAGATGTTAAAATGACATTCCCCTCTTGTTCGTTTCACAATAGGCACGAAGTATTGCTTGAATACTTCAATTTGAAAAGCAGTTTTACTAAAAGCCTCTAACAACAACTTTAAGATTGATCCGACAGTATGTCTAAGCTCACTGTCTGACTAAAATACTGATAGATTCAACCTAAGATCTAACCAGACAATGTCATGTACCCAGACAACATTGAATTACTCCACAATCAGTCTGACAGCTAAACAAATCACCTTTTTGACAGTACAATGGAACGGGAATGCCCTTCAAATCAGAACTTACACTTCTTATAACTTCAAAAGGCTTAGAGGGCTTGACAACGATACATTCATTGTAGGTAGTAAGATAAAAAACACCCTTTACAAGGACATAACATTATAAAAGGTGGTAAAATTGTACGTGATTTCATCGAGACTTGTAAATAACAATGAATTAGTTTTTTAGCGTTCTTTGACTAAATAAGTGATAAGTGTCGCTCTGTCCTGTTTGTCATTCGTTTTGAGACCGTTTTTTGTTCGTTAGTGTTATACTAATGCACTAACAAAAAAAAACGATTTTCAGCTTTACTTTAGCTAACTTTAGAGTGCACTAGAAAATCAAAATTAATTAAGTACTAAAGGTTTCATAATTGAAATTTGAATTTGAGAACTACCTAACTTTTACTTTCTGAGTTTAGGATTCCCAAGTATTACTCACTTAGTGTATGTGTTAAATAGATAAATATCGCTGGACATTACACACAGCGCCATCTAGTGCCACACTAAGCAAGGCTTGTGTCGTGGACACCAGATAGTTGATATATATTTTTTGCTTGGAAATACATATTTATTATACATGTTACCACCATATTGTTTTTCCTGTTCATCATTCTATCGAAGCTCTATTAAACAGCATTTTTTTCTTCAAAATCAATGTAATGTATGCAGAACCCGTAGTCCCGTACCTACGTAGTGCCAACCAGCACCATTTTTTTTCATTGTTCTCAGTATGCATGCTGAAGCTAACATTTGTGGGCCAAGGTTGATCCGTACATCACGTAGGATTTTTTATTTTATTTTAACAATAAATTCACGGTTTTTAAACTAACTGGGGCCACGAAACACGCGATGTGTCAGGAGATGATGCATGTTTGTTTGTGGCGTGATTCTTTGAATGTTTGCTTTCCGGGTATGTGGGGAAGTGGGGCTTCTTGATCATGTGTGTTATTGAAGGTTTTTCGGGGCTGCGGTTAAGTTTCAAATGATAGGGATTTCTTACTAGTTTGACGTGTCTATTCCTATTTAATTAAGCTTTATAGTTCATTAACTATAAGCACGGTATAACTCGACTTTTAATAAAAGCTTGTACTGTCTAATACAGACAAAGCTTTTTTGAAATCGCCAGTTCTGTGGCTGCAATTTTGGTCACGGATTGAAATTCTACATCCATTTATACCTAAATGTTTTGAGTTATTTTTAGACGACTCGTGTAAAACGATGATATTTTTAGTTGCATATGAGTTTAACTATTTCCCCGTATCGCTGGTAAGCCATTATTTGCGTTTCATGTAATGAATGTTAAAAATAACGAAAACTAAAGTTTCAAATAAAAATTTACACCAAATCCTTGATGCCATTTCTTGCATTTTAAAATGTCATAAACCGATCCCGTGGCATTTTATACTGTTAACCTTTGGTTAACCTTGAGTAAAAGTCAAGCGGTAAGGCGAACAATGCAGAACACAGATTGATATAACACAATACTGTAATAGTATAAAGATTTGTTACGAAACTTGATGGATAGGTGGTACGGCAAAATGTTTTCGGAGCGTATTATTCTTTGCCTCTCTTGCGCAAGATAGATTTGATTTGGTCAATTCAGACGTTCAATTGAAACTGCTTGATTACACTTAAGTACCTTTGGGTATAATACCACTTCAAATGATATGAGCTTTTAAATTGTAGCCATTATATATTTTTCCAATTCAAGAGCAACATTTATAGTAATAATATTTTGAGGACGGGTGACACATACTTAAACGTCACTTTAATCTTGAGTTTATGTATAGATGCTCATCATAAAATTCAATCGATTTAGCTCACTGACATTTTGCCTTCACATGACAATTGCACGATTAACCGTCGATTCGATCGTCACTCCAAGCTCTAACCGATGATTACCCCGTCACTTACATGCATAAAACACGTTTCCATCAGCTGACTCACTAAATTACAACCAGCTGTCATTTATTATAATCCCAGATCACCTTGAAACTAGACAATACCTAGTTTTAATAGGCGAACTAAAAATATAGTTTGAAAACGTAAAAAACGCAGCAAAAAGCTGAATAGCGACAGACGGACGGAATGACTTGGAGTCACGTCAAACAGGTCAAAAGAACAAATTGTAGCTGTCATTACAATAACACGGCGTATTTTGTATTGTTATATATCATGATTAGTAACTGAACTGTGGGGGACATGTCAATAGATTTTTGGAAACTATTATTTTGGTTTTTACTGGGTCTGCCAGATTTTTCACATTGTTTGGCTAATACGATGTATTACTTGCTTACACACTAGGTGACAAGACATTCCTTCAAGAGTTTTGTATTCTAAACCCAAGTATTTTACCCTAATTCTCATACAAGATCCTGTTGCCTCAAAGATTAGATAACGTAAGCAGGACATTCCTATTCACTCTAAAACCCATATGATTCATCTTTTTTGTCTGTCAGTTACCACGAACTCGGTGTAACCAGACATTCTTTTCCACGATTCATATGTTACAGTACCAACAATTATTTGCTTTGCTTGTAAAAAACATAATCCGAATGATTATCTGTGGTCGCGATTATTTTTTGGTATAGTTAGAGAAACAAACGTTTTATGCGAGATTATTCGAATTATGCGAAAAGTATTTAGGTATGCGAGAAATATTAAAATACAGCTAGGTATGAAAATTCCAAGTTCTTTTATGGTTGAATATGCGAAAAGTTTCTTTTGCTGGCAATATAAAACTTATCTCCTTAGCATAATAGGACCGGTTTCAAATGCCTATAAGTATTATAAATGTTATACTATTAAACACGGTACTCGACCTTGTCGGTCTGTGTGTAACGATTGAACTACGAAACTCGCCCACAGGCGCAAATGTAATTTATATGTCTTCTACTTGTTTAATAATGGCTGTAATTATTTTGGTGTAAATAATAAGCGAGCAACTGTTTTAAAAAACAACAACAATTATAAAATAAAACACGTTTTTAATAACCGCGGTTCGTAAGTTACCAGAGACGCAAATTAAAAATCACTCAAGAAAATCTTACAAAAAATTAACATTGACAGTAAAATGACATCAAAAAGTTGACACCACGGCTGTCTAAAAAAAACAGCTATATCTTTTTATGATGCTTGATATTTTAGGCCGCTCCCGCTTATGCAATAAACCAAATCAAATACGGAAGGGCAGAATAATTTTGTGTTAAATGATTTTTTCGATAGAGCCCTTTGATATCACTGGTTTAATGGCCCGACAGCTTTATTACAGGTAGAGTGGCGCCTCAGGCTCTACGTAGAGTAGAAAAATAGTAATATAAGATATTATTAATGTCTTACAAACGCTTCGGGCTGTATGGTACATGTGTTGGGATGTTTTGCTTTTGTTTATTTGTCTGTATTTTGTTTTATTTTCATAGAAATTAATGTAAGTTTTTTGCAGAATATGGAAAGAGTCTTGGTTATATTTCATCTGTTTTTATTCTTAAAATAGTGAGGAAACTCTAGACTTAAGACGCCTGCGGAGCATGCGTATTTCATACAAACGTAATACCAAAATAATTTGTAAATTAAACATATTCCTAAGGTAGTGTGTATTTATTTCGATTGAATTAAAGAATATCTAGGTTCCCAATTATATATTTTGATTAGACACTGATTTTAACAAGAGTTATAAGAAAAATAAGTTTTCTATAGAAATTTTAAATTCCCCATATCTCGTCTTTGTATCATTGTCCTCTCTAAAAATACATTTGGGAACATAGATATTCTGTAATCCAATCGAAATAAATACACACTACCTTAAGAATATGTTTGATTTTCATATTATTTTGGTATTACGTTTGTATGAAAAACGCATGCTCCGCCGGCCCCTTAATACTCTGTATATCAACATACGGCTCGCTTTTCTATACTCGTATCTTTCGCTTAAGAGTACATGGGGGTTACCATGACATCTTAAAGCAGGACTGTTCCAGTGTGGGGAAGAGACGGAGCTAGAGGACGTCTAGCGCCATCTCATTCTCACTCTGGAATAAGATAAAAACAACGTCATGGTAGGCCCCCAAAGCATTACACTAAGACAATTTCAAGATGATTAAAGATTTAGAATGAATTGGTTAGCAACTACTTACGTCCATGTTTACCGAAAAGATAACGGTCTGATTTTCTAAAAACAGCTGTCACTGTGACATGTTCCCATACAAAAATGTGTTTTAAACAGCTGTTTTTAGATAATCAGTCTGTCATCTTTTTGGTGATCATGGACCTTAGTAACTTTATTCTGTCTCAGGTTACATTTAAAAAGTTAACTTAATAATCTGCCCATAACTCGTAAATGAAAGCCTCTTAAGAACCTGTTTATTTATGATAAAGTTTCACAACAGCTAAGTGGTTAATAATCAATAATTGTCACGTTCGGGTTCGATTCCTGTTTGAAGCCCGTTTCTAATTTGACCCAGTATTAACTGGAACAGTTCTCTGCTTATAGTTTAATAGTCCGAAAATAAAGATAATTTTAAAAGCTTTGCGTTTATAGGGTTCTTTTGAGTAGGATAGTAAAAAAATATTGTTATTAGTTTTGTAATGTGAAAGTCTAATAAGGGAAATTGGTTTCAAATGACAATTCGATAATTACTTTAACTGTCATCATTCTGATTATTTTGTCGTCATTTTGATAAAACACATCAAAGCTTTCACACGATAATGCTTCGCGTTATGACGACGATAAAATAATACCGTAGTAATATCGAAGCTATTATTTAGACTATTAAGCCTTATAAATCTAGTAATAAATAAAAAAAAAAAACTGTAACTTCCTCCACGCTACAAAAAAATTGTTTGAAATATCCCATTAAAAAAAAAACTAACGGCTATCGAACTAGTATCGATATCGAATCCTGCCCACCCCTCACTGT
Source organism: Xestia ashworthii (assembly GCA_950022955.1). Classification (NCBI taxonomy): domain Eukaryota; kingdom Metazoa; phylum Arthropoda; class Insecta; order Lepidoptera; family Noctuidae; genus Xestia; species Xestia ashworthii. The sequence goes on along the minus strand of OX465563.1, from coordinate 2,155,103 downwards.
AACAAATATTATTTAAACACCAAAATGGCGGATGCGAAATATCGTTACATACAAAATTTATGATTTTGGAAGATAAATTGGATCCTAGTATGGGTCGTGATTTCCTGATTATAATGTATTCTGTGAAGCGAACGACTGCTTGTTGGCTTTAAAGGCTGCCACAGGCTATTAAATCTACGCAGATACGACAGTTCGATCAGACTTACTCCGTATTGTACCTAAGTTCGGAATAGGTTCAAGACGTTCTGTGATTTCAGATTAGTCTGTCAAATACTGTTACAGTTTGCATGTGTATTTGGGTAAGCATAATCCTTTGGGGCAAATGACAAGCTAGTATTTGTTCTATAATAACATCTGTGTGCATCCAATTGAAGTGCTTTACATAATCACGGATTATATGGAGTTATGATCAACGTTAACGAGCTAGAATTGCAATTGAATAATTATTTTATTGCCATAGAAATTACTGCATAGTAATAAAATGTTTATTTTAATATATTAATTTGCGGACAGCTTGTTAATGCGTTACATTACCACATAATCATAAACCACAATTTATTTAACAATTTATCAAAGCAGTTGGCAACACCGTTCACAGTACAAAATGACTTTCGACAATCATTCTTCATCCAAAAAAGATACATTTAACGCTGATCACGTTACTCCCCGCGTTACAGAACACATAGGCATAATACATGCGTAATTACGACCATCTGTATGTCATCTGTATGTCATTAGCCCGCTTGTCACGTATTACTAGTGAACGTTCAGCGAATGTCAATGGAACGCTTTTTATGCCACAACACGTAATGTTTATTGAATCTTGCATTGACTTGCGTAGATCAAAACTGTGGCTATGAGTGACCTTACGACCAAATAGGCTAGTTAGAAACAGACGTGAACTCCTAATGTTTATGTGATTTAAATTGTGAGTCGTAAATGTAAGGTCGAGTCGGTTAAAAGATTTGTGCGTAGGGCAGGCTGTGATGGGTTTTTTTTGGAAATTGTAACTATAAACTTTCCTGATAACGAATTTGAAAGTTGTCAAAAATACGAATGAATTCACATTTCGTTTTTTGGAAGTTCGACCGTTAATAATCAAAGTCATGTTAATAGCAGAACACGATAATATAAAACCCATCTAATAGTCTATAGGCCATAATAATATTTTAAAAATCAATACACGGCTTACGGACAGTTACAAAACAATGCATTTATGCATAATACACAGGAATCTTCCGTCATATAAATCATTATGAAGTTTTGACGAGTTCGACAATCCAAGGTGACCTTAACGTACCGATATACGGACATGGAATTATTTCTTGACATGGTAAAATCATGAATACAACATTTCTAACACCCAACATGGACAAGACAGGCAAACTAGATGCAACTTAATATGACAACCTGGTATTGAATAACAAGTCTGGACTGAAAAAAAGAAAAACCCGTGGATATCACGATCATCGAAGTCGATAAACATTCACTGGAGAACACCCACACAGATCAAAGAGGAGCTAGTTATAATCACTACGAAGCAGCTAGGTGATCACGATTTGCCGTCATTGGTTTAACAAGCCCCAAAGTATGGGGAATGACGAACCAATCCTAAGTTAAAACCACAGACGACAATATAAGTAAACGACAGACTACATCCTCATTAAAAACGCTCGTAAAAATATAAGACCTCTCATATTCTCTATCAGAGATATAAGCCTCTTCCCTTCGGTAAGTTATCACTTTAATAACCATTTTTGTATGATATAGGTAGGAGTAATATTCACACAAATGTAGGTTAGGACAGTCGTTAATACGAGACTATGAGGGTACTGCTATCAGCTGATTTATTTTACAGCTTAGATGGAGAGGAAAATCTTCTGTAGATTGTGAGTAAAGGTTATTTTCGTACACGTTACATGGCCACAAAAACTATCTAATGTATAAGATTGTTTATACATGCATGTGTTTACAAATATGTTCAAATGTAGACAAGTCAAAATCATAAATAAGAATCTAAGAAGCTTTAATCTTGGAGCGTCTTTTTCCTAAGTTACAGAGGACAGAAATCTTCTAAACTACAACAAAACACCAGTAGAATTTATACAGGTGTCATCCAACAACAAACATCCTCAACAAGAGAGGGCAGACTTGAACAAGCAAAACTTAAATCATCCGGACTCCGTGAATGAAATGAATGTAAAATAAAACAGTTGTAATGCAATTTGCTTTAGTCTAGACTTGGAAGATGAAAGGGGAATGTATCAGGTTGGTTTCAGTCCTGAAAGTTGGAGACAATTGAGAGATAATGATGGGAAAAGAGAAGTTTTAAACTCTTAATTGTGATTTTAATTGTAGATGATAAGATGCATATAAAAGAACTAGTACTTGTCACTGATAGCATGGATTTTAATTCCAAAGCAAACTCGTTTATTTATTCCGATTATCAAATTAATGTTAATACTATTAATCATAATAAAGAAGAAAATCCAACCCTCAATGATTTACATAATAAAGTTGAAAGTTCTAAAACAGAAACCTAGCTCAAGTATTCAAATTATAAGCAAACACAAGAAAAAGAACCATTTAAACTTCTGTGTCACCTTCTCAGGGAAAATGCGAAGTTATAAAACAACAAGACTTATAAGACAAGAACAGCTGTGAAATTTAAATCTGCTCGCGATATGAATGCAAAGTAAACTGTGTTAATGCAATTTGCGATATCATTTACAACTGGATGCGGTTCTGAACTAATGTCGCCTGCTTTTGGTCCAGGAGTTACGATGCCAAGGGGGTCGAGTTCGGAGCAGTATGATTGGATTTTAAAGGGATTCAACAGGGGTCGGGCTTGTTTTGATAATTTAGGGATGTTTCGGAAAATATTTTTATGGGGTTTGCACGCTTGGGGCTTGTGAAAAACGTAAGGTTAATTAGTGAAGTATGTTTTTTTTTGTTACAGGGCATGCAGGGTACGGTAGCAACGCTATTGGGTGACAAAATATTTCTCTGACTAAAAGTATCAGCTTTATTTTTCATTTTTAATACCAACCAGTCCATCCAAGAAACGCAAGAATCACATCAAAAGAAAACATCACCCATATCTCAGTATTTCATACTTAAGTTTTCCAAAGATGGAGAAAATTCGTGGTCGCTAAAAACAACATAGACTGAAGTGCATTCAAACTTGCTGTTTGCTTTAACGTATGCGAGCATCTTCTTTGGAATAACACCTCGGCGCTTACCAACTTTCATGCACTTTAGGCTTCAACTTATAAGAGGGAGGGGACTACAATGAAAATGGAGACAGGGCATTGACCTTTGGGAATGACATTTTGAAAATATGAGACAGGACATGTGTAGACAAGAATTGCTGTTCTAGTTTGGATGGTCTAGGCTGTTTTATGATTTGCAGTCTTCACACATGACTCAAATAAATAGCAAAATATTTAAAATATAGAAATGACAATGTTTTTACCAGTGAAGGCACTTACATCATTTAAATCGCAACAGACCTTTACCCAAGTCACTAAAACCACAGAATGAATAGCTAATAGTGCTGACGTACTAAACCTACTTTTACAAAACAACCAAAAGGCATTAATATACCTACCCTACACAAACACATTAAAGTCTTAATGTCACACAATAAAACTCAGTCTCATACCTGTACAGCACTTTCAGTAACTGCATGCGTAATAAATGCAGTTATTACCATACCGACAGGACAAGGAGTAGAAATTTTCTACCTCATGAAGCTACAACTTTGTAACGTCTACCCTCTTTGTAAATAATTGTTCTTTGGCAAAGTTATAAGTAGCAAATGACGAGTCTGCGACTTTTATTACACTTGTGTTTAATCTTTGTGTGCTTACTTTATATACGATAGTTGCTATGGTTCAGTTAGGTGTTGAAAAATTAACACTACATTTTAAGTTTTTACAGGAAAACGCTTTAATAACAACATTTGTTTTTCCTATAGTTGAACCAACTGGATGATAACGAAACCACAAATTATAACCAGGACGAGTGTATATGAGTCACTAAATGATTCAATAACAATTTGGTCAGATTATTCCAATGTCATTTGACCTAGTTGTATTTAACTTTTGAAAAATATACACCAAGTAAAAGAATCAATAGATGGACTAGGTAAAAGATAAAATGTATAGATGCTAAGATGACGATCAATTAAAAAGTGAATATGAAGAAGAAATGCTGCGCAAACCCTCAATAAATTATAATATAGACACGATAATAATGATGATGGAGAATGGATAAAACGAAAACCAAAATACAAATCCGAAATCTTATATGAAAACAACGGAGGTGACATTAGACAATAAATCTAGAAACTTAACAACAAACACGTGAGTTATATGAGCGAACTTTCTTAATTACAATCAAATGAAAGTTTCTTGTGACAAACGTTGCTTAACTTTTGACATACTGATGTAATTACACATTTTTGTTCAGGGAATGTCATAAAATCATGTTTATGAAAAGTGAATTTGGTTTAGGATTGAATACCAGAGCACTTGGGATAATATTAAAAGACTTATACAGTGACTGAAAGCATAGATCCTGATTTTGGTTGGATGACTGATTTTTACATACTAGGTACTTAAATACAGCATGTTTCTGAATCGTTGAAAAGTGAATCAGTTATTTAAGCAAATCAAAACAGATATAGAGATAAACTCGTTTCACAATATAACTGTTACAATACAAACCAAGTTGGTTTGTTGAACACAATAACTTATACTCTTAAATTCCCTATAAAACTCTAACACGGGTTTCACGCACGGCTAAGGCTGCGCACAAACTTCACGCTGTTAAAACGCAACGCGATAAGATTGAGATAAACGTGACAAATGACGATGATGTGAAATGTCACGCAGACTATTAAACCACAATGGTAGCCAATAAAATGAGATAAATTCGACCGGAATAAGATGGAATAGGTTTTTCGTGAGCATTTGAAGATGAGTGAGAGGTTCTTACAGGAGAAAGTGGGATAGACGTTATACTTAGAACACTTTGTGATGTGACCTTTGATAGTGCAAATCTATTAAGTTATTCATATAAAGAACTTGATGCTTAAAGGGCTGATGACTATCTCAAAGCACCAAGAAGCGTAATCTGCAATCTAAAAGCAAAAATAGAAATTTCGTGAAAGACTGTTTAGGTTATCCGTCGAAGTTTATTCAAGCCAAAGCTCTCTTCTATGAAATGAAAATAAAAACTGAAATAGAATAAGATTCTGTATTTCAATTTTATAATATTTCATATTCTTATATTATTTCTCCTGCTTCTAAAGAAAATACAGTTTTTTATTTATTCAAAATTCTTTTAAACATTACGGAATTTGCGAATGACGGAAAATATTTCGACTTAATTGCAGTACATAGCTTAATGCTAGGTCTTTTAGCAACTAATTACACATCGACTATGTTTAGACGTCTATAAAAAGCAATTAGGCTATTTATATAATGATATGCGGTGCTGAGCGAATGAATGAATAATTTCCTAATCAAGGACAAATTTTAGTTGCTAAGTGTCTATTTTTTAAATGATTTACTTTTTGATAGTAAGATATAGTTGACAAGTCTCCAAAATTCAGATAGGTGATGACGACGATGACTTTCAGATTTGTTTTGGCTGTTAGCGTTTGCTGGATAAAGTTTTTTTTCTTTTCCATGTTCTAAATTTTTAGTAGTCGTGTCCTCGCAACCAACAACACAAGTCTCTCTATCCACCATCCTTGCTATCTCAATTCTCTGGAATATTCCATTACGAAAGCCCTCTAACACTGCCCATAAAAACAAGAAGCAACAAAATATTTACAAGGAATTCCTCAGCTCATCTCGGTTATCGCAGGAAAGCGGGAACTCTCGTAAATCCACCCTGTCAATGTTTCAAGTTGCTCAAGTAAAAACTCAAAGTTCCAACGAAACCACTGCACCTCTTAATATAGAACTTTAATAAAGTTACTTGCCAACGGATTGCATACTTTATGATCGGGGATTAAAGTTCAAGCGGATACTTTGACTTTCAATTGATGTTTTAATTGAGTTTGTTGCTGTAGTTATTTTTCGTGGAACTATGAACATTTTGAGCATGTTTTAGATGTAGGCTTTGAAATTTTAATGCAGCTCGCTCGATCTATCAACTTTGTAAAAAACGATGAAACTTTTATAGTAAATAACAAGTGAAGTAAAAACGGTTTGAGTTGAGAATATAAAGGTAGCAAGGGGCGTGTGCAGACTGCAGACGATAGCCGTTAGCATTTCTCAGTGTGATCGAAAAAGTGTTCAACACAGGTACCTATTATTTTTTATCTTCCCAGATATCCAGCAGGTGCACCACAACCTGAATATTCTCATACACATAAATACGGACTCCAAAATACACGGTAAGCAAAACGAAATTACATTTGCAACCGACAAATACTAAATAGAACATACGTAGTGCGACCGGCTCTATTCAAAAACGCTAGCTTCGCAAATATGCTAGACTCGGAATGTTTGCGATTTGGTCTGCCATCTGAATAAACAGGTTACAGTCTTATTCAGGTAAGATGTGTGTTTCAACGGGTGCATTCAGATTTCGTTAATTAAAACCTGATTTGAATTTTAGATATTATTATGCAGCCTGCTATTTCCAGAACACATTCGAATTGCATTAACGTTGGAATGGATAACAATATATCAAATTAATTAAATGACACGGCTGAAGTTTCCCAACATTTAGAAGATTCCTATCTTGAAATACTGACTTAATTTTCCATTCGCAGCTTCAAAGATGAACGAACACGTGCAGGTCAAAAACCTTCGCTAAATTAAACAAGAATTTAAATCAAAAGAATTTGACGAAATAAAACATCAGAACAAAATAAATGTTAATACTTAAACTGCATTCGAAATTCACTGCGTTAATTACGGCGTCAAGGTAACGTATAAATGAGGTGAACTAAAAAATGCTTCATGTGCACGCTACGAGATTCAATCTCCTAATAATGGGCGAGTAATGTTGCCAAGAAAAAATAACACCACAGCATGATATGATCGCGAACATGCGAAAGAATATATTAGCCGGTAAACAGTTTTAATTATGCAAAACATTTTTAATTGTACCTTGAACTTATTCAGACATGTTGCACGCATTGAGGGCATGAAACATATTTGATTAATTGATAATTGCAATTGAAGATTACGTGTTCAAGATTTGGATCATTTGAACCAAAAATTAAACAAGCGTACCGATATTAAATATGATGTGTTTGCTATCGCCATGGTTTCGTTCGCCTACTTAATGAAACTTCCAAAATGTCGTGTAATGAATGAAACTGGAGCAAACATTTTAAATTTGACTTCCCACAGCCTCTGCGTGTACCGAAAGGATTTGGAGTTTCATTAAAACGTTCAAAATTTAGCGTGACTTTTGATATATATTAAGATATAGTCAAAGAGAACTCACAACATCTTAAGAAGTTAGCTATAATCATACTTAAGTCAAGACTAATTGAACTCTTAATTAAGTTAAGTGTAACTCAGTGAAATGTCCCAATTTCAACGGCTGACGCAAAAGTTATCGGGGGTTTCAATGAAAATTTATTAGTTCAACTATTTGTCAAAATTGTCCCCAAAGGGTCCCGGGGTCCGTTGGAATTCTGGCAAATATCAAGTTGAATAGCCAATTTGTTTTGAGGACCCCACGACTGTGTTCCATTGAAATATGTGTGGAGTTTAGATTAGTATAAGTTTTTAATTGTAATTCGTTTTCAAGGAGTATAGGAAATGACCTTCGCATTATACTAGCCGGAAGTTATGTGTGTTATTAAATTACTAACCTAATGATATACATAAGTTCTCGTTATTTTGTACCAGGGTTATTGTGCTAAAATTGGCAGAGTTCAATTTTATCAAAACGAAACCTTACATGAAAGAAACAGGCTCATTTCTTTAATATCATGACTTTCGTAATGATTAGAACATTGTTACCAATGTACCACGTCTTTCACTCACAGATATAATAAAGTATAGTTTTGAACGAAACTAAAACGTCGTCAGCCTCAACAAAATCAAAGAGCCAAGATAAAACATGGTGGATGTACACAAAGTTATCCGTGTTAAAACAACGCTAGCGTCGCTTGGATATTGTGAAATATGAGCGGGGATCACTGTGTCATTCCCTCGCCTGCTCAACGAATTTATCACGTTTCTGTCCATCCGTACGTATGGTGCTCCAGATATTGAACGTTTCACGAAACGAATTGGATGATCCTAAAATATTTGTTATGTTTTCTGACGCTGTTTCGAGTTTTTTCGCCGAGAATTTTTGGCATCACTTGGGTACGGTTATTGGAAATGATGGAGCGGTTGTTTCAATTCAGATGGAGCTTCAAAATTATTGGCTTCCCAGACGTTTGCATGAAAATATTGGAATTTATACAAGACATAATACGTGTGAATCATACTGTTGAGCAGGTTTGCAAACGTTCAGAAAACGAAATTGCCAACAGTAAATTTTTGGTCAAGAGAAAAACAGTTTTCTACGCCTGGGTTTTCAGATTTCATCCAAGTTGTTATCCGTGGTAGGTTAAAATAAACTGAAATATTTATTTTTAAAAGTAAACGCGGCTTACGTTTTGGTACAAAAACATATGAAGTGTACAATAAAACAGTGGTCGGACCGAGTCCTTACTTTTAATTTATTCTCTTTCCGTTCGTTCTGGACATCATTTAATTTTGCGCTAAAGCAACAAACACGCTTATGCTTTTATTTCCCCGTTGGTTGTTCAGCTTAAAGCCACTTATTCACTATTCTCTCGCAAGACGTAATTTTGTTTGGCTTTCTTTAACAGATACTTGTTAGCCTAAACTGCGAAGTTTCGGATCTCCAAGATAAGACACTGAACTACTGATATCTCGTTAGCACCTAATTTAAGTGAATCTGGACTATTTGAGATGGTATCTCGGCCGAGGTGATATATATCGTTACAATACACCGTCACTTTTAATTAAGGCAGAGACTTCAAAACTTTGAAATTTAATACGAAATTGTGGCGAAGCAATAAACCGTATCTGTTGTTTATGTGAGCCATCAAACGAAGATAACACCCGTCTTTACATCCAGAGTTTAAGTTAGTGTCATTGTTTCGTAACTTACAAATATAAACGATGTTTGGGAACAACGCAACGCTTTAACATTCATGAATAACATTTAAGCCCCCTCGTCCTGTTTTGAATATCGCGAAGCTCTTTTCAAACCAACTTTCCAGAGTTGTGTTTATGCTTATTGCCTTTTAGGGAGGCTATTTTTCGTGTGAGTTTACGAGCATTACAATATTCACAAGTAGACAATGGACAGCCGAGGATTCCCCGCGGGCCGCACGTTAAAAGAACAATCCGACGCGACGTTCGGAGGCAATACGCCTCTATTTGAAACCGTCCCAAAAGGTTTGCTCTTAAAACACGGTCCGTCTACGATGGTAACCGACATGCAAAGCATCGCATTTAAAAGAGGAAAGAATAAAATACGTACGGTTGAAAGCAAACAGGAAAGTTAGCCGGGAGCGGCGTACCCCGCAACTTGCACGAAACAAGTTTTCTATGGGCATTATTTAAGTTTTGCCTGCAGTAGACACTATATTAAACGTATCAGAGTTGAGTTTTAAAAGTCCCGCCGATACGGCTGAGTTGGCGGGCCGCGAAACAGCCACAACTTGGGGCACTTGGCAAGGAGCGCCTATAGGAAAAATAAAAGGCAGGCAACAGTTTGCTGTCAACTTGTACTTGCTTGTACGACTGCAAAGAATTATTGGGTTTGAAAAAGTGCCGCTTTTTAATGTTGATTTGCTTGCTTCTTTTTTTCTTGAGGCGTTTCTTCACAAAAGACGTATTATATTAACCTGGCGGTAAATAATCGATTCATATGCAAATGCCAGACTTAGTGATTTAAAAAAGAAAGAATGAACACAAACAGAATTAGAACCAGAAGCATCTCGCCTTAAATTAACTGCACAAGACACATTGCTCAATCTAATATTCAAAGTACTTGCAACTAAAAGCCACTCAACTAACGATAAAAAGGCAAATCTTTTCCAAGATGGCGATAACTAATACCATAAATACAAAACAGCAACTCCAGACATGCATTATGCTGAAGTTGCAGTCTATATGTCCCTGCCATTAAAGCAGCCGAGAGCAAACAGAATTTTATAACAGGAATTAAAAATGTAGAGTACAAAGTAGTAGTCTTTTCTCTTTTGTTTTACTCTGAAAGCTTATTAGCTGCTAGATTTTCTAGGAATGGCTTTGATCATTCTCTTTTTACAGGTATAATTGAATTTTGTGTTGAAAAAGCAGCTTTATAAAAGCTTAGACAGATTCATGTTATGAGCTTTGCGAATTAAAGGACAATAAATAATTCTGAGAATTTAGAGCTTTGGCTTTACAAAGGAGTGTACTGGAATAAAATTAAAATAGTTAGTAGAAAAAGAGACCTTGTTTACATTTACGATGATACGCCTTGGATGGCAAGTTGAAGGAAAGGGCTATCTTAAAAAATAACTAATACTGAGAAAAAATCACGCTCAGACAGTAAGACCAGTGAATTGAATAGTAGATGGATTGATATTAGCTAAGACATCCAAATTCTAAGAAATAAATAAAGTACTCGTATAAAAGCAATTCACCAAAAAGGCTTGACCTTTAAATCCGAAAGCAATATAGCCGCAACTACACTTCAAGAGTCCAACACCAAAGCCAAAACCAGCAGCAACATAAACACATTCATCTGAATTAAGAGCACAGTCCACAAACAACGAATGGAAACAATTTTCTATTTCGAAATGTCTTACTTGGCCCACTATAATTTAATATTACACGAACAGCCCGCTTTGGGCGGAGACTGCTGGCTTTAGTAGGATTGCGAGAGTGAATAATTTGACTATGGAGGGCTTGCTACCGCGGACGCCTCGCTTGCAATTTATTCGCAACTAACGAATTGGAGCGAATGATGTATGGCTGGAATTTAATTTGGATGTTTACTGTTCTTGGTAGCAGTTGGTGGGGTTAGGGTGTGAGGCTGATTGATTTAGAAAAAAAAGGTTATTTTAGATATCTGTAGCGTCCTACGTTTAGAAGTCGGTTCTACCATTATTAGGCTCTTCAACTTAGCAATGATGTTATGTAAGACGTAGATTTATAACATGTCATACCAGCTAAATTCTTAAACCTCTAGTAGTTCTTAAACTTAAACCGTTCAATACAAAACTAATGTTATCTGCAACAAATTCTACAAATGTTAAACCCTCAGTATCTGCTGCAGGAACAAGATCTCTAATAGGCTGTTACTATTAGATATCGAGTCAGTAACTCGAGCCTATTCTTGTGGTATCTCCAAGATTGAATGCTATCCTTCAGCCAATTACCCGCCGGTGTTTCGTTACCACCGCTGTTTTGACGTAATATGCGTAACTCAATTGTTTTGCGGTAAGCTTGGCATTCTTTGGTAAAACGTAATGTATTTTTTGAGATGATCGTCGCACTATCGTTATTGAAAATGAGGCCATTATTTATACTGATTCGATTGTTTTTGTTAGATTTGTAACTGAGCATGTTATGTTGATACTGTTCTAGATCCGTGTTAGTTCTAAATATTGTCGTTTTAAGTGTTGCATTGGGTGCTCTAGAAGGAAAAATACAAGATTTTAGGTAGAATGGTGAGCAATCAATTTTAATTAAACGAAACAGCAGTCATTAGTTAGGGTAAGTCGGAATACGTGATACCCACTGACTTGAGTTGAAAGGTGGCGTGATATGATAACCAGTTACCGTGGCCGATAGGCAGAGGAAAGGAAAACACAAGAAAGGAAATACTTCAAAATATTATACAAGTCACAAATTGTATTTTTCCAGTGGTCAGAAAACAGGGATCCCTTCTTTTCGCATAATGTTCTTTGTCCTAATATACTTCGGCATAACGATTTTGGCACAATTTGTTTTGGCATAATAATACTTCGGCATAATTTTTTTAGGCATACATTTAATGTTGGCATAATCATCTTAAAGACTAATTTGTTTTGGCATAAATTTGATTCGCATAACGTTAGTAGGCCTAATGACTATTAGCATAATAATATTTAGGCATACAATTAATATATTATGATTATTAGCATAATAATATTTAGGCATACAATTAAAATAAATAACAAAAAAAAATTTCATGCAAATGATTTATTTAACATTAACATATTAATAATATTTAACATTATGTAACTTAAACGATTTTTCAATCGCGAGATAACTTTTATCTGAAGAATATGTTAGATGTTTATACAGTTTTTTTATATGTCAATCAGTTAATTCTGATCAAACCAATTTGCTATAGTTTCTGTAACAATTAAATAATATTGTTGGTTAAAACTTTAATATGCTGTGCAACAAAATTTAGTGACAGAACCGAATTGCTGCAAAACCGACTCCACGTAGTCTTGTTTGTCCTACCCCTAGAGTGTAATTTAAAATCGCGTAGGCGCGTAGGGGTGAGGCGGCCCACGGGCTGAGGAGCAGGCGGCTGCGAGCGAGCCGCCGCGGCTGAGGCTGGCCGGCGAAGCCGGCCAACAAGCCGAAGCTGCGGTGGTGAGCGAAAGCCGTCTGCGACGATTAGGACGCGTGGGGCCGCCGGAGGCCCGCAGCGCCGGAGCCGTGACAGAAACCCTGCCTGCTGCATGTTGCATGCTCGCTTGAATGCTGTATGCTGCATGCTTGCTTGCATGCTGCATGCTTGCTTGTTTGCTGCTTGCTTGCATGCTGCATGCTTGCTTGTTTGCTGCATGCTTACTTGCATGCTTACTTGCATGCTTGCTTGCATGCTGTATGCTTACTTGCATGCTGTATGCTTGCTTGCATGCTGTATGCTTGCTTGCTTCATGCTTCCTACAGCGACAAAAAACCCACAAAATACAACAACAACAAACAAATTTATGCTTTAGGATATTATGCTTAAAAAAGTTATGCTTTAGAACTTTATGCTTAATAAATTTATGCTTTAGAATATTATGCTTAATCATTATTATGGTTAGAGAAATTATGCTTAAAAAATTATGCGTAAGCTGTTATGCGTAATTATGTTATGCGAAAATATAATTATGCCAAACAAAATTATGCTAAGTTATATTAGGTCTTAAAATTTTATGCAAATGGATAGGGAACCCAGAAAACAATGCATGAACTCCTTGAATACCATGATGTAGTCGATGTGGGTTGAAAAACGCACTGAGACCTTTACCCAGCAGTGGGAAAATATAGGTTAAAAAAAAACGGTAGGTGTGAGTACGTTCAGTACAGTTTTACTAATGTACCTACGTGTGTTGGATTAATTAGCTCTCGTTAGTATTCAAGTCCTATCATCAGTGTCAAATGGTGAAAAGTCACATAGTATATATAACCCCGAATTTTAATTAAAACATTCTTATTTACAAACTGGGTCATTATTGTGATAAAAATACGCACAGACTTATAAGAAGCAAAAATTCATACTTGACAATTTTATCAATAATTGTGTTGTGTGCGTTGCCTGCAGTGCATTTCCAATATTATTGTCTATACATATGTTCAGATGTTTACATGTGTGTCTGTCATCACTTATGTACTCAGTTCATTCAACCAACCTTGCGATATCACTCCGACGTTAATCGTAAAATTTTTACGACATTTTATTTTAGTATTGATGAAAAAATAAACAAACAATAAAGTTTGCTGTGTCAACGGTCGATCGATTGACGGTCGAGGTGAGTTCTGAAGTTATAATTGGATTTATTGATGTTCGTTATGATTTGTTTTTTGAGATGAGGGAATCTGAGTAGTTAGTAGTACTCCAGTCAAATTATGGACCAGAGAGGTAATGGACCTTCGACCTAAGGAATTTATAAAAGACAAGAAACGGGTGTTGAGATTAAACTAAGGAAAAGACCATGTTTCATAGTTTCATGTTTGGTAGAAGAGGGAGACATGCCAAGATGATCATGTACGACAAAAATCATTTTCTCACAAAAACGAAGCCATTCTTTGAACTGCAAATAACAAGAAGCTGCCTACGATCTCTTTCCACAACGTTTTCAATCGTAAACCATCTTAATTCAGCTCAAAAACTTATATTTTTCGACGAAAAACTTTAATCACTAACTCACGCTAAAAGGGGCGATTCTCAAACGTTTCGCAAACTAATCTATTCATAGTTAGTTAGCATTAATCATAACAAGTTAACTATAAAGTTACGAAGTTCAACCCTCTTGAAACTTGAGGACGCCAGTCAGAAAAACAATCTCCCCAGAATTTAATAAAGCGCAGTGCACAGAGTGTCTGCGACGTGTTGGCGGCCAACATTGCCGCAAATGTTTCAGCTGTATTTGTGATTACTTTAATGACTGTCACTTTTATTAAAATTCAGCTACAATAAGGTTTATTAGGAACACGAGTAGGTAACATTATTTATAAATACTTATAAATAATGTTACCTACTCGTGTTCCTAATATACCGAGCATAATTTAATTCGCAAAATAACTCATGTTTCATCTTCTTGGAATTTCAATTAACTTGCCGTTTAAAGACTTCCAATTTAACTTTGTAGGTATAAGCAGATTGTAAGAGGTAAAGAATTGGAGGGGAAAATGTCCCTTTGTACCGATAAGATGAAAAATGTGCTGTAATTTATTTAACCAGACTTCGGGAACATTGATAAAAAAGTCCTTTAATATCGCTACTTCAAAACAGGGTCTTTTCTTTCCTAATACAAACATAGTTTCTACCAACATTGGCCCCAACTATTCGCCCAACGTTGGCCCCACGTCTAGTCTAGTCCCCAGAATATTACGGAATACGACAGCTGTCTAGCCGCCCTTTCAAAGTTACTTTGTAAAATGAAATCGGCCTAAAGGCATCGTCGAAAAGGCTATGTGTGGCTTAACAATGCTTTTGTATTGCCCCGTTGGATGATAGCGTGGTGATATTAAGAGAAATGTATTGGAGTAATTGTTGGATCCGGTGACTTTAAGAGGAAAACTGTGGGTGTTTGAGGAAGACCTAATTTATTTGTTCGTTGTACTAGAGACAGAATGTAGAAGTGATAAGTTTTTGGTTCTGTGGTAAATTCGTTTTGGTACTTACCCTATCTTTTTCATAGTGCTCTTTTATGATTTTACTAGGTATTTTTTGTCTAATAAATTAGTTTTTTTTCTGTAAGTATTTATTTCGATTATGTAAGGAAACTTGTCGGTACCAGGAGATACATCTTGGTACCGATAAGATTTCTTACCAAACCATAAATCAAATTACACAAACAAAATAAACCACTACACGATGTTACAAAATAGTTTTTTTAACAGTTCTAAATAAACTTCAACTATTTCCTCCAAAATAAACTAACTACAAAATCAATTAACATTATTTTCTGAAACCCAAACTCAAATTGAAAGCAGCAACACAATTTTAATTCCCCGCATGTAAACACGTAAAGCGGGCGGCCACTGGGTACCTAGTCGAACAGTCGGCTCCGATTGCAGAAATAACAGCCTAATAAAAAACCTACACTTCTAACAGATGTGCAGAGTTCGATTCCACAAATAATATAAACTTTAAACTCTCGGTTCTGTAGCTTTTTGTGTCAATTTTCTTCTTTACTTAATTTTGGTTTGCTTATTCCAGTCCATCGGATTTTAAGCTTTGACTTTTTGATATGCAAGCTTTGAAAGGAAAATGTTTATTTAGTTACATTTAATGTACACAAAGTTTTTTTTTAAAGGTCAACTTGGGCAAATATTTATAACGATTTGAATTTGCATTTGTGTGGGTGTTTCGCTCTCAGACACTCTGAAGATTAAAATAACTAGGTGGTAAATGATATGCTTTTAACATGTAAATGAACTGTACCTATAGCTTTTAAAATTCTGACAAGTTAGACCATTTAACAATTTGTAATCATATATATGAAGTCATTTAATATACGCCTAAATTACTTGGAAGTTTTAGTGATGTGCGTTTTAAAATGCATATTATCGATAACTTGAGAATTGTCTAAGCATTCCTATTGCTTTCCATATCATCTCTTATGTTATCAGAAGTGCAAAATGCTGATACACAGAAAGAAGCACACGTTTTACAAAGATACCAAATCCCATCTCCATTTATGAGCCAAACAGTAAGCAAAAACGAAACTGTCCTTTTCCAATTTCGTAAGGAACCCTAAAACTTTCCTCTGTTACCTGCGAACGTAAATACGGGTTTTGGAGATCGAGATATGCACTACGATATATTCCGTGCCAATTTTTGCTACCGTTTCGATATATCGGAGCAAAATGTTTTCAACCCCACTTCGTACCGGGCTGCAATTTCTCGTGGATTTCTTTCGGTATGATAAACTAAAGTTATGATAGTGTACAAGCTACTGCTGTTTTTAAAAAGTTTTTCTACAAACTTTATTAATCGTGTCTCATATTTTCGAAAACGTTTGTATACCGTAACCTATACGGTTTTCGTGTTTTGTGGCAAACGCATTTTCCAGAGGTTAGTAATTATACGCTTTGAGGCGATGGAAAAGCAACATTGAATAGTTTGCTGAAATTCAGCTGAAACTTTTACCCTATTAAGCACCGATCATCGTTGCAATCAACTAAAACAGCGCCAATATCAGACCAACTATCGACATTTCCCAGCACTAAATCGTGTTTACTAAAATCTTTTCTATAACCGACACTTAATTTTAGTCTAGACATCTAAAACTAAAATTATATACGTCTGGCAATACTTCAAGACGACACTTAAGAGATTGACATAGACAGAGGGAATGAAAAAGAGATGAACTTTCTAGAACGATATTACGAGTACAATACATTTTCGAATAAGTATTTTGAATTATATGAAAGTTTATAAGTGAATTTTGATGGGTTCGTTAATGGGTTTCTGTTTTATGGTAAAAGGGTGATTTTATAGGGTGGGCAGGAGTCCAAGTGGCATTAAAGATCGATACCAGAGGCCAGATTTATGTTGTGTTTGCCAGTGGAACGAGCGACTTCATTTTCAAAGAGGCGTGGAAATGTTCAAGAATTATTTCGAGATTGGTGGAATATGAAACTAACATCAGCAGACGATTTTCCGATAGGTTGAGAGTTAATATAACTCATAGAGTTAGGTTGTCAGAATTTAAGTACTAGGAAAGCATTAACGAAGGTTTGTTAAACAAAAACTGTGAGTTATGAAGGCTCCCGAAGCAATAATGAAAAAACAAAAATAAAAATACTCCATCATAAAAATCCAATAGTAATCATTTTTCTACTTCAACAATATTGAATCTGTCTAGTTCAAGCATTTTTCCGGTTACTTCCATGTCATTAGTAATAACGTTTTTTTAACAAAATCCTTACAAATGGATCGTCCGAGTTGAGACAATTTAGTAGGGCGTTCAGCACAAGATTGATCGCCGTTCAACTGTTATTTATAATGAATATTGTAGAAAGCTGAGTGGTGGACTGTACTTTGTTTATTTTTATATTGAATTATGGAAGAACTGGTAAGTGAACACAATGGTTTTAAAAGACGTGCCTTATTAAATGCTTGATTGGTTTAAATCCTGACATTACAGTCCTGTAGATGTTCGTCATTTAATGAAAGATACTAAACTATGTGTAAATCCGATCCTGATTTCTCCTTTTTCTAAGAAATAAATATTATGTTGTTTTAAATTAGCCGTAGCTACTTCCTTTCCAATCGTCAATTCTCGTTAAAAGTTAATGACATAAAATACATTCGGTAACATTTCGTGGTCTGTCGAAATAAATTTTCGCTTCGTGCTTGTCCGGTCACGATCTAAGACGACAATATCCGAAGCGATCCGAATGACTGGCTTATCAATATTTAAGAGCTTTTAAAAAGATGCTTTTATTTCTTATCTTTTAAGATGTATAATAGCAGATGAAGGCGTGTTTAAGATTACGATTGCTGTATAATTATGATTATTTAGTGCTAGATTTCATTTATGATGTTTAGAGTTATTGTTTTGCTTTACGTTTTTCAATATGAACAGTTCTATAACGTCACAAGTTTCAAATTGATAGAAACCTTACTGTCTTCTCTCTCTCTTAATCACTACGTTGAATCTCCAATGCACTATGCAATTAGCCTCTGTAGCCCTCTCAATATCTGCCCTTTACCTTATAATTAAACTTAATGATACACTTTCATCAAGATCCGATACCAATAAGCCTTCAAAGAAAAGACACTAGAACAATAGATATTTATCACAAAGGAGAATCAACCAGTCAATCTATTGTGTCCCCAATACCAGCCAACCACATTAACAATACACCCAAAAACTTTAATTCTGAACTCTGTGCCATATGTGATAGAGGTGGAGGGTGAGGCAGTTCATCTTGGTAACAGGACATTATCGAATAGCGAGTGTGTGTAATGATAACATGGGATTAAGCTGCTTGTACGTTATCTACGAATTTAGGGTCAGCAGTATTAATAGTTTGGGTTCGTAGGTACCAGTGTTTTGGTATTTTGTTTCGGATTATTTTCATGGGGAATGGGTCAGTTAAAGTTTAGGGTGGTTTTGGGTTGGTAATCTGTGAAGCTAATTGTTTTATTAAATGGTAGAGTGCGTTTGTAAGGGTTGTTAAGGTCAGATGGAACGTGAAGGGTTTCACGGATGGGAAATCTTTCGAGAACTCACTAACAAACTGATTGTTGATTTGTTTATATTAGCTACCATATTGAGTTCATAGGTCACGGAGATACAGCCATATCCATGTCATGTCTTTGACCAATCTACACTACAGTCAGTCTTGCTATTGACTTAGATTTTCAACAATGTTTGTGACCCTATACGAGGAAAAAAAAGACACATTGCTTCCATTTTCTTACAGATACTTATTTCGCAACAAAAAAAAATGTTCGCCCTATCATCTCCGGTACATTTACTGAACCCATTACACCCCACGTGCTTACCCAACAGTTAGGAAGATAAATAATATATACGTATAGGAGGAAAACCCATCGGTGCTCAGATTCACCCCCACTGCCGATGTAACGACGGTCATTAACCTTTACAGAACCACGGTAGATTACAGTGCCTTGCATTAGCGAGTGGTAGGTTAACCAGTTTTTTGGTAAACAGGGTTGGTAGTTGAAAAAAGGTTATAAGTTTCGGATTTGGAAATTATTTGTTAACCTAATTGGTGTAGCTGCGAGGGTTAAGCGGTGTAGGGTTCGATTTTCATGTAAATTTTGTCGATGTTGCAATTTCAATCTACTAATTTTTTCGTGTTTTTTTTTTTAATCTGAATGATCGACCATTTTGTGTGCTTTCTAAACTTCAATTTTGTCTAGGAACTCATTCATTAAAAGCCTCGTTATATTCCATTTTTTTACAAATTATCACCCCGTTTCACCCCCATAATATCTTAAATAAAAACAAGACATTTAGCGAAGCAGAAAAGTTCTTAAATTCCCAACTTTCCGCCGCCGATTCTGTCCAACAAACCTTAAGAGTATTTGGCAAAACACTCGCGGATCTATAGGCGAGTTGTGTACACTAATAATTTACGCTTATTTTTCTTTGCCAAACTAAAATAACGCCTTAAATCAACTTTATTTTTGTTTTACTACTGGGGTGAAGATCTGAGTTGACGTATTGAAATGTTTTGACAGATTTAGAATGGTGGGTGTACCTACTTTGAGCTTAGTAGTTTATCTCTAGCTCGAAGTAACACTTAACTATTGACCTAGTTAAATGCAATGGGTAAATGGGTAATTCAATAAGCATGGAAAGGTATCGAATTCCACTAACATACCATAAGCCACACTTCAAAAATCTTTTCACAAAAACTGCATTTTCAAATAAAAAATACTGCACTATTCTGCAACTATACCACCAAACTGCAAACCCCAAAACATTGCATGCCATTTCCCAAAAAATGCTCAAAAGGCTGCAAAGGCATAAATTCACAAGTTATTAAAACAATATAACAGGCAGGACGGACGGCTTAAACCGTCGATCGGTATTGACTGTGCCCGCCTGCCCGCCTGCCCGTCGGCGATAAACGGAGATTAAACCAGGATGTACATCACCCTTAATCCGTTAAAGTCCAGCCATGTTTTAAATATGGCATTCTGATTTTGAATATTTTCGCGCCAGTTTTTGCGTTCGATGATTCGATTTTTGATTCAGCCCGAAAACGTGCTTTTATGGGGTTGAAATCGAATGTTATAAACAGCCAGCATGGATGGATTTTATGAAAACGGCCGCGGCGTACATACCTGATTTTCATTAAAAAAAATCTCAATTCTATTTTACATTAAAAAAAATGATTCTAAAATGCATTGTTTTGGCATGGTTGCAAATAGGTATAATGATCGATATTCTCGTCAAACATTTTTTTTTAACCTAAATCCGCAGTCCGCTATAAAGGTACACTTTTTTTTGCCTTTTACGTTTCTCTAATAAAATTTATTTTGGTCATATCATAACTACACAAGCTAGTCGCAATTAATATCTTTCAATATTGAAAACAGCGCGCACAGGAAAGTGATAGACATGTCGTATCAAGATAATGTCTGGGACCATGTTAGGTTATCTACAAAGTTCCTAAGTGGGTCACTTCGAAATAAACTATAAATACCCTGCGAGTCGGCTCGCTTTCGGCTTAACAACGAGAAATTAGAATTCTGTGTCTAGATTAGATTAAGCATGATTAAGCATATCTGCGACTGTAAAATTAATGAATATTATTTTATTGATTTAATGACAAAATGCTGTCAGAAAAAAATAGCACTTGTCGTTTTTAGGTCAACTACTTCATGTTTGATTATTATAACTAAAATATTATCAATTAATTGCACACAATCAAATAAAAAACGATTTTTATGACGCCGTGTAATTCCCCTTTTGATACTTGTACATATTTTATTATTAATGTAGTTTGTAAATAATTTAAATAAATGATTTTAATAATAAAGCGTAACACACGATCATGCAGCAATGGTTACTTAAATGCTTAACGCATAAACAATATTAACAGTCCATTAAAATAATCCAGTGTTTAACATTACTTGATGAAAGCTTTTACAAAGTATCAACTTGATACATAACCACTATTTGAATCCACTTGCAATGAGCACATAAAAAACTGCAACAGCTTTTTATGCGCACTTAAAAATATTTACCCCCGAGATAAGAAACACATTTGCAACACAACGTACTTGCAAACATCTCGTTTTATTAAAGAACATAAATAAACAATATGGCACCTAAAACGTAATAAGATTTTTAATAAAGTCTTTTCCAACAGGGATTTGGTAGAGAAATGTAAAAAGATATTTTGACACAGCAGATAATCATTCTAAAAACATAAAAATGCCAAACATTAAAACGTGCAGTAAATAATTTATTCTGTTTAAATGTGGTCTAGACCTCAGAAATACGACCCGTAATAAATCTATAAAAGAAAACTACAAAAAATCTGGACCATTAATGATTTCAGTAATTGCGAGAGGACAGCTC
This sequence comes from Xestia ashworthii, assembly GCA_950022955.1. Taxonomy (NCBI): domain Eukaryota; kingdom Metazoa; phylum Arthropoda; class Insecta; order Lepidoptera; family Noctuidae; genus Xestia; species Xestia ashworthii. The sequence goes on along the minus strand of OX465563.1, from coordinate 2,133,541 downwards.
GCAAACGACTTGGACTATTTAATTTTAGAGCTAATTGGTCTTAAGTGGTTAAACTATTAAACAATAAATAAATAGATTTCCTCTAATGGGAAACATAAATTTTGTGGAGTTGAAGTTTATCTTTTATGGTCATTTTGTTCGTTTTGGATGAACCACCCGTTGAGGTTTCGTAAAAGCAATTAGTTTCATTGATTGCAACACGACTTAATCACAGTACAAGACTTATGCTAATATTTTTTTATATTTCTATTTATTAAATATGCTATAAATAAATAAAAATTTCGCTGGACATTAACACACAGCTCCTTCTAGTGCCACACTAAGCAAGGCTTGTGTCGTGGACATCAGTATGCTTAGTGCGAGTTTTTTGTACGTATCGACCGTGTCGACGTTTAACGCAAATATGTATGGCGCTGAGTAAGTGCCACCTAGCGTAATACGTGAGAACTACATATTGTGAGTGTTATTTCTGAACGCATCGACAATTGTTAACTTGCGAGTGTGAGATTCTAGAATACGTTAGTTCGTTTTGCGTTAATTGCAAGAAGTGGCGCGTACATTAGTAATCGGCCAAAATAAATTGACAGTCGTATTTTGTGTTCATAACAGAAGCGACTGCCTATTCAACTAGTTGTGGTTATACAACGAAGTTAGACGACATTATTTATCTATGGTCAATGGTCATTAGTTTTGTTTGTGTTTACGAAAGTTTGTGTAGTGATTTGCATACTTACAGTTTTGAATATTATTGTTAAAAATAAAGACTAGCCCGTCCCAATTTGAAATTTTGGTAACATAAACGGAGCAGTTAGTGTAATTTATATCTTTTGGTGTGTAGTGAGTGACCTTGATCCATCTGAGAAGTTTGTAAAACTAAGTTTGTTACTTTTTAGGCATGGAGATCTAAGCAAATGATCTAATAATGCCCGAGTGGCTTGTAGTGGAGCACTCTATCATTGTTTACGTGACCGTGTTTACGTGTTTTTTTTTGTGACGTTAAATTACGCTTATCTTGTGCTTTTGCGGTCTCAAACATTCTCCAAACGAAATAATACGAGATTTCATTGTAAGTTTTATTCACAATATGAAATTAAATTAAATTACTTTGTTATATGACCACTCTCACGATGTTCTCACCTAAAAATCTTAAGTGACTTTCACGCTCGCAAGTGACCGTGTTTCGTATTCAAGCTGTCAAAACTGTCGAAATTGTAACTTGCACTCGCGTTATACATGCAAATGTTAGCAATGTGCTCGAAACGGTCCTTACTTTCTTAGAGGCACTGGATTGTCAATATCGACGACGTAAACTCGATCTACACGATACAGTCGTTACTCGAATTTTAGTATGAAACTCGCACTAAGCATACAGATAGTTGATATACTACATATTATATGCTTTTTTTTTGTTTGTAAATACATACTTATTATACGTATAAACATCCATGACTCTGAAACAAATGTCCATGCTCATCACACAAACATTTGCTCCTACCGGGATTCGAACCCAAGACCCTAAGAACGTAAGGTGGCTTCACTACCACTGAACCATTCGGGTCGTCTATAGAGACTTGTTTTTCATTACTTTACAGCTCCTCAAAGACACTTCAACGCATTTTTGTATTTTTCAGCATTAATCTCAAATTATACTCATTTAAATACATCGCTGGACATTAACACACAGCGCCACCTAGTGCCACACTAAGCAAAGCTTGTGTCGTGAACACTAGATAGTTGATATACTACATATATACTTTTTTGTTTGTAAATACATACTTATTATACATATAAACAACCAAGACTCGGAAACAAATGTCCGTGCTCATCACACAAACATTTGCTCCTACCGGGATTCGAACCCAGGACCCTAAGAACGTAAGGCAGCGCCACTACCACTACGCCAATCGGGTCGTAAATATGTATAGTAAAAATATATTATTGAAAAGCAAGTTTATATTGTCACAACCACGTTATACTACATATTTCACAGCTTATTAATATATACTAATTGACACAGTAAATTACACAAACGATTGACATCTGATACTTGGCATGGAACTCGTTCACGCGTCAACCGACCTATACGTGGCGCCATCTCTTGCTAAGATAAACATACTAACTCACACAACATTGTGAATCTGCAAAACACGATGCAAATAGTGCCAAGATTTCATCTCAACATTACATGGCTCGTTTAAGATGTAAACATGGTTAAGTGGGTTTAGAATAGACTAGCTAGGCCCCGCGGGTCGTAGCGTGACGTTAAAGTTTTTAGGCTATAATCTTCCTCATGAATTGGGCTATTAAATACAAAAATAACTATTCAAATACGATTGGCAGTTCCAGAGACTAACGCGCTCAAACAAACATACTCTTCAGTTTTATTATATTGATGTAAAAATAGGTTTATTCAATTGAAAACATGAATCGTCTATTGCTAATAAAATTCAGTAAGGCTTTTCGTCAGTGTCTGTCAAATTAAATGTGCTCCTGTGATTTTTATGAAGAAATAGTATAAGTCAATCAAGTCAACTGACAGCAGATGTGGTAGAATTGAATAGACTTTTCTGGAACTGGGGCCATGCAATCGATCATTATCGGACAGTTAAAAAAGGGCATTGAGCAAGTTACAATGCTAATTAGACTACATTTTACCAGGAACACAATCAACTGATTAATAAATCCTGGCAATATTTTTATTAACATTGTTTTGTTGTAAAACAAGTATATTATTGCTGTGAAAAATCTATTGAGTGACTAACAGCTGCAAAATGTTTGCGTCGATACATTTACCGAGATAATGGGGTCAATGAACTTGATTCTAGTGTTTGTGCGTACACCTACTCATTTCTTGTAGTATTTAATTGAAATATAAACAGTGTTTTTTGTTTATGTTTTTCTAAACATATTTTTAAATTATTCTGAAAATAATTATTTGGGGTGCAAAGTTGAAGTGAACGCAAATTCTAAACTTTTTGTTTCTTGACGCAATTGTATACTTAAAGAAATCTAATTTGTTTATCAAACGAACTCATTATCTTTTTTCTAAATCTTGATAAAAACAGAATCAGGTTAACGACCTCATTATTGTACAGATAATAAACAAATGAGGAATCAAAGTTCAATTTAAGGCAAAATATACTCTGTGTAAGAATTTAAATAATCATGCTTTTTAAAGATTACTAATAAATCGTGTTGTGGATTAACTACAATAACTAAATAGTCATTCCTGTATTTTTTAAGGCAACTAATGGCAGCCATTCAATGTGAAAAAAAACCCGTTATATATTACAAAAATACATGATATTGTACGCAATTTGTTTGATCTCAATGTAAATAAATCTATTCAATTTTTTTTTGACAAATGATAGAACCGTTACCTTAACGACTTTTGTATTATACACAGATAGTAATGGTTACTGAACTCGGGGAGATTAGATACTGATATAATATAATTATTATTAAATAAACAGCATACGCATGGTAAAATACCTTGGGGTAGGACTAGCTTTATTTACAATGAAAATTCTGTTGCTAGCTGGCGAAAGCTGACCCTATTGATATAAATATTTAACTGGAAAATGGATTAAGCGAGATCAAAAAAAAACTAATGTTTAGGAGTACTTTTTAACGTTATTATTCTCTTGATTAACTGTCAAAGTATAAAACATTTTTTATTTATTAATTAAAAAAGAACGTTCCGTTTTTTTGAAGGCTATGTGAAGAATATCTGAATTTAAATTGTGTACTTTTGATCGTCAGCTAGGATTTTTGTTCTGTAATTAATTTGCCTTCTGAATGCCCTGAAATTACAAATTTCCCATGTAAATAAAATATAAAACTTGTCAAAACATCTGATGTTACATTTGATTATAATACAATAATCACACCAATAAATAAATTTTAATTTTAATTTTGAATCTACAAATTTTACATGTATCTCAATGAAATTAAATCAGTAAATAATTGCAAAAATCGCAATTATAGTTAACCCGTAGTTGAAATTATGATAGAAAGAAATAGAAAAATGATTAACTGCTTAAATGAAGGCTAAAATAATTTAAGCCGTAAATAAAAAAGAGAAGGCATTGAACCGACCCCAGGTTGTTTGCCTTTGACCCCGCTGTGACAAGAACGCACGGCTTTGCGACTTAATCTTTGACTATACTGAAATTTTACACAGATTTTGATTGTGAATTTTTCAATACTTAGGCTTTAAAATTGGGGACTCTAGAAGTAAAGGGACTATTAGAGTAATCGTAGTGCATTTTAGTGTTGATAAACTGTTTATAAATATTATTATTATAGCAGCAATTTGTAAAAATCTTTGGTTTGGATTAAGGTCAAACAAAGTAGTAAAATTGAAAACTTTATAGTTGTTTTCTTTACCCCACCAACCAAAAACCATGTCAACACACACATAAAACTTATGCATGGAATATTAATTTTAAAAGAATCGTGTTAAAAATAACTTTTGCAAAAGGGACGTTGGATGCATTCAAATGTAAAATTATATTTCTTTATATTCAATACGCAGTCTCGTTTAGGTTGATAAACTTTGAATTTCTAAACCGATCGGGTAATAGAAAACGTATTACATTGCTCCTATATATTGCTCGGCCGTTGAGCATCCATTGCTCTTTTTGTGGGCTGATAATCGAAAAAAAATCGAAGAAAACCCGCAACGGAAACGTGTTAGCTGATTGTTATTCCTTGCGAGTTGTGACAGTCAATATCCAACGGTTGGTTGTGATCGAAACAAGTCGGTACTTGTTTGAAATTATGATTTTAATACTGTCACTTTATCGCCAAAAAACTATTAGCTAGGAACTTTTTTTGGGCAAAGAAATCACCACCTGCCTAGCCTTTTCCCAACTATGCTGTGGTCGGCTTCCGGTCTAACCGGATTCAGCTGAATACCTGTATTTTACATGGAGCAACTGCCTATCTGACCTACACAACCCAGTTAATACTGGGTAATACGATGCCACTTGGTAGGACTGGTGTCAGACTTTTTGGGCCACTGACCACCTGGCAAAGAACCACTTGGGCAAAGAAATTTTATATGACCTGTGAAATCAGTTAAATCATTCAATACCAATGTTTTTGTGATGAGAATGACGATGACGCAACTCCGACGAGTGACGACAATCATCGGTAGAATCGCGAAATTCGTCCCATATATTATTCACGAGAGGCTGATAATGAGGCCGTTCACCCTACGCGTTAGACACAATTCGACGAGACTGATTGTCGATGTTTAGGTTTTTTCTCGTAAGGTTTATAAGCTGTGTAATCTGTCATATTTTTTCGCAATAAAAAAAAAAAGTATCAGTACTTAAGTAAAATGCCGAATTATGAAGCCATTGTTATGAGTACGTACTTAGGCTGTCTAGAAAATGAATCCCCATTTTAAAATTATTTTATAGAAAATATTACCATAATATCGTTTTTCACCGAGTTAATCACCACCTCGAACTCACCAACATTTTATAACAGCGAAAATCACTTATCCACTTACGAACGTCAAAAAGAAGCTCTCCTTACCTGAAAACAAGAAAAAAAAACCACCATTAAAATCATCATTAACGGTTCATTTTTTACCGAAAAATACCGAGATTATGAAAACGATCCATTGTCAAGAAAAAATCTCCCACAGCTCAGTTGAACGACCGGCCAAATTTTTAAAACACAACCTAGATTTTGTGAAAAAAAATTATAATACGATTTAAAAGTTTGAATAAAACATGGCTGGACGTGCGTGTGTATTTATGAAATTCGTAATTGATACCTAAGGAGTCACGTTTTTTGTTTGTTTGCTTAAAATAATCGAATTATTTCTGACATAACAGTCCTATGTTCATAAAGAACATTTTTCTTGCAAAGAAATTTCTGGAAAGTTCGACATGCGAATCGGTTGCTATCATCGACCCTTACTTGTTATCTTTAAGAGCCCTAAGGGTCAACTCGCATCAAAATAAATATTTTATTGTGGCCCATAGTTGTAAATTCCAACTTTATAACAATGTTTACGCATCCAATTTTTCTGTGGGATTCCTATCATTTATGTTACTTTATGGCAACTCTTTTTGTCTTTGAATTTATTTTCAGAATTAAAGGGTTTGGTATTTTGACTCTAGGAACACTTTTCAAATTGTTGTCATGTTCTTTTTCATAAGCCGAAAGAAAAGCCAATCAATCAAAGTCGATATTTAGGTTAAGCCGTGCTTGCCTAAGTTGGTCTGAGGATGGGTGACCTGACCTATTACATACTGTATTTCCTGCGTGCCTCGGAAGGCACGTTAAGCTGTTGGTCCCGACTGTCATTTGTAGATCTTTGACTGTCGTTACAGGTAGTCAGTGGCCCAAAAAGTCTGACAACTAGTTTTACCAAGACGTATCGTATTACCCAGTACTACTCGTAACTGGGTTGTGGAAGTCAGATAGGCAGTCGCTCCATGTTCATGTTAAATAGGTACTGGTATTGCGCTGCTACCGACTGAAGCAGACCTAAACATATTATGTAGTTTGGAAATGATTAGCTAGATGATGGTATTTTGAATCTGGTAACATTTTACAAATTGTTGGCATGTTCCTTTTTAAAAAGCCGAAAAGAAAAGCCACGCTCAATCCCAAGTGACTAACCCACGGAATATTTCCTCTCACACAATCTCACATCACCATATTGCCAGAGTGTTGTATAATCACCAATGTTTATTAAAGCTATGCTAAAATATACGTTTCGTACCTCGCATGCATGGGTACACGCCTTTATGTCTGTTGCTGTGTTTTCATTATAACTGTCACGTGGACAATTTATCATTCATTGTGAACCAGGAAAAGAATTGATTATGTTCATGCTTGTTTGCTTTTTATTTTGGGTGAACAGAGGTTGTAGAACCTTTGAGCGTTAAGTTTGAAGTTCAGCATTAACAGTTGCAATCTTAGTGATTTTATGTTTTCGAATAGTTTAGCGAAAAGAAAACTGTGAATTGGTAATTATATACCTAAATACGCCTCGAGATGAGTCCATCGAATTATAAATAACGTTTAGTACGGGTTATGAGAGTGTTAAAATAATTAATTGCGCTTTGCAATTATAATTGTTATTTTTTTGTGGAAAATGTTATCGTTCTCTGCATTTAAATCAGACTTTAAGGTGTGTGGTATAAGCACCGGTTTATATCCTATCCAATTGAAAATAATTTTAGTAAATGATTTTTATACGTACAGCTAGAATTATGAACTATTTTATATGGCTTTAAATCATTTTTTATTATTTGTTATATTCACTTTAACGGCTATCAATATCTCGCTAATTTAATCCAATTTCAGAGTGCACATCAACAATACATTTAATAACATCGTCCCTTAAATATCGCTTCTATAATTTGGAGTTTTTTGTTCCAAGAGGGCTCCCCAATACCTTCTTCCAGGCGAGTTCCCCCAAATTACAGTAATACCCCAATGTGTATAAGCGTTATTATAAAATGGAGCTTCGCTGAGCCCACCTTTAGTCCTTATATTGAATGTCCCCTAACTCGTAAAGAAGTTCAGATTATAAGGATTTTTGTTCAAAATTATTATAGATTTTGTTTTTTATTTGGTGTACAAAACGTGAAAATATCTAAGGAAGTTGTTTGAAGGTCTTATTTTAAATGAGTGTTGCCTCTTTTCTAGCCAGTAAAGCCTTCTTGGCAAGTTTCTCAGGTCAGGCAAGAGATATTGTTAGGAGTGGACTATCTAGGCATAATCTTATCGGTAGCAAGACTAAGAAGTGAATGACCCCTCAGCCACGGTACAGACTGCCTCAGTGCTGATTTAATATTCTAACTACCCTTTCAATTATGAGAAAAGCGTAATTCCAAATAGTACTAATTCATTGCATGAAAGTGCACAATAATAATTACGTTCATAAGTGAGGTAATAATCTGTCGAGTTTAAAGTACTCAGAACCGTGTAAGTACCTTTATAAGTGAAGCATAATTATATACTTTATCTTCATGCTGATCAGGAAGACATAAGCTTTCCATTTATGTAAAAATCACTTAAACCGGTTCAGCAATTTCCGAGGTAACCGCATCAAAGCTGATACTAAAATAAAACGACAGATGTAAACACGTAGATCTCTGCTAATACCTTAAACCAACAACTTGAAGATAAACATTAGGAAAGAAGATTATAGAAATAATGTTCTTTAAACAACTGTTCAAAAAGTTTTCGGGAACGAACATTTAGAAGATGGACATTAAACATAGGATTACTCTTATGGGGAGCCATAAAATTAAAAAGCAATGGTAGTAAATATTACATAAACTTAGCATCAAAAAGTTGTTTTTCTATTTTAGGAACTTTTACGTGCCATAATAATCTAAAGGATTTTTCCCCATAAAATATAGTTAACAAGTTTTTTACAACTTATTTTTTTTACTACGGGTTCTTTTAAAGTGCATAATCATTATCTTCAATGCATTTTTAAATTACATTATCTATGTAGTTTGAATAAACAAAATGATAATTTTATAAACCTTCATTTTTTATTCAAAGATCAACTAGATAATAATATGTTAATGTTACTTAAAAAAATAAAAAAAAACTCACACAAAGTAACAAAATCAGTACATTTACGTGACGTAACAGTCACGGAATTTACGAGAATATCACTTAAAATATACACATAAAACGTTAAGGGTGTAACATTTGCAAGTTTTAAGAGGCAAAGCCTTCAGACGGTGTGTGATAAAAGTATATGGCCTTAAATATATTTTTACGAAGTCACTCCTCTGGTTTCATTATGAGTTTTATTTAGATTTTAAGCGAACGGACGAGAAAATGTGCTTCCACCCTACATTAGTGAAAAATAGGATCGTTGTCTTCCGTAATCTCTAGTGTCATTGTTGGGCGTGCAAAAAAATCTAATGTGCAACTGTATTTTTCAGAATTCACTTACATTCAACTTAAAAGAATCTACTTATTTACATTTAAATTGTTTTTACAGTTATGTACCATTTATATTAAAATAAAAAGTATTTTTAATGAATAAAACAACGTACAAAATTTTGCTATATAAAAAATCTTATCAAAAATTCAACTCCACTAAACGATTGAAGAACCTCTCATATAATAAAAACCTGCAACAAAACGCTCGCCTTTTTCAACAAAAAATGACCTTAATACTTAAAGAGGTACATAAATCACAATCAAGAGGTTTTCTATTAATGCCAACATAATACCTCCATTAACATTTGGTCTTTAGAAGACCGTTACGTTAAAATAATGGATATTATTAATACTACCCACGGTTACCCATAAATGGAAACCAGTAGGCATTGTAATGCTCAAAATTACCCGCTTATTTGTAATCGATTTAATGTTTGATCTTTGTAGTTCTTTGATTTTATTTTTGATACCTCTCGCTTATTCCAAACACGTCATACTATTAAAAAATCCAAATATAGTTCCAATGACTTTTTCTTTTCAATTCAGTTTTAAACATAACAAGCCGATGTAAACAAAAAACTGGTTTCCGAACAAGTTTTGGCTAAAAATAAAAACGCACAATCGAAAAACGTTTTGCAATCCGTTCCAAAATATTACACATAGCATAACACGAGCAAAAATCAATCTAAAATGAAATTTCCATATTTTACACATACATAAACATCTCAGGACCGACAACGGGCGTTTCCACCCCACAAAGACCCCGTAATATGCCCGAGGCAATAAATTTATTATGATAAAGTCGATTTACGTCAATAAGCCCAACTTTTTTGTTGAATTGAAAACTTTTATTCCGTTCAAACTCTTTGAAAAAGTATTTTGGATATTGAACTCCGATAATAATATGTACGTACACAATTTTCATGTGAAATCATTTCGTGCGATGTTTTCAATCATAGTGACTGAAATTGAACGAGTTCTGAAGTTTATTAATACAGCTTTAGAAGTACTTTTCTCCTTTAAACATGAAAAAAGTCTGAATGAAAGTGGGGAGAAAATCAGAAAGCTCATTGGGCTGAAATAAGGATTCCATTCCTGAAATAGTGGCTGAAAAGTGGCCCTTGGGAGAATGGAGCACAATACAAGCAGACGGTGCCTTAACGCCTGGATTCTCGATCGATCTTTGGTTCAAATCTGATTCTATTCTAAGTTTAAATTCAGCCTAGAGATAGAACAATATTCTTGTTTTTTACCTTTTTTTTTCAAGAAAGTGCCAGCATTTTTACAGGCATGTTCTAAAACCAGAATAATTTGAAGACATGATGACATACATCATCAGAGAAATCTCACTAGTGAGAACGATGACGTAGGCTAATTTTTAGTTGAGATCCTTATATTCTAGCGCATTAGAAAAGGCTACATTATATTATTAAATAAAAACTGTAGCTCTCTCTTTCTACGCAATAAGGCACACGGGCCCAAATTCAGCTCGTACTCGAAAACCACAAAGTACCACAATTAATCTCCGGTGTGAAAGTCAAGATTACCAAGATATCGAGCAATCCCAGCCGATCTCCAACCAAGGTCTTCGTAACATGACTACAAGTACAGGTAAGTACAGTAGGTCCATTTAGTGGAAACTTCGAAAAAACAGTAATTGGTAACACAAACTAAACTTGATTTAGGCTATTGCTATCTTTCACTAACAGGCAGTGCAAGAAAAGGACGGCTATAGCTATGAACTAAGTTAGAGATGTCAAACTAGTTTATGCCTTGCGCTTCACCGTGTTTTTAATCGACATGTTTTTACGTGCACCCTTCATTTGTATGAAAATATTAGTTCCAATTAAATTTGACAGCTCTAAATTACGTCCGTCTCTTTCTTGTTTTATTAGAGTGAAAAAGATAGCAATAGCCTAAATTTAGTTTGTACACAACAGAACCGACAACAAGTTTTTTTTTTCCAAAATTGACCTGCTCTTTACTTCAATCACGCCTGATTTATGTATTGTATTTTTGGAGAAACTTCTAGCTAAACAATCAAAAGAACTCTATTTTGTTAAAACATTTTGAAGATAACAATAGCCTGTCTTATTATCACCAAAAGCTGTCCAATAAGACGCACTTGAAAAAACTTACTTTTTAATCAGTTTTTTTTTTTAAATCAGATTGGACTACCTGAAGAAAAACACTGTTTTAAGCTTCACGGTTTAAAACTAAACTTATATTGTCACTTACGGGATATCTTCCGTGATTATGGAAAAGACAAAGAAAGAGGGTAGACAGATTTGTCTGCTCGTAACAATTTTATTTTCCATCCACCCGCAGTCTCCAGTCAACCCGCGATCATGGCGCTTGCAACAGCGTCGAAATATCGGGAGCTCAAAATAATACCTAATCACGGAAGATATCCCGTAAGTGACAATATATGTTTACCTGAAGAAACTATTATAATAATTTAATTCTCGAACAATTATGAAGTCCATGAGTGAATGTGGAGACAGAAAAAAGTTTTTAACCATATATTGGGAAATTGTTTCATCCTACTGTCGTTTTTTTTGCAAAATGTCTCGCGAGTCGCGCCATGACAAAAAGAAGAGCAAGGTCGGTTGCAAAGGTGAATGCCCAACAGTGGGTGCACCGGACGTACTTAAGTTCCAACGTGGATCTTCTGAACGAACCTACCTATCCAGTGGTAATATGATCTCGTTCGTTCACTAATCGTTCATTCCGACCGAACGACTCGAGTTTTACGTATCGCTTGGCAATGGGCGGTGTAGGTTTTATAATTTATTGTAGCTATTGGGTGGGTATTGTGAGAAATGGCTTCTAGAAATAGACTTTTTTTGATCAAGTCGGTAAGGGTTGAGTATTTTTGGATACTTAGCTGCCGTCTTTTTCTTCCATTACATCCATGTATTTTTCATTGGAGAAAACTTGAAAAAATTTATGATTTGATTTTGAACTTAACCATCAACTAAATTATGGTTCAAAATCATTTAGAGAAATTTGACAGTTGGCGGTACGGTCGAACAAGCTATTTGGTTTACAGTTTAACCCACAAATTACATTGTACAATGTGAACCAAATAGCTTGTTCGACCGTACCTTGATGTGCTGGCGAATGTACTTGAAAGCGATTGACATCAATGCTCATTATTTTTGAAGGAGATGGAAAACCTTGAGGCAATTACCGGCTACTTAAAAGTTCGTTAAAAAAACAATAAAATTTACTGCACCTCATGAAACTCACATTAACATGGTATCTAAAGGCACCATGGCTTAAAGGTCATACTTTCACGAAACAAGGCCGGATCGCAGGTTCGCTTCCTTGTCGAATCACCTTGGTATTATTTTGTTTTTTTTTTAAGTTAGAAGAAGGAAGTTAGTTTCACTGCTTAGATTATGTTACGTAGAGTAAAAAGATTAATTGTTTGTATGTAGGATAAATGGTGCATTTTTTGTTTGGAAATAATTTAAAAGTTATTGTTGAAACGGTTTGGTGGTATCAACCTGTAATCGCCATTCCGAAAAGAAATAATTACTTACTGTTTTTCAATTATCTCATTTTTTGGGATAAAATAAGTGACCTCCCCAACCATAGAGCTTTTCCTGTCACGAAAATTGGGTAAAAAGTTATCCTTCTTTAAACCAAAACTGGTCTATTGATATTAATCACAAAATGCTACCAACATAGTAATTGTTGTACATCTCACACCTCTACATTTAAGTCGAAACGCAACGCGACCAAAAACCCTAAAAACCCCAAAACAAAGAATGAAGATATGAAAAATTACATACAATACAATTTCTAACACCTTAATCGTTCACTGTCAGATGTAGATTTCTCAAATAACACAGTACCTGCTATAATAACAGAAATAATTAGATTTTACACATTCGTTACATGTTATTTTACCAAATACAACGTTTTTCGAACGATCTTCATTAACAAAATCACGCACTGTACTACGTTTAGGGTGAGGTTTTAGTAGCTAGGATTTAGCGGGTTCATAAAAGGCAGCGATTTTGTAGTCATGCAGTTTTGGTTAACTAATGCATGCTGCATGAAATTATGTCAGCATTTATATTTTGTGGTTTGTTAGTTAAATCGAAAAGTTACAAGTTTACCGCAACTAAAAATTTAGTGGTTGTTCAAATCAATATTAGTTATGCAATTATACAACCTTTGATTATCTACTAGCAATATTCTTTGTAATAGATCAGTCATTCATGGCTAGACGAACAAACTTAGTTGTTATACTTTTAGAACGTAATGCCAAGACGTCGAAAACTGTATAAACATCACACACAACATTATTTGTTTAACCCCCCACCGTCCACCGCTACGCTATGCTACTAAACCCACACCCTAACCCCACGGTATCGTATTTTTTAAGCTCATTTCGTAACTATATAACCATCAATTGAACAGATAAAAATCTCAAATAGAATTACATCGCGTGTTCTTACCGCCATGGTCTAAATTTGGTAGTATAACCTTACTGAATTAAAAAGTAACTTTAACGCTCCAGGTATATGCAAATTCGTATGTATTTTTAACCGAGTCGGTTAACAATTTTATAAAACAATGGGCGCGTGAATTATAATTACAAGTCAAGTATTTACTTGTCAAGCAGTTGGGGTTTAAGTGTTGAAGAAACGGGAACATTTAGATTTTTATAATGATACACTCATTTTGTTGGGCTCATGACACGATGAAATGTATGAATTAGCTGACTTGTTATTTAGGGCGTTTTTTTAGTTCCGATGTTAGTGTGGAATGTGTGTTGTAGTTTGGAAATAGTTTTCTTATTTACTTTAGACGTGAAGTTACCTATCTTAATACTAGTAGGTAAGTTTTTAATAAACAAATAAACAAGGTAGTGTTTTATCGGAGGAGCTCATGGCAAAATAATATCAGCCGCTCGGGTCGATCTTTAGGTTAAGCCGTGCTTGCCTAGGTTGGTCTGTGGATGGGTGACCACCCTTACATACCGAGTTTCCTCCGTGCATCGGGAAGTATGTTAAACTTTTGGACCCGGCTGTCATTTGCCTATCTTTGACAGTCGTTACAGGTAGACAGTGGCCCAAAAAGTCCGACAACCAGTCTTACCAAGTGGTATCGTATTTCCTAGTTTTAAGTGGGTTGTGGAGGTCAGATAGGCAGTCGCTCCATGTAAAATACTGTTAATCAGCTGCATCCGGTTAGACTGGAAGCCGACCCCAACATAGTTGGGAATACGCTAGGCAGATGATGTAGTGTTTTACATAAAATTCCTAGAACACACTAAAAGATAGGATTAGACCACATTCTGTATTTGAATTTGCAAAGGCCGCACAAAAATGAGACAGCAAAGCAATTTCTTTATCCACGTGTAACTTTAGTATTCTTATTTCTTTGACCAACATTTTTTCCAATTTTATTTTCGAAGCCGCACCAATACCTAAATTTTCTCCCACTTCAAATATTCAAAGATAAAAAGGCTTCTAGTTGGTTCTGTCTCTCACAGAAACCTTTCTATTTTAGTGCCAAAAAAATTACCCGCCATTACTTTAGGCATTTATTGTTATTTCGTACAACAGAAAGTGCCATGTTTTCCTAAATCACTAGCTATTTTTAAAATCACACTCAAAAGCAGTCACTTGAAAAAAATCCAATTTCTTTTTAAGCACTTATTTACTCACGTAGTTACCAATTTGTGTTGCGAATATATACTTGGATTTTATCGGCCATTCCCCTGATATTGGGTGCCGTGAGAAGGTTTTCCGTTTCCATAGCAACCGCCTATTATGAACACCATGAAAGGTAATGATAAAGTAGTGCGATACAAACATCCATTTATTTGTTATTCTTATACTTTGTTATTTGATTCGGTAGTAAAGAAACTGCTTTTATAGATCAAGGGCAACATCGTTATACGTACTTGTATTTTATTACCAAAATAATATTAAGAGAGATGAAGGGTTAACTAACGCCGATAGCATAACATTAATAAAATCTGTATAAATTCCGATATTTACATTTGAACACAATTGAAATTCAAATGTGTCAACATATTTATGGGTATGAGTGTACTTTTACTATATGTACTTTAACAACTTTATTCGCTTAACATAACAAATGATAGAGTAACTTTGAAACGCTCAAAATAATACTTTTAAGGGGCCGGCGGAGCATGCGTTTTTCATACAAAGGTAATAATACCAAAATAATATGAAAATGAAACATATTCTTAAGGTAGTGTGTTTATATTTCGATTGTATTATAGAATATCTATGTTCCCAAATAAAGATTTTGAAAGGATAATGATCTAAAGACGAGATATGAGGAATTTAAAATTTCTATGGAAAAATTATTTTTCGCCTGACTCTTGTTTAAATCGGTGTACATTCAAAATATGTGTTTGGGAACCTTTATATTCTGTAATCCAATCAAAATAAATACGCACTACCTTAAGAATATGTTTGATTTACAAATTATTTTGGTTTTACGTTTGTATGAAATTCGCATGCTCCGCAGGCCTCTTAACATTTATGTTTGAAAGACTTTCAAGATCTTGAGTGCTTTTTAGGAGCTCATAACTAACTATACGCAGTTTATATAAAATATTTGTAATGCGACAGATATTCAAAATTATACCATTACGATTACCATAAATTGTATAAAAAGACAATTTTATGTACTAACCAATAGTCGATATCGTCAAAGAGACAGCCTTTATCCCGTGAATGAATAGAGATAGAAGACAGAAGGATTTTCAAGAAAATTTGCAGACATGCACTTAATCTGATTCGTCTGCAGATTTTTCTTATCTGCTGACCCTTAAAGAGGTTTCAGCTTCATATTATAATAATTATCTGATACTAGGATTAATGAAACGTCCCATTTCCTCAATCAGGGTAAGCCTAGTAGCCGTCTTACATATAAATTATCATTAATTAATTATTTTGTATGTAGGTATTTAGCCCAGTTAACTCGAATACGATATAGCTAACACTGTTATAATTAATTAGATAATTAGTTAATCTAATTTAATTGCTAATGTGTTTGCCATCATTGATGAGGTTTTAGTGTTATTTATTGTAATCACCACCATAGCTGGACGTGGTGATTAAACTTATTATGGCCGTTTTATCACAGAATGTTTTGTTAATGAGAGTCTTTGAGATACGATATGAAGATACGATGAGTGTCGTCAGTCAGCCCCAACCCTGCTGATATAGACTTTGCCATTTTTATATATGCCTTCTATGAACTTAAAGATACCTTCGTCATGCATGATGCAGTGGATCAATAGGCTTGTGTCCTTAAAAAATCTAATTAGTCCGTCAGTTAGATTAAAAAAAAATATTTGACCCGTATTTTTTCTTTTGTTACATAAACCAAAATTGACGAAGATACGACGCTTTTAAAATTCGCAATACGTCACGCCGTGCTATAGTTTTTAGTGCGTTGTTACGTCACGAACCCCCACTCCCGAGTTTCGATGCGTTTTATCTTTGTCAGTACTCAGTGATTTACAAAAACAAAAAATACGTGTCCATTATTTTCCAATACTCTAACTGAGGGACTAATTAGTTTTGCAATTTATTGATGGTGGAAACTAGCCTTTTATAGGCTAGTATTTCTACGTAATGTTGGATGGATGGAGAGGGAGAAGGAGTTCAAAGCAAAGATGGATGGATTGTGTGATAAATGATATGAAAGAGAAAGGAGTAAATGATGCCGTGACGTCACGGGCAGGAAGATGCTGATGATTTTTATATAGTGTCCTACCTTGATATATCTTTAATTTTGATTGTAATATACATTGTGTTTATAATCCAACTTAAAATACGAACAAAAATAAAGTATTATCACTCATTATAGTAACCTTGCGCTTATTACGAAACTGATACACTATACACTAGAACATTTGCGTTGCGTGCCTCCGTGACGTGAACAGTCATTACCTCGTAGGATCATAAGAAGCCTGACCTTCTGTTTTTTACTTCACCTCGCGAGTAAAGGGAATTGTAACGAACGATTTGAAGTAAAAACGTGTGTTGTGTTAGAATTGTTCGTAGTTTGTGCTGATGCTGCTGTAGATTTAGCTATTGAAGGAAATAGCGAAAAGAAAAGAGTGAAAGGTACCGATACCGTGTTAGCCGAGTACTAGGACTACTAGGAGTACTAGGACACTAAGACAGGCTGATGATGATGATCTCATCAAATAACATAACATTTTACAATCATCATTATCATCAGACACTCATGAGACACTACTCGTCAGAATTAGTGAATCGGCAGTGCAAACGTATATCAAAACAGTGTAAAATTTTCGATGATGATAAAATTAAAACGAATAAGGACCTAACAATTACCTAAGGCTAAAAATCGAATCTACGCGTGAAAATCTCTAACCTCCACAAAAGTGCACACACAAAAAATCTAAGAAAAACAAATAAGAAATAGCCAAAAAGCGAGTCACGTCCACAAAACTGTGTTTGTATGTCATTTCATTAACAAAATATTATAGCAGTGTTGCAGGCATACGTGCATAAATTACACCTTGGGTTGTGTCACAAAACCGCTTAAAAACACTATAATTTTGGTGACAACCTTGACAGTATACATGGCGAAAGATTCTGAATAAATAACGAACTATAAAATCTAAAGAAAAAAAAAATGCAGATAAATGTTCTTTTAAAGATTTAGGAAAGAAAGATGAAAAAATGGCATACACTTTATGAACAGATTTTGAAGTAGATGTTTCTGCTAATTCCGTCGAGACAGTAATGCATTGAGTTATAGAGCCAATTACCGAAGGAGTGGCACCAATACTCAAAGAATTAAACAAGACTAATGACTTCAATCGTAAATCACAATCCTATTACGTAATCACTGCAATTAGAGATCTAAATCGCCAATATATTTAAATTAATTGAAACTATAATACAATTAAAATTATACAAGATTCCAATTAGTTAGATACAATGTAACTGGCGCCGTAATAAAAATTACCCTTCATAAGAGTGTAATAAATTATTGACAGCTGGTTTAGATTTTACAACGGAGTTTGAATGTTATAGCTTTTGGAATAAAGGTTATAATGATACGCATTGAAATGTCTCCTTGATATTCTGAAGCTCGCGTGGGTGCTTAAAAGCCTCATACAGTGACATATTTAGCAATAGTACGCGCAATCTGTGGAATAATGAACGTTACACAATTCAGATATCGTTGTAACTTCATAATTTAAATTGTATTTATACAGGCTTAGATATTCTTTTAGAAAAAATGTTTTTCCTTTATCGAAGGTAAAAAGGCTCTTAAGAAAAGATGGGACATACATAAAAGTAAACTGTAGTGTGCTGTAGAAATATATCTTTATACTAGCTTAGAAGCCCGTTATAACAGTGCAATTTGTGTGAGATGATCATAAAAATGCAAAGCCTAAAAATACGAAATCTTTCAAGCACAGTTTGACGTATAAACCCTCATAAAACGATCCAGCTAACTCAGCCTCGCTAAACTCCAAATTAAATATCATCACACATCGTCTTTCCAATTGATTTCGACTCAAGCCTCGAATAAAACCGAATCTCGAAATCTCCCAGAATCTCTCAATTTTTACGAGAACGAAATCCTTCTTTAATATCCAATCTATACACAGTTTAATAAACGATAAACCGAACTGCAGAACCATAAAAAGCTTGGAACGTAAAAAAGGAAAAAAAGGCGCAACAAAAGTTTTCTACAGGCATCGGGACGCGGAGTTAATAAAAATCGTGCCCAAATGACTACGGTAAAGTTTGACGTAAACATACCCAGTACTGGGCGGAATCGGCGAAATTCTCCAATGATTTAAGGTTTCACTGCAGCAAGTCCGGGTTTGTTAGTGTTTATAATTCTTAGTTTGGCTCTGGAGACTCAAGCTACTGGAAACGCAGAAGTTCAAAACATTGGGTTGAAAAAACTTGATTTAGACGCTACTTAAATATTTAAGGCAGATTTCTAAATAACAGCATCATTGTCTCCCGAAATTACTTTGCAATCTGCAAAATGAAGTAGACTTTAACAGTATTATCAGAAAAAAATACCTTTCTAAACTTTAAAAGAAATCCACCCCTTCTAAACAAGAAAAGCGAAAAAGTAATTTGTCAAGTAAATCCTCAACGTTCGGAAGGAATGAGAAAGGATATCAGTCTGATATCTGATTAATGACTCCATAAATGATTAATAGGCGATTCCGACCAAATTAAATGTGACAACCGAATACTGAGGAAGGCTTAGGGAAATTGACTATTGAGTATTTTAGATGGAAATATTCGCGGTCTTTATTGCTTTTGCCTTCTGTGTGGATCTTTCGATTCCTTTTCTGTTAGTCTGAACCTTAATATTTTATGAATTATACTTTCCATGTCTTGCATTCAAAACCAAGCTAAGAGACTATCTAATCTAACTTTACTAAAATGTACTTTGCCAAGTCAAACACGTATCTTCACGACTCGTCCTTGGCAGGGCAAACAGAAACTAAAGGCCAAGTAACTTCCTCCATTTTAGCTAATCAATTCACATCTAGCCTTTATTCATTCGACCTTAAAAATAGCGAGATATATACATAGCAGGATTTCCTCTATTT
This sequence comes from Xestia ashworthii, assembly GCA_950022955.1. Taxonomy (NCBI): domain Eukaryota; kingdom Metazoa; phylum Arthropoda; class Insecta; order Lepidoptera; family Noctuidae; genus Xestia; species Xestia ashworthii. The sequence continues at coordinate 2,113,974 of OX465563.1, read as the reverse complement.
TATATAAAGTTTCCTTAATTCCTTTTTGTATTTGGTTGTACAAGATAATTCGTTGTTCGAACAATCGGGCAATCAAATCGTTATCGTCGAGCAACATTAAGCAGGGTTCCCATCGTTGTTTCTATTTTATTTCCGTGAATTAGGTTGTCTACTCCTTTTGATAATAACGGTCTTAATAATCGGATGCTCATCGTAATGGCTTTGTGAAGTACCTATCTAGATAGGGTTGCAGTTTGAAGGTGATTTTGTTTTAGTGTCTTCTTCTTCGTGTTTATCTTTTTCGTATTATTAGAGTTATTCAAACGATAAACATAAAAAGGCATTTAAAAGATACAGATATTCTACTGGAAACGACTTTGATTACACTTTTCTTTAACATCATTAATTCAGTCATATCAATCAACATACAACATACAAGTACCAAACCATTGTACCCAAATTAACACTCACTAACCACCCAAATTACATAATCCTTTACAGAATCAAAGTTAACAATAGAAACTGACGCCCCTCCAGGAATTATAACAATTTTTAAACCATTATCAAAAAACACAGCACAAACACAGCTGAGGGGGGTGAAGGGGGCGTCCACGTCCAAAGTCCCCTTCCCGTCAATTACCGTGATTAATGAAGCCCTCGAATATTGAAACGTTTATTCGACCGACGCCAAAAGTATTATATTACTTTTAGAAACACTGTATCAACTTTTAATAAAGTCGCTCCAGGAATTACTCACTTCTGAGTTACGAATACTGCGTTAATTAAACAATTTTTCAATATTTCAAGTTTCTCTCACGGTGGGCGTAAGGAAAGGGTGATTAATTTGAGTAGAGGCCATTTTATTTAGTTCCGGTGCTGACCTCCTATTATTAGATTAAAATACTTTAAGCTGTATTCAATCCATGGGAGGCTAAAATGAAATACCTCTATTATATTCAATTATCTCTAACCAGATTTGTTCTAAGTACATCAAAGAGGGACATTAAAAAGGTCGAAACCACGTCCAACAATGCATATGTATCATCATCAATCACACTCCTAAAACAACTTGATTACAATTCAAATACATCATTTAAATTTTCAGAATCTGCATAGAATCCAAGCGAAAATATTGGCGGTCACAATGTCAACGGAATACCATCGTGTCCCCTTGTATCGGGAGAACAAATTAAACATTTCCGAGCTACGCGACCAGACCAGATTAAATTATGAATTCAAAATCGATTCACTGGCTCACCCGCTGCGAGTTATTGCCAAAGATTCGGATGTTTTACGGTAAAGTGTAAAAAAGAAGCAGAAGGTTTGGGCTGGTTTTTAAAACAAAATTCCTAAAACCCTAAATTAAATGAGAAAAATTTACGAAGAAATAAGAAACTAACTAAAAAGACCGTGCAAAAGTGTTAAAACTGTAAGAAATAAACTAAAAAGACTATGTAAACAAAAGTAAAGTAAATGGTGAATTGATGAGCCGTCTTCTTGACATAACCATCCATTAATTTTAAACCTAGACAATATTGAACAAACTTTTCCTTTTTACCTTCCAAGTACCCTCACCTCAACCTGCGTTGTTCGCACATTAACATAGAAAGCTACCTACTCATACATCCTGTTCTAAAAGAAAATTACTCATCAAATTCGTCCAATCCACCTGGAGTTCCCCAAGACATCAGACTTTCATCAAAATAAACATCACGTTTTTGGCACGGTTACTGCTTGTCATATAATACCAAGAGATTCATGATCGATGGCGAGTTTCCGAGAAATAGCGGCTTTGCGGAAGAATAATTCAATCAAGCCATTCGATTTCATGATGATTTCATAGTAAATTTTCCACTTATACAAGTTATTTTCCAATCTTTGATGTATTACTGGAATAAGTTGGATTGTTCAAGTTGCGAAGCCTTTTTCTGAACTCAATTTAGGTTCCACGGAAGTTTGGAAACGACATATTTTTATGGTTTCAGCCTCTTGTGTAAGAACGTTATTAATTCTGTATAGTCTAAATATTGTCGTAATCATTTTTTTTTATTATGCTTTTACCTAATGTATAAATAACGCAGTTAAATATACTTTTATTTTAACCCAAAGGACAATTTTGTACCAAGAAAAACGTTTCGTACAGAAATTGACACGAGATACAAGGGGAGACTGAAGTGGTCGTGTTAAATAAAGTAAGTTTTTCAGAGCACAACAAAATTAAGTTAGTGTAAGCGAAGTGGGAAAACATCAATTGTCGTCCACTTAAAGTGCTCGCAAAGGCAATTGTCTCATGATATCGGGAGCCTGCCAGGAAAAATAGTCACTTTAGAGAAGCAACTGTTTTTTTCCCCTAGTTGGCAACATCCAGACATTTTTATAGCGACACTTAACCGCAATCAAGTGGATCATTAGCCTGTAAAGGCCTGCCAAATATCTTTGCTTCGCCTCCGCTGTTTTCTCACCCTTTTGCGTGAAAGATGCTGTAACACACACCTTTTTTGGACGAATCCCGCTCGGCCATTGCCAAGTTCTGGCAGATTTTTTCTAGGACATTACGTCGGCAATTCCCTGCGGTCGGCTACAGCTGTTTTTCGTACGAAACCACGCGGTTTGGAAGCCGAATTTAAAAGCCCGTATCATTTTTGGAGAAAAACAAATTGAATTATGTAAAGAGACTCGTACCCGAAAAGTCAAATGCAAAACTGGAAGGGAATCACTCTGGAACGAGCGCAGGCGGGTCGAAACGAAAAAAAAATACAAAACATCAATTTTAATGAGTCGAAAACCCAAGAATTTTCTCTTACATTTAGAGAGCAATATTTTTTCTACAACATTTAATCAGAGTAAGAAGTGAAATGGTAATTTGTGTGGACCGCTCGATGTAAATTTTATGCAAGAATTCGCTCGGCGCTCCCCTCTCCCTAAAAGGGGAAGGATTTTTGCAGCGGACAGAAAATTTTGCTTAGCCAAGTGAAATTTTAACTGCTACGACAGAGACAGCTATGGAAATGCGAATACTTAATGCTAACTTACTTCCCGCTGGTTCATTATACTTCATAATTTTTGAGGGAAAAATGTGATCTAAAGGGTTCCGATGGTTGTATTTTTTGCTCGCGATATTTTGAATATTGAAGTATTGATTTGCGTATCTAAGTATCTAGTAAAGCTAAGCGATTTAGTTTTATTTTTAGCAATAGTGGTAGTTTCATTACAAGCTTACAAGTAGGTCAACTTGAAGTACTGCATACATTTAGTATGAATAAGTTTACTCGGTTACTTCTAATGTTATTTGCATTTGTTTAGGCAAAACACCGTCTTGTTCGAGTACAAACAACAATTTGATATTTATTGCGAGTGAACGAAGTAAATACGTTTGCAAGCATTAAAAGTTTTCGAGTAACAAATCTCAAAGAGCTCAAAGTTGTTGTTGAGATCAAAAACATTCAAAAACCTATTTAAAATTTGAGAGCAAGCTCAAGTACCAGATAACTAGACAAGTAAAACACTCTAAACTTTAACAATAATTTCAATGATGCTTCAATACAACGGCCCTCAAAGTTACACTCAATTCCATCAAATTATAACTTGTAAAAGACAATCCAACTCTTTGAAGTAACGAAATCCACTTTTTGTTTCGAAATCGCAACAAATTAATAACTGAACAATTTCATTTAAGGGTAGTGTCCAAAAATTGTTGAGTTAAAGGTTCGAATGATTTAATTCTACCTCTTACACTGAATTAATGAATCCTGTCCCAATTTGAAGTCTGTTTCTAACTTTGGAAGTCGACTTTTCAGTTTGTTTCAATTTGTTAACCTCGATGGAAATTCAATGGGGTTCCATAATAATAAACAAAAGATGTCTTATTTCATTTTGTAAGTTTCCGAAGTTGTTTTTGGTTCAATTGCTTTGGTGACAATGTTTGCTATCATGACTGTCCAAATTCGTGAATTTAACGAGTTTTAGTTTGCGAAAGTTCTTGTCACCTTCCGTATTTTTAATCCCAGCATCAGATTAGTATTAAAAGGAGTATATTTTCAGCGTTTTCATCTAAATCATTCTGTATAGGTTCCATTGCAAAATCGAACTCTGAATTTTGCTTCAAATTTGCAGCTCCATTTCAGGCTTAATGATTGAACTAGCAACCAAACGCGTAATTAATTTTAGAAATGCAAATATCCCATTGTCCTGCACAACATCATTATTACGATTCGCCATAATCCCTGGCTGGCTAAACAAAGCTTAATAAGACCATGATTCAAACAGGAATTGAAGCGGCTAAAATTAAATCAACTCAGCTCTAGTAGCCAGTCCACTAATTAGTAGCACAGTTGATACATCAAACGGCCAACGGTGATACGGATCATCAAAACGTATGTGGCACAAAAGGAAGTCTGTCTGTATGAGTAATATGATCTGCTAAATTGCTGGAGCGATTTTCATTCTGTTTGTATTCATTTCAATGGGAAAGTTGTGGATGAGAGGGATGTGTATTGATTGTTTGGTGTCGTGTTGCCTCATTATTTTGTTGGTTGGGCTTAGTAACTTTGCTTTGTGTAAACCATATCAGAATCTTTCATTTGTCATCAAGAGGATAATTTTGTTAATGTAAATTATGTTTGGGAGCTTGATATTAGTTGACATTTTGTGTTTTGATGTTTGTTGCTATTTTCACATTTATTCCAACGTATAATATTCTTCTGAGAGTCTTCAATTATATAGCTTTAAAATCAGGACGAGTTGTAGTATTATTTATTGTTTTCACTCTTATCAAAATCATTCCCACAACTTAAATAAACGAATTCAGATGACTAAAGCAAACAAAACCGGGTCACACTACAAGTATAAGTACACATAAATACATCATATAATAGAGACAAACCGACTAATACAGCTGATCAGCTAAACCCGAACGTGCAACTAACAGTTAATGAGGAAGTGGCTACTTGCAGACAAATTAACATGTCACTTGAAAACATAGGAGCAGGAAACCATAATATTTAATGTTGGTCTGGATTAGAACTCGTTAGGTGAGCGTGAACTCTTGCCCTTTGAATTGAGTACTGGGAAATGGCTGATGGCGAATGTAATTGTTGGAGGTGGTGTAGTCAAAGTGGCTACTGTATAAGGAAACTAAATGATAGTAGACACATTAGTAAACATTACGGAAGACACATTTAATTCAAAACAACTAAACACGAGATAGGCAAAACACCAAAACAGGAAAACGAAATCCGAAAATCAAATCAATAACATATATTTGGATTGTCACAGACAAAAATAAACACAGGGAAACATATCACGCGAGGTTATATATAGAACATGGGCATGCATTTTTGATACAAAATTCAACTATGAGCCATAAATAATATGAAATAGTTGAAATAAAAGCAGCCACCACACGCGATACTCGTATTAATCTGGTAGCATTGAAGTGCTTTTTAACTACGGAGGGAAGTTTTTAATTACTTTGTTCCCGACGTCTGCTAGAAAAAAGGGGCTAAAGAATGACTCGCTGAAGAGGTATTTGAGAAAGTGTTTCTGAAAAGTATCTTGTTGAATTTATATTTTCAACAGATGAAATAGAAGCTGACATTCCAAGAAATGAAAAGCTATAAATTGCTAATAAAAGTTTCACTCATATAGATTTATTCAGTATCGCTGACGACGGTTTATATGCAAAGCATGTCCACAAACATGATGTTGAGCAAACAAATCACGTCCACAAACATCTAGGTTCAGAATATATAAATATACATATAGGCTTGAAACACATTGCTTCGTGTACGAATCAAACTTTAGTGAAGAACACGCTACGGCTGCGCAAGTCCAAACTTTATAAGCACTTGACTCAAAATATCGTGGCTAGAGACGTTTAACTATAGCACAAGTATAAGTTGTGCGCATTAGAGAAAATGACTTTCACAAAAATATTAAATACGTTATTAGACCAAAGTCAAGTAAAACTGAAAACGCTCATGTCTAAGACCATTAATTAAAATATCACGCGAAACGTGCAATCTTCACAATGTAAACAGCAACAAACATTCACAAACTAATTACCAACAACACTATAAACTAAAAACGTATCTAACGTTATTGTAAATCAAGCTAATGAAGTATATATCAGAGTAAACGTAAACTGTGAGCTGTTAAACGTTCACGTTGTACCGGAGTCCGGAACGAAGTTCAGCTAAATTTATTGTTATAGTTTTGTTAAGAAACGCAATAGCTTCTTCAGGTAGAGGCTGAGTGGCCGTTAAGGAGTCGATATAAAATACTGCATTACCCTCCTTATGTATTGCCCCGTCTTACCGTAATGCTCACGCCAATGTTGCTATTTACCTGAAAATAGAAAATATATTGTTAGCTATCGAACACGTTGGCAATAAAGAAACTATAGCTAAGAAATATCGTGGCAAGTTCTTTAAAAGTCCTTGCAAATGGATACGTGATTTTAAAATCAAATAGCACGAATTAAATTGTTAAGGATGTCAAGTGATTCACAGTTTTTTGCCCTGTGATTCAGAGCCAAACCGCAGCGGGGTCAACCCTCAGGTCCGATCAATTACCTTTTCATAAGATCCGGAAATACCAGAACCTAAAACTGTCAGAACAGATAAGCCGATAAAAACATGAATAATAATATTTATTCTGAATTGTAAATGAGAGGAATATGTAAAGTATCATCTGTCTATTGTCTTGCGAGAGATGTAAGTTATAGTAATGATGGGGAAAACTTTTTCTTTTAAGTTATTAAAGGCTTTAGAAATATGAGCCTTTTTGTACTATTAAACAACCTCAAGTGTGTGATCGGTTCCAGTTTCAATACCAAGATGAAAAATAATTGGATCTTCGGTCCACCTTTCATCACATATAAACGAGAATCGTCAACAATAAATTCCGGTTAAGTAAAGATAAGTCTACCTAACTCTTTAGGGATTGCATACCTAACGGTTACATCTTTAGCCGCACCAGTTAAATTTTTATTCACTCCAGTAACACAAAAGAAACATCCCAGCGACCGAAGCCGCATTACCAAATATACATTTACATGAAACATGTCAAATAAACGAATGTTTTAAGCACCCAGTTAAGTTATGCCGGCTCACGTACCACTAACCAGACGAGAAGAAATGTAACGATATAAAAGCGAGTGCCTCCCCGAAAATTTCCTTCAGTCTTGTACGATAAATCTTTTAATCCTCTTATACAATTTGATCGAGATTGCCCGGACGGTGTTTTTTCTTTTTGTTCACGGACGAATGTTTCCGATCTTAGTTTTTGTTTTGACGATAAATGTGCTTTTAATGTGCATTCTGCTTGTTTGCTGGATTTGTGGATGTGCAGTTTTAAGAAGTGGTCTGGCCGGATTTTCGATTTTCGGCGACAATAATACCCTCGTGAATTATGTGATTACTTTTGTTTTGTTTACGGTTTGAAAGTTCTTGATTCATTGGATTGGTCAGCTTTATACACTATATAAAATATCTGTGATTAAATTAAACCTCTTAATTCGGATTATGGATACTAATAGTCATCCTTAAATCTCTGTCTGGCAGATTCACTAACTTTTCATTTTATGGCCAGTTCTTGAAGGCTCATTGACAGCACGTTCGTAACATAAAGCTCGCAACACTGTATCTTAAGATCGCCTGCCAAAAAGATAATTATGAATTTTACGAGGGCAGTAACTCTTTCTCAATGTCACCCAGAACTCTTAAACATTTGGGAAAGTTGCTTATCTCGGCCATTCTAAACAAAAAAGAAGGAGATAGGATAATTCGTCCCCAGTCGATTATAAAAGTCAATGCAACGGAATAAGGCTATGTAAGCTTTACTGATAGTCTATCAGGATGAAACTTCGGGAGTAATGTTGCCACATTTAAAATTCAGTTGTTGGTTTTTAGGATACGATAAAGTAATGTTAATAATATCCGAATCTTCTTTAAGCTTCCAACTTTGTCGAAGTTTTATGGATGGTTAAAAAAACTCGTTTCTTTCAGACCGATTATTTCATCTCCCAGAATTTAAAAAACCCTTCAATCAACAGTCTTTACCTGGCAACACGAATGGTATTTAGATCGCATCGATCACGCCGTGACGCAGATGTTAGACAATGTTAGAAGATACTCAGCCGATAAAAAAATATAATTGATGAGGACAGGTAGTGGATTTAGGGTTGTCTGATTGAAGGGACGTTCGGACGAAATAGCTACCAACCAGGGATTGCGTAGGGGTGGCCGCAGGAAATGGAATTGAGGAAAATAATAATAATAAAGGACAAAGCGATATTGAAGTAATCTTTGATGTAGTTGCTGTTGATGGTAGGGCTACAAAGGCTACAAAGCTTTAACAGAACGAATAGCAATAGCTTATAGACGGAAGTGGTAAAGATTAAGAATAAGTTCTAAATCGAAAATGGAGTTCTTTATGCAAAACGTGATATACATGGCTCCTCGACAAACGCAGAATATAGAAAACATGATCCAAAAAGCATATACGACACAATAAACACAGGGAAGGCAACACATTTATTCATAACTCATATCTGGACAGATCTATATACAAAATTTGTCTACAAAAGTAGACGCATTCGAAACAGCCCTATCCCATCAGATACAAAGGACGTTTTGATGTATCGTTCTGTATCAAATATGATACGAATCACTTGTTTTACATGTTTGAGTATTACACTGATAATAGTAAAGTGTTGTATCTATTATGATACGATTTACATTGAAACACAGGTTCAGTTTTTTTTTCTAAAGTCTGGGAAATAATTTGCCAGCCATCAAATCTTGATTTATATCAGAAAGCTAAGTATAATGTATTGGTTTTTTGTTGGACTTGCACGAGACTTTGACTAGTAGATAATGTCTGGGGCATTATTTTTTTCTTGGCGGATTAACATAAAATATTGTCTGTGCAGAGTTTGAAAGTTCTAGCATTATTTTTTTGTTTTTTGTTAAAGTTCAGTACTTAATTTTAAAAGAATTATAGTTGACAATTTTACTGAGTTAAACCTAATTAGTCACTCGTTTAGCTGTAGAATAATGTCAAGTTAGAAGATATTATTATTTAAATAGCTAAACTTAACACAAAGTAGACAGCTATTTTAATAAACGAAACCTTTTTTCCAAACACAAACAGCCTGTATCGTAAGTTTTTTTCGTCGCCCCCATGTTTCGGGACAGTAAAACGCGTTCTTATCTACTCCACTATGTTTTCGTTTTAAAAACATTTTTCGTTCTTTCATGATTATTTTTTAAGCTACCGCACTACGCTTTGCCCACATCTTGTTTGTTCAAACTGTTTTCATCTTTATTCTCTATCCTATATGGATTAAGATCGTGTGGAGTTTGCTCTTTAAATTCTTTTGTCTTTAAACTATTGATTCTTTTTCATTTTATAGTGATTTCCAAATGAATAGATATTCAGGTTTTATTGACAACTTTTTATGGTGTGGGTCGGGATTTGGATCTCGGTTGAATTAAGGTTTTATGTGAGATCATTGTCTACGTATTTATTTATTCCTTGTAAGGACGAAATAAAAACGGCTTATGTGATTTCATGGATAAGCAGACGGTTTTTTGGCTTTTATCTTGTCAGACACATGAATCTTTTTGCATCTTTCTTCTTCTACATGAACATTCATGTTCTAATTTTCTATTGAAATAATATTAATTACTGTACTGTTCATCGTCTTCATGACCTAAAACAACTTCTGAAGTTCAACGATCTCAAATTGCCACCCATCCTATATAAACTAAACCATTCTGAAATCATAATGATTACAGAAAACAATGCCGAACATTTAGTCCTCATTAAGCAGATATTTGTTCAAGTGTTCAACCAAAAAACATTTCGCATTGACAACTGTTCGTTTCTGTATGTAACAGATGGGGAAGACGACAGTTGCAAAAATATGAAGACAGGTGGCTTCGAGACCTACAATTTACTTCTTTTCATGAGTAATAATAGAGGTATGCTTAAGTATAGGAGTGACACATTATTTTATTTTATTATACTAAAATGTAAATTATTAAAGAGAAACTGTTCTAGAAATTAATTAATGTTTTGTTTAATGACAGACAAAGTGTTAATAGCGGTCATCGTTTTCTACAACAGTCATATCAAAAAGTACAGTCTCATCATAAACGTTGACTCAAATGCTCGTCATAAAATCCGGTCATGCAATACAGTCAAGCATCCAGAATACACTATCGATCCATCCCAAGAGGTCCATCAAAATAATGTAGCGATAAAAGTAATCCTTTGACGTGTAGCCCGCATGGCGAACTTGCGTGGGATGCAAAATATCTGACCCATATTTCAGTTGTTGTTTAACTATAATAGTGAACAGACGTACGATCGCGCGCGCGTGCTCTAGTTGAGAGTATTGTGCAGACGCATCACAACATCGTCGTCGCAGTGTACCTACGTCCATCTATCGGGGTCATTGCCATGACCTAGTTACAAGTGCGGAAATCATGAAGTGTTTACAATAATTTATTGTTTAGGTGTTAAACTCACCTTACAACAAAATAATGGCTGCACAGTCTATTAAGATAAAAACTGACCTGGAAAAGCGGTTGTATGACTGTTACATCCAGGAGAAAACGGACAGAGAAAACCTGCAACTTATGGTACGTAATTTGAATGATACCATTAATACCTTGCAAGAACAAGTACAAACCCTTCAAGGAGAATTAAATTGCTTGAAGGAAAAAAATGAAAATAAAGAACCCTTAGAAAAACAGGAAAGCGAGAAAAAAATATTTGTCCAGCGTACAAAAAGTGACGTTGAATATTGCACGGACGAGGATGAACTCGCTAAAGAGACTGAGTGGATTAGGGCCAAGAGCAGGAAGAAGAGGAAGCTTAATACCTCTCTCTCTCCAAAACAACAACCCGAAACAAGTGCCCAAGAAAAACAACTGAAAAATGCGAAAGAGACTTCCGTCAAAAAAGTGCCCCCGCCACCGCCACTCATAGTAGATGGAGTTAAAAACTACCAAACGTTTTACGACTCGCTAACTGAAACAATTACAGCTGAATCATTTACCGCAAAAATGATGAATGGGGATTGTGTCAAAGTTAACGCCAAAACAGAAGACTCCTATAGAGTAATTGCAAGGTTTTTAACTGAAAAAGACTACCATTGGCATTCGTACGAGAATAAGCAAGCTAGACCAATTAGAGTTGTAGTGAAAAAATTACATTCTTCTTGCCAACCTGATCGAATTAAAGACGATCTAACAATGCAAGGACTGAAAATAGAAAAAGTAGACAGCAAATTGAGCTGGAAGAGTAAAGAACCACTCAACATGTTTGTTTTATCATTTAATAATGACGAAGATGTCAACAAAATCTATGGCATAAAGTACATTTTAGGGTGTAAAATTGAAATACACCCACTTAAAAATCCCAAACTTATTCCCCAATGCAAGAGATGCCAGGCATATGGACATACTCATAAATATTGCAGAAAAGAGCCAAGGTGTGTAAAATGCACTGGCAAGCATCTTACAGCCAACTGTACTAAATCTCCCGAGGAGAAGCCAAAATGTGTTCACTGTGGTCTACCTCACCCTGCCAATTATAGAGGGTGTGAAGTAGCTAAACAAATTCAAGTTATGAAAAATAAAACAATTAAAAAGAAACTTGCGGTACCAACTACCCAACAGTCTCTTCCCTTACCAAAACTTGACAAACAGGCACAGAAAGCAAGTGTCCAGTCAACTGCAAAACCCATGCAAGTAACCAACGCTGGTTCCTATGCGGAAGCTGCAAGATCACAGCCTTTGAATCTGGAGGATAAGATTAATCAGATCTTAAAGTGTATAACCTCATTTGACAAGAGATTAGAGAAATTAGAATCCAGCACTAAAACAGCTGTTTTAAATAATCAAAAATGAATAACACCCTTAAAATAATGGCTTGGAACTCTAATGGGCTCCTCAAACATCAAAATGAGTTGCAGGCGGTCCTGGACACAGAAAATATAGACGTGTGTTTGGTCTCCGAAACGCACTTCACTAAGCAATCATTTGTTAAATTTAGAGGATACATGGTATATAATTCGCTCCACCCTGACAACTGTGCCAGAGGAGGTAGCGCGGTTATAATCAAAGAGAACATTAGTCACTACGTGCAGTGTAAATATGAAGAACAAGACATTCAAGCCGTGGCAGTATCTGTTAAAACCAAATTTTGTCACATATCCATTGCAGCCGTATACTGTCCTCCACGGCACATGATAAGAAAAGAGCGATATTTACATCTCTTTGAACTATTAGGCCAGAGGTTTATCCTAGGCGGCGATTTTAATGCTAAGCATACGCATTGGGGATCAAGACTTACCACAACTAAGGGAAGGCAGCTCTTAAGCGCAGTCAAAGATACACATTCCAAAGTTATGAGCACAGGTAAGCCAACGTATTGGCCCACTGACCACCAGAAAATACCGGATCTTATAGATTTTTTTATATGTAAAAATATATCCGCCAATTACGTCAGTTTGGAGGAAGGTTTTCATATGAATTCGGACCACTCTTCAATTATACTAATGCTTAGTCAAAAAATCATATTCAAACAAAGCCACTTAACACTGGTTAATAAATTAACAGATTGGCAAAGTTTTGCCCTTGATCTAGATAATATAATTGACCTTAAAACTTCTATAAAAAAGCAAGATCAGCTTGACTCAGAAGTAAACAAATACATCGTTAACATCCAACAATGTGCGTGGAACAACACACCGCAATTAAAACGTAAATATAAGGGATTTATCTATCCTAAGGAAATTGTGGATTTACTATCTGAGAAAAGGAAACAAAGGAAGCAGTGGCAGCAAACAAGGTGCCCGCGAGATAAAACATCATTAAATAACCTAACTAAACGATTAAAGAGGAAAATTCTGCAATTTGAGGATGAATTTCTGAATGCCAACCTTCTGCAGCTAACCAATGACAAATCAACGGATTACTCCCTTTGGAAAGCGACAAGAAATCTAAAAAGGCCGATTACACAAATACCGCCCATCAGAACTAGTGACGGAAAATGGGCCATAAATAATGACCAAAAAGCGTTAAGGTTTGCTCAACACTTAGAAGAAACTTTTCAACCCAATGAAAGCTCGATAGAAATACTTGAGAGTGAAAATGTATCCCAAAATCAAAGAATTAAGCTTGTGACACCAGCAGAAGTAATGAGAGAAATTCAAAATAACATTAGCTCGAAAAAGTCTCCGGGTTACGATCTCATTACAGGTGAAATTTTAAAACACCTCCCGCGCAAAGCCATAGTAAAGCTGACCAAGCTTATCAATGCTGCATTTATATTAAAACATGTACCTGAGTCATGGAAGGTTGCTGAAGTCATTATGATTGCAAAGCCTGGGAAACCACCCCATGAAGCATCATCATATAGACCTATTTCTCTGTTGCCCGTGTTATCAAAACTATTTGAAAAACTGTTATTGAAACGGTTAAAACCAATAATAGAAGATAAAGACCTTATTCCAAATCATCAATTTGGCTTCAGGGAAAAACACTCAACAATAGATCAGGTACATAGAATAACTAACATCATTGAAAAAACGCTTGAAAACAAGGAAGTCTGCGCCACCGTGTTTTTAGATGTCGCGCAAGCATTTGACAAAGTTTGGCATAAAGGTCTAATATTCAAGCTCAGACGCATGCTACCAGAATTCGCAGATATCCTAGAGTCATACATTACTAACAGAATGTTTAGAATACGGCAGGAGGACGCATATTCCGAGCTAAAAGCTATAAAAGCTGGTGTACCTCAAGGAAGTGTGCTAGGCCCAATTTTGTACTTGTTATACACATGTGACATCCCAGAACTGGAAAACAACACCATTGCGACCTTTGCAGATGATACTGCAATTATGGCTACCGGATCAAGCCACAGAGAAGCAGTAGAAAAAGTTCAACTAGCTGTGAACAAAGTTTATGACTGGACACAAAAATGGAAGATCAAACTGAATGAGTCAAAATCAATTCACATTGACTTTACAAACAAACACTTGGACTATCACCCAATCTACATAAATGGTTCGCAAGTACCTTATGCTAATACAGCCAAATACCTTGGCATTACTCTCGACGCCAAGTTGCGTTGGAAAGCTCATGTCAAAAAGAAAAGACAGGAACTCGATATACGATATAAAAGTATGTATTGGTTACTCGGAAGGAAATCTTGTCTATCAATACATAATAAAATAACCCTATACAAGCATATTCTTATGCCAATCTGGACGTATGGCATCCAACTTTGGGGCTGTACTAAACAAAGCAACGTCAAAATAATCCAGCAATTCCAAAATAAAGTACTTAGGGATGCTGTCAATGCACCCTGGTACATAAGAAATGACGACCTTCATCGTGACCTTAAAATGGAATTCGTCACCACCATTATCCAAAAATTTGCTGAAGCCCACGAACACAGACTCCATCGACACGTGAATGTTGAGGCAATCCAGCTGCTAGACAACACAGACTTAGTGCGTAGGCTAAAAAGAACTAAACCTTTTGAATTAGTGTAGTGTACAAAGTGAATGAGTAATAGTAACAATGTTGTGCTATACATAATAACACATGAACATAGTGTTTTATAAATTATATTAGACTCTAAGAAAGTGCTACGGACTTGTGTAAAAGTGCAAATGGACACTATTCTTAGTTTTAACATATTCTATCACGTAACATATTAAGTTAGAGTTAAATTACTTATTAGTCTTTTAGGCTAGATCGTAATTAATTATTAAGAATTTTGTTCTTAGTAATAAAGCACAAAAAAAAAAAAAAAAATTTCGACCGACAGAGCAAAGAAGCAAACCATCCTATTATTATGAAACCTCATGTAGACTTAGATAAAGCAGGTAATACAAATTGGGAGGCCCAAAGAAATCCTATTACTTAACGTTATCAAAGAAAACCAGCACTTAACTTTATTATGAGTCTCATAAACTTTATCTGGATTTATGTTTTTGAAGCTGTGGTTCTGTGGCTGGGGGAACGGAAATTGTTGGGAGTTCGAATCCGACGGACTTGTGAGTTGGTGTTCATGTAATTAGAATGTTGTTCAGCAGGAACCGTGAATACTGTAGCTGACAGAAGTCACGTTGAAAGTTGTTGAACCTCGCTGTATTAATAGTTCTGAAGTCCAATTGTGGTTTGGATGACTCGAAACCCAACCAAGAATATTCAAATGAGTTCATGTATTCCACAGTAAAGGCAACCTACAACTTACACGATGAGTAACCAACCACTAATACTCCCTACATTTTCTCAAACACTCAGATAAGCTTGGAAAACAATATAAAAAACTTAATACAATAAAAGAGAACCTTGTTTATTTTGATGTCGACACCAAGTGGCTAGAAAATATTGTTAAAACAAACATTTGCTTTGGTCTTGCAACCTTGCAGTTATCTACAAACAAATACTCTCGCTGTGTGTTTATGCCTCTTATCCCTTGAGGACTCAGTTAAAGACCTAACAATGTTGCTATTAGGACAAATTGAGATTGGATTACTTGTTTTTAAAGAACACGCGAGTATTTGGATTTGCAAAATTTAGCTTGGAAAAAACTCGTTGTCAGTTTTATACTCCAGACCATAAAAAATGTCTAGGTGATGTGTAATAACAAGTCTGGAATCCAGATAAAAACTATAAAAGACAAGTAGCCAAAGCACCGTGAAGTTCTCAAAAAACAAGATCCTAGATCAAAAACCAGCGATGACATTTATGACCAAATACGAAAACGTTATGAAGAAATATCCTCATGAGAGATCTCAATTGCTATCTCCTAAAGAACTGTAAGATGCCCAAAAAAGTGGTCGTAATATTTTTGCTTATGTAAGTTCGTTTTTGCTGCATAGATCTGTTTAGCAGATTTGTGAGATCAAACGGTCCGAGGCTCGACTGAAAATATATGACCAAATGTTGTCAGATCTTCATGAATTATGGTGCAATAATGGTGACCATATGCGGCCATAGATTTCTTTGGTTAGGAAGTGTTATTTCATGGGGGTTTTATGTGCTGATTTGTGGTTTATCGCGAAGTCAAGTCATGGCAAGTTTTTGCATGATCAGTTAGTCAGAAATACTGACAGACGTTTTTCTCATCTCCCGATGCAATTGGGTAATCTAATCCCTCACTTGTAAAAGTAAGAGCCTGACACGCTCTACATATCTTTTCTATTACAAAGTAGACATTTTGTTTTAAATTCAACTAGCGATCCACGTGCTAAGGTCACGTTGCATCGCACGCCGTCACTCGACGTTTATGCTTTACATCACTGCAGTAATCACATAGTAACCCGTCGATCTATATCAACCACTTGATTTAATCACTACGGCTAATGTCTTGATAGGAACCGCCTACAATATCTCAAGGATAATCCCATTTATTTAGGATGTTGCATTCTGATTGAATTTGACTTTGATTGAAAGCAAACTGCTCAATTTTAGTGTGTGCGCGAATTATTGTAACCTCTAAATGATGCATTGTAGGTAATTTACTAGTATCCGTTGCTACTATGATTGTTAGTGTGAAGGTTTTTACGTTTACGCGCAAATTGAGCTTGTGTATATAATATTATGTATATTGCTATATCGCTAGTAAACATAAGATCTGTTCGCAATCGTTTATGGGGTCACGTTTCAGACTTATGTCTGTACGAGATAGAGTAGTTCTTGTTGATGTTACTTAGTCATGTTCTATCTTAATCCGCAGATAAATCTTCATTAGCAGAAGGAAATAAAATAGCGAAGTTGAAAATTGTGCCATTTGTCAGGCTTTCAAGTTGAAAACTCCTTCAATTTCAATTACTAATTCTGGAAAGATCCGAACCCCGGCCATTTTAACTATCTGATCCTATAATACTGGCTGAACCGAAACTTTATCTTCGAGCCCACCTGGATATTACAAGTGAGACCTTCGGGGGAGCACCTTGTCCCAACGTCGCGAGATTTAACAACTTTCTGAAGACTTTTTAAGTTTCTTAATTTCGAAAGTCCCCATATTTCGTGGGAATAAATTGAAATTGTTTTGTTAGGGACTGTACTGCTTGTAAATAAGGGCATTTCAGTAATATATCATTTGGCATAGTATTAAATAAAGTATATTTTATTACATTAAACTTTTACGTCGTCAACCGACTTCCAATGAAAATGTTGTTCAACCACCCAAAAGAAAATTTGCACCAAATAAAATTTACAGCGATACTTAACATAAAAATCATTCAACAATGAAGCGAAAGAATGAAATGCCCACACCTACACATGAAATTACCGACTTATCTCCACCTAAATCAGTTAAACATGGCTTATTATCGTACAAACTATACTTAGTAAGAATTTACTAAATATACAGCGTTATTACTCAATTAAAACATGAATTTACGATTCATAAAAGTTCACAAACTTTCTACCTGCGTGTCGCGAATGCATATATTGTGCTGGTAATAATGTCAGCAATAATTTCGATATGTAGGTGCAGTGCAAGGAGCGACGGGAATGGCGAATTTGCTGATTTTTCCTTTTTTTTTAGTTTTTGTAATGGTTTGTGACGATGGGAAAATATGGGGGTTTCAAGGGTGGTTTGGAGTGGATTGTTTTATTTATGTGATGTTGCTAATGTCACCACTATCCATTGTAAAGTTAGGAGAAATGTTGGCTATTTTAATTGAACTCCTGATGCACAAAAGTGCAATTAGTACAAACAATCGAGCTGATCCCTACAATTTGTTTTACCCTGTAATTTTGCTTAAATTGCAAGCCATACATTGTTTCTTTCACGACAAACGTTACACAACAACGCGAATTAATCAGCCTTCCACACATAATTATTAAGTCATTATTTACTACTTTCTCCATTTTTTTCAACTCAAAATCGATACAAAGGTTTCTACCCGCCCGCTCATACATGCGCCATAAGTGTATAGTTTAATTTATTCCTTGGCAACACGAATACTTTTATGATGGTGCATTTGACACATGATATAATGGCGCCGATAAAAAAGCGGTAAAAAGTGGTAAAACGGCGACCGCTAGTAGTTTTTATGTGGTAAAATTAAACTTTTTTTTTACATTTGAAAGCTATTATGAAAACGTTATAGTGTGTGCAAATGTGGGTATGAAAGGCCGTGAAAAAAATGTGAAGTCATAATTAAAACTCGTATTTTAATTAATAGTACCGCAGTTTGTACACAATATAAATAAATCACACTGTAAAATGAATTACATAAATGCAAAATTACCTTATTTTCAGAGCTAAAACATGCGCAATAAAACACTAACATGGACAAAAAACTACTTTTCCGCACTTAAAATTTTTTGTATCCACTTTTAACATACGAACATACCAACATTCGCCCCTATAAAATATTCCACATACTTTTCCCCATAGGTGCAAGTAGTGGGTATATGAACAAGTAAACAGATAAAAAAGTCCAACACGTGTGCTTGTGTGCACAGTACCAGCCCAGTTATATCTATTCCCATAGGAATTATCGCGTGCAACGATACAAATCACTAATAATAACATTGTTTACGTCCGCCGTACGTTAATGCGCCGATCTTAAACGTGCCGGATACGCAGTTAATGGCGAAAGTGTAACTACTATAAAAAGAAACCTTTGTTAGTTTTATTTTTCGATACCTGGTGTAAATATTTTGGAACTAGCCTTTTTAAGTCACATGTTGGACTATCACAAAAGAGGTAACCTATAGAGGATTTAGTCTTGATCATCACGTTTGGCAAAGAAATGAAGTCAGCGGTCTGATGTTTTTGACCATCCCCCTATGTCCCCTTAGTACCGAATCCCATATAGGTTTTTTCTCATGGGGACAGGAAACCGAAGTCCAAAGACATCATCACCAGCCAGACCAACATTTCATCAACCGTCCTTCACCCAAGGATCACCGGTCAAACACCCAAACACAGCCGCGTCAATCTATCAATCACCATCCTGTACAAACTGAAGTCAATCGGGAAATTGATCGAGGCTCCACAAAAATAGACTGTCCATTTCATCCCATAGGCGTCATTTACAAAAAGGGATTACATAAAGGCAGAACACACTGATGAAACTGACAGTAAACGTCAGCGGTGACAATTGCTACCCGTCAAACATGACAGCTACCATTCCCATCGACGGAACAGCACTTTACTCTAAACTAAATCGTTGACGAGCCCTGGATTCCGGACTTGAGAGAAACTGAAATCCCGACATGTCATCAGCTTTATTTACTCAACTAATTTAAATCGGGGAAGACTCGATGAAAATCCCCGATGAGTGCTATAGTTAACAGGGAAAAGACTTTGGCACACCGCATAGAATTACTAAGTCTTACCATCGTTAGCTCAAAGTGTTTACGATCCCGGGTACTAGTAATGTTATTTAATTTATTTTCTAGTCAACAACGTTCGTAAGGTCACATATAAATTGGTTGTTTAAAGAGTTAACAGCGAAGAGGTTATATTGTACGTATTTATTTACATCATACAATGGCGTATCGTGTAAAATTGGGTTGTTTATATGCAAAAGTGTTTGCCAATATGGATTTTCCATGTTGGTAACCCTATATGAAAGTTAATCGTTTTATTAAAATCAATTGTTTTGTAAGAATTTTGATGAAGTGATGTAATTTCAGTAGCTGAAAGAATAGATTTCATTCTGACAGATGAAACTCATTACTAGGTTTTAGGTTTCAATTTCAATTTCGTGAAGTGGAATTTTGCAATCAATGTCAGTTTATAACATTTGAAAGTTTATTACAGGGTCGAAACGTGTTAATAATTAATTACACGTTATACATATAATTATTATAAGTTATGGTCATTTTAAACTAAGTATAGAATATTAAAAAAAAAAAAATATTAGATTGCTTTCATAGCTGCATAGATACAATGTATTTTTACGAGTATTAGTGCTCAAACATTCTACGAAAGACCAACTATATTTATATTTACGCCCCTGCCCGTACATTTGGTTTACGTGTAAGTCCCATAATTTACTTGCTCAAACATGGTGTTAATGTTATAATATTTAATCGAAATATTAGCATGTTTACCTACTTTATACATATAACGTTACGAGTCTAGCTGCTATCATGGATGGACGAGATATGGCCGCGAGTGCATTGTTCAGGTGCGACTATGTTCATAGGAGATAGCGATTTAATTACAGAAAAATAAAATCTGCCGCTTTAACATAAATTAGGGTTAACGGTGGGAACAAAGCAGTTTTTTTCTGTGAACATATTAAGTTAGTAGTATTTCCTGTTTAGTAGTTCTGTCTTTAACTACTATGAGTCAGAATTCGGACAGTAATATTAACTTAAACTCCATGCCTATCACAACATTTATGAAACCAGTCTGAAATTATGGGCCCGGTTATAAGAGCAAGTTTTCGCAATAACCTTAGATTTAGTTAGAAGAATGCTAACTGTTTTATATGCTTCTATAAAATTTTAATGGGTTAGTTAAAATACAATTAAAGCTTAGTCAGTGGTGAAAGTGTTTTTTTTGTGATACTTAGTACTTAATATTTTTATAAGAAAATAACCACTGATCTAAACAAATTACAATATTGTGAAAATTAACACATGTCACGACAATTTTGCGTTTTTATTGCAAACAATTTTTAACAACAAATGGACGTCAACCATCATCATTGTAACCTAGCCTTTTCCCAACTATGCTGGAGTCGGGTTCCATGCTAGCCGGATGAAGTTGAATACCAGTATTTTACATGGAGCGACTGCGTATATGACCCCCACAACCCAGATAATACTGGGCAATACGATACCAGTTTTTAACCACTGGACGTCAATCAATACATGTAAAAACAACACTACTACCAAAGAACAGAAACGATCATTTCTATCTGGCGGACAAAAGTCCCTCGTATGCGGCGCAGGCCTGAATTGGGGGTGTTTGAAGAAATTCTATCCTAATTCCCTATTACACTAAATCGCTCCTAATCCTAATTGTGTAATCCCATGCAGTGATGCAGCCCGCTAACCGCTGCGCACACCCACTGCACTGCACGAAGCACACAATATCATACACGTGGCTGTTTATTAATAAGCCCTGCGCAAACGCCGCGCGTGTAATGATGTAACTGCGTAGCTACGCTTTGTACGGATTTTGAGCCGTATTCTTTGGCTGAACCCGGTTTTGAGGTAATTAGGAAGACTGGTAGGAACATCTCAAGGGTGTTTAATATCGAAGTAAAGAAAAAAAACTGAAAAATCTTCCCAAAACAAAAGACTAACATTCTAGTAACAATAGCTGGTGATGAGGGTCAGTGACCGCAAATGTAAACACTAAAATTGCTGATAGGTCACATTACCTTCCTACCAACACGTTACCTTACAAGCGTGCTAGGCAGAAGTCAATCTGGCGTCTCTAGTAGGGTACGAGTAAATGCAAGAAGATCAGCTAGCTACTTCCATTTACCTAGCCTTGCTCATCAAAACCCCTTCTTATGACCATATTATGAAAATGGGCCACGTGTAGTGCCCCACAGAGTACAACATTGTTGATGATTAAGGAAGTTGATTGATAACGAATATTCGGTGTAAAGAGCTGCGCGTGCGACTCGTGTCGTGATGTAACTGCGCAGCTACGCTCGTTATGGATTTACTACTGCATTAGTTTATCGAACACGGGTTTGGGGACGGAAATGCTGCCAATTTTCGATAAAAAGAGCTATTCCCATGACAGACCGAAATTTTTATTCTCGCACAAAAAATCAACGCCACAACTTAAAAAAAGAAAACAGCGCCGCAAACAACGTGTAAAATTTTAACACGTGTAAAATAAATAACGTAAAAAGATCTTTTTGAAATAATAACCGCAGTTAAAGAAGCATATCGTTTTAAAATTCAGTTCAAACACGAAACTCCTGGCAACTAATGACTTCTAACAATAACTTAATTTATAATTAATCTTACCAACATTTTATCTGCGGACCACGAGCTCCGTTAACCGCTCAAAGGCACAACACAGACGCTAAGATTCACAGATGCACATGTGCATAATATCAAACAACTCATCATTTAAGAACATCGCGATAACATACGCCTTTGACTGGTGCATGCGGTTTGCATGTGACGAACAGCTGATCTGGTTTATTTTTAGTCAGCCATTAGTTTTATGGAAAATATTGCGTGTTTGATAGTAAGGTTCAATTAAGGGATGGTGCCAAAACTGCGCTTAATTATGTTAATTTAAATTAAGTATTACTGTTGTCTAGATAGTTTTTTACTATATCAATGCGTTTGAATGTCCATTGGTAAAAATTTTAATCCCTTGCCATGCCTTCCCGGTCTGCGCAGGCCTTTAATCTTCAGCGGTACAAAAAAATACTCCCTTCTACAACAGCACCTTTCAAGCACTAAACCACCATAGAAAGCAGCACAAACTAAACGCAGACGCCATTAGTATAAATCCTATAAACCTGACTTATGCTATCAGGAACCAATAATTCGCTATCTTGGCGAAGAATAGCCCCGAATGGTGATCTGGAGCCGCGCGCAGTTCGCCGCGTGCCAACACTGAGATTTATTAAGACGGGCATGCTTCGGGGTGATTGCAATTATAGATATTTATATAGAAGTGTACTTAAATTGTGGACTTTCATGTCCAAAAAATACGGTTTTCTAATTTGCTTGGCAGTTGAAATTATCCTAGGGACCAATGTGATATCTAGAAATCTGGATACTCCATCGAAAGGTGTATCATAATTAACAGTCGGTAATACTCGTACTCTGAGATCAAAACATTTATGGAACCTTGAACGTAGCTGTATAACAATAACATAACTGTTATTTCCGAACGTGCATCATTTGACAGCAATATGGCGGAAAGGTCGGACAATAGGAATGACCTCTTACCATTTTGAGTGAAAAATACCTAGGTCTTATTCCCAATCCAACTAGTATTTAAAGTGTCGATATTAACCAACTGTCTTAGTAACCTAGTGTACGAATTAAATCAATTTGCATTGAATTGCTTATAAAACAGGGATATTTCCAGTAAGTCATTATCTAGTATGACTAACGTTGTGATAGTGAGTTACGCGTTAGATAAAATTGTCATATAATCGTTGTAATTAACGCGTGTATGTGCATACTGATATGTTACAATAATTATTACATTTGTGATATAGGAAAGGGGTTATAAGAGCAAATTTTGTTAGGGATTATAATATGAGCAATTTTAAGTGAGGCGTGTTTACAGTAATTGTACAATTAGGAGCCAAAAAATCAATTTGTTTTATCGTAATTGTAGATTAACCAGTAAACACGTGTTATCGTTCATTAAAATGGAAAATCACTAAACAGCTCGTTCTAAAACGCTGTAATTTTCTCAAAGTGTACATTTAGAAAGCGAATATACCGGTCAAAGCGGGTAATGGCGGCAATTTCGCGTTTTGTCTAATAGTTTGCTGTATATATGTGTTGATGTTTCTCGCACGTGTTATTTTCTACGCGTCATGTAAATCGTAGTATTTTCTCTTGAGGAGCGTAGGTATGACCTTCATTTAATAGATAATTATAACAGTGTCATTTTCATAAATGACGCAGTGGCGAACTGCACGCTTTCTATGAAGACGACTGATAGTTTTTTTTTAATACTAGCTTACTAAATACAGCTATTCGTGTTTACAATTTTAGGCACTTGAGATATTAATTTATGTAGAATAACAGAAACGAAGAGCGGCAACAACGCAATGTGTCACCCAATAATACTCGTAC
This sequence comes from Xestia ashworthii, assembly GCA_950022955.1. Taxonomy (NCBI): domain Eukaryota; kingdom Metazoa; phylum Arthropoda; class Insecta; order Lepidoptera; family Noctuidae; genus Xestia; species Xestia ashworthii. The sequence continues at coordinate 2,090,194 of OX465563.1, read as the reverse complement.
ATACAATACCTATAGTAACAATTATAATTTAAATCCTTTAGCTCACAGGGAAAATTTTATAAATACACAATGTCTATCAGTCAGCTGGCGGTTATGTAATAGATCATCATATGGAGGTAAAATTTGCAGGTAAACAGTTTTATTAATGGTTTACCGAAAGCAAATGATGGAGGTCATGTTTTAGAAATAAGAGGTGGAACACCTACACGCACTACCCACACATTTTTGTATTAAGGTGCTATGTGTGCTGAACCTTGAATGAGAAAGAATTCAAAATAATATCTTTGTTTTTTCTAGTACTTATTTTGCAGGATTAAAGGAATAAGAAATGTAGAATTATTAATGTACGAGTAACATAAGCTTTCTCGAAAAGCACGTATGAAATAGCTATAGCTGACATTAGCTGATCAAGCCAGACTAGTCTTTTAACCAGCAGATTCAGTTCCACCATAATGATAATGACCACGAAAATAAGCCTGCTACTCAAATCACAAAAATACTTAAATTTCCGCCTTGATATTAGACCATAACATGATGTTTTACTATAACAGTAAAGCACAGTAATGCGTTTATAATTACATATATGTAGGCTGCCTCGTGACAAGCTGTCACAATGATTACAATGGACAGTGTTCAGGTTTGCCGTGAACTTTTAAAGAAATGGCCATAAAATTGCCTATCTAAAACGATTAGTGAAATGTAGGCTGTTTTGAGGTAATATTGACGGAGAAATTGGAGATCATTAATTTCGATTATTATGGCGAAATGTGTTAAAGTGAAAATAGTTTATGACCAAATGTGAAAACCTTTAATAAGGTTATTGGGTTAGATTAACTAACAAAAAACTTGAGGTCGTTAATCTAGAAATGCAATAATAGTAAACTACTATGTAACGCACTCAGTAATAAAGCTATAGCCATTATAAAACAAGACAATTTCATCAAAGAAAACGACAACTTACAAGAAAAAGAACTACCAATCATAGTAAGTAAAGATACAGTACAGTAAAAAGCACGTATCATAAACATTGTGAGAACAAAAAGCCAGGCAGTGTTGTACAGTAATTTTCCACGTAGTCATAATTCTACAGCACACCACATTAACGGGGCTAGCATCTCCCATACACATGGGAACACGGCTAACGTTGTCGATAAAGACACGTAATTAAATTATATGTAATTTTTGTAATCTTATGTCATTGATGCGTTTCTAGTTCATGGTTAGATGACTCCGTGGCGTTGAGTTTAAGTGAGACATTAGCAGTGCTCATTACTATCTTAGCGGTAACTTTAGTCCATTGTAAGAGTGTTGGCGTCAGATGCCTTATGAAGAATATGACCCATCCATAAGTATCGAACGCAAGTAACGCTTAAGAAAATCATCATTGTATGAATATCAACTAAACTGAAAGTGCATTAAGAATAATTGCAACATTAGAAGCTTTACGCATCAAACATATGACTGTAGAATACGACAAAAAGTAGCAAATCGCAAACAGACGACCACAAAATTAGTTTTTAATGTTGACCCGTTAAAATTACTTAAAATCGACACTTACATTCGTTACCAAGAACCCAGTGGTCATAATGACATAAATCTTTGACAAAAACATCTGCTACTGAATGCAGAATGAACGAATTCGTCAATGCCAATCGATTATTGACGGTGGAGAATCACTATTTGATATGACATGTAGGAATACACTTAATACAGAAAAAAGAAGGAATAATACTTACAATTCATGATAATACATTAATCGATGGAGGCGAAGACCCAGAAAATCTAAAGAAGATTTTCGGCGAAGAGCACATGATTTGTTCAAAAGGAACGTTGAACCCAGTCATAGACCAGAAAACTACGGAATAAAGCACCACCTTTCCAACAAAAGGCTGTAAACTCAATAACATTATAATAACCTTTGTAACAAAATAATCTTTTAAAACATATCCTCAACTTTGAAAGGAACAAATATCAATTTATATAATAGAGTGCTCAAACGAATCACTTTACGTTTGTTGGTCTGTAAATATAAAAGAATCTCGGGTATGAGATAAAAAGGGAAACCTTATGTTTCAAAATTCAATACATTCTTATCTTCCAAGATACAGAAGGCAGTGAGAGAGAAATATCTTGAGAGGCAACGAGCGTTGGCGGACAAAAGGATAAAGGGTACGTAATAAAGAAATCATAGTCATATGTGTATATGTTGAGATGTCTCGCAATGGAAATGTTTACATGTCGGGCTGGGGGTGAAATGTAAAAGGTAGAAGTAATGGGGAATGTGTGTGTTTGCCAGAACTCGTAAAAATTCTGAAGGTAATTGGGTATGTTGGGGAGAATGAAATGATACTGACGCGTTATTGAACTATTGTCCCTTAAATGTGTCTTTCTACTTGGCTTGGTATGTAGGTACATTATTGATCAAAACAAAATTGATGAAAAACAAAATAATAATTACCAAGAAATTAATTGAACAAAGAAGGAAATAATCAAACAGAAATTAAAACTTTCAACAATCAAAATCAAATAAAAAGCCGTATTAGAAATCTCATCCAATTTACAACCACTGATTTAATTATAGAAAGTTGTTCTAAAATAGGCCGCGTTATACTCAACGCTTTTAATGAAAATTGTATCAGCACAATTCAAACAATGGTACAAAGCGTTTCAATAAAGTACTTCCTCACCAGGAATCCTGTTAATCCCAAACTGGAAGCTGTAGCGAACACACAAATTAACAATACAGAAAATTGAATTATTCCTTTCAAGCGAATTTCTCATTAAACTTGAAATTAGTTACTCGCTTCTTTGGGGTCCTTAACAGATGGTCAGTGTCTTTGTTCCAGTTAATTCTAACTTTGGGTTGCAAGATCAAAGGTACCTATTAAGTTTAGTACACTCCGAAAAGGCCTCTTTTCTTTTCCCCTGTACCAACTTTTCTTATTCCGAGAGCTGGTTCGGAAATGGGAGACATTACCGAGTCAATAGATGCCGGTACGAACCGAACAGTCAATAAGATCTTCGCTTTTGAGCCGATCTCGTTTCAGCTAACTTCTGGCTTACGACGTGATTGGAATCCGTAATACAACATTTTGCAAACTATTTCCCTTGATTGCGTCAGTTTAATCAACTGATATCATTGCATTGGTAATCTTCAAATGTTATGTTCAACCTCAAGACTGAAGTTTGCATATGTACGCATTCGTATTTAAGCAATTCCGTAAATTATTTCTGAATATATTATGTACGGCGTTACATTTCCATGTCAATTGCTAGAACTGATAATAAGACGCAGATACAGTAAGTAAATGTCTTTCCAATTTGTTATAAATAAATATACATGAGTGTATCAATGAATAAATAACGCAAGAGGCATGTTGGGGTCGAATAAAATGGCGTTCTGTGTCTGCTAAATAAGTAATAAGACGCCGCCATTTACCAAAATGTGATCTCAGAGGTAAAGAGCCAGGTGACTAAAACGTTGTTACACTAAACATGTCCGGTCAGGGTCCCTAAAATGTTACGCTAAACATCTGACACGAATCTCGAGGTATTCCCAAAGCAATTACAGCAAGTAGCGGTAATGGTCCATTCGGGGATGCTGGATCACAATTCACTGACCCCGTCCCAAATTCGTATGTTCAGTAAACTTAGCTACGAGTTTTAATAAAGGAAAATTCCTGGATACGAAAAAACGGATGAAAAACTTGTAAGCTAAGTTGAATCAAGTGGCTTAAGGGCTGGAAACAAACAAGTTCGGTGCCGAAAAAGAATAAACGAAAAAAGTATGTGAGGGATTAAAGTTGAGTTTAGTTGCTAAGATTGGGACTAAATGAAATTAGTTGTTGTGTTGTAGTCTGCGAGTAGTGACTGAAGGTCGATTTTCGAATTAGAGCACGAACTCTATTTGCTTCTTTTGGGTCTTTGTAATGAACCGTGGCAAATTGATCTAATTAACTTTGTTATTGTCATTAAGTAAGCTCAAACAATTTAATATTCCAGCCGTTGTTCAGCGGCTGTTGTATTGAAAAATCGAATAAAAGAACTGCACAAAACTACATCGAATACCGAATTCATATCACACAATTCTTTACGGCAAAGCTGTACATAGGTCCCGGGAGGCGATGCTGCGCCGTCCTAGGGAAACTCTGGCAGTCTGACGCAGCGCGATGCATCAGCTGCATGTCGTAAAACCATTGCCAGATGCTCCCAATCAAATCTAGGGTTGAGAGTGGAATAAAAGAAAACTGTTTCATGTATTTTGAACATTCCTGCATTCACCAAGTCAGTTTTTGAGAATTTATGATTGGTCAAACTCAAATTGTTTTCAATTACCATGTCAAACAAACATGAGTGTTGAAAGTGACGAAATAGAAAAACATTCGAGTAGAATAATAGTTCATTGAGATAAACAAACACGTGTATGCAATATAAATCTAATAGTTAAGAGCGTATACTTAAAATGTACCAAACAAATAAATCGGTTTGAAAACAAAAGGCCACTCAAGCTTGATGAAGAGACTCTTGGGGAACTTAAAAATAACAAAGCCATATTTAAATCATACTTGAAAATCAACAAATAGCCCTGTTCCGCAGATGTAAGTCCAAACCGATCTACATTGTAGTTTAATATGGAACTTTTTATTTACAGCAAACAAAGTAAAGTTTTCAACCGAAGTAAATGTTTGAATTTATCGCTCACATGCGCTTATAAAAACTATGTAGCAACAGCTATATTGCCAAGTGTTCTCAAGTACCCGAATCCCGCGTGTGTTTTTAGTCCGTTTGGTATTAATAATGGTGCTTTTATAGCCTCTGCAATATTATTACTTACTTTTACTAGATTATGTTTTTTATAAATGTCCGTTAAAGTATTATGGGAATTTGTTATGGTCGGAACGGATAGAAATTGTAAGTGGGTCTACTGCTTGAAGTTGGTTTAATTAATGCTAATGGTTTCGGAAGCGTAAATACAGTTTGTTTGGAAGATATGGGATTTTTTCTGAAGATAAACGACTTGAAATACAAAGAACAACATATACTATTAAAATTCCAAACTTCTACCAAATAGCATATACCATAAACGCACTAGGAACTAACACTATATTAGTCGCCAGCCCCTCGAGACGAGTCGAACGCTGAAACAGAATGCATCTAAAGAACACTGTTTGCTCACTAGAGCATCCCGGCCCGTCCAATCCTCTGAGACTTGGCACCAGAACAAATATTGGTCGTGTATTAGCGAACATGGATGTAACAAGTCACTTCTTAGCTTGGCTTGACTTTTTTCGTTTTAAACCGGTTTGTGATACCCTTGATTTAAAGATAGAGGTTTCTTTTTGGATTGAGGATTTCGTTCCTTTTCTTTTTTGTGGCGATGAGGACGGAGAAAAGACTGGCGGGAGGCGTGGAGTATTCAATCAAATACAAAATGGTTCGACTGCTAACTGGTCTTACTAAAACATCTGTAACAGTAGAATCTTGTAACAGTAAAACAGAATCATATTCAAACATAGAACTACAATATCAGCTGCTTATAATTCCATACAGGTCGAATGCCAAACGATTAAGTCTAATGTGGATTCAAGTAACGCATTGGCACTAATTGTGACTTCTGTTTAACCCATCAAGGATTAGAAGTGGCTTATGCACGTGTTTAGAGATACTAAAACAAATGCAAAATTACAAACTTTGTGCTTGGAATAAAATTGTTCTTTATTTTTTCAACTAGGTGCTATCGTTTACCAAGTGAAAAGCGTTATCGTCAGCTAAACCTTTTCAATCGCAACAAGAAACCTACGTCGCAATATCAGACCGTTCAAGCTTAATTTGTTTTCACTAACCGTCTTTACAGCTCCGGCTCCCCTTAAAAAATAAAAAGCGTGAAGTCACCTTCACATAAAATTCCCTTTTCCGTCCGTCTATTTGCAATTTTATCTGCCATCTAAAGGGGAGGTTGTAAAAAAGTTTCAATGAAAACGGTCGACTCGCTGCCATATTTCGTTCAGCTTTCTTCATAAATCGTCAGCATTGAATCTCATCTACATATCTCGGAGATTGTCTGAATGTAGATTCGGTTTGTCGCGACCTTTCGGGTTCCGTAGGATGAAAGGTGAGTCTGACTTCCGACTAATCTATCTGTCTGAAGTGGGAGTTAATTCAAAACACTTCGGGATGTAGTTGGGAAAATTGCAGCTGTTTTATAAAAAAAAAAGGTTATGTCCTTTGAAGATGCTAAAACGAGTCTAGACGTGCTAATGTTATATCTTTGATATTTTTTACATTTTGTCAGCTGTGTGCCCTACGCGTTATTATTAGATTAACGTGGGCTAAGCTAATGAACCTAGCATGAACCCTATTACACCACCTCGCAATCAAAACTGATTCGAAAATTGAGCAAATTTTCACCCAGCTGCCCAATCTGAATTCATTTTCTCTCTCATCTTTCATCACACCCTAACCTTTGACATTAATGTTCTCTGTAGGTATTTCAATTAATTCACAAGGATTAGATGTTTTGAACAATGGATTTAACGTTAAATATTTAATTGCTTCGCTCGTTACAGAGATCGTAAAATATATGTCTGAGGCATCAATTAGAGAACAGTGTTAGCACTTGAATGTGTAATTAAGTACCAAGGCATCGTTATTGGGAATCCAGTTAAAAACGTTTCATATTTAGTTTTTGTTAACTTGTTTTTGAAGATATCGATTTTGTTATTGGTATTGTAAAAGCAACAATAGTTTTAAGAGCAATTAACGGATCTGACATAAGTTATTTTCCCTTAATTCTAATTTCATCTTCTGCTATAAAAAAATGGTCTTAAAGAAACACGCAAATTTTTCTTGCATACTTTTTTTTTCACCTTCAACATTTTCATTTCATCCTTCGTCTCAATCACTTTCCGCAGTGAATTAAAACTCCTCCGTAATTTTTGTCTGAACATTATTATGTTGCTCGTTGAGAACCTCACCCTAGCCATATCGGGAGTGCCTCGAGGCACACCGGTCACATTTGAACAGCTCGCCTCGAATATTTTTAAGTTCAAGGCCACAGAATTGTATACAAGTTTTGCTTCGGCTTCCTTGTGCCGGCTTCCAACTTAAGGTACATTCAACTCTGTAATGACTGATCTAAGGTTGGTTTTTCCTTGAGAGTTAGTTGCAGTTTTTTGTGCATGTTTTTTTCTTGTTCTTGATTTAGTTCAGTAGATCGTGTAGTTTTGATGGTGGAACGGAGTAGGGTGACAACTGGTAGACCGGCTTTGGGTCTAATAAACATCTTACTTTACGATTCTTTTGGTTTAGTTTCTTTTGAGTTGAGAAGGGTCCTTCTTTACAGAAGTTTTGTATGATTTGGATGTGTGCAGATAGGTATTTCGTTTGAGTTAGCTATTTGTTGCTAACCCGAGTTAAGTCTAGTAATTTTATATGTTTTAACGAACTAGTGAAATATAATCATCGATGACATATTGACCACTGAGTAATATTAACGAAGTGCTGGCTTAACTCAACTTGTTACAACATTGCTGTAAAATATCATCTACTCCAATACTAAGCAAGATTATGTTGGTAAATTCAGAGACTGTATTTATCGCTTAACTTAAACAAGTAACTACACAACTTAAATCTCACATCCGCATGGCTAAGCCCAAGATTTAGTGAAACAAACCTCTTAAGATAACAGACTCATAACTCTTCCGGACGTGTCATCATCATAGGATGTTTTCCACTGACACTGATTCGATTCTTGCTTATCTGCATTTTGTGACATCATCTGGTGTTATCCGGGTATAAATAGGCCAAGCCTACCTCAAAAGGTGACGGAATTATCAGTTTTATCAAGACATATCTAAAGTTCATCAAACGCATTTCTTTTGTTTTTCCTTTCTAGACTTTTCCGTGTTAGGTTAACTGCATATTAGCAGTGGTAGATTTGAAATTGACAGCGCGTGTTTGTCCTAGCAATAAGGATGAATTTCGTAGTGCTTATGTTACCAGTGATCAACGGCATACTGTACTTTAGTGAAACCTGACCGATTATATTTGTTTTGAAGGTGTTACGTGGAAAAATAATATTATAATGCATTTGGAGTCGCATCAAAGCAGTTTCATATCAAAAGGTACAACTGTGGATCTAATAGAACGTTAGTAGGAACTACTACACCTCTTAAACTAACAAATAAGCACATAATAATAATAATAATAATAATATATTTTATTTCAGACTAGGTCCATAAATTTGTTAGTTACAATGTTCTTAACCTAGTGTTAGTAAGTAACAATACAAATCTAAATCTATAAGTTAGTAACAATGTTCTTAGCCTAGTGTTAGTAAAGGTACAATGTAGTCAGGCGCTCCCTCTTGCGTGAAGGCCTACCCAATGTGCCATCAGTACAGAGTCCCAGCGACCAGCACACGCGGCCAGAATGGCGCTGGGGCTGCCGCGCACCCGCGCCATCATCGAAGCACAGCGCTTACGCATGATGGCATGGAAACCGTCCACGTGCGCCTCTGCGAACATGCCACTCGCACTACAGTAGCGCGGCAGCCCCATCAACACTCTGAACGCATTATTATACTGTACACGCAGGGCGTTGTACGTCCCCTGCGTGTATTTAGCCCACAAACTGCACGTGTAGAAGGTCTGACAGAAGGCCTTAAACAGTGTGACCTTCACCTGTTCCGTGCAACGAGCGAATCTGCGAGCCAACATATTACAGCGGATACACAACGCCCTACGTTCTCTCTCCACATCCATGTCGTCTTTGAGGTCTTCGGTGACCCAGTGGCCCAGATACTTGAAATGAGTGACCCTGTTTAAAGGTGTACCATTGAGCGAGACGGGTGGTACGTCTGATAAATCATTTTTGGGTGCTCTAAAAACCATAACCTCACTTTTTTTCACATTGTATCTGAGCCCATGGGCCTCCGCATACCTTTCACATATACGAAGCAGCTTACGCAACGCGCCGATTGAAGGGCTGAGCAGCACCATGTCATCCGCGTAGCTAATATTATTAACGCAAATCCCATCTATATGACATCCGATTCCTGTGCTGCTCAGCTCTCCAACCAGGCGGTCCACATACAAATTAAAAAGTTTCGGTGAGGTCAACCCCCCCTGCCTCACCCCACACTCCAACCTGTACTCGTCCGATCTACTTTCCGCCCACCTAACAGCATTTTTCTGATTATTGTACCAGTACTCAAATATTGATACAATCTCAGGGGGCAGACTAGTGTCTTGTCGCATTTTTGCCCACATTTGGTCGTATGAGACCATATCAAATGCCCGGGACAGGTCCAAGAAACACGCGTATACTGGCGTTTTACGCGCGGTGTAGTAGTGCACGGTCTGCTTGAGGCACAGGATCGCACTTTCCGTGGATAGCCCAGTCCGAAAACCGAACTGACCATCGTGCAGATTTATATGTTTTGTTAAATGGCCATCAAGCAGACCGTCCATCACCTTCGCTATAACCGTAGCTAACGAGATAGGCCTATAATTGCACCTATCCGAGACATCACCGGTCTTATTTTTTACAATAGGAACAACCACAGTAAACATGAGGTCGTCAGGTAGGTAGGAGTGGCTAACACACAGGTTAAATAACAGAGCTAGAACCCTAGGCAGATGTACCCCAGCATGCCGCAGGTGCTCAATGCTGAGGCTATCATGTCCTGGAGACTTTCCTCTTTTCATAGATTTTATGACCATAGCAACATCCTTTGCCGTGAACCGCGTATTGATGCCCCCAGATGTAGCCCCAGCACCGGACACCGACAACATGTCAGACTGTGCAGGCCTCAAAAACGGTTCAACCCTGAAATGCTGCTGAAACAATCTCGCGATGTCATCCGGGTCGTGAACCCCCTCGACGCTCACGGGCCGGCTTGGCTTCACATTCAATTTATTCGTCGATTTCCAAAACTTGGAAAAATTATTATTGGAATGGTGTCGTGCTATTATATCCATTTTAATATTTTGTTGGTTATTTTGACACCATTTCAATTTTACCTTAAATAATCGCCTAGACTCTGCCATTTCATTGTATATCCATCCAGAACTAGGTTTCCCATACAATAGCCAATTCTGATAACATTGCCGAGCCTTACCGTGAGCCTCTCTCACGTGTCTGTTCCAGCCGATTACGTGTTTACCCTTACCGGGATTTGAAGCCGCACTACATGAATATGTCGCGGTCGCGCCCTCGACCAGTATACGCACTATACTTTTATACATATCATTAATTAATGATTTATGAATTTTACAGTTACACATTTTATCAGCACAAGTAGCAAAATCCGCTAGAAAGTCAATATCCCTTAACTTAGTATGACAAAAGTTATGATAAGTTTCACTTTGACAAGCCTGCCTCTCTCCCCAAACTATTTTATTTTTACAAACACTATTCATTACAATTTTAGGTTTCACTAAATTTAAATTACAAGTTAACTGCATAGGAAAGTGATCAGACCAGTATGTATCGTACAATATAGTCACGTGATCGATAGTTGCGCGCGCGGCGCTCGAAACCACACAGTGATCGAGCCACCGGCGACAACCGTGAGCCTCACTAACAAAAGTGTGTGAATCGTTAGGCAACATTTCAAGATCAACACACACCCATGACTGTTCCGCACAAAAGTCTAAAAGTTTATTAGCGAATAACTCACCCGGGTGCGCGTTGAAATCTCCCAACACATACACAGATTCCACATCACCATTTTCAATAATAGAATTTATTTCGCCTAGACACTCCGTAAACTCAATCAAGTTGTCTTTTGAGTCCGTAGGCTTGTACACAGATATAATTAGCATAGATCGCTCACGTATCTCAACCTTAATAGCTGCTATGCGATCACTACGACACTGTAACACTGACACTGACGGAAACACAGACTTCCTCCACAGCACTGCCACACCTCCATACGGTCGGCCGCGGAGCACACCGGCCGATGTGTCCACGGCAGACTTGCCAGTGAACGCGAAATTATCGCTGATGCTGCTCAGGAACGGAATATCATGTGGCAACAGCCACGTTTCTTGAAGTGCTATTATGTCAGCTGTTTCACATATTTTTCTTACACATTCCACTGATCTTACAATATTTTTACAGTTAAATGTTACCAAAATAATGCAAGTTCATTATTAATATGACTATAGTTAATAGGTACCAATAGAAGGCAGTATCTGACACCTACGTGCCAAGTCATTACCGCTGCGTTTTGTAAGGTATGCATAACCCCTAATGTTCATTTAATGCTAGCTGATTAGTTCATAGAAACTTTAACAAAAAGTGCACAAAATGTGAACAAAAAGTGAAGTTATGAGTTCATCTTAGTTATTAGTTTAACGACTCAATATTAGAGCAAGAACTTGTGAAAATCATGTCTTTATATTTATTATCATGTTACTAGATTACTTACAGGTGAAAATTATACTTGAATTGTAATTAATGATGTCGTTCAGTAGAAAAACGGGTTTACGATCGTATATAAGATACTGATCTAGTTTTAATATGCTATAATATTATTAGGTGTATGTTGATATTAGTTTGAAAATCAGCAATTAAAACAAAAAATCAAGCAGGTCTGACAAAATTACTATAACAGTAGACTTTCTAAATATTCTGCGTTTTATACAGATTGATCGATTAAGGAAACAGTTGGGCTGTATGATGATGTTGATGTTGATGATCGATCACCCTGCTCAATTCTAAATACTCCTGCTAAATAAATAAAATAAATATTGCTGGACTTGGATTGCTACACACAGCGCCGTCTAGTGCCACACTAAGCAAGGCACTAAATAAGGAATCAAACCAAAATAACAAGTAATAATTCTATGCATCCTTAAACAGCCTCCATTAATATATTCAAAATAAATGTATGTATCGCTTTGCATAAAAAATCCAATTCAATATTATTACAGCATGCTGTTATCGTTTAGATCAATAGTTAGCCAAAATTGTTCAAAGTTCACGGTCGAATTAAGTAACTATACTGATAAGAATCAGGTTAATTGTACAACGAGTTTGGGTACGTCCGTTGATAAAAACATTGCGGTGACTGTGTTGGATTTTGGTACAAGCAGAGAGGATAATCACTCCATGTAATATGCTTTGAGTTTCAGTCAGACTGAAAGACGACCATAGTGTTGTTTAGATAAGGCTTTGACTGTTCATAATACTGGGTAGAAGACAAAAAAATCGAATTAGTCCGAATATTTGACCCGTATTTTTTCTTTTGTTACATAAACCAAAATGTACGAAGATACGACGGTTTTAAAATTCTCAATACGTCACGGCTTGGTTTAATTTTAGTGAGTTCTGACGTCACAAGCCCCCACTCTCAAGTTTTGATGCATTTATCTTTGTCAATATTCATTGATTTACAAAAACAAAAATTATGTGTCCATTATTTTCCAATACTATGTATAACTGACGGACTTAATAAATTTGCAATTTTTTGATACTGTCGCCATACCAATTGTTATATAAAAAATAGGTCACGAACGTTCTAACGAAGCAAACTAATTTCCTAGAAGCCAATCATCTTTTAACTACCTCCATAATATCTTTCTGAACTCCAATATCAGCGAAATTATTGCCCGAACCATAACAACCTACAAACCTAACATTTTTCCGGAACATCGCAAAACTGTCGATCAGCAGTAATAATGTTATAACTTGTTTTTAAGAACCGTCGAAGTTTCCAAGAAGATATTATTATATATCTCTTGCTTCCTGATTAGTTCGGCAAAGTGCAAGATGTTAAATATCGTTAGGTATCGTTTTTATAAGAAAACTTCGCGCTATTTATACAGCGGGGGAAGGTAGGACTTGATCTTTAAGTTTAGCGTAGTTGGTGCAATTTATAACTTCCAAACCACTATGAGTGTCTTCAGGCGTTCTAACCATCTGTAGAGTTGAATTGTTAGGGTCTGCAAATTCAGCAGTATAACTTCTTCTGAAGTCCATTTAATATGCCAGTTACTTAGCGAATTCAGTCAAAGTAACATTCGAAAAATTTCAAGAATTTTGGCTGATACAAAGTATGCACTACACACTACACAACAGTAAATAAGAATATAATTTTCCTATATTTCCCTTCACTGAAAAGGTCCAGGCAAAAACAGACACTCCTACATATCTAAAACGTAATCCCAACTGTGTAGTATCATTACTATCAGTAACCATTAACAACAGCTCTTTTGTTATCTGCGAACACATAATTAGGACAAGTAATTTAATCACCATTAGTTGTAGTTAACACGAGCATGCCTGATGTTTTCGTTTTAAATATTATACGTTTGAAGCTGGTTAATAACGACCGAAGGCTGTTATGTGAAACTAGAGGCCCGTCCCGGCTTCATAGGGTTGGACATTTACTTTTGGTCCAGTTTCCCCCCCTCCCCCTTATTTTTTCTAGTAATAAGTATAGCCTATGACACTCACAAATAACGTGGCTTACTATTGGTAAAAGAATTCTCAATATTGGTTAAGTACCTATATCCTATACTAGTTGACCCACGCAACTTCGTCTGCGTCACATAAGAGAGAAAAACGAAAGAAAAAAAAACCCCGTTTTAGCAACATTTTTCGTTCCTGCTCCAATCGTGATGGTCGTAGCCTGATGTTATATAGCCTAAAGCCTTCCTCGATAAATGGACTATCCAACACAAAAATAATTTTTCAATTTGAACTAGTAGTTCCTGAGATTAGCGCGTTCAACCAAACAAACAAACAAACTTTTCTGCTTTATAACAATAGTATTGATTAAGTAAATATTATTTCCTACGACCTCACAAACTTAACCTCTTTATAATATTAGTCTGTGAAAAAACTGGGCAGGATGTATTTTTGGCCTATCTTGACGTTCAGAATTGAAATGTACTGCGTGAAACAGAGGAGCGCTGTGCAACTTAACACCTAAGCCAAGGAATAGGATATATTAATTTGCCGGTTCAAAGATCCAAGATTGTACGAACCTGCTTGGATTTATATTTAAAACCCATTCAAGTTCGAAGACAGGGCTATAAATCTACAGCGAGCCTAACCAAGCTTACACATATTTTTCCAAAGTCTCGCGCTGAATAAATACATTTGCATTTTCCCCCAATAAATTATGGCGTTCATGAAAGTCTAGTCGCCCGTTATTTCAGTTAGACCCAGAGGAATTTTGATAATTCACACGGCCAAATACGAAGCGATTAATTTAAGCGGCATTCTCTGAACTACCCGGCCGTTCCTCATAGTCACGCTACAGAAGGCATAAATCATGCGAATGCCTCGGCAGCCGATGCTGTTTTTTCAAGCTATTTTTAAGCTATTTAAATTTCAAGCCAAACGTTGAGCTTGCAAAGAGCGATTTGTTCCACGACAGCAGTTGAAATGTTTGAACTACTTTTTTTCGCCTTTCTACCCGACTTTTGGGCCTGAAATGGGATTGCTTGAAGCAGACTTTATTGCTGACGTTTACGGTTAGTGTCGTTTTAAATTCTGTACCCACATTGTGTAAAAAACGAAAATGGAGGTATTGACTACTTCTAAAGGGAAGCGAACAAATTGGACGTTAGTTTTGTTGGCTTCTTTTTATGCTGGAGTTCTTTGAATGCACATTAGAACCATTTTATGCATTTCTGTTTTTTTCGACACATTCAGGACGTTGGAACATGTTTTAGTACAATTTACACTCATAGAACCTAAATCGTTGCACAAATCAAATTCGATACAATCTACATAATATGCATTCCTTTCGAAGTAGCAGGAAACCGTAAGTAATATCAGTCCAGACCAGTAAGTCTGTCTAGACGTCAGGGTCAACGGTTGGACAATCGCACCTATAAGTTCAGAGGTCTTCCTCACTCCGACTAGACTTAAATCCAACGTAATGTATGCATGGATCTCTAAGCTCATTTCGCTCGCTCACGAGTGCTCCAAGCTGTACTTGGAAGCCTTTTAATAGAAATAACGTTGCGTTCTAGAATTGCAATTACGTTGAGAAGAGTTTCTCGGTAATACAAACCCTTTCGTACAGCATTTTATATACATTTTTATAAAGTAACTCGGTAACAAGTATAATTTGATTGCGGAAATTCCCAAAGGCTTGTAGTTTAAAAGTTAAACGCACAGGAAATTTCAGTTAGATACTTTTCTTAAAGTAAAACACCCCAACCGGTGTCAATGCTAACTTTCCGAAAAGCGGAGAGCACCCAGTGTCAACGTGCCGGGGAAAGTCGCAAACTTTCAAAAAACTAGATTAAAAGAGGGTAGGATTTTTCCAAGTCAATAAGTAGCTAATTGTATAAAGGGGCTGTCCACGGGTTAATAGAGTAACGCGATTAGAACTCGCAAGTGAATAGGAGGACGAACAAAAAGTTTGGAGCCAACGACCACTTACTACCAGAGTGAGGATCAATAGTTCTGTTATTGTGATATTAGGGGCGTCTTCGGGATTATAGGAGGATTACGAACTAATTTCGAAGATGATTTGGGAATCAAGGAAATCAGATTGGATTAGTAGACAGCCGCATCGAATGTAATTAGGTTTGGCATGAAAAAGTAATTGAATTAGGTTATTCTTAGCATGTAGACTTACATTGCAAAGTTACACTCATAATAAACTGGTACGGTTAAATATGATTTGTATCCTCGTTATTATCGAAACCAGCAAAAATAATCCAGCTTATCATAACCTTTGACTGACCTACACAAAAAAAACACATGTTCATCATAAAGGGGAAATGAAGTTCGCAGACGAAGTTTCTTTTTTTCGAAAGTGTCTGGGATCGAGTGTCGTCCTTTGGTTCCTCGTAAACTTTATCGTTTTTAGAGTTCCGTCGGCTTAATGACGCCGTTTTAACGTTTTGAAGGCTGCTGAATATTTAAGGCTTAAGTTCCGGGTACGGTGTTTTCGGTTTAACGGTTTGGATTAACCAGGGTTGTAAATGTGATGAAATTTCGGTTAGAGTTATGTTTGGGTTGTAATTTATGGGTTCGGAATAGGCGTGTCAGAGTTAGAAATTTTCGGCTGTTAAAAGAACAAAATTGTCTTTTGTGGTAACAATTCATTCTGGCGATGAATTTCGGAGGCGAGTTCTAGACTTCACTCTTAGGTAGATTGTTTAAGGATTGATATTAATGAAAAAGGAGTCAATGATAATCTGATAGCTATCAGGGGAGACTGTAAAAGGAACAGGGAAACAAGAGCTGGAAGTTTATGATGATGATTTGACTAAATGTGTGTACATCCGTTATTGTTTTGCATATCTACGACCTTTTAAAGCAAAGATATGTTTTAAAGATAAAACTCAAAATAAATGTTACCGTAACGCTGATTATTCGGTAACTTTATCAGTGACCAAATTAATTGCATAAGATTAGATAGTCTTGATGTTTTAATGCAACTTCTGTACCGAAATGATAATATTAATTTTATTAGGCTGTTGATTTTAATGCCCTAGGAAGAAATAACAATAAAAAAATGGACATTTGATACAGTTCAGGTATAGAAAGAATAATATAAAATAAATTCAGGTAGAAACGGCGACTTTAAATTTTATGTTTCAATCTCTTAGCTAAGTGTTCTGGAAAATTCCATTTCGAAGATACTTGATAATAACGGTTTATTACGAAACATCTCATGACACTGTATACAGAATGAAAAGTCGAAATACCACACTTATCACAAAAAAAAAAACTGGGAAGGAAACAAACAATAGTAGCTGAAAATACGAATCAAAGATATATGTGCAGCAGTTTTGTTCCTGCTCGGACTTCAGCCGTCATCGCGAGCCCAAACGAATTTATTGCTATTTGCTCTTCAGACTTTCTGTTTTCATGTGGGAGTTTCGCCAGGAATCCAGTTTTGGCTTCAGGTTGTAATTTATAACGTGTATCGCTGAATTTCTGATGTGTACGTTTTGAACTATGTACTGAAAGATGGATTTCATTGCAAAATGTTCCAAAATACGAAAATTTTACAAAGTACACGAGTGATTGCAAAAAAGTTGGTATTTAGTTCAAGTGCTTTCAAATAACCATTAATTTTGTCCAAAACATTATTTAATGTACCTAGTGCTTGTTTTGACATTTTATATTAATCACAAAATAAAGCGTCATTTTGCTCAGAAAATTAATTTCCCTTCATCCCTTCAAAACTTAAAACTATTTATTATTTTACATGAAAGAGAATTTTAATAGCGCACAATCGGCTTACTCCGACGAAGCTTAAACATTTTCAAGAGAAAAGAAAATTATACCGAAACTGAAATCCATTAACAATCCTCTAAAGGACCTAAATATTACTACACCGAAATAAAGGGTCTGAAAACAAATTAATTTTTAAATTGGTTAAATTCAGTCCCAGACGCAAAAAAAAACGTAATTAAGAAATTTATTTCTCGACGTTCCTGTTAGCTGAGATTTTCTTGATCCTCTTTCGGTTTTTTATAGTAGTTTGTTTTACTGAGTCTTAGAATTCATTACAGTTTTCGAAATACTGAAGCTTGATAAAACGTAAGATCTAAAAGTAAGTTCAGCAATTACCCGATGTTGAAATGAAAGAAAACATGGAACCTATAAAGTGCAAAAGCGTAATTTAACGACAAAAATACAACCATAACTCTCTTCCTCAATGGACCTATCAAGTACTATAATTTCACCCGTATTACTCCTAACGATACCACGTTAATCCCCCTCCTATAAGGAAGCCATACTCTAAATTGTTCCAAATAAGTATAAAAATACAAATTATTGTTGCAAAAAGGCAGGTAGACTGAGAATTTTCTTAAGCAACGCTAAACTATAATGGTGCTATTAAAAACACCCACGAGTTGCAAATTGCAAGTGGCTTGAGTACAATCAAATGTTGATTTGCTTCAGCTGCCAACACTGTTTTGTATGCGGTGTAAACTATGGTAATTAAAATTTTGGGTGGCAACTATGTTGATTTGCACCAGGGCATAAAACTTTATTTCAAATACACAGGAAGGGTAAGTATAATTTATTATGCGTTGAAACCTTAACGTGAGCGATAATGTGTAGGATATAACCAATATAGAATTAATAGCTCCGGACAGAGATGTAGAATTATTTGAAGTTGAAACACCCGGAAAGGAATATTACTCGCTCACTCAGACAAATAGCGTGACACTGAATAATAAGAAAGGACAATATACAGGAAGAACTCAACAATCCAGCAGAGTTTGTATTAATCAAAACAACAAATTCAATTGAAAAATTTCTTAGCTCCACAAATCACGTTATCAGCCCTTAGTCTAGGGTAGAACTTGAAATACCGAACACGGAGAATTCTTGAAATGCCTGCATATCGTGAGCCGCAGTTGTAAGGCCAACATTATAGTGAAAAGACACGAAGTTACCCTGCTGGCTGCTACTTGTACGACACTTTTTCTACGAACTCAATGTAAATTGTTTCAAAGATTTCGCGTTAATGCAAATGACTACGTTAATCGCTTTTTAGTGCTTGGTGGAGTAAAGTTGTGCGAGTTTTATGCTTTTACGAGTAGTAATGGAGGGGTAATGGGATACAATCGAACTTGAGGAATTATTGAGAATAGTCATGACACAGGGTTCGGAAGACGAGTTCATGGTTTTGGGATTCGTGTGTGGAATATAGTTCGTGAAGGACAAAATAATCTGATAGCAGTATCGAAGCAGACCTTTTAGAAGTAAAACTACTGTAGTAAAAAAACTCTGATTTAGAAAGGCGCATTGTTAAAATAAAATTTTCCGCAAACACACCAAAGTCGGCTAAACCATTTTTTCTGAATAACTCTAGAACGTTGAATAGCAACGGCTAAATAAAAGTACGATAGATAACCTTGTGGAACAAAACTGTTGCCGTACTCTTAGCTTCGCGTCCAACAAAAAACGTTAACAAAAAATAACACAGCCAGTTCGGTCGGTCGCTCGCTACATAATGATCCAAAGCTCCGCCCTTAGTTAATTTTGCATTTTTTTGCACACAACCAAATGCTAAATTTTAACGTCCACTTTTTTGGCCAATAAAAGCATATCGATTTCATAATAATTATTGCCTAACAAAAAAAAAATACGAACGTGGTTTTTTTCCAGCGATTCGGTTGCGGATTTTAAGACAACTTAATTCTTCATGGGCTACCCCTTTTTTGCCCGAAGCAATTAGTCATAGACCAGACGTATGATATCAGCTACTATTAAAGAATCTAAACAATTGCAATTTTTTACAATATTCAATAGCTCGTGATGACAGAAATGCTGCTAATTACGTGCAATCAATACAATTAAATATTGCAATGATACTGTATAATCGTTTCCTTATATTTGCAACGATACACGTTTGCACGGTTTATTTCCTTGTATCTGATTGGTAACGAGAGCTGCGCAAACTGAGGTTATCATGCTAGGAGAGTTAAAGTGTCGGCTCGGAGTGTATGAACTCTCGAGTCTCGAGAAAGACTCGCTCGGCCAGCGGATGACTAAAAATACATTGTTACGTGTTGACATTGAAATGTTAATGCACTCTCCGCTCGACGCATTTCATGGATACAGCATGGCCTTAATATCATATGTCTTTTTATTTTATTGATTGTTTTGACTGCTATAGCTTCATTTCATACGATATCGCGTGAGCCGGTGTTTATAATGCGATAATGCGAAAAATTCATAAATGTGTTGCGGTGTCATTGCTCCCGACCGTGTTTTTCGTATCGGCGGCGTCACCGTGTGTGCAGTGGATTTATCACCGTCATCAGCGAGCGATAGTTTATTTTATTCATTACTGGCTACTGTATTTTATGAAACGTTTATATTTTAAGTGTCCATCTCATTTATTTCACGGTCACTTAATTTATTGCAGCGTTTTCTATCGTAAATCTTGGTTTTGTGGAAATCTCTCTACGTGACTTGACGCGTTATTTCATAACAATTTTTGGTTTTTCATTACTTGGCTAACGAGAGTTGTCAACCGTCTACGTTTCCAAGTTCATTTTCGTTTCAATTATACCAGTAATCAATATTAAATTTCAATTGCAGCCACGTATGATGGATGTTTTATTTTTTTATTTCCAAGGTTTTTCTAATGGACTCAAATGTGAGATTTTGTAATGTATAGGTGTTGAAAATTTCAACACTAATTTCCAAGGTTCTACATTACAGCCCATTCAAGAATTTCATAGATGTTATAATATTATTTAAATGAGAGCTCAAAATAAATTACGCGTCTTGTAAAAATTGTACCTACCACAGATTTTTTTGTATTTCGCTGAGATCCTTTCATTTCCCGTCCACCATTTATTTTAGTTTCAAGATAGAAGTTTTTTTTGAGATTTTTAGAAAATCTGGAGTGGCATTTTAGTTAGAATTTATTTACTCCCAAATATTCAATAAATTGTTCCAAATATCCCTAACCCTAAAATGCAAATATTCAATTTATCGGAACCAATTTTCCGAGCTTAAAAATTATTTGCTGATTTTAAAGTCGGTTTTTTTATACATGTATTTTAAAGTGTGTTTTAACTCCACGTGGGATTTTTTATTGCAGTGGCCTGTTGGATCGCATGTCTGTACATCATTACTCCTCGTTAGCAACCAGTTTAGTGAGCGAATTGAATTTCAGTGTCTCGGTAATGGTTGTCGGCCAATGAATGTTTATTACGATTATCTCCGAGATAATAGGGGACTAACCCTTTTCAACCAACACACCGAAATTACAAATTGTTTAAGTTAAATGGGCCGTTTGAAGTATTAGCATTTTCACACACCAACCTAGCAGAAATTTAATTAATTTAACAAATGTCTGCTCGTATGCGGTTCTGTTTTGAATTCCAGAATGTGATTTATAATTTTTTTGACAATTTATTTCGTGCAGGTACCTATTTAGTAGTCGAAAGACGTGAAAATGTAGATAAATTCGACAATTATAAATTTATTGACCTTATTATATTTTCCGTGTCGGTTAAATTATACTTTTTCCTCTAGCGTTATTATTTTATTGATGTAAGACACGTCATCTGCAATATTATGTTTACAAAATATATCCTTTTGCCATGTGTTGACTACTTTCTGAGTGATAAAATTATATTGCGCGTTACTTTTGTATATTTTCGTATTGGCGTTTCAGATATTATTTTTTTGTGCGTATGTCGCGGATTCGCACTTATTTTTTTAGGACTGCGTGCGTAAATATTTTTGTTATTGGTAGATAGAATTTTAGATTAGATGTTGATGTTTTGAGGTTTTATGACTTGCTTTAATTTTGTTTGCTTGCTATTTTTGAATCATATTACCTAATTGTATTTTTCTAAAGAAAATATTTATTTATTACTTTTCGGGTACCTCCTGTTTTTTTTTTATAACGTCTTGGACATTTTTTTTGCGAGTTTATTTGAATAAGGGGCTGTATTTTTTTTTCTCGGCTTTATTTGACGCGTATAATTTTTAGTTTTATTTTATTTACCAACCAAGTTTTGTTTAACTTTTAAAACTTTTTATTTTCACTTTTGGCACTTAGAAAAAAGTTGAGTGAGTGGACTTACCTGTGTGGCATCCGTGTATGGGGTAGAAGAGTTTTTGTCGACGAGCTGGGACCCGAACACGGGTACTCCACCACTCGAGGTTGGTGAGAGGGACCTCACATCCGACACTTGTTGGGGCACCATTTTTGTTTATCCAAATAAATAAACCCCAAATAAAACTTAACACAAAAAAACACAGTTCACCTATTGCACTTAAAAACACTAAAAGACTTATTTGTTTGAGTCCAAAAAAAATCCATAAGTTTCTTAAAAAAATGTTTATAACAGTCCAAATGGGGCAACGAGGAGCCTCTGTTTGTTCCTGAACCGAAGCCTCTCGGCGGACGAAACTCCTGAGACCTCCCAGTACCTGGACACTATCCTAAAAGCTTTCTCTTCCAGAACGAGATATCTGCTACTATCTTCGTCGCCGGCGAACAGTCCAAAAGTCATAATTTTAGCGGTGTCCCGACCGCAGTTCAGTTAGCACTGCGGGGCGATCGTGTCATAATCAATCGGGAGAGATGTGTGGTGTGGGCTTTATGCGGCTACGTTCGCACTCCGCGGTGACAGAGAACCTACTGACTGAGCGGCAACGTGCTGTCAATATACCCCGCTCAGCTGTTCGCCCCTGCCCCGCGCCGCGCAAGCGCCCCGCTCTCCCCCCGCGTCTCACTCGCGCGCCGGCGGCCGGCGGAAGCGCACGCTTCCTCCGCGCTTCCCGCCGTACCGGTCCGACCGGTCGTCGTTACGAGCCGCGGCCGGCTAACCGTAACCCACAGCCCACGGTGGCCGTTTTAAATGCAAATTTTAGATGTATGAACACTTATTTTGGAGTTTTACGTAAGTATGAAGTTGTGCTGGCAACTGTTTCCAGTAAAGTTTATGTTTATTAAACTTTTATACGCAAACAGAGACTAATGGGACAATGTTTACATTTTATGGGCATGGAAATTTTATATTAGGGCTGTTCAGATATAAATCTGTACCTAATCATTTTTGTTGTCAACAACGAACTACTTATCGATTTCAACTATGATGCTTATAGTCGCTATCAAAAGATTTTAGAACCAATTTGAAATGGACAATGTGACCTATCGTTAAGGGGTAAGCAGTGAAGTACATTGAGTATTATTAGGTATAGGATCTGATATTCATATTCGTGGCTCGTATTTCGGAAGGGAGAAACTCGGAAAATTAAAATAAAATAACCGACCAAGCCAACCAAGGCTACCGACGTAGCCTGTAGAATTGACATATTTAAGTGGCAATGGGCAGGGCACATTGCTCGCAGAACGGATGGCCGATGGGGTCGAAAAGTTCTTGAGTGGTGACCGCCAACCGAAAGACGTTGCGTGGGAAGACCACCCACTAGGTGGACCGATGACCTGGTGAAGGTTGTAGAAATCTGCTGGATGCGAGTCGCACGGAACTGGTCATTGTGGTGACACTTGGGGGAGGCCTATGTCTAGCGGTCAAGTGGACATCTTTCAGCTGAAATGATTATGATGATAACCGATATTCACAAATTAAAAAAAATCTTTTCTGGCTGTTAGTAAATATTTACCATTAACTATGTTACAACTTCGGTAGTAGATAAAGATTGAATATTGCTATGTACAATTTCCACAGCTAAAGACAACAACATACATTAATAAACGTGGGTCTTGAACCGGACGGACAGACAGACGGACTAAAAAGTCATCCTAAATGGGTTCCGTTTTCACTTTCTGAGGTACGGGAACCCTAAAATTACAATACTTCGAATTGAAGCGAAATCTTACTGAATTTTGACAGTTTAAAGAAATTAATGCTCGCATGAAAATGGTTCCAATTTAAATTCCCTTAACTTAACTTACAACCAACAATTTATTGCCCTAAATAAATTGGACAGAAGAAATTATGCCCAATTTAACAAAACCCTTTAGTTTGGGTGAATTTGCTATAATTATTGAGCCCATTCATACCTTTCGTCAAAAACTTCAAAAGGAATTCAATAAAGATACGTCAGTCACTAAATATTCAAGGCTCAGAAGGTTCTGCCTCGAAACAGCTCACAATCTTACTTAAACATCATCCATAACATTACTTACGAGTACTTATTCCTTTATTATTAATAATAATTTAACAGTACTAGATTTTGTGTGAAAATTTTGTGATATAAATTATGACAAGTAACTTTTGCTTTAAGGAACTATACTTACATTTTTGTATTTATCAGTTGAAGTTTGTTATTAGCAATTTAAGTATTGTATTTTGTAATTATAATGTCATTAGTTTGTAAGCTTTCCTAAAACGTAAAAAAAAACATCAAGATCTTAGGATTTGCTAAATAACATCACGGCTGACGGCTGTAATTTCCGAAGGGTGGCAGGTGCGCAGGCCTATAGGTGTATTAGTACATCCACATTTTGCCAGTTATGTTTAAGATCCAGGTAATAGGAGAAGAGCCTATTGCCATCAACCGGACACTAATCCAGAGTTCGCGGAGAAACTCTTGATGGAGAAACCCAATTACACTTTGGCTGACGTGAGACTCGAACGCATCATCATTGCTCTTTTTTTTCGGATGGGAAATCATCAAATAACTTCTCCCACTCTGGGCGGACCGGGAGGTAGTGTCAGACTTTTACTGATCCATATTTATGTTCCTTCCTCGCCCTTTATGTTCCGGGGCAACGGTATCTCTTTCGAACAGTCCCGCAGCCCCGGATCATGTGTTGCCCTTATCCTAATTCTTTCGTGGTATACCATATCTTCTTCTTCCATACATCTGAATTACTCGTCTTCTATCAGACACCTCCTTTCTTCTTTTCTTTTATTCTTTATACAGTCCATCTACCATTTCTTTGATTATTATGATTACGCAATATCTTGAAATTAAAATAAATCATACATAATAACTGTTGATCATCAAGTCATTTGAGTTTCCTGGCTCATCATTATTAGGAACCTCCAGCCTTTATTCCAATGTAGGGTGACGCCAAACGAGCGTAATATTGTGAGTCGCGTAAATCGGTTTCATACTCACTTGAACTCATTTTACGTCGTAGTGTGTCACAAACCAGACTTTCGTATGACATTGGCGTAAATTACGCGGCTCATAACTCATATTACGCTTACATGATTCCTCACGATTTTTTTTTTAACCCAAACCACTGTAACTCCTGAAAGCCAGAATCAACAGTGGCGACCACCAAAAAAGCGCCGAGACAATGAAGCTAGACGAAGTCCCAGAGAATGAATTTAACTGTCTTGGATCCCGCAACGAAATTAATCAAAAAGTATAGCGGAGGAGTAGGAAAGAAAACTTTTAAAGCTTTCCAAATACAGCAGTGGAATCTACATTATGATCCTTCTATAGTTGCCTTTATGTTGTCCTTAGCATTGTCCCGACTAACATCTGCCGTGTGGTTACAGTTTGCCCGCATCCTTCTGGGTGTGGTGACCATTATTTGGAACATTAAAAAGACGTAAAATTTTATTCTTTAAAATTAAGAATGTTTTCAACGGAAACTGTTTGACTCGAAATTAATGTTTAATTTTGTTAATTTGTAAAACGCAATTAATATTAATTATCTTAAGCTATAAAAGATAAAATAGTACTTGAGTAAAGTTTACAAGAAAATTATTTGTAGGTAAGTACTTAGATTTTTTTGTGATCATGTTTTAATCTTGTTTAGGGAGAAAAATATTAGACATTTAATACAGATTATAAAAATATTACTTTGTAAATATAAGCAAATCTGGCTTAACTTGAAGCCCTCTTAACCAGAATCAAAACCATTTAAAACTGACATCCATTTTAACAAGCACAACTCGCAAGTATAGTTCAGTTTAAACTGGTATATCAATTCCAAGAAATTATCTTAGATGATGCAACTTTTATCTGGATTACAACATTATTTGAACTTTCTACTGCAATTTGCTTTTAATTCTCGACAAAATAGTTTGTCGTGTAATTTATTTTTCTTCCGAATCTTTATCCTACATTTCTGAATGCTATTTTAAATGGAGCATGAAATATAAGTTGTTCAAGTCTCTCATAATCTCCCACCAAGTGAAGCCCCCTGTATAAATAAAACATGCGGGGAAAATGGAATTCTGAATTTTATTGAAATTCACAGTACTTTTATAGTAGTTAGACTTGCCGGTCCGTCTGAGAGAAAAAACCAGAGAGAGTACAAAATGTAGAACAGTTGCTAGCCATAAAATATTAATAATGTTGCAAGCATTTAATTGATAAATGTTACTAAAACGAGTAACGAGTTTTGGAATCGACATAAACTGATATAAAATTGTCTATTTTATTATATATGTTAAATTTACTTTAACATAGTTGGGGCCGGCAAGTTGGTTAAACAACTAAGTAATTAAATTTAAACAACTAAGAAATTAAATTTAAACAACTAGGTGATTAAATCTTAACATAAGTACTTAATGAATGAGCTAACTTAACTTAAATAATAAAACCACCTAAGTGTTCTGCTTATTTTTATAAAGGTAATGGACAAAGTTTTCTCAAAGAGCGAGTATAGATTTTGCTACCTTTTTTACAATCGGCTACCCTGACCTTACCATCGGGGCCAGTGTAAATTTTTACAATTCTGGCCATAGGCCAAGATAGTGGAGGCACATTATCTTGTTTAACAATTACTAAATCCCCTACATTTAAATTGGGATGTGTTTGATGCCACTTGGGCCTGTTTTGTAACAGTGTTAGATAGTCCCTTGACCAAGCCTTCCAAAAGTCTTGTTTTATCTTGGAGCACATATTCCAGAACTTAAGCCTGTTCATGGGTACTGCTGAAAAATCTAATTCAGGATAGGAGGTCAAGGAGCTACCTATTAAAAAATGACCAGGGGTCAAAAAACTAAGGTCAGAGATGTCTGAGCTCATGGGCAGCAGGGGACGAGAGTTCATCACTGCTTCTATCTCTGTTATAATGGTATAAAGACCTTCAAACGTTAAACATAAATTTCCTATAATTCTTTTAAAGTGATATTTAAAGCTCTTGACGCCTGCCTCCCAGAGTCCCCCAAACTCAGGAGAATAACTCGGAATAAAGTTAAATTTAATCATATTTGTAGTACAAAAATGCTCTACAGAATCCCTGTGAGTTTTCGAATGAAATAAATCATACAGACCCTTCAATTGATTAGAGGCTCCTTTAAAAGTTTTTGCATTATCAGAAAAGATCTGAGTAGGCATGCCACGCCTTGCAATAAACCTTTTGAGACATCCCAAAAAGGTCTCAGTAGTAAGGTCACTAACAAGTTCTATGTGAACCGCTTTGACAGCAAAGCAAACAAACAGCGCGACATAGCATTTAGTCACAAGAGGTCTTCGAATTCTTGCAGACTTCATGCTGAATGGACCACAGAAATCTACACCTACGACCTCAAATGGTCTTGCTGACGTTAGCCTTTCTTTTGGGAGAGAACCCATCAGTTGTTTAGCCGCTGCAGCCTTTAAACGTGAGCACTTCATACACTTGTGTAGTACCTTTTTGACCTCCCGATACCCACTGACAAGCCAGTAGCGCTGGGATAGCGAACTCAATATTATCTTGGGTCCCGCATGCAGCAGACGCATATGTTCCCTTTCTATTAATAAGCTCGTTATATGACAAGCTTTCGGTAAGATTATTGGGTGCATTTTGTCATATGGTATATTATTTGCATTTTGTAAGCGGCCACCGACCCGCAGTATGCTTTCTTTGTCCAAAAATGGATGAAGATTGGATATACCATACTTTAAAACTTTGTCGTTTAAAATTGAAACTATTTCTTTAGAAAAATATTTTTTCTGTGTACATTTTATAATGACCAATAAAGCCTTTTGTAACTCCTTGGGAGTTAGGACACCTGTGAGTCTGTTATTTAAAATCAAAGTATTATTTTTAAATCTAAGCATATACGCTATAACTCTTTGTAATTTATTCAAATTTGAGAATTTTTTAAAGATATCAAACAATTCTGACTGGTCGACCACAGATGGGTTTGCTACAGTAGCTGACAACACAGTTCTAGGTGGAATAGGTAAATTGCAATGAGCATAAAGTGGGTGTATGTAGTCCTTATTGGATAGCTCTGTGGGGCCCTCCCACCACAGTCTGATGGACTGCAATTTTTGTGGCTCAACGCCTCTAGACAGCAGATCAGCAGGATTGTCTGAGGTTTTTACAAATGACCACTCAACTTCACCTGTCAATTCATGTATTTGTTTGACTCTTTTTGCAACATATGCATTGGAATTAATATTGGTTGACTTAATCCATGCCAACACAATTTGTGAGTCACTATACAGGTATACCTTTAATGGGAATCGTGACAGCAATAGGTTGTTCACTCTTTGGGTTAGTTGGGCTAATAATAGAGCGGCATTCAATTCAAGCTTAGGAATAGTTAAGGCTTTATTTAGCGGAGCAAGACGAGACTTTGAACACAATAAATTTACAATGACTGACCCGTCTTTACTCAAAATTCTTAAATATAGGCAGCAACCAAATGCCTTTTGTGATGCATCTGCATACCCTACTAGCTCTCTGGATAGTGAGCCACAAGAATTTACACAACGCGGAACAGTGACAGTACCCATTTTGTTTAAGTTGTTTAGGAATGTATGCCAAATGTCCAACAAGCTCTGAGGTAACATAGTATCCCATCCTAAATTGACAGACCATAATTGCTGCATAAAAAGCTTAGCAACCACAATTATGGGTCCTATTAAACCAAGCGGATCAAACATTTTGCCGATAAAGCTAAGTACCTGTCTCTTAGTGTACATGCCATCTTTAAATGGTGGACTTGTAAAACTAAACTGATCTATAATATTGTTGTATTTTAAGCCCAATGTTTTTACAATGTTATTTTTATCAAATTCAATGTTATCATTAAAATATTTATGTTCAATAGGAACATCTTCTAGCACTTGAGGGACATTTGAAGACCATTTGTGTAACTTAAAGTTTCCCAATTGTAAAAGTTCTACTAACTGTGTCTTGAGATCATGCAGGGACTCTGTACTGTCAGAGCCACATAGTACATCATCTACGTAGGTATTCGAGAACATAGCCTCTGCTGCAAGCGGATGCCTCTTTCCATACCTATGGGCCAACTCTATTAGGCATCGGGTTGCCAAAAATGTAGATGCTTTTAACCCATATGTAATTGTCTGCAGCTGTAAACAACTGATAGGCTTGCATGGATCATCTCTCCAAAGTATGTTTTGGAGGCAGGCTTGCTTTGGATTTATCCTCACGCAGCGAAACATCTTGGCAATGTCACAAATTAAAGTGAAAAGGTACGTACGGAACAGGAGCAGGATATCAAATAGTTCTTTTTGTACAACTGGTCCATTCAACATGACATTGTTAAGGGAGACTCTACCTCTCGACTTCATGCTACCATCAAATACCACACGCAGCTTGGTTGTTCTGCTGTCCTCATTGATCACAGCATGATGAGCTAAAAAATAAACATGTCCATTAGTCACTTCATATTCACTAATGTCGACCTCTTTGGCATGTCCCAAGGCAACATATTCTTCAATAAATTGTTTATATTTTTCTAGGTACAAAGGATTTCTTTTGAATTTCTTTTCCAGTGTCAAAAATCTTTGGAGGGCGACTGAAAAGGAATCTCCAAGCTGTAGTTGTTCTAAGTCACAGACAAGTGGCATATCAACTTGAAATATATTATTTTCAATTTTAACTGAGCTTTGAAAGATAGCCTCAGCTTTCTTATACACATTAGACAACTTATCAGCTGGTTCAGGAACCTTTTCAGTGAGCCAAAATTGCTCCATTACATTTTCCAGTTTTTTAGAATCACAGATAGCCATATTTGAAACATAATTGTTACCAACATTACATATATTCATAGTCCCCCCAAGAACGTATCCGAATAAAGTTCTCTGCAAAACAGGACCATTTGGAATCTTTATATTTCCATCTAACAAAATACTAAAGTATATATCGGCACCTAAAAGCAAAGAAATTTCTTCAGGAAGGTTAAACTTATCATCAGACAAAATTATATTCTTAGGTAAATTAAGTTGTGAGATATCAATACATTGCTGGGGTAATTTTGTGATTATAGAATCCACAACATGGCACTTTGCATTTAATTGAGTTTTTGACACTGGGGAATGCAAATTTATATTAACAAAATGACTGATTTTGTTGCGTTTATTTGTAACACCAATAATATGTGTTTCTTCTTTATTGTATGCTAAACCCAAAGCCTTCACAAGAGAGTTTTTGATGAGTGACACTTGACTACCGGAGTCAAGCAGTGCCCTGACATAGACTTCATGGCCTGCAATATTAAATAATTTTACCTTCACAGTTGGCAATATAACATTGTTACTTAGCGCTATACTGGAGTATGTAACAGCCTCCTTTCCATCCATTTCCTTGTCTACATGCAGAAGAGTATTGTGCTTCTCCTTACACACTTGACAGGCAAAGTGAAATTTACATTTGCCATTATGTGAGTTTAGACATGTAGAACATAGGTTGTTTATAGAAACAAATTTCTGACGGTCTTCTATGGAAGCCGTTTTGAAGGAAGGGCAATGGTAAAGTTTGTGGGAGTTATTACCCTTGCAAAATGTACATAATTTTGCATTATTAGAAGTAGCAACATTGGTTACCTTATTTGACTTCTTTGAAATGGCTTCATAGGAGCCGCAGTCCTCAAGCGCCATAGCACGCTTTTCGAGGAAAGCTGTAAATTCTTCCATCGTTGGTAATACTTCAGGGTTCCTGTCAAGTTGATAGGCTCTGTTTGTAAATGTGTCTAGTTTCCTAGATAATATAGAAATAAGAAGCATATCCCACGCCTTTGTGGGTTGCTTTAAATTTTGTAAAGCATATAGCTGCTGCTTAATTTCAGAAATTAATGACCTTATAGAGGCCGCAGTACCCTTCTGCATTGTAGGCAAGTCTAAAAGTACATTTATGTGGTTTATAATTAACCTGGACTTATTTTCAAATCGTTTCTTTAATAATATTAAAGCCTCTTCATAAGATTGATTTACAAGAGGTAAATTAACAATCTCATTAAGTGCATCGTCACTTAAATATTTCCTTAGGTAAAACAACTTTTGTACATCAGAAAGTGCCTTGTTGTTGTGTATTACAGCAGTAAACAAATCTATAAAAGGTGTGTACTTTGTGAAATCCTTTCCACTGAATACTGGTAAATCAATATTTGGCAATTTAGATGAAGATACACTTGTACACTGAGACACCTCTGATGTATTTAAGTTTTTCAAATAATGGTTTATTTTGGATATGATTGAGAAGTATTTTTCTTCTAGAATTGCAACATCTTCGTTGTCTTTACCATCTAATGACAAAATATCTAGTTGGACCTTTTCGTAGTCCTTTAGAGTACAAATTAACTTTTCTTTTCGAGCTTGAAGAGCTTCAGTAGTGACACTAGCAATATTCACTGGGTCATTGATAAAGTTCTCAATGCGAGTTACGGTACCTTTGAGTTGACCGCGCTTTAGACGCAAAGTCTTGAGATCCTCTTCCATCCTGGTTAGGTTACAGCACCTTAGGCTGACCGTCGTACTAAACACCGTTGTATTTCTTGTTGTTTTCGAAATAACAACAACCGCCGCAACCGGTCACCACTAATCACAAACACAACACAACAGGTCACTGTCAAATTGACAGCAGTCACTGTAGCTGTCAATGTCAACTGTCTTCGCGTTCCGCGTTCCAACTCTATGGCGCGTTCCCGCTTTTTCGTTGACGTGGAGTAGGTAGGTACCAAATTTTCGAAGGAAGGTACTTACGAATTTTTCACTTTCTTTTACTTACAGCCACTTCTTCATTGAATTCGATTTTATAGAAATACGAACCAACACGATGACTGTAATAATTACGATGAATGATATTTCTTGGACTGTAGGTATCTTGAAAACATGGGTTTCTTTGGGGTCGATGGTTTCTTCGTGCTCCTTCAGAGCTGCCCAAGTGCAAAATTGTTTGATTGATGAAATTGATTCTGCACGAAGACCTGCCCGGGCCGCTGGAGTAGGTATGCAGGCGAAGCAGGTATAGCCGTGCTTCACGAACAAAACGTAGCCACGAACCACGGAGTATAGTTTCACGAAGTCCTCGTTACACTTATCGAAGGACCACAATCGCATGTATAAATAAAACATGCGGGGAAAATGGAATTCTGAATTTTATTGAAATTCACAGTACTTTTATAGTAGTTAGACTTGCCGGTCCGTCTGAGAGAAAAAACCAGAGAGAGTACAAAATGTAGAACAGTTGCTAGCCATAAAATATTAATAATGTTGCAAGCATTTAATTGATAAATGTTACTAAAACGAGTAACGAGTTTTGGAATCGACATAAACTGATATAAAATTGTCTATTTTATTATATATGTTAAATTTACTTTAACACCCCCTTTCAGCAATTTGTAAAGTTCTTATAATCTTACAACACTAGGCATCACCTCTATGCCTCTATTCATCATTTCACAGGAGTAATATCATTTTTATATCATAGACAACTGTCTAGGTCTAAGTTCGTAAATTAAGGCTAATGCCCATTTTCACCAGTTGGTAATAACGGGCATTTGCCATCGTTACGAACTTTTCTATACAATAGAATAACCTTCATTTAGGCTAATAACTATAGTCTAAATAAAGTTGACTTCATAGTATCTACCGAAATACAACCGAAGGTTATTTTGACGGTGCGTTCTTCAGTTCCAGGTATCAAACTCACTAACCTAGTTTCCTAAGTTAAGCAGATGCACCCCCATCGCATTATCGTAACCACATTAGAGACCGGGGTGGGGCCCATGGATTGCTTCAATTATTAGCAACAAAACGTGCACACCTGACAGAATTCGTTAATTCGCAACAAGTTATGAATATTGAAAGCGCTGGAAGCTGCGGTTTTATGTGTTGTGTTTCACGGCTCCTTTTTAGAGATGGGGTGAGCAGGTTTGGTGTATAATATATTCGATTTTTTTATGTTGAAATGGCTGGAAATTGTTTTTTTTTTAAATAAAAGTGTGTGTTTGTTTGTATTTGTTTTTTTGTTAGTTTTTACCGTTAGATTGTATTCAACTTAAATCAATTCGCAACATCATTTAAACATTAAATTAAATTTGAAATGATAAGTTAAAAATATAACTTCTTAATAAAAATAGTAACAAGGGTTAAAAAAATACAAATTTGTTTACAGTTTACGTTATTATTTAAATCAATACTTTTCTTCTACGTACTTGAAAGCTTGTAAATAAATCAACATCAAACAAATTGCAAAAAAAAAACAACTGGTGCCTCCCTGAAGGTATTTTTCCTGTTTTTAACATAACGTTAGCGATCCCGAATTAAAGTGTAATTTAATTTAAATTAATTGTGTTTTTATGATAACAAACACTGCCGCCTATCTCGGCGCAAATGAGAAATTATTAGAAGGATCTTTTAAGGCAATTTTCGAACTTTTAATTCGAGCTTTTAAGGGGAGAATTTAAAAAATGTCTGCGTTTTGTAATTCGAAATGCAGTTTTCTTTTGTTCTATTGAATTGACAATTACCCTTGGAAGGCGTAGGTTGGGTAAGTCAGGAATGAGTACGGAAGGACTGGTTGGAAGAACCTTTGTCCATAACCAGTTTGCCCAGGAGTGGTTCGTTGTACCCTAAATGATGATGGTCATGTTTATAATAATAAAATGACATTAAAAGTTAGAGTAATTTTAGAAAGATCAAAAAATACTCTAAAAATTTAAAAAGCTTGCTTCAAAAATTACTCACACGTAATGTTTTTACTGGGCTGAGCTCCCTTATAGTCCAACATTGCTACCAAAGTAACGTAGCTTACACCTAATTCCATATGATGATAATATCCCAGACCAATCAAATCCTGGCCCATTCGTATGATTGATACAAGGATAAGTTTGGATGACGCTCGTAAATCTCCTGCCCCTTCCGTGTCCAGGATTAACTTGTGCAGTAGCAGTAACCAGGCATAAGTTTGTTCTGCCAACTTTTTTGTTTACGACCAGAATATTGACTGTCTGTAGTCATTCATGCTTAACTTACGAAATGAGTATTGGTTCAATGTTTGGGGTAGTTTGAGGTTGCTATTGTGCATCAATTTGTTACATTATCTATATGTCAGCAGTGATGTCACCTGATCGCCTAGCGGTGTGAACGTTGAGTACCAAGTCATAAAGGTCTCGGAGTTCAAACCCTGATCATGCACCTTTTCGGATTCATGTGCATATTGTTTTTTTTTTTTTTTTAATCTTTATTTTTTAATTTAGGGGTTTTTGTCCAATAAGGATATGTCAACCCCATCATACCTTATAACAATATAAACTCAATAAAAAAAAACCTTAATTAAGTACAATAAACTAAAAATAAAATAAAATGCTACTCACTGCTGAACAACTAATATTAATCTACATAATTTTTTAGCTGCCTCCAATTTTGGGGTTGCTAAAATACTTTGAATTAGACCTACATCTAGCCTATTTAACTTTATTTTTTTCAGCAATGAGCCACGCTCATCTCTGTTCCAGACACATTCCATCAGCAAATGTTGAACATCTTCAATTTTATTACAAAGTATACAATTGGGAGAATTAGATTTTTTCATTAAGAACGCAAACTTTGCTGATGGATAGTGTCCGGATCTAAGTCTAAGGGCAATCTTAACATACTTTCTACTCAAGGTAGTGCCATCAAACCAAGGGACATGAGGAAGCTCGCCCTGTATGGACTTATACCATATGCCTTTATCTATCGCTGTGCATATTGTATAATGAACAGTTGCTTCGGTATAGGAAAACATAATGAGAAAACCAAACCAGCAAAGTCAGAGGCCCAATGGGCGGCATAAACTCTCTAACACCAGGTTAGGCTCTAGCATAACATCACGCTCGTAATCCCTAAAGGGTAAGGCAGTAGTGTACCTAAAATCACACCCACGTTTCGCCAGTAATGTTTAAGTCCCGTGTCAATATAAATCTGGACATTAACACACAGCGCCACCTAGTGCCACACTAAGCAAGGCTTGTGTCGTGGACACCAGATAGTTGATATACTACATAGATATACTTTTTTGTTTGTAAATACATACTTTTTATACATATAAACATCCATGACTCGGAAATAAATGTCTTTGCTCATTACGCAAACATTTGCTCCTACCGGGATTCGAACCCAGGACCCTAAGAACGTAAGGCAGCCTCACTACCACTACGCCATTCGGGTCGTGTAATAAGGGGTGTGCCTATCAATAGGGCATTAATCCAGACTCCGTGGTTGCTATTGAGAAATTCCTGATAGAAAAACCCAACACTATTTAGCACGATCCGGGAATCAACCTTATGCTCTTATGCTCAACAGTCGCGCTTGAGAACTCTAGACCAACGAGGCACTCACTACGCGTAAAACACAGAAGTTGCTTTGCTAACATAATTTCACTACAACTGAGTTCTAAATTAGTCTAGAACGTTCTCACGGTGTAGGACACTTTAGTCCGTTATCACTGGGCTATCACTGTCAGACCGAACAGGAAATTGTTACTTTCAGAGCTTCCTTGTCCCGTTTGCCCGTCTGATAACTCAGATAAAACTATATCCAGCTATGTTAAGTACCTAAGGAAGAGGTAAAGGAGATTAAGAAAAGCTCATTACCTCAGTAAATTGACGCGTAAAATTGTAACTCTCTCATAAGATACACATTAAACACTGATGATTCCTGAAGCGTTTTGCAGAGCTGTACCTATATGAGTTACACATGCATTTCACCAAGAGCTCGTGGCTAAATAATAACAGCCGCTCTGGTCGATCTTTAGGTCAAGGTGTGCTTGCCTAGGTTGGTCTGTGGATGGGTGACCACCCATTACATGCTGGGTTTCCTCTGTGCCTCGGAAAGCACGCTAAGCTGGCTGTCATTTGTAGATCTTTGACAGTCGTTACAGGTAGTCAGTGGCCAAAAATTTTGACAACCAGTCTTACTAAGGGGTTTCGTATTACCCAGTAGGTACTAACTGGGTTGTGGAGGTCAGATAGGCAGTCGCTCCATGTAAAATACTGGTATTCACGCTGCATCCGGTTAGACTAGAAGCCGACCCCAACATAGTTGGGAAAAGGCTAGGTAGATGATGACATGCATTTCGTCAGTTTCGGAAGCCCAAATACACTTTGGCCAGACTCGACCTAGAGATCAAAAAGAAACTTGCTGATAAATAGAAGAAAATAACGTATTGCACCGATACGATGAGCTTATAATGATGCATCTAGTATGGCCGGGGCCAACAACATGCGCACAGCCATTGCGTCATTG
Organism: Xestia ashworthii; assembly: GCA_950022955.1. Lineage (NCBI taxonomy): Eukaryota > Metazoa > Arthropoda > Insecta > Lepidoptera > Noctuidae > Xestia > Xestia ashworthii. Next base: position 2,054,326 of record OX465563.1, on the reverse strand, counting down.
GCTTCATCCACCGTCAAACATAATCTATCACCTCTCTAAAACAATTAAAATGACGTTTACTCACATACTTTCTACGTACTCCACATACAAGACATGACCTAACCTCTGAGCACCTCTGAGTCAGCATGTCAAGGCCAGTGACGTCACCGGAAGCCATCATTGTCCGCTTAAGCATCGCGTGCGCACTAAGTAATCGAAATCTGATTATACTGAATCAATTTGTTTGTATATTACGGTGTGATTGGACTTGACTCATGTGTGCTGTATTAAAAGTTGATGAGTTTGCATTTCGGATGCTTGATTGGCTTTTTAAAAGTGGCTATGAAGTATTGACTGTTTAGATTATCTGTTATTAGATGGACAAAAGACAGGAGCGCTTAATGCAAACAGCAGCACGGGCCGAACTAAGTTTAAGGTGTGCATGTCGAAGTTGATCCGTGGGTGACCATTCATTGCATACCGAGACCCCTACGTGTCTCGGAAAGCTCAATAAGTTGTTGGTCCTGTCTGTGTCAAACTGCAAACTGCATCCAGCCAGACTGAAAATCGACCCCAAAATCAGTAGCCTACCTAGGAACTAACAATTTGGCAAGCCCCTAAAGCAAGCAGACTGTTTCGAAAACCCTTAACACCTCGAAGAATATTAGATTATAAAGGCAAACCAAGCTTTAAGGCTTGTACAAAAGTACTACCCAACCTACCAAGTTGGGAAATGGCTAAGCTGTTGTCACTATATTAAAACGAAAACAATACCTCTCAAAGAAAAGCTTAAAACAGGGAGACGTGCCATATACGAAGATATGTTTATCAGTGCTAATATGTAGTTTCAACTGTACCTAAGGCTGAATACACGAGAAACCTAATTTTATTTTAAGGTTTCAGGTTAAAAGATTTTGAATCATATAACCCATTGCCAAAGAGCAATGGAACGCAGCATTTTGGGTGTCAAAAGACAAGATAGGGTTCGAAACACCACGCTGCGTTCCAGAATGGGCATAGTGGACGTTGGCATGAAGGCTTGCTAGGTTAAAATGGGATTGGGCGGGTCACGTCAGTCGCATGCACGATGACCGCCTGGGCAAAGGTCTCCACACGATGGTTGCCGGAAGACGGGCGGCGCCGCCGAGGCCAACCCAGAAAAGGTGGCGAGACGATCACATGGAAGGAATTGGGGGAGGCCTTTGCCCAGCAGTGGGACAGTACAGGCTCAATAAAAAATAAAAAAAAACAATCCAAAAGCTGGTATTTAGCTGCATCCGGTTAGACCGTAAGCTGCCTCCTAACATAGATAGGAAAGGCAGTGCATCAGAAAATTCCTCAATGATACGACCAATAGATCTGTCTAACCAGGAATCAAAGCGTAGGTATTTGCACTTTTAACGTGTTTCCAGGCATGTCAAATTGCATAATCTCAGTTAATCTGATGATTAAAATCTATTATTGAAAGGAAATGAAGTAGCACATATAATACGATATGCCATAATAACCTATCACAACATGATGTCATGCGATCGGAAATCATTAATAATTGTCGGCACAGCGCGATTGGATGACATGTTGCTAAGTCAGCGGAATCAGACATGAATCAGTTTGTTTGTCTATGCACTTTGATTGAACTTTGTCAGTAACATGATCGATGACGAATGACGAATAGCGTACCGGTGAGCGAAAACCAATCAGTTTTGTCAGCGTTCAGCTGATTAGGTAATCAGTTACATATTTACAAAATATTTACTGGTTTTTGAGGTTTCCCGCATACCTATAAACAAAACATTTGTGAAGTATACATAGGATAAAAGCTTTCAATAAGAATGCAGCCATGCAGGTAAGTAAGTATAATACATCAGAGCTTCTGCAGCAAATGCAGCAATCATCTAGTCATTAACTCTGACATCTGGTCTTTCCGAAGTGTACAGAGTTACCCATACTCAAATAACCAGTAACTCACCTGTAGACGACAGATTGGCAGTATACTTACTATGCAAATACAGGTATTAATCTGCATACGGTTAGACTGGAAACCGAACCCAATATAGTAAGGAAACGGCTAGGTAGTTTTTGAATTAAGGGGTTCATAGTTATTGTCTTCTATAGCTTATTTATAATGAGTCAAGTCGAAGAGATGGTTGACGGGCGTCTAAGGATACTACCTTCGTAGTCTATACTAATTGATTAAGTAAGAAATGGCTTCAGACGAGATTCAACCGTTTAGCGAGACGGCCATACCATTCCTATTTTACTTCGTGGCAATCTTTCAAATAATTATTTAACATGGTAGTATTCCTTATATCTACATTACTACATTAACACACCGCGAAATTTAGAGGATCAAAAAAAAAAAAAGAATATTTTTTAGTCCTGCAATATTCGTATGTATACTTCCCCGTTTTGACACATGTCGGGCACGTCACTTTTCTTTTTCGCGCGTTATCATCACCGCAGCAAAAAGTTCTTCCTCGACAAATTACTCATTTAAAACTAATTTTACATAACATTTTACCAAAATAACAAAATGTCGCGTAACAGTAAGTGTATTAGGTGCATCGTTAGTGAAAATCGTAAATCCGAGACACAGAAACACGAGCAAGTTATGCTCATCGCCGACCATTAAGTGAACTGGAAGGAGATTAGAGTAAAATTAATCAACAACAACCAACAGAACATCAGAGACGAAGCTGGAATAAGCGTGTACCCCTGACAACAATTTGGATCATGTAACCCTTGAGGCCCCACAACCTTTAGGTGTGAGAATGCCCGATTTTAACTGACCTCCGGATACGCGATATCCACAGCGCTCATCGAAGTGCTACGGTGGTCATAAACACTAAAAATGTGTGCCGTAAGCTTGTTAAAGCTTTTTTCCTCCAGTGAGTGCGCGACACTCCAGTAACATCTCATCTGAGGTTACTAACTGGATGGTATATCAGTGCGAAATACGAGATATTCTTAGTCTTGTTTCTTAACAATTCTAACACTGAAAATCTAATTGGCATGGCAGCCAAAGGCAGGTAAGGCCTATTTTCAAGACCAGTAACATCTCATGTGGTCAAAGTTATCGAACAGCCAATGGTAAGTCCCATTTTCATGATATTGGTCAAGTACATGCAAAGTTATGCTATTCATCTACCTATAACCAAGCAGGTCGCGAGACGACCATGCTTTTCCTGTGTGCATTATAACCTTGAAAATGCATCATGCCTCTCGCAGTGAATCCGGGATCATTCTTTGCTACCTGGATCAGTGAGTAAAGTTGCTGGCTGACATACATTTGTCAGGACTACTTACATCCATCCATAAGTACGAGATACTTACAGAATGTTAAGCCCACATAATGGATTTTGAGTCTACCTCAAGTATAATTAAAATTAGTTATAAATTAATGCTCCACATACATATAACTAACGTAAACTACGTAGGTAGTTATGCCAGATTTGCCATTTTAATCTTGCAGCGACTATTTAATGGGCATTGATATCTTCATGCCTAAATACGAGATATTTACAGCATGTTATGTTCACACTGTGTGTGCAAACTTCGACATCAAGTATGGTGTTACTGAAGCATCCTGTGGCCATGCCACAAACTTAATATTTTAATCTTTCAGCTATGAAGTAATATTAACATTTAAGCACAACACTTTTCATACAAATAATAGAGCAAGACTCTCGGTTCACAGAGTTCTATGGGAAAACAGTTGATGGGAAATGTTTTAGACACCTATGACAGATTCCTGTTCCACTACTAAACTTACGGGGAACCTACTCAACCAAAGTATTGAGATGTTTCAAACACAAATTAGAATGTTAATGTTATCTTAAGGAAAACATTGACCACTATCATAATGTAAGGAAAGAAGGCACTTATGAACGGTGAATGGCTTGAAGTACACTGCATTGGCCGACCTCGGGATTAAATCAATATTATTAATTTTTTGATTAAATTATATTTTATACAAGATCTTCAGTAAAATAACACTTTCTTTCAAGAAATACACCAGCTGGTTAAAGACAGTAGTTGTATTCATAGCTTATTTACATATATTTCGAAATAACTAATACATGCACAGTCAGAGATTCATACCATCAACAACACCAAGAAGTAGCTAAGTTTTGGGTCAAATATATTGTTGTGCCAACAACAATAAGAAGAAGATCAATTAACCTGTTTGTGTCCAGCACAATTAAAACACCAATAAAAATATCCCGTTAACAAGAATCTTTTAACACTGAACACAATAAGTACAAGATACTTACAGTATGTTAAGCCCACAATGCATTTTAGCTTCTACATCAAGTATAATATAGATTGGTTATAAATTAATGTTCCACATTCATATATTTATTATTTATATAACTAATGTAAACTATGTAGTTATGACTTGCCATTTTAATCTTGCAGCAACTACTTCATGGACATTTATATCTCCATGCCTAAATACGAGATATTTACAGCATGTTATATTCACACTATGTGTGCAAGCTGCGACATCAAGTATGATTATATCAAAGCACTCTGTGGCCAAGCCACAAACTTAACATTTTAAGATAGATACTGGAGTGTTAAGTCAGTAGCTCCAAAAGAGCACATATCAAGGAGGGTACCTTAATGAATAAACCAAATTATACACCATAATATAATAATGATCTGAGTAACTTGGTTTAAGTACAATAGTTCAAGAAACCATTTGTCATCAAATCTAGGCACTGTAATATCCCAATACTCAAAACTATTAGTATTGAGAGAAAAAAGGGATAAAGACTTACACAGTTTGAAGTTCTAACAACCTGTCAATGTCATTAAGAAATGACATTAAGAACTAAACCTGGTTTAGCTGCAAAACAAATTGCAAATTTATTTCCACTGTTAAACCCCAACCTCGTCTTAGAACTAAGAAAATATTCTTATGATCTTAAGATGATTATAGATCCAATCTAAAATAACATCTCCGTTAGTAACTCATTGCTTTACCTAGCAATCTGTAGGTACAATGATAAATCATGGGTCTACTAATTATGTAATTCATTTATACTCCGTTAAGTCAAATAGTATTTTTTGGAAAGATTTCCAGGACCAGATAGCTTTTTTCTGCATTGCATTAGATTTGAAAATCACTTAAACCTTAAGAGAAACAATGTTCTCTTTACTTTGACTGCTTATTATCAAGACTGTACTAAAACATAATTTCATTGTTCACTGGTTCCGGGCGTTGACCCCATAATCAGCTGTAGTTACCTGAAATGAACCTTGTTGAGAACTCAGAACAAAAACTCCCAAATACTCGAAAAGACGGGTAGGCATATCGTGAGATTTACATCATATCATCATGTCATAAAGAGGAATTTTAACTAAAAATTTCTTTCATTTTCACTGCCAATTAAAGTACCTATTGGCTTTATTAGCTTTCCACTAAACTGAAACAAGGGGGGAGGTACATGGGAGTGCTGAGACAAACGGAAATGCCATACATTTCATGCAGAGTTCATAAAATCCAACTAAAATTCATAGCAATTGACAGTACATTACAGCAATTTAGCCAAACCCATAATGCTGCTTGAATACAGACAACATACATAGCTATCCACTAATTGCAAAGATTTTATTATTTATAAAGATTAGAAAACCAGGAGCATTCAATTCAGTTTGCTCTTAGCTTGTCAAACAATGACTTGGTTTTTGACTGCAGAAACTCTTGAAAGACATTGTCAGGGAATCACTGCTGGTTTTGACAGAAGTAGGTAAGATTTGAAATAGTTTGGGAAAATTATACTGACAACTCAAGATGGTGGAGCCAGCTCTGCCTAAACCCACTGCAACATAGCAAATATTTACAATTGAGCCAAGACCTCTAAGTATTACATTTTTTCTTATACATATAATATGAAACGGTAAAAATTGTTGCTCCATTACAAGGTGCTTGGGAAAACATAATAACATTAATGTACAGATGAACAACATTAGAGTATTACCTTTTTTCTTATACATATATGAAACGGAAAAAATTGTTGCTCCATTACAAGGTGCTTGGGAAAACATAATAATGTTAATGTACAGATGAACGACATGAGCCAGAAATCAGTTTCTAAAAACCTAAATAAACAAACAGTTTGGGAAAAAATAGCTCACTCATCCTTCTTCGAGTCAATTGACTACATCTCGAATTCGGCTTGACCAGTAAGGAGCTAACTCCTTAGTATCCATTATATTTAGTCATAAGACTCGACCCTTAGCAATTTTTAAGCTTTACTGATAGTAAGAGCTACTAGGTACTAATTATATCAGTTTAATTCTATAGTAATGAAGTGAAAAGATAACTGTTTTCTGATCAATTGAAGGTAACATTAATTGGAAACAATGTTTTAAATAGACAAGCTTATCGACTATTGAACAATAGTTGGACATTGTATATCTAAGTCAAATTGCTGCATTATATTCTTAAATTTATGCAATTATCATTTGAGACAGTACATCTATGGAGCTCTATACTTACCTTGGTAGCACTTTTCTGGTGCAAGTGTTTTAACAAAAGGCCCTTATATGAATAAATAAACATAATGCCAGCGACTTCCTTTGAAAGCACATACTATCAATTCAACACTAATTAATTGAGAGCCTTTTGCAAACACACCCATTAAATACTAACACTGTAACTGAATTTCAAATAAGAAAATTACTACTAAGAAATCTGAGACCATCATTGCCTCAATAGAATGTATCGAAAGTATCATTAAACTCATAGCTTGGTAGTATGAGCAAAATTTTGAAAACAAAGACATTAATTGTTCTGTTAGCTCTAAATTTAACCTATTGGAACTATAAAACAGTTATTAGGATATATCAAGCCCTAATATTTGTAAGGTTGCCACACTTCAGTGAAAGTGGTACTTAAACTTCATAATTGGTTCCCCTCACAATACAACCCAAACAACAGCTCAAACCAGAGCTGGCATCAACTAAGCTAGACATAATGTTGATTATATTATATAAGTTGCCAAAGTTACCATATAAAAACTTAATATATCTTTTACATATTCTTAAAATTATAGTATTAAAGCTATTACACTCCTATTTAGATAGAAGAAGCTCATAAGTTATTTTCATAAATCAACTCAGGATTATTTGCATTTTAATCAGTTAAATAATTAATTATTGCAGCCAGCTCTAAACATCTACCATGTTAAATAATTATTTGAAAGATTGCCACGAAGTAAAATTGGGAATCAAACGAGCTTACCTGTTAAGCGAAGTCTTGATTCTAATTTTATGAGTGGCAATCTGAAAAATAATTACCCACCCACCACTATAATATAGCTAATAGCCCCAAAGCTGCAATAATTAGTCTACCTAATTCAATTTTAACCTTTCAGGAAAACATAGTGAATCTAGGTATTTGGAACTACTCTGTACACAGAGATTGTTCCCAATATTGTGATCTCTAAAATAAGTGACGTGCCCGACATGTGTCAAAACGGGGAAGTATACATACGAATATTGCAGGACTAAAAAATATTCTTTTTTTTTTTTTGATCCTCTAAATTTCGCGGTGTGTTAATGTAGTAATGTAGATATAAGGAATACTACCATGTTAAATAATTATTTTTCAGATTGCCACTCATAAAATTAGAATCAAGACTTCGCTTAACAGGTAAGCTCGTTTGATTCCCAATTTTATACCGATATTACATATTTTCCAACTAGCATATTGAGAAAAGCTATGATGAAATAAATCGAACAAAGTGAGGGACCGGCTTGAGTTCGAACCCACGACTAAAAACTTGGTAAGTCCAGCCGATACACCGGTACACCGGTACACCGGTACACTGCTCTCCCACTAAAAATCTTTCAAGCATCATCATCATCTGCCTAGCCTTTTTCTAATTATATTGGGGTCGGCTTCCAGTATAAGCGGATGCGACTGAATACCTGTATTTTACATGGAGCGACTGCCTATCTGACCTCCACAACCCAGTTAGTACTGGGTAATACGGGTAGCGTGCTTTCCGAGGCACAGAGGAAACCCAGTATGTAATGGGTGGTCACCCATCCACAGACCAACCAAGGCAAGTACAGCTTAACCTAAATATCGACCCGAGCGGCTGTTATTATTTAGCCACGGGCTTCTCTTCAAAATCGTTCTCTCTAAATTCTTTTAAGTATTAACTTTAGAAATCTTCATTTTCTCTCAAAACAAATTTTTTAACCATTCTAACAAACTAAAACACAAGATTCAACAATGAACTCATTAAAAAAACGGCCACGTTCCTAGCTTAATCTCGAAAGTTAAACTTAAGTTAAAGTTGGGCAAGTTACCTACGTTCTATGGGCCATTGAAACGTGACACTATTCAGCGGCCTCCCCGAAAGAGTTCCTCACATTAGTTCCATCTAAGATCATCCCTTTAATGTCATGGGCACAACTTGTTGAACTGATAAGGGTCAGAATCATATAGTGAAGGCCATTTCTTTTCATTTCTCAGAACATGCACAAGTTATCTAAACTAAATGTAGCAAGTTACTAGGTAATGTGGTGATTAATGGAGGTCCCTTTATGAAAACTAAAAATGCTTTTAAACTTCTTTAGAAAAATAGAATTCAGAACTTGGGTGTTTACGATAAAAGTTGTCACGAAATAATCAAGGGCGAAAATGAAAAAGGCCATGAAAATTTTAAATATGACGCGATGACAATAATAACAGACAACTAACACTTCTCTAACATACAAATTCTCATTTTCAATCATAAGTCCAACGTATAACCAAAGAATGAACAGCTACAACTTGTAATCTAAACTGATTTGCACTAAACCGTCTAACACCCTCTGTTACCCCCAGATTAACGAGGAAGCCTTTCTTGTTTACATTGTTGGAAAGAGTAAAAAAACTTGGTGCACAAAAAATAGTGGCGTACTCGCAGTCAAGCGAACGCTGTTCGAACATCTGATAGAATCGAATCGAGCACTTCACGTCAGCAAGCCGTGGCCTCGAAAAAAGCGAGGCTTTTTTAAATTGGCCTCCAGTTTACGAAATAGGGCTTGAAGATTAGCGACTCGAAAGGTGCTGTCGAAATAAACTATTTCGATGTGCTTTAGAAACTTTAATTTGTAAGTCGCTTTAAATAATTTTTGGGATTGAAATTTTAAGACTAGACTTTTTCATTTGGAAAAAGGATTGTGTATGTAACCGTAAAATTGTTATATTGTAATCTCTCTAGCGATATTGTAAACTCTCGAAATGTTGTCAAACGAACATGCTGTTTACAACAAAACGCGTTATTTTTCGTGAAATGCATGCAATGGTAGTCAACTGACGCGGTGGGGAGGGGTCTCCCTTGCCCACGGTGACATGTATACCACTTTCCGTTTCTGCATTAATTTGGTTTTCATCAGTGGTTAGGCCACGGGTTTACGAATTTTTCTTGTACTTCTCGAGAACAGTTGATTAGCTAAAAAGCTTCAAGTCCAGAAGGCTAATGACAGGAAGTAGAACTTCATAAAACCTGTATAAATAAGCAGAATTAAAATCAAGCAACTCCCAACTTCAAGGAACTTTACTCCGCTGTTTTCGAGGGCACGGCCTTAAAATCGAGACTTATCCAGCTGAGGATCATATATTTCCCTAGCACACCCGAAAACCGACCTTAATCCTGGAAGAGGAAAATCTAAATTAAATTAACGCTGACCTCCGCAGAAAACGCAACGTGCAACCAGCTATACTATATTCGTTTATCTTTCTCGTGTTTGTGTTGTGGTCTTACTCGGGCAGCGATTAGGCATCTCTTTCCTTCGTTCGTTGAAGTGTGTCTGTCTCGCTCTGACACGACCTAACCGGTTCGGACACGTTCGCAGTACGTTGGAAAGAATTGTGTTGATAAGAGCTGTGTAGTTTATCTGTCCTATTTAGTCACAGTTGGAGACTGGACACGAATGTGCTCTATTTTAGTCTATTTTTATTCCCTCGTCTGATTATTGCAGTTGTTGCCGAAGCCTCATTTAATATTCCACTTTGAATTATCAATTTGTTCTCCTATGCATTTGCAATTTCATTTATCTTTGCACTTTGTTTTTACGTTGCATGTATATTTTTTTTTATGTTCATCATTACCTTCTACTTTCTATCTATTTAATAGTTTGTAGTAAGCCAATTATTAAGTCAGCTGATACTTTATCTATAATGTTAAAAACTTTCTTATTTCCAGTTTAGTTTTTAATTCAAACCATTGGAATTCATTTGCAAATCTACCAACCGTCTTATCCCAAGATATTTCGGAGATTGGATCATGAATTGTCTAAAGCCATACATTTAAGATCAACTCCGTAATCCACACAATTCTCTCCTCCTTGCTTAGTTGTCGCCTAAAGCGAAGCAGTGTGTTCTGCTGTAGCTGGTACGGCTTTAGTTCGAGCTTCATCAACTATAAGCAGTTTTACACATTAAACACATATGTATAGCTAGTCCATGTTTATGGTAAACAATAAGTTAACTCCTTCCCGAAGATAGCGTTAGATTCTAACGACGTGTCTTCAGGAAGCTATTTTACTGTTAGTACTAAGGATATACCTGTTTTTAGTTGGGACAGTACAGTCATCTTTTAAAGTTGATCCGATTGAAATTGAAAGTTTTGAAATTGCGTTCATTTAGATTTCGCTAGATGGATCGAAGACATTTACAAAAGGAGCCTGTGTTAGATTTGGTACCAATGGTGGAGGTCAGGCTGTTCCTCCATGATCCTCAAGTTGGGGGAAGCCTATGTCCAGTAGTGGTCTATGATAGGCTGTGTCGATTGATTGAGATTACACCCAAGGCATTCAATACCAAAAGTCACATGGTGTGACTCTGTTATTCATTGCTTGACAAAGAAGAAACAGTCGAATAGATGTAAAACGGGATCAAACCAATATGTAAAACAATTTACGTACTGTGCATGAAATCACTGCTACACTTAACTCATTTCTGCTTATTGTAAAGGTGTTCCTAAAGGGACTATATTTGAACCACTGACGAACAGACGACGACGAGAGATTGTTTCAAGTTTGGTGTTTTTGACATTATCTTTATAAAAGGTTTAATGAGCATCCTTGATCTTTGATGGAAAATAGTAATGAATGATATCATGCATGTTACTTAGAATTATTGTACTTACCCCATAAATTTTAGAAAAGCGTGAAGGATAAACATATAGAGCATATTATCCTTGACCAGATATCCTCTTTCAACCCTGAAAGCGCTTTCGTATCGACCTTTATTTGTACAAAACGAATTCATAACTCCTACCCCAATATACATAAGGCTCAATTTCGAAAACCGTTTGGGCTATTTACTTTTTTCTTCGTATGTGCCGAAGTAAATATTGAAAATAAAAATGTTTGCGATTACTCGCAGTTTTAATGAATGTTTAACGAATCTCAAGGCTTCACGTAATTATGGGATAAAATAAATAGAAGTGAAACTCATATTATATTGTTTGGTTGGATTAAATTCATTTGGTATTTGTAAAGGTCCCTTTGGGAAAAAATATTTAAACACTAACGAAACATTTAATGGTACTGGGTATAATGTAAACCTAAAAGGTTAAAGTAAATATGCTCAGTACAGGGATTACTTTTAACTGTAGTTAAACTAAAATAAATTGATCAAACAACCTCCTTCTTTTAGAAGTCAGTTAGAAACTTAATTCAATCCAAGCTAAGCTATAGCTCCTTATATCAGCGAACATAAGTTAAGCATAAGTTAATCAGTATATCTTAATGGTACTGATTATGATGGTTGAAATGATCTCATAATAATATCATCAGTCCATTAAGGGGCCGGCGGAGCATGCGTTTTTCATACAAACGTAATACCAAAATAATATGAAAATCAAACATATTCTTAGGGTAGTGTGTATATGTTTTGATTGTATTAAAGAATATCTATGTTTCAAAATAAATATTTTCAAAGGACAATGATATAAAAAGGAGATAATAATATGAGGAATTAGAATTTCTATAGAATTTCTTTTTTCTCATAATTCTTGTTTAAATCAGTGTACACATTCAAATTAAGTGTTTCAGAACCTATGTATTCTGTAATACAATCAAAATAAATACACACTACCTTAAGAATATGTTTGATTTACAAATCATTTTGTTATTACGTTTGTATGAAATTCGCATGCTCCGCAGGCCTCGTATTGATCACATGCAACCGAAATTCGAACATTGAACCACGAATGATTATAGCCAACGGATTTGTGATCATCACGAATACAAAGACGCTGGTGATGATTAAATGATAAACGAATCTTTAAAACGCAGAAACATCAAGCGTGTAATCCTCGAAGCGTTAGGCAGAGATGTAGTTACCTAATGGTACACCCACCACTGATTATGCTTAAGTCCCATATAAGAGAGCCTATTGCCATCAATAGGGCACAAATTCAAACTTAACATGACTGCTATTGAGGAAATCCTGGAATAACCTAATAACACGTCGCACGACCTTGGAATCGAACTAAGGACCTCCATAATCAGCGACCATCCCAACAAGGCATAAATGGATGCAGTAAACGCAAAATATCGTACAGCAAAATTAATCTTAGTACTCATCAGATCTCTGTTTACCCCATCTCGCGGCTACGCTAATAGTTCTAATTACTCAACAATAGCACCTTGAAGCACAACTTCTAGTATCCAAGATGGCTGCGTTCGCCTCTCCTCCGAGTTCGCGGCCCACGCCACACCGAATCTAACCTTGGCCTGCAAGGTACGCCCATAAAACCATGGCTTATTTGTTTTCGTATTATCTCCGTCATTCCGAATAACTGTTCTAATGTTGGCCTATGGTTTAATGCCCCAATTAGTGGGTTTATTGCTGTATTGGTATAGGCCTCGTACACAAATAGGATTGGTTTGAGAGGTAAGGTATTACGGTTGTTGTCAGTGGTGCGCTGATCGTAGTATGATGTTGGTTGCTTGTGTTACTGTTTTTTTTTTCATATTTTTAGTATGAACTGTTCTTGCTCCTAGAACATTTGTGTCAGACATTATAATATTATCCAAAAACAGGTTTATTAATCTTCGGACCACCTCATCACGAAGCCGTCAACCAAGCATTCTGTACATCAAACTAAGTAACTTTACAAAAAATATTGCTGAGAAACGTTTTTTTTTTTGGGGTGAAAAATTATGTTTTGTGGTAGAACTCAATGTAACGCCCTTAAAACATTATGCTGATGGCTAGATTGAATAGTGCGTCGTAGAGGTGCTTCCAGTAAAAACTTGTATTTAAAAAAAACCTGGAAAAAAGTTGGAACTTTGACCCCCAATATCTCCGTAACTAGGTGTTTCCCAGGTATGGTGTAGAACAAAAAATGATCGCGTTGACGCCTGACGGGGAGAACTAGAGCCTATCGGCTTCCTTTAGATCGACATCACCATATCATCATCATACGGGCTGATATGATGATGATGATGATAGTTGTACGTTTGTCTTTCACGCAAAAACCACTGAACGGATTTGTATGAAATATTTAGTTCATAACCTGAATTAACACATAGGATTCTTTATCCCGGTAGAAAGATCCCGTGAGACAATAATCAAACTCATGCGGGCGAAGCAGCGGGTTTAAGCTAGTGTAATCTAAGAGCGAAGCTTTGGTCCGGCTGTTAGTATTAGATGGATGACAGTATTTATGGGTAAAGAAAGACAGCGGTATCATATTATTATACAGTACTTGGGTTGAAGAGGTTGGATAGGCCTTCGATCCATGTAACATTATTGTTCTTTAGCTGCTTTTGGTTCGACTGGAAGCCGTCCATCCAAACTCTACTAGGTAAGGCAGAAAAGGTAAGGTAGAAAACCAAGTTAATAATTAGTATTTTACTATTGCCTTATCTCAATCCTAGCTCACTAGTAACGTACCACTGCACATACACGTAATTATCATCAAATAATTAGTACAACTTGTAAATACTCTTGAAGCAATACTTATACATAACTATTTGCCGAGAACCTTGGCGACCTCTAGACAACTCGTAAATATCTAGTCTATGCAACATCCTGTGTATTTAAGGCTAGAATTTAGGACGTCCAAAATAACGGTGACATGAATACTGATTTGGATACGTGACGTAACAATCTTGATTTAGTTATTTGAGAGTTGGGTAATGTTACTTAGAATACTGTCCTTTTGAAGTTCTGACTGTTAGCGTTTGTAAAACGTAAGTGCGAACACCGATATACTCGTACCAAATGATTGATTATTATCAATTCAGCTTATTGTAGGGCACTCCTGGATTTTGTAGATATAGTAGTGGTGGGCGTTGCGACGACGAACCGTTTTCAAAGACCGTTTTGTGTTCTGCGATGATGAAACCGTTTTACGTCCTGGGTTCAAACAGTCTTCGTTGCACAAACCAGTCTTCGGATTACTTGCACCAAGTAATCCGAAGACTGGTTTGTGCAACGATTTTGTATTTTACGCCTATGAAAACACAGTCGAGAGCGCAATTATTCAACTATCTATCTCACTAGAGTCACTCGTCGCCGTAGCGTCGTCGTCCTTTACGTTTCGCGTTATATTGTAGTCTTTGGTTCCGGTTTCGTTTACAAAACAGTCCTTAAAAAAACTGCAACTATTTCACCCTACGAAAACGTCCAAGTTGGATAAGTTTCTTCCTCTAAGCCGTTTTCAAACCAGTTGCAACGACGACCGTTTTCGTCGTCGCGAAAACGGTTGCGTTTCGTCCGTCAAAAATTCGACAGCGACCCACCACTAAGATATAGCATTTGCATGGTCATCAAGAGATCATACGTTTGATCTCCGACCAAACCAACCTTCTTCGAGGTATGCCCTCAGTCTTTTTAGAATAATACTTCACCTGCAGTTCTTCTCTGCGAAAACTACTCTTTAGAATAGACTTGCTTCATTTTTTGACAGACTGACTTGACAATGCTTGCATTTTGTTTAGTTGTTTTTTTTTATACTTTTGTCCCATACCGACTAGGCTTTTCTCCTGTACGTGTGTGTCTGATGAGATAACGAGTAATAGAGAGGTATGAAAGAAGAAGTCATACTGCACAGACCTCAAATAAATTGGGATCAAGTCAAGAGAATGATGATGACGTGTGTACTTTAATTTTAAGTTTGATTTTAAGGTTCAACCAAGTTTACCAGTGAACTTCCGCATTATTCTTATAAATCTTTAACAGTTTTTCATCATCTTCCCAGCCTTTCCCAACTATGTTGGGGTCGGCTTCCACTCTAACCGGATGCAGCTTATTACCAGTATTTTACATGGAGAAACTGCCATCTGACCTCCACAACCCAGTTTATACTTGGGAATGCGATACCACTTGGTAAGACTGGTTGTCAGAGTTTTCATCTGCTTCGTGAAATTGTCTAATAATTGACCTAATTCATTTTGAACGAGCCCAAAATAAGACTAGTCTTCAAATCGACAGGAAAAAACCTTCTCACCTATTTTAATAATCAATTTAGTTTATTAGGTTGATTGCCAAAGTCAAACAAAACCGTTATTGTAATTAGGTGTTCTATTTTTGTGAAGTTATCAGACGCGGGCGCAATCTAAGTCACATATTAATTGAGCACGTTCCTTATCGCGGGCAAATACTTATAATTGATATTAGTACCATGTGGGAATGTAGACAAAATTGAATACTGATGAAGGAGAATTATTAACTTCAGACTTCATTGCTTTGTTTTGCTTTCACGGTTTAAAACTGAACTTAAACTCCCAACCTAACTCTGGGTTAAGCTCGCCTTTGTACATAAGCTGTATTATTGCAATTAAATTATGTATATTTGTTGTTTTTTGTGTGCAATAAAGAATTAGAATAAATTGTCAGTTACGGGATACCTTCCGTGATTGTAAAGAAGAAGAAAAGGAAGAAAAGACGAGAGGATGATATTTTGTAAGTACAGTATAAGATTTTGTATGGCATGTATCAGAAAGTTGAGGTAATATTTAAAGAAGTAGGTACAGGCCTTTAAAGCGTTGTCTATCCTAATCCTCCTGCAGGTTTTATACCAAATTCAATAAACATTTATTTTAGTTAGACCAATCGTCAAATACAGAAATAGAATTTAATTTGTTGCCCTATCCTCTAATTATTATATCAAACAATCTCAACGAAGACGCAGTAATTATGATAGTGCAAAAGGGTGTGTGCAAACAATTGGGCACTCTCGATTTACAACGCGGGACAGATCAAGCGTATTACCTACTCGGGCTCTAACTTCAAATCTACTGCTGAGTTTCTGATCAAAAAACCGTATGACAGCTAGTTTGGATCTGGGGATGAATCTAACACCCCTCAGCACTCTAACACAATACGCACTACAACAGCCAACCAGAAGGGCTTCCGTTTTACAGTTTCTATTGTTTAACTTCAAATCTACTGCTGAGTTTCTGATCAAAAAACCGTATGACAGCTAGTTTTGACCTGGGGATGAATCTAACACCCCTCAGCACTCTAACACAATACGCACTACAACAGCCAACCAGAAGGGCTTCCGTTTTACAGTTTCTAATGTTATTTTCTCAGCAATGATCTTTTTTATTAACTGGTTCTGTCCCACTGCTTGGCAGGTGGGAAACCTTTGCCATGGCTTTACACTTCTCCTCGTGCATAGAAATCTCTGACCAATTTACTACAAATGCTTAATGCGCAATGCTCTAGGTCAGCACGACAGTTTTCACTAACTCTAAGCGATCTGTCTTGCTACTTGGTTCTGCCTGGATGGCTTGCCCAATCCCATTTCAACCTAGCTCACTTACTCTCACCAACATCGGCGATTTCTGTTTTGAATCATATCGTGGAATTCGGTCGCTGAGCTTAACACAATACACTACACTTTATCGCAAGATCAGATAACAATACTAAAACCCACTTTTAAAGCACAGCTTCCGACCAAGAGTAAAACCCAATTGAAATCCCGTGGTAAGGTCAAAAGATCACGATATTACATAAGTAGTATATCTCTGAGCTTCTGAATGACTGATTGCTGACCTCCGACCTCTGACCTCTGACACTATTTAGTTAGCTATGGTCCTCGGATCACTCCCTGCTTTGGTATTGGTAACGATTAATGGGTAATTAAGTTTCTATGGGTATTGGGTTATGGTTAGTGTTATTTTAATTAACGCTGTAGGGAAAGTGGTTTTCTCTTTTGCGACAGCTACATTTGCGAAATTATCTTTCTAGGTATTTTTTTAGAACAGATTTTAAAATGAAATTTTCCAGAATTCAGCTCGATATCTAGAAAAGATTCAAAAAGATAGAAGATTTAGAGAACATGTAATATTATTTATTACGGTGAAATAATTTGTTCAATAATTTAATAAATAAAATACATTTGTGTTAGTACCATCTTTTCTTTTTGAATGTTTATATTTCTTTTAAGATCATCTTATGATTTGGTCAACCAGTAGGTACAGACAAATTACAGTCGAGTAATAGTGGTAAGTAATACTACTAAACTGCCCGTCAAGTTAAGACTGTCTGGTGTCTGCAATTTGTCCCAAACAGTATGTCTGGTATGCTCTAAATCCTTTATTGTCGAAAATATAGCAAGCCAATCTTTAAATGCCCTATGTTTACTATACGAACGTCATAGAAGTTCATCAACATCTTCTACAGAAGCCCCTACGTCACTAGTCAGTGCACGTTACATTATCATCAATTCACGCAACTGACTTACTTAGTGAAGTGATAACAGTAGTAATTGTTACTCCAAAAACTAGACCTTAACCATCTACCTTCCAATCGAAATAAAACTCTACTCCTAACAAAACAAGGTTTATTTTCAGAAATTGCGTTAGATTGGAAATAGATTAATACGCGTGTGAAGTTAACTGTTTGATTTGTCAGTTAAAGTCTTGTTAATATTGGTGTAGTAATTGGTAAACCATGGATTCTAAGTTTGGAGTTAGTTTTAGAACAATTAAACACTTGTTCATGCATTAATTTTAAAGATATGGGATGCAATTTACCTCCTTTCTGCTAATTTAAAAGCTTATGCTAGGAGTGGGTTCAAGTCTGTGAAAAATTTACAATTTAATATGGCTTTTACTTAAAACTATTATAAACATAGGAAAATATCAATATGAACAATGCACCAGTCGTTTCTAACATTTCATAAGTGACTTTTATTATTATCATCGTTTTGCAATTTAATATCTGTTTGCTTTTTGCAATAACTTGGGCATCCAAAGTCACTTCAAACTGTTAATTAATAGCTTCTGGGTAACAATTGGCTTCAGTTACTATCTAACGGTAGTAAGCCCTTCAGCCAACCAATCCTGAAATTCCGAGAACTCTCTAATCGGTTATCTAGCTGTCTAACTGTCATTTCCAACTGGCATAATAATAATTTGGCGAAAATATTGATATCAAAATAAAACCAAACATTTTATTTCACATAGGGCTCATTTCTGGAGACGCGGCGCGTTGGGCGGCGCGTCGGGCGGCGCGGGCCGCTTCAAATTCAAACATATGTCAATGTACGAGAGCGTTTACGGAGAAGCGTTTTTACGCGCGTTTGCTCAAGATGCAGCGTCGGACGCCGCGTCGGACGCGGCGGTGCACGCGGCGTCCCCCGCGGCGTGCGACGCGGCGTTATGTCATGGAGACTTCTGCCAGTTTTTGGAGGATGATGTTATGCCCAATGGACTAAGTAAATTAGTTTTGAATGATAACAGTATGAAGTAAAATATGTTTGTGTTTCCTTTTGCTACATTAAAAAATACTCTTCTACTTTGACAGATTTAAAATAGATAAAAACATAATATGGTTTTCGCTTGGAACTGCTAAAAAAAAAAAAATCTGGAACGTCAAAACGTGCTAACTTGCTGTGATCGATGGTGGCTACAAATTCAACCGTATTGCTTGAGGCAGTCGTAGTTCATATAGCATTATTTGTATATTGCATAGCTATAAATCACGAATTTATTAAAAAAATTAAAAAACATAATTCCTCCAAAATTTAGTCGCAGATTTGTTTTATACATAGTCGTATGAGCCATGTTTTGTAATTATAAACGTGTACTTTTTGGAACAAAATTTCTTAACGCGTCTTACAGATAGTGCGATTTAGTAGAAAACGTCACGTTATGAAATGCTGTATGCGGCCTGCTGTATACTACCACGTAAAATACTGAACGAGGGTCCGTCCCTATAATGGCAAAGAATATAATACAACACTTGAAACTGTTAACATTGACATGAAACATATATATTTGCTGTAAGCTCATATCGAGTAAAATACCATCTTGCCTAGGTAACGAAACCGCTATGGTTTCGTTAAATGCGTTTTACGTACTTCTAATCCGACTACAATACCATCTATCGAGTGAGGGGTTTAACTTTCAAATCATTTTTGATTTAACTCTTAATGTTTCTCTATCCAACGTTTTTGTCATCTTTCTCTGCTTCTGTCATAGGTTTTCACAAATAATTTGGAAGTGAAAACTTCTTTAGCGACGTTGTGCACTTTTTGGGATGGGTAAAAAATGTTAAACTCGCGTCTGGACACGTGACCTGATCGAAAATTCGTAAGCCGGAGATTCATAATGTAGGTAGATGTGGTGTTCACTCGTACACTAGTTAGGGTTTAGAGTAAAACCACCGTATATTACTGTGGTGTCTTTGTTCAGGGTTGTACAATAAAACACTATTTCCAATATTCCTGGGTTAGGCGTGCTGTCGCTAAGGCTGCTCGGACTAGACTAAACGCGGCGCATCGCCCCGCGCTCCCTCCAACATGCATCCCCCACCACAGAACGCATAACTCATTTATTAAACACTACAGTAGTTAATATAAATTGTCATATTTGTGTACGATAGCGCAATATATGAATATTTTACTTAACCACATAAATTATAGTACTTTTAAACTGGTAATTAAAGCAATTCGTGCGAAATTATTCCCTAACCATTCCAAATTATAAAAAATGCACCCCACTCCCGCAGTGCAACCTTTTTTTTTTAAATTGACTATCATAATTATAACCTCATAGCAGGGTTGTACAGACACGTGGAAATTTTGAGAAAACGCATTTGTTATTTGTGTTAGATCATACGTGATTATTGTTTAGTTTTGAAATACGAATTACGTTCGATATTAAAGAAAAAACGGTTGACCGCACAATTTTTTGTTGTTGTTATGCATCTACATCAAACGCAAAAGAAATAAATATACATAATCAAAAATATTCAAATCTTTCATTGCTCTTTTTCACATAAATCGTCTACTTTGACAATTCTTGCTGCCCGTCAAATGTCACATTGCCAGCGCCAATGATGCCATTGTTACTATGCGTTGCTTAGCCAATTAGAGACGAGCGTTCACAACCTACCCAATCATAACTTCGTGATGATAATAGAGAACAAATTAGCTGTTTAGAGAAAACAAACGTTGTGAGGCCGTCTATCAAAAAGATTTTGTTTGAAGTTACTAAAAAAAGCGGCCAAGTGCGAGTCGGACTCGCCCATGAAGGATTCCGTAGCAGCAAGTAACATAACGCTTTTTTTATTTTTATATTTGAATTGATTGAATGAAAGGTAAATTGCGGTTTACGATTTATGACGTATTAAAAAAAAACTACTTACTGATCTCGTTGAAACCAATTTTCGGTGGAAGTTTACATGGTAATGCACATCATTTATTTTTTTTAGTTTTATCATTCTCTTATTTTAGAAGTGTCTCGCGCGCAAAATATTCAGTTTAGAAAAAAATTATACTACAATCTCAATATCATTTTTGAAGATATACCCATAGATACCCCACACGTATGGGTTTGATGAAAAAAAATGTATAGTTTCAGTTCTAAGTATCAGGAACCCCCAAAATTTATTGTTTTTTTTTCTAGTTTTTGTGTGAAAATCTTAATGCGGTTCACAGAATACCTCTACTTACCAAGTTTCAACAGCATAGTTCTTGTAGTTTTGGAAAATAGTGGCTGTGACATACGGACGGACAGACATAGAGACAGACATGACTAATCCATAAGGGTTCCGTTTTTTGCCATGTGGCTACGGAACCCTAAAAAGCTCTCGAGTTGGCATTGGGACCAAAGACTACTTGATGCTCTGTGCTGTATTTTTTTTTACAGACAATTGACAATACTGAGACTTCCACAACATCAAAAGAGTTTGCATAGATGATGTGGATAATTCCAACTTGATTTTATCGAATCAGAGATCGATTATTAAAATAAATCGACATGCTTCTCGTGCGGATGTGCAGCACGTATTCCTTCGCTCCTACTGCAACGACGCGTATGCCGCAGCGTTGTCGACTGCAGGCAACACTCACACGCTACAAGATCCGTGGTAAACAGCGCGGCGTAATAGAGGAAGAGCCGTGACGATCAGCCCATCGCTATTTTATAAAACCGAAAAGTTTGTCTGTGTATATCCCTAATTTTGATCACGGTTCTTATGAAATTTATCAGGTAGCAGTTGTATAAAATTGCTCGCGAAACGTGATTATTTTAGACAAAAAATGAGTACCTGTCTGGAATTCAAACCTGAGACCCTAGGTTTATAAAGAGGCCACTAAACCGTTGGACTACTTCGCCCCAGTGATAATTGGTCTAAAATAGTCGTTCTATTCTAATCTAATGCTTGTTATGACCGAGTAAGATAGGATGAAAGGTAGAAATAAAGAAAACATATTTATTTGGCATAATTATGCCATAAGTGCACACAACAAGAACAGCAAAAAATAAACACTTAATTACACAATTAAAAAACCTTAAAACTACACAGACAAAAAATGGAAAGAAATAATAGGCTTGTTAACTGAAAAAATCTAATTAGTCCGTCACTTAGATTATCAAAAAATATTTGACCCGTATTTTTTCTTTTGTCACATAAACCAAAATTGACGAAGATACGACGCTTTTAAAATTCCCAATACGTCACTGTTCGGTATCATTCTTAGTGAGTTGATACCGAACAGTGACGTCACGAGCCCCCACTCCCGAGTTTTGATGCGTTTTATCTTTGTCAATATTCGTTGATTTACAAAAACAAAAAATACGTGTCCATTATTTTCCAATACTCTAATTGACGGACTAAATAGATTTGCAATTTATTGATGGTGGAAACAAGCCTATTATTGTGCGTCTCACGGCTGCGCCAATTAGACCTAGTTTAGTTAAGCACTCGTAGATGTAGCGCGCTTCTATTTGCAGAGCCCGGCAGATCGAGCGAGATTCGCTGTTATCATGCCTCGACGCACTCGCGCTCCCCCCAGCCAGCTCGTCCCGTAGGTCGCGACGCGCGAGCCGCACGACGAGAAAGCGGGGGCGGGTCCCCACCGGCGCCGTCGCCTGCGTTGCGTTGAAGCGCCAGCCTCCTTGCTCCATGCTTGGGGCTCACGAAATCGCGCGCTTTAATTTTGACGCCAATCTTAGCGGCCACCAACATGGCAGTGTAGGTGGTGTTTTCTCCACTTATCTCTGGAATATTAGATCTAAGGATATCATTTGCGAGCAAGTCCTGGTCACGGTCGTTTATGTCGCTCAACTGATTTGTAAGATCCACATTCGACGATTGCGACATTTCGGGTTGAGCCAGTTTGGTCTCCATAATAACTATCCAACTCCAAGTTACTCATTCTATTGTTCTAGCTTCAGAAGTTCAGACAAACACCATAGGTTGAGCACAGCAACGGAGTACAGGACCGCACATGCCGACGTTAAGCCACAAGTTTGTTTTCCGTTCCCCGAATAATATTATCTTCTATAAACTGTGGGTTTCGGGTACTTGTGTATTGATGGGGTTCACCTATAGTGCTTTACTGTTTTTTTTTTTAATATTTAAACAGCACATGCACACTAGATAACAATGTTATTCGTAAGTTGCCCTTGCAGAAGTATTTATTCACTAAACTTAGGCGAATTAGACTGTTATTTTATTTATTCGCGAGAAGAAAAACACAAAGAGCTTATGTCTGTTTGACATCCGTGACGTGACATGATGACACAACGCCGCGTGCACCGCCGCGTCGGACGCGGCGTGCGACGCCGCGGGCAACGCGTCGCAGCACGCCCCGCGTCTCCCTATACAATATTGTACTGAGGCCGCTGCACGCGCTGCCTCTCCGTAAACGGAAAAAACGCTCGACGCGCCGCGTGACGCGCCGCTCAACGCGCCGCCCGACGCGCCGCGTCTCCAGAAATGAGCCCATAGGCTTAGATGCGCACTTATAAATCGTCGAAAAAGGTGCACGGTTCGCGTTGGTCGATTCCATGGAGAAGAACCGGCAAGAAACTCCATGGTTACTCTTTTCAAATCATTTGGTATTACAATATTACTGTGTTACAGCATTAGTACTTTAGAACGGGGGGACAGCGTAGGCCCGACAATCGGTCGTTGTTTACTATACAAAAAATGTAAAACAAGAAATATTTAACAAAAGTTAAACAGCATCAGGGAATCTACAAAGCCACTCCAAATGTACACTCATTGTATTGTATTGTATTGTACAACGGGCTGGTGTCCGCGACTCCACGTCAAAGCGCGTATTTTGCGTATGGGCTATAATCAACTATAATCCACCACGCGGGCCCAGTGCAGGTTGGTAGAACTCACATGTCTTCGAATTTTTAGTAAGTAAGCTAGTGATATGACTTGACTGCTTCATTGGTCAGTGGCAAGCGCGACTGTCGAGCATGATAAGTATCACATAACATCATCCCTGTAATACCGGTAGGATAAGGCAGAGGCAGCATATAGTACACTCACATTTCGCCAGTTTTGTTTAAGCCTCAAGTAAAAGGGGCGAGCATATTACTATCATCATCGTGATCATTTCAGCCGAAAGACGTCCACTGCTGGACATAGGCCTCGCCCAAGTGTCGCCACATTGACCGGTCCCGTGCGATTTGCATCCAGCGGATTCTCGCAACCCTCACCAGATCATTTGTCCACCTATAGTCTCTGCCACGAGACGCTATAAATTTTGTAAACAAACATTCTGGGGTTTGCAACATTTTTCTTGATCCAAAGATCAAGTAAGAAAAACAGTTTTGTAATGATTTTTATTTTTATACGAGGATATATTTATGTTAAAAAATAACAGCCACTCGGGTCGATCTTTAGGTTAATCTGTGCTGGCTTAGGTTAGTCTGTGGATGTGATCTCGGTATGTGGGTGACCACCCTGTTTTTTTTTTTTTTTAGAATGGGAAATCATCAAATGACTTCTCCCACTCTGGGCGGAGCGGGAGGGAGTGTCAGACTTTTACTGACTAAAACCCATCCATGTTCCTTCCTCGCCCTTTATGTTCCGGGGCCGCGGTATCTCTTTCGAACTGGCCCGCAACCCCGGCAGGTGGGTGACCACCCTTACGTACCGAGTTTCCTCCGTGCCTCGGAAAGCACGTTCAGCTGTTGGTCCCGGCTGTCATTTGTCCATCTTTGACAGTCGTTACAGGTAGTCAGTGGCCCAAAAAGCCCGACAGCCAGTCTTACCCAGTGGTATCGTATTTCCCAGTATTAACTGGGTTGTGGAGGTCAGATAGGCAGTCGCTCCATGTAAAATACTGGCAGTCCGCTGAATCCGGTAAGACTGGAAGCCGACCCCAACATAGTTGGCAAAAGGCTAGGCAGATGATGATTTACTGAGTCCTAGATCCATAATTATACGTAGTAAAAATAATAATAGTAATACAATAATTAATAAAACTAATAATTTTCTAAAAAATAATATCAAAATAAAAAACTCAAAAACAACAATCCGTGACAGCAAACACATACTGAGACGCTTTCAAAACTCAAAATTGGAATTTCGAATTAAAAATGTTTAGGTTCTATGAATCTTACGTGTTCCTGCACCACAAAACATAAAACAACAGTGCTTTCTATCGCAAAAATATAACCCTCCATGGCTACTGAGAAATTCCTGAAAGAATATCTCAATAATCCTTTGTCCTTCCCAGGAATTGAACCCAGTACCTCAAGCTCAGTAGTCCAATTTAACATAAACACGAAACATCACGAACATTTGTTTACAAGTTCTAATTTCAAGTTTCACATTACAGTAACCCGATGCAAGCGATTTGAGGTCGCGTTAGTGACCATCATGTGTGTTACAACTCACTACTACTGATCCTTTGTGTAATACGAGCATGTGTGAGTCGGTAGGAAAGGAATGAGTCATCATCGGTGATCGGTGGTAAGTCAGTGTCTCAGTGATGATCTGTGTCAATAGGTCAGTAGAGCAGGACTTACGTAGACAATGTAGTAGGTGTTTTGGTAATTAACTTTAAAGTGTTAAATTGGGATTTAGCTTTTTATGCTTGGGGTCCAGGATCTGGTTTAGCCTTGATTACTCCGAAACTAGTCGCAGTTGTAGAGGAGCTCTTGGCCGAATAATAACAGCCACTTGGGTCGATCGTTAGGTTAAGCCGTGCTTGCCTAGGTTGGTCTGTGGATGATTGAACACCCTTACACCGAGTTACCTCCGTGCCTCGTAAAGCACATTAAGCTGTTGGTTCCAGATTTCATTTGTCTATCTTTGGCAGTCATTACAGGTAGTCAGTGGCCCTTAAAGTCTGACAACCAGTCTTACCAAGTGCTATCGTATTACCCAGAATTAACTGGGTTGTGAAGGTCAGATAGGCAGTCCCTCCATGTGAAATACTGGTATTCAGCTGCATCAGGTTAGACTGGAAGCTGACCCTTACATAGTTGCGAAAAGGCTAGGCAGATGATCACTCTGAAACTAGTCGAATGGTTTGTACTAGCATCGGACTAGATTCAAACCTATTGAGGGTACGAGTCGTTTGGAACTAGTCCCTTAATCGGGCACAAGGAAGTATTTTCCCACCCCGACCGCCGATTCATAAATGCTCGAATATTTTTAAAATGGCAACTCCCCAGACTATTTTGTACCCAAATATATTCTTGATTAGTTACTGATTTATTTTACTGACAATCCCACTCTTTCAAATGTCAAATGTCAACGTCAGAATCAGATTAACGTCACTTTTGAAAAAACTGCACGTTTTTCATGTAGTGGAGACATAATTCTGTTAAGTTTCTTCAAGAAAGATTCTGGTAAGTAGATTTTTGATCCGTTATTGTCTAATATATTATATTCTGGGTAACGTTGTTATGATATTCAATGCAAAAATGTTATATTTATGTGGATTTTATTCATTTGAAATATTGTCTTGCAAGTGGGAAAATAGTTGCGATTGCCCGTTCCTGAACTCCATATTGCGTCAATATATATAAAATGTAGGGATTTATTTCTGTCAACTTTTTATTTTTGTTTATGTAATTATTTTATTATTATATTATTATTGTTTATTTTTTTATTGAATCCCTCGTTCACACACTGATCCCCCACCTCACTTCCAAGTAAACAACTCGTGCACATTTATTTGAGGATTGAGGAACATAACTTCAAAAGTAAAGTCAGGGTAAGTTACTAGTCTATTAAAATGTATAGACGTAATTGGGCAAAGGGAAATAATTTCCCACTGGGGTTACACTTAAACGGGCAAAGGGAAATAATTTCCCACACGAAAAAAACCTTTTTATTTCAGTTTCAGTAATTTATATTGTTTTTTATGTGCACTGCTATCTAACATGATACAAGAACTTACACTTTAACCATGAAAAGTGGCTTTTTTTGTTCGGCCCGATTAAGGGTTAAGACTAGCCACGATAAGTATCGGTCTAAAACTTCATCACCATCATTTCAGCTGAAAGACGTCCACTGCTGGATATTGGCCTCCCCCACGTGTCGCCACATTTAGGTACCGGTCCCGTGCGTCTAGCTTCCAGTGGGTCCCCGCATCCTTTACTAGGTCATCGTCCAGAGGGGGGATGTCTAGAACTTGTTTGAGACTTTGAGACTATTACTACTGACGTCGGACTAGTCACGACTAACATAACTACTAATTTGAACTAGTACCGGACGACTTGCGGCTGGTTTTCAACTAGCACTAGATTCGCCACGTGTAGCCCATGACCCATGGGGGCATAAAAACTCTGACACCAGGGTAGGCACCAACCTCACGACAAAGTAAAAGAATACCACGTACAGTTCCGAAAAAGTCGCTACTAGTCTAAAAAAATCGCAGCACGTCTGGGTTATTTACTATACTTATAGCTATAATTCCAATACAATTTAAATCCATGAGCAAAAATTGCATTAAACAATTTCAAACAAAATAAATACAACTTTAAAAATCCCCCATTACTATGCGTTTTCATGGAAATGAAACAATAGTCGAATAAACATTGAATTACTGATTACTTGCACATATGATGTTTGATCAGATGCGCAAGTACCTAATGAATTCATTGTACGGTATGGTCATAGAACTATACAGGGTGATGTCATTATTATCATGTTGCATGCACTTTGGTAAATTGTAGGTTTTGTAATATGACCTAATCGTGATAATTATGTCGAGATTAGAAACACGAGCTCCGGATAGCATCAGTAAATCTACGTACTATTATTTACTCAATACTCAACACTACTATTGCATTCCACAATGTAGGTATAGGTGAGAAACATGTCTTAGGAAACAATCGTGGACTCTGTCGTTCACAGCAAAAGTAAGAAGTGTGGAGAGGACTTATTATTTAAGTATCTTAGTATCTTAACCTTAATCTATTGGAAAAGTCTAAGCAGATGATAATGTAACTTATTCTAAAAAAACATTTACATTACAAAAGAAATTATTTTTCAAGTTTAAAGAATATATCATTTAAATATTCGCCGACACTGTAATATTTGCTCAAAAATTACTTTTTTATAAGTACAGGTATCTAGAAAAAACCGTCTTTTCTTAAAAAAAAAACAATACCTACTGGTCTGGCAGGCAAAGGTAAATAAATAAAAAAAATACCACCAATTGCTGCGTAATTAAAAAAAGTCTAACATATCCCTGGGTCACTAAGTTACTTTAATGCGTGTATGGTCAACAAAATAAACAAGTAACCAGAGTCGTCAGATATTGCACTTTTTTTAAAAACTATTTATTTTGACGCGTAACATATTATTTAAATGCAAAATATTTACACATAACACTCTGAAAACAGTATTTCGTAATAAAATTAAGCTTACTACAACTTTATTACCAAGTGAGAACATTTATAGCAAGCTAAGCTCATTTATAAAGTAAATTATTTTATTTATGTGCTTAATTACATATTGATAGTTTTAAGAGATTTAATTTAAAGTTATGATCCAATTAGATTATGATTCGATCCCTGCGTGGACATTAAAAGATATAAATGGATTAAAAGTTTTCAGATCTCATGTTTTAATAATTTATTCTATCAGATTATTGTAAAGTACTAGTAATTATTCTTCTTTTAAACTAAATCTCGAAGATGTTAACGTTTTTGCATTGCATTAGTAACCAAGCCATAAGTTAAAACGTGTAAATATTATTTTCGATACCATGTCCCTTCGGAACAATCCCTGATCTGTAGGGATTTGTTTTAAAAACACAGAAAGTGATCTTATAAGGGTTCCTTTTCTTACCTTTTGAGCTACGGAATCCTAAAATGATACTTACAAACTTTCGCGATTATATAAATTTGTCCATATCTTTTTTATAATATTGACTCAGAATCTTGATTTTATTTGGTATACATTTCCACTTGCTAGGTCCACCCGTTCCTGAGAAAATAGGTGGTGACAGACGGACGGACGGACAGACGGAGAATCTCTTCTCCGTCTGTCCGTCCGTCCGTCTCCGTGATCTTATAAGGGTTCCTCTTTACCTTTTCAGGTACAGAACCCTGCCGTGTCGACGGCGCGTTCGTGTTCCACGCGCGCCTCATAGAGATGTCAGCATGAAGGAAGGGGCCCGCAAGGGCCGAAGCCTGCCGGGGTTGCGGGACTGTTCGAAAGAGATACCGCGGCCCCGGAACGTAAAGGGCGAGGAAGGAACATGGATGGTTTTTAGTCAGTAAAAGTCTGACACTCCCTCCCGCTCCGCCCAGATTGAAAAAAAAAATAAATAAAAAGAAAGGTACAGAAGCCTGAAAAACTAAAAGCATTTTAGAAATGGGAGTACTAACATACATTTTACACACCGAAAAAAACTACTCCGAGATCCAGACCAAGGCCCCCCAGTAAGCGAGAATCAGTAACCCTGGTTGTGGAGATCAGATAGGCAGTCGCTCTGTATAGATACTTATCTTAGGTGCTATGATGTGTGTAAGTTGGTCTTCAATTACAACTGCCTAGACTGAAAACCAACTTAACTTAGTTGAAAAATGGCTAGATAGATGCTATGAAAATTATTCTATTCTGCCCTTAGTACTTTTGCTACTTTCTAGATTTATTAACATTTTATGGGCACTAATAGTAAATACCACTTAAAATTCTTCTCACCTTCTTATTCAGACACTGTGAGAGGAAATAAGAATATACCTAATATTACCTTAACCATAATTTTATCGCTAAAAACCCAATTAAACAAAAAGTTATGCAAAATTTTTGCAAAGCCTGAATTCTGGAGCGCTCTCGATCTAAATTGTCTCAAATTAACATAAAACCTAGAATTTTAATTAAGACTTTAGGATTTGGGCGAGCGTGTCTGACCTTCGGGAGCATTTGATAGGAGTTTGTCCTTGAAATAATATTGGAACAGATTAGAAATTAATGTAGATTGGTCTCTATAGAAAATTGCATAATTTACATAATTATGTATTAAGTTTGCTTATTTTAACCATGCATTGGTATAATATAATTATTGCACTAGATCTCATATATTCATTTGATGGCTAGTACACCTAATTGTTCCTGTAATGCACTTCCACAGCCTAGTAGCTAGGTGATACGATACACGCACAGATAATTATAAGAAATTCCTAAAATGTAAGAAGTCCTTTATCATTTTTCCAGTCATCATCATCAGCCTATTAATGATCCCACTGCTGGGACATAATCCACGACGCAATGCGGATGGTAGATGTCACATGTCTTCGATTGTTTTGGTTCTAGGGCATGCCGGTTTCCTCACGATGTTTTTCTTCACTTTCCTTTTTTTACAGTAACTTATAAAAACCCTATTATCTCCATCTCACCGCGACGTAAAAAAACATATCTCAACCATGCGTTATTATTTGTGTAACAAATAATTTTGATACGGTTACCAGTAAATGTTATCTTGTAAACATACGCGGAATACCATCGACGAGAATCATTCGACTCTTGATCACATTATATTATTATCTCCATTTTATCTTAGGAATCTCGCAAATGTGCGATCAGTAAATATTCATTATGTCATTTTGATAGTGAAATAGTGATGATGATGTTAATCATGAGGTGATGGTGTGATGTTTTCTGAGAACTCTGTGTTGGTTTAGCTGTGGTAATGTTGGTTACGTAGTAGGTTTGGTCTCAGACATGGAATGTTTTCTCAATATTCTAAATAACGGTATCGTATTCCCTTGTAACTTGGTTGTAGTCTTCAGATAGGCAGTCGCTTCATGTAAGATATAGATATTCAGCTGGTTAGACTGGAAGATGACTCCAATATAGGGGAATTGGCTAGGCAGACGATATAAGAGTCTACAGTTGAAATAGAAGAAGGTACAAGAATCAATAACCAAGGCTTGTGAAAATCTGTAAAAACACAACGTGCATATTCGGATCGACAATATTTGCCTAACATCGAAATGTGTTCAGCCGTTACAGCGTTAAAACATAACAGACAGAGTTATTGCATTTATAATAAGTAGTACAAATACGGAAAAATACTTATCATTACGGTTACTGAAACGTTCTAGAATAGTAACTCCATAGTTTGCCAAGTCATCGTTAGTAAGAATTTTGAATATTATGCAGTACATTACTTTCAGATGACTCAAATTTCTTACATGCTAACTGATACTATATACACGTATCTTCCTGGAAATAGATAAATGATTAATTAATTATGTTTTTAGAAGGAGCGTCAGATAGCCTATGCAACGGTCAAACAGCTAACTGGCAAGCCAAATGATGGGAGACTTTGATTTACATCAAAAGCTTTGAAATAAAGACATTCGCAAGAGAACCAAGGTTACTGACGTAGCTCGAAGAATTGCCGAACTCAAGTGGCAACAGGAAGGGACATTGCTCGCAAAACGGATGGCCGATGGAGCCGAAAAGATCTAGAGTGGCGACCACGAACCAGGTTAGCCAATGACGTGATGAAGGTTACGGGATGCACGGGTTCGGTCAATGTGGTGATACTTGGAGATGCCTTTGTCCAGCAGTGGACATCATTCGACTGAAATGATGATGACCATAAAAAGCTTTCACGTATAAATGTAATATATGAAATCTAATGAAAGAAGTTTAGTTTTAAAAAAAGCTGCGACAAATCGTATCTGCGTTTAGTCGCAACGACAAGTCGTCTGTCTCCAGCCGACTTTAGCAACGCGTTACGTCCCAATGATTCAAATTATGATTCTGCCGACTTACATCACGGGGCACATTTTCCGAGAAATTAGATCTCCCGCCAAAAATCCTAAGGGGTGTTCAAGTTTATGCTTTGCGTGTGCGTAAAAACAGCATTACTTTCACAATTCTAACACAAACAACTCTTGTAATATCGTCTCTACGGCTTCATACTTAGAGGTCTTTAAATTGTTGGGGACCTCAGAAAAAAGATTGTAAACAAAAACTACTGTTCATTTTTCATGTAGGTAGCGTTTTTACGGTAGACATGTTTAGTAATGCAAAAAATAATCTGAATATAAATAAATATGTTATGTTAACTCATGTTTCTTGGCTCATCGTGTTACTAGGGTCCAATTTGAAAGTCTTGGTTTTCTTCAAGAACTAAAGAGGTTTTGTTTCGGTAATACGACATCGACAAAATTATTGTAGCTTTTTAATGCATAAATTACTATGCAATTTAAAAAAAAACAAAAACTGGGTAAACACTTATAACTTTTCACTTTCCCAACCAACCTTATTTTCATTCATTAATGTTTACAAAAAGTAAAATTATCATCATAAACAGCGCAGCCGGGACCCCAGGGTTTCCTCAAAGTTATTTACGTGCAAAGTTTCGTTTTAGGGCGACACGATTCCTGTATAAAACAATTGTTATGTCGGATCACGAATGTATAGCTTTATATTTGTAGAATTAAGAACTTCGTGTACTTGGGAACTAGGTACGGGAGAGAGGCAGAGAGAGAGTGAGATGCACGGTTTTTACTCGACTGAAGACAAAATGGAGAGAGTAATGTATTAGAACACATCTTTAACCTCCGAAGCATTAGGCACAGTTCATCATCATTCATCATCATCATTTCAGCCAAAAGACGTCCACTGCTGGACATAGGCCTCCCCCAAGTGTCGCCACACAGTTGCACAGTCGCACAGTTGTAGTGCACCAAATATCACCAGTTATATTTAAGTCCACATGTTATAATGGGCAAGCCTTTTGCCATCAACCGGGCCTAAATCTAAACTCTATCGGTGCTCCTAGTAAAAAATATTCGTGATGCAAAAAACCATTCATTCTTTGTCGGAAATCGAACCCTGGAACTCTTTCTCACCATGAACGCTTGCGATCACTAGACCTAGAGACCGAGACTAGACAAGGTACCAAAAAAGGAAAGTATTGATTTCTTTGAAATCACATACAAATCAAGGCATATCTAGTTGTCAAGTTATTCTTATTTTATAAGGATATAGCCACACTGTCGAATTAGGTTTAAGATTACCTGTAATGATAGTTGTAAGTTGAATAAATAAATAAAATAAATAAGTTAAAATAAATAAAATAAATAAATTATATTAATATTATTGTCACTATGCTCCACTGGAAATAATAAACTTATCACTAATACATGTCATGTTGATTTAAGTAATAGGATGTAAGGCAGTTTTTCAGTCTCAATAATAATAATATACCTAGTTGCTAACTATCACGTGTTAGGTATCACTTTTTGAAAAATAGGAAAATTCTCTTCTACGAGTATCTTACTTGATCAAAGGGATTTTGCGAGTAAGGAGAACAGTGGATTATTTAACTTCGTGAATAATACATCTTATTGCGGCACGTGTTTCTACACGTGCCGTGTTGGTAAGCGTAGGGATTATTATAATTTTATAAGGATCACAATCTAAACTAAAGTTATAAGATTTGGTTGTTGTTTGTTTTTTTACGATTTATCTCAAAAGCTACCCAACCGATTTTAAAAATTCTTTCACCATTAGAAAGCTACATCTTTTGTGGAGTCGTTGAAGACTTACACCACTTATTGATGGACTGTGCGATATGAGTCTGGGAGAAATGAATCGTTAAGGGTATTGTGGTTGAATATACTTGAAGTAGGCACATTTCACAAAATCCTGGCTCAACCAAATGGTGATGATGCGAAGAGTCTGTTTAGGTTCATGGCCCACATTTGATAAATGTATATTTAGGATACGATGGGACTGACATACGCACTGCAGTTATAAATGTCCCTAAATAAATAAAGAAAAAAAGAGCTTCATCTTTATCGAGTAACATATGGCTCGCAGGCGAAGTGTTAGTTAGTTTCAGGTAAGGTAACACAGAACTTCAAGCTGTTGTCTTTAAACACGTATACCCGCACCTTCCATACAATACACAACATTTTAAAAGAGTACGGATGGAGTCTTTGCCATTTTTCTCCATGCGAATGAGAAATTGGAATCAAACTCATTTCCTTTGTTTTTAGATTTAAAGTTAGAAAATTCCGCCTTTTGATGGCCTAATTTATTGAAAGTAGGAAGTTTGCTGACCGAATTATTACATAGAATGAAACCGGAATCTTAAAATCATAATAAATAAGCTTTGTTATGATATTTTGTTGCGAGTCAAATAATTCCTGTTGTGGTCAATGTCATTTGGCAGAAAATACTTACGTGAATAGGGGAGTTTTATTCCGTTTATTAAAAAAAATACGGGACTTACCCATTGGTAATCATATCTGCTATAATTATAATAGAATCAGAATAGAATATAAAAATAAAAGTAATTAAACTGTGAGTATTTTTAGGGCTATTTTTAAAGGCCCCTAAGACGACCCACTGACCAGGTTTACTCTAAAATCGCATAGATGGTTTAAACAATCAACGTGGCACGGAACGTTATTATAATTATCAACTTTTTTAGTGGCTGATAGACAACTTCATTATTACATTTGACATTTACTTTTTCTGATTATTTTTGTTTTTGTAAGTGTTTTTGCAGATTTTTCGCATTTGTTTCGGTAAGACAAGGCTTAGCTAATTTAACCACTGTAATCTAGAGGTTAAAAGGAAGAAATCACGTTTCACTATTAAATGCTACAATTTATGTGGGTGGCCTAATCTCTGAACAAAAAAAAATTATCTCCTTTGGCAAGGAGATAGATTAAAGTCTAGAATCGCGTGGGCAAAGCCACTGGCATAAGCTAGTAAAGAATAAGAATACATGGTTAGACTGTGACTTTCCTCACCGTATTTACAGAAAGAAAGAAAGATAAATGCTTTATTTATCGCGTGACGTGATGGTAGGTACGTATAGTCGCGGCTACCACCGTCTTCAGTGAACGCCAACCCTTACAGGATTGCTCGGATTCTGTTTATTCAAAGTTTTTTCTCTTCAGATTAATGAACCTTCCTGAATGATGAGGGTATAAACAAAGTCGAGTAATGCTTAAATAATTGAACTGTTTAGTGATTAAAATAGTGAACAACGCCAACGCAGGACAAGGATTATGATTTTAGTCACGTGTATAAACGAATATGTTACTTTAATTAAGATCTTTGACAAACTTCTGATTAATCTGAAAGATGATCTGCGGGCCTAAAATGGCCGCAGATCATCTCTTCTGCCGATCTTCTGCTGATTTATGCTACAGCGGCCATTTTAGACCCCTTGTTTATTTTCTGATAATTAAAAAAAACTTGTTTATTTGTCAACAAACCTTCTCAGTGGCAGCCATAGTTTAGACTGGCCTAATAGTAGAAGTACCTAATAGTCCGCCATAAATTCGCCAGTTATGTTTAAGTTCCTTAAAATAGAGGACGAGCCTAATGCCATCAACCGGGCGCAAATACAGACTCCGTGGCTACTACTGAGAAATTCCACATGGAAAAAAATAGCACTTAGCCCGACCCGAGAATTTAACCCAGGATCTCACGCTCAGCAGTCGTGCTTGCGACTACTTATACACCAACGAAGCAGCCTAGTCAAGGTTTATTGGAAGAACAGCGTCAGACAGCATCATCACCTGTCTGGCATGAACGCTGAAATGGACCTTTTTGGCGCAGCCGTGAGGCACACAGCACATTTCCACTATATTTTACTCATTGTTTTGTATCTTTTTTATATTATTGTGTGTGCTTTAGTAACTGACGTCAAATAAATATTTTTCTATCTTTCTTTCTTCTTTCTTTCTTTCCTAGTTCGTGGAGCTTTCCAAATGAGAAGTAATTAAAAGTGCGTTCTCTCTTGTTTATTTTAATAATCGGGTAATCACCAAACAATTGACATACTCATAAAGAGCTGTCAAAACGCGGTTCTCTCATAGATTTTGTATGGCAATGACTCTCAATGACTCAACTATTTATTGATTTCAAAGCAACTTAAAATCCAATATGGCAATTAATTGAAAATAAATAGGGTTTTCAGGCCCAAAACTACGTTTTTTAAGAGATTGGTGTCTTGTTCCAAGACAAAAAATCTTTAGACTTATTTAAACTAGGTAATAGGGTGACAACCTAACCTATTACCTAGTTTCAGCAATCTCTAAAAAACTAATAAACAATCGGTAATGCTATTTTCACACATTTCCGAGAGAGAATAAAATTCGTGACATTGTCCCAATTATAAGGAAATCTGTGACGGAATGAGCGGGTGTTTCATTACGGAGCTTAGCAGGATACAATATTGGGGATAAGGTGACCACTGTGACTGAGGAAATGGATCACTCTGTTGCAAAAAAAAACCAGTAGTAGGAATTTGCGTTTTACCTGAGAAAATAGCCATGGTGTATGGAAGACGTTGCGTTGAAAGACCTCCCACTAGGTGGACCGATGACCTGGTGACGGTTGCGGGAATCCGCTGGATGCGAGTCGCCGGATAATGTGGTGACACTTGGGGGAGGTCTATGTCCAGCTGTGGACGTCTTTCGGCTGAAATGATGATGATGATGATGGAAAAAGAATGTGGCTAAGCTCGTGGCTAAACTATAACAGACGCATGGGTCGAACTTTAGGTTAAGCCGTCCTTGCTTAGGTTGTTCTGTGAATGGGTGTCCACCAATTACATACAGAGTTTCATCCGTGCTTTGAAAAGCACGTTAAGTCGTTGATCCCAGTTGTAATTTGTAGATTGTTGACAGCCGTTACAGGCTAGTAGTGGCCCGAAGGTCTGACAACCATCCAACCAAGGGGTATCGTATTACCTACCCAGTACTAACGGGATTGTAGAGGTCAGATAAGTAGTCGCTCCGTATTAAATATTACTGGTGTTCAACTGCATCCCGTTAGACTGAAAGCCAACTCGCGGGAATGTCTAGGCAGATGATAATTTGATCTGGATTAAATGTAATTTACCTATAACTTCAATGAAGTACGAATATTTACGAATGACTTTTCAGTAAGTTTTAGTTGGTATAAGAAGGTGATGCGTCGAGGATATCCTGCTGTGGTTTTCCGCATCATTATTAGTTTCCATTTCATAATATTATAACTAACTGCCAACAAACAGGATACAAAACTATTGTGGTTTAGCAATATACTTTTAAGGACACCTTGGTTAAAAGGAGAAAACCCATTTTCCCTACATCTTTGGGCCTAACGTTACTTTACGTTACAGTCATGAAATTGGTGTAATTTTTTAGAGAAAATCTGATTTAATTTCAATTAACTTGGCAATTGCATTTCTGAGAATTGCTAAGCTAGGTTAGGTTAAAAACGAGTGGCGGAGAGTGGCAAGTGTTCCACGCGCGCCTCAAAGAGATGTCAGCAGAAAGGAAGGGGTCCGCAAGGGCCGAAGCCTGCTGGGGCTGCAGGACTGTTCGAAAGAGATACCGTGGCCCCGGAACATAAAGGGCGAGGAAGGAACATGGATGGGTTTTAGTCAGTAAAAGTCTGACACTTCCAGAGCGGGACTCGTCCCGCTGACTCGTCATTCGATGATTTCCGATCCGGAAAAAAAATGTGGTTAGTTTTTGCCGTCGCGGCCCTCTACACTCTACATATGCAATTTTTTTTTTCAGTTGTGCTATTGTTTTTTTTTCGTGTTTTTTGTTTTATGATAAAATTACGATAATTTTGCAATAAACCAGTTGACTGTAACGCTTAGGCCCAAAAGTGGGCATTCTCCTTTAATTCTTTAAACCCTCACTATTATTTTTATGTGGTGTTGAGTTTGTTTGTTCTACACACTTTCATTCAATTAAATCCATTCGATGTCGATATAATTCTGCAGACTTACGAATATACAAGGACCTATATCCCGGTATGTTCCTGTGAAATTATATTCGATATCCACACAAGTAAAGACGAGAACAAAACTACAACATACAATTTAATGACGATGAGATCATCTTACCTCTTACTTACTATAAATATATAAATGCGAAACTCACAAACTTTCATACGGTGATGTTTGCTACTCTGAATGAATTTTGTAACATAGATAGTTTATAACCTCGATTAGTACATGTGATACTTTTATCCTGGGGTACGATCCCATAGGTTAAATATCGAAATCCACGCCGGCGTGGACGCATCTGCGGGCATCAGCTAGTATTTTATGATAGGTACCTAATAAAATCAATTAGGTACTACATTGTGCAGGAATTTCCCGCAAAGTAATGAGTTGACAGATAGATTAGTTTACGGGTATTTACCCAAAACTATAATGAACCTATAAAACATAAAGTATAGCATCCTGCTTTGTTAGTTGTTTCAAACCGCAATAACACTTTATTATCTTAATCAGACTTACACCTAATAATTATAATTTATTTTGTTAAAAATATATAATATACCTACGAGTATATCTAGATTTATTTGAATACATAGGGAATGCTTGTTTAAGAATTTCTGCCAGCAGACCTGCGTAAGACAAATGAAAAAGAAATGTAGACGATTTACTTTGTGTAAACTAACTATTTATCTTAACTTACCATAACATACAAATAATAAAAAATGTGAAGGATTTCCATCTCAATTTTTTTGAAAATTCTACTGGATGATACAATAAATTTATTCATTGTATCATCCATAAATTTATTTATCAACATTTATGTTGTTTAACTGTCACCATTAAAAACGTTGCAATTATAAGCGAAATACACAATGACCATGCAGTTTCCTATAAAAGCACGATAAGCTTAAGTCCCGGCAAATGACAGCATTTTTGAAGCTCTTTAACAGTCGTTTGAAGTTAGTGGCCCAAAAATCTGACAACCAGTCTCACTAAGGGCATCGCATTACTTAGTGATAAAGCTGGGTTCTGGAGGTCAGAATAGGCAGTGGCTCCGTGTAAAGTACTGGTATTCAGCTGCATCTAGACTGTTATAAGCCGACACAGTCGGAAAAGCAAGACAGATGATGACGAAATTGGAATAAAAAAAGATGGATTAAAAATATTGCAATGAAGAATGAATGGTCCATACGGTATCGGGTCACACATCTCGGGGAGTCGTTGGTCGCACACCTTTCGGGCGTAATATCGAAGATGTCCTAATTAAGGGACGCGGCATGGGCGGGCGCAGACTATATTGCGACCTTTCAATAATGAACACTGGGGGAGGATTGGGGCAGCCCAAACTGAGGGATGAAGCGGGAATGAGAACAAAGTTAAGCAATCTTTTCTTGATAATCTTTTTGGTGTACCGTACTAAAGGGAAAAGGGAACAGTTCGGGAAAAGAATAGATTATACTTAATTGAATACACTAAAATTGAAACACAACTGTTTTAGAATATTGATGATTTTAATGAAAATAAAAAAGGAATGACTGGTGTGTATGCCTGTCTATATCACTTGTCTTTTCTCAGTTTTTTCTGTAACAAAAGCTGTTAGTAATTCAAATCACCTATTTTCATCTCAAAGATTAATTTCCTTAGATTAGGTTTTATGAAAAACTTGCAAATTAACAAACAACAGAAGAGAAAAAGAGCTTTCGTGGACACGGCTAAATGCTTCATCAATCATCAGGATGAAACCTATTTTCGCGAAGGTCCCAAAAACTTTGAAGGGACCAGATCAGTCATCACCGCTGGCACCTCTCCCTTCACCCATCCTCAACGGATAAAGGAAAATATTTGGCAATGAAATCCTCAGGCTCAGTAATTGCGGCATGGCAGCCGAGATACGGCTCCAAAGAATCGTGTTTCAAACGGATCGGGAGATGTTAGCTAAAAACAATCGCTGGTAAACGGATTACTGATACACATGGAATCGGAGACACAATTAACGAAGGAAACCTTTTCCTTTGAATTGATTTTCTTTTGGTATTTTTTTCGACGAGTGTTTTGTCATGTTTGGGTAGGTTTATTTTAGGGACAGAGAGTTTTTGTTGTTGTGAAAATTCTTGTGCGGAGGAGTAATGGTATTGTTTCTTTTTCAACAGTCTTTGTCAATTTGGATAGTGTGTGATACATATATAGGAATCATTGTAAACAAGAAATACTCCCAAATTCAATCAACACAAATTAAAAAAATGGTCGGTTTATCTTTTGGCGATATACAGAGCTGTCGTCTAATGTTTTGTGGTACAGGAACGCATCTGACATCTTGGAACGTAAACAATTGGGCCGCCTTTTGAAGTAAGATCACGCTGACGCTGTCATTTTTTAATTTGATCCAAAGGTTGCGAACCCGAATGTGTTTTTACTTAATTTATAGATTTTCGTGCCGGGGACTTTACGTACTTGTAGTCAGGCCTAAATTGTCCCGCCTGACGCAGGTCCTCACCGGACACGGATGTTTCGGGAGGTACCTGCACCGAATCGGGCGGGAGGAAACGCCCGGGTGTCTCCACTGCGAGGATCGACCGGAGGACACGGTGGAGCACACGGTGGAGGTCTGCCCTGCGTGGGCGGAGCACCGCCGTGTCCTCGTAGCGGCGATCGGCGGCGGCGACCTCTCGCGTCCGGCTCTAGTTCAATCCATGGTCCGGAGCGAGACGGAATGGGAAGCCGTCACCTCCTTCTGCGAAGCAGTCATGCTAGCGAAGGAGGTGGCGGAACGAGAGAGGGAGAGATCCTCACTTCCCGGCCGCCGCGGGAGACGCACCGGGCGTCGGGGGCCACGTGGTGGCTACCGGCCACCGTAGATGCGGGCCTGTGGACGGTTAGCTATGGGCTAGCTAGCCGTCCGTCCGTCTAACGACGACAGGCCGTGTCGACGGCGCGTTCGTGTTCCACGCGCGCCTCAAAGAGATGTCAGCATAAGAGAGGGGCCCGCAAGGGCCGAAGCCTGCCGGGGTTGCGGGACTGTTCGAAAGAGATACCGCCGCCCCGGAACGTAAAGGGCGAGGAAGGAACATGTGATGGGATTTAGTCAGTAAGAGTCTGACACTCCCTCCCGCTCCGCCCAGAGTGGGAGAAGTCATTTGATGATTTCCCATCCTAAACAAAAAAAAAAAAAGGCCTAAATTGTCTTCTCATACCGAAGTATCATCACTTCAATATCCTAACTTCCTAATCCTAAATAATTTTATAAATGCGAAAGTGAGTTTGTGTATTACCATTTCACGCCTAAAC
This sequence comes from Xestia ashworthii, assembly GCA_950022955.1. Taxonomy (NCBI): domain Eukaryota; kingdom Metazoa; phylum Arthropoda; class Insecta; order Lepidoptera; family Noctuidae; genus Xestia; species Xestia ashworthii. The sequence goes on along the minus strand of OX465563.1, from coordinate 2,013,602 downwards.
TACTGAACCGATCATCAAAATTTTGCATATACATTGTTAGGTGCACAAAAACGGACATAGGGTACCTTTTATCCCAAAAAAAAGTAAAGTTCTCGAGGAAAATAACACTTACGTTCTTATAATAATAAATGAAGCCACGTGTCTTCCGAATAATCATTAAATTATTATAACAAGCGAGCAAAAAAAGTTAAAGCGTGCGAAGCCACGGGTAAAAGCAAAGTAATATCATAAATAAGGAGTTTTAAGCCCGTATGGAGAACCAACGGTGAAGGAAAACATCGTGAGGAAACCGGCATGTATTAGAACCAAAAAAAAAATCAAGGACATGTGACATCTACTAATCCGCACTGGGTCCGCGTGGTGGATTATAGTCCTTTACCACTCATAGTGAAGAAGGCATAATTCCCAGCAGTGGGAACATTAATAGGCAGATGACGATAATGATGAAGAACCACAGGTAAACCTCGAACTGTGTAGGTACCTACCTAGCTATATTAGGTACTAGTCATTTCATTTGTAGGTATGTTTTGAAGTTATTACATTTTCGATTTTGTCTCTAAAGCTTCAATATTCTTATTATTTTTCTTCACAAGGCAAGAAAAAGATCCAACAGCTATTTAAAAGCATGTTCGGACGTAGCAGCCGCAGCCGGAGGCTCTGATAGTATACGTAAGTCCTCTAATGGTTATAATGTGTAATTGACGCTTATCTTCGCGATAGAAAAACTTAGTGTCCCAGGTGCAAAGCGGGCTCACAGCTGCTTAGTTTAATAATATTCAATCGAGGGGCTGATTATTTTACTAGGTACGATCAAGTGTGTATATGTTTTAGATTCGTGGAATAGTTTCTTATGATTATTTTATATATTAAGCTTCTGTAAAGGTCTTAAGAAGCGACTAAAGGGTTAGGAAGATTAAAAAAGAGCAACAGTGTCCACCTGTCATTTAAAAAAGAAGATAAAATTAATAATTAAGGACAGATTTCACCAACAAGACTGAATGCGATCATCTTTTTTAAACTTTCACGATCAGAACACATCATAAAACATATAGAAACGGGTATTTATCGCGAGTTTACCTTTAATTTAAGCTTAAATTAAAGGTAAATTCGCGATAAATACCCGTTTACGAAACGAAACGGAAACGGAGAAACGGAGAAACGGGTATTTATCGCGAATTTACCTTTAATTTAAGCTTAAATTAAAGGTAAATTCGCGATAAATACCCGTTTCTATATGTTTTATGATGTGTTCTGATCGTGAAAGTTTAAAAAAGATGATCGCATTCAGTCTTGTTGGTGAAATCTGTCCTTAATTATTAATTTTATCTTCTTTTTTAAATGACAGGTGGACACTGTTGCTCTTTTTTAATCTTCCTAACCCTTTAGCTGAATTTTACATGTATTTATCGCGAATTTACCTTTAATTTAAGCTTAAATTAAAGGTAAATTCGCGATAAATACCCGTTTCTATATGTTTTATGATGAATGCGATCAGATAAGCTGAGATGAAAAGCTGACATTATCAATATTTCATAGCAATTTGACAGTGACATAAGCTTTACGGTTCCTAATGTCAAATCGCTATCGCTGATAGAATGTTACGTCACTTTGTCCCGACCCGCGGTGGAACAATTGGCGATCAAAATTGAATTGTTTAGAACAGACAGAAGGTTTTTACAATACTTACCTTTGAAAATGAATTTTTTGCTAAGACAACCTAAATTAGTCTTCAAGGAGGAGCTCGTGACTAAATAATAACAGTCACTCGGGTCGATCTTTAGGTTAAGCCGTGCTTGCCTAGGTTGGTCTGTGAATGGGTGACCACCCTTACCTACATGTATACCGAGTTTCCTCCGTGCCTCGGAAAGTACGTTAAGCTGTTGGTCCCGGCTGTCATTTGTCCATCTTTGGTAGTCGTTACAGGTAGTCAGTTGCCCAAAAAGTCTGACAAGCAGTCTAACCAAATGCTATCGTATTACCTGCCCAGTATTAACTGGGTTGTGGAGGTCAGATAGGCAATCGCTCCATGTAAAATTCAGCTGCATCCGGTAAGACTGGAAGCCGACCCCAACATAGTTGGGAAAAGGCTGGGCAGATGATGATGATGATGATGCAAAGCTAAATTAATAACAAAGACCTGTTCTATAAATTAAAAATTCTTTTAAAACTCGATATTATACCTTTTAAACTTCTGTACGTTATCACTAGTAAAATATTCCTGGTAAGTGAGAACTCCTAAGCAAACAATACATTTCGTCGGCACATTCTAAAGTGAATTCAAAATACTTTAAAAGCCATTCAAGAAATAAAACTTCTTTCATTTTATTAGTCCCTTACCAAAGGTGTGAAAAGGTACTTTAAATGTCCGCGATATGGGCCCTGAACCTCGTAATGTCCATATATAGGATCCTGTAACTATAACACGCCTCATCAGGCTGCGGTTTTTATACAACCTGTATGTGTATACAGGGTGTTCTTGCAATCTCGGAGTTGAAAAGTGGCTATTTTAACATACTACAATAATATGATAGATTGCAAGAACAACAAGATTACGTAAAGATGTAATAAAGTATGAACCGCAAATCGCTGTGAGTATTGAGAATATTAACAACTAGCTAACCCACGTAACTTCGTCTGCGTCACATAAAACATAAAAAGCTCACAAAAGGAATAAATATTCCCCATTTTTGCAACAATTTTGATTTATGCTCCGCTCCTATCCGCTCCAGGTGTAGCGTGATGTTATATAGCCTATATATAATCTTCCTCGATAAATGGATTATCTAACACAAAATAAAATCTATTTCAATCAGTAGTTCCTGAGCGCGTTCAAACAAACAAACTCTTTAGCTTTATAATATTAGTATAGATGAGCAAAAATAAAAAATAAACTTATTCACTTAATAAAGCCAACTGATGATCTGCTTTATTTTATTTTTTTAATATTTAAGGTAGGAACATCATGTATAAGAGTAAGTCTCTCATAACCATATCATAGTATTAACGAATGGATATATTTTAAGTTTTCCTTGTTAATTTTATTTAAGTGTAATAAAAGCACTTTAAACACATTAAAGCTGCTTGGAATATCGCAAATTACAAATGGAATTTCTGTTTTAAATCATAGCCTAAAAAGTTATCACTTAACTTTTGCCTATACAGCGCGGCGGAAATAAAATCTAAAATCGTCTCGAATTTATTAAGAAAACATAAATGTTTCAGTTATAATAAACCCATAAGCTCTCTATTTGGGTATAATAATTCTTAGGCACTATATTTATGAGGTACTTGATTTGTTACCATACTTGTTTATTTTATTGTACAAGCTGTGAACAGTGGTCTCCTGTAGTTTGAGGAGTACACCAACGATGTACTTCATGTTGCCCATTGTCTATATTAAATGTTTTGTGTCAATGTCTTTTATTGAAGATCCTGAAATAAATAATTTAGGTATTTAAAACGGATTGAAATCAGAAACAAACGTTGAACGGTTAAGTTTGGTTCAGACCACACAATTTATTGGACACAAATATGGAACAGCTGCTGAAAGACGGTAGAAGTATTGGCAAGCCAGCCAGGTAGGTGGATGATATTAAGAAGACCGCGGGTAAGACCTGATGGAGACTCATGCAGACCAGGGGAGCATGGAGCAAGAGGGAGGTCTGTACTCCGGTGTGGGTGGAACAAGGCAGCCGATGATGATGATTGCAGATGACATAATCCAAGGACAATTCATTCGATAAGAGTAAGTAACATATCATAACATCACGCCTTGTTATTCCTGAAAGGTAAAGCAGAGGTGTACCACACAGGTACACCTACATTTCGCCAGTTATGTTTAAGTCACGTGTAATAGGTGACGAGCCTATTGCCATCAACCGAATCAAAATCTAGACTCCTAGAAATTACCGGGGCTGCGGGACTGTTCGAAAGAGATACCGCGGCCCCGGAACATAAAGGGCGAGGAAGGAACATGGATGGGTTTAGTCAGGAAAAGTCTGACACTCCCTCCCGCTCCGCCTAGAGTCGGAGAAGGCATTTGATGGTTTCCCATCCGAAAAAAAAAGACTCCTAGAAATTCCTCCTTCAGAGAAATTCCTAAGAGTAAGTTCCTTGAATATTACTCTGCCCACTTCAGAATTTTAACAAGCTCGAAGATACTTCAATAACTGATAACAACAACATTACCAACTCTAAGAACTTCTAACCATACTTGTACTACATTATTACACTTTACAATTTTATTTAGCGACGCTAAGAGGTCTAATTTTCATGCTAGTAACTCCATATGGGAGTGATTAGAACTGTTAGCAATGTCCTAAGAAAGTAGCAAGTGCGTAGGAAGCTTCAAATTGAGCTACTTTGATTTTGTACGTGCTTTTGTGGGTTTACACAAGTGTGCTTGGAAAGTACATGCATAGGGACTGACAGATTGTGCAATGTGCATAGATAACTTTTCGATCCACTAACGACCCAAGATAACGATCGAATAATCGTCGGGCCTACGCTGTCCCTCCATACTAAAGTACTAATGCTGATACATGATAATATTGTAACACCAAATGATTTGAAAAGAGTAATCATGGAGTTTCTTGCCCGTTCTGTTCCATGGAAACGACCAACACGAACTGTGCATCTGTTTTTAAGGTCTATGTGAAATAAAAACATTTTATTTCACATAGGAATCACTAATCAAACACTTATCAAAACTCAGGAATGGCGGCTCGTGACGTCAGAACGCATTAAAATTATACCAAGGCGTCACGTATTGTCAATTTTAAAAGCGTCGTATCTTCGACAGTTTTGGTTTACTTAACAAAAGAAAAAAAAAATCTTTGATTATCTGACTGATACACTGGCGGACTACCACCAGAAACGAACATGAGTCGCCAATGATAGAAGATACCAATCAAACGAAGATCAAAACACCAATGCTCATTCCTATGGATTGTACCTATCATTACCACTATTCCACTAGCTCTAGGCTGCATAGTCGGCTGATTGTGCCCGACTGGCTGCGGTTGGTCGGGCTTCCTCTCCCATTCAAGAGCATGTCTTTCCTTACAAAATCGTGCCCCCTGGTGTTTCCGGCTTGTCCATGTCAGTCATACTCCTGTCTGGGTGTGGTACTCAATCATCAATCATCATCATTATCTAACTGATAAACTGAAGGACTAATTAGTTTTTTTTGGTCATCTACCCTTTAATAATAGTGATACATGCTATAGACTGCACGAACAGCAACGGCAACGTTGCCGCGTTGCTGTTGGGGTTGCAAGCGCTACTTCTTGATTCTGGTTTCGGGTTCAATTCCTGCAGCCGTGGCACTAGATAGGGCATAATTGTGGAAAATTCTAGTTAGATTACATAGGGATTTCACACAGTTTTTTTCTGTTTACGGCACCCAATTTTGTCCAGACTAACTAACTCTATAATTATATTTCCCAAGCCTACACTAAGTTTTCTACTTAGATTGGGCAAGTAAAAAACTTACTAACTAACTTGGCAACAACTTCTTTTTATGTCGTTCCTTAAATCTTGTGTAACTAAAAAAAATATGGAATCCAAACAAGCCGGGATTTAAGCCCGTCTATACATTTAGTAAGTCGTTAGTAAGTTAGTAAAGAAAGTGAAAGACTACTAGTGCCAACGTCAAATCAGTGAACATTCATGAAGACTTTGAGGCTGTTTCTTGAATAGGGAACATAATGTTTCAAGTATTTTGACATTTCTGGTTATTTCAGTAGTTAGATTTTATTCCTACCAGTCTTATCAACGAGTGTAAGTATTACCAGTTACAGTGATTATGTGGTAGAGGTCAAACAGTCATCCTTTCCATATAAAATATTGGAATTCACCTGTGTTTTGGTTAGACTGGAAGCCGACCCCCAAATAGTTGGAAAAAGGTTAGACTGGCGATGATTCCGCTTTTTTTGAGTAAGTAGTAGTAATATCCATTATTTATGTTGCTCACTTACATACAGCTGCTTCACTGTATCTAGATGAAATGATCTGTTCCACAAGAAATGATCTAAGAGTTAAGTTAACTGGTACTTATTCAGAGTTTATGAAATAAGCATTCAGTATTAAAAAATCGTGACTGTTCAAATGTTTTTGTAACTTTGCACTATTGATTTCATCATCATCATCATCATCGGCCTATTTTAATGTTCCCACTGCTGGGACAGGCCTCCTCTCTATGAGAGGGAATGGGCTATATAATCCACCACGCGGGCCCAGTGCGGATTGGTAGATGTCACATGTCTTCGAATTTATGGTTCTAGGACATGCCGGTTTCCCCACGATGTTTTCCTTCACCGGTTTGAGAGCAGCTATTGAATTAGTCACTCAGAGATTGAAATTAGGTTCAAACCAAAAAGGTTTTTGTAGTATACACCAGATAAAATATAATAAAATGTTTAATTATTTTAGTTAAGATCAATACACTCAAGTGCACGTATGGAGATGAATAAAATATTGGCACTTAAGATTAAAATAGAGTAGGTACAAAGCTAGCTATTATTAACGCTAGCACTTTAGTATGCCATGTACATTAGCCTTAAAAGTTACGCTGTTGAAATGGGTTAAGCAAACTACACTTTAGAATTTCTTTAGCAAACGAACTTTGGAATAGTAATTGTTGACACCGATCGTAACGCACTTCTAAGATACTTCTTTTGATAGAAAACATAGCCTACAATCGGGTACTGGAATTCAAAAATAGTAATGTAACTTTGAAAAAATATTTTTTGTGAATAAACTACCGGTTTTGCTAACACCCGAATTAAATAAACCACCCTGTTGGTATACTAGCAATGATATTTTATATATATATATATAGGCAACTAAATCATTATCGTTATCTACTCAGCCTTTTCTCAGCAATGTTGGGGTCGGCTTTTATTCCAACCGGATGCAGCTGATGCAACTACTAAGGCAACTCAATGAAAATAAAAACTTAATAAAACCAATCAGTTTTTATGTCAATGTCTAATGACAAATAAAATTAGCCAAGCCTATGTTTCAACAATGACCGTATTTTGATGAAGTCTTGGAACAATAGCAAGAATAAAAATAACCATAAGAAAATAACATCGAATTACACCGGTTGCTGTACTTGGTTTCGCAAACTTAAACTATAGTCCTCAATTAACTACAACAAAGTGCGAGCAAATGAGGGAAGAGCGAACTAGTAACACACCGCCCCATCCATAATGATAGGGTGGAAATCAACCCCTGATTGAAGACTAGGAGCTATTTCATCCCTCGTGAGCTAAGGAGGGTGGCAGAGATCACGGCCTCAATTTTAATGAATAGTGTTTCTTTTTTTCTAAGAAAATACATTTCATGAGTTTTCTTGAATTACGAACGTAGAAAAAGAAAAAGTTAAGAAAACTTTAAGATTTTTTAAATAACCTTTTATAAGTATGTCGTTAAAAAAATAAGGGGTGTTTTGTTTACCCTTTGTCCTTGAGAGACGATGCTCTTGATGGCCTTCTGACCTTCGATCCTGGTGACACTAAACTATAGTAGGTATAGTAAGAATGTGGTATAAACTTGATTTATTTAAAATTTAAAACATAACACATTTATTTAACACGATTGTTCACCAAATCATTTGCAGGAAGAACTTGAAGGGATTAAACAAGTGTAAGACTTTTTTTGCTGGAGTTTCTGCATTTTAAAACAAGTTGATCACATAGTGATGGTAACATGCAGCATTATTTTACATAGCATTATTTATTTATATAATCCTACTGTTACCATAAGACAACAGCATTGTCACTTTAAGGAATTAGATTTGAGAGAAGTGATCCGATTCCCTGACTTATAATAAGAGATAACGTGACTTATAAAGACATATTTCACACGAACCGCGATAAAATTACATACAGACAAACAAATGATTATTCCGAGCTTACGAAGCTTAAATAAGATTAAGAATTCTGGTAGTTCACAAGAAAAATTCCAAGGAGTAACAACAAAATCATCTCGGCAAACAAGAGGAAATCACCCTTAAATCATGACAACAGAGTCGAAAATCGCAGCAAAAGTAAACATTATTCGTAACGCTTGTATATTTTACAATGTACTTGCAAACTTGTATTTGCAGATGATATAGTCTGTATCACTGCTGGAGAGAGTACAGAGTCAGTTGACACAGATGTAAGTGAGGAGTGTGAGCCTACTAGGAATGAGGTGAACACACCAAATATTGACATAAGACTTAGTGGATACGACATAGAAATGTGTCCAAATACTGAGGTGTCGATGTGTGTTTGTAGAGCAATAGAAGACGCAATAAGATGGTGAGGATCTGTTGCTGATGGGACACGCGATGGGGGGAACACTGACAGATTTCAAGTGGGCAAACTCATGTTGTGTGCGGATATTGTTTTGGTTTGCGAATCTTAGAAGATGTAGTTTAAGAAAGTATGCCTCGCTTACAGATCAGCTAAAATCGATCTGCATTAGGACGCTGTGACCTGAGGCTGTTGTTAAATGGCAATCGCTTTCAAAGTGTTCTGTACTCTCACTGTGATTTCAGAGATTGACATAAACATTTGGATAGTTTATTCCATTTTTCGTCATACTTAGGTATCACTGATAGGATACTTTGTTTCATCCCTCTTAATTCTTCTTACCTCATCTGCTTAGACTTTTCTCTTCTTTTTTTACTTTTCTTTTTTTTTCTATTGTGGTGATAATGCAGATGAATACCAGTAAATGGAGCGACTGCCTATCGAACCTGCTCATCCTAGTGAATAATAGGTTACAGATGTAGGAAACTGCGATCACAAATTGAGTGTGCTAAACATGATAATTAGACCTCATATTTATTTTAAACTTTCAGAACGCACTTTTCCAAAGGCGGGCTTTTAAATAAGTCAACCTTTGAACCCTGCATGACTTTTGCACCACTTTGGTAGACATTACCGTATATTATAAGGTTTCATATTCAGAGAAACATTCACAGAAACATTTTCAAGGCAATTTGTAAAATTCAAAAGCCCATTTACAAAATGACAATAATTTAATACTGAAATCCTCCATTTGAAAAGTATTTATATCTCTTTTAACATCCTACCTTCCGCTTTCACAACATTAGTTTAATTCCCCTTTCAAATCAGAGCCGTGCTAAGCATCTTAAACGTTTATAATTTTGTGCATTAAGAATTTACTTTGTGCAATGGGTCTACTTCAGTCATTCGCTTCAAAATCATGAATAACTTACGTATTCTCGTTTTGATGTACAATTAACTCTTTCTTAATTGATGAGGCTGAGGCCCGTTTTCACCAAGCTCTGTTAGACATTTAATCTCAAGTTAATATTAACGGCCCTTACTAACGAGAAGGTATGTCGTGGATATGAATCCAGGCAGGCGCGTTTATTTGTGTGGTTGTAACATAACCAGGGCACTGAAAATGTCATGAAGAGACCGACATGTTTCAGAACCAAAAATCGAAGACATCATCATCGCATATATCAACTGGAACTGCGTGGTGGGATACCGCTTACTCTGTTATTCAGAGACGAAATGTGTTCCAAAAGCAACAACGTTATTGGCCTTATTTTTCATGGTTAAATTTAACGAGGCGTTTAATATTTTACAGGTTTTCGTGAAATCAGCCCGCAACGCTAAACGTTACGTACCATTGAAAATTAAATTTTTGGCAGCATTTTGCTTCTGGTTGTGATCTCTGAAAGTGAAAGGGTCTACGATGCCAATTATTAGAGTTGTAACGCTGATTTGATTTTAATTAGGTAGTTAATGACGTCTTTAGGAGGCAGTTCAAATTGCGTACCTATAAGTATGTCATTAGGAAAAGGGGTGCAAAGATTACAAGTATACTTGAAAAGACATTCTATTAATTCTTTCTCATTCTATAATCTCTTTTCAGACATGATGAGAATTTATGAGAGAGAATGTTACGATAGCAATATAAGAACCTGGTAATATCTGTGTGAACTAGGGGTAGAATACAGAGGTACCTCATCACGAAGCCGTCAACCAAGCATTCTGTACATCAAACTAAGTAACTTTACGCAAAAATTATTGCTGGGAAACAACCTTTTTTTTTTTGGGCTAAAAAATCATGTTTTATGGTATAACTCAATGTAACGCACTCAAAACATTGTGCTGATGAATGGATTTAATAGTACGGGGTTCGTGGAGGTATTTAAAGCAAAAATCTTACAATAAAAACTAGTAGGTACCTATTTAAATAAAAACTTGTCGAATGGTTGTAACTTTGACCCCCCATATCTCAGTAACTAGAAGGTTCCCAGGCATGGTGTAGAACAAAAAAATGATCGCAATAATGAGGAGAACAAGTGCTTTTCGGCTTCGTTGAGAGGTGTTTTACACCCTTTATATGTTATTTTCGTGATTTATAATTTAATATTATAATTATGAATTCCATTAAGAATACTTTGACGTAACCAGCCTAAAACGCAGTGGCGCAGCTAGTTCTAGTAGAAACGTGTGGCACAAGAGCCCAGTATCAACTTTTTTTGGGGGCCCTTTGCCGAACTCGGGGTGAGTGCGGCGAAGCCCGAAAAGAGGAGAAAATCTTCGTCGAACAAATGACTTTTTGCAAAGAAAATAGCATCCTGACAATTGGACCTTTCTGGACCGTGATAAGATAATTATATTTTCATGTTATCTCTTACTAGCCGTTGCCAGCGGCTTCGCCCGCGTAAAATTATATACTAAAACCTTCCTCTTGAATCATTCTATCTATTAAAAAAACCCGCATCAAAATCCGTTGCGTAGTTTTAAAGATCTAAGCATACATAGGGACAGACAGACGCGGCGGGAGACTTTGTTTTATAATATGTAGTGATGAAGTGATAGTGATAGTGATAGTGATCATGAAGAATATTTGAGGTTGTGAGAAGATTTTATGACCTTTTCCTCATCAGGGGCCCTCTGTATCATTGATACGGCTGACACAGCGGTAGCTACGCCCCTGTGAAATGTTCCCACTGGTGGGAAACAGTCCTCCTTCATTCACCCCACAGGCCCAGTGAGAGTTGGTGGAGGTAACACGACTTCGAATTTATGGGTCTTGGGCTTGCTAGTTTTCTCAGGAAGTTTTTCATCGCCTTTTAGAGAGTATTTCTAATGAAATAAATTGCTGAAAGTAATATGTCTGCTTGGATTCCAACCTCGAGGCCGAGAATACTGTATTTGAACAAAAAATCACCAAGAACCTTTTCTAAGCTACATAACCAGAAATCAAGAGCGCAACAGTAACTCCAATACAAAATACTCAGTCACTAAGCGAACGCTAATTACCACGTTACTCGAAACTTAACTAAAGCGCGTTTTGTTACCGCTACAGTATAACTCGTTATTACGTGCGCCTCGATGGTTTTGCGTTCATTTGTTTTAATGACTTGCTAGGTTAGAGTTTCAATTGAAGTTGGGTTCAAAGATCAGAATTGTTAATTATAGAAATAAATTATTTCTTTATCAGAACTTGGTGATGTTTTGAATAATCTATTTCCCTTGTTATGTTGATGTCGCAATCGAACTATGACTCAATGTGAAATAGTGCTATTTTGTATTTTTGGTTAACGCAACCAAAATGAAAGAACGAACAAAAATGATTTCCAAAATGCAACATAAGAATACTCTTTCTTCAAGTTCTATTGAAAAAATAAAATAAAAACTGAATAAAACTGCTGCAGGTGCTGAAAACCTCAAACGGCGCAAATACAATAATTTAATTGGTAATTATTGTTTGAGCCGTTTGGGGTTGAAACACTAGGGCCATGGGGTCCGAGTGCCCACTTAGTATTTCGGGAAATCGCCAAGCGGTTGGTCGACTCTTCACGTGACCAGAGGGCGGGCCTATTTTTTGGCCAAAGAATCAGTATTGCCATCCAACGTGGCAATGCTGCCAGCCTTCTGGGCACTTTTCCTGTTGGCAGCGATGTGGACGAATTTTTCGATGCCCTGTAACCCTTTTTGATACTTGTACATATTTTTGTTTCTGTTATAGTGTTAGTGTGTATATATTGTAAATACCTTCACCGATTTAATAGAAAATTGAAAAGCCACAAATAAAAATAACTTAATAAAATGCTGCTATCAACCTTCTGGTACCATTTTGTAACTACTTTCATCATATATTTCTATCTACCCTGTTATAAATTTGGTTGGTATTGTCTTCCTTGATTTATTAACTACAATTAGATATCAAACAAACATCCGGCCTTAACTGCCAAGGGTAGCAACCGTAATAGAACACAATTTGCAACACCAAATTAAACCGAGAAAAAATCTCACCGATCTATCCTGAGCGGTTACAACCGCACACATTTGTTCTAAAACCCGATTATAATCACCAATTATCCCTTTGATCGTGAAAAACGTAAAAAAATCGACCGAATTCGTAAACAAAAGGGTTCGGTACAATTGGAGGGTACTTTAAATTAAACACCAAACAAGGCTTGGGTAACAGAGCACCGGAGCGAACGCACCCGAATTATAAATCTAGGATTGTAAAGTAAATTCGAAAATGGCCTTTCCATTTACAAATTGGGATTCTAAAATATGAACTGGTATTAGCAAAGTTTGAAAAGGCTCTTTTTTAAACTTTAAATAGTATAATAATATATAGATCAGATGAAAAATTATAGAAAAATAAAGTTTTAGACGAGTGCAAAAATTTAACGGAATAGTTACCACTGATTTGCGGTCGACTGTTAGATAATTAACAAATTGACCTTCTACTTATACACGAATAGAAACAAAAGGACCCTTCAAAACTAAATTGATACTTGTTCATCCAAACTCAGTGACTTAGCTCTTTCCACCCCCACTAAAGTCACCCCTCTTTCACCAACTAAAGTTTATTTATCAAAACCCGTGTAGTTATTTGCACCAATCAGCCCCTATTTTGACAGGCAGATAATTATAACCCCTTCACCCCTAGGCCAAAAACTGGGCCTGTCATATTCCCCATTTCATTCTTTGGAAGCCTTTTAAAAAAAATTGGCGAAGGAAGCGTTCATTTCCGCTTCCGTTTGTCCGTCTGTCATAGACACGTCTTTGAAATGGGGTGTTTGTTTTCATTAAAATCATTATGAATTTTTGAATCATATTATTTTGATACCTACCTATTCAACTTTCACCTACAATTCATATAAGGTACTAGCGGACGTCACGCGGTTTCACCCGTAGCTCCCCTAGCTCATATTTATGTGTGTGTGTGTGTGTGTCGCACACACACACACACAATTTATACAGTTTTTTCAATCTATAATATTAGTGCAGATATCAGTTCTTATACGAAATCTCTTAAGGGGCCATTGTTCTCATCATTACGAACATTTTTTAATATGGGACCAAACCCTGAATCGCGAAAAAAATCAGCTGTTGAAAAAAAATGAGACGAGTTATGCGAACATATTGTTGGGAACAGCTGATTTCGCTCCCATTAAAAAAGTTTTTCATAATGATGAGAACAATGATCCCTTAAGAGATTTCGTGTATGAACAGATACACCATATCTAAGGTACTTGTTTGTCAAACGTGAAAAGTATACTGAATTTTCTTTCTTTCTAGATTTTATTTGACAATGCAACCTAACGCTTTTACCCCTATTTTTATTATCAAATCTAAATCATTACAGACGAGTTTAATTTTAATTCAATTGAATTATATCATTTTTCTGAACAACCCTTTTATGTTTTCGTCACGATACGAAATTAAGGGCGGCGGAGGAGGGATGGCTAATACTCGTAAATTACTGAGAAATCACCCTTCGGAATATTGAATTTTCTCAAGATTTTCTATTATTCGCGTTGAATTTATTTTTCTTTTAACAATGTTCTGTTTTGTAAGCGATACATTTTTATTTTGAGAAAGGGTTGAAAAGAAATTCGATGTTAAATTAAACGAATATTGTGCAACAGATGTTTCGATAAACGTTGATCGAATGCCTTAGGACATCTAAAATATGAGAAATTGATATTTTCTCTTGTAGAATTTTGTATCAGTATTTTTTACAAAGCCCAAGTTGATCTTTTGTATTATCACGAAATCTTTCACAGAATCTTTTGTATTGATCGGTGGTTACAAAAAATATCTTAAAAACACAGTGGTTAACAAAGTTATTTGAGTACTTAAAACACAGGTCGTTCAATTAGACAGATAAGAGCTAAGAGACCTTTAATTTCTAACCAGACCATTAAATCCCAACACTATCATAAAACCACACACCATTGTTACGAAGGTGTTAAAACAACCACCCATTTAAATCACGACGGAAATTAACAGTAACACAATAGGCAATAAAAATAAAAATAAAACAATACAAATGATATAACCGTAAAAATCTAATTAAATAAAACTAAGTAGGTTACGGTGATAAACACAACCCTAGTGTCAATCGATCGTGGTATGTACCTTAACCCTTAAAAAAGCGGCGGTGGCTTCGCGTGACCCCGGCAATTAATTTCAAAAGTACGGCAACGACTGAGTGGGTTTTATCATAATTATAAATGCAACGTTTGTAGTGTTAATATGTATTCACTGTGGAACGATGTGCGTTAGTGATAAATAGGTGCCTAATTGTTTATATTATAATAAATAAAAGGGAGCGTGGGGTTTCGAGTGTTGAAAAATTATTTGTGCTTGAGTTTTCGTCGTGTTACATTCCGAATGTTATTAAAATTAGATTGTTGACAAATTGTGCCGTGGTACGGTTATGTGTGGCGTTAAAAATAAAACACCCCATGACTTTCCACGGGTGACATCACATGTGACTCAGAGCTTTATCAGCAGCATTGCTATGTGCTGAAGTAATTATAGAAATAACATACTGTGAAGTGTACATTTTTGATTTGAGTCGACTTTTAGCATTTGAGGATCTTATTCACATAATTACGCTAAGTTAAAAAACTACTAGTCTAGTATCAAATAATCTCCACAGTATTTACGCTGATCAAAGTTCCAAGTCACGGTTTGAGTTAAAGAAACTCTTCACTTCCCGTTAAGAATCATCACTTTAAAATTATTATATGTTCAAGCAACATTACCAGTACTCCACTATCTCAGATCTCTACCTTATAATCTAACATGTAACACTCCACTTGCCGACTATCAAGCTATTTTAATTGTGCCTTAAATGACCCATGATGTTATTAGGGTTAACAACGCTTCGTTTTTTTTTTTCACTATAGTTGTAGCAATGTCGACTTCGTTGATCGATGCTATGGGTTCACTTTGTCGGCGTATAATTAAATAGTTCGCAATGTGTGTATGTTAAGGCTCATTTCTTGGAAACAACTGATACAGTTTTAGTGGAATTCAAGTTTTCGAGCGATTGTTGATAACTTTATGGTTGCAGCGAGTATTATGGTTGATTTTCGTGGAAATGTTAATGGATACGTTTCGGGGAATAGTGTGTATTGTTAATTCGTTTGATAAATGTGAATTGAGATTTTAGGGTGAGAGATAAAGCAGTATCTGTAAAAGCTTTGTATTGCGACGTTAGGTTTTGTTGGATAAAATGCTGAAAGAGCATGTCTAAGTATGTTTCAGCTTTGGCTCCATAGTAATTAGTTAGTTACAAATTGGTTAATTTTCGTAGTTTACATATCAAATTATCCATTATTGCTACGTTTAGGTACCTACCCTCATGTACTTTTACACTTTTGTATTCTAGTTTATGTTTTTGCATTTCAGTATAATTCTTTGCATCCAAGTCCTATAAATGCGTGCACGGACTACCTAAACCACAAAACACACACATGTAAACCACGTTCCACAAATCTCCAACATTCGCTTAACACATCAAAAGTAATTCCTTCTCTACTTAAAGCTCCTACTTTGTACTAAATCTCTTAAATTGATTAACTTTTTATATTTATTTCGTGGCCACCATCGGCATCGCCTTAACGGCGTGTATGTAAATTCAACCTCACACGGCTACTTTAATCACAGGCGATGCCGGGGAACTTAGCTAATGTGTTATTTCGACGTATTATTTAATTAATTGTTTGTGTTTTTATGTTTTTTTTTAATGACACGAAAGTTAAGGAAGAAATTGGTTTCTAGAAAGTACTTTCCTGTTTTGTCTTTTCTACACACTGTCTGTGTCGGAGGTCAAGATATTTCTAACACAATTAAATAATTTTTAGTACATTTATGCTCTTCTAATATTTAGATGTAATTTCCTTTGTAAGTGTTTCGTGCGCAAGAAAATACGTAAGAGCTAAAGTCTTCAGTATTTATCAACGGGAGACCACTGAGGGTCTGAATAATTATTGGATTTGGAGATTTAAAATCACCTAAGTAGTGGTAAGTACGCATCTTTCATACTTATAATTATTCTAGAAACATGGTACTACCGGTGCAATGGCCAATGATATTTTGGCTGCTGCGCTGCATGTCACCGGTTCAGTTCCCAGACGTTACAAATATTGTAACATATTTTATGACCTACAGATACTTGTTCCGTATCTGGCTGTTTGTGAGTTTAATTGTTTGTAATCGCACCCAACATACATTCTCGGGCAAATTGTAAAAAAAACTTTGAATAATGTTTTAATAAATAACGTTTAGCTTCACCGACCGTTTTGGAGGAGATCGTGGCTAAATAATAACAGCCGCTCGGGTCGATCTTTAGGTTAAGCCATGCTTGCCTAGGTTGGTCTGTGGATGAGTGACCACCCTCACATCCCGAGTTTCCTCCGTGCCTCGGAAAGCACGTTAACCTGCTGGTCCCGGCTGTCATTTGTCTATCTTTGACAGTCGTTACAGGTAGTCAGTGGCCCAAAAAGTCTGACAACCAGTCTTATCAAGTGGTATCGTATTTCCCCGTATTTACTGGGTTGTGGAGGTCAGATACCTAGGCAGTCGCTCCATGTAAAATACTGGTATTCACCTGCATCCGGTAAGACTGGAAGCCGACCCCAACATAGTTGGGAAAAGGCTAGGCAGATGATGTTTAGCTTCAGCGACAGGTTAAAATACAACATTAAAAACGCTTCAAAATTGTACATTGTACAATAAAAAGATTAAAAACGTGTGCAGATAAGTACTAGCTCAACAATATATGTAAATTGGGCCTCACACCGTCTCTAATAACTGGTCATGTCGGACACGTATGTTATTTTGACTTTTTAATTAATATCCATATTGTTTTGTGAGTTACTGTTACTTCCTGGCATTACCTACGTGAAGTTTTTATGTTGTTAAGTATTAAAGACGAAAAAATATCTATTCTAAACAGGTTTGAACGTAAATATAGTTAAAAAAAAAAAATGTCGGCAAAACTGAAGAGTCAAAATAATTGAATGTTTTTTTTTCCAACCCTGTGTAATTACGCACTTATTTTTTTTTCAGAATCAGAACATAGACAAATCACCAGTCATTATATACATTGAAAATACAGGTTTAGTTGCTTTCGTCTTCATTCATTAGAACTCATTGAATCGCAGATACAATCCTCACGACAAGATCACAAGATCCTTCCTTTCTCAAAGTCAACGAACTCAAACTTTAATTTTCAAGTCGTCTGTATCACCCCTTTAATTAGCTCCCACAATTCCAATTCCACCCCCGCTAGGGTTGAAATAACTCAACCCTTTCATCCATAATCGTGTGCGCAACACGAAAAATTTATAACGCCCCAATAAATTAATAAAAAAACCATTAGAAAGTCATTAAAATATAAATTAATTAGGCTGGCAACAAAAAAATAAATTAGTGATTTCAATTACTTGCACCTGCGTTTTGAAAATATCGGGTTTGGATGTAAATTATGTCTTAATTTCAGTTTTAGGGGAAGATTTATTGGTGATTTCACGCTTTATGAATAAAAAGGGTATTCATTTGCCTTCTGGTATGATGCATACTTCGGGGTTTTATTATTATCGTAATCTTAAGTATCATCATTAACAGGCTATTGCGTTACTTTGTGGGAAAGTATCCGTAAGTTTGCAACACTTGTTCTTCCTATTCTTGGAAGATTTGTTATTACCCAAGAGTTACTGGATTTAGCCTTTTAACTATGTAACTTACAAGATGAATTCTTGAGCTTTAAACAAACCCAAGAGTCTAGAAAAAATTTAGTCGATTTTAAAGAGTCTTATATTTCTACGGCTAGTTTTAACAGGATTTACAAAAACTTTTCGAAAAGTTATGTCAGTCAATACATTTTTATCTATTTTATCATAGTTATCGCTGGTATAATATCACTTATTCTTTGCCCAGTGGATTAAAAAAAAAGTACTCTTAAACAATCATGATTCTATCACAAACAACGATAATAACAAAACGTAAAGCAACTTCAACAAAAAAGCTCACATTTCTCAACCCAGTGTTTTCTGGGGTCATCGATAGTTCGGGGTCATTCCAATATAAATGGCTTACACAACAATATAATAGCTTATTAGCTTCTGTAGCTTAGAACACATACAATAGAATCCACTTATCGTATTCCGTTATATAGGAATCGGAACTGTAACTGCATTTTAAACTTTACTCTCGGAAGCGTAGAGTTAAAGTTCCCTTGAACAAATTCGTACTTTAAATGTGAAGTAACTTTCAAATGAAATAGGTTAATAGGCTTTTTAACGCCTAAACTTAACTTACAGTTCGTTTAAAACATGAACCATTTAGGTCAATGATTGAAAAACATAAAGATCCGACACTTCTTTGAATGCTATTTTACCTACGCAATTTTGAGAAGAAATCATGTTATGTCGAAATGTCAATCAAAATGATGTTTGGGTTCAGAGATCAGAATTGATATTGAAACCGAAAAATTACATTGGCTGCTTAAATATCTATTGAGTACATTTCAACTTACTGTTTTTTAACACGTTCTAAAGTGATTTCAAAACGTGATATCGTTCCCAACAGAACCAAAACAAATATGAGTTTCCTAGTAAAATTCTATAGAAATCAATAGGTGAAATGGTCTTTTGGCTGGAAACGTATAAGGCAGGTATTCCTGATACCTATTTACGGGAGGCTGGGGCTTCAATTAACATAGGTAAGTATTAACAAGCGAATTTCTAATAAACTCGTTCCTGTGAACTGCCACAGGGACGAATTTTAGGAATCACTAGTGACGTGCTGTTTATAGTTTATTAGAAATTCGCTTGTTAATACTTACCTCTGTTAATTGAAACCCCGGCCTCCCCTAAATAAGTTGATAGGTAACTCATAAGTCGGGGCAGTTACCACCTGGGGCAATACTGCTTATAAACACCGTTGACACATCTATTTCTATAATCTATGCTCTAAAAAATTAAGGAGTCTTGTAGCGACAGCAAATTACACCTTTTTTGTTTATCTACACAGAAGCTGGTTGCTTTCTCTTCGACTATATTGATGACAAATTGGTGATATTGTGTGGTTTGACGTCAGACTTTAGTGATTTATTATCAAAACCGATGAGCACTTAGAAATATGGTGAACCGAGGACATTTTGAGATAAGGAGGTAGACGTGATGTATGTTTGAAGGTCGTTTTGAAATTGATGATTATTTTATGTGATGGAGATGGCTGTGGATTGTATAATAGGCTGTTGTCCGTAGCTCCATGTTCAAAGAACGTAGTTTACGTACGGATGGGAATGTGGATTGATCCACCTCAGCTCTCCGAGAAAGCCCGGCAACGATATACTGAACTAAGGACTGGAGTCAGCCTATTTTGTCCCACTGGTGGACTAAAGCTTTCCTTTCTTCTCTGCGTTCGGTTTTTTCTGGTCAATCTATCACAAACGCCTCTTACTTGTCACGCCAGCGTTTTCTAGGCCTCCCTCGACGACAACGATGCAATTAATACTTGTCAATAAAAGCTTATCAAAAAACATGGATTACTATTAAAAAAGAAAACCTATATTTTACTCCTTATTTTGCTTAAACGATAGCGAAGTTTATTTTTAAAGTTGGTAAGTTAATTCACTTTATTTTTAAAACCTTTAACGTCATGATAATCTGGGTCAGATTTTTAAAAATAAACACAATAATCCACGATGATAACCACAATTATTGCGCGATCACCATAAAAAGCCCCTCTGTATCAATATCAGTATCATATCATCTAACACCCAATTACAAATACCAACATACAGAACCGCGACGAAAGTCATAAAACCTCGTTACAGTTTTTACAATACACCGTGGAACCCTAACATTGATTTACGATACATACGTATTACATTTGGCTCTTAATGATCCTGATTGCGTTAGGATTATTTATCTTTACGACTTACCAGTCAGCGGGTAGGCAGGCAGGCATGTTACAGCGAATTTTATGGGGCAATGAATTATGGTTTTTGGTGAACGGCTTATTGGCGAAATGGTGTCAGCTACAGTAATTTTTGATCTAGCGTTGGTCGTTAATGGCTTATTTTTGAGTTCAAATTTGCCAACAGAAAAGTCCAAGCGATTGGATACAAAATGTCTCTTACATTATTCTCCCACAGTCCACATTGGCAAATCGAGTCCTTTGCAAGTATTCAAGTAATGACAATTATGCAAATTATAATAATATTAACATTTTAAAAGTTAAAATCTATCGACAACCCGCTAACATTACTGCTAGTTTTACAAACTTGTTGATAATAGCGATATCCCTTGATAAATGAATTGCAGAAATTATTAAAATAAATATAATAAATATCGCTGGACATTAACACACAGCGCCATCTAGTGCCACACTAAGCAAGGCTTGTGTCGTGGACACCAGATAGTTGATATACTACATATATACTTTTTTGTTTGTAAATACATACTTATTATACATATAAACATCCATGACTCGGAAACAAATGTCCATGCTCATCACACAAACATTTGCTCCTACCGGGATTCGAACCCAGGACCCTAAGAACGTAAGGCAGCCTCACCCACCTTTACGCCATTCGGGTCGTCAAATCTTTTGATGTTTAATTCATTTTAACACAATTTATTTTAACTCCGCGAATTAAACTGCCACGGAATCATTTATCAAAATAAACTGGTTCTAACATCGGCTCGTGGTGACTTTTAGCAGTAAACTAATCTGTTATCATTGGCGCCACTATTATCAATCGGCGGTGAAAGGCGAGGTGTCGCGGAGACCAGCCACGACCTATCACGATGCTTATATTTGAAGGTGGATTTAGAAGTCGCTGGTGTAGGTAGTTGAATATTTTTGATAAAGAATTATCTGGGAGTGGCATCCATGCACTAAAGCGGTCACAATAAGATGGTAGATACTTGTTCATAATTATTTTCAAGATGGCTAAAATTGTTGAGAGCGAAAAAAGTTTAATAGGGCATAACATACTGGGGACTGGCTGCAGGTCCCACGTTTGTTAATTCTACATCTCACTATTTTGAGCTAGTCAAATCCTGTTTGTAAAAATATCTGACATTTAGGTATGATGGCCCCAATAACATCGACATTTGCTATCTTAGTTGGTCTACATTGAGCTCTCGTTCCTTCTTCATATTAAATGGTACTTTAGATCTAGCATGAGAAGTGTTGGCTGATGGTAGACTCTTAGCAGGTGGTATTCCGCCTGCCCCCATGGGAAACAGTTGTGTGTTAAATTATTATGTACGACTAGCTGATGCCCGCGACTCCGCCCGCGTACAAATTATATACTAAAACCTTCCTCGAGAACCACTCTATTCACTGGTGAAAACAGCCTGAAAATTGGTACAGTAGTTTTTGAGTTTATCGCGAACAGACAGACAGACACGACGGAGAACTTTGTTTTAAAACATGTAGTGATATGTAGTGATGGTACGTAACGAATGTTTAAGCAAATGCAACATATTCATAGCATAGTCCATACGTCATAACTATCAGAAACAATGCCAAAATTAATACTTCTAATCTCTTTCACCGTTTGAATGTGAGCTTATCGCTGTTATCATATCTCTGAAGCATTATTTTATACCGACGCTATCACCAGACCTACTGCATCAGATGGGAATAGAATCTGTGCCCTCGCTGTCGCGATACCACCCGCTGTGCGCCGTCCTGTTTGCTTTACATTATTAAAATCTATTCATACACGATCGGTACTCGTATTGATATGTTCGTACAGATACGTTTGATTTAGAACATGGTTTTTGTCGCTAGGTTGTTGAATATGAGGAAGTAAAGTTTGGTACTATTAGGAAGGTATTTTGACTAGATCAATCTTACATGATGAAGGCGTTTGTAACCTTCCTGATATCAATTGTAATTAAAAGGGAATCTTAGAATGACACCCAACATAAAATACTGGGCCAAAAGTTGATAATTGTAAGCAGAAAGAGGGCGAAAAGAGACATACCAATGAATCCACGTAATGTAGGATGCAATTTCAGTTCTGAGAGCATTTCTGAGCCTCAAAAATTTAAATGTGGCTATTGTATAAAGGGTGTAAGACACCTCTTAGCAAAACCGAAAGGCACGTGTTCTCCCCGTCATTGCGATCATTTTTTTGTTCTACACCATACCTGAGTTGCGGAGATATTGGGGGTCAAATATACAACATTTTGACAAGTTTTTTTAAAATACAATACGTTTCTATTATCAGAATTTAACTTTTAAACACCTCAACAACCCCCGTACTATTCAATCAATCCATCAGCACAATGTTTTAAGTGCGTTACATTGAGTTCTATCACCAAACACGATTTTTCATCCCAAAAAAAGTCGTTTCCCAGCAATCTTTTTTGCATAAAGTTACTTAGTTGGATGTACAGAATGCTTGGTTAACGGCTTTGTGATAAGGTTGTTTACAGCCACAGTCGTATTTTCATAAATCATGTTCCTAAATCTAAACCTAATAATAAATTTTGATGACATGTTGTATAAAGTGTACCTATCTGTACAAAACTTTAAAACAACAAGAGCCATGTCCACAAAGCCCTACATCCACGATCACATAAGTGAATAGAACCGATTACACGCGTCCGCTTCGAACTGAAAGTAACTTACACAAGTTGAGGCGTTCGCTCACTATGTGAGAAGTTCGCCTCGCGACTTGGACCGTGAGTTGGGGCTCTTAGTTCTTGTGATCTCTTCACTTACGGAGTTGTTCGAGATTTTTCGCTAGTGTCAATTAGGTTTGTGTTAACAGTTTTTTGGATTGTAGGAAGGAACAGAGCTTTGAGGGAGGGATAAATAACTTTATAACGTGTCTGTTATTCTCGTAAGGATAGGCAGAGGTTTAAGTTATCTAAACTATGGGTAAAACTATGGGTAATGTGTGAAAGGACGAGTGTTTTGCCATCAAAGATGCCATCAACTGTAGACGAATCCAGGCTCCAGATGTCTTTTTAGGGTTCCGTAGCCAAATGGCAAAAAACGGAACCCTTATAGTTTCGCCATGTCTGTCTGTCTGTCTGTCCGCGGATAATCTCAGTGACCGTTAGCACCAGAAAGCTGAAATTTGGTACCAATATGTATATCAATCATGCCGACAAAGTGCAAAAATAAAAATTTAAAAAAACATTTTTATTAGGGTACCTCCCCCAGACGTAAAGTGGGGAGCGATTTTTTTTTTAATTTTGACCCTGACGTGTGATATATTGTTGGATAGGTATTTAAAAATGAATAGGGGTTTTCTAAAATCATTTTTTGATAATATTAATATTTTAGGAAATAATCGCTCCGAAACTCAAAAACAATGTGTCCCCCCCCCCTCTAACTTTTGAACCATAAGTTTAAAAAATATGAAAAAAATCACAGAAGTAGACCTTTATATGAACTTTCTAGGAAAATTATTTTCAACTTGATGAGTTGAATAGTTTTTGAGTTATATAGCACTTTTTCAAAAAAACGCAAATGATAACTTTGTTTTTCATACAAATACTATGAAAAACAAAGTTATTTTTGCTGACGAAAAATGTTGGTATTTTTAATGGTCTGGGAAGCTACGGAACCCTACAGTGAGCGTGGCCCGACACGCTCTTGGCCGGTTTTTAATGTAAAACCCAATATCTCCTCAAGAGGGCTTGTAAATAACTTGAGAAAGAACGGGTTACCCTTTTGTATGCCAAACGACACGATCTGGGTGCATACCGTGAGTGCTGGTTTTAGGTTTGCCCAGCAGTGGGACAGTCATTGTCTGCCTAGCCTTTTCCCAAATATTTTGGGGTCGGCTTCCAGTCTAACCGGATTCAGCTGAATACCAGTATTTTACATGGAGCGACTGCCTATCCGACCCCCACAACCCATTTAATACTGGGTAATACGATACCACTTGTTTAGACTCAGCAGTGGGACAGTACAGTTTAATAAAAAAATAAATTGAAAAAAACCTAAACAACTCCATACCCGACTTTGGGATCCCAAGACCTTGTAATCAGCAGTAGCGTTTAAATCAACAAAACGGCTCATCATATCACTACCACATGAGTCATACAAAATCTCTTTGTTTAACTAATAAATATTGTTAAACCTAAACAATATTCCATGACCAATCTTCAATTATAATATCATCATCTTCATGCTCTTATCCCATATTACTTGGGGCTGGTAGAACCTGTTTTTTCTTCCTTTCTCCCTGTCAGTCGTCACGCTTTTTTTTTTGGGATGGGAAGTCATCAAATAACTTCTCCCACTCTGGGCGGAGCGGGAGGGAGTGTCAGACTTTTACTGACTAAAATCCATCCATGTTCCTTCCTCGCCCTTTATGTTCCGGGGCCACGGTATCTCTTTCGAACAATCGTCACGCTATCAGTTACTTCTTTTTCCTTTATATCATTCCTCGCTATTCATGTAAAAAGATAAAAAAATACTCAAACGAACAGCTCAACAATTTTACAAAGAGTGCAATACCGGGTCAAATCAAAGAGTACAGTGAAAAAGGTATATATCACTGCCGTAAAATGGAACCGCCCGAGGGCAGTGCCATACGGCGCGTATGTCCAAACTACGTACAATAATTGGTAACTCTTGTTTGTGCGGCGCCCCGGGTTCTGCCCTACCTGTCGTGGTTACGGATTCATAATTGGAAATGCTGTTGGTCTCTAATGTTTGTGCGATGTTTTCTATTTCGAATTTGAAATGGTTGGGCACCATATTGGTTTGAAGTATAGTTGTAAATTACTGCTAGGTTTGTTAAATTGGATAGTGGTAAACGTAGGTCTGTCCATTAAGTACAAAATACGTTATAGTTCAAGAAAAGTTCAAGTGTTGGAAGTGAACTTTCACACACAGGTTTTTAACAGAATCGTATGTATTTTGATTGACTTTTTGGCTGTTACCTGACCTAAAAAACCTTCTTTCCTCTACTTCTCTTATACCCATACATTCATACTCAAAACTTTTCTCACAACATTTTCCTCATTTCTCTGCATCACATGACCATACCACGACAACCGATTACCACACAATGTCATAACCACTTAATACTCTATTTAATATGATTCAAAATAGAGCAGATACTTTTGGTTGTCTTTCCTCAAGTCCTACACTAATTATTATCAATTACTTAGTTGATACTTTCCATGATACTGCCATCCTCCATTACCCTATGTGTCTCACACTCCAGACATTCTTGTCCAAGTAACTTGAGATATTGCGCTATGTCCGCAGTGGGGGCAGCAGACTTGGTGTTGGAACAGGAAGCAATCTTTCATAGTCGATGTGCTCAGGAAATTGGTAGCTTGACAACAAATCGATGGGATGTTTGAATTGTGTTTAGAGCTTCGGTTGGTGTTTACTGTTTCAAAAGTGTCAGAGTTGTAATTGATAATAGGGTAGACGGAAAAGAAAATCTAATTAGTCAGGTAGATTATTAAAAAATATTTGACCCGTATTTTTTCTTTTGTTACGTAAATCAAAATTGACGAAGATACGACGCTTTTAAAATTGCCAATACGTCATGCCTAGGTATACTTTTTAGCTAGTTCTGACGTCACCAGCCCGCACTCCTGAATTTTGATGCGTTTTATCTTTGTCAAATATTCATTGATTTTCAAAAACAAAAAATACGTGACCATTATTTTTCAATTATCTAACTGATGGACTAAATAGATTTGTAATTTTTTGATACTGTCGTCATACCTATTGAGGATGTCGTGGCTAAACAATAACAGACGCTCGGATCAATCTTTACGTTAAGCCGTGCTTGCCTAGGTTGCTCTGTGGATGGGTGACCACCCATTACATTCCGAGTTTCCTCCGTGCCTCGGAAAGCACGTTAAGGCGTTGCTCCCGGCTGTCATTTCTAGATCTTTGACAGTCGTAACAGGTAGTCAGTGGCCCGAAAATCTGACAACCAGTCTTACCAAGGGGTATCGTATTACCCAGTACTAACTGGTTTGTGGAGGTCAGCTAGGCAGTCGCTCCGCTAAAATTCTGGTATTCAGCAGCATCTGGTTAGACTGGAAGCCGACCCCAACATAGTTAGGAAAAGGCTAGGCAGATGATGATGATGTTTAGTCTGTTGTTATTGATAAGGAAAGATAAACTTGGTTTAAATTTTTGGCGATAAATAATTTTGCTGAGTATTGCATGCTTCCTTGTTAGTCTAGTGGTAGCAAATGATACCGCTGAGTGTGTGGTTTTGGGTTTGATTTCAATTTCGAGCAAAGTGTTATTGAGTATTTCAAGTAGTCATTTCTCAGTAGAGCCTATTACATGCTTAAGTAATAATAGAGATATATTTTTCTGCGAAACACTTATAACGAAACCGGCCTGTATTTGTGTTGTGTTATAATATTCGTATTATGCAGCCTGAAATAAATGGTTTATTTAATTATTTATTATTATTACTATTAATAAATACTAATCCACTGCAATACTGACGCTGATTTTACGTTTAGTCACACCATTTATTTACATTTTTAATAAAAAGGTCAACTGGTCTAGTTACTTCACTTGATGGAACCAACAGTTTATTTTGTGACACGTAGATCACCATATGAATTAGAGGTCAATTAATTGGCATGCCAATCTTTTTGGTCAAACAGATATGACATAAAGCTAAGAAATATTAATGGATATAGAGAGATGAAGAACATAGAAACGATGGATGGATTGCGAGGAATGATTTGAAAGGTAAAATAGTAAATTATAGCGTGGCTTATGACTGAGGAGAATAAAAGAAAAAAACTGCGACAGGAACAGTAAGATGAGACATGACCTAAAGCTGAAAGGTCAATGGCTTCCAAAGTAAGCAAACCTTCAACTCATAAGGAAATACACATAAACTCATGCACAGTCAATATTTCGCCCACAAAAACCAATCTTCACATATTAAAACGCAATTGAATGCCATTCATCACGGAACCCTTGCTAAAATCAATCTCACTCCCTTTAAAACTCGAAAAATTTCAACTCAATTTCAAAACCCGACGTCTAAATAAATCTGAAGAACAGTTACCATAGTCCTCATGCCCTTTACGACGAGGAGACGAAAACAAAATTAAAAACTACCCGTACGAGCTTAAATAACCTTTATTTTTATAAACCTACAGTTGATGACGATCGCAAATATTGGAGGTAAGTTTGTAACCGGTCGTTCAAGAGTTGTTCTACTACCGAACTACGCATTCAATAGTGTATATGTATGTATATGTATATTCTGAGGTTTATTTACTTTTAAGTTTTGTTTTGTATGTAAATTATATGTAGTTATAAGCTTGTAAGTATGTGCTTGCTGTTGTTGCAAGTAAGTGTTAGTTAAACATTTGATGGTGTGTGTTATGATTATGATTTAAGATAAATCTGTTAACAAAAAATTAAGAGGCTGTTTCAATAATCCTCTTGTTAAAGCAGCATTTTCATTACTTTTCAGTGTGATTATTACTTTATGGTTGTTAGATATAACACATACGTCTTCGATATTTTGACTCTACGACATACCGGTTTCAACACACTGTTCCCTGTTTCTTTTTCTGAAACCATTTCATCGTTTTCTTTACCGTATACGGTTACTGACTACTAAATGATCTCTAATACACCAGGGATAAGTGTTAATATTTCATCTGTCAGGAATACATTGTTGTTATAGATTAGTTTCTACTCAGCCTGATATATTTCCACAACAACATATTATTATTATGAGAATACCAGTTCTCAGGCCTAATGCAAATTATAGCTATTAATATTTATATTAATTAAAAATTAAAACAGCTGTATAAACCAAGGCACCGCCAAAATTTTGCATAACCATAAATACAATTTTATAGCCCTATTTATATTCTTATAGATTTACAACTTCATACGAGTATAAATGATTTCTTTGAGAAATACTCCTTTTCCATAATCATATAATCATGACTGGCGTGTAGTTCACAAGATTTATACAGGGTTCGGAGTAATAATTATCATTGATAATTATTATCAATGATTGTGCTAGGAATGATATAAACGAAAAATAAGTAAATGGTAGCGTGACGGAGATGGGGGAGAACCGAAGAAAAAAACGTGTTGCGCCGATCCCAATTATCATGGGACAAGGGCAAGAAAGATGATAAATAATTATCACCAAATTAAAGCAAACAGAGATAATGTTACTGTTTGTTTGTTGTTGTTGATATGAAACTGGTAGAAAATGCCCAAGGCATTAAGTCCGCCTTTGTACAGTTTTTACTTGTGCACAAAGTTTTAACAAATAAATTAAGTGTAAACTATCTCTACCATTTACAATTGTAAGTTATAACAGTATCGTTACTGTTAGATAAAAAACGAAATCAAACGATAGTGAACGAATAACAAGCGACTCAAATGCAGTATAATTATTATTTCTTTGGATTTCCTCATATAATATAATCAACTGCTAAGATAACGGAACCTATGGTCAATTTCTGGCCATGACCTCTTCTACTTCCAAACAAACACAAAGAAATTGACACAGTTACTACATAAAAGGTAGTACTTGCATCGGTGATCTCGTATCGTTTATCATCATAAGCAAACAAAATAATGCTGTAAGAGATTCTGCTATTGAGACTAGAGAAAAAAACCGGCCAAGAGCGTGTCGGGCCACGCTCACTGTAGGGTTCCGTAGCTTCCCAGACCACTAAAAATACCAACATTTTTCGTCAGCAAAAATAACTTTGTTTTTCATAGTATTTGTATGAAAAACAAAGTTATCATTTGCGTTTTTTTGAAAAAGTGCTATATAACTCAAAAACTATTCAACTCATCAAGTTGAAAATAATTTTCCTAGAAAGTTCATATAAAGGTCTACTTCTGTGATTTTTTTCATATTTTTTAAACTTATGGTTCAAAAGTTAGAGGGGGGGGGGGACACATTGTTTTTGACTTTCGGAGCGATTATTTCCTAAAATATTAATATTATCAAAAAATGATTTTAGAAAACCCCTATTCATTTTTAAATACCTATCCAACAATATATCACACGTCAGGGTCAAAATTAAAAAAAAAATCGCTCCCCACTTTACGTCTGGGGGAGGTACCCTAATAAAAATGTTTTTTTAAATTTTTATTTTTGCACTTTGTCGGCATGATTGATATACATATTAGTACCAAATTTCAGCTTTCTGGTGCTAACGGTCACTGAGATTATCCGCGGACAGACAGACAGACAGACAGACATGGCGAAACTATAAGGGTTCCGTTTTTTGCCATTTGGCTACGGAACCCTAAAAAATGAAGATTTTAAAGAAATATCACATAAGCTTTAAATTACACATGCAATGCATCTAGCTCTAACCTCTCCGTTTCACCCAAACCTTGAAACTAGAAATCTTACGTCAGAGCTGAAGAAAATGTCGAAAACGCCTACAAATCCTACCAAACAGGTATTATACGAATGTTTGTAAACCAGGAATAGAACCCAAAACCTTGGTCACGACGCTTATCCAATAAACCATCGCGCTCTCTCGGGCACTGCCGTGTGCTAATAAAAACCAGTTTGGGGGCCCTTTATAGTGCACGACTTGGTGAAAGAAATGTGGCTCAGCTTTTTGTTGATGGACAGGTCGTGACGTCTATAGGTGTACAATAAATTCGTAGAGTGGACGACGGGACAGCGAGAATAGTGAAAATATGTGACACAAGAGTTTTGGAAGATGCTGGAGTGTTTTGTGGTTTTAAAATGAATAGGGTCAAGCAGAGGGTAAGGTACACATTACTACATGTTGTATCTTAATCAAAGTGCTAGTTGATTTAATTCAGATTATCAGAGAAACCAGTGAAAAGGCTTTGGTGGCCTAGTTTGTTACTTCTTGACTAAAGATAGATCCTCTTAAGTCACGATTTAGATCGCACAAAATAGACGCAGACATGGTGTTCATTCAGACTGATGATAATGTCTTGTTAGTATTAGAAGCATCAGTATCAAAGTAGACATAGATTTGGAGAAACAAAGCATGTATCTTATAGTAACTTAGTTTTGGGTGGCTGAGTCTTTAGGCGAATCGTCCCGTCACCGTATCGTCAAGTCTATAGAAACCTCAACTCGATCACTACTGCGCTACGCAAAACGTGTTTCTAATACGATTCCGACTATAATTTATGTATATTGCTTTTTGTTTCTGGTCACTCGATATGTTAGGCGATTAAATCTCGACGATTTCGAGACATGGCGCCTCGGAAATTTGGGTCTCGGAATTATGAGTACTTTGGAGTATTCTTCATAAAAATTTTGGATTGTGTCTGTCCCACTTGATTATGGGTGATGTTCGTTGTTGATGCTTTCTAAACGTTGATGTAGGGCTTGAATTATGTTGCATATACCTAGCTTTCTTCATGTTGACAGAATTCATAGCGATTGATCGGCCAGAGTTATTACGCAGGGGGTGCCTTAAGACAGGCCTAGAAAACGACGAAATAGAGGCATTTGTGAGAGATTTCCACACACAGGGAGAAGTGGAAAGGATGATAATTATGGCAAAAAGGAGGCGTCTGATGAGATGAAGAGTTATAGAAGAGTATGGCAGAAGAAGACATTCTCCGCCAACCCCAAATGGATTGAGGAAAGGGCAGGAGTATGATGATGACGAGGAAGGTGGAGGAGGAGGGGGTGGAAACCTGTAGTGTCGTTAGGGAGATCTTTGCACAACAGTGGGACAGTAAAAATAATGTATTTCTTTATTGCACCGTCGTGCCCATAATCACCCTGATTTGCACCTTTTGCCAAAACTGTTTATTGGAGCGGCTCCTTTCCTAACTTAGATTGCGTTTACAAAGCAAGATCCTTCAAGATTACTGTTGGCATCACTAAAGTCTTATGATGTACGCTAGATTAAATCCGGAGCACCCTGTGTAGTAAGCTACATCCCTGCTGCAATCCTGGCTGACTTGCTAATCTTGAATCATAACAACATCTTATAAGCATAGTATGTGCAGACACGCTACGCTTAGTAAATGCTGCCGTATTTCTTAATGCTCCGGTTTTCTTCCGTATTATTTTAGGAGGTAATTCTAAAGAACACATCTACAGTAATATAATAAAGAGGTAAGGTTTTTAAAAGATGGAAGAGGAAATCTTTAGAACTACAGATCCAATTCCGAATATTCGTTCAGTAACAGGAAACTACATTATCTCAGAAGTTCATAGGCTAAACAAAAATAAAACAGGAAAAATCCGATAAAAATGCGAACGTAGACGGGGGTAAAAACTAGTGCATGCTATTCTTGTGCAAACTTGACATCATATCACACTGTACAAGGAAAAATCTTAACAGAAACCCAAAACACATGAACTCAAACTCAAACTCAAACTCAAATCATTTATTTCAACTAGACCATTACGGCACTTTTGAATGTCGATAAAACGAAAAATAAAGCGAAGCTACAGTCACAGACACAAGGCATAATAACTTGAGAAAGTACTGTAGTTGCCCATTCCCTAACGTAGATCTCTATGGAGAAGAACGGGCAAGAAACTCCATGGACACTCTTTTCAATCAAAAATATGTTACAAAATCTTGGTTACATCTTTCATGTTGAGATTATACATATATGTGAGAACGATGTAGAAAGACGTGCACAATAAGAGCGTCCAGAGTAAAAATAAATAAATCAACAATTAAAAATAAAGCAATTCAAATAATCCACGGCAGCTAAGAGATGACCAGTCCCGACTGACAGCGCCCGTTCACGAACATGACGCATGAATCAGCGCCATTCAATTCAACCATATTGTAGGGAACTAAATGACCCGACCCACCCGCCACCATCAGCAAGACATTTAAGCGAGCATGACATTCTCTCAGCCACCAAGGCATATTCAAGTCAATGAAACATAACTAAATGCAAATGGTAGCTTTACGGTACATGGTACTCACACATGTGTTATGCAATTATACAATACTAAGAGATGGAATCTATACAATGCAAGAATATTTTTACAATCTTCTGCAGCTACCACAATAATTGTCCAATAAGTTTGCATCTAAGGTTGCGGAGCAGGACCAGCATTTAGCCAAGCATTTTTATCCTCAATGTAATCCCCCAGCTTATAATATGCTTGCCTACATAGTGTGCGTTTTACACAAGATTTAAATTTCGTCTCATTCAGTTGTAGAATGTGGGGAGGTATTTTATTGTAACATTTTAAACAGTACCCCATGAAAGATGAATCTACTTTAGCAAGCCTGAAACCTGGCTGAACTAGTTGGTCCCTATTTCTAGTATTATAGTGGTGTCTGTCACCTCTTTTACTGAATAAATGCAGATTTTTCCTAACGTACATGATGTTTTCATAGATGTATTGACAAGGTACTGTCAT
Organism: Xestia ashworthii; assembly: GCA_950022955.1. Classification (NCBI taxonomy): domain Eukaryota; kingdom Metazoa; phylum Arthropoda; class Insecta; order Lepidoptera; family Noctuidae; genus Xestia; species Xestia ashworthii. The sequence continues at coordinate 1,980,932 of OX465563.1, read as the reverse complement.
GATATTAATTTCCTTAAACAGTTCTCTTAGAGAATCGCGTCTACGTAATTCATATATGGCTCTGATGGCTCTTTTCTGCAGAATAAAAATAGACTCGATGTCTGCAGCACGTCCCCATAGTAAAATACCGTATGACATAATACTATGAAAATAACTAAAATAGACTATCCTCGCCGTATCAACATCAGTAAATTGACGGATTTTTCTAACAGCATACGCTGCTGAGCTCAGCCGGCCTGCAAGAGATGTTAAATGAGGACCCCATTGTAGCCTGTGGTCAAGCGTAATTCCCAAGAAAACCGTTTTATTGACAAATTCAAGTTTCTCTTGATTCAATACTATGTCACAATCACTACTTTTGACATTTGGTAAAGCAAATCTTATGCACTTAGTTTTTTTCCCATTTAGTACTAAATTATTAGCGGTAAACCAATTATGAACCTGCAGTAGGGCGCTATTTACGTCGTCAAGATTTGTGGCACGTCTGTTTATCCTAAATATTAAAGAAGTATCATCAGCAAACAACACCATTTGCGGATGGTTGTTAAATAAATGGGGTAGGTCATTAATGTATACTAAAAAGAGGAAGGGACCCAATATCGAACCTTGTGGTACACCCATTTTTACTTTTAAACCCATCGAATTTACACCCTTTACTTGTACATGCTGCTGTCTATCATTCAGATATGATTTTACTAAACTGAGCGCAAGTGTTCATGCCACAGATCTCCTATCTTTACAAGAAAACGGTATCAGGGAACACTTAATAAAATCCATAAACGCTTGCAGAACCCCTTATGCGAATTCAAAACCCATAGGCAGAGCTTATTACGCCAATAAGCCTGGCAATTTCGAGCCAGTTTCGAGCCAGATAAGTGGCAAATGCCACATAACACCTCGTGAGCAGCCGATAGCATATCTAAATAGGCTTTGATTAGCCGTTAAAAGATAACTTATTGGCTGTAACTTAATTAAGTACAGTTATCAAGAGATTATTTGGTGATGAGTAGGGATGTGCGTAGGTGCGATTATTCGATATTTTTTTATCGATTCTTGATAAACCTTGATAATCGTTATTGTAGAATAGGAGTTTGAACAATAGTCCAAAGGCATAATAGATACCACCGCCTAACAAATATTTGCAATACCACTTGTTGGCTCGTTGGCTGAGTGACCCAAAAACCAATCAAAAGTATTATAAACTAAGTGGATACTGTTGCATAAACACCAATAAACAATTTTCGATATTTATGCGAAATATATAGTGATCATTAATTTCGATAAATTTAATCTGCAGTTTCGCGATTTTATCAATAGACTCAAACATTATCTACCTATTCATTTAATTTGCCGCAAAAGCGCAAATTGAGCAAGAAACCTGTTGGAAAGCAAGCAATAATACGTAAAAGGTTTTGAAAATGCATCTCCTATGAAAATCATTATTTAAAAATTCAAAGCATCTGGTTGAAATTCCACACAAAAAAGGAATTGAAAATATTATTAGTCACTGCGGTCAGCCACCTCATTATATTAAAACTCTTTTTATAATCTCTAAAATAATCCTTTTTCAAATAATGAGTCAGTTTATTCAGTTACTTTTTATTTTTATTCTTTGATCGATTTCTGCGTATCCGATTATTCGGATTCCAAAGTAGTCGAATAATCACAAGTCACAACACTAGTGAGTCATCGAGCGTTCGGAATCGATCACCATTTACGTTAGGCACTGCCCTATTTACGCAATCGTATTGTTTTTGCGTTGCCAACTGAACTATGATTAAGTGAGCGAACAAACTCGACTGTGCGAATTGTCAGCGAATGGGAATTTAGAAGTTGTATGCGTTGGCGTATGGTTAGGCCCAGCTGTGGATCGGGGATAAATGGACTTGAGATGACTTATCTTTAAGCACTTTGATCGGTATTACTAAGACTGCCCCAGACTTGACTCGGTGTTATTTTTCTTTTGGAATTCTGGATTGAAATCCATAATTTTGTAATTGAATAAAAAAAACTTCACTTTTTTAGCTTTCATAAGATAATCACTAATGCAAATGGAGGAGCTCGAGGCTACCTCCCTAGTGGTGTCAGCGTTGTTTGCTACGCTGACGACACGCTGGTGCTGGCACAGGGAAGGTCGCACGAGGCGGCAGCCGATATAATGACACGCGGGGTTGCGATAGTCGTAGAGAGGATCCGGCAACTGGGTCTCGAGGTGGCACTGCACAAGTCCGAGGCCATGTGCTTTCATGGGCCTCGGAATGCGCCACCTTTGGGATCCTCACTGACGGTAGGAGGAGTATCCATCGGCGTCGAGTCGACGTTGCCCCCAAACTGGAACGGACCGGGGCTGCCTTCTGGCGGCTCCTGCCCAACCTGGGGGGTTATGTTCCAGGGCCACGGTATCTCTTTTGAACAGTCCCGCAATTATGACTAACCCTTTGCTTGGAAAAAAAAAAACAAAAACCTATCAAGGCACTTACAATTTAATCCGTTGCCCACATCTCCAGACGCTTCCATATCAATTCCTACAACTACACAGACACATACACAAAGCTTCGGTACAAACACAACACACACATGGACATCTGAAGAAACCGCGTTTACGAGTCGTCGGCAACACGATGTTTTTTGCATAATTTAATCAACTCGCTACGATCAAACATATGTGTTTACAGAAGGGGGTATAAATCATATAAATCGACACATTACTCCTCCGTACTGTTGAGTAAAGAGAGTTACAGACGGTTTCTGAGTACGCAGCGATTCTGAACCGAGACCTTAAAGTACAGGATGACTTTTGACAATTACATTGATAACAACGATTAATTTTATAAGTTTATTTTTTTATTTTTTTAACTATTCCTGAAGAACACAGCTATTGGTTTTATAGGAATTAAGTTTTATATTGAAATTGATCTCTTTTTGTCCCACTATGACTAGATGGCCATAATAATCGCGGCGTCAGTATCGCTTTTAAGTTCTCTAAAGTCATCGTCTGCCTAGCCGGGTTGGCTTTCAGGCCACCAGATTCAACTGAATACCCGCCTTTTACATGAAGCGACTGCCTGTCTGACCTTGACCAGGTGTATTTTAAAAACAAGAAGAAATAAGCTCTATCTTTTATGGGTAAAGGTGATCCCCTTCACCCCTTAAATAATGAACCCTATCCACCGCCGCGACCCCGTCGTCTCATGTGAAGCTCCCTAACAGATACAGACGCATTAGTAGCGACAAGTTCTCGCTCCAGGCTAATTGAGATCGCTCCGCAGTTGATAAAGATCCCCCGGTGTATACGAGAGCGTACTTATTTCATGTGTGTAGCTGTTTAAGGCGTGAAATACTTACTTACTTATTAAAAGTTTTAAAGACAGAAACGGTTTCACAAGTTAATGTTGTGTGAATCGATTGATTTACATGGAAAGTTTCGCGTTAGAAGGCTGATTTCATGTGTGAGGCTATTCAGATTTTGTTATATTGAGATTTTACAAATAAATCAAATACTTAAATACTGGTTTGAAAACCAAGGAATTTAACGTCGACTTCTTTTATGTTAGACATTTACATAATGTTTAAATTGATAATTTTGATAATCCTATACCTGTTTTATGAATGCGGTTGGATTTGGTAGACCATTTTATCCTGAAATATATAACTGTATTTAATTATTTCAGTCTGTTCTGTAGGCTAGTTTTCACTCAAAGTTACTTCTGATCGCTCCCCGATGTTTGGGGTGCGAAATGCTTACTTCGATATTGTAAGGGTGCAAATTGCTTACATGGTTTCCGACGCATATGTTTTGGAAGTTATTACAAAGGGTTAGGTACCTGTTATTTTGCATAATGTGTAGGAATTACATTGGCGAAACATATGGGGTGTGAGTGAAGGAAAAGGCATTGATCATACTTATTTTGTGTTGTATTACAGACCTTTTTAGTTTCCTTAAACTGTGTTCCTTCACTGTAAGTTACACAGTATATTTGTGCATATTTTCAAGGATCATTTGGCACGTGTGTTATCTAACGCCACTGTCTTGTTAATAAAGCATCAGCTGTCTTCTAGCATTTTTTCAAGTTGATTGGGGTCGGCTTCCAGTCTTCCGGATGCAGCTGAATGCCAGTATTTGACATGGCAATTGCCTATCTAACCTCCAGAACCCAGTTAGTACTGGGTAATACGATACTCCTTCGTAAGACTAGTTTTAAGACCTGTAACGACTGTCAAAGATTTAAAATTATTATAATTTATAACTACATCTTCAACTAGCCGATGCGGCTTTGCCCGCGTACAAGTTATATACTAAAACCTTCCTCGGGAGCCACTCTATCCATTGGTGAAAACAGCATGAAAATCGTTTGTATTGTTATAGTAGTGTAGTTTTTGAGTTTATCGCGAACAGACAGACAGATGCGATGGAGGGCTTTGTTTTTTTAATATGTAGTGATAGCGATATATGTTAGCAAAGTCCGATCTTTCAAACACAGTAATTGTATCTTCTTATTCTTCCTGCATTTTTTTGCTTTTTCCCCTGTCTACTATGTAATGGTGTAGGTACTGATAAAATTGTAATCGACATTTAAAAACTCTTGACCCTTCGAGTTTATGTCTTTACTATCTTTTCTAACCCACCTCGCAATACTACAGATTATTTCATCATGTCAACATAACATTGACTCCACTGCTAGGTTAGTTCGATCGTTCATCACACACTGAGTGTCGGTGGTGACTCACGGCCAGTAGTTGAGACTTTCACCCAGTTCCAATACAACGTGCTCTGGTTATCGCTGACGTTGATGTTTCTGTGTTTTGTGTACATTGCTGCCTCTAATTTTAGGATTCTCTTAAACTAGCACGTTACCCGCGACATCCTCCGCAAAAATTATGATAGCTCGGCTAAGGAGACAATTTTTTTTGGGCCCACCTGGTCGTTGCATTTATTATTCATATTACACCAAAAAAAGTAACCATTTTAGTATAGTATTAAACGAAATATTACATAGAAATGAAACCGGAATCTTAAAATCATAATACGAGTAAATAAGCTATATTATTATGTTAGTTTAGATGATATTAAGTAGTTAATCTCAACTACCTAAATTGTAATATCATCATCATAATCTTCTTACTATTGTCCCAGTCTATTTGAGGTCGACGCAACATATTTTCTTCTTCCTTTCTCCCCTGTCAGTGACGTCACGCATCATATACTCCATTCTCTTTCATATCATTCCTCACAAAATCCTTCCATCTTTTCTTTGACATCCCTCTCCCTCTCCCTCTCCCTCTCCACCCATAATTAAAATTATATGCAACTGCAAAAGATTCTATTTTCATCAGTAGTTTTGGACTAAACTATGAGTTATTTTAAAAAACTGTGGTGCTTGAAAGCTATAGTGAATTCCAAGGAAAGAGATGTCCCAAATTACTGGAAACTATTATGATACAATATTTAACATAATTTCGTAGACCTGAGATTTTTCCGACTCTTGTATTAAATAAATAAATAATAAATATCTCCGGACATTAACACACAGCGCCACCTAGTGCCACACTAAGCAAAGCTTGCTACTATACTACTACTATTGCTACTTGATCTCCAATTTTGACTGCGGAATACAACAGCCTATATTTCCAAGGGTAGGCAGTCGTTTTATTATCATGCTGGTATTCTACGGAATACCAGTTAGACTGGAAACTGTCCCCAACAACGTGTTTGGAAGCTGATGGCTAGGCAGATGATGGTGATGGATGATGAAGCCAACACACACAGTGACCATCAATGTCTAAAACTTGCCATAAAATGCGGGAAAACTGTCTAGTTTCCCCGTTTCTCTGCTAATTCAGACGAATTCGCAGGGAAACGGGTTTTTATTGGCAGATTGGGGCTAACATTTTGAATCTGAACTTTCATCAAAATACGGGACATGACCCATCCACCAAATTTAAATTCAAAACCTAGGCTTACCAGTCGATGTAAATCATCCATTCCTGTAGCTTGCGCATGAGTCACTGCTATGCGCACGCGCATCGTAAGGTGTTACGTGCTGTGAGTCATTTTGTTAGCTTTTTATTACTATCGTGTTCGGTACACTTATCTTTATTGCCGGTTTTAGTGATGTAACTTAAGTAATAGTTTTAGAATTATTAGCTGAAGACTTGCTGGAAAAAAAATCATATGTTTAGGTTCATATGGAAAAAGATGGCTGAGTCATTTTACGCAGTCTTTGAAACTTGGATTATTATTTAATCCACATCTTAAGTTTAATTCTGATAAAAAATATTGCCGAATGACGATAACCGACATGGATGTTGGATCCCAAAAACGTCCAGTTGGCCAAGACTCTAGGCCCTCTAAACTTTTATAGCAATTGCTTTAAAACCGTTTCTAACATCCACCACTACCTGAAACAGATTTTTGCTAAAGATAAGCTTAGTTGCGGCGTATCATCCACACTTGCTTGATATCCCGACGAGTCGTACTCAGCGCTTCTTATCCATGATTATTATGCGCACAGCCAAAATGTGAAACTCTCTGCCGGCTCTTCTCATCTGTGTTTCCTCCCACATTTAACCCCCTCTGCCTTCAAAGCAAGAGTGAACAGGCATTTTCTAGCCACATTTGTTCCATCATCATATACCTCATACTTACATCGCTTTCCATCAGGCGTGATCGTAGTCCAGAGCTAGCCCATTTAGTAATAAACAAAAAAAAAAATTTCAATAGTTACAACAACAAATTAATATTAATAAAGTACTGTTTTAGACTTTCACGGTTTTTCACTACACTTGAAGTACCAGGATTGTATCCGAGATTTTCTTGTGTTTTTTACGAACACAAAAAACAACAAAAGCACAAGAAAATCATGGATATAGGTAATCCCGTAAGTACTTTCTGTGTATTAATAAGGTGTTCAAAAAACAAAGGCTCGTTTTGACATTTGTTAGCGTAATGTTTTAGTAATAAAGTTCATTTCCGATAGCGGTGTCAAGTTACTATGGCCTTTTTAGGGTTCCGTAGCCAAATGGCAAAAAACGGAACCCTTATAGTTTCGCCATGTCTGTCTGTCTGTCTGTCTGTCTGTCTGTCTGTCTGTCCGCGGATAATCTCAGTGACCGTTAGCACCAGAAAGCTGAAATTTGGTACCAATATGTATATCAATCATGCCGACAAAGTGCAAAAATAAAAATTTAAAAAAACATTTTTATTAGGGTACCTCCCCCAGACGTAAAGTGGGGAGCGATTTTTTTTTTAATTTTGACCCTGACGTGTGATATATTGTTGGATAGGTATTTAAAAATGAATAGGGGTTTTCTAAAATCATTTTTTGATAATATTAATATTTTAGGAAATAATCGCTCCGAAAGTCAAAAACAATGTGTCCCCCCCCCCCTCTAACTTTTGAACCATAAGTTTAAAAAATATGAAAAAAATCACAGAAGTAGACCTTTATATGAACTTTCTAGGAAAATTATTTTCAACTTGATGAGTTGAATAGTTTTTGAGTTATATAGCACTTTTTCAAAAAAACGCAAATGATAACTTTGTTTTTCATACAAATACTATGAAAAACAAAGTTATTTTTGCTGACGAAAAATGTTGGTATTTTTAATGGTCTGGGAAGCTACGGAACCCTACAGTGAGCGTGGCCCGACACGCTCTTGGCCTTTTTTCATTTATAATATCATTGATTTGACGTCTGCCAAAACGGACTTCTTAGATTTCGATGATTTCTTTTAATTTAAATGCCATCCTCGTTGTCGCTGATACAATACCACTGTTTCTAGGTCCCCAGGTTCCTTAACCCTTACAATGTTTTCTATCAGAGAACCGAGAAAACTCCTGCATTCTTAGTTTTTGGTGAAAATGTAGCTCTTTGTAGCAACTGACTACAAAATTGTGCTTAAATAGAAACCGCTATTTTGACAATAATGCCCTACCCACTATCTTCTACAATAAATCGGACCACCTAGCTACTCAATTTACGATAGGTAATAGCCGTACATTTGATCATTTTACCTGTGATAGGCCGAACAAAGCGTATAGTATGCTTATAGCGTAACCTTAGACCTTGCGAGGTATGGAGGGAGGGAGGGGGCGGTGCTGATTTTTAATTTAGATAAAAAAACGTAAAAAAGTAGATGCCATCACTTAGCATGCGTGCCGGCGGCGCGCGGACTTGTGTCCTAGAATTGTGGGGGATGGATTAGAACTTATTTAGTTGGGTATTGAGATGTATATTTTTTAGAGTAATTCTCATGTGTTACATTCTTTGTGTTGGTTGTGAACTCAAATATCAGGGTGATTAGTAAAAGAGTAAAAATGATTCCCCAGCACTTGCTGCTGCATTTGCTATTCGATATTTCCTGCACATATGTATACACTTGCCTATTAAAAACCACACTTACCTATTGCCTGAAACTCTCAGATTTTTTTCAGATAAATACAACTTTCTTGTTATAAGGCGCTTCTGATAAAACTAGAAATACACAGGAACTAACAAGTAGGTAAGCAAGCAAGTGAACTATCGATAGCATAAACTATCACTTTTAAGTTATACTGCGTCTTATTACTATACTAGCTGATGGCAACGGATTCACCCGCCCGCCAATTATATTCTAAATTCTCTTGAATTACTCTATCTATTAAAAAAAAACCGTTGATTAGTTTTAAAGGTCTAAGCATACATAGAGACAGACACGGCGGGTGACTTTGTTTTGTTATTAAGTGATGGAACTCATGGAACCAACAACAACGCCATTCTACTTCTAAAATCAAAACATTCTAATCCACCTTCCGCAATCTACATCGTTCCTCTTCCATACTTCACATTATGGGAGAATGTTTACATGGCCCATGATGGCCCATTACGAGCCATGGGAACAATGATGGCGGCCGTCATCATATGACGTCATTACCGTGACAATTGTACTACGCCGGAGGGAAAGCCTCTGTTTGTTTATGATTAGAGTTTTTGTTTATGGTGCTAGAAAGTTGTGCGTTGTCTTTGGTTTAATGTTGTAATTAGGAGGTTTTGGAATGATTTCGTTGTGGTGGTATTAAATTTAATATCTAAAGATGTGTAATTCTTTATGAGTTGAGCTAAACCGATATGATAACTGACGATTCGAATCCCGGTGGGAGCAAAAATGTTTGTGTGATGAGCATGGACAATTGTTTCCGAGTCATGGATGTTTATATGTATAGTAAGTAGGTATGTATATACAAACAAAAAAAAAAGTATATATGTAGTATATCAACTATCTGGTGTCCACGACACAAGCCTTGCTTAATGTGGCACTGGATGGCGCTGTGTGCTAATGTCCAGCGAAAAAAAAAAAATACTTACAACTGCGTGAACCTAATGGACAGATCCACTTAAATCTGTGCGGATCTTTCGTCATCTCAGACACTAATCTAGATGGTCCTCGTGTAACTTAGCTTAAAACTCGGATGTCACGGAGGTACCTCTGAGATTTTTCCGTGTCTCCTTTCAAAGTTGTCGGATAGAAAACATCGACCTCATTCAGTTTTCTTAAATATTATATTTTTGTACGTTTGAAAGTGTTTGTAAAAACCATTTTATAGTTACAAATTGTTCTAATCGCAAAAAAAAACAAAAAGCTGTGCGATAGTTTTAGAGTAAAAGTCGGTCGAAATAACGTTACGTTTACATCGCGCGTTTGTACTAGGTCCTCAGTTCTTGAAGCCGGCTTTCATGAACGAGCTTAGTCTGTACTGTTAGTTACTCATAATCATCTGCCAACTATTTTGATGTCGGCTTCCAGTCTAACCGGATGCAGCTGAATACCAGTATTTACATGGAGCGACTGCCTATGTGATCTCCAACCCAGTTAGTACTGGGTAAGGCGATACCCCCTGGTAAGACTGCTGGTTGTCAGACTTTTTGGGCCACTGACTTCCTGTAACGACTGTCAAAGATCTACAAATGAAAGTTGGGACTAACAGCTTAACGTGTTGTCTTTTTTAAATTTTCACGATCAGAACACATCATAAAACATATAAAAACGGGTATTTATCGCGAATTTACCTTTAATGTAAGCCCGACGTTTCGACCGGATTGCACCAGCCGTGGTCGCGGGGAAACTGAAGTGTGGAGGTACCGCCACAGCAAAGTGAAGGTGTTTATTCAACTACCCTCACTTGATCTTCATAAATGTTAATTAGGGCCGATTCACACTAGGACAGCACACTACACTAACCGTGTCCGTATACTGAGGCGATTTGCAATCCGGTCGAAACGTCGGGCTTAAATTATTATTAAAGGTAAATTCGCGATAAATGCCCGTTTTTATATGTTTTATGATGAGCTTAACGTGTTTTTCGAGGCACGGAGGAAACTCGGTATGTAAGGGTGGTCAAACATCCACAGACAAACCTAAGCAAGTACGGCTTAACCTAAAGATCGACCCGAACTCCTCCCTCCTACGTTAGTTACCATGAAACTATAATAGTGTGTCATTCGATTCCCTGTGACGCACAAACTATTATAACGACCACGTATGCGTTCCTCCAATCAGCGATTATTTCATTATCGGTCCACACTGTTAGCTTTTTTGCGACACTAGTTAATTTTTATTACTGTGTACTATTCTAGATTTGAAATGGTGAGAGTTTTATGCAGCGTGTAATATTCATCATTTTAATGGTAAGGTACACATACCATCAAACTGTACCGGAAGTACGAAACAACTGTTTTTTTTTGCAATTACAATGTTGGTCCCAATGAGATAGTTGTTTAGTAAGATGGTCTGTACTTTTTAATTTAATATACCTACACATTTCTAAAAACTGATATAGGTACTTATGTGCAACGGAATATAGACTGTTAGGGTGATTTATTTGAACCATTGGTTAAAAATCGGTTGAAAACCGAAACATGAACAATTAACTGGCACATTATATTGATAAAATAAAAGGTATTAATCTATGACGTATGTGTCTTTAAATTGAACCGGACTGTTGCTTGCTGCACGGAATATTTATTTTTTGCAAAAAAGGTTTTTATTTTTCACTTTTTAGTGGTTCACATGTGCTTACCCTTTCACAGCGTACCGGCGTGATGTTATGCTATGAACTGGTGTAAACAATAGACAGACATGACATTTCAGCAATCCCAGTCCATTTGCTATCATTCCCAACAAACAAAAACGTCATATAAGTCTTGACTTATACGACATAAAGTTGGATAGCAGTCTTATAATGATAGTGAGATGACTACTAGGTCCTATAGACGTCTTTAATTTAACTTAGTCGTGCGACGAATATGTCATAATAAGCTGGTTTTAGCAACGTTGGTAAGACTAAACTAAACGACGTTATATTACAGTCTTAGCTAAAACGTTTGTATGACAACGCAATAGTCATACTAACGTTTTAGTCCATTAAACGTTTTGAACTGACCAAATTAGGTCTTTGAAAAACCTTTATATGACATCTATGTAATGTAGCAGTTGTATAGACGTTTTCACAGTGACGTTTATATAACGATCACTGTCCTGTTTTACAGCGGTCAATTGTAGACTCTTATATGACTTGGTTGTTTATTTAATACTCAAATATAACCTATATATTACATGACGTCCGTTTAATGTCATGCCCTGACTTTAATCAAACTTGTAGTCGCATTTAAGTCAGGTTTTGACTTTAAAACGTCTAGGCCGCCATATTTCTGCTCTCGTTAGAAATTTATCTAAGTATATCCAAATATTGAACGATCATATTATTTTCAGATAAAATCTACTTGAATGTTAAAATGTTTTGAAAACTGCACTGCACTTTTACTGTGAACAATATGAAAAGGGTTTTAAATTTATGAGGAACCCTAATAACTAGCTGTCATGGCGTATTGCATGGTCTTGAAATAACCTTAATAATAAGACTTTATGTCTTTACAACGTCGTAAAGAGATAAGTGTGTGACAAAAGCAACATGTCCTACATTTTTAGAAATAAATATATTTTTAATAATAAAAATATAATCATTTAAACACAAAATTGCGAGGGGGCATGAAAATTTGAAATAAATACACATAGGTATATTGTCATATAACTTTAATACCCAGTCGAACTAAACGGCATGAGAGACAGATACAGTTATTATTAGCGAGATATATAAATATAAGTTAAATAACACTCGCCTTTTATTTCCTTGTAATTATTTATTTTGCACTCAAATTTCGAAAGTGGTAATTCCATAAAGTTCATACGACTTTTGAATGACGTTAACGAAGTCAGCTTGTGACTTTTGTGTGTCCATTATACGACAATGTTGGTCGTATAACTGGGGCCATTTTCGCGTTTAGTAAACGTTATTATAACGTTAGTGCGACTTAGGTATTACGATCAATGGAATTAAGATAACGTTTACTAGACTTTTGAACGACGTTAAATTGTTAGTTGGGTTTATTGAGGAGTTCCGTTGACTATGTCCGAAGTTCTTCATCAGGTCTTCACCAAATTGAAATGGGACCACTTTAAGAAAGTACTCTTCCAAAAACTACCCAAATTGCATCAAGTGTGCCTATAAAATTTAAAGAGTTCTCTCTATTTCTCCGGGATCCCATCAGCAGATTCCGACTCTTTCAAACAAAAAAATAATATTTCAAATCGGTCCAGCCATCTTCGAATAATCGGGAAACATACATATAAAATAAAATAAAAGGTTCCGACGAATTGAGAACCTCCTCCTTTTTGAAGTCGGTTAAAAAAAGTAAAAATAATTATTAACTGCTGTTGTAGTTTTACTTAACATAAAATAGAATTTTGTGTCACCAGGTCTAAGCTTATTTCTTTCATTAGCTACCAAGAATTCCATAAATGGTTACATTCCAAAAAACTAATTACATGTTCACGATTTTCTTTATAATTTTTTTGGATTGACAACTGATTGATAGATTGACAAATGGTGTATTAATGATACTTTAGTCGTGGAAATGCGTGGGTCGTTTTCAATTAGATTTTTTCTTCTCGTTTTAACGATTAGAACGTCTAAGGTAAAAACAAATATAAAGAAGTGACTGATGCTCACCATATTCAATTCTGCACTCCACATATCTACATTTGTTATTGACCTGACATCTATCGAAGGATCCAACTCAATAGAATCGTCAAAATTAAAAGTAAGTTACTAGAAAAGGTTTTTGTCAGGTTCATAGCGCCGGGATAAAGGCAAAACCAAATACTTATCTCAATTTTTTGCAGTTTTTCACTTAAATATACCTACCACCACATACCACTACCACCTATTAGTCGAATGGTTTTTCTATCCAAAGGTGAAAAATTTAAAAAAAAAAAGCAAAAAAAAACGAGATAGTTGGTTTTGCCTCTCACCCGGCGAATTGACATGACTACAAAATGAATTAGGTAGGCAGTCTTTTATAATTTTTATCGAAAAAAATAAGAACCTACGTAATTAAACAAGTACAAAAGAGCTAAAATAAAGTCACCACAACTTCCTCAATTATTAAAACACAGCAATTTTTTCGCTTCCCGCGGCTCTCCTTTATTCTCGACGAAATTGCTATAGAAATATTAAAGAGTAACACGATATAAAAGGCTGTTATAATAAAAAAAAGTTTCTTAGTAAAAAACCAGTGAAAAGTAAGTAATTTATTCAGCAGCGTCGAGTGTGACTGGTGCCGTTTCTTATGCAAATCACTCAGATATTTACGAGGTAAGGGGTTGTGCAGAGAATAACTTTGTAAACTTTACAGATGGGACGAACGTTTGCGACGGGATTTTTGGGCACGTTTTGGTTTCAAGGTTGAGGTGATTTCAGGTTTAAAATTGTAATGCTTAGGAGGTAGATTTACTTGTCGTAAATTAATTAAAACTGCTGTTTAAAACTCTGCCAAAAAATATTTTCTGTTTGACCAACATGGGGTTGGTGATCAGTTATAATTGTGCTGTCGTGTAGTTGGTTGTGCTCATGCTTTTAATTTATTTTATTAAATAGCTTTGCCGAATCTTTTTAACCAGAATGTGAAAATCAGTCACAGGATGTTTTGGGGAAAGTAATAGCAGTACAGATGTTAAGATTTTGTTAAAATATTCTAATTTAAAAGAGTATTCTAATTTAAAGGAATGGGCAACTAAAGTACTTTCACAGTTTTTATGACTTGTAACTGGGACTGTAAAGACATTTCATTTTCATCTTTGTTTCGACAGTTAAAAAGTGCCAGTAACTATGGTACTCAAAAATCAATGCTTTGATTTTGATTTTCAGACTATCGTTTTTTTACGATTCCAAAGTCTTTCCCAACTCCTTTCATGATTGTTTTGTCTCCCGTCACCTCAAACCTGGCTTCGCAGTACACGATGAGCCATGTTTTTTAATTATATTTTTTGCGATGTACTACATTCACTTCCTACTTCCAAAACAGTGTCGTGTCTACGCCACTTTGCCCACATCACGCTCAGTGCGCGCGTGACGTCGCGACGCGGTTTGTGAATAATTGTCGCGTAGTTTAACTAGCCACACCTTTAGCGTATGTTTGTTTTAATATACGGGAAACTAACTGGAGCTGCAGATTCGTTTATATGGAATAGTTTTATTTAACTTGTTGATAGTACCTCACCATAAGTAATTCTTGAAGATTGAACGGGTTTCGCTGACTGCAGTGGCAATGGCAATAGTACAATATCGTCATCTTTAGAAGCTTTTTTATTGAGACATTGAAACCACCGCCGGGTGCCACTGTGGACTGTCTTCTTTTTTCTTAATGGGGTTTTGGTTTCCGCACTTAGTCCCTAGTGTGAACCATTGTACGTGAGCCCACCTCCCTTCAGGAGCAGATCAAACTTCCTGGTCTTCTCAGAGCATCCGCAAGGGATCATGGTGTTCCAAGGGTCTCCTCGCGAATCTGGGTAAGCCAGCACCGTGTCCTCCGCCTCCATGCTCGCTCTGCAGAGGGAACTCAGTGAGTCAGTGATACCTATAGGGTGTTGTGGGCATTGAAATTGGGCTTTGCCGGTGCGAAATCACAATTACCATTTTGAATAAATGCCTTGGCTATCATTTTCTTTAGACATGCTTGTTCGGAAGTAGGTAGGTACGTAATCATCATCTGCCTAGCCTTATCCCAACTATGTTGGGGTCGGCTTCCAGTCTAGCCGGATGCAGCTGAATATCTGTAATTTACATGGAGCAACTATTCTTATATCCGCTTATTTATAAGTTTTGTGTTGCGTTGCGAAAGTGGTTGTTGGAAGAGTGTTTTTTTTTCTCTAAATGAGTTCTTTCAGAAGTCAAAAGTCCCTGTCAATTTTATACTATAAAGACATATTTAACTGTTAAGTAGACTTAAACTAACAAAAATGTAGATACCTATTACTTAATAAATATCTTAACAGTAGAAACCTGTACTATTTGCATGCTATTTATTGGCCAAATGTGTGTTTCTAAATATTTTATATAAAAACTTCTTGTACGTACCATATTTGATCCAATAAATGAATGAATATGAATATTTAAGCATATAATATTGTAGAGGTAACCTTCTCTAGTAGAGATAGTTGACCTTTTCTTTTTCCTTACCGGAAACTTCCAGACACGTGGCAGGAAAAGTCTTACCTACAGGATGTTATAATATTAACATGAAATGATTAGTTTCTGAGATTTACTTGTTATTATATCTTCTTGTTCACAAGAAATAAAAATAAAAACGACATTTTGTTACCTAATTACTTGGCTACCAAGAAAAACAGAAGAATGTAGTAAAAGAAGTTTGGCCATGCGTGGGTTGGACTCGTGCACCGAAGGTCCCGTAAATATAATGGACTTGATTTGGTTTTCAGATTTTTTCATTAACATGTCCTGTAAGACTGCTTGCCAAAATTCGTGACTCTAGGTAACGGGAAGTACCTAGATTTTGAATTCCTTATGAAATCGCAAAATATGTGACGGTCATATATTTTGATCGCGGTTACTAACAAGTTTGATTTGTTCACTGTTCCGAGGAGTAGCACACCTGAGTGATCATCATCAGCCTATTAATGTTTTCAGTAATCCACCACGCGGGCCCAGTGTGGATTGGTAGATGTCACATGTCGGTTTCCTCACGATGTTTTCCTGCAAACCTGAGTATTCGATATTAATTTAAGCTTGATGGTACCTCCACGCGTTCCTAAAACTCTTGACAGAAAGACAGACATACAATAAAATGATTCTACAAGGGTTCTGCTTTTGCTGTCTGACGTCCTCGATCGACGATCCTAAAAAGTAAGTAGTGAAGTCGAAGACATATCACATCTACCAGCCCCATTGGGCCCGCATGCTAGATCACAACTCACTCCTTCTCATAGAGAGCAGGCTTGTGTCCCAGCAGTGGGCACATTATACGCAGCAAACATACAAATACTACAACTATCAATAACAGTCATCTAAACTCAGTGCCAAATGTCATCATTGCAATGGAATATTGAAGCTATTAGCTCTTAAAAACAGTTCAGACACACTGATCTTATTCAGTATTGAAATCCGCACCAACTCATCCATTTATAAATGAACTAGCTGATGCCCGTGGCTTGGCTCGCGTACAAATTATAAATAGGAATGAATAACCTTCCTCAAGAACCACTCTATCCATTAGTGAAAACAGCACGAAAATCGGTGCAGTAGTTTTGAGTTTATTGCGAATAAACAGACAGAGGCGGCGGAGAACTTTGTTTTATAATAAATGTAGTGATGTGGTGGATACATTTATGTTACTTACTACCCCTGCAGTGGGCTTGATATCAATACGCTTGTCCATTGACGAGCATCAGCCTTTGTAACATTTCACTGTAACCACCGAACAGTGGTTTCCGAAACATGTCTTTTGATATAATTACGAACGGATTGATTTCCGAGTTTAATTGCAGAAAATCTGATATGGTTGTTGTTCTGTTTGAATAATAGGATAACATGCAGTACTAGTTGTAGGTAAATGAGTCCGTTTCGTACTTGATAACGATCTAGATGATTGTGTAGACGTTACAAGTAGCACGTAATTCATTACCGCACAACTGAAACTACACAGTTAACAGTTTAAGCCACCAATTTAGATTGTAAAATGTAAACCAAATAACTTGTTGACCGTTCTTCAGCTCAGAAATTGTGTCTACTTACACAATGTCTAAGCGTACGTAAAAACTTTTATTGTTCATGCTGTGGTCTCTTATAAGTGTACACCTACCTCATACCTTGCGTATCGTCATTACCATCTCAGCCTAGAGACGTCCACTGCTGGACATAGCGCTCCCCCAAGTGTCGCCACATTTACCGGTCCCGTGCGACTTGCGTCCAACGGATTCCCGCAGCCTTCACCAGGTCATCAGTCCACCTAGCGGGAGATTTTCCAACGCAACGTCTTCCGGTTCGCGGTCGCCACACCAGAACTTTTCGGCCCCATCGGCCATCAGTTCTGCTAGCAATGTGCCCTGCCCACTGCCACTGCCATTACCACTTGCCTACCTAATACCATAAGTTGTCTTTTACCTAATAATGTTTAGTGTAAATCTATTGCTGGATATTCCAAAATCAATAAACAAAACCAGACGTTTGAAAAACTTGACCACAGACTTGCTAATTTGAGCTGGGAAATTGGAAAATTCTCATTCTATTTCTTGTTTTTTGCGAATGTATCAAATAATTTACAGGCTTTTTTTAGGTTTTTTGTCACCTTGAAACCTAAAAATAGCATTTACGGATTAGGATATTTAAAGCACAGAAAGAAACTTAAAACTAAGTACGATCCTCACACCGAAATCATTTTAGTTTTTGTTAAGGTTACAAGAGATGAATTAATTTCTGTACTTATTAAGTTTGTTTAAGCTATGAAATAATTCCAAATTATTATTGAACAGACCAAATCTAAACAAAACTATGCTATTACTCGAAAATAACAAAACAGAAACTTAATTTATTCACCAGCGCTGGTTTCACGTCAAAACTCAATAATATTTTTTTGAAACCAACTCGACTGGAATGAGCAGTCAACATAGCTCTGTTTTTTGTCCGGCTTTGGTCCTGTCATGTCCCAAAACACCAACTTAAGTTGACAATCCAAAAATCAACGTTGCCTTCAAAAATGTACGAGAACTTGTCTTTACGAACTGCAAAGTAAACTTGGTGAAGTCCTCAGGGATATTTTAGGGTTGCTTTTCATTTTGTTGGTTCTCTAAATATGTGATTGTTGATATTATTACACAATGCAAGCATTAGTGATAGGTTGATTTGTCAAGATAAGGGTTTCTGATTTCTCATGGGGTTCGAATGATAAACAAGTTTAAGCTTTTCAGTTTTTTTAATGGGAAGATCATTTCTTAAATAATTCTTTGGCTACAAATCTTTTCACCACATCGGTTACACAATGACACAAAAAAGAGCATACATTTTGGCGGATAGTTTTGAGGTTATTGCGTGATGATTAAAGTTCATAAAACTTGACAGATACTTGGCCAATAATATCATTTCTAACAGTTAAAAGATCACCGGCTTATATTCCTGACCGCAATGTAATCTTAAGTCACTTTCATGTCCCAACTCAATAAAATTATAACAAATACCAGACACCATACACATGAGAAACAATAAAGCATTAATGACAAAACGCAAGTGTCGTAAGTAAATTCTTACATAATATATTAACTTCTTGTTCAACAGGAATACCCTCCAGCCGCTGTAGCGCTTTCAAGCGATGTCCAGGTGTCTAGCATTGTAGTACAAATACATGCTGGGGCTATTATAAGAGCACCCTCAATTACATTAATTGGCTTTAGAGTTAAGGGGATTGCTCACTGATAGGAGTGAGGTGTTCGTGTTGACTTGGAGCAGTTACTCCGGTGTAGAAGTTAGTTTTAGGACATGAAAGTTTCATTTTGTAGCTGGCAGCACTTTTCTCAAAGAGGAAGCCCGTGTTCCACCAGCAATGAGTACGTTAAAGACGTAATGATATATTATGTATTTCTTTGTTTAGATTTTATTATCGTGTACCGCAAAGAAAACTCCTCTTTTGATAATGAATAATGTCAGTTTTATCCTCATATCTAACTTAGAATTTTATTTAAAATTGGTTAATCTAAAGTTTAATTTGGAATCCAGCAATCTGATCCTTGAAATTATTATCCACAAATGTAAAACACTACATAAATGAAATGGTGAGCTGGTAATCCAAGTAGTTTCTGTCATGTCAATGGCCTCTCATCTACTAACTAAATCTTTGCCATAATCCCATGAACACACTCCTTTAGCAACCAAGTTTACAAGACGCAACAAAACTGATGGTTACCATTTAAGGGTCATTAATTACCCATACAAACGAGCCCCCACTAACAATGGTATATAGCTACGTCGCCAGTTATTTAGATTGATTCCATGCACCATTCATTAGCGATCGGAGACGGGATTAATTTTAGTTTAAACTTGACGATTA
The DNA here is from genome assembly GCA_950022955.1 of Xestia ashworthii. Classification (NCBI taxonomy): domain Eukaryota; kingdom Metazoa; phylum Arthropoda; class Insecta; order Lepidoptera; family Noctuidae; genus Xestia; species Xestia ashworthii. The sequence continues at coordinate 1,961,502 of OX465563.1, read as the reverse complement.
GTCAGATGGTGACTGATTAAAAGGTTGTGGGAGTTTGCTGAGTGTTTTATTTAATCTAGGTTTAAATACTTGTAAATTTGTGACGGTGCTTATACCTACACATCTGGGTCATCATGTTTTTTTTTATTTGAGTTTTCTACCGCAGACGTGGTGGTCCGCGCTCTTATTTGAATTTATATAATTGTTTGCTGTGTTTGAATTCTTATAAATTACGATCGTGCTCCAACATATGACAGGTTACATTAACCTAAGCTTATTATTAGTAACTTAAAATCTACATGCACATGCACTTTTTTTAGGTCATTTAGGTCATCATGTTGGTCTAGGCAAATCCTACTTCCTATATATCCTACTAATACTATAAACACGAAAGTTTGTTAGTATGGATGTAAGGATGTTTGTTACCATTTCACACAAAAACTACGGAACGGATTTGGATGAAATCTTGCATATAGATGGTTTATAACCTAGTTCAAAACATAGGATACTTTTTATCCCGGTACTAAGAGCCCATGGGATCAAATCTCAAACTTCTCGCGGGCGAAGCCGCTGGCAGAAGTAGTGGATTGATGTAAGTTTTCTGGTTGCTTATGTCAATTCACGTTACTGCATCGACTGGACTAGACTGCATCGTTGGCCTAGTGCTCGCACGCTCAACTGCTGAGCATGAGGTCCTGGGGTTCGATTCTCTGGTCGGGCAAAGTATTATTTAGTTTTTCCATCAGGAATTACTCAGTGGGTACCAAGGATTTATGCCTGGTTGATGTCAATAAGTTTGCCCTTTATGATATGGGACTTGAACATAACTGGCGAAATGTGAATATGCTATTAATAGGCATACATCTTCCTAATACTTTAAATTATTAGGTTGATGTTGATATACTTAATACGGGGGATTACATGCATGATGTTTTGCTAATCCATTATATTTTTACTGTTCCATCATCTTGATCGTTGATTGAATGTCACTTTGTCTAGCTAGGTCCTCTGTCCAGTCAAGTTACCATGCTAATTGTGTAACTCTAGACAAAATCTGCTCTCATAAAGCTTGTGATGATGTCGGCACAAGAGGCGAAAAATAACAAGTTAAAGGCATTTTTAACATTGTAATTTACTATCAAGTTGTTGTAGTTTAAGTTTTAAGTAGTGCTGCCAACAGATCGTCAGGGAAAGAATAAAGTACACCAGTCTTGCTTTAAGGCAATGTATGACAGTGCAGTCACCAATAAAAAAAAACCATATAGGTACTGCATTTTCCCAAATGATTTTAAACCATAAAACTTTGATGGTTAATTCCAAAATCAAATGAGAAATTTTACAGTTTACGGTAACAATATACACAATCAAATCTGTTTCAACGTTTGGCAACATATCGAAAAGGAATGGGTGGTTTGTGACAACTGTAAAAATGGACGGACAACTTACAGCTAAACTTGTATCTGCGTATGACAACATAATATATATACTAACTACATAATTATGTTAACATCATCAATAGGTATCAATTAAGATTTGTGATTATGCTAATGTTCCTCAAAGTTTTGCACACTCAAAATTAACCTTCAAATAACAAAACCTTTTATGTATTTCTATTCAAAATTAATGAAAATTAAACGTTAATGAATGAAATAAAAGAAATTAACATTTGAAATTAAACGCGAAGCATTAAAATTACAATGTGCTTACATTTTACAAACCTTTTTTATGTTAAGTCACGGGTGGCAACTTATCACTATTTATATTTTTTTAATGAGAACGAAACAACTGGAAACATTGATCCGTTTAATATATTTCTGATCGCACTTTTATAATTAAATATCCTATAATATACTGATGGCCTTACACATAAATACTTCAAGCTAATTAAAATCATGTTGCTTTTAGATAAAGTTTGAAATTGCTTGTGTAGTTGTATCAGCTGTTGCAATAATATCGGCTAGAGTACGCACAAGAATTTCACTTTCAATCTATCTATATCACTAGTGTAAAAAGGATACGTTTGTCTGTAGGTAAAACAAATAAATCCCTATGAACTTAAAAATACATAGAAATGCATTTGTCGACTGGACGAAATCTTGAAGGTAAATCTTATAAGAAGGATGTGAAATTTAAATTCATTTAAGCGTAAATCGTAATATGTATCCGTAAAACCGCAAATAGCAAAACAATCATCATGTGCCTAGCTTTTTCCCAACTATGTTGAGGTCGGCTTCCAGTCAAACAGGGTGCAGCTGAATACCGACTGCCTACATGACCTACACGACCCAGTAACTGGGTAATACAATACCCCGTAAAGTACCTCTGTGAAATTTTCATAAAATGTAAACAAATCTGTTTTACATAAAATAAAAGAATAAAAGAAACCAGCAAAACAATATAAATTAAAAACAACAGCAAAACCGCAGGCGAAACATAGTTACCAATAAATTCCGTATTCGCGTGACACCGGCAGATGTTCCTTGGCTTATCTCATCAAAAAAGAAAGCAAACGTAGGAATAGTCCTACATTTCTATATAGGTCATCTACCTTATGTATATTCCTTCAATATAACATATATTTTTAAGTGCACGCCTTCAATTTTCATCAGCATATTTACAAAATGAGATTAAGATGTAATTTCAAGATTGGGGACCTTAATTATATAGTTTTTAGTCTTAACACTTACTTAATTGTGGGTACTTAGGGAATTCTTAATGTGGTCGGTATTTGGATAGGAGCATTTTGTGGAAAATATGGGCCATTGGTAAATATACCAGCTGATGAGATGTCAATATCTTTTTAGTTGAGGACACCTGCAACAGTAAGTAGACTGCTGATGCCTATATGCATGCATAGTTATGGCAATCGCAAACGGAAGGCATTGCGTTGGAACGTCTCCCACTAGGTGGACCGATGACCTGGTGAAGGTTGCGGGAATCCGTTGGATGCAAAACGCACTGAACTGGGAAATATGGCGACACTTGGGGAGGCCTGATATTACAGTATTTTCATGTTTCAGACACTCTATACTTATGAGGAAATATAGTATTTACACACTATAGGAACTTACACTTTTTACTATCATTCATATTCATTATCCTTGTATATTCTTTTTACATCTAAGTCGCGCTTTGGCAGTAACTATTTTAGCTCGCGTTAGTTTCAATCTAGAACGATGTTTTAACATCGATTTTAGCTGAAATAAAAAATATTTTTTCAAATGTGTCAGGAATGCCCTTTTATACCCCAGAATTCTTTTTTTGTTCAGTTTTTCCACATCAGTTGTTTTATTTGTTCTTTCATTCTCTCTAGATTATTTTGATTTTAAAATCAAAAATGTGAGTTGCCTGTATTTAAAACGACCAGTATTATACAGTAAAAAACTTCCTCGAAGAATTCTGTGAGCGTGCTAATTAATTTTATAAAAGTAAGATAAGATACTGTTATTTAGTAAACAATCGTAATTAACTCTAAAATACATTATTTGAGCTAATATATTGATAAAATAAAATAAAATTATATAAATCAAAAGAAACCTTCATAGGCCTAGGCCAGTAAGAAAATTAAAAGTAGAGGAAAAGTAACTGACAGCTTGACAATTGACGTAATGTCAAAAAAGTAAATATTGAAAAATTATTTTTTATTTCAGCTAAAATCGATGTTAAATAGTAGATTGTATCATAAGGGAGCAAAATAATATTTTTACGGCGAGGGCGCTTTTTTGAATCCAGAGCGAAGTGAGGGATTCTAGAGTAGAATCCCGAGCGTAGCGAGGGATTCTTTAGTAGAATCCTGAACGTAGCGAGGGATTCAAAGTACGTCGCCCGAGCCAAAAATATATTTTGCGCCCGAGTGATACACTCTACTTTTCATCACCCACTATGAGAAAATAAAAGGTGCCTCATATTTTATTGTAATATTGATATTTAATGAAACAGAGTAACAACTAAATTGAAATTAAGTAGTATCTAATAATAAAACAACTAAAAACTTATATTTACATTTGAGACATTTTCACAATTTTGAAAATTAATTGTTACAGTTTTATTAGGAATAGAGATTGTTGTAGATTTAATTTTATTCTGCGTGTTTGAAATAATGTCAGAATGTGGCTCATTTTGAGGAAAATGTGACGGTGAATCTCTTTGTTTGGATGTAGATGGGCGCGGCGACAGTGGCATGGATGGATTAACTGAAGGTTGCAATTTAATGTTTTCCACAATGCGTTCACATGTTTTCGCCTTGTTCTCAATGGAATCTTCTATATATCCCTCTGCTACAGCACTCGACTTCCATCCTCCATGTCGCTTGAGAACAGTTAAGTCCGCTCCAGAATCTGCCAACAGGGTAGCAGAAGTGCGACGAAAACAATGTCCTGTATATAGCTTGATATCTGGTAACTTCAAATAAGTAGCGATTTCTTGTGGCATGTAAGAAATTTTATTTTTTCCCATAACTTGTTTGAAGCACTTGCCATTTTGATAACGGATGAAAAACCGATTGGTCTTTATATCAGCAGGACGCAGGTCCAGGTATTTCTGTACAATAGTTTTGTATTCTCCTCGGATTACGAAGGATCGGTCAATTTTTGTTTTTGTGTCTGTCAGCTTTACTAACAGTAAATTATCCGAGTGATTTTCGACATCATCAACAGTTATTTTTAAAAGTTCATTGCCACGACAAGCTCCATGTACTCCGAAAATTAAAGCCACCTGTAACAAAACCGAATGTGAATAAGACAAGTACCTATCTATCGAAGTACAGGTTACAATAAAATGCGCATTTTAAAACACTGGTTATACTTTACTAATCCACCATATATACATACATAGTTACTTACTTTTACGGCAAGAAAGATGTTGTCGGGTGCCTCATTAAGGAAAGTCTCCACGTTTTTGACTGAGAACACTTTGGATTTTTTAGGTTTAAATCCATCAGACATCCTCTTCAGATACGCTATTAATTTCGAATATGTGTCCAGTTTTACGTCGTTATTAGAACTGACTGTTGATTTTAGCATTGAGTAGGTACTCCAAAGTGTGGAAGGTTGTTTAGTTTTGGCTAAGTACTGGAAGTAGGCCAAAAACACAGATTCTGAAAAATTCTTGGCGCCTCTTGAATTTCTCCATTCAATAAAATTACCATAAGCTTTCATATATTTCTCCCGGGATTTTGCAGGTAGTAGATTATCCATCACATTTCTTGCGTCAGTTCTAATACTATCAGGAGTTAATTCTATACTTTCACTGTCACTTGAAGAACTCATTTTTCAAAACAAAATCATGAATTTCTATCAATCCGTGAAAATTGACGAAAACGCGGGCTATAGTTCGCGCGTTTTTAATTTTATTTCTTTTTTTTTTGTATTCAGCCGGCGCGCGGCGCTACTATGGGCCGTCGCACCAGCCAGTCTTTATTCAAACAATATTTGCGTTCGATTTCTTGGGCGCTGAACACAAGATGTTCCAAATTCAAAAAGTGCGCGGCAAAGATAATTGCGGCGCACTTATAAAGAGGATTAAAAACTCATTACTGCCCGCTAAAAGTTTCTTATAGAAAACACCACCTTTGGGTGCACTTAAAGGCGAACCAAGTCGTCTTTTTCGAATAGATGGGATGAAAACATCGTTCTAGATTGAAACTAACGCGAGCTAAAATAGTTACTGCCAAAGCGCGACTTAGATGTAAAAAGAATATACAAGGAATTACGTCAATTGTCAAGCTGTCAGTTACTTTTCCTCTACTTTTAATTTTCTTACTGGCCTAGGCCTATGAAGGTTTCTTTTGATTTATATAATTTTATTTTATTTTATCAATATATTAGCTCAAATAATGTATTTTAGAGTTAATTACGATTGTTTACTAAATAACAGTATCTTATCTTACTTTTATAAAATTAATTAGCACGCTCACAGAATTCTTCGAGGAAGTTTTTTACTGTATAATACTGGTCGTTTTAAATACAGGCAACTCACATTTTTGATTTTAAAATCAAAATAATCTAGAGAGAATGAAAGAACAAATAAAACAACTGATGTGGAAAAACTGAACAAAAAAAGAATTCTGGGGTATAAAAGGGCATTCCTGACACATTTGAAAAAATATTTTTTATTTCAGCTAAAATCGATGTTAAAACATCGTTCTAGATTGAAACTAACGCGAGCTAAAATAGTTACTGCCAAAGCGCGACTTAGATGTAAAAAGAATATACAAGGATAATGAATATGAATGATAGTAAAAAGTGTAAGTTCCTATAGTGTGTAAATACTATATTTCCTCATAAGTGTAGAGTGTCTGAAACATGAAAATACTATAATTATTTTTTATTTCAGCTAAAATCGATGTTAAAACATCGTTCTAGATTGAAACTAACGCGAGCTAAAATAGTTACTGCCAAAGCGCGACTTAGATGTAAAAAGAATATACAAGGATAATGAATATGAATGATAGTAAAAAGTGTAAGTTCCTATAGTGTGTAAATACTATATTTCCTCATAGGTATAGAGTGTCTGAAACATGAAAATACTATATTTCCCCATCGACCCCGAGAAAATTTTTGGTCTAGAACAAAAATTTTGTAAGGTTAAAGTATAACAGCATTCACAAAACGTACATACTTCATTCAATCACACCGACATCTTACGTAGTTAGGTCAGGTAGGATTCACATTCAATGATCACTACTCAACCTGATAAGTCAATAACTTTAAGGCTTATTTTCGGAGTTGTAATCCGCTCTCGTCTAAAACCCATAATGAAATGAAATATAGAGATTTTTTTTATTAGTTTAACAAGGGCTTATTTTTATGGAGTTGTTAGCCGCTCCGAATCAACTTTAGTTGATATAATTATATGATAAGGGCTTATTTTTATGGAGTTATCAGCCGCTCCAATCAACTTTTAGAGTCGATAGTAAGAAACAAGTCATACTAACTTGTAGAGTTAGTTGATACGAAGGTTAGGTAACTTGTACCTAAAAGCACTTCTTAGAGATATCTGATGGGAACAGATAAAAAGAAAGATTAAAAAAAAAAAAAATCTTATAATGGTGTAAGAACCGATGAATGAATTATAAAATAAATAGAGTTTTAATGGGCCACAAAGAACTCTATTATAGAAGAAGGAAAGAAAAAAAAATGAGTCATGAGTATGAAGAAGAAGTTTATTTACATAATTATATACATTATATTTTAAGGTATTTAATATGCCATTTAGCTTGGTTGCCATTAGAATCCTCAAGTATATAAACTAATGGGGATACTTAGTTTCTGCTTTGTTAAGAAGTTCAAAGAAAATAATTCTATTCATGATTAAATTAAAGTTTTGTATTAAAGGGAGGAAAAACGATAACTCAAGAGAGTGAGTTTTAAAGAAGACTTAGAGTTAAAGAAAACTCAACAACTCAAGAGACGACTCAAGAGAAAACTCAAGAGGACTCAAGAGTAAAGAACTCAAGTGTTAGAAAGTACTCAAGTATTAAAGACGAGAGGACGAGAGGATCCTACATAATAATATCGTAAACCGATGATTTTAGTAATAAAAACTGAAGAGGGTTTTTATTTAAAAAGTTCAAGAGCCCACGACACTATACCTACCTTGATATAAGTGTTAAAGAGGAGGACTTGAGTGTTAAAGAGGACTAGAGGAACCGATTTAATCACACGAAAAAAAAAAATTTTTTTTTTTTTTTGTGTTTTTAAAGTTCCATCATGTTAAGAACGACAGGATGATGGGTGGCAGGGGGAACAAATTTTTCGTTATTTTTGCGATAGGACGCACCGTTTCTGAGATATAAGCATTTTTAGAACTTGCTATAATAATTCGATGACGCGCATCGTATGTTAAAGTGTGAGAGTGTGTGTCAGAATGAGATGAGAGTAAGTTATAAGAGAATAAGCCAAATAAGAGTCTACTACGGGATCTGAAGTGTGTCTGAAGTTAGATACTTCTATTTAATAAGTCTCACTGAATTCACGGTGAAGTTCGCCCTCTGAAGAGCTGTATCTTGGTGGCGCTGACGCCCTGACGCGCCCCAAGTCTTGAAGCTGGACCAGGAAGTTGCCGATCCTGAAGCCTGACCTGGAAGCTGTACTCCACGTTGTCTAAAGAGCGGGACCCTGAAAAATACCTGCCAAGTATTGTGAACTTCCTCTAACATTTTTTTTGTGAAGCGTGATAGATATAGGACTTTTATTTAAATAAATTAATTGTTTGTGTTACTTTTTTTTTTTGGGATAAGTAACACGACAATATCCTGCAGTGGCCGTCTTTCGGTATGATATGCACAGTTTTGTAAGCATACATAGTCTTAATACCAGCACAGAAAACCTTGCCAGTGTGTCTTCCAAAATCGTGGTAACTTCCTGGAAAGGCCTGAATACTCCATATTGTCTTGATTCTGATTGTTTAAAAATGGAAAGTGTTGTGATGATCCATGTTATAATACTCCTTTCTTTCTTCCACTATATAGCCATCTTCTATTATAGCCATGTCATTATAGGCATAAACACAGCCAAAAAATGTGCAATTCTTATTAATGGTCCAGGTCCTCGATTACCGGTGTACCTTTCATTCTAATCCTTAGGTAACAGACAGATAGACCACGACTTTTATCAATGATCACTGGTCATTAAAGACATGTATCATTTCTTAAAATAATTTTTGCGCGGCGTGTCAAGTCCTCACATTCCCAAGTTAATTATGATGATTGACCTAGTAGGCTTTATTCGCAGCTGTAACAACACCGAATATTATTATTTTGACACTATTAAAACGATAACATAACTACAAGCTGCTGTTAATGATTAAAATCATTCACAGAATTATCTTGAGAGCAATCAGCAGCCTTCGACACGTTACAAAAGTTGAATGTCTGTAATAATGTACGAGTATTAAATATTATCTTATCTCGTAAGTGCTTACTTTAGTACATTTTGTTAATTATTTTGATCTTCGCCTTTGTTACTTTAGTAGTACTTTACTGATTGACTCAGATCAGAATCGCGAATATAAAATCAGTAAGTCACTTTCGATGTTACGTATTTTTTTTTTTAGCTTGTACTGTCCCACTGTTGGGCAAAGGCCTCCCCCAATTCCTTCCATGTGCTCTTTTCCTGTGCCGCCTCGGACCTACCCTCGTGATGCGCGTCCAAATCGTCTCGCCACCTTTTTCTGTGTCGGCCTCGGCGGCGCTGTCCGTCTTCCGGCAACCATCGTGTGGAGACCTTTGCCCAGCGGTCATCGTCCATGCGACTGACGTGACCCGCCCAATCCCATTTTAGCGTAGCAGCCTTCATGCCAACGTCCACTATGCCCGTTTTGGAACGCAACGTGGTGTTTCGTGTGTTACGTATATCACTACTTTTTAATTAGCCTTTTGAAGATTTGAGCTAGACAAGACTAGCGACCAGCAAGTTTTGTCGACGGAAGAATCGACAAAATGGCAGATTTCTTTTCACAATCTGTCATTTCGTAGATTCTTCTGTCGACAAACCCCGTTTCCTATGGTGGTCATGTGACGCGTGCAGTGATCCATATTGGCCTTGAATCAAGACAATAATAAGTCATGAGACTTTTGCCCAGCAGTGGAATAATGCAGGGCTCTCGTATTACTAAACATGGTGTGGTTCTACTTTAAGCTAATAGATTATCGTATGAGTTTCGTACACACGACCTCTCAAATTGAGATAGTTCCGCTTACTCACATGAAGGCTTACAAAACAATATGCTTTTGGCTGTGCACCGGCAAATGTGAAATGCACAAAGTATTGTCGAATTGTGGCATTCAATGCACAAAGTATTGTCGAATTGTGGCATTCAATGCCCGATGTCCAGATGATTCGAATATCATTATCTGCCCAGCCTTTCCCCAACTATGTTGAGGTCGGCTTCCAGTCTAACCGGATGCAGCTGAATACCAGTATTTACATGGAGCGACTACCTACCTGATCTCCACAACCCAGTTAATACTGAGTAATACGATACCACTTGGTAAGACTGGTGTCAGGCTTTTTGGGCCATTGGCTACCTATAACGACTGTCAAAGATGGAGAAATGACAGCCGGGACCAACTCAGCTTAACGTGTTTTCCGAGGCACGGAGGAAACTCGGTATGTAAGGGTGGTCACCCATCCACAGACCAACCTAGGCAAGCACGGCTTAACCTAAAGATCGACCCGAGCGGCTGTTATTATTTAGCCACGAGCTCCTCTCGAGATTCGAATATATTGTACCTTTAAAGTTGTTATTATAACCGAAGACAACTCTAGATTAAAGGCCGTTTTCTATAACTCACTAACGTTACGTATAACTGTTAGTTATTATGCCTACTTCCGTAGCTATCGGTGTTTCTATAAACAAAGAACATAATATCCGTGTCACCTATCCGTCACTTGAAACATAGAAAAATCATAGAAAACTTTTCTGTGACGTTTTGTTTCAAACCGGTCGTAAGCAAAATCTCAAACTCACAGAGAACCTACCAAAACTGGCTAGTAAGTTATTGAAAATGGCCGTAAATCAAAGGGAAACTTCTTGAGTAATGTTGACAACGTGGTCACAAAACGCCTTTCACACTAAAAGGAAACAAAACATATCTTGCTTGTACTGTCTGATAGGTCCAGAAGTGCACCTTAGTACACACACATTTCCCAGTTAAGCTTTAGCTCTCTATAAGAGGCGAGCTTATTGCCGTCATCACTAATCCAGTCTGCTAGAAATGTATACTGAAAAACTAGAAAAACATTTGGCCCGACTTGTGAATCGAACTCAACCCCTCTTGCTTAGCAGAGCTGGCGACTGGACCAACAACTTATATCCAACCTTCTTTTTTACCTCAAAGCTTCAATCCAACCATCCACTACCAATAAACCCACACAAACGCAACACAACCCAAATCACCAATCACCATTCAGTCCAAAATTAAACCTTAATTCAGCGGCGAGTCGACGTTTACGCGAAGTCATATCACCAATTACGGACATAAATTGACCTGTACCACGGCAATCCAGACGCAAAGCCAGGTCTAGTGAAATAAACCTCTGGCACTTTGTCTATGTACTAGTATTAAACCCCGTTAAAGCTTGTAAGTGGTACAAGAGTGGAGATTGTGGGGTTTTTAAGGGGGGTGGCAAGTTCAAGATATTGGAGTACTGAGATGACTTTGTTGTCACTTATGTTTTGTGTTTGGTTGGAGGTGTGAGTTTTATAAAGGGTGTAGAACACCTCTTAACGAAGCCGAAAGGCACTTGTTCTCCTTGTCATTGTGATAATTTTTTGTTTTACACCATCCCTGGGAACCTCTAGTTAAGGAGATATTGGGGTCAAAGTTACAACTTTTTGATTTTTTTTTAAATACAAGTTTCAATTGTAAGATTTTTACTATTATACCTCCACAAACACCGTTCTATTTAATCTATCCATCAGCACAATGCGCAATTTTGAGTGCGTTACACTGAGTTATACCACAAAAAGTGACTTTTCACCCCAAAAAAACGTTGTTTCCCAGCAATAATTTTTGCGTAAAGTTGCTTAGTTTGATGTACATAATGCTTGGTTGACGCCTTCGTGATGATGTGGTTATCAGCGTATATATGTAACAGTAATTGAGTCTTCTGTTATAAGTAGACATCGGCTAAGTAATAAGGAGAGCAGCGGTGGCCCAGTGGTGGTGGTGGTGATGGTGGTGGCCTCAACTTACGAGCAGTAAATCGTGGGTTCGAACCCAGAAAGGCGCAATACTAAATGTAATTTATTTCATCATCACTGCTCTAAAAATGGTTAAGGAAACAATCGTGAAAACTACAGTCAGTCGACCAAAACTACAACCCCACACTGGGCCCGCTTGGTGGATTATTGCCCACTCCCTCTCATAGATAGGAGGTTTGTGGCTTATGTCCCCACCAGTGGGAACATTATAGGCTGATTATGCAATAAAATAACTGCCGCAAAACAAACCTATTCTTGCTTTGCCAAACTTGTAGTTTGTATTCACCAACGTTTCTCTTTTTCTCTTGATTTCTCTTTTGAGATATTCTCCTGACATAACTTGGTACCTAACCCAAAACAGAATCCTGTCGCCACCATATGAAGCTTAGAGCTCCTAAGAAAACCGCCAAAATGTTCACAAAGATGGTCAGACTTTTATCTGAGAAAGATAAACGCCAATAGTCAACAGCCAGTCCTATCGTTTAATGGCAGCTGTTAGGTAGCAACTACCACTGTCTACAGGAACCTCCCTTAGTCTACTTCTTACTTCTTTCCAAATCGCTCGAGCTCATGCCTAGCACCGCGTACAAAGAGCAACAGAGCGGGCACGCACGTCCGATATGCCGCGAGGCAATCCGACCAGGGCTGGCTCGCACCTGGCATTAAAATGTACTATTGTACACACACACACAGGATTTGCCCAGCATTCGTGCCTAAGCTGATGATGATTGAATCATGAAACAACAGAGTGAGTTTGAAGGGTAACATAGTTAGAAGGTTGTAAATGTGTAAGTGTGTTTGTTACTGGGATATACACGAGGTTGTTGCATCATGTCCGGGCAAGTACCATTTTTACAATGAATTATGTACTTTCTTAGTTTACCCTCAATATGACTGACATCGATAAAACCACAGACCGACGTCTGGGAGGAACTTTTATCTGAATGGCAATGTAGGTGGGACAATTCCATCAAGGGCAGACACCTACACCAGTTCTTTCCATCCGTTCGTGAGCGGCTGGACAGGACATGGCTGGAGGTTGATCACTGTGTTGCCCAATTTCTCACGGGTCATGGCAACTTCAAGAGTAAATTATTTTCCTTCAAACTTGTTGACTCGCCTTTTTGTCAATGTTCAACATCTGACTGCGAATATGAACAATCTGCACATCACATTTTGTGGGAGTGTAGTCTTTGGCAAAATGAACGCAATATTATGTTGGATAGTGTACAGGTTACATCCGGAGTTATTTACTATACGGACCTTGTAGAAACTAGAGCAAATTTCCGTGCGTTCAAGCGTTTTTGCCATACCTATTATTGGAATCAAATATAACAACTTAGGACCCATTAACGTTAATATTTATCCGTGGTGCTAGGCAACTGGGCCTATCCCAGTTGTAAACGTCCCTTTTGTGCCTATTGGCCTTGTTTCGTTCTGTCTCCTGCTGATATGGAGGGAAGTGGAAATTACAGTTTTTTTTCCTACTCCTCCGCTATACTTTCTGATTAATTTCGTTGCGGGATCCAAGACAGTTAAATTCATTCTCTGGGACTTCGTCGAGCTTCATTGTCTCGGCGCTTTTCTGGTGGTCGCCACTGTTGATTCTGGCTTTCAGGAGTTACAGTGGTTTGGGCGTGTGTGGCGGGCTGACATCGATAAATCTGAAATCGCCAATCCGTTTTGATACCTAGTTCTTCTACTAATTCTATATGAAATAATGTATACATAGATACTTATAAAATCAGTCAGCAAGGTTAGTTGTGACTAGCCAGAGTGCGCCGGACGCAGTTTTAACGCACCTCATAATATACCTATAGTTATGATAACAGAGTTTGATCTCATGCAATCATTTGAAGCCAGTGGCCTGGTAATCGTCTCAAAAGTAATATCGTAAATCGACACGAAAAGATTTCTCTGTAACACTGCTCATCCCTGAGTTTTCGGCAAAATTAAATGCAAATCATCTGAAGCTAGAAAACATATCCGTTGGTTATTCAATTACACTTGAATGCGAGAATTGAGCCCACGATCTTTATCACAGAAATTGGATGCTTACAACCGCTATAAAAGTTGCAGTGCCTGCATAATAATCATCATGATAAAAATCATACTTTTACCACGCAAAATTATACTTCGGTAAATATCAAATACACAGTGGTAATTACTGAATTCGGGATAGCGATATCTTGGTAGTAAATTGGTGTTTTATGAGAATGTGCGAACGATAGAGAAAATGTAGTAAATGTTAATATATGTGCATTTATAGGGGCTTATCAGGCCGAAGGCGCGAATATTAGCTTTTGCCAGAATACGGTACAATTAACGATATTCAAGGAATATCGCATTATTATCGTAATCGCCCTTTTAGCAGGTGGTTTGGGGGAAGCAATAAGAAGTTAAAGTGGACAGGTACTTTCATACGATGGCATTTACCATAATGATTACTATTGAATAAGAAAGTTCAAACGTCCTAAACTTAACAAAAAAATTGCACGACCACTAATTAATCAGTTAAATTCAATTCATTATGGGAGTTACAGATCCTCTCAATTTCTTTTTTATTCATCAGCATTCTCACTGCAACATCAAGACACAGAATATCAATCCTAAGAGTAAGGTCTGCAGTAATAGTAGTACAATGCTACCGAAACTGAAAACTTCATTTTCCGCGCTTGTACACCTGATTGTCTCTAAAGTGGTGGTGTTTATTTTGCAACTTCAGTAATAATAGTCAAAAGTACCACAGTAGCATTTGCCTCGGAAACCGACTTCCACAAGCTAAACAGCATTCGGATAAGGAAACGAAACAAAACAGAACTTCTCTAGAATGTCCCTAGACCATTGTAAAATTTATCAACAGAAATGACCAGCTTCAGAACACACTTGACTAAAGAACGGGAGTTCCACACAAAACCTGAATTGCCAAACTTACAACAGCTGACAAAACTTCTTGTTCTACCCTATTCATAGGTAGCAAAACAACTTTATACCTTGATGGGTACAAACACAGCTTTTAATCTCCAACATGGGATGTTAAAGCAACAATGGCACACGCACTGAAAACGTTTTTGAACAATTTACCTGGATCTCATTCAAACGGAACTTAGGTCTTCTATTAGTATTTTGTTATCTAAACTAATATTTTAAAGAGGAAAGATTTGATTATTTTTTTTGTTTGTTATGTTTTAACAAGAATTACTCAACTGTTTTTTAAAATTCTTTCGCCATTAGAACTTTACATTTTTACCAAGTTACATAAGCTATAAATTATATTGATGTCATGCAAATTGCCCGAGCTATCACAATTTTGGCGGATGAAGTCGCAGGTGAAGTGCTAGTTTGAAATAAGGACACACTTTCATTTTAGTTCCGTGTAATAAGGAACAGGTATATTACCATCAACTGGGTAGAAATTTTTGATGAAAAAACTCAATGACACTTTCCCAAATCTGATTCTCAAATCAAACCCAGGACCTCTTGCTCAACAGTCGCCGGAAGAAAAAATGGCGAAGTGTCCCAAAATTGTGAAGTCATCGAAACATACATTCAGATTACCTTTGAATTTTAGGTGAGCCCAAATCCCGTCAAAACACAATTAATCATGCGACACCTCTCGAAACCGAATCAGCACACAATGCGCCACAGCCTAAAGATTACGACACACCCTACGTACAGCTTGCTACAGTACTCAAACACAAACGGAGCGGAATCAGATAGACTGCGCACCATGCATTGGGATCGCGGCCCGGCAAGCCACGAGTAAATCCGCTTTGGAGTCAGGAAGGAATCATTGGGTGCTATTATGTTTGGGATTAGAGGGTGCAATTGATGAGGGAGGAAGAGGAACTGGCTTAGAGTAAGTTATTAAAAGAGAAGCCAGTTTGGAAACATACGTGCAATATACCTACCAGCATCATCGTCACCTGCTTGGCATTTTCCCAACTATGTTGGGTTTGGTTTCTAGTCAAACTGGATGCAGCTGAATACCCTATATTTTTCAAGGGGCGACTGCCTATCTGATCTCCGCAACCCAGGAAGTACCGGGTAATACGATACCCCCTGGTAATACTGCTTGTCAGGCTTTTTGGGCCACTGACTTCCTGTAACGATTGTCAAAGGTCTACAAATGAAAGCCAGGACTAACAGCTTTACATGTTTTCAGAGGCACGGAGGAAACTCGGTATGGAAGAGTGGTCACCCATCCACAGACCAACCTAGGCAAGCAGGGCATAACCGAAGGATCGACCCGAGAGGCTGTTATTATTTTAGCCATATAACGGAAATAAAAGTAACAACTGTGGAATAACTATGTGCTCAAATTAAGACAATAAACACAGAGTTTGTAATTGCTGTGGTTAGAAAGACAAGAATAAAATAGTTTCTGTAAACCCTACACGGGTGCACAAATTCAAAATTAAAAGTAACTTATTCGAATTAGGCTGAAAATCAGAACTTATTGATATTCAAAAGTCGTCTGTTTCAGGATGTCAAACATTTAAACGAAGATAAAATACTCTCTAGAATGAAGACGGATTTTTTACTCTGAGCCGTAGTTAAACCTTCGAAATTGTTGTTGTTTACATTAAAGTCAGCCATGCTTAAAACATCATACCTCGATCATCAATCAGGCTGTGAAGCGTGGTTCATTACGGCATTATCCGCAGCTCGCTCATCCGCAGCTAATAGTGTCCCGATTATCAGGGTCACAGGATCGCACTGATTTCTGCAGCTCATTAAGATGAGGGTAGGTAGAGGTAGGGTTATTGAGGTGTACTTGAGTACTGTATACAAACATATCTATCTATGGACTTGAGTAAACTTTACCCAATTAGGTCTTGCATGGGCTAATTGAGGATTCGAGTGTCAAAATAACAATGTCGCTTTTATACATCACCACTTTGGAATATTACAGTATTTTCTGCTGAAAATCGCCATTGCAATGAACGGTATAAGTTCCATTTATGGAAAACTAGCCGACCCGACAGACGTTGTCCTGTCAACTATGAATATTTAATTCGAATTGACCTACTATCTACCACCTACCCACTACCTACCTACCACCTACCCACTACTTACCTACCACCTACCCACTACCTACCTACCACCTACCCACTACCTACCAACTACCCACTACCTACCTACCTACCCACTACCTACCTACCACCTACCCACTACCTACCTACCAACTACCCACTACCTACCTACCACCTACCTACTACCTACCTACCACCTACCCACTACCTACATACTAAATACCCACTACCTACCTACCACCTACCCATTACCTACCCACTACCTACCTACAACCTACATACCAACTACCCACTACCTACCTACCACCTACCCCTACCTACTCAATACCTACCCACTACCTACTGACGGAAAAAAAAAAAAAAACTAAAATAGTATCCTATATATATGTCTGTCTTCCGGTTCTAAGCTACCTCTCCACCAATTTTCATCCAAATCGGTTCAGCCGTTCTTGAGTTATAAATAGTGTAACTAACACGACTTTCTTTTACATAACGAAATGGGAATTTTTTCCACTTGTTCACACCCCTCTTTAATCATAGTCATAAAGCCTTTTCTATTCTCTCTTTCAGACGCAATTCTTGCTAATATTGGGAAAGTAAGTCTGTCTGTCTATTTAGCACACAATTAGTCAAAAGCATAGGTTAATACTTAGTATATTTTTATCCAGGTAACCCCAGGGCCCCTTGTGATGATTTCGAACCTTCGGTAAATCGCCATCAAAAGCCAGAGTTGCAATAAAAAACTAAGAGATCTTACTAATTCCACTGGCCATTATTGCAACGAACCTGCAACTCTGCTCGCCCCACACCAAACTCACTTACATAACAACCACTTGGAACCAACAAGTCATGCTGCTGAACTTAAGAGCAGTTTCTATTTTTCACACGTGCCCCGTAAATTCACATCCACTGCGGATCAAATTAAAGTTTACACCACTTTCACGAGGAATTACAGTGCATGCCTCTAGTACACCATCAACGGCCTTTATAGGCGCTATATCATTGCCGAGTTATTTTGAACGCGAGTGTAATTTGGTGTGGTGTACTTTATGGGAATTCTCCCGTTTAGGATGGTCTTACGAAAGTGTACAGGCGCCTTTATGGTCTTGAAGTCTACATGTGTGAGATGAACATTGAGGTGGAATACTGACAATAGATTCAGCAATTTGTGATTTTGTTGTTCTTTTTATCGATTCTGTAAATTCATGCAGGCCTGATTTTCTGAGATTTTTCCCACACAGTGTCTAATAGAAATCAATAGTGAAAAGATTCATATTAATTTATTTGCGTTCTACAAGGTAAAACCTGACGTTAACAAAAGGCTTAGAGCTAAGAGCCGTTGTTAGACCCTGTCCGTTCACAGCAAAATCTAATTCTTACAAGCTAGAAAATAAAATATATATGAAATCAAATAATCACCCGAAGAATAACAACATACTTTGGTCCAGAATGTTGTTATTCCCTATCTTTATTACAGTCCAAACGCATATAACAGTAAATAACGTAAATATCCTAGAAACTCCTCCGCATATTCTTATTCTCCTAATCCCATTAATATTCATATCTGGTCCTGAACCTAGAAATGCACGAGCGTAAACTTTAAAGAATGTACTAAACTCGTAAATATTTTAAATATACGCTCTTAAAGTCACAGTCGATACACTGGTTCCAAGATTGGTAGCTGCTGGATAAGAAGTAAAGATATGTTGAGCTAGAATGTTTATGGAGTGATAACTATCGTCATAAGTACAGATCAGATAATGCTATTGGCAACTAAACACTTACCAAGTTCAGTTTCGTCATCGGTAAACTTGAAATATGTAAATGCAATGTGCAAATAAAATATAGAAATATATAATAGAATATTTCTTCAGTAAAGTATCCATGACTCAAAAACTGTAAGTAAAACTTAAAACTATGTTAGTAAGCACTGAATAAAAGCAAACGACACATCACGAATGTCAACTGTGTGAACTGTCAACAAGTAGGATATTGAGAGTGATGTAAATTGATGTCATTGTACAACAAGAACACTTCGCTTTCACCTATCTGTGTTTAAAATACCTTTATCTATTCTTAATATTATATAGGGGGAAGATTTGTATTTTTGTATGTAACGAATTATTTTAAAAATCACTGGACTGATTTGAAATAATCTTTCAGCAATGGATAGCTACATTATCAGCGAGAAACATAGGCTACTTTTTGTACTCCCTATACGGGAACAAAGCGGGTGAAACCGCGTGACGTCCGCTAGTTCAAATATAAAATGCAAGATAACGTTTCTTGTGAATTTGTAATATCAACAACACACAAACTCCTTATCCAGCATTCAAATTCCGTGCACAAAATGGAAGCAATCAGGGTCCATACCGGCGACCTCATAACTCGATAGAACATAAATTTTTACAAGACGCTAAAAGCATGGAGTATGGTGGAGTGTGACACGTAAATTGTCATCAGACTTTTATGTAGCCATGAAACGTGCTCAGTCATTACTTCGGGAAACGTTTCATGAGGTCTCGGCTTTACTGGGGATGGCGGAGAGTTTTTTTTAAGTATCGTGATGTTTGAGATCTACAAGCGGCAGAATGTTGAAACATCACACTTTAGAAATTAGTGGAAAACTACTTCATTTACAAAAACCGGTCAAATGCACATGAAGAGTTCGGTACCAACGTAATAGCCCCTTAGCCCCTTAGCCTAATTTATTTTACACATTCTGCGAAATATTCAGCTGTGTACGTATTACGGATCATGAGGTAGGTACATCCCACTGACAGATAGACGGACGGACGGACAGCGGAAGCTTAATAATAGGGTTCCGTTGTTTTAGTTCTTTGGGTGCGGAACCCTAAAAAACAAGGCAGTTTTAGTAAACAAAAAGTCAGTTTTTATTGAAAGTTTTTTCACATCTAGTCGTGAATTTGATTACCGTATCAAAGTATCTTAGGGCTTTGGCAGGTTGCAATCGCTATCTAATCGTTTTGTATTTCTGAAAAGTACCTCTTTGTCTAGGCCTGAGCTCATTTAAGACCAGACATACTGTAAACCACTATCAGAAGATTTAATATGATTATTCAAATCAAAAACACACAAGAGACAGTGACCTCTGAGTACCTATGTTTCGAATGTTTCTTCGCAGAGAAGTCAGGAACGAAACACCGGCCCTATAGATCTACATAGTATTAAAACATAACTTGATATGACATATAAACATGTTTTGTTAAACCTTTACAGAAATAAATTTGATTTATGATTTAAAACCCTGACTCGTTTACCTACTTGGTAAAATAAGTACCACCTTCTAAAAGCTTACAATTTCTGCAAAGCACCATCCTAATAACAGCGGCGAACACCAACAATTAGTGGCGACAACTCGATGTTTTCTTCCGATAACAGTCGCTCTATCGCCTAGAAATAATCTCGGCCAGGTGGGGAGGGGGAGCAGCTGCTTATCAACTTTCTTCACCCACTGATTAGAGGGTGATAGTGATAAGTGTACTGATTATAGCTGTAGCCGATTGAGTGGGTTGTGTGGTTGCGAAGTGGTTTCTATTTAGGTCCATGTTCACCAAAAAGATGACGGACGATTACCTAAAAACAGCTGTTTAAAACACATTTTTGTATTGAAACATGTCACATTGACAGCTGTTTATAGATAATCAGACTGTTATCTTCTCGGTGAACATGGACCTTAGTGGGCTTGTAGGTACTTGTTGGTTAAACGGATTAAATTAATACGTAGGTACCTATTATAAATATCTCTGGGCATTACACACAGCGCCATCTAGTGCCATACTAAGCAACGAGGCTTGTGTCATGGTCACCAGATAGTTGAATATACTACATAGATACTTTTTGTTTGCAAATACATACTTATTATACCTACATATAAACACCCATGACTCGGAAACAACAAATGTCTATGCTCATCACACAAACATTTGCTCCTACTGGGATTCGAACCCAGGATGCAAAGAACGTAAGGCAGCCTCACGCCACTGCGCTATTCGGGTCGTCAAATATATAATATTATGCAGATTATCTCGTTGGTTACGTGGAGGAGCTCGTGCCTAAATAATAACGGCCGCTTGGCTCGATCTTTAGGTAAAGCCATGCTTGCCTAGGTTGGTCTGTGGATGGGTGACCACCCTTACATACCAAGTTTCCTCCGTGCCTCGGAAAGCACGTTAAGCTGTTGGTGGCGGCTGTCATTTGCCCATCTTTAGCAATCGATACAGGTAGTCAGTGGCCCAAAAAGTCTGACAACCAGTCTTTCCAAGTGGTATCGTATTACCCAGTATTAACTGGGTTGTGGAGGTTAGATAGGCAGTCGCTCCATGTAAAATACTGGTATTCAGCTGCATCCGGTTAGACTGGAAGCCGACCCCAACATAGATGGGAAAAGGCTAGGCAGATGATGATCTCGTTGGTTACGTGGTCGCTAGCTAAGCATGAAGTCCTGTGTTTGGTTCCCCAGGAACTTTTCAGCAGCGGGAAGTCTGAATTTGTATCATGTTGGTAACAAAAGGTTTAGCTCTTATAATATGCATGGGAATTGGGAATACTTACTAAAAAGTTATCATCTGCCAAATGCTCTTTGGAAATTACAGGCAAGTTGTTACAATTTTTGTAAATTATTGATTTCCTGTGAAACGAGATTTCCTAGAAAGTGTTAGTTAGGTTTTTCTAACTAAAGAAAATTAGTCGGATGAGAAAAACCCAACAGCAGATTTTTAGAAAATATTGATTTCTGTGAAAATATCTGTGGCTGGTTTGTTATTAATACCACTAAAATTATCTAACTAAATATTTTAGAGCAGTTTGACTGACCTTCTGAAACCTATTCTACTTACTTAGGTCCATGTTCACCGAAAAGATAACAGTCTGATTATCTAAAAACAGCTGTCACTGTGACATGTAAATCCATACAAATTGTGTTTTAAACAGCTGTTTTAGATAATCAGAGCGTCATCTTTTTGGTGAACATGGACCTTAATCCTGTAACTCAATAAAAACACGCCGAGCCAAAAAACCAGACAAAATACATTACAATGAAAAAACCCAACGAATTCCTCAATAAATACTGCATCAACATTTGATTTATTATCTGATAAAAGCAACGCTAGGGATGCGAAAAACTACAATAAAAATAATAATCGTTATGCAAAACACTGTAATGGAATCACTCAATCGGAGTAATGTAACGAACGATTGATTTATTACTTGTCGAGTAAGAAAAATGACTAAAATACTGTGTGCGGTTTAGAGCTGACGGGGCGGGAACGATACGAGGTTCCTTCAGAGGGTTTTTTGAGGGCACCTATCGGCACGGTTTGAAACAGCTTGTGGTCCATGCACTAAAAGCGAATAGTGCGACGCGTGTTGAGTATGAGATGTCTTTTTCGCTTTTATTCCATTGACGGAAAGCACTTTCTGCCGATTCCGCATCAATAAGTGTAGTCACTCCCATTTTGTATCAACAAGATTTGGTACTATTCGACTTCTGATTGGTGTCGTCGATTGCGTTATCACCTTATTCACCATTTACCTATATCAGTAATTTAAGTTAAGAAAACAATATGTGGAAACCGTGTTTTAGAGGCAAAGATATGACGGTGGTTTGCTCTGAGACCATGTGGTGCATTACACCCCACACCTTCGCAGGTTGAAGATATTAGTCAGTTTCTTCCATCTGAATGTACCACATTTATTAGAACCACTAAGACTGTTGCACTAGATTTATGCAATGTAGATAGTCATTATAACCATCCAAAATTCATGGAACAATAAATTGTTTAACAAAATTAACATTTTTATAGTTTCCATGACAGTCGGGTATCTCTTTTAAAATCGTGATGTCTAAAGCGATTATTTTCATTAAAATGTTAGCTCTTTACCAGATTATAAGCTACCGACTTTTGGAAGCGATTCCTTGCTCATCATATTGAATCGGTAATGTATTTTTATGGCGAAATGAATGGAGGTCGATGTTGATTGATGGAACTTCATGTATTAAGCAATTTAGGGAACTTATGGGGCTATTATTTCCCTGTTATGTATATGTGCATAATAACCCGTAAACGTCATTTAAATTGAGCGGAAAATGTACGATCTTGGGGTATAATGTCTTAATAACGTTTGAGTAATTTTATTGGTAGATCTAGTTGGATTATATTTATTTAAACTTCATGAACAATAGTGGGACATGGACGGACTTAATGTTAGAAGGCGTAATATACAGGTTTAATTGCATAAAAAGTGGTTAGAGCGCAAATTTTAAAGGTTTGAGAGTGTTTTCATAAACTATGCTTAAAGTTAAACCATATAAGTCTACTTTGAAACTTTTCTTATATTTAACCATCAGTCTTAAAAAAATAATTAAAAATAAAGAAATAAATACTATATTTCTGTTTTTTGGCACTCTTACAAGCCTCAATTTTAGCTAAATATTTTGTTATTTCATTTCTTGCCACAGAGTTTAAATTAACGTAGGTACACACAAGCGCCCCTTAAAGCCCCCTTCAATACCTTTGCAATGTCGCCCCAGTAGTTTCCAAGCTATGTTTAAAAATGACAGTGAATAAGTAACTAATGACAGGACGGCGACTCATCGGTAACAAGTGCTATAATCACGGTGACTTCAGTATACTTTGTCAACTAGTGCGGAAAGCCGCACAGGATGGCTTGATGTGGCAATACTACACTTTTCTTGGGGACAAAGTTAGTGAATGAAATGTTTATCAACGGTAATCAAGGCATCATGCTTTAAATGATAAATGATATAAAAAGAAAAATAACTAAATGATGTGACATCTGAAAGGGGAGAATGGAAGAAGAAACTGTGTTGGGCCGACCCCAAATGAAATGGCAGCAGATGATGATGAATCAAGGCATGTTAGTGCTATGGTGTTGTTTGATGATTAGGTATTCTAGTAAAAAGACATGAATTGATAAGTAACTATTTACGGTCAGATAGTTGTTTTGATTAACTTGACTGCGGATGAGATATTTAGATCAAAATCTAGTGTTTGCAAACACGGTTGCTTCACTGTGTTTGATTCCCGTATCTGACTGAGTATACTGTTAATAGGTTACTAACTTCCATTAGGAAATTTTCAGTAAGTTGTACCCCGGGACCTGGATTTTCAATTCCGATCGCTCTCAAAACATAGAACTTAATTAATGCAAAATCCTTTCGGGAAATACACCAAATAATTAACAACGCACGGATACAAAATCTTAAACTAATTCCATGAATTTAGACAGATACTAGCTTACGCCCGCGCCTCGCCGGCGTGCAGTTCTGTAATGCCCCACGGTATCGGGATATAAACTATCTTTGCGCCAAATTTCATCCAAATCCAGTCAGTAGTTTTACATGAAAGAGTAGCAAATATCCATCCTTATGAACTTTCACATTCACAATATTAAATAGGATTAGTAAGTTACACGTAAACAAGTAACAATACCTAGTTTACTATATACATCTATTACATTTTCTTTTTACATCTACCTCAGTTCTTTAGGACTAGGTACCCACCTACCAACGTGGCTGTTTTCCAAGCAGCTTGATCGACTTGCGGTTCAAGCGCGTACGCTGTGACCTCTTGCAACAGCCGCCTCGCTCGAACAAACGAGGCGTATTGTTACTCTGAATGTGAGCTATAATAAATACGTTACCAGCGTTTAATCTACTCAGATTGTGCGAGATTCTATGATAGATTATCTGGCAGGGACGCTACGATGGATGCGGAGTTGGGTATAGTTTTGCAACCTATTATTTTGTCTCGCAAAAATAGAAAAGGCATATCTGCAGATTTTTAAAACGATATGGTGACAAGAGAGTAGAGGAAGACCAAAGAAACTATGGATGGTCTCTGTAAAGAATAATATTATGACAAGAAAGAGGTGTCTGATAAGATGACGAGTAATAGAGAAGTATAGATGAAGAAAGACCCCAAATTAATTATGTTAAGGGCAACTGAATGATGTTACAAAACGTTAAAAAAACAGTATATTTTGTACCATCAATAGTGTCATTCTACCAACGATAACAATGATAGAAGAGTCAAAAATGTTTAACTTGACATAATCCTGTTGGAAGTGGTTTTAGAATGAAGTAAAACGATCTGAAAGCGATTATCACTTTATAAAAAATGATAAATCACTACAAAGTGATTCAGTATTTAATTTTTGTCCTCGTAGATACATATCAATAAAGTGATTCTACTTCGCAAGACGTGCTCAGAAGAAGTATACGATCTATTCTTTATTCTGTTTGTTGAAATACACCATGAGCTTTTCTACTTTTCCAGATTGAACAAGTCATTCTCATCTTTTTGCCCTTGTCGTATGTTATTTGTGGTTGGAACACGTTTTTATTCTTCCATTCTCCTTTGTCAATCTTCACGCTATCATTTACTCGTTTTTCATTTAAACCACTCCTCACACAATCCTTGCATGTTTTCTTTGGTTTTCGTCTCCCTCTGGATCCGTCAAGATTATATTCATAACTCTTTTACCCAAATTCGATTCATCCCTCCACATCACATACCAAAACAATCGATTCTCTTACAACCTTTCTGTTTTACATGAAACTTTCAAATTTCCTTTATACTCATTCCTCACTTTATTTGCAAGACATCTTCAGAAAAAGCATACAATCTATTCTTTATTCCGTTTATTGGAAGATTTCTTCTTTTCCGGAGTAGACAGTCCTGGTCCTTTCTTCATCAATTTTCCAAATCTGCATCCAGCATTTGATCCCAAGTCCCTGCATACAGTGGTGCGAATAGTCCCAGTATTTCACCTAACCCTATCTATCTCGCGGCTCATTCATCACGGCGGGCTGCTTGTACCCCTGTTTGCCGTGCACTTAACTAGTAACACTTCTCAAACTATGATGAATACCTAAGTTTTTAGCGTAGTCTTCCCTATTTCTCGGTGGTACTGGAAATTAAGGAAATATTTGTTTCTTTACAAGTGTCAATATGGGGAGTGTTTTCTTAAGCTAGTGACTTGTCCGTGTTGTGATACTCGTATGACGGGGATGAATTGTGGTGCGTCTGAGTTTGTGGATGAAAAGGGTTAAAAGCTGCGGCTAATCAATTAGATTCCGATAGCGTTTTGTTTCATTCTTCTTATCCTTCTTCGTGGTGTCGATGATTTCCCCCCTTTTTTTTTTAATTATGTGATATTCGACCAGTACTCTGCCACCTCGACAGCGCTGGTGGTGCCCTCGGACAGGTCCCTCAGAGTTTCATTCTTGGATGTTCATGATTATTTAGATCTGCATGCATCTGGTGGGAATAGCAGATTCGTGCCCTGGTTGATGGCAACAGGCTCTCCCCCTATTTAATGGGACAAGAAACATAACTGGTGGAATGCAGGTGTACTACTGGGTACTCCTATTACTCTCACGCTACTCTGTCTAACTCTTCTGGAATTTCAGGCGTAATTTTTTATATGTTATTTTATGCATCTCGTATCATGACGAAAAGAGTAACCATGGAGTTTCTTGCCGGTTCTTCTCCATGGAATCGACCAACGCGAACCGTGCACCTTTTTCGACGTTTTATAAGTGCCCATCTAGGCCTATGTGAAATAAAATATTTTGATTTTGATTTTGACTCGGTCCGTGAAGGTCAAAGAAGTTTGTCTATCACCGCGTTGAATCTGAGAATAGAAAAACATTGTTATTTTGTTTCTTGATAACATTTTCAAAAAAACCTGGCATACAAAACATGAAAATTTGAATCCAATCCTCACAATTGAAAAATTAATCAGAAACATTCGTCTACAGTTTTAAAGACAATATAAACAAAGTAAATGTGGACCGACCATTGTAAATCTCACCTACCAATAACCCTTCGACAATCACAGGGTTACAATATTATTTATACAGTCTGTAAACTATAAATACGATAAATGTCTCCGAACAATTCTGATGTTCTTGGCGATATCATTTATAATTCTGTTGACCCCAAGCCGTATAAAGAGCGCGAAGATATCATAAGGTCGCCCATAGATCATGGGCATAGTTCTCGAAATAACAAATATTCAATAAACTAACAATAAACGTATTTATTACGCTATTTAGATTTTTACTTTAGATTGAGAGCAAATCAAATTGTGTAATGAAAAGCAAATATACACTAAACGCATCTAAACATTAAGACCAAATAAAAATGGTCCTTACACCAACAAAATAAGACCCAAAAAAAAATTTTTGAGCTGCAAAATTTATTTAGTCAACGTCAAGTATTTTTTTAAGGCAAAGGCGTACTATTCGGCCTACATGCGTGTGCGGAATTGTATTGTGTTAAAACAATAGCAATGTTAAGGTTACGAATTGTTTTTGCTTACTCGACTTAATCGGAGGGAAGTTTTGGTGCATGTGACGTAAGCTGTCCTTAAAAACTGTTTGATAGTATCAAAAGCCTTGAAGATGGGATGTAAATTATCATATATTTAAGCAATTAAGTTCACGTTTTCTATTACTAAAAGTATAATTATTGCAGGCCTCAAATTTGTCGAATCGGGAGATAAAATGAAAGAAAATATATCCAAGAATCCAGATTACTCAGAGACAGCTGTCAAACGGCCATCGCTCCTTATAAAACTAACCATCCCAAGACAGATGCGGCATAGCTCCATCAGAAAACCAGACTTCTGAAATACCACAGGCTCTCAGGACCAAAAATAAAACAAAGACCAATAACGAGGCAGTAACAGCTGATCAACTTTCATATACCCTCAGAGCAATGGACTATTGTGTAGAACAGGTAGGCATTGAGCTTATAAACCTGTTCCATGTCAAAGGCCTTTGAGCACAACATGTTACGGCATCAAATGACTTTGGCAAGAACCCTCAGGCTGCTTGCGTTAATATGGAGCTTTTTGTGCGTATCAGCTGATAGAAGCCGCTAGTAGAAAATAATTATGGGTTGTGGTTAATGGTAATTGGAGTGGTTTTGAAATGCAGCGTTCAAGCAAGGATCAGGCATACATCCTGGAAACGCTTAAGTATATCATAAATAAGAATATCATAATAAAGATGAGACAGGATGGACGAGGTTACAAGGTCAATAAGGTAATCTGTCGAAGCAAAAACTATAATCAAGACTCGTTGATTTTTACTCCATGCACAACCCAGATTTAATGCCGCAAAAGCATGCTGCCATTATCATTAATCCGTTCCCTTTTAAAGATAACAGCATAAAGCCTTCATAATCCCAGTGAAGTTATAACATAGCCACATAAAAATCAACATTGTCGGTTGTTTTAATATAAAATTGAAAAATGTGTTGGGTGTACGGGCGAAACGGCAAGAAATAATAATATCCTTGTGCAAGCTAACCAATCGTGACTCGAAGCTTTCGCCGGCTAGTGACGTGCCGTGCATGCTAATCGATTAGTGCACCACGAGTATTGTGCTTGTACTTTTTAAATGGAAGGAAGTATCATTTGTCTAGAATTGTTGGGGACCAAGAATAAATGTAACAACAGACAGATCATTGCACCAGATTTGTTTAAATTCCACGTAATAGTGTGCGATCCTATTGCAATCATTCAGTAAAACTTCCTGGTAATTTCCAAGCGGTTTTTTTTTGTAATACACTTATCCCTACCTACCTGAGAATTTAATCCAGATATTCATTGTCATCGGCAGTGCTTATTACTACTATATCATTGAGACAGGTAAGACTAATAAAATTGACGTTTTTTTAATTATTTTGCTGGTATTAGAAGTTAAGAAGTTTGCGATATTCTTCAAACTAATGGCTTATATTGACTGCAATTTTATCATGATGGCTGTCAAAATTGCAGGTCCACTTTTGGCCCTAAAGGGATTAACAAAATACATACTTTCATATTCGGATTTCATAAGGCAGGCTGGGAGAAGAAGAGGAATTATAGTTAACAACACATACAAACTGAACAATCTCACATGAATATTCTAATAATCATTGCTCCAAATAATATGAATAGGAAACACAAATACCCCAAAAGATATCCAACAGACAAGATAATTCTTTAATAGAATAAGTTTTTCAAGAATCCTTTTGTTGGCCGAGGGTCAGTACAATGTGATACAGTATCTTTGGGAGCCTGTTTGAATCCTTTCTTATTTATTCGTGTATAAAAAATAAGCGGGCTTACGTACTTACCCTAAATTTCTAGTTTTTCGGGTCGCGTTTCTTTGGTTGAACGGTAATGAGTTTTTAGAGATACCCTTCTATTATTCGACGTAAGTGAATTATTTACTGCAAGGGCTCATGCATGCATGGATGGGTTTGAATTTAATTAAGGACTGTAAAATTGTCTTGCAATAGGCGGTTTTGGCCATACCTGGTAATGTTCTAGTAAAACTGAAGTAAATCTCACGCAATGCAACTGTGGGTGTCTATACTGTCTATCGTATTAATGATCAGGAAGTCACGCGACTCGTCGAACTAGTTTTAACACCCACATGTAAGTAAGTTGATCCAAACATTTAGAGAAGAGTTTATAAGGAGAATAGAAATGAACCATCATACGAGCAGAGTCTGCAACCAATTTTGGTTTTAGCAGCCAAAACATAACACTGCTGTGTGTTGTGTTAGATGTTCTGGACAATACATTTGAATTGATATCTTTTTCTCGCATTGATAAAGCTGAATATTAGTTGATTTGTTGTTTAAAGATGTTTCTTGCAAATCAGATACAAACAATCTATCGACAACTCCATCATCATACACAACACTAACCGCTCGGAGCGATCAAATCGTATCCATACATTAAGAGCATTCATAGCTCGTAGAGGCCCTGTCGCTTAATGCAATTCATTGTACAAGGATCCTTGTAGTACCCAGAATTGCATCATCTCCCACCCCTCCCGCAAATCCTTTGCATCTGTTCTACGGAAACGGGAAAAGGTTCAACACGAGAGCTCAAGTTATATTAGCCATCGGATCGCTTGCATACATTTTGGCTCTTATAACCTGGTCTTCCCTATCCCTCTTGTCCCAAGTAAAATCAGGTTCTAAGGAGCGAAGCTGGGTTAAAGCAGGGGTCAAGGCGTTCTGGTTGCTGTCAGTCAGATGAAGCCTGCACAGTGCTTCGATTTACAAACTTAAAAGGATTGGCGTCGAGATTTTAAAAATTTTAAGATTAAAAGTTATTTACAGATTTTTTATAGACTGGAGAAATGAGAAGCTTCGCTTTTTGTGTTTTTTATTAATTTGTTGATGGATCTTAGACGACTTTTACTGAATGATTTGTTTTGTAAAGTATTCCTAAGAGATGAAAGTTATTTTCATCTTGAATGGCAACCTCGGAACAGAAAATGCACGAGGAAAGGGATTGACTTCTATAGAAATACAATCAAGAACTTCAGTATTTCAACAGTCAAAATACAATAACCGAACTCTAATAATATATTGTTTTTCCTTCACCATTATCAAACTTATTTGTTTACATGAAAAAAGTTCAAAAAAGGAAATAATAAAAACCATGTCATCGTTATTCTACGATTTCAAGGTACGCACTAAATTAGACAATAAACATAAAAATAACACAACGCCACAGGTAATGGGCCGTAAATAAAATAAAAATAACTACACAGCACACATTGGAAATCAATAAAAAAACGACTCAATAGCTCAATAAAAAAAAACTTATTTTGTCATATAAATCTTTTTGACGGACTCGAATAGTACAAGCAAATGTGTTCAACCCCTGGCGAGACTTGCTAAAGCATATTCAGCTATAACGAACCAGTTATAAAGTTGAATATTGATTTTGTAGGAGTTTTTGTAACATTGTAGTAAATAGTTTTATGAAAACAGGCTGTTTTATGACCGCCAGCCGAATGTCTAGGTGGTAAGATAGTAGCTTTAATACTCAAGTAACTCTCATCTTTAAACCTATTGATTTAGAGTCCTTTTTAGTATTATACATGTATTATTAAGGGGTCGTTTGTTAGCCTGTATTGTCAATCAATAGATCTATTGCAAGAATGTAAGGATTCATTCAGTGACTTTGATGTCTGACGGTTAAGAACATGAACTTTTAGTTTAATGTGAAGAAGGGCTGTGGGTATGAATAGTTGGCGGACGTTATAGGTATGATCAAAAGGAATAAGACTTATTTTTTCTTCCTTTATGATAATAATATTGGAGTTTTTGTCATCCAAATGTCTTCAATAATGATGGCGCTGTTTCTATTTTTTAACGGAGCGCTGAAAAACTGTGCTTTCGGTTGCGGATGTTTCATTAATTACGTTTTCTACCTCTACACTAATATTATAAAGAGGAAAAATTTGTATTTTTGTGTGTATGTTTGTATAAATAAACTCAAAAACTACTGTGCCGATTTCAAAAATTCTTTCACCATTGGAAAGCTACATTCACCCTGTGTAACATAGGGTATATTTTATCCCCGTACTCCCACGGAAGCGAGTACGACGCGGGTGAAACCGCGTGACGTCCGCTAGTCATTGATATATTGGTATTTTTAGCTTACTTAGGTTTATGTTCACCGAAAAGATAAAAGTCTGATTATTTAAAAACAGCTGTTTAAGAGACATGTTCCCCTAAAAAACGTGTTTTAAACAGCTGTTTTTAGATAATCAGACCGTCATCTGTTTGGTGAACATAGACCTTACAGGCTTACTTTGACTACTTGCTAGGTATAGGTAACGCTTACTTATTTATTATGTATATGTCACCGTAAAATTGTCAAACACGTTATATTACAATATAACGTGTGTTTCTCTAGCGATATTGTAAATCCTCGAAATATTGTCAACTGAACATACGGAAGTATCTCTGCCCCCATAATCGGGACTTGGGGCACCCCCCCGTTAGGTTAGTTAGGGTCCTTTAAACCCTGCACTCGGAAATAGGGGCCCCGCGAAGCGGGGCTCCGTCGACCACGCTTTTTAGGGGAATAAAAGTGTTTTAAGGTTAGGTTATATTAATCGATATTTTTCTTAGGAATGGTACATTATCTTTTCATGAGAGTTGTACCACTGGGCAAGGGGGACCCCTCCTTCCCTCCACACCGCGTGAGTTGACTACCATCGCATGCATTTCACGAAAAATAATGCGTTTTATTGTAAGCAGTATGTTCGTTTGACAATAATTCGAGATTTTACAATATCGCTAGAGATATTACAATATAACGTATTTGACAATTTTACGGTGACATATACACAAAATACATTCTTGTAACTAAGCGAGCATTTAGATATCTTTGATACATTGCACTTGTCTTGAACACGTAATACTTGTTTTGGTACTTGAGGAACTGGCTCGTGGCTAAATAATAATAGCCGCTCTGTTCGATCTTATGGTTAAGCCGTGCTTGCCTAGGTTGGTCTGTGGATGGGTGACCACCATTATATACCGAGTTTCTTCCGTGCCTCGGAAAGTACGTCAAGCTGTTGGTCCCGGCTGTCATTTGAACATATTTGACAGTCGTTACAGGTAGTCAGTGGCCCTAAAAGTCTGACAATCAGGCTGAGATTCACAGACCGCACTTTGACTTTACTTTGATGGAAAAGTCTACTTTCACCCAAAAAAATATTTCTTAGTCCTGTCAAGCTCTTCTTTACTTTCCAAAAATGACACTTTGCTTAGTAAAGGCTAAGTAGTCGATAATCATGACTTTGGCCTCAAAGTAAACTTTGCATTACTATGCGTTTAAATAATTTAGTCATTCTTGTCAAACTAATTTCCTAGAAAATAAACACATTTTATTATGGTTGGGTTATGGCTCGAAAAGTCACGTCGATTTGAGTGAATTTTTTTATTGTTTGTATTGTGTTGGTGGTTGCGTCGCGTCGTTTCTTTTCTTTCAATTTTGCTGTGTCTACTGGTTTCTGATATTTTTAATTTGATTTAAAAGTTGGTCAATTTTTCGTCGTTATCCATATCGAGCAGCAGGTCAAAAACTACAAGCTAACAGGTGAAGCAGTATCGGGAGTCCAAAAGTAATCAATCAATCATTAATAATTTTATTATCAGGCATCATAAGACCCATAGGTAACATACACAAAATAACAACACAAAAATATACTAACACATAAAAAATCTAACATATAAGCTATGAACTATCATATAACACACGAAGTGGCGGAGTCGTGTTACGCTGTGCGGTGTCATGTAGCCTGCCGCGAAAACTTCGGTAGATTACACCCTTCAGCCAAAACTCTTCCTTGACAAACATGTCGAGATATTGTGTCGGAACTCGCACCACAAACGACTTGAAGTTGGTGTTGTGACGCGGCTCTAACCTTTTGACCCTCAAGGTCCAGCTAGTCTTCACCTTCATGTACTCAACGATCTCCTCAACTTTCGTGGAGTGATGCAGTCGGGACACATACAGCAACGTCGCTGGTGTCGCTGGACGCAGCAGCATATTTGGTCCTGACAGTCCAGTACCTACCGCATTGATTGCGACAAGTAGGCTTCTTCTTCTTCTTCTGAACTGAGGTGAAGCCGTCCTCATCACAGTCCTGCTTTGCTGGACATTGCTGTACCGGAGAGCAGAGGGGCGGGTGCGGCGGGGCACGGTGCATCGCCCTCGCTGTTTGCAGGTGACGACAAATCCAATTTCTCCGACGCAAAACTGCTGTCCGAAGCATTTTCTGCACCACGACGCGTGTTTATGTTGGCATCTTCATTTGTCCTACTTTCCGAAACCGCACTGCGTAGCAACACTATCTCGGCACGTAGTTCATGGATGGTATTCTCAGAATTCTCCAAGTTACACTGCACCTCGGTCAGGCTTCACTTCACCGATGTAATGTCCTTTAACAACCTGGTGACGTCTACGTGATCGAAAGTGACGGGCGGTAACTTATGTAGCTCCTTCGCCACGAAAGTTGGCACGTCAACGTGTAATGCATAGATATAATCAAGTTAATAAATAATATTATAGATGAAAAACATTTTTTACGAACATATATAGCAAACAGAATGTCAACCACACGTCAACGATGTTTCGTTTCGTTCCACGTACTTCGTACATATTGTTTTTTCCAAACACCTTTACTTTTCATGTAAAATGATAATATTACTATTATAAATCTAAGCAAGAGCACGATATAAACACTCGTCTTGAATAATATGTTAATAACTATTTTTTTAAGGAAATAAAACTTGATTTAAAAATATGTTCTCCAAAACATTTGTACGTGTGACGTAACAGCCACACGTCTTTCCCTATACTTTACTTTGGAGCCGTACTTTTCTAAGGAAAGTCAAGCAACTGTCTCTGAAATTGAATAAATAGAAAGTATATACTTCGGTAACGCAAAGCTTACTTTGTGAAGACTCCTTTGCTGTAAAGTAAAGTCAGGACTGAGAATCTGGGCCTCAGTCTTAGCAAGTGGTATCGTATTTCCCTGTACTAACTGGTTTGTGGAGGTAAAATACAGGTATTCAGCTGCACCCGGTTAGACTGGATGCCGACCCCAACATAGTTGGGAAAAGGCTAGGTAGATGGTATCTTAGTGTGGCTGTGATACTTTTTTTGGTACATGGTTGTAAGGAGTCACATCAAGGAATACCCGTCATTTTTAACCGACTTCCAAAAAGGAGGAGGTTCTCTATTCGACTGTATGTATTTTTTTTTTTATGTATGTTCACCGATTACTCGAAGACACCTGAACCGATTTGAAAAATTCTTTTTTTGTTTGAAAGGGTATACTTCCAAGTTGGTCCCATAGAAATATTGTCATGATCTGATCACGAACTTCGGAGATATGGAACGGAACTCCTCAATAAATGATAGCAAATGGACTGGGATTGCTGAAATCTATTGTCTGTCTATTGTTTACACCAGTTCATAACATAACATCACGCCACCGCACCGGTACGCTGTGAAGGGGTAAGCACAAGTGAACCACTAAAAAGTGAAAAATAAAAACTTTTTTGCAAAAAAAATAGAACCGACTTCAAAAAAGTGAAAAATAACTTTAGCTTCAGAAGTCGGTGACAAAAAAACTTAATAAATCATCAAACAATGGTCACCGACTTCTGAAGCTAAAGTTATTTTTCACTTTTTTGAAGTCGGTTCTATTTTTTTGCAAAAAAGTTTTTTTTACAATACGGCCTAAATTACCTTACTTATGCCATTTGTCACTAAAAGGAAGCTTTAAAGCACCACAATGCATGCTGATTCTTAAAATATAAGAAGTGAACTCTATTTCCCTTCGGATATGCCAAAACCTCGTATTTTGAACTACCCAGGAAGATCCTTTGGGTAGCTACCCAGTCAATGGGGGCCCATTTGAGTAATAGTCAGTGTAACCACGCGGGGGGCGTTGGCAAAAAACGCACATAATAAGAACATGCCTCACGGTAAGATAAGTACGGTCAACATTGGGTAAGATGTACGGGCAGTAGAAAAAGCGAAAAATAAACTGTCTGTTTTAATAACTTCTTTGAATAAGAATTTTATTGAAAGAAAAATATGGGTAAGTTACAGAATATGTTTTGCAGCTAAACATTTTTTTTCTTTTTGTCAAAAAAAAATAAGTTTAAGTACCAAAAGTTAAGTCAAACAAAATTAAATAAATAGTTGAAACTCAATAATGAAGAAAAGCAAGGCCGTTTACTGCTGAAATTAGCTTCACAATTACCAGACAAAGAAATAATTTCTGTAATTACTTGATTAGTGATTGCGATTTTACTCAGGGGGTCTAAAATGCCCGCTTTAGCAGAATCGTAAATGAATCATGTTAAAAAAATTAAATTCTTAAGACGTTTTACCAGTCTAATCTGAATATTTTGAATGATTCCTAGATCAAACTCACTATAAAAAAACAAAAACCGCAAAAACAATCAAACGAAAGTGATTCTAAAACCCAGAAAAACATTTTTTTCTGCGCTCAGTACCACAGTCCCTGCTGACCAGGCGAAGGGCGCGATCTAAAATAAGATATGTACCGGCGACCTACGGACCGCATAAATACACCCAATATCAACCTTTAGCTCTATGTATATTGTGTACAATTTTGCCTCTTCTATGTATATCTTTTGTATCTGGTTGCGTGGGCTGGGACCTTCAAAGCTGAGAGCAATAGTACGGGCTTGCATTTGTCTTTCTGCAAGAAAAAAACTTCTTCTTTTACTGGCGAAGGAAAACATCGTGGGCAAACTAGCATGTCCTAGAACCAAAAATTCGTAGACATAAATATGTCACCCGCACTGGGGCAGCGTGGTAGATAATAGCCCACTCCGCCTAATAGAGAGCACATTGTATAGGGTAATGATGCTAATATGTTTACCTTTTTTTCTTTAAAGCAATCATATACGTGCTAACGGAGTAGACAAACTGCAATCACAAATAAAAATCTACAAAGACTTCTTCATGACAGCATAAGCTTATTGGTTGCTTATGCCAGTTAGATACTCATGCTGGTAGAATGTCACTCTGTGTCATTCTCTGTGGGGCTGCGTCAAAATTAAAACGTGATACATATGAAGGCAAAATGAAAATGATCTACCATCCAAGAGATGACCGCAGCAAGAACGGTTTAACCTCAACTAATCGCGTGGTATTTTTGCTGCCATGAGTCTTAGAATTCAAAAAGTATGGTTATTATGTAAAACTACTTATCTCCAAAACTTAATCACACGTAACCTCAATATAAACCATTGTGCTAAGAACATACTTCCCCAAGATTACAACACCATCTAAATTTTCATTAAAAAGGCCTCATTCTTTACGAAAGAAATATGATAATCTATTGAACCGCGGGTCGAGTCGTGATCTCGATATAATCGCGATACATCTCGATAGATCGTATCGTTATAAAGAATCGATTCGAAATCGTTCGACCTTGATATTGATGAGTCGTAAAGATCTCGATTCTAGATTAATGGTTAACAATACTGTTTTTAGGCGCATTCAAATTCTTTTGTAGTTTTAAATTATGGTTTTGGGACAGTACCTTCATAATGATGATCAGGATATCGCAGTTCATTACTTCCATGTTGCTTACCTATTGCCTATTATAATAGCTAGCCTATATTATCACACTGCTGGGCAAGGGCCTCCCTCCATTTCTTCCAACGATCACGCAACTATTGCCAATGAAATAAAAAAATAACATAATATCATGAATATACTCCGAAGGGTCCTAACCCCATTCCCTCTTCCTTAGGCGCGGGACAAACACCCCCACTTGTATATGACCCGCGCCTTAAAGGTGTTTCTTATAGTTTACCTACATTTCGCTAGTTATGTTTAAGTAGCATGTAATAGGGGGTGAACCAATTGCCATCAACCAGGCACAAATCCAGACTCCAAAAAAAAACTGAGTATCAGTAGTTTTGGAACCTCAAAAGTACTTATTGCAATCGCCAAAAATGTCCGTACTACCGTCACTCTAGTGTTTTTGAGGAGAAGTGTTCAAATAAACTCCTCAACAACAA
Source organism: Xestia ashworthii (assembly GCA_950022955.1). Lineage (NCBI taxonomy): Eukaryota > Metazoa > Arthropoda > Insecta > Lepidoptera > Noctuidae > Xestia > Xestia ashworthii. The sequence goes on along the minus strand of OX465563.1, from coordinate 1,924,346 downwards.
ACCCTGTCTATGATACATTTTTTGCATATCAATCTTACTGTTAAGCGTGGTAGATATCACAATTATTCTCAAGGTTTCCCACTCATTGGACATGATTAGACAGCAACAAGCCAGCAAGTTATCGAGCCGTTTAAACGGAGACCCAATGTCTAGCTGAAATGATTTTCTAGTTTTGTTCTTCTTAGCCAAGTGTGAGTTGCGTTATGACTTAAAAATTAGTAATGGCGCCACCAACCAGCAGCATAGCATGATACATTCAAATTATCAAAAAGCTCGTTATATGCTAGAGCTTTCACGTAAGTAGTAAAGCTATCAACTAAATATTAAGAGGTGCCGCCTAGTGTACGTGGAAACGGGCATAACGCAAACTTTTTACCAAATTCCAAGAAAGCTAGAAACGTTAAAATTTTTGCAGTCCCCAATCAACAAAACACGATTACTAACGAGGAAACGTTTAAACTAATCAAAGTTGAAAAGTAAAAAGTTTCTCCTCAAGCGAGCGGTACGGGTACGGTACAATTAGCGGGTGTATGTAATTATCTAAAAAAAAGGAGGCATAAAGATGACCATTACAATGGCTGGTCGTGACACGCGTTCAGCCACGGACACGACAGCGACACGCTGCCTCGGGACCGGCATAACATACAGGTATGGATTGGACACATCAATACAAAAAAGACACAAGCTTTGTATTAAATTGTTATGGTTTACTTTCGAAAATTAGTACCTACCGCAATTGTCAAAATTGATCATTTGAGGAGCAATCATAATTGAATATAGCAATAACAATCAATAGAAAAATCAGAGTCAAGCTCAAATCTAAGCCAAACAAACACTGATGATTACGATGAGAAATATAAAACTACACTCGATAAGTAAAGAACAAAATAAGATAAGTGATGAAAGTAGGAAGCCCCACCATTATTAAAAAGATTCACCCAAATCAGCAACAGAACAAGAAAGCAAAAGGAAAAGCGATAACGAAGCAGAGGTACTAGATAATGGTAAGAAGATTAACCACTCTTGCGAAAGTGCAAAAGCGAGGATGCACTCCACAGCATTTTCCATTGCAACTGATTTTTGGAACAAAAGGACGGGACAAAAAAAAAGAACAAAAATCCAAATCCATACCTTTCCCCACCTCCTAATTTGCAAGCACAGGTACAATCACCTACAAAAAAAAACAAAACATACAGAAATGACGATAAAAACTCGTGAGTCCGGTCCACAATCCATTTAGCTAGATAACATCGACCAGAGAATTATTAAGTCATTATAAGTACGCAAAGGTCACAAGTTTGTATTATCTAAGACTTGGATCGTAAATGAAGCATTGTACTCTGTTATGTGTGTCGCTATGCGGTACATTGCTAAATTAGTGTTACTTTCGTGTCTATTTGTACCTTAATTGATAAGTTGTGTGTAATTGTAGCTTGGTCAAAACATTTTGATGTCAACATTCTTCGTTATAATTGTAGCTTTGTCAAAACATTTTGATGTCAACATTCTTCGTTATAATCAAAGCACCTCAGTCTGCTTTTGGTTTGACTTATTATTTATTTCCGTTCATGACTCTTTTGCACTATTTTTTAGCTGCATTGTCAGTTTTATTCTTTAGTTTAGGAACTTGTTATACTAATAATCATTAATCAAACCGCTTTCTAGTTGTTTTTGAAGACGATAAACTTAGATAGGTTGCAGCATCCCCTTATCTTCTGATTTTATCAGTATTATAGTCTGTGCTAAGAGCATTACCAATTTCTTTGCCAAGTATGAAGGTAACCACTTTTTGAATGTTGACACATTAAAAAAGCGGTTACTAAAAAGACTACATTCAACAGTGACATTAATTAAAAACCGATGACAACGTTGATGAATACTAAATTCGATTTGGAAAACATTATTTTCTGGAGGGTCCATCAAAATTTTACCATCTCTGAACTGCCAAATCAGATATCCTTTGAGTTTTATGCCTCATAAAAATCTCGAGGGACCTAATACATTTTAATGAAGAGGATTTAAGTAGGCATACAAATAGTACATTTTTAATTAATAGCCGTCTGAGAGCCTAATAAATTATTCAATTAGATAATGCGATTAATGGTCTTCGAGTATAATGTATGGATGTGATTACATTTGAGTCTGTGTTTTATGATTAATTTGGAAAGGTTCAAATTTTTGTAGGTATTGTTTCGGGTTTAGGTCTTAATTCTAAATAATACGTGTCTTAACATTACTTACCATAGATAAAACAGCTGTATCCAGTCTACCACAGTCCACTGATGGATTTAGGCCTCTCCCAAACGGTGCCACAATATTCTGCCTTTTGCACCTACCAGGGTAGGTAGGGTTGCAAAAGGCTTAATGACAGTCAGCACAATCCTCATATATTGCAATGTAAATGATGAGAATATTCAAATTAATTGCAGAATTAATTACAATTACCAGTAATGCGGGCTTAATGAATCGTGTAAAGCTGTGTATGAATAAATTATTATCAGCTTTGAATTTTTTATTGGTATTATGTAACATGCACTTGTATTACTGGCAAAGGAATCAGAGATGGTATCGGCAGCTATTACCCCATAAAAGTAGTAAAAGTCAAAGGAATAATATATTCTTATTAGCGATTGAATGGATTCTAGACATCACTTTTGCATCACAATAAATTGTGGCTAGCGGGTGCATTGGTGTACTAAATGTTCACTTTTTGTTATAAAAGTATACCGACCAGGTTCTGTTCAATGTTCATATTATGAAGGTGATTCTTTGAAAACATCAAAATTGGTTCAGTAGTGTAGTGTTTATTCTTTCTATATTATGACGACCAAAACTTCCAGTTTTTACCAATATGTATAGTAAATACTTTTTCTGGCTTGCGACGTCTAAAGCAATGTTGTTAATAGCATTTAGTTTAAATACAAATAAGTATGTACAATGTACTGTTATGTACTTATTTGTATATGTCACCGTAAAATTGTCAAATACGTTATATTACAATATAACGTGTATCTCTCTAGCGATATTGTAAAGTCTCGAATTATTGTCAACTGAACATTTACGGAAGTATCTCTGCCCCCATAATCGGGACTCTGGGCACCCCCCCGTTAGGTTATTTAGGTTCCTTTAAACCCTGCACCTGGAAATAGGGGCCCCGCGAAGAACCGGGGCTCCGTCGACTACGCTTTTTAGGGGAATATATAGTGTTTTAAGGTTAGGTTATAAAAATCGGTATTTCTCAGGAATGGTACAATATCTTTTCATGAGAGTTGTACCAATGGGCAAGGGGGACTCCTCCTTCCCTCCACACCGCGTGAGTTGACTACCATCGCAAGCATTTCACGTAAAATAATGCGTTTTGTTGTAAGCAGTATGTTCATTTGACAATATTTCGAGATTTTACAATATCGCTCGTGATATTACAATATAACGTATTTGACAATTTTACGGTGACATATATATACTTACATTATGCTTACTTACAGCATATTCAAAAAGCTCTCTTATTTATCCGTAAGTATTAAATATTTAAAAACACACAATGCATTTTTGACATTTCACAAAGCCCAAAAGATTCGTCGCCAAAGGACAGTCTTTCGAAAAATTTACGAAAAAAAAAGAAATGATTGACGGGAAAATCGTGCCGGATTCAACTCACAATGCCTCAATTTAAGATTCTCTTTCATAAATATAAACCGTTACAATTTTTGTGGAATTTTAAACGAAACCCAGTACACAGTGTTTCGGACGATTTTTTTTTCTGGGCACAAAAAAACAGTTAAATTTGCATGAATTACGTAATTTATATCTTTTCCGCGTTCATTGTCATTCGGGTGTTGTACGATTTTAACAATCACGGCTTTTGGTGTGAAGAATTTCTTTGCTTTATATTTTTTTGGCTAAAACCGAGAGCAGTACTTAACATTTTTGGCAATTTATGAATTCATTTTTCGCTCGAAATTTATTCAATTACATTTAAGTCATATACAGCGCCATGTTTTTTCACATTTCAATACGAGCCTTACTAGCCAAATTAGAATTCATTTTGAACACAAAATAGAGAAAATCCCAACTTTCGCTTTAAATTATAATCACAATTTAAGATTTCTTGTCGTTAGAAAATAATAATAGTTCATTAGTAACGAAAAACGTTTATTCAAACTTGTAAACATCTTTAATGAAATATTTCTGTAATAAACGTGACTTGCTTTTGAAAATTTTCCTCTAATTTAGTATTGAAGTCAGAAGAGAATTATCAAAATGTTTATGTTACAATACTTTTAATTTCGCTTTTATTACAACATTTTCAATAAGATTAGTTTTAATAACAATTTAATAAAAGTTGACTTATTCAATTGCAAATATTTACGAGCCGATTATAATGTTTGAGCAGTGATGGCCCAGTATTATCAGCCGTGACATACAGTAGCAGGGTGGGTTTTGAACTCATGCGATCACCCCTGCTCTCAAAACGGTGAAAGAAAATACCGTGAAGACCTAGTTCTTGAACCATGTTAAATATAATTATGACAGCCACCGACCCGTACTGGGCCATGATTACGACCCGCTTTGCTCTTATAAAGAGGACGCTTGTGTCTCAGCTGTGGGAACAGTATACGCTGATCATAATGATCATGTTTACATTCCCTCAATGTATGACAGTCATGAAATTCTATGTTTTGTCACCCTATGAAGCCTATTATTAGGCTTAAAGGCCCAACTAATAGTACAAACTTTATTATTTTACATAAATACCGAAGTTTGACCACAAAACGGTTTAACTGCTGGACCACAAACGAACAACGAGTTTAACAAACTGTTAGAAAGTACCAAGCCGACTAATGAGTGTGGGGACACTTTGGAAACTAAACAGGATTATTATAGGAACGACTACGTGGACAAATATTTTGTTAGAGTTTTATTTGTAAAAAAAAAGAGCTATATAAAATAGGGTTGGATTTGGATGAGTCGAGAGAAGATCGTGATCACGTATCCTATAGACTCGCCCTACTACAAAGGCCGAGGAGCTGGTCTGAAATGTAGCTGGAACACACAGGATGCGAAATGATGCAATGTTGCGGGGGCTTGGGGGAGGCCTCTGTATGTGTGTAATTGGCTGAGGGTTTGGAACCCCAATAAATGCTGAAACGACTATCTAAATTAAAATATAACAGTCAACTAGTCAATACTTGAGTGATTACAATGAAACGAAATATTTATTATCCGTCAAAGAAAGCAACGGTAAGAATTCTAACTTTTGACACTTCTAACTTCAAGCAATTAGGTACTTTATTATAGAAATCGTATCATATGTCATTACTTTAACTCAAGTAAACACTTTAACTTGTTTATAGTTACGGGTGTTAAAATGTTATGAAAGTACGCGTAAGATCAACCTGTGGTTTTGCGTTTCTTCTTAAGGGCCACCATATGAAGAAAGGGTGTACCACCAAAACACATACTTATTGATGTTCCTTCTATCTACTCGTAGTCAGCTTTTGCGACACATATCCATGGACGCACTAAACTAGAGGAAATTATATTAAAACATGATATAACGATTTTAAACAAACCAAACTGCGTGGTTTCCGTCTGTATGGACCACCGTGTCGGTTCCCATCGATGTCACGAGATGATTGAGCCACTGTCAAATGATATAGATAGGAACGTTATATTCCGTGTGGTCCAAATCTCATAATCCCATTGTGTGAGTGCTATGTACTAGACTGCTATCATTCGCTGGAAACCTGCGGTTTTTATTTTTTTTTACTTGAATGTGCCCTGGCGGTTAAGAGTATGTCATGCTCACTCAAATGTCCCGCTGATGGTGGCGCGTGTGTCGAGTCATTTAGTTCCCTTCAAAATGGTTGAGTTGAATGGTGCTGATGCATGCGTCATGTTCGTGAACGGGCGCTGTCGGTTGGGACTGGTCAGCTCTTGGTTGCCACGGCTTTTTTTTTAAATTAATTATTTTATTTTTGAATTGTTTTTGTTTGTTTTTACTATGGACACTATTATCGTGCACATCTTGCTACATTGTTCTCACATAATGCACCATCTCAACAGGAATTATGTAACCAAGATTTTGTAACAACATTATGATTTAAAAGAGTGTCCATGGAGTTTCTTGCCCGTTCTTCTCCATAGAGATCTACGCTAGGGAATGGGCAACTACAGTACTTTCACAGTTTTTATGTCTTGTGACTGGGACTGTAGCTACATTTAATTTTCATCTTTGTTTCGACAATTCAAAAGCGGCTGTAACAGGCCTACTTGAAAAAAATGCTTTGATTTTGATTTTGGTTTTGAATGTCCACAATATTAACATCACGCATGTAATCTTAGAAGAGTTAAGTAGACGTGAAGGTTACTTTTGGTATGTACATCTATTGGTGTGTCTCATATTTCGCTAGTTAAAAAGGGTGAAAAAAACCTCTTAACGCCGAAAAGCACTTATTCTCCCCATCATTGCGATATTTTTTTTGTTCTGCACCATACCTGGGAACCTTCTAGTTACGGAGAAATTGGGGGTCAAAGTTACAACTTTTTGAAAAGTTATTTTTTTTTATTACAAGTTTTAATGACTTAAAAATGAATCAAAAAAGTGGATTAAAACTTTAAACACCTTCACGACCCCCGTATTGTTTGAATCCATCTATTAGCACAATGTTTTGAGCGCGTTAATGATAAATGATATTTATTCAGCAAGTAAGTTTTCTCAAACACTTTTACACGTAATTTTTTTAAAACTATGTAGATGGGGCCGATGTTTCGTACCTGACTACTCTGAGAAGAAACAGCCAAAACAAACTCAGAGGTCTCAAAGTTTGGATGTACTTATGACGTAATGTCGGAAACTTCTCATCCAATTTAAAAATTGCTGAGTATCATAGGATATTGATACATGTATGCCTTATTTTTGTTCAAACAAGATACTTCTGCAAGCGAAGTCGCGGACACAAGCTACTACGTAATTAAAGTCTTCAATAAGCGAGAATTCCAGCTCAAACTCAAGACACTTATTAACTAATTACAACTTTGGCAAACCATTTGACTCTAACATTCGAGTAGCAGGTAACTCACAAGATAGCGTGTTTACGTTTACAATTCGTTCTTGTAGTGGAAGGGCTGGTCGGCGACGAGGTCGGAGTCTTCAGAGTCTCTTTTGAAGTCCAGACAATCTTGCTTAATTCACATGAGGACTATGCAGATTAGTGTCTGAGATGGTCTTTTGAAGAAAGAATCACACAAATTTGAGTGGACCTGTCCAGTCAGTGCAGGCATTTGTCAGTTACATTACATTGAGTTCTACCACAAAACATGATTTTTCACCCCAAAAAAAAGTCTTTTCCCAGCAATAATTCTTGCATAAAGTTACTTAGTTTGTTGTAAAGAATGCTTGGTTGACGGCTTCGTGATGAGGTTGTTTACACCGTTATTTTTTTCCGATGGGAGATCATCAAATGACTCCTCCCACTCTGGGTGGAGCGGGAGGGAGTGTCAGACTTTTACTGATTAAAACCCATTCATGATCCTTCCTCGCTCTTTATGTTCCGGGGCCGCGGTAGGTATCTCTTTCGAACAGTCCCGCAGCCCCGGGTTGTTTACACCCTGTATTTAAGTCCTATGTAAGAGGGGAGGGGAGTCCTATTACCATCACCAGGGTACTTACTCCGGGGTATCCATCGGCGTCGAGTCGACGTTGAAGTACCTAGGACTCGTCCTCGACAGCCGGTGGAACTTCGTGGAGCATTTCCGACGTTTGGCCCCCAGGCTGGAACGGACCGGGGCTGCCTTCAGGCGGCTCCTGCCCAACCTTGGGGGGCCAAACGCCTCCTGCCGCAGGCTCTACGCGGGGGTCGTGCGGTCCATGGCCCTTTACGGGGCCCCAGTGTGGGCGCGTTCTTTGAGGCGGCGAGCCGCCCACTATCTGAACGCGCCCCAGAAAGTGGTGGCCGTGAGAATGGTCCGTGGATACCGCACGATCGCCCGCGAGGCGGCGGGCCTGCTTGCCGGATTGCCGCCATGGGATCTGGAGGCGATAGTCCTCGCGCGCCTACACGAATGGCGCGCGGAGGCACTACGCCGGGGGGAAACTCCGCTGCCGCGGCAAATCGCCGTTCAGCGGACAGACCTCCGGCGCGATCTCATGGCGACATGGAGAGAGCGACTGTCGCAACCCCGTGCAGGGCACGCCACGATAGTGGCGGTAAGTCCCCTCTTTGAGGAGTGGCTTGAGAGGCGCCACGGCGCCCTCACCTTCCGCCTGACGCAGGTCCTCACCGGACACGGATGTTTCGGGAGGTACCTGCACCGAATCGGGCGGGAGGAAACGCCCGGGTGTTTCCACTGTGAGGATCGACCGGAGGACACGGTGGAGCACACGGTGGAAGTCTGCCCTGCGTGGGCGGAGCACCGCCGTGTCCTCGTAGCGGCGATCGGCGGCGGCGACCTCTCGCGTCCGGCCCTGGTTCAATCCATGGTCCGGAGCGAGACGGAATGGGAAGCCGTCACCTCTTTCTGCGAAGCAGTCATGCTGGCGAAGGAGGTGGCGGAACAAGAGAGGGAGAGAGCCTCTCTTCCCGGCCGCCGCGGGAGACGCACCGGGCGTCGGGGGCCACGTGGTGGCTACCGGCCACCGTAGATGCGGGCCTGTGGACGGTTAGCTATGGGCTAGCTAGCCGTCCGTCCGTCTAGTGACGACAGGCCGTGTCGACGGCGCGTTCGTGTTCCACGCGCGCCTCAAAGAGATGTCAGCAGTAGAGAGGGGCTCGCAAGGGCCGAAGCCTGCCGGGGTTGCGGGACTGTTCGAAAGAGATACCGCGGCCCCGGAACGTAAAGGGCGAGGAAGGAACATGGATGGGTTTTAGTCAGTACGAGTCTGACACTCCCTCCCGCTCCTCCCAGAGTGGGAGAAGTCATTTGATGATTTCCCATCCTAAAAAAAAAAAAAAAAAAAAAAAAAAAAGGGTACTTACTCCGAGCTGCTACTCAACAATTCCTATTGGTAACAATAACACTTTACCAACCTGGAAATCGTACCTAGGATCAACGATCGGTAGAAGCGCTTGCCATTAGAACAACTAAATTATCACAAGCTTACGTCTGCGGTCGCGTTGTGGTCGGTAATTGTCCACGTGTATGTCCTACCGAGATAAAGGGTATCCCATATGTTAATCTAGATTATTATCTATCTGTATGCCATTTTCTATCCAAATCCGTTCAGTAGCTTTTGCGTCAAAGAGAAACAAACTTCCTAACAAACTTGCGCGTTTATAAAAATTAGTAACATTTATTGTGAGTGTATAAGAAAATATTATGTTTTGAGGAAAATTACCATTATTTTAAGGAAATATATTAGCTACGAAGTTAATGACGGTATAATAAATAGTAAACTGCGAGCTCGTGGAAACAACGTTTCATCAGTAAACACTTACACGTGTCGTCGTTAAGCCAATTACGAGGGCAATTGGAATATGGGGATCAAATTAATGATTCAATTATTCCAAGTTAAGAATATAGTGGAGTTTCATTGACTCTGGGGAATGTTTTATCCATATTCTAGTAGGTACTATCTTGTTACATTATAAATTGTAAATTAATTCTGTTCGTCTGTTACACAGCTATTTGGCACATAGGTAAACCATGCCCGGCTAAAGGCATATAGGACAGTTTGGATCCCAGTATTAAGATTCTTTAGTTCTGACAGACACTCGAGTGAAGCCGTTTCTTCTTCTTCTTAGTATCGATGAGTTCCATTGTTTTTCATTTACATTTGTTTCGACCAGAACTCAGTCACGTCGACAGCGGTGGTGGTGGCTTCGGACAGATCCCTTAAAGTCCAGGTTTGAGATGAGGCTCCGCAGTCGCACTCAGCTATATCGGAATACCGCCACCGGACCAAGTTGAACTTTCAATAGCCTACTTGGCTTCTAAGTCGGCTTAGAGTCTTCCAGGTGGCCATGGCAGTTGGTGTCTCACTGGGAGCTTTTCTGCTGCGCACAAAAAGTAGTAACTCTGCCGCTGAAAGGCATAACGAGAGACCATGACCTGGGAAATGATAGTAGATACTTTTATCCCAGTAGTATCACCCCGTGGAATACAGTTCCTTCTGTCACGCCTCTGCCACCCTTAAGTATAAAGTAAATAATTAAAACCTTCACAAAATAGATTCATGAGAATCAAAACTCAACATGAGGATAAATTCTAAAATTGGTTTATAGGTAGAAAAATCTATATGAACCCAATTTATTTGATGACCCGAATGGCGTAGTGGTGGTGACGCTGCCTTACGTTCTTAAGGACAAACACGCCGGTCATTCTTCCATACAAACGTAGTCTAGTGATTACTCCTCTGTTTGACGGTGTAGGTTCAAAATTAAAAGCTGTATCAACTGGTCTTGTTATTATCTATGCTTGTATGGAAGCAGAATTGGAAAAAAAGTATTGGTTTGGAAGTTATGAGCGTCAAAACTTTCACATTTTAACACTAATTTTAGCTCATCTTTGAGCTTAAATAAGTAACGTATATAGTATGAAAATTAAAAAAGCAAAACCATACAGTCATAGATTAGTTATTCAAAATTTCAAATAACTTTAGTTTGAATTGATACATTCCATAGATTTTTCATAATATCTAGACTACCAAAGGTCTGCATAGAAAATTTCGCGCGCCCGTTTTAGTTGTAAATCTCATTGCATTTCGCTGCAAGTTGCCTCCCCGGTCAGTGGGGAAGACGGGAGGCACGCAGCGCGTGTGTGTGCGTAGTGTGTGGGTGCACACATTCTTGGTTTCGACGCCTGCGCGTGCTGTGCATGAAACTGGTATTGTTTGCTATTGTAGGTCTGTACGAGTATGGCTTGAACTATGGATTCCGATATTTCTTTATTGATAGTTCGTGTTGAATTTAGAATTTGTCCCTAATTTTTATTTTCGATTTGATATTGATTTACGGGCGGCGTTTGAATTTGGACTTGTTGCGTCAGTGAAGTGATCTTCAGCAATTCAAGAATTGATTGGGTAAGTGGAATGTTTTATTTTACTTTGTAAAATTCATGACGTTTCACGCGCATTTTAGAATTATAAAGTACCGGCTGCTGGGTTTGTTTAGGTATAATAAAATGTGCGTTAACACTTTTGTGTAGGACAAAAGTTTGTTAAAGCATGTTTTGATAAAATTTAAAGCAGGTAGTATAACTTACTTCTTACTTTTTACGCAATAACATTATGAAAATTATACATATTATAGTGACCAACTGTTTCGCTGAGAATGATATTTTCAGTCTCGAATAATTTAAATTCTGTGATAACTTCTGCATCCAAATGATATGCTGTAAAAGACAATTTTAATCTAAATTGAATTATCAAGATAATGAACATACTTATTTGGATAAGGATTAAAACTGAATAGGGGAAAACGGCTTGGCAAATTAGGTCACATTTTTAAATTTTGAAATTAATTATGGTTACTTGGAGTTACCACAGGAGATAAACATAGTTATTATGTTATTACGGACTTTTTTCGGAGCAGCGGTGGCCCAGTGGTGGCGGCCCTGACTTACGAACAGTAAGTCGTGGGTTCAAACCCAGACAGGCGCATTACTTTATGTAATTTATTTCATCACCAATGCTCTCAAAACGGTGAAGGAAAGCATCGTGAGGAAACCGGCATGTCCAAGAATAAAAAATTCGAAGACATGTGACATCTATCAATCCGCACTGTTTGCTCCTCATTGAGAGGAGGTCGTGTCCCAGCAGTGGGAACATTATAGGCTGATGATGATGATGGACTTTTTTCACGCTTTTTATGAGTCTTTATAACATAATTTTGTTAAATCTAACAAGGGTTAGCATGTGTGTGTAAACACCTTCCTCGTGAATCACTGTGACTATTGTTGAAAACCGCATGAAAATCCGTGCCGCAGTTTTTGAGTTAGTCACGGACAGACAGACAGACAGAAAGACAGATGCGACGGAGACTTTGTTTTATAGAACGCAATAGGCAGTGGGGTCTAAAATGGGGGCGGTTCTAAAAAGGGTCTAAAATGGCCGCTTTAGCAGAATCGTAAATGAATCACGTTAAAAAATTAAATTCTTAGAATGGTCTTTGTAGCCATTGCAATAAAGTCCATTTTAAGAATTTTAAATTTTGTTCAATAAAATGAATCACGAAAATTAAAAATTCTTAAAATGGACTTTATGGTCATGGTTACAAAGACCATTTTAAGAGTATTTTTTTTTTACGTGATTCATTTACGATTCTACTAAAGCGGCCATTTTAGTAATTGATCATTTCTAAATCGGCATTTTCTATTATGAACGAAAAAAAATGTGGTAATATTTGCGATAGACTCGCTCCCGACTTTCACAAGCTCGGCCCGGCCGAAGTTACTGGTTTCTTTGTGACATGAAGTAGTATTTTGTAATACTTACCTAGAGGCATTTAGGTAAGTATTACTACTAAATTAAATAGTAGTTAGTAGTTTTGCTATATATGGCATTATAGTATATTTTAGATAGATTTGATTTCTTACAGAATAATATGAACTACATAGATAGAAACAACACTAAAGACTAATCGTTTGTGTTACAGAGGCAAATAAGGATAAACGTATGGGCGGAAAGACCAGCCTACGGCCAAGTGTCGCTCGCAAAAAGAGGTGCAGAGTAAAAGGGAGATTTTTAAATGCAAATAAAGAAAATATTCCTGCAACAATGACTTTTTCTGAAGTTCTTTTTCGTGTATACCTAATTATACGACGACACGAATGGCGTAGCGGTAGTGAGACTGCCTTACGTTCTTAGAGTATTTACAAACAAAAAGTATAGCTATGTAGTATATCAACTATCTGGTGTCCACAACACAAGCCTTGTTGCTTAGCGTGGCACTAGATGGCACTGTGTGTAATGTCCAGCGATATTTATTCATTTATTTATAATAGACGACCTCGATGGTAAACCTTTTAGCAAGAAAAATGATAACACTAACTACCACAGATCTGGTCAATACCAATTTTTAATTTCAGACGTGACGTTTACTCGTGACGATCAATACTAATATCATAAAGCAGAAGAGTTTGTTTGTTTGGTTGAAAGCGCTAATCTCAGGAACAACCGTCTCGAATTGAAAAATTATTTTTGCGTTAGATAGTCCATTTATTGAGGAAGGCTATAGGCTATATAACATCACGCTATGACAAATAGGAGCGGAGCAGCAAAATGAAATGTTGCAAGCGGGAAAAAAGCTTCCGTTGCGGAGGCGATGCGTTGCGATATCAAAACATCACGCGAACGAAGTTGCGGGCATAAGCTAGTAATATTATAAAGCTGAAGAGTTTGTTTGTTTGTTTGTTTGAACGCGCAAATCTCAGGAACTGTTTGAAATGGAAAAAATCTTTTTGTGTTGTATAGTCCATTTATCGAGGAAGGTTATAAGCTATATAACATCACGCTACAACCAAAAGGAGCGGAGCATAAATGAAAATTGTTGCAAACACGGGGAGTATTTATTCCTTTTGTGTTTGTTACCTCAGAGGTGGAGGAGAGAGGAGGTTCAGGTAACAAACACAAATCACACAAACATCGACTGCGTGAACCGATTTTGATGATTCTTTTTTAGGGTTCCGTAGTCAACTCGGAACCCTTATAGTTTCGCCATGTCTGTCTGTCCGTCCGTCCTCCCTTCATCTCTGTGACCGTTAGCACTAGAAAGCTGAAATTTTGTAACATATGTGAATCAATCACGCCGACAAAAAGGTAAAATATTAATTGGAAAAAAAATGTTTTATTAGGGTAGCCCCCCTATATTTAAAGTGGGAAGTGATTTTTTTTTAATTTCAACCCTAATGTGTAATATATTGTTGGAAAGGTATTTAAAAATGAATGGGTTCACCAAAATCATTTTTTTTAATAATGTCAATAATTTCGGAAATAATCGCTCCAAAAGTAAAAAACAATGTGTCCCCTCTAACTTTTGAACCATAAGTTTAGAAAATATGAAAAAAATCGGAAAAGTAGAACTTTATAAGGAACTTGGATGGAAACAACAGTTTTTGAACAAAAAAGACAAAAAGTTGTACAAAAGAATTTCTAAACTCATAAGTGGGAACACTTATTGTGACGGACGGGAAACTACGGAACCCTACACTGAGTGTGGCCCGACACGCTCTTGGCCGGTTTTTTTTATTTGAATGCTGATGCTTTCCGTGTGGTGGAGATAGGCAAATCTGCAGTGATTACTGCAATTGATGGATGTTTATTGTTTATCCAACATCATGACAGAACATCACGCCTGTATGCTCTGAGGGGGGACAATACTCCAAGATTGCGACAGTTAGGTGTGTATTCCATTTATTAGGGATAAGCCTATTACCGTAACATGTACTGTTTTATTTTAGTTTATTGGAAAGGGTGACCTAACCAAACACTCTTGAAGGGTAGTTTGATGAGTGTTGGTTTGGTTCTGATTATGGCATACATGACAAAGTAACGGAACTGTTCAATTCTTAGCAGCAAATTTACGATACTCGACCAAATCTTTTATAGGCTACCAGGATATTTGAGTAACCTACCATAATCGTTATTAACCGACTTCAAAGGAGGAAGTTCTCAATTCCATGTTCTCCAATTACTCAAAGATGGTTGGACCGATTTTTTTTTTAATGTTTGAAAGGATATATCTTTCCTACGTGGTTCCATAATCATCAAGTCAGGATACTGATGATGGGATCTTGGAGGGGGGAGAAAATAGAGGGAACTCTTCAAATTTTATAGGCACACAAGAAACGATTTGGGTAGTTTTAGGAAGAGTACTTTCTCGGAGTGATCTCGTTTCAATTTGGTACAGATGTGATGAAGAACTTCAGAGATAGGCAACGAAACTCCTCAATAAATGATAGCAAATGTACTGGGATTGTTGAAATCTCATGTCTGTCTTTTGCTTACACCAGTTCAAAACAAAAACGTTGTGAAAGGGTAAGTGTAACATATGAACCACTAAAACTAAAAACTAAATCAATCAAATCTCTTTTATGGGACGCAGGCGAAGTTGCGTGGCCCAGCTAGTATTATAATAAAAAATATATCTTTTTACCCATCACAATTTATAATCTCTCAAGTTTTAGATATAGATACCTACAACTTTTACATCGAGTTTATAATCTCTATTAGCAAGTTATTTTGTAAGTAGTCGGAGTTTGCTATCGTACATATACCTACCTTTCTTTTTTTAGGTGCTCTGCGGATATATCAATACGTACTGCAAATGTAGAAAATGTCCAAGGCAAAAGTTTAAATAAATAAATGTCGCCAAGAACCTACGTGAAGCAAATATTGTGGCGAGTCTTTCGTATAGTCTCTGTGGTTACACAATGCCTATTGTTGATAAATGTATACTAAGAGATTATTGTAAACGCTTATTGTACTATTGACCGCTATTGTAAATAAACAGCCAATAAACACTTTACAAAATAACAGATTTTTTTATTTGATGAACCAACAACAAGCCTCACAGTCACATCAAAGAAAAAATCTAATCAATGAAATTATTTGTTGATAATAACAATAACTACCTACATTATTCAACATATATAATGTTCACACTGTAGCAAGAGAACTCATTGTCACGTGGGAAAAGTCGCAGGTAAGTATTATGTAGGAGCTTGACCATTCATAATAACAACCAGGTAAATTGGGTACATATTATTACATTTCATACAGTGATAATCCTAAGTTCTAACATCTATTTGTTTGAGTTCATGTCGTCTTTCAAACATGAATCGCCTACGCGCCACCGATGGCACACAATCACACGCCGCCCGCGGTCATCCACTATTCAATGAAGTTGCGCGTGTATGCGTCACTCAGCGTCAGGAATGCGTATGTGTACGAACACTAGCTCCTTACTGCTCATCACAGCGTCTATCCCTTTCGCTCATGATGTCGGATGAGATAGCATGCATTTTAACCCCGCCCACCAACTAGTTCGTGCCGTCAGAACGTGTGTTCTTAAGGTCCTGGGTTCGAATCCCGGTAGGAGCAAATGTTTGTGTGATGAACAATGAACATGGACATTTGTTTCCGAGTCATGGATGTTTATATGTATAATAAGTATGTATTTACAAGCAAAAAAGTATAATACATGCAGTATATCAACTATCCGGTGTCCACGACACAAGCCTTGCTAAGTATGGCACTAGATGGCGCTGTGTGTTAATGTCCAGTGATATTTATTATTATTTATTATTTATTTGGGGTCGGCGCAGTATTTTACCTTTTTTCTTTTTTTTTTACTTTTTTCTTTTTCTATACTTCTCTATTACTCGTCATATCAGTAATAACCTCCTTTCTAGCCAATAAACAAAAAATCTATAAACAAATATGAATAAAAACAATATATATACTTGGTATAGAAAACGTCTTAGGTATAAAAGATTACAAAGGCAGCAGTAATCATAGGTTGCAGGCACTCGCTCTACTTACCCGCAATATGTATTTACGAGTATATCGAGTGACTCGCGTGGGAAAATATTATGTACGGCCATATTGTCACGATGCTAGAATATGAGTGATTTACTGTAACGGAAAATTACTTGAGGATAGCTGGACTTGATGGTCAGAAAGTGCAAGTAATCAGTGGGCCTACTCGAGGGTCCATCGGTTTTAAAGCGTTTCGTATTTGTGTAGGGAGTGACAAAAGGTTTTTTGAAAATATATTCAATTCAATAAATTTTTGACTTTCTTTGGAGGAGCTCGTGGCATAATAATATTAGCCGCTCGGGTCGATCTTTAGGTTAAGCCGTGCTTGCCTGAGTTGGTCTGTGGATGGGTGACCACCCTTACATACCGAGTTTCCTCCGTGCCTCGGAAAGCACGTTAAACTGTTGGTCCCGGCTGTCATTTGTCCATCTTTGACAGTCGTTACAGGTAGTCAGTGGCCCAAAAAGTCTGACACCAGTCTTACGAAGTGGTATCGTATTTCCCAGTATTAACTGGGTTGTGGAGGTCAGATAGGCAGTCGCTCCATGTAAAGTACTGGTATTCAGCTGCATCGGTTAGACTGGCAGCTGACTCCAACATAGTTGGGAAAAGGCTTGGCAGATGATGATGATGATATTTTTGACTTTCTTAATATCAAAGTGACAATCTATCAAGGATTACGCTAATAGAAAGTCATTTAACTAGGACCTACGGTTAAAGACTTTCTTGTCTGTCCTCAATTTTGGCGCAGCATATTTTTCTTCTGCCATGCTTCTATATTTCTCTTCATCTGACCAGACACCTCTTTTCAAGCCATCATCCATCATGACGTTTTTTCTCTGTACAGAATGATATCTTCTATGCAGTTGATTGTTTTTATTTTTACGAAGAAGTAGTATAACAAGTTAACGAGGCAATTATAAAATAAACAGGTCAGTTTATTTTCATAAAAATCCCTACTGTCATTTTAGTAAATAGCCAGTAAACTTAAGCAAGATACGAACTTCTCCACAGACTACTAAAATGTCATAGAGTGGATAATATTCAAAAGTCAAAAACGTTTCGTGCTTTACTCATCTTGGTAAATGCGTAATTTATTGTCCGTTGTTGACACATCCGACAAGGAACTGCAAGAATCGATCGTAAACACGAAAATGAAAGTTAAAATCCTCTTTCTAAAATTAGCAGTAACGATTTACAGGCGTAAAAGCATCGCATTCTGACGCCTCAATCATTCGAGATCTCCACCCTGCAAGGACAATAAAAATAATTTTAAGCGCATCATAAAACCGAAATCGAATTTCAAAGAACTTTTCAAATACACACGGTACAGAACAAAGATTCTGAAAATATTATTTTTATGAGTACAAAAGTATAATACAAGTTTATACTGCGTATTCTGCTGTCGCTCATAAGGCGGTATTAGCGCGATAATTTACGATAATTTTTGGCATTTATCGTTCTATGTCAACTGTGGGTCGATGAGTTTTTATGCGCGAGCGCAACTGTGAATCATTCGTTGGGACACAGAGTACGCATGTAGAAGCGAACTGTTTTATTTTTTACTGTTGACGAGTTATCTTATGTACATTTATTGAAATTTTTGAAAACAATCGAATATTGTAACGGAGTACGCATGTAGAAGCGAACTGTTTTATTTTTTACTGTTGACGAATTATCTTAGGTACATTTATTGAAATTTTTGGAAACAATCGAACATTGTAACGTCATCATTGCCTAGCCTTTCCCCAACTATGTTGGAGTTGTCTTCCAGTCTTACAATCTTTCAAAATTATATTAAATAGCTCTCTCAAAAAAGATATACAAATAGACTTGTTTGATATTGAATTTAATATAGAATTCTAAGAAATAAATAATATCAAGACGTAATTTTGTCTTGTAGTCAGGCAAAATAAATTAAATTCCAAGATATAATAAGTTAATATAAAATACAGAAAGAAATGCCACATTTGCAGGGTCTAAGTAATTAAAAGTAATAAAATATTATGATAGGTACCCATAATCTCGTACATTGAATTCTAAGAAGCACTTATCATTATTAGTTAGACAAGTTTAATAAAAGAGACGTAACACATCTGCGAAAAAAAACAGTATTTAGTCTCTGCCATAAGCTTTGAAAACACGAGATTAATCCATGTCAGAGTAACCTCTACATTGTACGCCTGGGGAAACTTTACGACATGACAGTGTTTGGAAAAAGTCAAATTTATTTTAAAAAAAGTTGAATTTATTCGAAAAAACTTGAATTTATTCGACTTTTATGCCTAACAGCTTTTGTAAAGGAGTGTACTCGAATTGCTAAGGTATACTTTTTGCTCGAGACGTTTAGTGTACGTGTAAAATGTTACAGCTGTCCAAGGTATCGAAAGAAAGTTCTTAAATTAATCGTTGTGTAAAAAATCCTGTAGAAACTTTCTATAGGTTAAGTTCTCCTAGAATATCTTTTCTTTCGCCTAGATTTTTGGCTATGTAGGTAGGTACTCCGTTTTTAGGTCGAAAATCACGTTAAGCTGTAGGCTCCGGCTGTCATTGTCCCAAAAAGTCTGACAACCAGTCTTACCAAGGGGTCTCGTATTATCGAGTACTAACTGGGTTGTGGAGGTCAGATAGGCAGTCGCTCAATGTAAAAGCTGCATCTAGTTAGACTGGAAGCCGACCCCAACATAGTTGGGAAAAGGATAGGCAGATGTTGACTCCGTTTATAGGTAAATGCTAGCAGCGACACTGTGTTACATACAGTTTTGTTAAGCATAGGTTAACGTAAAATCAGGGATGTCATAAGAACAAAATCTTGGTAAAACCATGTAAAACTTACATTTAGCAATCTAAAAAACTCCGCAGATGCACTGAGTCCACTGAACAATACTTATATTATTTGTTAAAGAAGACCTCAGGGGCTTGATCCACGACCGGACAATCTACAATTCTACAGCATGTTTCATTAAATCCAAGCGAAAACCCCATAATCACAAGCACCTACGAATTACCTCAGAGCTCACACTCATAAACTTTCCTTCATTCCCTATTATCACTTCACGGTCGTAACTTCACGACTCATCCATTGTAGCATTATCTAATTGTATGATCTGTTATGTTTACACTTTTATTGTTACACGCTGTATACAATTTATGATGGTTGCTGGCTTATCATTATTGTTTGTCGGTTGTTCAATGGTAGCGGTTGATGGTCGTCGTAAATTAGGAGCTTTGTGATTTTAAGGGTAGGTTTGGAAAGGGATGGGTGGGAACTGGGTGTGTAAAATTTTGACGATAGTGGAATAAAAGGTTTTTTAATCTTTGAATAGTAAACCTCGCAGTTGCGTTATAGTATAATTTTAGTGCGTTATGACGTCATGAGTCCCAAATTGACTCACCATTTTGTCAATATTCATTGATTTAAAAATAAACGAGTTCATTATTTTCCAATACTCTAACTGCTGGACTTAATAGATTTGCAATTTATTGATGATGGAAACCAACCTAATGTGTCGTCCTAAGATGTTAAGTCCCATTTCATAGATTTTTTACACCTGTGTCTAATTGCCAATATTTCTCCTTTCCAATCCTTTCAGTGCGTAGCGATCCCGTCAGCAGGAGTCAAACTCGTCTCGCCAATTTGACCTGGAACTGCCACGACATCATTCGACATCTCAACTGGAAAAAGGCAAAGCCTAAGGTCACAATTCGATAGTTTCAAATTTTTAAAGTTACAATAAATACTGAGAATACTGAAACTCGTGTTATAAATTACTAGTGAAGCCGAAAAATAAAGGTGGAGGCAACGGTAGGTATGTACAAAATAATTTTAGAAATGTATTCTGAGCTCGTTTTAAATAACATCAGAGAAGTCTTAGTAGTGAATAAGCAGACTTGTAATGTAGTGTATACTTACAGTATTTAATTGAAATGAAATATCTATTGACCTAGTTTCCTATTCCGTCGTTTTCCTTCATCAAAGATCCTTTATTGTTCCCAAGCATTGGTCCAAACGTAAATGTACGAGAAATCGTCTCAAGTAAGCTCAGGATTCCTCGGAAACCGTTACTCTATTTGTATAAGCGCTCAATTTCATCATTAAACATAATATACCCTAAATGTTAATGCATGGTTCTTCGGCGCCCTTCAGTTCATGGTTACCAACTTTAATAACAAACGTATTTACACCTACATCATTGCAATTTCAACTCTATTTCGATGACTCGAGAGTTACAGCAACCGCAATAAAATTCTGCTAAAGTACGTGAATACAAAGTTATCACTTATCTGTAACTTATGCAAGTTTGAACTTTGGCTTGTTGTGTTAAGGGTGTTAACGATAGTGTATGTAAGTTGGTAAATCAAGCAAGGACATCAGTATTGGCAATAGAGGTAGAACTAAATAATTGTTAGATTGTTTGTACTATATACATAATGTGAATCTGTGGATTATTTCTATATTACTAGTCATAAACGCAATTTGGTTTATATATTATCTTTTATTGCTAATGATTTGCATGCTGATTGGGCATTTAGGATGGAAATAGGATTAGAATGTGAGCTATCAAGTTCACGTAGCAGATCATATGGTAAGACTTGCATCCGGGATTTACTTAACTAACTACTTACTAAGATTTTTGAAGTTTGTGCACTTTTTGGGATGGGTTAAAAATGTTAAACTTGCCTCAGGATACGTGACCTGATCTAAAATTTGTATGACCACTTCATGGGATGGGTAAAAATGTTAAACTCGCGTCAGGACACGTGACCTGATCGAAAACTCGTAAGACGGAGGGACAGTAGACTGTGGGATAAAGGGTTCTTCCAGGCAATAAAAAAACACAGTCTTGATTAATTATTTAGTTTTATTTTTCTTGGAACATTGCGCGTCGTTCTCATTCTTCGTCCTTAATTCAACATGGCGTCCTCCTAATCTCTTCTCCATTCCCTATTCTATCGTTCTCTCACTCACACATAACACTCTCTCCCTTACTTTCACTTACGTTCCGTTTCCCTTACTTCCACTTACGTTCTATTTCCCACAATAACCTCTCTGTTTTGGTCGGTAAAAAACAAGGAGAAAAACTAAACCATGTTTCCATAATCTTGCACATGTATGTCATGTGTGTGTTTTTTGACAGTAATGTGCTAAAGTTACAGGAATTACGCCTACTGTAGTAGTTACGTGCTAAGTAACATGTATAGATCCCGGGTCCAAGATCCTTCACTGTATTTCCCAAAGTTAAAACTTTACGAGCTTTAACGAACAACATGAAATGATTGGAATTATTAATAAATTAAACTAAATCTCCTAATTTCTCACCGTTAATATAGTTCTTAAGAATTCTTTTACTAACCCATACGAACCTTTTTGTTCGCAATAAATAATTTTTAGATTTGATTTTGAATTGATTTAACGCTTCTCCATGTTTCCAACAGTAAAACGTCAACAAAATAAATATTGTGAAGTTTAAAAAACGTATCACGCTGAAAACTACAATTTCAATCAGAATTATACGAGTAATAACAAACCGAACAAATGTCAACAAAAACATATTTGATTGAACCGTTATTTTGTTGGTCTACACACAAATTATTTTATTAACTTTAGTAGAAAAAACACAGACAATATTATAATTCATAGCAATCAAATATGGACGGCTAAATGATTCCGTTTTACTAAACAAATACCAAATACAGAGCATTAATTCACTATTCGATATATATTTTGTTGGCTTAAGCCCTAATTTGAGACAGTATTATTTTCATTAATTTATTGGAAAAAAAATGTTCGCAAATATGTTTTGTGTGACGGTTATTATGATCTGCCATGGAAAAAATCGTCTTTATTTGAAAAGGCCTGACCTTACTATGTTCCTTCCAGTGGTGAGCCAGTCTTCTTTTTTCTCGCGTGGTTAGTGTCCATCCTGGTGTCAGAGTTTTAATGCTGCTCATGTCTCTGACTTGGCTTTACATGCCTCGCATGTCTCTCACTCTCTCATGGTGGTTTCCTCACGATGTTTTCCTTCACCGAGACAAGCGAAAATTACAATTCACAATAAGCACATGAATCCGAATAATCAAAGGTCTTGGCTTCGAATTTGAGACCAATTACTTGACAGTCTAACAGTCACAGCACTAGGCTATCATTGCTGTAACAGTTTAGAAAGCTATGCTTATGCAAATGTTGGTGAACTAATAAACTACATAAAATTATGCGCCACGAAGAATTATCAGACAATGTAGTACCGACTCCAAAATAATCTGGGTTTGGGGCAGGATAATTATTAAGTACATGGTATGCTTGAATTCAAGTCGCCAGTCTGTAAGTCAGACATAGACGTTACTAATCGTACAACACCTGGATGCGGAATATAAGAAAGTTCTAGCACTTCCAGTTATTTTTATTAAACCATACGGGAATACTTCTAATGTGGAGTTAGGCAGGACATCTGGCTAGACGCGGATATGACCGACGGAGTAAGGTTTTGACTGAATGTTGGCCAAGGTTGGGCCAAAGAAATCAGGGCCGTCCAAAATCGCGTAGGATTGATGATATTGTCAAAATCGCGGGGAAATAGATAGATGAGGGACACAGAACAGAGAAGAATGGCAGAAGAAAGGGGAGCCTAACATCCATACTGATCCACTGCTGGAATCTTTCCAGCCCTTATAAATAATTAATTAAATTCAAACCAATGTTTGTAAAAGCCGATCAACAAGAAACCATATTACTAAGTCATAGGTCAATTAGCAGCTTAACATTATAAATGCAGACTAATTCAATAATCACACACTTGCAAACAATACGAGGGCTCGTTAATATTCATGATACATTAATTATCTTGTTGTGTTGCAACGGATTTGTGTCTTAGGCTTTGTAGGTACCTGATCTTACCGTTTGTAGTGCACTGGTCTTTGGTGTATTTGCTAGTCTGTCTGGACTAACACTTAAAATCTCTGATCATCAGTAAGACTATCAATCAATAAGATAATCCTGAAACTGGGTTGTGATAGGCAGACGCTCCGTCTAAAATACATTCAGTTGCATCTGGATAGACTGGAAACCAACCTCAAGTTGTTGTTGTCTATTTGGGAAAAGGCCTAGGTACGTGGATGAGGAAACCATCACAGTCCCTGTAGTCAAAGAAAGAGATATATAAATCTATCTGGATTGCGAAACGATGACCACTTTTTACTTTTATCCGAAATTCAAAATGGAGTTAAGGGAGCTTTTTGGTAATCAGAACCTACTTATATAATTTGTAGACAGACGTGTTTACTTGATTTTGAACACATAAAAGACTTGAACGGTGAAAGAAAACATTTAAGAGTACCTTTAAAACACAGGCCTAAAATAGCTGAAGTACCTACTAGCAAGGTGATCGATGCTCGTACCGTTGGGAGATTGTGCTCTTTAGTGAGACAGTTTCTAGTTAATATATTTACGTAAGTAATAAACCAATGCAGCTGTAACCTTTCGTTAACCAATTACAATTGCTGACAGGTATCACGCCCAGTCGCCCAATACCAAAGGTAACTTGTTCCAATGAAGTTGTATAGAAATAAGTTAACAATCTGTAGTTCAAGTTATATGTAAATGATACTGTGGTGTTGACTCGCAGTTGTGGCGTGCAAAGAATATTTTGCACAGCAGTAGAAAGGACATTAGAATTTGTTGTGGTTATGAGAAGATGATAGAAAGGTTTGGAAAGAAATTGGAGTGGCCTTCGCCCAGCAGTGGGACACATGATAGGCTCAGAAAAAAACAAATAAAAGAGGAGATGATACGGCAAGTAAAAAAATTGAATGGACTTACAAGATCGAAAGTGATTTCATATTATGATAAGAACAACAGAAGTATGTACTTGGCAGTATTTAACAAGACTTTGTGTGGTGTACTATCACTAAAGACCCGACTAATGAAAAATCACGCTCCAATTATGTCCAATTTAGCAGCTAAAAAAAAAAAGACGTATTGAGAACCTCCTCTTTTTGGAAGTCGGTTGAAAATAGACTCCTCCAATTTTTGAAGTCGGATAAAATGTAGCCTTTGTTACCCGCAAAATTTTTGTTACCTAACGAATCGATTGACACCTTATTTATTAAAATCAGATGGTGATTAGGCGCAACGGAGGAACATACGCAAATACAAACATAAATAGACAGCTAAAACCATAATCCTTTCTTTTGGCTTCGCCCATCGGGTAAAAAACAGACACATATTATTTATAATAGATATAGGTTCTAAAACAGTAAACACTAATGTGAGCTACTGGAATAGGATACAACTCACTTGTCGCTAAGGTATTTACGGTGAAATCTATAAACGTTACCTAGCTTACGCTTCCCTGTCTCTGCACTTGAAGCTTGACAGTTGTGCGACAGTGACCAGAATGACCACGCTTAACCAAAGTACGTATTTGCTAAGTAACGTTAATAGATCCGGCCTTAGAATAGAATAGAATTATATGATTTGTGTAAAAACATTGTACATTAAGGTCTTATAAATAGGGTTATATACCGACATGTTTCACCATCTATTAATGTAATTAGGTGATAAGAATTACTTTAACAATTTAAGATTTGTATCTATTTGAAATTTTGACAAATACTTACTGTTTCTCTTGAATCTGCCTTTTAAATCACTGCATTCAATGCCACTATTTCAATAACAAAAATCGAAAAATAGTTTCTATAACATAAAACCTTTCAAGGAATCATACAATTCACTATAAAAAACCTACACAGAACTAAAAATCCAGAAAAAACGCTTTTATGAAATTGGAAAAATAGTATAACGCGATCGAGTACTGTGGAATAAAAACCCGTTGAAATAAATATTGGAAAATAATTTCAGGAATTCAGTCCAGCACGGCAGCTATTGAAAATATTAAAATTATTGTCTTGTGTATAAAAGTTTTCAGAATTCCGGTTACATAGTAGCGATGCGTGTGTTTTTCGAATGGAATGGGATTTCAGATTTTTTGTGGTGCCCGTGAATATTGGATTTTGTGAAGCAGACAACTGTTATGTACGCGTGCTCATATAGTAAATAAACGTAGTATCAGCATTTAGGGACATGATATAGGACAAAATTGCATGTGAAACGGTGAAAATCGTGAGGAAACCATGTCCTAGAACCAAATATTTGAATACATGTGACATCTACCAACCCACACATTCCCTCTCATTGAGAGGAAGCCGTGTCCCAGCAGTGGGAACATTGTAGGCTGATGATGATGATAGGACTAAGCTTATGCAAGAAATAATCATGATTCTTGAAATTGTTCTTGCATACTCTTTCTGCTATTTGTATGTAATACCATTACACAGTCAATGTTGTTTCTGGTTGGTATACACCCTTAAATCTGGTAACTTACAACAGAATGATCTGAAATCGCTGGTACAATGCCGTAGCCATTCTGGATGTAGAGCTCTTTCAAATGTATGACAGTACTCTTATTTTCTGCTATCAGATTAACTGGCCACAGCTTTTATATAGGTCTCGTCTTTGAGAAAAGGGGTGGGCTATATTTCGCCACAACACCCTACTACGGGCTGGTCAAGTATCGGGTCGTAAAAGAATAGTATTATCGTGCTTAAGTTCTTATCGGTCATTCAGGTGGCAGGAAAACCGACTGCATGCAAACAGTCAATATTATTATAAAATCTGCTGACCTAATTAAACACAAAACCTAATTAAAACAATAACCAATATCATAACATTATTGAATGAACGCAGTATCAAGACGTGACAATTGCCAAGCCAGGTGTGTCCGTATCGTGCGCGTGCGACGTTTGGGACATGTTGATATTACATGTGTCATTCTTGCTGAGCGTACAATCTGCACGTAAGTACGGAAGTGGGGGGAAATGGGGTGACGGAAGAAGAGTAAAAACGTGGTTGTAAGATAAAACATGGTAGTTTACGGTGTTTTCTGGGTGGTCTGTTCTGGGAGATGTGATTTTACGTGTTGAGGAGATGATTTGATTACTGATGCTGTGCATTTTGTCCATATGGATAACTTTGGAATAGTATCTTCCGTGGTGGTAATGCCAGTCGTCATCTTTTTACCTTTGTTCCATGTTAGTTGAGGTCGGTGCAACACGTTTTTATTTTGCACTCTCTTTTGTCAACCGTCACGCCTTAATATGGCGACCTCTTTTCATGTAGGTAGGTACTCACCGTCATTAGTCTCTTTCTCTTATACCAATTCATTTGGGTTCTCTTCCATACTTCTATATTCATTGTCATTTCATCAGCCACCTCCTTTCGTGTCATACCATTCTTCACACAGTCCATCCATCGTTTCTTCGATCTTTCTTTTTCATGTGATTGCTGATACAATCCAAATCTTTGAATTGAAATTTGACGACCCAAATTAATTAATTAATTAATTAATTTACATGGAGTGACCTCCATAACCCAGTTAATACTGGGTAATACGATACCACCTGGTAAGTCTGGTTGACAGACTAAGGTTTAAGGTTTATGGATATCAAGTTATCAACATAAAAAAGACCTGTAGATATTATATCGACAATTTTGTTTTTCCTTTTTATTATTTCAAATTTAAACCATAGCATATTGTTGCAGCTTTACTCTATATCCACAATTTCCTAGTCTATGGCTACGGATTGATGCCAAGGTCGGCTAAGCTTGCGTATCTTGTAAACTTGTAACTTTCTAACACCACGCTGTGTCGCGTGTTGCCAACCTTAAGGTACTCATTGTTTTTTTTTGTTTGTACTTCTACTGTTGTTATGGGTTTTATTTTTTATGTCATCATAAAGATGGCACATATTTTCACATTGGGAAGAGTGGTGCTCGTTATCATAGATGGTTTGTAGCAACTGGCACAACGGAACGGAACATAAACAGCTCTGTCTTCCATCGGGAGCTTTGGCCTCCTGTGTTCTGAGCGACCAGGACCACGAACATGGTTGCAGCGACCAAAAAACTGGTGACCGTGGTCACCCAGTGGGTGAGAGGCTGAGAGGCCTAGGGGTTGACATCGAGAGGATAAACAGCCTCTTCAGTTTGACAAACCACAATAACTATGACCTTAGATCATAAGCTCCTAATCACCCCACGCATTAGTAGCAAACTGGTTGTCGTCCGCGTGGGTGGGATCTAACACCTGCCTGTATCTTGCCTAATTAGAAGCGTGAACTCTGGCCTTCGAATGTTTAGTCGCGTTGCTATACGAAGATTTAAATAGATTCGCCTATTCCTTTATGAGTCCGTGGAGAGTCAGTAAATCATTGTACACGCCTGTGACCCATCGTAATTTAATTTTGTGTCTGCGGTGTCACCCGCTGGCAGGCTGGAAATTATCCCTCATGGACCTTGACCTCACCCTGGCTCTGGTCTATTCACGTGCCGCATTCAATCTCAATCCGTTTAGGCGTGAATGGGTGAGACTGACTGATTTTTTTTTCTTGATTTGGGACAAGGAACTTGCTACTGAAATGAAATGCAAAATTCGGGTATCTGATTCTCTACTGTCGGAAATATATAATTACAACGTTTTAGAATTTTATGGAACGAGAATGGTGACTAGAAGTAATCAAATTGCACTTCACACATTTTAAAGTCAAATAGAGCCAGGACTCGGTTCATGTAGAACAACTCAGTTAAACCAACTCGTGTGAACAGGCAAAACCTTCGGGTAGTTAACCAGAAAAACGCGAAACAAAAATGTTCATTAAATTTTACGGCCAATGAAAGTTTCGGACAAAATTCCTGTCGGTACTCGCGTTGAGCTAGTTTAGTGCTGAAATACATATTTTTAGTGAAAAGCCGGGGGCCGCAAAACGTTGAACTATTCAAATATGAACCGAACCGGCTAAGGATATTTTAAGCGGTCGTTTTTTCATTGAGTAGGTATGACGTCACGCTTTTGAGTGCGCGTTACGAGCCCGATGCGACTTCGCACTAGTTTAAATGTAGAATCAGCAAAGATTAAATAATTGGGAGGTTTAAAAGGAATTACACAGATAATGTCTAGATGGCTACTGCTGTTAGTGTTACGGTGAAGGAAAACATCGAAGACTCAATGTGGCTTCCAGTCGCGTGGTAGATCACGGCCTGCTCCCATTCAAAAGATGAGGAGTGTGATTCAGCATTGCTGGTGTTCCCAAAGGTATGGTACCGAATGGTGGACTAGTAAACGAACTTATTTTGTTTCAGTAAACTCTTAGGTATAACGTCTTCTGACCATCAATAAAACGACGTTCACATTTTTAATCAATCTTAAGATTCTGTTCTTATTATACATTAATTTGTTTCATAACCATTATTAAAATCTACCTTAAAATCCTTCAAATATCCTATCTCCTTACGACTAGTCGTAACCTATGCAGTTCCCAACTCAACAATGCACCTCTGAAAGTACGGGAACCTTCAGCAGAACTAATTGAGTCCTGTTTCAATAACTACCGATGAGAGAGTTGAACCTTTCATTGAAACTGTTCACTTGTTTCTCATTTTCAATTATGAATTTTGGAATGGCGATGTCATTTTGTTTTATGCAGTAGGTAGGGAGTGACTTTATTATGCTCATTTTGAATAGGTTGTATGAAGTTAAGACGAAGCCACTAACGCTGGCGCCAGTACTCAAACAAGCCAGCTCTGGCCTGGCCTGTGTTGTTTAGATGAGCCCAATTTTTGTGGTGTGCACACGTTTTGTGCGGCAGCGACTGGCGCGATGCGTCTACACGCATCCTCACGGTGGCGCAGGGGTTGCGGGGCACGCGGGCGGAGGTCACTGACTTGAAAAATAGGCCGGCGCTCTATTCCCACCAGTGCTAGCAGCCAGCGCAGGCTTGTCTTAAAAAACTGTTTATACGAGGCCAATAACAAGTCAGCGCTGGCCTGGTAGTCAACACTGGCTTCGTCTGAACCTTGCTTTAAACGGGATAAGATATGCACTTCGATAATGTCGGTGATTTCAAAATCGTCGCCTCATCGAGACTGGCCTGGGCAAAACTTCTGAGTGTTGGTCTTCTTGCTTTGTAATAGTGCACCTTCGAATACGTGGTTGTGTGATTTTTTTACGCAGTTAAATTGTTTTACCATGATCTCAATTTTGACAACCAGTCTTGCCAAAGACTGGTTCATTGAAGTGAGGTTCTAGGTTGTGGAGGACAGATAGACAGTCTGTATCTTAAACTGGTTTTCAGCTTCATCATGGTAGACTAGAGGCCGACTCTATCGTAGTTGAGAAAAGGCTTCGGAAACTAATTTAGTTAACCAAACATCGTCTAGTGAAACATATATGATCGCAGAGGAGGACTTAAAAGACTACTAATATTTTATCTTTTTTACATAAACATGAACAAAGAAATTCCCAGACATCAGGAGGAAAACTTTTAATAAACAACCGCTTTTAGTTTGCAAGTGGACAAGGTAAGAAGTTTCAGTACATTTTATAAGTTAGGTAACTGTAATGGAACGACATGGTTTTTGTTTCGTTGATGTTGAATCGCCCTGTGGCTGGATCCACGTGGTTGATACTAGCAGTAGGGCTGGTAGATAGAAAAATATGAAATTTTTATTTTTTAAATATTTTGCTACCTCAAATAGAACAAGTGAAGGTATGTGCTTTTGATAAACCCCACTGCTGGGCAAAGGCGTCCCCCAATTCCTTCCAAGTGCTCTTTTCCTGTGCCTTCTCATTTTACGCTTACCTTATTGGCATTGATGATCTTCAGAAAGGCTAGGTCCAAAGTAACTACTTGTAACCGGCGCAGTATGATCAGATGCATGAACGTAGGCAAGAGGAGGACGTAAGTTTCGAGTGAGGTGGTGTTCTGTTGTTTCTGGCTAACCCCATATGAACAAGGCATGAGTTTATTTGATGTGTTACCATTTCTCACCATAGCCTTAGTCTTTCCTCAACTACGTTAGATTCGGTTGCAAGTCTAATCAGATGCAGCTGGATAAGCATACAAATATTTTGATAAGCACGTAACGACTGCAACCTAGTTTGGGTGTAAGCAGCTTATGACATGTTCAAAAAATCACATGTTCGTTTGTTAAGATTAAAATGAGAAAAACTTCTTTACCTATATCTGAGAGCACCGGTGGCCCAGTGGTAGCGGCCCCGACTACTGAACAGTAAGTCGTGGGTTCGAACCCAGGCAGGCGCATTACTTTGTGTAATTTATTTCATCACCACTGCTCTCAAAAACGGTAAAGGAAAACATCGTGTGGAAACCGGCATGTCCTAGAACCAAAAATTCGAAGACATGTGATATCTACCAACCCGCACTGGGCCCACGTGGTTGCGGACACCATCAGCTCCTTGTACAATTCAATACAATACAGATATCGTTAGAAAAGTAAACATTATTAATTAAAAATATTAAAAAACCATAGAAACAGGAAACCCTCATAAATAGCGAGTCTTACAAGGATAGACCGTTGTTAGAAACACATACTAACAGTACAATCTGAGTACTAAATAAATATACATCCCAAAATGGAGAATCGTGAAGCGAACACCTCACCATTTAAGTAGATTCACGGAAACAAAACAAACCGTACTCGTAGGTAGTTCCACTCAGTAATGTTCTCACTAATTCTCTTTAAACTCTCCAATTGTAATTCACAAACGTGTGAACAAACTCTTTTTCCTATTTCGTGCCATCCTTAATGCTCTTAGTTCGAGCCTTACAAAGCTCCAGGCACACCGAAAAATGTTGAAACATCGACAAAAAAAAGTATATTTTTCCCAGTACCAATGCTGAACAAATCCTTTGCTGGGAACACATAGTGTCTCCGTATTGCCGATTTTTTTGAGGATTTTCCTTTAGTATAAAATTCTGTTTTCATTCTGCTATTGTTTTACATATAGATAGTTTTGTGGAGATCAAATGTGGAGGTTTATTATAAGCTGAAAGTTATTTCGTTTGTGAGTTTTTCGGGTGTTAAATCTGTAAAAGGTTGGGTTGAGCCTGATTATATCCTGCCTTTAAGCTAAACAAACTATTCAAAAAGGTAAATAGGAAATGATATTCTCGGTATATTTTGTCAGAAAGCTTTTCACTGTGTTTTTTTATAACAATATTATTGCGGTATATTTTACATGTCGCTCAATGTTATCGGAATAGATATATGGGAAATATTACCTTGTTATTCTCTGGCGTGATTGATTAATCAACAGAACCTTCCGCTATCCACCCGCTGCTGTCCCAAGTTCCGTCTTATGTAGTTTTTTCTCCATAATCCTAAATATCCTCAAAGCTATTCATGTCCCCTTAAAACGGCAATTTCAAAAACCCCTTTCTTTATCGTGTGGTTAGTTGCCTAACCTGGTGTCAGAGTTTTTATGCCGCCCGTGGGCCTCGCCCTGGCATGCCGGTTTTCTCACGATATTTTAATTCATCGAAGCAAGTGATAATTATACAATACGCACATATATCAGAAAAATCAGAGGTGCGTCTCTTCGGTTGTTGTTGTCAAGGCCTTGTCAGGCCGACGTTCACACCGCTAGCATATCATTTCTATAATACATTTGAAAAACGTTCCCCACAAAATACGAGTATCTTAAAATACTTCAAATAGAAACCACGAATTATACAGCCTGCCGTCCGTATAAAGACGTTTTATCTGTAATAATCGTTAAGACAGACACACTAATTAGCGACGACCAATCGACTCATTTACCAACCATATACGGACGAAAAAATACGAAGGCAAGTAATATTTAGCAACTCAACCGATAATTTATTATAGAACAAGGCATAAATTGAAAATGAACTTAATTAGTAGTTTTTACGAAGAAAGCTATAATTCTTGTCAGTTGAACGGCGATTAAGTTAATCGGAGTTAAATGTTAAGTAAATAGCTACAGGCATGTTCGGGGACGTTTCCTAGTGACAGACGGTTATGTATACCAGTACTCTTGATCTATATACTCGTACACAACAGCGTATAGAGTTCCAATATAAGTTGACCTAGGTCATTATGGAAAGTGTAAACAATACAAGGTCAGCAAATATTTTGGAAATAAATAGATAGCTTGGTGTGTAGTATAACCTCGTTGGTCTAGTAGTTGTTGCAAGCGCTACTGCAGGGCTTGAGGTCCTTTTTTTGGAGCGGGAGGGAGTGTCAGACTCTTACTGACTAAAACCCATCCATGTTCCTTCCTCGCCCTTTACGTTCAGGGGCCGCGGTATCTCTTTCGAACAGTCCCGCAACCCCGGCAGGCTTCGGCCCTTGCGGGCCCCTCTCTTCTGCTGACATCTCTTTGAGGCGCGCGTGGAACACGAACGCGCCGTCGACACGGCCTGTCGTCACTAGACGGACGGACGGCTAGCTAGCCCATAGCTAACCGTCCACAGGCCCGCATCTACGGTGGCCGGTAGCCACCACGTGGCCCCCGACGCCCGGTGCGTCTCCCGCGGCGGCCGGGAAGAGAGGCTCTCTCCCTCTCTTGTTCCGCCACCTCCTTCGCCAGCATGACTGCTTCGCAGAAGGAGGTGACGGCTTCCCATTCCGTCTCGCTCCGGACCATGGATTGAACCAGGGCCGGACGCGAGAGGTCGCCGCCGCCGATCGCCGCTACGAGGACACGGCGGTGCTCCGCCCACGCAGGGCAGACTTCCACCGTGAGGGCTTGAGGTCCTGGGATTGATTCCCAGATTGGGCAAAGTGTTATTCGGTTTTACGTCATTTTTGTTGGAATTTATCAGCAGTGTGGGAATAGGCTCGCCTTCAATTGAGGCCCAGACATAACTGACGGAATATGGTCGTCTGTGCATATCGCTTCGAGGAAAACAAATATGACGTTTCTGATGTGAAGTATTTGTGTACAATGGTGATGGCATTAATTAATTTTTCTCTAAATCATATCTAATAAATCTTTACTGATATTATAAAGAGTTAAACTGGTTTGTAAGCCTTGTATGTAGGGGGCAATCTCTGAAACTTATGATCCAATTCTAAAAACTCTTCCACTGACAGAAACCTACATTAATCGTGGTTGATATAGGCTATAAATTATATTTAAATCATTCTTATTAGCCGACCTACCATAAAATTTGCAGACGAAGTCGTGGGTCATGTGCTAGTGTTTGATACCGATGAGCACACACAGTCAGGTGTACTCGAAAGTGCTTATCGCTATAAATAAAGAACCAGCCTGCAAATCACCTAGATGTTGTAAAACTTTTAGAATTTCTTTGGTATTTCCACAACAGCTGAATTAAGACAATATCTTAGTATCTGATGATATCGTTTATCTATACTGTCCTACTCATTAGGCTTGAAGGAGATATTGGGTTTTAAGCAGTTGATTAGTTTTTTAACCGACTTCTAAAAAAGGAGGAGGTTCTCAATTCGGATGTTTCTATTTTTTTTTTTTTTTTTTTTTTTTATGTTTGTTCGGGCATAACTCCGTCGCTTGCCAACCGATTTGGAAAATTCTTTTTTTGTTGGAAAGGGTATTCTTTCCAAATGGTCCCATAGCCACCAAGTCGGGATCTGATGATGGAATCTTGGCAAAATCGAGGGAACTCTTCAAATTTTATATGAAAACGTGTTGCGATTTTGGTATTTTCTACAACAAATGAAGCATTTGCGTTTGATAAGAACCATTCTACCATCAGATCTGATGATGAAGCTAAGAGTCACGGAACTCCATAATGAGACAATGTACCCTAGTCGTGTTTGGGCTTGATGTAATTGTAACGGTATGCACTTTCCATGTATATCAAGCACATAAGAACCACTAAAAAGTGAAAAATAAAAACTTTTTTGCAAAAAATAAAACCGACTTCAAAAAAAAAACAAAAAAGTGAAAAATAACTTTAGCTTCTGAAGTCGGTGACAAAAAAACTAAATCAATCAAACAAAGGTCACCGACTTCAGAAGCTAAAGTTATTTTTCACTTTTTTGTTTTTTTTTTGAAGTCGGTTTTATTTTTTGTTATTTTTACGATCTTATTGAGTTGTAAATAAGTGTCCCACCTGATGGCATTTGGCTATCACCACAGATTATGATTGTCTCATTGGTAGAGTGGTTGTAAGCGTGACTGATGAGCATGAGGTCCTTTTTAGGATGGGAAATCATCAAATGACTTCTCCCACTCTGGGCGGAGCGGGAGGGAGTGTCAGACTCTTACTGACTAAAACCCATCCATGTTCCTTCCTCGCCCTTTATGTTCCGGGGCCGCGGTATCTCTTTCGAACAGTCCCGCAACCCCGGCAGGCTTCGGCCCTTGCGGGCCCCTCTCTTCTGCTGACATCTCTTTGAGGCGCGCGTGGAACACGAACGCGCCGTCGATACGGCCTGTCGTCACTAGACGGACGGACGGCTAGCTAGCCCATAGCTAACCGTCCACAGGCCCGCCTCTACGGTGGCCGGTAGCCACCACGTGGGCCCCGACGCCCGGTGCGTCTCCCGCGGCGGCCGGGAAGAGAGGCTCTCTCCCTCTCTTGTTCCGCCACCTCCTTCGCCAGCATGACTGCTTCGCAGAAGGAGGTGACGGCTTCCCATTCCGTCTCGCTCCGGACCATGGATTGAACCAGGGCCGGACGCGAGAGGTCGCCGCCGCCGATCGCCGCTACGAGGACACGGCGGTGCTCCGCCCACACAGGGCAGACTTCCACCGTGTGCTCCACCGTGTCCTCCGGTCGATCCTCACAGTGGAAACACCCGGGCGTTTCCTCCCGCCCGATTCGGTGCAGGTACCTCCCGAAACATCCGTGTCCGGTGAGGACCTGCGTCAGGCGGTAGGTGAGGGCGCCGTGGCGCCTCTCAAGCCACTCCTCAAAGAGGGGACTTACCGCCACTATCGTGGCGTGCCCCGCACGGGGTTGTGACAGTCGCTCTCTCCGGAGGTCCTGGCTTCGATTCCCGAGTTGGGGAAAGTGTTATTAGGTTTTTAATCAGTAATTTATCAGCAGCAGCCACGAAATTCGGGCCCGGTTGATAGCAATAGGCTCAAGGTCAAATAAAAAGTAAATTCTTGCATAAAAATAACCAAACTGTAATGTACAAAACGAACATGATGCGGTCTCTCCGGCCACCAAAAGCTTAAAAAATCCAAAAAAGCCGGATGTAAAGGTCTCTGATCATGTTAGAGGAACACTGGCTGGGGCAGGAGTGGTTTTTAGCCGGTTCGAGTCCGGCACTACCTCGACTGTCTCACAAAAGAAATTCCTGTGAGATAGTCGAGGTGTCCGTGGGGATTTCCCACTCCAGCCCGCGTAGCATGACCACCGTAGACACGACAGAGAGTCGACAAATCTTTTGTTTAATCTGTCATTTTGTCGATTCAATGACAGATGAACAAAAGATTTGCCGAGTCTCTCTCGTTTCTCCGGTGGACATGCTAGGCGGGCTGCATAACAAAAAAAAAAATAGGCTCATGCTCGCCCCATATTATTTATGGGGCTCAAACATAACTGGCTAAACGTGGATGTACTATAAGGTACATGTCTGTCTTACTCCTCGGTGATTAAGAACGTTTGAAACGTCTAACGAACCTCTTAAAACAAGAACCAATATTCTGCAAAAAGGAACTTAGCAATGTTACTTGGTGTCAGAGGTAGGTATGGCTGTACTTCACTGGACGAACTCTGTCAAAATAGTACACTTCAATCTACTACGGGAAGATTTGACTGTGAATAAAAGCGCACAGTTAGATTTTAAATTTTCCAACACTGCAATAATACCTATTTAGGCTTTTAAAGAGGCGTAGCTTAGTGTTCGTGAAAACGGTCATAAGACACATCTAACAATTAGTCCATGTGTTAGCTGTTTCCTGTAAGCTGCAATCGTTTGTTTCTTTTAGATAAACTTAGTAATCTCCTTTTACGACTTACAACATCTAAGCCATTATAAAACCTTTAAAAATATCCCAATACATAACAATTACCTATTAAAAAGAAACCTTCTCTCAACTAACATTGTATATTACATAAAGGTAATTACCATACAATCGCTTATGTAAGTACTGTAGAGAAACTTGTTATAATTAGCGACCGCAATGTGTAAACGGGGCATTTTTGACCGAGGTGACCTAGACTATGTTTGCGTTTTAATATTTGTGGTTCTTTTGCCTGATAAAATGTATTTTTGAGACCCCATGTTAAGCGTGGCCTTCCGGGGTACATCTTCGGATCGAGAATAGTGGTAAATTATGTTTTTAGAGACAATGAAATAGGTACAGGTACAGGAATCCGGTTTTTTTCGCACTATTCCCAAACCACTGTAATTCCTGGAAGCCAGAATCAACAACAGTGGTGACCAACAGAAAAGCGCCGAGACAATGAAGCTCGACGAAGCCCCAGAGAAACAATCTAACTGTCTTGGATCCCGCAATGAAATTAATCAGAGAAGTATAACAGAGGAATAAAAAAGCACACAAGAATCTGAGTACAAATCCGTCAATAATGAATATAATTATTTTTCCATTAACTGGGCACAAACCCAGACGATAACATGAAACTATTCAATCACAAATCGCTATTCAAAAACAGAACGAATAGGAAAATCATAACAAATACATACATTAAATCTGCTCACTTTGACTTAGTAACGAACCCAAAACTTCAGCAGACAGCTGCCACTAGCATCGATAACACTCTTGAGACTTGTAGAAACATGATTTTATCGACCTATAAGCATATATTTTTACTCCTCACCAAACGATGTTCTTCCCATATTAGGATCATCAAAATGTCAAAAATATTCAAATTCATTACATTAATTACCTACTACAAAATGTTTCCTATAACTTATTGCCTCTTCCAATATAGACATTTATTAAAACAGGAGTGTGTATGTATGTCCATATATGTCATATTGACATAACTCGAACCTTGAATTGATAAGCTGTCAAAAGTGGTTCTGCCCACACAATACGTAGTTAATTTTAATAGTCATTCAAAGTAGAATATTCTATGCCTTATTTGGTTGCTTTTTTGTGTGTGTATATTTAGTGGTTAATGATCAGTTTTGACTACTTAAACGGTATAAAAACCTTTGGATTGTTTACCTTATTACATTGTGTTTCCGGGACTTTTGTTTTTTTACTAGACCACCCACAGGAGGCGCCTTTCCATGAGTGATTCCTGCCTGTTTACCGTTCCTCAAATAATTTTACACACTGACACAGATAACACAGTATGTCTTACAGCCGCAACTTACTTATGTATAACTGATAGTTATTATGCCTACGTCTCTTGGTCGTAAATGGTCGTACTGGCAATCGAAATGCAGCTACGTCCCATCTCGTAACTTTCCCATTTCGACAACTAAACAAAATAGCATCACAAAATTCCCATTTCGTAATTATTTTGTTCTTATACATTGAATCCCATTTCGTTTACTTTGAGTATGCGTAAATTCAATCACATTTGGAAAACTTTTTGTTTGGCAACTCAGAAGAACTACCTACTAAGAAAAATCGAAATCTGCGTTACAATAAAAACGGATGACGATCAACATGAACTTATGAAAAAAATAGCTAATGACACGAATAAAAGTGGTCTAATTAAAAACATCCGCGTTCGTTCGTGACTGCGGTAAGTATAAACATCACTCAACTTCTACTCAACATTACTCGACATTGCTCAACAAGTTTGGGCTCAACTCGTCTCGACTCTCGAGAGCCTGCTCATGGGAAAAAGTTCCCTTTGTTTTTAATTTTTAAATACTTAACGTTGAGGGGACTTGTCCAAGTGCTGTGTATCTTTCTAGACAAAGGGAGAAGACCTAATGTACTGGAAGGGGCAAAAAAGGGCAAAAAAGAATCGTCTGTAGTCAAGTTTCAGTTTTGGTTTACTTTAAAAGAAATATTACTCGATGGAATTGGTAGATTTTGACGTGTTCTGATTTTTTTAAAAGTTGTAAATGATGAAGTAGTTAAGTAAAATCCAATTTATCGAACTCCATGTAATTGTAATTTTTTTACCATAAATTTTTCGTACCTTTTTTTAGTTTTGTAATTTTCACCACCAAGGACCTTTGCGACGGTAAAAGTGTAGTAAGTTCCATCCATGGACTATAAATGTCATTACGAGAAGAACTGTGTTTATATTATTATTTTTTCAATGCAGTGGTTAAATATAAGTTGCAAGTCTTTCAACCACACAAATGCCCGCAGTATTCGAGGTAATATACGAATTAAAATGGTCAGATTTGCAATGTCCTTATCAGTTATTACTGTTAATGGTAATCCTTTCAATATTTACATATTTTAAAGTTGATAAAAGCTCCGCTTTCCATAAAAGTACAATATTTTGCATCAAAATAAATGTTTAATTCTTTTTTGATAAGCATTAATCCTCGCTCAGAGTATCTTTTTATCTTCATGTAACATGCTTAAGCCTCCCATTTGCATATTTCATTGAAACACGTATTTTTTTCTCCGTTCATATTTCTCTACTCATTTTTCAGTTATTTTAAAAGCTTACAACATTTTCTGGGGTGGTTTCCTGATGCAACTTACGGGAAATATTTTTCGTAAATACGGATTAACTTTCAGATGTTAAAATCTCAAATTTAATTAAAGGGAAAATTATTTTGTAATTTTATTATTTTGTCGGGGTTTTACGTGCGCTTGTTTACTTGGAGTGAGATATATATTGTTTTAATTATTGTGAAGCTTCAGTTGGATTCACTTATAATGACTTATGTATTTTAAATGATGAAGGATATAATTATTATTTTTAATGATTGATTTAGATATCTCTATTCCGTCGACGTTTGAAGCAAGAAAATATGACGACCTAACCTAATCTACACTGAAAATACTTTATCGCGTTAAAATGCCCCGATAAAAAGCAATAAGGCCTCGTGGTAAACCAAAAAGCCGCGCCATTTACGTTTTTTGCAAAAGCGCAGCGTCAACCCATTTTCTAAGCCAACTTTTACGTGCGAATAATGCAGCTCCATGCTCTATTTTCACCCTCACAAAAACCAACACAAAGCGAATATTAAATATTGTTCACGATCGATTTAATACACTCTTTCATTTTGCCCATATCCGGACCCAGATCCGGATAAAAAATGTTATCCGTGTACAAAACAATACGTGTTTTTTTTGTTGTTTTGTGTGCAGCATGTACAAAGTATTGATTAACGCCCAACTCTCAACGGACCCGGGTATAAAAAATAAAAAATCAACAGGACTGCATCGCCTCCGGTTATGCACTCGCGACCGTGCAAACATAGTACGGACATAATGTACACTGGAAGCGGCTAGCTTAAACTGACCCTCCGTGATCCCTTCTCTTGTATCAGACCCGGGTATAATGGCTCAGAGCTGTCAGAATAGCGGGGGTATTCCACAATTGGTACCTTTACATGCCCAGGAGGCATGGTAAATGGATTTTTTATTTCCATTCAACGAATCATATGCGTTTACTTTTTTATTTGTCGGGTCAACGGAACAGAGGATCTATATTTGGCAACAATTTGTTGAGTGTATTCATGTACAATTTTTATTTTTAGTTAATATTGAATTTAAAATTGAACTTGTATGGAATGTATTTTCAGTGTATTTTTAACCAATATGAAATTTATAAATTGATTTCGGTGAAAACTCGTATTGTTATTACGTGGAAAACATTCACGTTAACGTGGAATGTCATTATCTTTATTTGTTATTTTGTACGAGTATTTCCCACTGCAGGAATTCATTGGTTCAGAGAATTAATTTATGTAAGTAATAATAAATCTGGCATAAAATAATTGGTACAATGTTATTGGAAAGTTAATTTATATTAACACAATGTTATTAAATGCAATTCATTTCTACGAAAAAAAAAAATTAATACATTAATATTAAATCCTTGTTGTTAATATCGAGATGGAATAAAAAATGGACAATAACTTACAAAATAAACATACAATATACCTAGCATGATTATTATCACGCCTGTAATCCCAGAATGGGTGGAAGGGTTGTGGAAATGGGGGTCGAGCCTTTTGCCATCAACCGGGCTCAAATCCAGACTCATTGGCTGCTCCTGTGTAATTCCGGATGGAAAAAGCCAACAGCACTTTGCCCGATCTAAATAATGTAATGCGGTGATGCCGCATAGCATGACCACCGTGCACCGTAGACACGACAGAGAGTCGACAAATCTTTTGTTCATCTGTCATTTGGTCGATTCAATGACAAATGAACATGAACAACAGATTTGTCGAGTCTCTTTCGTTTCTCCGGTGGTCATGCTAAGCGGGCTGGAAATTGAAGCAACAGGACATCAAAATGCGTCCCAAAAAGTCAAAATTATACTGGAAGGTAAATGTTTCTACATGTTAACGTCACCCCTGCATTTCCCCGTAGGGTTTGGAAGAAGTGTAACTGAGGCTACATTTCCCCGTAGGGTTTGGAAGAAGTGTAACTGAGGCTACATTTCCCCGTAGGGTTTGGAAGAAGTGTAATTGAGGCTACATTTCCCCGTAGGGTTTGGAAGAAGTGTAACAGAGGCTACAGTTCGTCGGTATGTAGAAGTCCTATATAAAGGGAGCAAACCTTTTGCAATAGGGGAGACGACAAAAAGATAATAATTAGCCCGTCAGTTATATTATCAACAAATATTTGACCCGTACTTTTTCTTTTGTTATTTAAACAAAAATTGACGAAGATACGACGCTTTTAAAATTCTCAATACGTCACGCCTAGGTAGTGTTTTGAGCGAGGTACGACGTCACGAGCCCCCACTTCCGAATTTTGATGCGTTTTATCTTTGTCAATATTCATTGATTTACAAAATAAAAAATACGTGTCCATTATTTTCTAATAATCTAACTGACGGAGTAAATAGATTTGCCAGTCTCAGGAATACTACCTACTGTAAAATTTACTGCAAAAAACTACTGACTTTATTCGGATGTTTCATCATCAGCCTATATTACTGTTCCCACTCCTGGGACACAGGCCTTCTCTCTATGAGAGGGAATGAACTAAAACCCACCACGCGGGCCCAGTGCGGGTTGGTAGATGTCACATGTCTTCGAATTTTTGGTTTTAGGAAAACTTTTTATCTTATGTAGGGAAGTACTTCTTCGTGGGACATTACCGAACTTCTTGTAGACGAAGACGCGGGCATTAACTAGTCTTTCTATAAACTTCTAATTCAAATTTCCGTGTAACCCTCAACCGGCACAATACAAACACAATACCTATAGATAGACTCATTAGGGTTGTCGCGTGATTTTAATATATAAACCGTTGGTGGTAGGATTGCAATTAAGCGAAATGGTTTCCTCGACGGTGGCTCAATTTACATATTTTTATTGTAGCCGGAAAGCGGTGTGTCCTCACGAAATGTCTGAAACGACTCCACTAAATATTTTCTACGCATTTTAGTTAAGTATTCGCGGTTATACGCCA
Source organism: Xestia ashworthii (assembly GCA_950022955.1). Classification (NCBI taxonomy): domain Eukaryota; kingdom Metazoa; phylum Arthropoda; class Insecta; order Lepidoptera; family Noctuidae; genus Xestia; species Xestia ashworthii. The sequence continues at coordinate 1,882,508 of OX465563.1, read as the reverse complement.
CGAAATTGTTGTTGATTTTTCCTTGTGTTTTTGTGTTTCAAGGCCGTTGGTATACCTAACTGGAAAGTGGTTACTTATAGCTTATAATAGGTGTCTATATAGTAGGAAAACCTTGGATTAGCAGGTGCAATAACAAGGTTTTCCGACGCGTTACTTGGAATGCTAGCTTGGACTCGTAGGTGTCAATTTTCATAATAGGCTCATTATTAGAAATCGATATTTTAATAAAAGAAAAAGTTGTGGTAATGTCTCTTAAGAAGTCTTTTACAAAGAGTGTTTAAATAAGTAAAATATTATGTCTAGTATAATGCTGTTAGAGTAAGATTAGAGCTTGGAACTTAAGTGGTTTTGAAAGTACCACCTGCACTGTTTAGCATACAATTAGAAATGCAAAGAAGTTCTTTCTAAATGTGCAATGTGTTTTTTTGTAACCATCTTTTAAATTAGTCAATAAACTCTATTCTATTTTACGTTTTTATCCTTAGCTTAATTAAAAATGCTAAATTAGCTAAATTTAATAAGTATTTGAAAAAACAGCTTTGAAAACAAATTACATTCAATTGCATCTTAAATCACTATCGTCCATACTTCACAATTACTTGTTATCTTATCAGACACTTCTTTTCATGCCATATCATTCAATTGTATCCTACAGACGTATAAATAAATTAGTTATTTTTGAGGTCACAAGTTCAGTTTCAGGTGAGTTACCTAACCGTAGGTTGTTTGACTCCAGAACTCATATGATGTAACGACCATTTGACACATTGATTTATTTATTTACGAGTATATAGCAGGTGCTGACTGCACTGATAGATACCAAAGCGTGCTGCAACAACAATTGCATGCAACAATTAAACATATCTGTACTGCTACTCATAAACATATTGAGAGAATCAGGACGACATTTATTTATTTAACACTTTGAGCACAGAGTAAATAGGTGAACGTAATTGCATCCACTAAGCATTACGTCCAACTATTTAATCTACTGTGACTGTCGTCGGTCTGCGAAGTCATAGGTCTGGAGTTCAAACCCAAAACACGCACTTTAATTTTTCGAATTAATGTGCGTATTGTATCATTTGCTTCGGTACCTAAAGGATAATATCGTGAGGAAACCAGCATGCGTAAGAGATATTTCTTGATTTTCATGTAAAGCCAAAGGCCAATCAATGGGCGGCATAAAAACTCTGACACCAGGCATTAACCATACGAAGATAGCTAGTCATTTCCACGTCAGTTTAGCAACCGAAACCAGTCTTGTGTAAAGAAGGGCCATAACAGAAGGTGTGATTATCCTCTCAAGCCAGACTTGAACGATCCACAATTACCAATGTATCGTCCTTCACTTCTGCTCGAACTCATTCGTTCCCAATCACAGCCAATGATCGTGAGTCTGTCAATTGTTCCTCAATTCTTAACGATAGGGAGTTGTGTTACGAGGACTATTGGTGTAGGTGTTTAAGATGTTTCAATAAACTGGTTACGAGCTTATATTGTTAATAGGTCAATTGTTCAGTTTTTTCTTAACAATATTCTGTTTTTAGAACTCATTCTGCGAATAGATAAAGTAAGAAATGGGTACATAACAGGAAGTCTGAAAGTGGCGCTGCTGGCTGAATACGGTGTGGTAATCGGTTGTCTTGGTATTGGCATGTGATGCGGAGGAATGAGGAAAATGTCGTGTTGAAAGTTTTGAGTGTGAATGTGGAATTGTGGATTGGTATATGAGTTGAGGAAGACCAAAGAAACGATGGATGGACTGAGTTAAAAATGAAATGGCAAGGAATGAAGTGTCTGATAAGATAACGAAAAATAGAGAACTTTGGAAGAAGAATACATGCACCGACCACAAATGAATTGGGAAAATGGCAAGACAATGTTGATGTGATTCTCTGGGGTAATTTTAAACAGAAGATATCATAATAAAGTGTGAATTTGGCATAGCCTCGTTTGCCTCAGTGGTCGCAACTGTTGCAAGCACATCTGGTAAGTGGCAGATCCAGCGTTCGATTCCCAATCGCTATAATTAGCAATTACTTATGCCTGGGGGTCTAAAATGGCCGCTTTAGCAGAATCGTAAATGAATCACGTTAAAAAATTTAAATTCTTAAAATGGACTTTATGTTAATGGTTACAAAGACCATTCCAAGAATTTAAATTTTTTAACGTGATTCATTTACGATTCTGCTAAAGCGGCTATTTTAAACCCCCTGGAAAAGGATAGTTTTCGTCTAAAATACAAATTCAAGGCAAGATTAAAATAATGTTATCGAGGCCTAAAAAAACATATTTCCAAATAAATTCAATTCCACACCAAAAACCATCTATTAAAACCAACCTGTATGTATAAACCTCGGCAGTTTCGTAAATATCAATTTAGTTAAAAGCGATAGAAAATTGTAGGGAAACTTTATATTGTTTTGTTTTATGCCCGTAAACGCGTAGTAAACGCACAGTATTTAACGTGGGTCGTCACCCAGTGCGACGCGGTGACAGATATGGGATTATATCACGCTACCACCCCGGGGGAGAGCTGAAACTAGGGACATGGGACTCTTGATTGATGAACAGTTGAACCAGGTTTGACGAATCAATTTTGAGTGTTAGTGAAAAACGTGCCGTTCAAAAATTTTCAAAGGATGTTTTGTACCTAACTTTTACAGTGACCTTCTATTTTATGACGGGCTGGTCCTTATTGTATTTTTACTGCCTTAGGTGTTGTGGTCAGAAGCGGTACTGCTGAGTATTGTGTTTGATACACAGGTATGATAACTTCTTCTTCTTCTTCTCATGCTGCTCTTGTGATACAGGAACTCCTAGTACAAGAGCCACACTGATGTTTGAGCAATAATTTGTCAATAAAGATTTATTTATTTATTTATTCTTCTTCAACCCTTGGCCACCCAACGCTGAGTTTAGGTCTCTTCCATATCTCTCCATTCTCCAACTTTCTGGCGGATGACTTGCCTTTAGGAAATTCTCAATGCTAACTCGTCCCTTCTGTTACATGGGTCAAGTACGTATGATTAGGCGCAATGATGGGGGGTCCGTGGGTATATTCCAACTTTTTGATACGTTTTTCTTAAACAGTAGATTTTATTGTATGATTTTTACTTTAAACACCTCCACGACCCACGTTCGTACAATCCATCAGCACAATGTTTAGAGTGCGTTACATTGAGCTAACACAAGACACAATTTTTCACCCCAATAAAAAAAGTAGTTTCCCAGCATTTTAGCGTAAAGTTACTTAATTTGATGCACCGAATGCTTGATTGACGGCTTCGTGATGAGTTTGTTTACACCCTGTATAATAATGCTTACAATAATAATGCTTAATATTAATATACAATGAAGAGTATCATATTTATCAAACAGTACATTTCGTATCAAAAAAGATACATTGCATGTGCGTCCTGTTATCATGATTCCTGGAAGATTGATAATGCGCACAAAACCAGCTGAATACATAACAAAATTCAGAGTTGGAATTTCCAGGAAATTCTGATTGTGTAGGTACTTGAAACGTGATATTCCATGAAAACCTTGAAACTCCTAGGAATACAGGGCTTTGTTGTAATCTTTCTGTTGCAGTGGGGTTTTGTAAAATGATTTGTTATTGTGTATTTGATTTTAGAAAAACGCGTTGCAAGAGTTCGAATAGATTTTAAAAAGTAAAATTAACATGAAGCAAAGATTTTTGCAATATATTAAAAAAATCACTTCGCAGTCTTATTCAAAATCTCTTTTGGTTAGTGGTACCCGATGATAAATATTGAAAACCTGCAAGAAAAAAAGTATGTACAAAGTTACAACGGAAAGATTATGAATCTACTAGCCGACCCGACAGACGTTGTCCTGTCAACTATGAATTTTTAATTCGAATTGACCTACCCACTACCGACCTACCAACTACTACTTACCTACCACCTACCCACTACCTACCTACCAACTACCCACTACCTACCTACCAACTACCCACTACCTACCTACCACCTACCCAATACCAACATACTAACAACCCACTACCTACCTACCACCTACCCATTACCTACCCCTACCACCTACCCACTACCTACCTACCAACTACCCACTACCTACCTACCAACTACCCACTACCTACCTACCACCTACCCCTACCTACCCAATACCTGCCCACTACCTCCCGCCGAAAAAATTAAAAAAACAAAAAAAGTATCCTATGTCCGTCTCCCGGTTCTAAGCTACCTCTCCACCAATTTTCAACCAAATCGGTTCAGCCGTTCTTGAGTTATAAATAGTGTAACTAACACGACTTTCTTTTATATATATAGATTGGCAAATACAAATAAAACACCTCAAAAGATAAGGTTGATTTGATATAAGATTAGGTGGTTCTACTATTCTATACTATGTACTGCGTTGTTGTTTTCGTTATGTACTAATAAACTTATAATCCTAATTCTTTGCCTTTTTCATCATTCATCATCATTTCAGCCGAAATACTGGACATAGACCTCCCCCAAGTGACGCCTCATTGACCGGTCCTGTGCGGCTCTCATCCAACGGATTCCTGCAACCTTCACCAGGTCATCGGTCCACCTAGAGGGAGAACGCAACGTTTCCAGTTCGCGGTCGCCACTCCAGATCTTTTCGGCCCCATCGACCATCCGTTCTGCGAGCAATGTGCCCAGTGCCCCCCTGTCACTTAAGTTTGGCAATTCTTCGGGCTATGTCGTTAACCTTGGTTTTCTTGCGGATGTCCTCATTTCTGATTCATTAACATTTTAATCTAATGTTATTTCACGATAAACCCATTTTAAAAATATGTTCCCCACGCACAACCCCAAAACTACCCAAGTCCCCACTCTACGGAGTAGCAAGCAGATACATTAAAAAGTTTAACTGCTAATTTTGGGGCCACACCGTCATTCGTGACCAGATTGATGTGAAAATGGATTCCTTCACTATTTCCACACAAGTTGTTGTTAATATACTGTGTATTTATATCGCAAGGCCTATCGTGGAGCCTTTGGAACTTAATTTATGTTTGGTTTTTCAGTGTGTATAACGTTTTTACCCGACTGCGCCTTAAGCACGCTCTGCAGCCTAAACGGCTCGATAAAGGGCTCACCATGAGGATTTTAAAATGGTATATCTAAGTAGCCAAAAAGTGTAAAATAAAATAAAAAAGGCGACTGCGTAATAACGAACTAATAAACAGACAATAATAAAACAAGTTCAGGAAACAGGACATATTGACTGCAACAGCCGGGACCCACTAAATAATCTAGACTGAAATCGTTATGTCCAATCTGAATCCCGATACTCCTTTCCCCTTTCAACTCAACCATAGTAAATTAATAACTATGTAAATATAAATTGAGCATCGCGGAAACCCATCACAAACAAGAATGACATGTATGTACAGTTGTACACTAGTACAATGCGAAGATTAGTTTAGTACAGTTTACGAGTGTCTGTATAAACTGTGAACTAATAAACTTATAACCTCCGCGAGGATTCGTTAAGCCGACAACGTAAAGGCTTGTTTAGACAACGCCAGAGATTATTTATTATTTATTTATTTGGCTCACCAATAATTTAATACACTGCTTCAAAGATACAAGGTACATTTAATAGACATTAAATGGTTAATTAAATTAATGGTCATTTAACCCAGGACCCTAAGAACGTAAGGCAGCGTCACTACCACTACGCCAATCGGGTCGTCAACCTAAGTACTCACACTCAGCTATGGTTTTTAAATACATAATTAAATCCAAATTAAATTAATTTTCAAAATGCAAATTACGAAAAAATCTTAATTAAAACTGGAATTATCACAATTTTGTGTCTTAATTCTTTTATTTATTGTTGGATTATCAATATACAGAATTACAGATAGAGTTACATTACAATTTATCGTACAAAGAATTAAAAGCTCTATAGTAGATACATGATCTTGAAACGCACACCCAATAATAGACGACAATAAAATCGAATTAGTCCGACATTTAGATTATTAAAAAATATCTGACCCGTATTTTTTCTTTCGCTACCAAAATTGACAAAGATACGACGCTTTTTAAAATTCTCAGTACGTCACGGCTTCGTATAATTTTAGTGAGTTCTGACGTCACGAGCCCCCCTCCAGAGTTTTGATGCGTTTTATCTTTGTCAATATTCATTGATTTACAAAAACAAAAAATACGTGTCCATTATTTCCAATATCTAACTGACGGACTAAATAGATAATTGCATTTTTTTTTATACTGCTGTTATGCATAGGATAGGTTACCGGACTGCCTCGTTGGTTCAGTGGTTGCAAGTACGACTGCTGATCATGAGCTCGACGGTTCGTTTCCCTGGTCGAGGTAAGTGTTATTGGGTTCATAGATAACTTCAACTTTTTAGGTTATCATTTTAAAAATAATCAACTTAATTAAATCTTGATGCAGTTTTAAACGTAGGTACGAGTATAATTCTTGGTCTACAATTATTACTATTTACAAAGTAGGTAAGAATTCTGTAATTTTCCTTTTTACGTAGCAAAGAATAATAAACACTAAATCTAATAAAAGCACTCGTGTTTTAATTTCTTCAATAATTGATACAATAGGCTAGTTTCCACCATCAATAAATTGCAAAACTAATTAGTCCGTCAGTTAGAGTATTGGAAAATAATGGACACGTATTTTTTGTTTTTGTAAATCAATGAGTACTGACAAAGATAAAACGCATCAAAACTCGGGAGTGGGGGCTCGTGACGTCACAACGCACTAAAAACTATAGCACGGCGTGACGTATTGCGAATTTCAAAAGCGTCGAATCGTATCTTCGTCAATTTTGGTTTATGTAACAAAAGAAAAAATACGGGCCAAATATTTTTTTATAATCTAACTGACGGACTAATTAGATTTTTTTAAGACACAAGCCTATTGTAACTTACACCAGATATTACAAAAAAGGGAATGATACCGTTTCGGATTAATTTTTATTAAAAACCATTAAAATAATGATTATTTCAGTGACATAACAACATCCGTCTGAAGCTGCACCTTTCATACTCGTAATAATAAAACGAACCACGCATATAATTCTAGAATAATTTAATTTGTAAACCCTTAACCCGTTTTATGGTTGACGGTTAAACTTGGGTTAATTGCACAATATATATATTAGGATATATTGTAAAATAATATATGGGCCTCTTGTTTATGCCTGGTGGGGTTTCAAGTGGTGTTGACGCATTAATTTTGAGTAATTATAACTATGCTTCAGTGATTCATGGAACACGTTACTTACGAGTATTTAATTACAAGTAGGTACAGATAAATTAATCGTAGTACTAACGTAGACATTAATTGTTAATCCATTGAAATCGTCTTGTAAGAATTATTTAACTTAAGATTGTATTTATTATCTTATTTTGACGTCTGTCGATGCATTTGGGCACAGATAATAATTATAGAGTTGGGAAATATTGTAGAGAATGTAGTGGAGACCATAAATGCATGGCCATAGTAAGTACAGTCGAGTTTTAATGCAATTTTTGAAGGGGTATTTTAAAATTCAACTGGGGCAGTTACTCCCCAGCCGCGGTTCAGTGTAAAATGACGTGGGGCAGTGGCTGCCCCAGTGCGCGTTTGAGAGGATAAGATCATACTTCTGATTTAAAAAAGTAATTGTACTTGGCTGTCACTCTCTTAGGCTGAATCGCATGGCAGGAAAAGCAATGCGCCTGTCTGGGTTCGAACCTACGAACTGCCACTCGTAACCCTGGAGCTGTTACCACAGCGCCACCACTGCTGATCTTCTCAACACATTATTATCATCTTCTGCCAAACCTTACCCCAACTACATATGTTGGGGTCGGCTTCCAGTCTCACCGGATGCGGTTGAATACCACTATTTTCCATGGAGGGACTGCCTATCTAACCTCCACTATCTAATAGTTTTTATTATTATTGAGTAACATTATACATGATGGTTGGTAATACTGGTTCTCAGAATATCAGACCTGTAACGACTGTCAAAAAACTTCCAGTGACAGCCGGGATCCTATGGCTTAACGTGCTTTCCGAGATACGGAGGAAACTTGGAGTGTACCTACCTAGTGGTGAACCCATCCGATCTCAATAATTTTCAATTCTTATAGCAAAGGTATTCCTGTGTTGTGTAGTGTAGAAATATTTATTGACTAACCAAGAACCAAGCGTACAATTTTTTTCGGAGATTACTCCAAAAAAAATGTACGCATGGTAGGGGGGTAGGTCTTTCAGTTCATAAGGTAATTTGTTAAATAATTTAATTGAGTCATGTTTAATGAGACATGTTTAATTCAGTCTTGAGTTAATTATTCTCAAACTGACACGAAAGCGGAAGAAAATTCTGATTTCCAATAACATACGTAGTTACAAAGTGCAGAGGTTGTACAACAACAGTTGTTGGCACGGCCAAGATGGTCTGTCTGAAATATAGCAGGCATTTGTCATGAAAATATTCGATACAGCGCCAATGAAACTGATTTTACGGAACATTTGGACTTCACTTTTAGATTTGTAAGGATTGTTTGTTGTTTCGGCGTAGTTTAAAGGTTAGGGTTTATATAAAAAGCTATGGTCTTATTGATAGATGGATGAGATATTTAATTTTATGCTTTTTTAGTTTCTATAAGGACAGCAGTTTCTTCTAAACTCATATCTGCCTAGCTTTATCCAACTATATTGGGGTCGGCTTCTAGTCTAACCGGATGCCGCTAAATACCGGTATCTTACATGGAGCGACTGCCTATCTGACCTCCAAAACCCAGTGGTAATACAATACTCCTTGGTAAGACTAATGAACTTTAAGACTTTATTAAAGGTTGTTAAAATGAATTAGTATTCGCAAACCGGTTCCTAGAAAAATCTAATTACCGTCTTAATTTTCAAAATTTTAATATCATCTATGATATTAAAATGTTAGACTTGTTTGCTAAGCCATCTTGTCTGTGACGCTTTTTCTCACAAATAAAACAATGCAAGAATAATAGACTTAAATGCCCATCATACCTATAAACGAACTTCACTCATCATCATCATTTCAGTAGACATACGTCCACTGTTGGACATATGCCTCCCACAAGTGTCAGCACATTGACCCGTACCGTGCGACTCGCATCCAGCGGGTTCTCGCAGCCTTCACCAAATCATCGGTCCACCTAGTGGGAGGTCTTCCAACGCATCTTCTTCTGGTTCGCGTTCGCCACTCCAGAACTTTTCGGCTCCATCGGCCATCCATTCTGCGAGCAATGTGTCCTGACTCCTGCCCATTGCCAATTCATCACCATCATCATCATTTCAGCCAAAAGACGTCCACCCCCAAGTGTCGCCACATTGACAGGTCCCGTGCGAGTCACATCTAGCGGATTCTCGCAAAGGTCATCAGTCCACCTAGTGGAAGGTCTTCCAACGCATCGTCTTCCGGTTCGCGGTCGCCACTCCGGAACTTCTCAGCTCCATCGGGGCCATCGGCCATTCGTTCTACGATCCGACCCATTGCCACTTAAGTTGGGCAATTCTTCACTCATATAACTTAACATCAAGACAACTTCCTCTACAACATTACCATTCGACAACCGGACCTCTAAGTCTGCCTACACCAAAACGACCACAGTAAAAGTCCCACCGCACTACGGTCTATACTTGCATTAATTTAGATCTGTGCGCAGATAGTATTAAGTAAAGGGCCCGATTAAACTGTCCGTCTTCGGGTGCTATCTCATCACTTTGAGGACTCAGGTTTGGGTGCTTAAGCAGGGCGGGGAGCGGATAGCGGTAGGAGATACGAATGCTTAGAATATTGCACGGTGATCTCTGTTTGCGTAAGTCAAATCTTCTGCGAAATTTAAATATTATTTAACAAGCTTTTTATTTAGACTTTTTAACCATACGTGATCGTGCTAAGATTTCTAGATTATTCAAACCACAGACCGACGTCTGGGAGGAACTTCTATCTGAATGGCAATATAGGTGGGACAATTCCATCAAGGGCAGACACCTCCACCAGTTCTTTCCATCCGTTCGTGAGCGGCTGGACAGGACATGGCTGGAGGTTGATCACTGTGTTGCCCAATTTCTCACGGGTCATGGCAACTTCAAGAGTAAATTATTTTCCTTCAAACTTGTTGACTCGCCTTTTTGTCAATGTTCAACATCTGACTGCGAATATGAACAATCTGCACATCACATTTTGTGGGAGTGTAGTCTTTGGCAAAATGAACGCAATATTATGTTGGATAGTGTACAGGTTACATCCGGAGTTATTTACTATACGGACCTTGTAGAAACTAGAGCAAATTTCCGTGCGTTCAAGCGTTTTTGCCATACCTATTATTGGAATCAAATATAACAGCTCTCAACTTAGGACCCATTAACGTTAATATTTATCCGTGGTGCTAGGCAACTGGGCCTATCCCAGTTGTAAACGTCCCTTTGTGCCTATTGGCCTTGTTTCGTTCTGTCTCCTGCTGATATGGAGGGAAGTGGAAATTACAGTTTTTTTTCCTACTCCTCCGCTATACTTTCTGTTTAATTTCGTTGCGGGATCCAAGACAGTTAAATTCATTCTCTGGGACTTCGTCGAGCTTCATTGTCTCGGCGCTTTTCTGGTGGTCGCCACTGTTGATTCTGGCTTTCAGGAGTTACAGTGGTTTGGGCGTGTGTGGCGGGCTTGTCCCAATAAAAAAAAAAAAAGCTTTTTATTACATTTTGAAGCAGTTATGGCCTGGAAATTTTACTGCATGAAGGCTGTGAAAATTTACTTGTAGAAGTCTGGTCTCTAAATCTTGTTAGCTAGATTTTAGAGAAAAGAAAAATAGAGACTTCTTGCGTGATGCTGAGCTGAACTGGCCATTATCATTGTTTCATTGATGCTTTTTCTGGCAGTCGTTTTAAAAATAACTAGCATGAAACTTAAACTTTTCTTTCAATGCTATCCATTCTCCAATGCTATTTCATTTATTTATATAAACATTATTTAAATAGTCCAAAAATATGATCAGAAAAATACCCCACGTGTTTTTCTGATTATTTTTTTTTACCAAGATAATGCGTTCTAAGTAAGATTTTTTTCTAGCATACCTGCGAAAACATGCAGCGAAGATATTGATAACAGTTCTACACAGTACAACATTTCCAAAATATTTTAATCGCTCTTTCTCGCCACTAAGTGCTCACCCCATGTTGAATTTGATGTATCTACCTGACCGCTTAGAATTTAACGGAGTGCTGGTTTGGTTTACTTTTGTAATTAAAAATGGCTACCGTGATGCATTCGCTCGTGATTGTTGCTTCTAAATGACTTGCTTTTAGCAGCTGGTTGCTATCTGCTTCCAAATTTTGTTGAAAAAACTTCCCGTACTTTTTTTTTATTTAGTCCACTACAGACTGCGACTTCAAGAATTCTTCAATTGCTTAGTTTTATAGATCAATTTTGTATATTAAGATCAGATACAGTTTAAAAAATAGTTCAATTTTTGATTGACACCCATCATGATGGATTCGTGCATTGTTGTCTGAAATAGAAGGTTTTCTTTTTCCTACAATTTGGTCAAGTTTACCTTGATATTGTCACTAATCAGGTCTCAAAATACGCACTTATTAAGGTGCTATTACAATTCATTTATGCATTGCGTGTACATTGCGACCAGGATATTTTATCGCTCTTATGACGGTTAAAGAGAAAAGATTTTAGTAAACATTTTTGTGGAAAATGAAGATGGCCACGTTCAGCTCCAACGAATTTCGATACTTAAAAAAGGAACAATCGTACATTCCTTTTAACTCACAAAGTACCTAACAAATTATACTACAGTTCTAGTCTAGAAGTTAGTGCATGGTATCTATGAATGAATAAGGAATCTCGGGCAACTGTCGGTAACGGATGTAATTACCGACGAACTAACTGCTGGTTACCTGCCTATTACCTGATCAAATATTTATACACCACCTTCAGCTTTGCGCTGGGGAACTTACCAGTAATAGTAGGAGAATTATATAGCGTAGTGGAGTCACAATGTAGGGATAGGCTGCCCCTATCTGTCGTATTGTTGTTGTAGTAATAATAATTGGTCCGTCAGATAAATTTTTAAAAAATATTGGATACTTATTTTTTCTTTTGCGCGTAAATAAAAATTGAAGAGGATACAGTGCATCGAAAAGTCGTGTGACGTCACATGTTTATTTTTTACCATCAAGTGACGTCACAAGCGACTCGTGATCTTGGATGCGTTTTATCTTCGTCATTATTTTATAAATTTGATAAAACAAAAAATACGTACCCAATACCCGTTTTATATTTTTTTTTTCGCTTTACAAAAACAAAATATATGTGTCCTTTATTTTCCAATACTCTGACGGACCGGACGGGTTGCAAATCTAATTAAGATTTGCAATTTATTGATGGTGGAAACTAGCCTATTTTATGACATGGCTTGATGCTGCTCTCAAGAGAACTCCTCAACGGTATGTAACACGGACACGGAACTTTGCATACGCGATAAATTGTAAATAACCCTATTAGTCTTCTTTTCATTTTAGTATCAATTTTGATATCATATAGATTAGCTGAGCTATCACAATTTTCGCGCACGAAGTCTGACTCACTGATAAAATATCAGTTCGTCGAAAGTTTAAGGCAGTTGTAGAGGAAACCAAGGTTCTTCTTAAGCAAACAAAGTGTGTAGGTACTGATATTTCAATCTTTGCAGGATTTTTCTTCTCCTTGCGGAACTATACTTGCGAATTTGCAGGTAAAATTAATTCTATTTTCTGTATAAAGTTGACTTTACAAAGGCCCTTACAACGAACTAAATGACTTGATTTAATTTTAGACTAAAACTTTCAATTATAATAACCACTAATTGACCCACGCAACTTCGTCTTCGTCACATACGAGAGCAAAAGCTATCAAAATAAATAAATTTTCCCCGTTTTTCATCATTTTTTAATTATGCTCCGCTCCTATTGTTCGTAGCGTGATGTTATATAGCCTATAACCTTTCTCGATAAATGGACTGTACAACACAATTTTTTCAATCAGTACAGATTTGTGGATTTTGTCAAAAGACAGTGCCCACTGGTTCTCTAAACTCTATTTCAATTACTATATAAGGCTTCATCAATAATACATAACACCTCGGCAGTTTTCAAAATGGCCGCACTTACAAAGCCGACGTTTACGAACTAATAATACGATGATGATATAATTACCTTAATACAAGTAGCAGCAGTAATTAGCACCGGACTAACTGCCGGCTATCCCTCTATTACTCACTTAATTATTTATAGCAGAAGACTTTTGCCCTGAGCGAAGCCAGTCGACCATAAAACTTGAACTTATACCAGAAAATGTGTCTTTTTAATGTCGATGGAAAACGTAAGAGAGAAACAGAAAAGTTATGAGACATGTAGTGTAGGAGCTCGTGGCTATAACAGCCACTCGGGCCGATCTTTAGGTCTGTGGATGGGTGACCACCCTTACATACCGAGTTTCCTCCGTGCCTCGGAAAGCACGTGAATCTGTTAGTCTCGGCTGTCATTTGTCCATCTTTGGCAGTCGTTACAGTTAGTCAGTGGCCCAAAAAGTGACAACCAGTCTTACCAAGTGGTATCGTATTACCCTTTATGAACTGTGTTGTGGAGGTCAGATAGGCAGTCGCTCCATGTAATACTGGTAATCAGCGTTGAGTTTTTCCAAGTGACTCGCCTGTCTGATTTCGAACCCAAACCAAAATCAAAAAGAATATATCTGTTACCGTACGCAAAATTCGCACTTTGACGTTGAGTTGCGGACACCAGCCCGTTGTACAATACAATATCTGTTACCGTAAAATTATTAAACCCGTTAGATTGTAATCTATCTAGCGAGATGGTAAACTCTCGATGGATTGTCAACCGAACACACTGCTTATAATTATTTTTCGGTCGGACATATCGAAGTGAAACCGTGTAATTGTGATATGTATGCGATGGAACTCATTTTGCGCCCTGTGGAGGGGGGAGGGAAAGGGAGTCCCGCCTCCCCCCTGGTACCACTCCCATGAAAAGTTAATGCACGATTCCTGAGAAAACCTGATTTATATTACCTAACCTCAAAGCACTTAATATTCGCCTAAATGGCTTAGTCGACGGAGCTATTTTTGTCAGCAGGGTTTAAAGGAATCTAAATAATCTAACGTGGGGGTGCCCCAAATCCCGATTATGGGGGCAGAGATACTTCCATCGCATGTGTTTCACAATTTTTACTTCGATATATTATAATTTACCAAAAAATAATGCGTTAAATTGTAAGCAGTATGTTCAGTTGACAATCTTTCGAGAGCTTACAATCTCGCTAGATAGATTACAATCTAAAGGTTTTACAATTTGACGGTGACATATCCATATCAGCACTTTTTGATCGTCAGTTACACAAGAGAGTCCTCTATGTTCTGTTCTGGGCGAAAATAGACAAGAGGGAAAATATACCAATAACTGTTCATATTCAAAAGACGTAACATAGAGTTAACCACGTAATATGACTGTGCCACGTAAACCACTGTTACCCAACATTATTGACACAATAAAACAGCTGAGGTTGCTGCGTGGGCTTGAGCCCTTCTACTGCGAGTTCTTTACGTCAAAGGGCACACAGTTCTGATGCAATACACCACCATTTTAATATGTAATATTTAATATTTTCTCAGTTTGTTCACAAGGTAAGCAGAGCTTTGTATTATTAAAGCACTGGATTTTGAGCACGACTTATGTTGTCTTTTCGTACTGTTACAGGTAAAATTATTTAGTTTTATAAATATTCGCTATTAATATTTTAATAAGAAATGAAGGCATTGAATGAATGTAGTCTTATTTGTAACTGGTGACGACGAATTATATGTATTTTTTCTGGTACCTATTTAATTGTTCTCAAGTGAGTGACACTTGTCTTTATTGACAACTAGCGTCACGCGGTTTCACCCGCATAGTTTCCGTTTTCGTGGAAGTACAGGGATAAAATGTAGCCTATGTTACTCGCTGATATTGTAACTACCCATTGCTGAAAGAATTTTTCATATCGGTCCAGTACTTCATTACATACATACACACACAAAAATTAAAATTTTTCCTCTTTATAACATTAGTGTAGATGTAAATGTAGATAAAGCAGATAGTGTAAATAAAGTTTCTTTAAACCTATATTTACTTTATTATATATGTCGGGTTTGTCAGCATTCATTTCGTTAGGCTCGAGCATTATGTGGGCAGAAGACGGGTTTCGTTCAATAAAAACTCACTGGATGTAAAACACTGTTTATTGTCAGGTGCTCGGTTCGGGTTGATTGTTTCCATGGAGAAGAACCGGCAAGAAACTTGATGGTTACTCTTTTCAAACAGATACCTACACTGAGTAGGTAAACTACCTAACTACTTGACATTACACTTTCACACTATAACACTGGGCACAATAAATCGGATACAGTTTCAAGACGTCTCAACTCCGCTGCGATCCGACCCAGAATATCGTCCTCGCGGCGAGCTGTTAACGTCAGCACTCTGTAGCACGCCATGGCTGGGGTAGACTGGTCTCTTGGTCGCGTGAAATCATCACTGGCGTGCTTTGATTTATTCCCGTGTCCATACCAATGACCGGATCCGACATATATAAGTTTCAAGTCAACATGGTGTTACTTGTTCTCCTGAAGGTTCAAGCAGACGTGTAGCTAATATAATACACTTACACTTGACCAGTTATGTTAAAGTCCAGGCTATCATGCGGGCAGGAATACAGAATTTGGGATGCTATTGAGAAATCTCCAATAGAAGAACCCAATCATACTTTGCTGACCTGGGAACTGAACTCAGGGCCTCATGGTCAGCAGAACCACTGACGACCAGTAGACCGATCAGGTAGTGAGGACCAACCAGGTAGTTATTGAAAACTTAATGATCATCTTTATGCCCTTAGCTTCAGCTGTAGAGAGTTTAAATTAAACATTCTGGACGTTGGGCTAATTCAAATCATTTTAGGAAACCCCACATCAACGATTGCAAAGAAGTTGTGTGGCTTGGTGAAGGTATTTAATCAATGATTCCCTTTCTATTAAGTACAAACATAGTAAGTAAGTATTCCTTATATTTATGTAACTAGGTAATAAGGTACGATGGGGTTGGCATATCCGTATGGACAAAAACCCCCTTTAAAAAAAAAGAAAAAAAAAAAAGCTTCAGCTGTCTAAAACAATGTAATGAAATCTTGAAAGTAATTTAACGTAGGTACTTCTAATTATCAAATTACTTCATTCTAGGATTTGGTCTCTTGAAGCCTATCTAATGATGGAATCAGCTAAGTCTTAATAACTGGGAAAATAATTTTCTCTATTTTCACCGGGTATTTTCACTACTTTTTACTAAAAAAAATGGACAAATTCTGCTGAAAACTGCTGCAGTTTTTATGTCTGTTCATTCTGAGGTAAAGGCTTATACAATTTTTGTTCAGGTCCTTTGAATGCGTGATGAGGTTTTTTTATTACTACATTGAATTTAAATATTATCATTCTGCTCTCCTAAACAAGGGCCAAAAGTTACACGTTTCTAGGCATGCGTAAATCATGTAAAACACGTCAATCCCTGTATCTATTCCGACAGTCATCTGCGACGGTATCGTTACAAACAACAGTGCATTGACGCGGGACAGGCGGCTACAGAAGTGATTCATGCCGTGATAAACCACGTAGTACTTGCGTAACAACTGTACAGGCGAGCACAAAGTACGTAGACAGCTGATTGTGTTGTTGTTGAATTATTGTGGTTGTAAATTGTTCTACTGATAATGATTTTGTATCGGTCTTATTTACCAATTGTGGCGAAGCCTAAACGGAAGTTATGTTTGGTTTTGGGGTATAGCAAGGAGGATTTTCTTAGTAAAGGTTATTTTTACTAAATTCTAAACCACTATCTTAAACTCTTTTGGATAAACTCATTTTTATCTACTATAAATACGACTAATAATCTTAAACGGGCGGTGTAATACGCTTAACATAATATCACAACCCAAAATAAATCTTGTAATCCGCCTAACAAACTCTTGATAATTTAATTCAAAACAATTTCAAAACTCATAATACCAAAGCTAAAAAAATATGTTCCACCAGAAAAACAGCATTTTTCCCCAATATTTTCATACATGTTACATCTATATTTCCCCCACGTCGCCACAGCGAGAAAATCTACATTTAGCGGCTACCTAATAATTTTTTCACACCACCGAAGGTGTTCTCCCCTAAAAACAAAAAAGTTGGCGAAACGCACCCCTTGTGACGTGTGAAAACCGGATCGGACCGGATTAAACCGGTTCTAACCACAATGTTTATTTTTTAATATCATAAATGGAACGGCACGACTTGAAAGAATAGATGTTTTAGGTATTTTTTTGATCATTTTTGTTGTTTTATGAAATGGGTAATGAAATGTATGCTCTTCATTATTGTACAAAAAGAAATTAACTCGTGTTTTCACCAAATTAGAGTGGAGCTCGCTTTTGTCTGTCCAAATGAGTAATAAAGGAAAAGGTTTCATGTTTTGCCATCATAATGTTTATTATCTGCTTTTGTTAATTTTAGCTAATTAAGATATCAAACAAAGGTAAAAGTCGTCGTTATAAATATGCGTTGATAGTCAACTTTTACCTAGTCTCACAAATTTTCGTTGAAAGTGTAGCCTGCAAGGGTATCGTATTACCTAGAATTAACTGGGTTGTGGAGGTTAGATAGGCAGTCACTCCATGTAAAATACTGGTATTCAGCTGCATCCGGTTAGACTGGAAGCCGACCCCTACATAGTTGGGAAACGGCTAGTCAGATGATGATGAAGATGTGTGGTCTACAAGGTGAGGACCGCAGGAATCCGGTGAATGCGAGAAACATATGATGATGATGAAGATAATCTAATTTTCTAACCATCGTTACGTCATCAATTCTGTTTTTGTCATTAGTGAAAATGTGTTGTCAATAAACAACACAGTGACAGACTGAACAGTCGGTTCTATAAGTTTTGGAGCAACCTTCATTTAAGTTTAAATACTAAAGTAGATAAGTAAGTTCGTTATTTTACTAACATTGTGATTTAATTTTGTGAACGTGGATAATTATGAATGTACGGTCGAACAAGCTATTTGGTTTACAGTTAACCCACACATTGCGTAGTAAAGTGCAAAACAAATAGCTTGTTCGACCGCACTTAAAATATGGATCTTGTGATATCTGAATTAAATAAAAATTCATTTTATTTGTTGTATTATTCAATAATATGACACCTAGCAATGTGTGGTGATCACAGTAGACCCGTGTGCGCGTCAGGAACTAGTTTTCTGGCATTTTGTTTTGTTTTATTCTGTGATGCTGTATGATGTTGTGTGTACTTGTGTCATGTTCCAAATAAATGTATTTTCTTTCTTAGATAGGGTAAATCTGTAACCGAGTGGCGTCCAAGAACTTGGAAACAAAGTGTTTTTCAACTAGCGGCGAGATAGGCAGACGGTGTTGTTGCCATTGAGGGAAAAACCTGGAGGCTGGAGAACGTGGAGATTGGCACAAAAAAGCCTATTTTCAACAGTAGGTAAAATCAGGTTAAATATGATGAATATGGTGAACAACAATAAAAGAAGAATCGATGTAACGTAGTTTGAATATCAGGAGATAATGCTTTTCTTTTACCAGCATCGTCTACCTAGCTTTTCCCATCTATCTTGGGGTCGGCTTCCAGTCTAACCGATGCAGCTGAATACCAGTATTTTACATAGAGTGACTGCCTATCTTACCTCCACAACCCAGTTAGTACTGGGTAATACGATACCCTTTGGTAAGACTGGTTGTCAGACTTTTTGGGCCACTGGCTACTTGTTACGTGTCGACCCGAGCGGCTGTTGTTATTTAGCCGTAGTTTGAATATACTTTTTCACCATCGTATCGCAAAAATCTACTGCTTCAGTGATCCCGTCCAATTATCCTCACCTACAAAATTCAGCACTGAAACAGTGATCACAAAACGGCCCCGGTAACCGGCTGACAACCGGCCGGTACGAAATAGGAACATAATTGTTACCAACATGAGTCACCAGCAGCTATCGAGAAATCACATTAATGCCTTTATTGCAACAGCTTTAAGTTTCAATTTGTTGGGTTGCTAATCAGGATTGTAAGGTTCAAGGGATGAGAGAATAGCGTGGACCAGTGTCAACATATTCTATATTATTTAAGACGTGGAATATGATGAGTCTCAAGATTAGCTGCTGTATTCTTAAAATGCTGAGGCCGGTTTTTAAATACCAGCGTTTTACATGGAAAATGCAAAGATTTTCGGATTTAATGGATCTACAACTGTCAAATATCTACAAGCAATAGCTGGAACCAGGCATTACATGCTTTCCGAGGCGCTTGGGAATAAACAAGGTCGCTCTACAGTACCATCATTTTCTTGCCATTATCTCAATTCATTTGAGATAATGGCAAGAAAAGAAGGAGGAGCTCGTAGCTAAATAATATCAGCCGCTCGGGTCGATCTTTAGGTTAAGCCGTGCTTGCCTAGGTTGGTCTGTGGATGGGTGACCACCCTTACATACCGAGTTTCCTCCGTGCCTCAGAAAGCACCTTAAGCCGTTGGTCCCGGCTGTCATTTGTCCATCTTTGGCAGTCGTTACAGGTAGTCAGTGGCCCCAAAAGTCTGACACCAGTCTTACCAAGTGGTATCGTATTTCCCAGTATTAACTGGGTTGTAGAGGTCAGATAGCCCCAAAAAAAAGTCGTCGTTTTATAGCAATAATTTTTACGTAATGTTACTTAGTTTGATGCACAGAATGCTTGGATGACGGCTTCGTGATGAGGTTGTTTAAACCCTGTATGTACAATTATCTAGCGCAAGGAACATGGATGGGTTTTAGTCAGTAAAAGTCTGACACTCCCTCCCGCTCCGCCCAGAGTGGGAGAAGTCATTTGACGATTTACCAAAAAAACTTTTCTTTTTTTCGCTATGGTTATAATAAAACCGCTAAGTCCAAAACTTACACCACCAACTAACGGTCTCAGAGTTAGTCATATTCGCTTATCGGCACGTACGGAGTAACCTTATCAAATGTGGGCCGCAGATCTGTTCCCAGGTCTAGGGCTATCGCCGTTCTTAACTGGTGTCGGGGCTGTTTAGGTGTACTGGGAGAAAGTTTTGGGTGTGTAGATAAACTAGACGATGGTAGTAAAGAGACTTAAATTGGGATGTTGTTGATGCTGAACTGCAACTGGAATCAAATCTGTTTCCCTGTATATTTTGGCTCATGATGATAATGTATGATTGATATAAATGGTAGGAACTTGCTATCAACTGGAACTTTAATAAATTCAGGTATATTTCTACAGATTATTTCTTTGTTTATTTCTTTTTTGGGTGGATTTCGATAAAATTGGTGGATAAGGTTCACTAAGAGAATAGACATTTCTTCTGACTGCTAAGAGTGGTGTTGAATAATAAATCTCAGAAAGCATGCTCATAATAAGGGTATAAAACACCTCTTAACGAAGCCGAAAGGCACTTGTTCTCCCCGTCATTGCGATATGTTTTTTGTTTAACACCACACCTGGGAACATTTTAGTTACGGAGATATTGGGGGTCAAAGTTTCAGTTTTCGACAAGTTTTTTTTTTAATACGAGTTTTTGTTATAAGATTTTTACTTTAAAGACCTCCACGACCTCCATACAACTCAATCCATTCATCGGCACAATGTTTTGAGTGCGTTTTATTGAATTGTAACATAAAAAATAATTTTCACCCCAAAAAAAAAAGTCGTTTCACAGCAGTAATTTTTGCGTAAAGTTACTTAGTTTGATGTGATGTTTGATGTTTACACCCTGTATATGGTTATACGTATATCTTACTACCTACTTACTTAATAGAGCTTTTTTGCAATAATTCCACTTGTATTACTCTATGAAAGTTTCAATTACTATAGTTCCATGAATTTTAAAAGGCACCTGAGTGTCATTTCTAATTTCAGATCTCAAATTCGTGAAAGTGGTAAATTAAATCCTGGAGCTGGCAGGAGGCGTTAAAACCACTATAACCATGAAGCGTCTTCATCGAAATTCCAATTTTCAACTCCCTAAAATATTAACTGTCTAACATTTAGAAAAGGGTTGTTGGAGTATATAGGGTTGCCACGCACACACCACATGTCATGGTTTAAACTACTTATTTACAGATTTTTAAATAATTTTTATTTTGCTAAGTACCTATTTCAAAATAATATTTTGACATACCAAAAGACATTAAGTTACTGTATTCCAAACGGTTGCAAAAATCTCAATATCATGTGAATGTAAAAAAATAATCACCCTCCTTTCGGGCTCCGTCGCATTCGGGTAAATACTCGTAGGCGAGAAATCGATGTGCTATGTAAAGCGGCCCCTACGCCTACTATTATTGTAATTGCGCAATGTGTTCGACCGGTGATTGAAACGTATTATTATTATTATAAGCCTACATTGTCCCACTGCAGGGCAAAGGCCTCCCTTCCCTCCTTCCACATTTCGCGATCTTGTGCGATTGTAGGCCAATCCTGTGCGAAAGAGCTCATTCCGCCATCTCCTTCTGGGCTTGCCGCGTTGTGGTTTCCTGCTATTTGGTATCCACTGAGTGGTAATTTTGAAACGTATATACAGTCAGTATCATTGCGTGAAAATTAAATGACTATCGAATAAAGGAGGAATTAGTCACAGTGCAATGAAAATATTGACCAAACTAAGAAGTAAAAGGTTCACAATATTCCTCTTCAAACAAATATTTGGCACACAATACCACCACACAGTTGTAAAACCAATCTTATTTACTTGTCCAGACCCCGAACTGTCATGGAAATATCAGCATTAGAAATAATATTGAGTTTCATCCCCTCGATTACCCTATGAGCTCTTGTTACGCAACCCCGAGCGAATTTGATATATTATGCATAACACTGGTATTTCACAGACAAGTTTTCGCGCCACTTCTGACACTAATTATTATACGTACGAGTATCTAGCAAAATGTTTTGGAGTTGAGCGGTTCACCAATTTTTGGAAGAAAACATTGTAGTTTTGGATGTGAGCTCAACTATCAAGAACTTATCTGGAGTGTAATCAATGGCTTGAAAGACGAATGCGAATGTTAAAGTGACATGAAATCACTGCTTGTTCTTACAACTGTCTGTGCCAACAATAATAGACGGCAACTAGGTTAATGTCTAATTGAAAAAAAGTACTCTAGCTCCTGAAAGCCAGAATCAACAGTGGCGACCACCAGAAAGGCGCCGAGACAATGAAGCTCGACGAAGTCCCAGAGAATGAATTTAACTGTCTTGGATCCCGCAACAAAATTAATCAGAAAGTATAGCGGAGGAGTAGGGAAACATTAAGTAATTTCCACGTCCCTCCATATCAGCAGGAGAAAGGGACGTTTACAACTGTGATAAGCCCAGTTGCCTAGCACCATGGACAGATTATAACATTTAATGGGTCCTAAGTTGTTGGTTTTCCAATTCTCGACTTAGCGCTGTAAGTTGAATATCCAATAATATGCTTTTATTCAGGCATTCATATTGCCTAGTGATAGCGGAAGCCGGACTGTCGTTTCAAACGCTTGTCTTCCAGGTTCAGATGTTGTGTTATAGGGTTATTTTTAGACGTTGGGATTATTTCCAGTTAGTGGTCTTTCCACGCTATTTCTATGCCAATCAAAGTTTTAATCTTTGATTCCAACTATGATTTTCTCTATGGAGGGAAGTCTTACCCTGGTACATACATATAGTCAAGTTTGTATACTCAAGTACTTGACTTCAATCATTATTATGCAATAGACAAGAATTACAACGAAGTAACAATCGTCAAAGAAAGCAAAGCTAAGAATTCAAATTCTTGACAGTTCTAACTTGAGCAATTACTAAAGCAATTACTGTTATTGAAGTAAACACTTTGACTTGTTTATAGTAACGGGTGTAAGTCTTCTGATTCCTCATCTAAATCACAATACATAGTGGGTTCTTCATGGAGGCCATGTACGAAATAAATCATATTAAGGGTTATTTTGGTCCACATTAGGAAGCGCGTCCTTGTCCTATTAGTATGCAGGCCGGCTTACCGAGGACTTGTTAGGTAATTGTATAATGGCCTTATAAGTTTACCACACACACGTGTCCGTAGATCATTATGTGGGGACAAACATCACACCTTTTTACCTGTTTAGTTACGGCAGAAAATGTTATTATCGGTATGGTCCCATGAAAGTGTTACAGGTTTTATTAAGGCAGACTCTAGATCTGCAAGCGTACTTATTAAGAGGTGATTCCGTTATGTTATGTACACGGCTATTATCTAATCTAACTGGATACAACTATATACGAGATTTTACATGGAGCGACCATGCGTGTACACTATACAACCCACTTTCTAGATAACTTGATCCAAAGACAGCAATAAACATGATGAAAAATGCAACTATCATGCACTAATCATATTACAAGTTCAAGACCATAAAGTATAACTGTGTAAGCACCATCTAAACCCACCAACAACTAACAATGTATACGACAACTATTCCAAATTCTATTGACTATAAGCGGTGGTCTGCCTCCCCACACTGACTGTAGTCTAAGAGAGGTTACGAGTACCTACTAAAGTTTGTAACTCTCATGTTACTATAATGGCGAATCCATTCCTAAGTGTTGCTCTTGTCAAGGAACAGGCCATTTGTCTTGTTTATATGGATGCCATAAAACATCGGTAAGGGATTATGACATTAGGAGGACCAGCGCTCATATGCTGGGCACTAGTTAGTAGGTAATTATAGTATCGGCCAAATCTTCAGTTGGAAAACTGAATCTTTATATGTAACTAGTTTTTGCTAGCGGCATCGCTCCCTTTAGGTACGGGAGAACAATTTCTTGGTACATTTGAAATTTAGCCTATGATACTCGAGGAAAATGTAGCTTCGCGTTAGTGAAAGGATTTTCGAAATCGGATCGGTAGTACTAATTGTTTATACATGCAAATTTTTTTGTACATGCAAACTCTAAACTTTAACCTCTTTTTAACCGACTTCCAAAAAGGAGGAGGTTCTCTATTCGACTGTATGTATTTTTTTATGTATGTTCACCGATTACTCGAAGACGCCTGAACCGATTTGAAAAATTCTTTTTTTGTTTGAAAGGGTATACTTCCAAGTTGGTCTCATAGTCGCCAAGTCGGGATCTGATAATGGAATCTTGGCGAAATCGAGGGAACTCTTCAAATTTTATATGATAACGTACAGCAATTTTGGTATTTTCTACAACAAGTGAAGCATTTGCGTTTGATAAGAACCATTCTACCATCAGATCTGATGATGAAGCCAAGAGTCACGGAACTCCATAAGAGACAATGTATCCTAGTCGTGTTTGGGCTTGTTGTAATTGTAACGGTATGCACTTTCCATGTGTACCAAGCACATGTGAACCACTAAAAAGTGAAAAATAAAACTTTTTTGCAAAAAATAAAACCGACTTCAAAAAAAAAAACAAAACAGTGAAAAATAACTTTAGCTGCTGAAGTCGGTGACGAAAAAATTAAATCAATCATACAAACGTCACCGACTTCAGAAGCTAAAGTTATTTTTCACTTTTTTGGTTTTTTAATATTAGTAATAAGTATTGTACTTGACAATTACACATACGTAAGCACTTTATATCAAGGCCACACCTTTTTCCCAGATTACACTGCTACAAAATACCGCACACGAAGGACATTTTTTTTTCAATAAAACTAAATCCGATCAGCACATCATTGCTTTTTGACCAAGACCGCTCTTGAACGCGCTTATCGTGTAATCGGTATCGTGATAACATTCACAGGATCAAAATAAAGGTTTTCTTTCTTCTGCCGAAAAACTCACCTACAAAACTGCCCACGGAACCCCACAAAATCTAAAATTCCCAACCACTAGCAGTACACGAGTCACACCTATTTAAACGACGTCGGGTGACACGTAATAGTACTGAATGTTTTACGAGTACCGTCCAATCGATCTAGCCGTAAACGCTGGGGCGGAATAATTGAGGGTTAGACGGAGAACCTCCGCACCAGGTGCACTTATTGCATTTAATTTTGATAACGTAAATGTGGGGGCTTTATTGAAGGATAGGTCAGTTGGGGACAAAGTTCTTGAAACAAGGAGAAGTATTACTTATTGTCATTGTACTTCTACCAACTCTCAACACTTTTTGATTAATTTCGTTGCGGGATCCAAGACTACATTGTCGAGCTTCATTGTCTCGGCGCTTTTCTGGTGGTCGCCACTGTTGATTCTGGCTTTCAGGAGTTACATTGGTTTGGGCGAGTGTGGCGGGCTCGTCCCAAAAAAAAAAAAACTATCAACACTGCTGGAATCCCATTACCATCATTTGTCTTCATCTCAAATAGGTAAGTTAGGATCGGCTGCCAGACGGTTGCAGCTGTATACCAGTACTATACATGGAACGACTGGTTATTTAAGCTCCAAAACCAAGTCGTAAGTAGTGTAAGTATCTATTCCTAAGTGTTGCTATTTGCCATTTGTGCCGGGACTGGGGTTTCTGCTTAGCCATGACGACTGTCTAAGATCTGCTGTGGATCGGTGTTGGAGGATTTTGGTTTCTGGTGAAGGTTTATACCTAGTCTCCAAGGTCGTTGTCGCAACTTCATTCCCTGGGTTATCATGAAGAAGTATATGTTTTGGCCAACAAAAAATAAAAATAAATTTAAATAGTCAGGAAAACATAGATTCTGATTCATTAAAAGTGTCAATCGTGACTTTCATAATATTTTTTCTTTACCAGAAACTTATAAATATTGTTATGATTGATTTACTAGGTAAATACAATACGTTGGAAGAAAACTTTAAACAAAAACATACGACTTATTACCACTCTCCATACTTACAATGATCACAAAGAAATAGTTTATAAACATTCTGGTAATACAATAGTTATTTACAAACTTTATCAATTACGTCGAAAAAAGACGTTTTGCGGCAAAACAATACGAATCAAAGTGCGTATAAATATAAACTTCGAACTAGTAGTTAGACGCAAAAACATTAGCTAAACATATGGAGACAATGGATTATTGTATGAGGGGATATCAACAATAAGTACGTAGAAGAAAGCTTTTCTACGAGTAGTACCTACTAGGAGAAGTCGATTTAAAAAATGATCAAGTAGTGAGAACACTAAACTTACTATGCAGCCTGTAAGCAGCCTTAGTAATTAACTATCGAGCAGCAAAACCCCATCAAAATTTGTCCATTCCTTTCGGAGCTACGATCTTACAGAGAGACACACGTTAATCTTATGAGTGACACCTCTTTTTTGTCAAGGTTTTAAAAAATCTGGATATATTCTTGAATTATTATCGCCCTTACATAATTCCTAATTAGTATAATATGTTACCTTTTCCATAAAATTACTTACTGCTTTCATAGCTACTTTTTTTAAATAATAATAATATATTACGTAGAAGAATAGGATTGCATCGGTGTGCCCAAAACAATGTTAAACGTCGATTCCAAGTTTTAATTTTTCATTTAGCAAGTCTAACGCAATTCTCTCCAACTAGGCCTAACTTCTCTTCTTCGTAGTGGTTTCTATTCCCAATACACACACACACAAACATTCGGACCTGAAACAACTATCTGTAGTCCAGACAAATATTTGTTCGACTCGGGAATTGACTCGCACTGCAGAAGGGAACCACTCAACCACTTCAGCAATTGAGCCCGTACGGGTGGAAGTTTCTGTCGATATTTATTAACAGCAAATTCATGTCTTCCTGAAAGCCGTGAGAGACTGAACTTTCATGATAAACAAAACACTGCATTAAAAATAAAATAACTACTTTTATAACCAGAGAGATTGTAAACTCTCGAAAGATTGTCAAACGAACATACTGCATACAATATAACGCATTATTTTTCGGTAGATTGTAATATATCGAAGTGAAACCGTAATGTTTTGAAATGTAATTTTATTCCATCATCAATCCAACTTTACAACGGTTCTGGTTTTTAGTTTATAATTGTTACTCCTGTTCTCCGAACCAGAACCTTGCATATTTTTCCAGTTATTTTTAATCCCAGTAAAGAACATTCTATGTATCTAATTTATTATAGCTATCCATATGTATACTTAGCACTTCTTTTCTTATCACTCCTCATTCCGTTTCATCACATCTCCATAAAAGTCAAATCCTATTGTAAATTTAATAAGCAACCAGAAAGACTGGTTCTATCGACCACATGCACACAGTCCCATAGTAAGGGTAAACAGTATCACAACAAACGTTATAATATGTGCGCAGTTGACCAGCGGAGTCGAGTTACTATCGTAATATTATTGTATAAACACAGCTATTTATGTTCTAATCACTTTTTTGTACAGTTGTAAATTATAATATTACTGAACAGCTGTTTAGTGTCGAGTTTATAAAACAGTAGTACGCTTTGTTAAGCTTTTTGATTGTTGCCAACATTTATGTTGATGTTTTAATACCACTTAGAATAAACTGTTGTAGTGGTTTTATGTTTAAGTTTCTAATTAAATTTGCTATTTGTTTTCAAATCACTAATTTCATAAAATACAGATTATTAATGCTGTGTTACTTTTGGTGTTATTGCGTCTTCCTTTTGCCAGATAATTTCTAACATTTCCGCTCGGAGTTTTTCGGCCAAAGTTGGATATGCTAACCACTTGAGACCACACGAAAAAGCAGTACACCAAATCTCTCGACAACCACCATAGAAAGCCAACGAATGCATTCGCTGTGGCCGAAACGGCAACGATATGGCATCATCATCATTATTTTTCAAGCCAGTTTAGGTACCACAGACGTAAGTTAATCATCGATATAGAGATCTTATTCATTTTATAAATAAGACACCCAAGTCCACAATCCTTTTTTGCAAGCATTCTTCAAGCAAGTTCTGAAACCAATCGATACTAAAACATTAACTTCAGAAAAACTACCTATAAAGATAATACAAAAAACATTTTACATGCGACAAAGATTACCATCAAAAGAATCGCACACAATATAAAATAGAATAAAAAATAACTGAATTTATGATCTCACTAACATTGCACAAATGTTGACTGCCCAAACGCGGTTTGTGGTTCTACACTAACCGAACCCCCAGTATAACATGATCTTCCACCCCTCGTTAAGCACCAGCAAAAGTTCAAAGGACCGGGGAGTTTCAAAGCGTACTAAAGGACCAAGTTACCCTGGATGGTAGTCAGACTTTGACGATTTAGTACCCACTTTGATTTACTTTTAATGGGACTGAAGTAAATTTACACGTGATATAAATCAATACGGTACGGTTACGTTTAGAAAACGTTTGAAAAACGCTCTTTGAATTTAATTGAGATTTTTTTTTCATTTCAGGTTTCCAGTTTCGAGTTATTTATTCAATGTTGGTAAAGGATTATAGAGTAGCGGACCACCTTATGAGAAAACATATTCGGTGCTTATAGTCTTCTATATTTATTAACCCTTTATCTGTTGACCACGCCCGAATCGGTCTGACGCTACTTCGCTAACAGTTAATGAATTAAGGCGATAGCTATTGTGTTATTATAATAAGTAATGTTTCTTTCTGTAGTTTACGTAAAAAACACTAACTCGAAAAACCCCTCATTTTAGAAACGTAACTAACTAATAACCTATCAAGATTCCAAAAGGTATTCCATATTCTGCTCCACGCCGTAGGTACCGGTTGTAAATCAGGCATTTAACAATAAAACCAATCAACACTGCGATAACAGCGCTTTAATTGAAAATTGACCTGTCCAGAGCAGAGCGTGTGTCTTGTTCCACCCTGTCTGCCGTTAAATGAAGACATGTTTGTTTCCTTCGAGTAGTCTGGATGCCGACCACTTGGATTTTGTTGGTTCAATATAGTTAGAGTATTTCTCTCTATCCTGGAGAAACGTAATTAGGAATGTTTTCTGGGAGTTTCGGAGTTTGTCTGATTTGTAACATACTTGCGGCTTCATGGAAACAGAATAATAGCTGTGGCCTGTAGTTGTATTTGTAGGAGAAATAGTTGGAAATTATTCTAAAGTAACCACTGCCGGAATAAAATAAAAAAAGGTTTAGAAACCCTGTGCAAAGTGAAATCCGACTTTAATTAGCAGTTAAGGCGATTACATGAGTTAAACGCGAGTTTTATAATGACTAAAATTATATGATTCACTGTTATAAACATAACCAGAAAATTATATGATATTCTTCAGGATTATGCTAGCATGATAGTGTTTTGAAAACATAATACAATTAATTTGACTCGATAAAAAAAAATCACGAACTTATCTCTAAAAATATCTTTCAACCAAAAAAAAACATACTAATATAAATGCGATCATTCTGATTTTTTGGCAAATAATTCTACAAGCAATATATTAGCATTACAGTGTTTTAGATTTTAGTCCAATCAATAGGTTTTTTGTAAATCGATCGAAACCACTCATTTCGCGCTATTTGGCCCGCAGTGACTGATGTAACAACCACTTTGTAGTGCAAGCTTTGTTCTAACAGCATTTTAAACGAAATTTGAACCACCACAAATAGAGTTGCTAATTTAGCTCATCTAGTCGCCCCGACGGGTTAAGGGACATCTCGCCCACGCAAAAACTGGCCTGCGGGCCAGATGTCAACTTTTTAAAAAAACCGACAGATAGATAGAGTTACTTTCTTATTTTAGATGCGAGAGGCACAGGACCAGTCGATGTAGCGACGTTTGGGAGAAGCCTTTCTCCAGCAGTAAATGCCTTTCGGCTTATATGAGGAGGACAAACAATGAGAATGGACTAAAAGACGGAAGAAGATGTTTGTTATTATGGAGCCGCCTATTGTAACTGAAAAACGAAACCTTTTTTGCTAACACAATACACATGCCGTTGGACAGATACTAAACTGTAATTACTCGTAAATGAACACTTTATCGATTACCATTAAGTCCATAAACAATCAAGATACTCGAATCCTGTCAAGAGTGCAGTTAATTCTGACAGTAAAATAAGATCGTAATTAAATACTTCTTGCTTTAACAAACAATAGTTTAAGTGCGCCAGTTTCAACGATGGGCAGTAAATTGAACACTTTACACGGTTTAAACTAGGACACAGCATCCAGGCGAGTACCGACGGCACGTGTGCCAAGAAAAAAGGTTTTAACTTACTCAATGTTAGTAGATTTATCTATTGAGATTAGGTATCCTTTTTTTTTCTTATGGGAAATCATCAAATGACTCCTTCCACTCTGGGCGGAGCGGGAGGGAGTGTCAGACTTTTACTGACTAAATGTTCCCATCCATGTTCCTTCCTCGCCCTTTACGTTCCGGGGCCACTGTATCTCTTTCGAACAGTCCCACAACCCCGGCAGGCATCGGCCCTTGCGGACCCTTTCCTTATGCTGACATCTCTTTGAGGCGCACGTGGAACACGAACGCGCCGTCGCGGCGTCGACACGGCCTGTCGTCATAAGACGGATGGACGGTGAGCTAGCCCATAGCTCACGGTCCACAGGCCGGGGACCACCACGTGGCCCCCGACGCCCGGTGCGTCTCCCGCGGCGGTTGGGACGTGACGTGAAGTTCTCTCCCTCTCGCGTTCCGCCACCTCCTTCGCTAGCATGACTGCTTCGCAGGAGGTGACGCATGAAGATGATCCTAACTTCTTATATACACTGCAGCCAGTTTAAATGTTTAGCATGATAATCATGAGAAAACGAGAACACTGAAGTTTTCTTTGTTCAATTAGGTCCTGTACGCAAACAAGTTATTTTGCGCTTGTTTTTAATTCAAAATTAATGTTTTGACACTGGGCAATAGTGCAGCTTTCCATCAAAGTTCTTCGACAGTAGTTCGTTTCTTAACAAATCAAAAGATTTTATATTTAAAATGTCGTCGTGATATAAAACGTCGCGAAAAAGGTGCACGGTTCGGGTTGGTCGTTGTTTGTACGAGTCTGGTGAATACTTTCAGGTTTTATAAATAAAATAATACCTAAATAACAATTTTACCTCTTTACAAAAGAATTTATTTTAACAAATAAACCTTCGTTATTGGTGTACCTATTTATTTTCCATTGTATAAGTTAAATAAAAAAACAGAGAGTGGAATACGAAAATTAATTTTCATACTGAATAATATGTCCTATAAACAGCCTACTGCAGCTAAAATTAAACTTAAAACATTCTTACTTTACCCCTTTTCTTTTGTTATGATGTTATTGCACATTCAACTCAAATTACAATTGAAAACGGCATTAATTAGTTCGCATTCTGCAGTTTGCGAGAGTTAATTGAAAATAGCTGTCAAGTGGTCTACCTGCCGGAAGTGAGCGAGCGTCGGATCGCTACTTAGTGCCTGTACGAGCAATTTGCATTGTTCGGGAGTAAGCAGAGGCGAAGGTAAATTGTGAAGGCATTTTATGAAACTTGTGTTAGTTTTAATGCGTTGTTTTTGTTGTTTAATATTTATATTGCATTTACTAAGTACTATAGCCAATGCTCGCGGCTTCACCCGTGTGGAGTTTTCTAAAATTGTCCTACAAGATCAAACTACCGGTATAAAAAGTATAATCCAGGTTATAAACTATCTGTCTGCCAAAATTCTACCAAATGCGTTCAGTAGTTTAGGCGAGAAAGAGTAAACAACATCCATACTTACACATTCATCCCCATAAAATTCCGCATTTATAATAGTAATAATGAGACCATTGTATTAGAGGTAGCCCAGTACCCCGACTTAAGAGTCGTCCATCTTGGATTTGTATCCAGACAGCGCAGTACTTAGGTCCATGTTCACCGAAAAGATAACGGTTTGATCATCTAAAAAAAAACAGCTGTTTAAAGGATATTTCCCCTACAAAAATGTGTATTGAACAGCTGTTTTTAGATAACCAGACCGTCATCTTTTTGGTGAACATGGACCTTAGTGTAACTTATTTCATCACCACTCTCGAAACGACGAAGCAAATAAATCGTAATAGTAATCGTAGCTGGGCACGGCGTGTCCTACTGGCATACGAACCCGCACTGGGCTCTCGAGGGGGATTATTGCCTACTCCCTTTCATAAAGAGGATTCATGTGTCCCATCATTGGGATTATGCTATGAGTAAAAGTAACACTCTTTAAATCGAGTTTTGAAAGCATAAAACATTATGATTTCTATAAAGGAGTTCTACATTTTTTCTATAAATTCCAATTATGAGGTATGTATCTAAGAAAAAACTCTTGTTCAGTCAAACACCAAAACCACATACATATTCTCCAGAAAAAAAACCTTTTTAAAACCCGCTTAAAAACATTCCAGATTTCCAGTTGCAAACGGCAACTTTATTAAAATTCAGGCGGCGTCAAAAACTTACGTCGCTGCGAATGTCGTGTTTCACCGTGTTTTAAAACATGATAAGAACTTGTAATTTCCGGAATTATGTTAGACTAGCTTTTGCCCGCGGGTTCACTCGTATTATATGTAGTTCGAAATTATCTCACTGGTGCATTTTAAATCTAACTCAAAGCATTTATTTCAAATAGACCGGCACTTTTTCATAGTCAGAAAGAAGCTACTTACGCTACAGTCAAGTCACGGGCATAATAACTGTTACTGGTTTATTATGGTGGCCCATTCCAAAAACGTAGAAATCATGGAGAAGAATGGGCAGGAAACTCCATGGAAACTTTTTTAAGGTAAGTGTGTATATTATGTTTCGATTGGAATGCAGAATATATCTATGTTCGCAAATAAATATTTTGAAAGGAGAATAATATTTAAAGACGAGATTTATGAGGAATTTAACAATTTCTTTAGAAAATTTATTTTTCTCATAACTTGTTTAAATCAGTGTAAGTACATTCAAAATATGTGTTTGGGAACCTATACATTCTGTAATCCAATCGATGAATCGAAACAAATACACACTACTTAGGTACCTTAAGAATATGTTTGATTTACAAACTATTTTGGTATTACGTTTGTATTAACTTTGCTCCGCAGGCCTCTTAAGATTAAGACATGTGAATAAATCCCTCTCATTGAGAGGAGGCCGTATCTCTTCCAGTGGAAACATTATGGGCTGATGATGATGATGATGGTGTAAATAAAGCCTATGACATTTAGGGGATACTGTAGCTAGAAAGAATCATCAAATCAGTAATTCCATAGATTACCCTCGACATGTAAACTTACAAACATACAAACTATTTACAAAATTAGTATAGATGGTATCTGGTAGAAGCACTTGCTACAACTTTAACATCTCGCTGTGCTTTTCGGGAGCATGTGATGTCGTAACTAATGCTGTCTAGACGACGAGGAAAAAATGCTTGGGAATGCTGCATGTTGTGTTTTTAGGGGATTTTATTAAAATTGTTCTGGTAAAAGGGTGGAGGGTAAGCAAGAATACAACGTCACGACTGTTTTCCTCCGAGGGTAGACAGCCGTTTCTACGAACGCATAATTATATGCAAACTGTTATGTACTAAATGGCAATTTAAAACAATTTTGTCGTTTTTAACCGACTTCTAAAAAGGAGGAGGTTCTCAATTCGGATGTTTCTAAATTTTTTTTTTTTTATGTTTGTTCGCGCATAACTCCGTCGTTTGCCAACCGATTTGAAAAATTCTTTTTTTGTTAGAAAGGGTATACTTTCCAAATGGTCCCATAGCCTACCAAGCAGCATACCAAGTCGGGATCTGATAATGGAATCTTGGCGAAATCGAGGGAACTCTTCAAATTTTATAGGATAACGTACAGCGGTTTTGGTATTTTTCTACAACAAGTGAAGCATTTGCGTTCGATAAGAACCATTCTACCATCAGCTCTGATGATGAAGACAAGAGTCACGGAACTCCATAACGAGACAATGCATCCTAGTCCTGTTTGGGCTTGTTGTAATTGTAACGGTATGCACTTTCCATGTGTACCAAGCACATGTGAACCACTAAAAAGTGAAAAATAAAAACATTTTTGCAAAAAATAAAACCGACTTCAAAAAAAGTGAAAAACAACTTTAGCTTCTGAAGTCGGTGACAAAAAAAATAAAAAAATCTAACAAAGGTCACCGACTTCAGAAGCCTTTTTTTGAAGTCGGTTTTATTTTTTGCAAAAAAGTTTTTTTTCCATACTACTTATGATTACAAATAGGAGAGATTTGTATTTTTGTATGTAACGCATACATTTAAAAACTACAGGACCGATTTGTAAAATTCTTTCAGTAATGGATAGCTACATTATCAGCAAGTAACATAGGCTATATTTTATGCCCGTAATACCACGGAAACGGGAACTATGTGGGTGAAACCGCGTAACGTCCGCTAATCTACACTAATATTATAAAGAGGAAAACTTTGTTTGTTTGTTTGTTTGGTTGTAATGAATAGGCTTAAAAACTACTGGACCGTTTTTAAAAATTCTTTCACCATTCGAAAGCTACATTATCCACGAGTAACATAGGATATATTTTATCCCCGTACTCCCACGGGAACGGGAACTATGCGGGTGAAACCGCGGGACGTCCGCTAGTCTTTTATAAATTACCTACTACAAAAAATGGTTCTTTAGTCAACTAGCCATATGTTTTTCAATGCAACCACTTCCTTGAGACTTATTCAAATTATTATGATGCTGGCTTGGCTGTCATTTGTCCATCTTTGGCAGTCGTTACAGTTAGTCAGTGGCCCAAAAAGTCTGACAACCAGTCTTACCAAGTGGTATCGTATTACCCAGTATTAACTGGGTTATGGAGGTCAGATAGGCAGTCGCTCTATGTAAAATACTGGTATTCAGCTGCATCCGGTTAGACTGGAAGCTGACCCCAACATAGTTGGGAAAAGGCTTG
Organism: Xestia ashworthii; assembly: GCA_950022955.1. NCBI lineage: Eukaryota > Metazoa > Arthropoda > Insecta > Lepidoptera > Noctuidae > Xestia > Xestia ashworthii. Next base: position 1,847,568 of record OX465563.1, on the reverse strand, counting down.
GCAGATGATGATGATTTGTCAATTAAGATCTAATTTTCGTAGCACACAATCGTCTTTTTGTTTAAAGCTTAACTAATTTTTTATAATTTTTTTTATTTTCTTTTTCGATTTTTGAGACGGTTTCTTAGGTAATAAACCTAATACCTTTATCTCTTGAAGTTAGTTATCATCCCTCTCCCTCCATACCTCGTTCCAATATTAATTCCTCTCCGATCTCCATATCAAAATGTTCGACGCATCAGTCACCCCTTTGATCGTACGCAAACTTCATAACCTGGATGTTGCAAACATTTGCTGGAGATAGGGCTGACACTGACAACTTTTTGGCTTTTGGGCTTTAGAGCCTTTACGAGTGGGAAACTGGTAAATAATACGAAACTGGTGGTTGGTACCGAAATTACTACTATTCCACTACCCACTAGTCATTTCGGTCGGTAGCTCGTCAAGCGTTTCCTTAAGTTTAACATCACGCCTATAATCTTCGTTGGATTAGGTAGAGGTGTATCTACTAGTAGATAATGTCACACTTCGCAAGTTATGTTTACGTGGCACTTATTAGTGGAAATATAGTGTTAAAGTAACAGCAAGTCAATGCCATTAGCTAGGTACAAATTCAGATGCCATGGCTGCTACTAAGAGACATAGAGGACCTCATGGTGATCGGTCAATGTGGTGACACTTGAGGGAGGCCTATGTCCATGTATGAGATAACTGATGATGATTTTGAAATTTCATTCAGATTGTCCAGACAATAAAAAAATGTTCAAGAAAAAGACAGTCCTCGTAGTAGGTATTTAGTTCCGTAATGATCCGAAATAGTTTCTGCAATTTAGAATAGACCCTAAAATAACATCTCCCAACCAACTTTAATGAGGCAACCCTACCTTGAACCAAGTTTGCGGAAACGATATCAGTACACGCAGCTATCAAAGAGATATACATACAAACAGACAAACACATATTTGTACACAGCTTTTGATCTCACGCTACCAACGTAAGCTATTTATTTTATTCATTACCGTATGTTTTTAATAGTAAATGTTTATATTCAGCTTGTTTGGGGATGAAAAAGCGACGACTGTGTACTTTCCCGAGCTAAAATAATATCCATTCACCCTTTTTTACATAAAATTAGACATAAATGTTTTGTAAATGTTAACTAGTTTTTAATATTTATTTTAATGTAAAAATCTGATTGGACAAAAGAGTTTTACACCATTTTGCTTTTATTATGGTTATAAAGCTTTAAATTATACAAGTATGAATGAAAAATTTAATCAACAAACAAGTTTTATAAAAATATTTTTAATCAAAACAATCATTACGAAACATGTTTCTAAATGCTCATTGGTTTCTTTGGGGTGTATTGATATGTTTGTATTTTATTAAATACCTTTATCAAGCACAGAAGATTCGTGTGGCGTCAGAGCCTGTATTTATATGTCAATGGCTGGTGTCCGCAGCAAGTCCTCAATTCTCCGCAATTTGTCCGTACCCGAATAATTGATAGGACTTAGCGACACAACAGCAAATTCTTGATAGATTATTGTCCTCAGTAATAATTTCCCAACGTTTTTACTATAATATCAATGATCGATGACAACGGAAAAGCCACCACTACCCCCCAAAATCTTATTGAAATTAATGGTCCTTAGAAACTCGGTAAGGACCATTTCTCCCTCCTCAGCTCTTTTGGAGCGATGATTAACGCACAAAGATGAAAGATCACAAGTGATTGTAATTACTTCTAGCTACTTACTGATTGCTCAGCCGTTACTTGCAATATTACTTAAGAAGTAATAGGTTCGGTTCGGAAGTGTTACCGCAAAACTTAACTGGCGTTAAGAAGGTTGCCCTTTTGAATGAGTTTGGATACGGGTGAAAATATAGAGTGATTATGTTGTTTGCATCGTTCTGTAAATAGTATAAAACAGTGTTGTCTATCTAACCGCTATTAAGGTACGGATAACATGTGTCTATAGCCTTTCTCCATCAATTTGGTCGGCTTTTAGTCAAACCTGATATAGTTAAAAACTGCCTGCCTACCTGACGTCCCAACCGAAATACTGGGTAATAGCATACCCCATTGTGCGACCATTGTAGCCACCATCACTTATAGAGTATATTCCTAAATGTTTAGATCCATTATATAATTATATAGTTATGTACATTATTGTTTAACTTAAACATAGTCGATGTTTGATATGTCTCAACATCAGTCAATGGAACCCTGTACACCACTGGCTTGCACGTATTTCTATAATTGAGAACTAATACATTGATATCAGGTACGCTTGCATAAGATCTCGTCTAATAACTATAAAGCACAGACACACGAGACATGTCAAAGGAATTCCTACACCCGACTAGAAAGCATACCTAGTAATAAAAGCAAATCAGCCAAAGACCTAATCAAAAGGCAATATTCACGGTATTCACACACATAGCCTGTTTTCAAAAGCTAAAATCTCCGCTTTACAAACAGGCTATTCAACAGAAATCTCTACAAAGCACATATTATGTCTAGCATTGAAAGCCGAAGTTGCAGTCGTCAAAGAAGAAGCCTGAGTAGTACGAAGTCGGAATGGCACGGAAGCCGATATCGGCATTTGTTTATTAGACAGGATTGGGTCAAAAGCAATTTCTCTATACTAATTGTGCAGACAGAGGCATTCTATTGTTAACGGTATTGTTTTACACGAACGATATCTAACCCTGTGTTTGGGGGTGCGGGGCAAGTTATTAAATGGTAGCGGTTTCGATTGATATAATTCATATTTGACGACCCGAATGGCGCAACGGTAGTGAAGCTGCCTTACGTTCTTAGGGCCCCGGGTTCGAATCCCGGTAGGAGCAAATGTTTGTGTAATAAGCATGGACATTTGTTTCCGAGTCATGGATGTTTATATAATAAGTATGTATTTACAAACAAAAAGTATGTATGTAGTATATGAACTGTCTGGTGACCACGACACAAGCGTTGCTTAGTGTGGCACTAGATGGCGCTGTGTGTAATGTCCCGCGAGATTTATTTATTTATATTTTGTGATCAAAAACAAACTAAGGAAAAGTCGAGCAGTTTATTTTTCACCCCAAAGCCATCAAATATGTTTGTTATGTATGACTCGTAAGAACACAATTTAAACTCTCATGATGTATGTAATCCCAGGTATTACTGGAACCGTTCATAAGCTAAACCCCAGTGATACCTAGAATCAAATAACATTATGAATCAAGAACAGGACAACTGTAATTCAGAAATCTTAAATCTTTTCTTAATTCAGCCGTGCATCATCCATCATCGCACACTGAACTTCAAAAACTTTTTATTTCTATTACACATTTTATTTCTAATAGACTTATTTCTAATAGAATTCAGTACCAATTATTATGGTCTATATATTAATGATCTTCAATGAATGAATTTGATACGCTTTTGATTTGATTTTAAATCGAATTGCATGGAACTGAAACATAGTATGACCAAACTTAAAATTTCACTTCAAATCTCTCTTTCTCTCTCTTTAAGGGGCCGGCAGAGCATGCGTTTTTCATACAAACGTAATACCAAAATAATATGAAAATCAAACATATTCTTAAGGTTGTGTGTATTTATTTCGATTGGATTACAGAATATCTATGTTCCCAAGTGTATTTTTTGAGAGGACAATGATACAAAGACGAGATATGGGGAATTTAAAATTTCTATAAAAAACTTATTTTTCTTATAACTCTTGTTAAAATCAGTGTCTAATCAAAATATATATTTGGGAACCTAGATATTCTGTAATTCAATCTAAATAAATACACACTACCTTAGGAATATGTTTCATTTACAAATTATTTTGGTATTACGTTTGTATGAAATACGCATGCTCCGCAGGCGTCTTAAGGCGATTACACGAGCTAAACGCGAGTTTTATAATTACTAAAAGTATAATAATATGATTCACTGCTATAAACAAGACCAGAAAAATATATGATATTCTTCAGGATATACACTAGCATGATACTGTTTTGAAAACATAAAAATATCTTTCAAACAATAAAAAACATACTAATATGCATACGATTAATCTGATTTTCTGGCAAATAATTCTACAAGCAATATTTTAGCATGATACTGTTTTAGTTTTTTAATCCAATCAATAGTTTTTTTTTTAAATCGATCGAAACCACTCATTTCGCGCTATTTGGCCCGCAGTGGCTGACGTAACAACCACTTTGTAGTGCAAGCTGATTAGAACTTTATTCTAACAGCATTTCAAAGAAAGTTTGAACCACCACAAATAGAGTTGCTAATTTAGCTCGTATAAGCGCCTTAAACACTCTTCACTTCTTTCTCCAGTCAACGCGCGATCATGGCGCTTACGCTTGTAACAGCGTCGAAATATCGGGAACTCATTATCAGTAACAATGACGGAAGATATCCCAAGTGACATTTTAAGTTTATTTCTGAACCGTGATAGCTTAAAACTTGTGTTTGGTATGACCATAATTACAGTTAGTTCACAGCTGTTGAGTGCAGAAAATTATAGAAAGTAACTTTGAATGTTCTGGAAATAATTTAGTCGGTTCAAAAACCTAACCTACCCCGCTGGCACCCATCCCTTGCCCGGGGGCTACAATACGGGTTCATTATCATTTCATGGCATGTGTCGGCATGAATATTTCTGTGTGATTAATTTGCATGGCTACGACGCTCAGCGTTTATTATCCGTCATAGGTGAGCGTATACGCTGCTTACACACTGCGTACTTTGCGCTTACATTGAGCGTACATGTACCGTTAATATTTGAACTAATTAAGCTATACATGTGCTGTTTTGTTGTTCAATTTGAGTATTGATTTTGGAAGCAGGTGTATATATTTTTATGTGGATTGTGATGATTTATGTTTTGAAACTCAGAGTTGAACAGTAAAAATGTCTTATTGTTCACTTTTATTTTCAGTAAAGCTCTGGTTACCTGTAATACAGTTTCATTCAAATCTACTTCACTGACTCTCTCTAAAAGTTAGTTCTCTCGTGAACTAGTTAAAAATAGCAATATGTGCCTACATTGTTTGTGTAGATAAATAAAGGGTGTACAGTAAAACACCTCTTAACGAAGCCGAAAGGCACTTGTTCACCCCGTCCGTCATTGCGATCATTTTTTTGTTATACACCTGGGAACCTTCTAGTTACGGAGATATTGGGGGTCAAAGTTCCAACCTTTGACAAGTTTTTTTAAATTACAAGTTTTGAATGTAAGATTATTACTTTAAACACCTCTACGACCCCCGTAATATCCAATTCATCCATCAGCACAATGTTTTAAGTGCGTTACATTTAGTTTTACCACAAAACATGATTTTTCACCTCAAAAAAAGTATGTTATTGTATCCCAGCAATTTAAAGTCCCAGTAATTTTTGCGTAAAGTGAATGCTTGGTTGACGGCTTCGTGATGAGGTGGTTTACAACCTGTATACTCGTACTTTTTATATTATTACAAAACATAACTTAACTTCACGCCTGTAATATTCGCAGGGTAGGCAGAGGTTAACTTAATAGTACACCCATATTTCTTCAGTTATGTTTATGTCTTGTAATAGGAGAGCGAGCCAATTGCCATCAACAGGGCACATATCCAGACGTCGTGGCTGCTACTGAGAGATTCCTAATGGAAAAACCCAATAACACTTTTCCCGACCCGGGAATCGAACCTAGGGTCTCATGCATGTTTTACAATATCTAAAGTATGTAATATTTTATAGAGGAAAAATTGTTTTTTGATTGTTTGTTCTAACGATTTAACTCAAGAACTACTCAACCGAATTTAAAAAAAAATCTTTAACATAAGGCGCAAGACACACAGAAAGTACGTAAGAGCAGACGGAGCGCAGACATATGTCTCCTCTGCGTCTTTTTCATAGAAAATGTATAGAAGCGTCGCGTCGCAAAGCACACGCGCCCCGCCCGTGCCTCGTCTTTTCTATGTGCGTTAAAAAGTCGCGACGACGCCCCGTCTGCGTCTTGTCCGCGCCCCGTCCTCGTCTTACGTCAGTTTTTGTATGCCCTGCGCCTTAGAAAGCTACATCTTTACCGAGTAACATAGGCTATAAATTACATTGATATCATGCAAATTATTCGACTTATCATGATTTTCGCGGACGAAGTGCTAGTAAGTTATACAAATAAAAATAAATAAATATCGCTGGACATTAACACACAGCGCCACCTAGTGCCACACTAAGCAAAGCTTGTGTCGTGGACACTAGATAGTTGATATACTACATAAATACTTTTTGTTTGTAAATACATACTTATTATACATACAAACATCCATGACTCGGAAACAAATGTCCATGCTCATCACACAAACATTTGCTCCTACCGGGATTCGAACCCAGGACCCTCCACCACACCACCACCACCACTCCATGTGACTTATTTTCCAGTCATGTCGTCACCTAAATCCTTCAATAAACACCATAAAACACAGCACACTTCAGCCCCTCCTCTCCCTCCCTCGCCCCTCACCTCTCAACGGAAACAATCTCACCATGACTCGCCTCCATTCTCCATCGGATCATAATTCATCATCATTATCCGCACATTTGGCATCTTTGCCCTCTCCCAAATTCATTTAGCTACAATATGTTTTTATATTGTGAGGATAACAGATGGAGTTTCTGTAGTGTGTAAGCAACCTTATTGGATTGTAACCCGCCTTATATCATATATGTACCTAGATGTAATCTTATTCATCGTTTAATCATTATAATAAAGACAGTATAGACTCAGCTCTCGGTGTTTCAATATCTCCTCGAGATCCCGCCTTACATGGCGACCCTGCCAAAGCGCAATGGCATTGGCTTGATTTGTTTAAAAATACCATGACCATATTAAGTGCGAGTGGGACTTAGGAAAAAAATGTCATTATGTAATAATTAGTGTGGCGCGCTACCAGGTTTCAACTCTCTTACTTCGGCTGTACGAGTTATATTTATCACCAGAGAAGATGGGTACCAATAACTCCAAGGAGGAGGTGATCCTTGCCCAAAATGCCGCTGCGGGCAGTAACCAGGCTTCAATAGAAGAATTAAGGACGCATATTGGAGTCACGAACATAATCTTGTTGCTGATCCTCACTCTGGTATCGCTGGCGTCGCTCTACGCCATCTACAGAATTTATAGAAGATGTCACCTTCAATGGATTGACCAGCAGATTCAACAGCATACTATGCGACGTTCGTTTCTTCGCAAGCTACAAAAACCGACCGTGGACATGGACAACGGAGTAGTGTAACGTCGAAAATATAGTGTTTGTGCAGTGCTACATTATAAGATACAAGTACCACAAACTTGGAATTTTCCAGAAGGTTATCATAAACTATCCCTTTTTCTTGTTAGTCCTAAACCTCTTTAAAGGTCATTGTACGACTTTTACTTTACGATGAATCTAAAAATAGCGGCAAAAAATCAGCGGCTCAAAACTAACTTGCATAAAAAAGATGTACCTATAACGAATGATAAAAAAAATCTTTATGTTATTGGTACCTACGACTAAATAAATATAGGGTGACTGTTAATTAGTGTACGATACTTAAACACGTGATTGTGCTCATGATAACAAACAACTTTTACCATGGGACCAAAGCCGAACTCGCGAAAGAAATCAGCTGTTTATACATTTATGTTCGCCTAATGTACTGAATAGCTGATTTTTTTGCGATTTCAGGGTTGCACTTTCAGTCACCCTATATACACACTAGTTTTTGCGATTAAAAGTTTTAATGGGTGTTAGTGATTTTTACTGATGGCATATACACATAGTTAGAAAATTAAACACGTATTTCAATCATTTTCCATGCAAACAAACAACAGTGAGACCTATTGATGCTATTCACATTATAAAGCGGGAAATTGGATTCTGGAATATGGCAGTTGTAGATGAAAACGCTGAAGTTTAATATGATTGCTCCGAATACATGACAGCTCCTATTAGACTATCTATATACGAATGCAAGTCATACAAATTTGTACCAAAGAACATTACTACAGTAAGGCTCATTGCTGTGTATGACATGAAATTGGTGTGTATGATATATTTTTGAAGGTCTGTTGTAGTATAGGCCTTGCTAAAGTTATCATGCAGAAGACTTAAGTGGAGTCCATATCTTCTTCTGATTACATACGGAACCAAAACGTGGTCCAAGACATGAGAAAGAGAGAAGACAAGAAACCCAATTAGGTTACCGACGTAGCCCGAAGAATTGCCAAACTTAAGTGGCAGTGGGCAGGGCACACTGCTCGCAGATCAGATGGCCGATGGGGCCGAAAAGTTCTGGAGTGGTGACCGCGAACCGGAAGAAGTTGCGTTGGAAGGCCTCCCACTAGACGGACCGATGACCTAGAGAAGGTTGCGGAAATCCGCTGGACGCGAGTCGCGCGAGACCGGTCAATGTGGCGACACTTGGGGGAGGCCTATGTCCAACATTGGACGTCATTCGGCTGAGATGATGATGACATCTTCTACTAACATATGTCCCACTGCTGCACAGTATTCATCATCTTCAGTCACTAACTCATCTTTGGTGGATTTTGGGGCATACTTCCCTGGTCCCAGCAAGACTTAACCACCCTGGAAGCGGTTCCCAGAAATAACTTTCGGTAGTTCACCCATCTGGATCATACTATTTATTATATTTGATGACCTGAACGATGCAGCGGTAGAGGGGCTGCCTTACGTTCTAGGGTTCTGGGGTCGATCCCGGGAGGAACACATATTTGTGTGATGAGCATGGGCATTTTTTTCCGAGTCATAATATGGATGTTTATACTCGTATGTATAATAAGTATGTACTCGTATTTACAATAAAAAAATCTGTGTAGTATATCAACTGGGTGTCCACGACACAAGCCTCGTTGACACTAGATGGCACTGTGTATAATATGCAGCGATATTTATTTATTCATGCATTCATGCAGCTGTTTGTAAAAGAAAATTGCGCACCTGGCTATTAAGTCTTGACTACGTCTCCACAGAAAATTTACTTAAACCTGTGTCTTAACCCCAACACGTAAACATTGAAACAATTACACACTCTCTCTCTCTCACACACACACATACACACATTCACACACACACGCACACACACACACACACACATACAAACACACACATCTACTCACGCATTGTACCAATGCACTTCATCACCCCATTTCCTTATATTCATCCTCTTGTTCTAATTTTTTTCTTTTTGTATAATCCATTTTTTTTGTATTATGCCTGCAAGCATAATTTATCTACATATTTATTTTGTTTCTATATATTTTTTTACTGAAGTTCAAGTTTTGAACTATTACAATGTAATAACATAGGTAGTATTTCGGTAATATTCATTTTTTATGTCAATTCATAATTTTATCTATGTGTAAATGTTTTATCTTTTGATTTTGATTTGAATTTAAATTCAATTCTTGACTTTATTTTGTGCATTATAAAAATGTTAAATCTAAGCCGGAGAGGTGATCTGTACCACAGGATCTTCCTACATCAGACACCTTTCTCTATCTAATATTGTAAAAATGTTAACCAGCGCCTGTAATTCATGATGTCGAGAAAAATAAAGATTTTATGATTTATGATTCATTACCTTGCTGTATTTTCATGACAAAAACCAAAGACAGTCACAAAAACAATTCTAACCCCCAAATCTCGCCTAGAAGTGGGTAACTCTCCAAGAGAGATCGAAGCCACTCTGCACAGTACCACAGTACCATCTAATCCATTTTACTTTAGCATCGAGTGTGCCATTAGTTAAGATCTCCTTAACTGGTCTAAACTGCATCTTAAACCGTACATTAATTGTAAATTAGTGGTACACTGAAATACGGCTATTTGTTACAAGTTGTTGTTTAGATTTGTTGCCGCGTTGGCAATTTGTCGTTGTCGCTTATCTAATTGTGGAGTTTTAACTGCTCTTGGTATTTATGTACCGTTTTTATGTGCTCTGTTATTGTCTGGGATATAAATTAGACCTTATCGTATCGTAAGAGTCAATTGGGGAATGGTCAGGTTCCTGGAAGTTGTGGCATAATTTTATTTTAATAGAGATAGTTTTTAGTTGATTGTTAGCTTGTGTTTAGGAGGTTTGCTTGTTTAGGTTATAAATAACATGCGAGCCCGGGTACGCTCATATTTAGTATGCAAATTCGTATTAAGGTTGTGAATGTTGCAGATAAACTTGAGCCCATTAAAAAGAGAGGTCAATTAGAACCCGAATATGACCAGGATTTGAAGAGTGCCATGTCTCAGTATTGTTCATTTGACTGTTGATTATGTAGCATAGATTAGTAGACTTGTGATTTATTAGAAGCCTAGTGTTCAGCTGCCGAATCGAATGATAACTTGATTAGGCTGAAGTGATTATGCAGATAACATTACCAATTGTATCCAACAATACCTACACCGATTTGAATTCACAAACACCACTCAATTCCGCCCAAATAATTTAAACAGTTCCAAAACAATGTGACACGAACAGGTAATTAACAACCAATACACTTAAACATTCAAAGACAACTCGATGCATTAATAAGCCACAATGCACAATTGCACAGTTCTGTGCAAATTGCGCAATTAAGCCAGAGTGCACGAGCGGCGCAGTGCGTCGTTAAGTTGACAATAATTTAAATTGGTTCTTACAGTCGATATGTACTTGTAAATGAGCTAGAATACAAGTACACAGAGTTGTAAAGCAGTTTTACTCTAGACATCACTTATGTGAGCTACGAAGAGAATGGAGTAGCTTTTGGATAAGATTTTGTTAGTTTAGGTTTTGCATTAGCGTCTTCATAAATTTTCCAAAGAGTGTCTTCACAGAGTCTTCAAGTGAACGTAGACGAAGCCAACGAATTTTATAAAGATCTGAGCAGATGGTGATCTTAGCTGATGGTTTCTGTCTATAAGAAAAAGTAAGAAAAGTAGGCAAGAAATTGACCCGAGAGAAGGTCACAGATTTAAAACGTGATGACCTTAAAGCGAGACAACCCTACAGCTATCCTCTACAATGTCGTCAACGGTGTTCTGACATGTCCACTTTGTGTTCGGAGTTTTTCGGCCAAAGTTGGATATGCTAACCACTCGAGAGCACATTATAGAGCAGCACACCAAAACTCTCGCTAATCACCCTAGAAAGCCATAATAGAATGCAGTTGTTGTGCCTATAATCGGCTAAATGACATAATCATCATCAACAACATGTAGTTTCAGGAGGGGACCGTGATTTGACTGGGACTACATCGAAAAGATTGGTTTCAGTTGTACAGCTATTTGCCTAGAAATAGATCTTATTATAAGCAAAGTAAAACCAAATAAGCTTTCTTAGTAAAATGATCTACAACACAAAACCCGAAAGAGAATTTTGAACGATCCTTACCTGAAGTCCCCACTTCACGTAAAGTTTTCCTTTAGAAAATGAACTAAAACCTTGACCATGAAAGTTTAGAAGTTAGAACCTGACACTGATACTCAGCCAGTTTATACTACACCACTGAACAAGTACATTACATACTTTATCCCATCACTTGACTAATGCCTGATTCCACTAACTCTTAAGCTGAATCAATGCCTGCTGTGGGACTTCTAACGCTGGGCTTGGCGTCGAAAGTTTAAAATCCAACAGCGCTTTTCTTAGGCATGTAAACCAGCATGATACTCAACTACTTCGCACTTATTGTCACCACTGAGGAGGTTGTTACATTAACCCAACACTTGTGTGTTTTACTACTCGCATATAAAAGCTGAGTAGTAAAAGGCTTGACATGACACCTACAATTAAGTATACCAGGGCTTCTTCTGAACCTAGTCATTTTCTAGAATTCTACATTGACTCACAGAAAGTTTTGCATAAAGTAAGTCAAATCTGGTCCTTAAGAACTCTATTAAAAATAAGTAGTATGTAGGTAGGTACAGTATCCGACCATAAGTGAGTGTCAAGTTTCGTCTCCGTCTCTTCTGGGAGACAGTCTCTTTCCTGTAATTGATGTCATTGTGTTATATTCAAGCCTAGATTAGCTACTATACCTTGTATACGACGCCATGATTGTAAACACTAACATAGTTTTTCTGTGTCTTCAGGTGCCTTTCCGACTAAAAGAAGGCAATCCTGAATATTTCTTCTTGTTCTTCGTGAGGCTAATCAGTTCAGGAACACTAGTGATTCTGGCCTATACGCGATGATTTCTCGGCCAAGACTTTTGTCATCTAAATGAACATCACAGGATATCATTGTCATTCTCTTTCCTGCCATCATCCTAATTTATTTGGGACCGCAGCATGTCTTCTTCATTTATACTTCTCTATTACTCGTCCAACATCTGTCACCTCCTTTCTAGCAATACCATCTTACACACAGTCCATCCATCGCTTCTTTGGTCATCATAAAATATATTTCAACAAAAAATCAAAAACTATGTCTCGTCCACAATTCGTAGCTCTAGTCCCGCGACACAACGCTCGGCCCGGAAAGTCCCTTCAATTAATTGGCGTGCCGTTTCCCCGATTTAACTAGTAAACGAGTGCAGCGTATAGCGCAGGCTGCAATGTGCTGCACCGTGCCAATTAGAGGGCAGATTAATTGTTAATGCGACTGATTTGTTCCCTTCTGGGACCGGGAAGGTGCGTAAGTACAGTTAGGCTTTGGTGGCTTCGACAGTTTTTACATTCCGTTTTTTAGGGTTCCGTAGCCAAATAGCAAAAATATTGATCTTCCACACAAACTTAGTTTAATAACGAGTGGCGCCATCTATCACAAATCTGAGAGTATTAAATGCAACAGATTTTGAAACGAAGCTTCTACTGTTTTGGTTTTATTCATGGGTAACAAAACCATTAAATCAGGGGTTACATTCATGGGTAACAAAACCATTAAACCCTTTACACTCAACTGATTTTCTATTCTTGTCGTTCACATTCTCTTATAGCTTCATTTCATTCCCAAATCAATAAAATAATTCCAAAATTTTAATGAAAGGGATTACGTCCAAAATTATTCATTCATATTCAAACATATATACCCGTTTATTTTTATGGACAAGCTTCTAGCTGGAGTACAAAACCAACGCAAGCCCAACTAAACTAAAACCTCACCAAACAAAGGAAATGCAACTGTACCACGTTGGTAATAAGGGTAGAGAAGGCTGTAAAAGTAAGTTCGTCCGGCTGTCCATACAACAGATGTTACAAACACTTTATAGAAGACTAGTTGAAGAAGTTGGCTCAACTTTCTCAGTTCGTGAGATGAAATTTTATTTGGCAAACCTTTTTTGAATATTCGCTGAAGTTCGGAGCTCTCAGTGGCTCCACGGAGCGTCTGATTTGGTTCAAGTTTGCAACTCGACTAAATTTTTGGCAGTCAATGACTTTTATTGGTTTCCCAGTTCTGTTTGTGTGACTTGTTGTGTTTAATGCAATATGCTGTAATAGGAATATGGGATGCATTTGGAATATGTATTTGTTCTAAGTTATTTTCATAGTTTCACTTATAAGTTTACAATTAAGTTTCTGCATGCCCTTTAGAGAGGGACTTGGAAGAAACCTACGCTCAGGTTTGGATGACCAAAGGTTGAAAAAGAAGATGACCTTTACGTAAATAGGCCTGAGTTTATGTAAGTATTGAAACGATGTCGTTTCATTTACAGTCTCGTGGACGTAAAACCTCCACGACGACTAAAAAACCTCCATAGTACTTACTTGGTACTCAGGAAAGAAATGTAACAGTCCTTTCAAAATTCAAATTTGAAATTGGCTTGTCGCATTGACTGCGCAGCCATTTTATCATCAGTCCTACCAAAATTATTGAACGGAATACATCTTCCTAAGTTTCTTGTACCAGAGTATTGACTATGTAACAACGGTTTACTCTAACTAGCACAGCTAGATTCTATTTAATAAGAAAGTTCTAAAAAAACCCGACGCACGGGATAAGTTTGTGATCACAAAATACAGTCTTGTAACTGCGGCTCCTCGCCGCCTATTAGTTTTACTAAGACTCTTTTTAATCATGTATTTTCTATTTATTGTTTCAGTTTTTTATTTTTAACCGTATTCTACACAAATAAACTACAAGTCGCATAAAAAACGTATATTATTTCTTCATCTTCATCCACCACGTCACAGTATGTATGTAAAATGAATGCATAAATTCACGAAATATGGTGGCAGTGTTAGAATACTACCTCACGGTGCCGTGAAGGTGCCGTAAGTCGTAAAACCACAACCTCCAATTTCGAGTGTTAAGAAACTAGTCATCCACTTTCCGAAGATCACGTTGAAGTAGAAACAGATGTGTCAGCTGTTCACGTCATCGGTGACGGAAGTCAAACCACTTCTATGAAACTATAGTGTTCATTTCGTTTGTATCTTTCACTTTATCTGCACCTGTATTGGTACTTCCTTTCTTTTCACATAGTTTTTGGACTGCAGTTTTGGAGTATTCTTCAAGCCACTTTAGGGCTACGTAGTGAGGGATGTTTGTTAGACAACCAATAATATCACTTCTTTTTCACAGCTTTTACTAGCAATATGGTTGGTAAGTTCCACCCATATCTCTAGCTACGCATCTTAGCTCATCTCTGGTGGAAACGAAGCTTAAGGGCCATCTACGTCTTTACCGTTTTCTTAGAATAAATAATAAAAAAAAATATAATAATAGACTGGCTAGAGGAATTATGTCCTTGGTTTTTGAATACAAAGCATCAATTCCGATTTACTAAAAACCGTTGATAAAATTGGAATATTTCGGGGAACCAAAAAACATTTGCTATGTTCGCAGATTCTTCGTTGAATATTTAGTTTACCCGTTTCCTTGTCTGCTAAAGAGAATGCCATCTTGGAAAGCAAACCCCAAAGATTGTTCTTAGTCACACAGAGGTTATCCTTTAAACTTTCAAATCATTAATAAGTTACATACTCCATTTTTCACTCTAATCCAGTTTTCGAGAAATGATTTTAAATTTTGTGTTTTTTTTTCAACAAAATCCCCTACAGCATTAAACGGCATCCATCTTTCATAAAAAAAGTTTTAAGTGTCTATAGCTATTCGATTCCTTATTGATTTATGGAACCCTCAAGCTCTGTGATCTTTACTTTTGTTTCATTTCTTTCCTTAATTTTTTCTTCCACCCCCATTTTATCTTCAACCTGATAATTCATAACCATGCCAAATTGAACTTTGTTTCTTTCATGTAAGAGTGAACGAGATTTTTGATGGTTGCAAAACGATCGTGGTTGAGGCAAAATAGTAACATAAAAACACTTTAGAGTATTAGCAGGTAGTTCCAAGAAATTCTCGGTCGTTTCTCGGAAGTTTTTTAAGAGAGGATTTCCTTGTACCTGTTTTTATATAGTTTTAGGAATATATTATTTTTGTACAGGTGTAACTTTTGCAGTTAAGTTTGTTAAAAAGTTCGTTGTAAGGGTGTTTACATGGCCGTGGTAGTATTCTATTATGTCCTGTGGGTTCTTAAACAAGCTAATTCATAGCATAACCAAAATCAGGCTATATGTTCCCACTTTTGGGACATAGGCCTCCTCTCGCTGAGAAGTAATAGGTAATCCACCACGCGGCTCAGTGCAAGTTGTAAAGTAAAATGTTTAAGATTTATTAAATAAGTTCCTAATAACTAGTGGTTTCGTTTTCATGGCAACTGATTCTGTAAGAGTAAGATCATTAAATGGAAGCTTACTTTACTAGAACTGGTGTGAAACTGAACTTGATCAAAGGAAACTTCAATATCATGAGTTTACGACAGAAATTCAGAAATTTTTGTATTTCTATTTTTTATGGTGTACATAATAAAGAGTATTCTATTCTATTCTATTCTATAATATTTGCAATCGAGTTTTACGACGCACTTCCAATCACAATCGCTTTCATCTTGAGTTTTCATGTTTAACACAGAAAGCATACATCCACAGATCTAACTTCTACATAGAAATAGAATTTCAGTAGGTTAAAAAACTTAAACACACGCTATGACTGTTAAAAGTTTCGTCCTCATTTCTAAATTATGATCGTGACGCACAAAAACTCTTGACTTTATCAAACTGTGGTCAAAATGAACTTGATAACAATCTCGTCTGTCATTCAAAAGTATTAACTAGGTTGTAAAATTCTTAATTCCTTTTTTAAGGTTCCACAGTACAAGAAGAAAACTCCGTAGTTTGACAAGTTATAACATTTTGTCATTGTTGTCATCAGGAAACGATGTCAAATTTGCACCATCATCGTCAGAATAATCATTTATACAAATGTAACATGCTAGCTGACCCACGCAACTTCGTCTGCGTCACATAAGAAAGAAAAAGCTCACATAAGGAATAATTTTTCCACGTTTTTGCATCATTTTTCATTGATACTCCGCTCCTTTTTAATTCCTATTTTTTGTTTATGTTGTGTGCACTTGCGACATAAGCCAAATAAATATGATTTCTTTCTTTCTTTCTATTGGTCGTAGCGTGAGTTATATAACCTATAACCATCCTCGATAAATGGACTATTCAACACAAACATATTTTAATTTTTTCAATTCCAACTGGTAGCTCCTGAGGTTAGCGTGTTCAAACAAACAAACTCTTCAGCTTTATAATATTGTTAGTATAGATATGCTCATGCCCTTTTCCCATAGAGTAGGCAGAATCCATAGACCTATAAATGCTACGATACTTACATACTCTTTTGCCTCATCCACGTTCATACATCTACTCATACACGCACGCGCCGGTAGCTACCGAGTCAAAGAACTTATAATTGAAGATAAAATATTTACACTTTTGAAAGTATGTATAGGACTAGTGTAATGTCTACCAGTTGACTGACTGCACCATCTTTGTTGGAAATGTAGTACAGAACCTTCAAAGTTTCTCAACACTTGTCACTAACTCAAGTAGGAAACGAAAAATGAAAGAAGCATTCTCAGGTTTTCATTTAAACTTTTACAAGTTACCTAATCAAAACACGAAATTATTGTTTGTAGGTGTTGTGTTACTAGTACCTTAGGTACGTTATTTGTCCGAGTTTGTTCAGAGCGAGTTTGTTCACTTTGTCCACCAGTTCGGTTGTTTTATGGCCACGGCTCGCATTAAACAACACGTGATGGTTGCACGTGGTATAAAGGCCGGAATGATCTACGCGAGCATTTTGTTTTGTTGTTTTGTTCGCTGTGAAATATTTATTCAAGATGGTGTGTATGATGATGTACTTTGTGAAAATGGTTATAAAAAGAGAAGATCTTAATGCATAAATATTCTATGTTTCACCTGTCATTCTCTATTTGTTTGAGATATAATTACGGATCATTAAACGGAAGAGATCAATGCAATATACATACCTAATAGTTTACACAAAAAAGACCAAAAGTCCAAAACCAATGCCTTCTAAGTCTATTAAGCTAGCATGACTCCATAGCTAGATCCAAGCTCAAACTCCATTGTATGTTTCGGCAGCACCTCACCGAACAAATTCCACCCATTCGCCGCGTACACCAAGATCCTTACAATACACGTGGCTGCCTCCCTCCCGAATAACAGAGCAAAGCTAAACAATAGCCCTTAAATACGTTGCTCCACACCAATACACCATACGCTATTATTTGTGACAGTATCCAGCACCACGCTGCGATGATTGTACCGGTTGGCAACTTATGCAAATCAACTGGCCACTCTTTGATCCGCGTTCCTTGTCCTACACAATAGTATAAAGCTCACTATAATAATCCCTATACGAGAAATACAATGGCTGAAGTTCTAAAGGAATTAATGGTGTGGACTTGTAGAGTAGGTCAGTTTGGACATAAATTAGAATTTTTATTTCCTTAGGGTGGTACCCTTGGTGTTGATACTGTGATTGGCATTAGTATTGTATTCGAAGTAAAAGCTTTGAAATACCTCGCCCTATTTTCAAACTAGTTTGGTGAAGTTATTTGAGTTGATGTCATAGAGATTGCTTCAGTAGAAGATTCAGGCGCTTTGCTATGAAGCAGTATCCAATGGCAAGATGTATTAAATAGCTGTGATAATGTATGTAGACCACAGTGTATTTACCTGCATGCTGTGTGTTACATTTCAGAACAGTCTTACCGAGTGACGTATCACTCATAACCATTTCAGCTTACAATTCCGAGCAGAGGATTTTGAATCTAAAACGAGCTCCGGCTCAAAGACAAGTGGTCAAAAGAGAATTGTAAACTGGTTACACTTTCTTTATTTTTCAATCCTGTCTCAGATCTACCCTAATCGTCTACCTACACACATACCTGGTCAATTATAAGAGACGGGGATTACAATACAACATTCAAAACCAGACCCACAATAAACCCATAATAAAATCCAAGACGGATTGTCCAAAAAAGTACAAAACGTACAAATCAAAACAATACGTCTAACTTATGCAAGTAATGCGTTGTAGTATTTGTATGCCCACCCTTTCTTAGAGGACTGGTAAGGCCAGAAAATAGAAAAAAGTGAAGGGCGAACGCACACACACATAGCTCACACGTGAGACAGCAAAAAATAAACGTTGCTGGGTTGTTTGAGGGCGCGTATGAAAATTCCAGCCCTAACGTTTTATGAATAGAGTTGAAGTTTCAGTGAGGTAGTAAATATTGTTTATGATAAAACATCAGCTGTTTAGAGTAGCTGCAAAGGGAATATGGTGCAGATAAATTAGTGTGCGCATTTGGTAACTGTCACGTCTATTACGGGGATAATATTGCTGGAAACGGGCGATGAAGGACTGCTTATGTGTTTAGCTAAATTGTATTATATTCATACTGTTTTTACATTAAGGGGAGTAGTATTCCCTGCTGTAATTACGGTAGAAGCGGTAGTGGCAGTTACGCACTGCGTCGATTGAGGATCGCAAATTGTCTGCACACTTTATTATTTTTCTCTCGCATATTTATTTCATAAAATAAATTCTCGTCTGCATTTATGTATAGGGGTGAGTCTATACTATCTACCGTCTGTGTGTTTTGATCTCTCTCGAAAGCTAGAAATCCATGTAGGATTTTGATAGTATTTTGAAGCTTGGAAACACAAGATTGGAAACGCCAGTGAAATATATTATGATTTTGCTTTACAATGGTTAGAATTCTGGGAAACAGATCATTGTTGCTGCACTGTAATAGCTGTGCTAATCTTTCTACATATTTTAAGCATGCGCTTCGTTGCTTCTTATTCCTTAAGTATTTTTTCTTAACTTTGCATGTAAATGTTAGAACATCATAATATTGAGGTTCAATTATCTCTACTAATTACAAAGGGTGATAAAAGTCTCTCCTTCCTTTATAACTCATTGCCCTTATTTCTTGTTCTTAAAGTTCACAATCCATTACCAAGTTTTTCAATCGCTTGTCTATAAAAAAGCCTACCTGTCTCTTCTGCTTTATGTTGGAAGTTTGTTCATAAACGTCTTGAGCTTTTTTGCAATACATCTTAAAGTTTCTTTTACATGTTCTGCTGCTGCGTTATTCATGGTATTAGCGTTGAATGGGGTTCTGCGAACGTTGTATTCAGAAATTGAGGTCTGTCAGCTGATCAGAGTCTTTCTGAACTGTAAGACACATTTTGTTTTATTTCTAAGGACGATTCCATTGATTTTTGTACTGGTTTCGGACTAATACATCTCATAGCTTTTGCTATGTACTGTTGGTCGAGTGGTCGCAAAAATTACTACCGAGCACAAAGACTTGCCTCCTGGGTTTGAATTCTAGGCCAGGCCAAGAGTTATTGGGTTATTTCATCAGGACTCTCAGTAGTTACCCGGAGTGAGGATTTATGCTGGTTTGATTGGTTTGTCCCCTGTTGCATGGGACTTAAAACAACAGGAGCAGAGGAATATCAATGTTATAGATTCGCTGCGTTTTTTTAAACATGCAAATATACCGGTATAGCAAGTTGAGTAGCGGAAGTCAGAAGGCAATCGTCTTGAGACACATGTGGTGATATTGGAAGCCTTGCCAATTGGGAATACGATGCGATAACGATGATACTCGTACTGATCATTTATTGATAGAGTGGCATCATGCTGCTGTTACATTGTGAAACTTTGTTGATGAGTATTTGGATAAAAATGTATTCTTTACAACACCACAGTTAGTAAGTAAGACATGAGTGTCTTAAGAACCTGGAGAGAGTTAATTGCTTTTTCGGAGCAATTTCAATTCCAAGTCTATATTACGAGTATCTTTTTCTTTTCCTTTTTAAGCAACACTTTGACTGCCTGGATAAAAGCGCACTGTTGCCATTATATTTAGCCATTTCTTTAGATGAAGTGCTTATGTTAGATTAATTGCCAAAGCACGCCTATTTTAATTTCCACCCCAATTATTGAAACAAACAAATGACGTGTAAAATGAAACAGTTAATGTGAGTTCAACCCTTTCTAACTTGACTTTAACAAATGAACCAGCAGCTGACATTATTTTTTACATCCCAATTGTAACAAACACATAAATAAATTCCCTAGTATTCTTCCATACAGAGTTTTTGACAAAATATTTAAGTTTGAAGAGAAATCGTCGCGTCATACTGCAGTTGGCTGACTTATTGTAGGTACATTTTGACTGATTACTGTTTCTCCCAGTTCGTGAGTCCCTATTGGATGATTAATCTACAGCAATTATTTTGTAGATCCTCGTTATTAGCTTCAATAGAAACTTTATGGTATTGACACTTTTTGTGATGAGAAAAAATTATGTGTCAATTATGTTTGTTGAAGTTAAATTGTATTACTGTTTGTGAGAATTGTGTTTAAGGTTGTGACAAGACACAAATCATTCGGACTAGATGAGGGATATTTTGAACATTTCGGGGTTTTGTGATAATATTTTATATTTCCAAGATTATATTGGAATATACCTAAGTCTCAAATATACAGTTCAGCCTGTGGCGTCGGCGGAAGATTGCTTAACTTGGCAGCATTTATGATTATGAGAGCTCCTAAATGTATAATAATGAATGCCTACAAACATAATAATGAGTGATTCCAAATAGTACCTACTTACTTGACAACCAATTAGGTAGTGACTCAGATACGAGTATCAGACCTAGAGGAATGACGTCATATCAAAAAGTGTTTAAAAAAAAGGAATTCATGTAGTACTGTCTTAATATATGCATAGTTTTTTCTAGCCGGCTACTTTACTTTTTGGTCCATTTTGTCAGATGTCCTTTGTAACATTATTTGTCGTAGTAGATCTTCAACAAACACATTTCTAAGTCCTTATGTCTGTTACTAAATACAAGTTCGCTCCTAGATCACATCCGAATACTATTAAACTATTCTTCACAAGTTATCTGTTAAAGCTACTTACACACACAGATCCACTCTACCCTAACGACCTAAAAGAAACGAACAGCAATCTCACTTTACACTTTTGTATAAAAATTAAACACCATTAGCTACTCATAGGTATAGTTTTTATACAAAAGTGATGCATACTTAAACATCAGTACTAATTAATACATTGCACAACATTGGGACAAAAAAAATGTCAGAAGTGCTCTAGAAACTGATTTTATATGCAGTGGCGGCCTGGTGAAAATAAGCTTTGACACTTTTTGATACTTAGGAATACTTAGTGGGCCCTGCTAAATCAATTCTTTACGAACATGGCTTACTCTCTTATGGCCATTTTCAATAACTTACTGTTCGGTTTCGGTAGGTTGCTATCACTGTCTGTTAGACATTTTGGTTACAGACAGTTGTGAATCAAGTGACAGATAGGTGTCGCGGATACGAAAACGTCACAGAAATCTTTCTTTGTTTTTTCTATGAATCAAGTGACAGGTAGGTAGGATATTTCAAGTAAACTTTGTATATGGAAACACTGATAGCTGCAGATTAACTGACAGTTATACGTAACTAAGTTATACAAAACGAGCCATAAAGACCTAACATAAAACAGAAACAAAATAAGGCTAACAAAATAAGAAACGAACCTTCTGCAACTTCCTACTACATATTATTTAAACTATTCTTCGAAAATGATCTGGTCTCTTGTTCACACACACCCTTCTCACCCCACACCTGTGTGGGTGTGGTGTGTTGGTGTGCGTGACGTCAGTGTCAGGTAACATCAGCTGTTGCGCCGGCGCAGCCCATATGACTTCAAGGACATCTTGTGGGACTTTTTATTTTAGAATTCCCTAGAAAAATGCCGATATAGATAAGACGTGAGTTATTTGATGTTAATTGTAGACATGGTGCTACAATAGTAGACTGTTGTAGGTTGTTGATTTTTCCAGTCTAGCTCTAGTAGTTCTTACTTTATGGTGTGGTTAGTGCATAACCTGGTGTAAAGGTTTTTATGTCGCCCATGGGTATCCAACTTGGCTTATCATGCCGTGGCATGCTGGTTTCCACACGATTTTTCCTTCACCGAAGCAAGTGATTATTATACAATCCCCACATGAATCCGAAAAATCAGAGGTGTTGTAATTTACTTGTAATAATAAGTAATGCCCTTTAACTGAAACTTGGTAGTATTTTCGATATAGATTCTTCACAGTTCAGCAAAGCAGACCATGATGATCAATGCTCGTGCCTTCTATAAATGAGAAGAGCTCTATGCCCTATAGTGTGATGGTACTATCATAAATAACAGACTGTTTCATAGAAGCGTGCAGATTCTTGTGTGACGACAAATTTGTGGGCCCGAACGTTCGTCACTACGGTGCGGTGTCGTTGTCAATGGCAGCGTAGACTTAGAGGTCACTTTGTTTGCATGTCTGTATAGCAAAACATCTCATGCAAGCGTACAGGTTCTTCTTCGTGTCACGACAACTTTGTGGGCCCGAAAGTTCGTCACTACGGTGTTGTCGGAGGCAGCATATTGGTCACTTTTCTGCATTTTTTAGGGCACATCGGACAGGATTGGAGGTGGAACATAGTTTGAAACACAGCTCCACATCCAGGTGCCGTGTACTAGTAAAATTCCCAAAAAAATGATCCGTTATTGATATAACAGATGCATCTCAAAACTGCACATTGCAATTATTGTGTTGCTCTATAAATTGTTCATCACATAATTAAGTGATTATTACCGGATACTCAAGTAACCGTGTTCACAACGCTCAAGTTGAGCAAAGAACATTTACACACTTACTGATGATGATTGATAAAGAGTAATTGGCTCAACACTAAAAACTAACTCACATTTTAAATGCTAAGTTATTTATTTGAACAGTCAATTATTTTCTTTGAAAATAATAATCCATTGAGCCTTTCAATAATTATGTCACGCAAAGTTATAATAAATAGACGCGTAAACTAAATGTCAATTACATAAGACATTTGAGACATCAAAGGCATCCAATTATTAATTAAGTGTATTGTATTTATGTTATCCTTGTACATTAGCAAGTAAACACGCTTTAACATTATTGTAAAGTTCAATCTATTTCAATTTAGTTATTTGAAATATATTTTGACTTCCATGAAAGTACAACACATTTTTCTCAGTGAGACTTTGTAAAGGGAACTACAAGATTATTATTAGGATAACCGCAAACAAATGCTTTTTAAATTCCCAAACTTCAAAAGCTCAAAGATCTTATGAAAAATCATCTAAAATTACATCCTGTACACTTCGACACCTAAACAAAACGCACACACGCACACACACAACACACGTGTTGCTTCAAGGATTTACTCAGCTGACTACCCACACATGCACACCAACACAACACAAATAAACAAACACCCTGTGTTTACACAACACAACTGCGCTAGTGTGTGTAGCTCGTACAGTAATGAGAGGGTTTCGAAAAAAGTACAAGAGATATGGGGTAGAGTGACAGAGACCGACCCAACACGTTAAATTGAAAGTTCGAATGTGTCAGAAAGAGATGGAGAAGTTTTTGTTTGTGCGCCGTCAAAACGTTCCTTTTTTGTAAAGCTCGACGGGAGGCAAGGTGCACGAATGCATTCGATTTTTAAATTGTGACCTGAGTGATGTGTGACGTTCAGTCATTTCGAACTACGTTCAATAGGAGTACTAGGAATGCAGGACTATGTAACAGTTACCAGTACTTGCCAGTGCTCGACGTACTCGTACTTTCGTTCAGTGAGGAAATGGATAAAAGATAATTGCAGAGCAATTACGTTCATAATTAGTTAGTAGAGTTCTTGAAATATAATTTCCTGGTTGCTCTAAAGATGAAAGCGACTTCTTCCCCATATTAAACCAACCAATGGTTTAATTAAACAAATTGTGAGTTCCTTTGGTAAAAGTCACTTGCATTTTTTTTCTCACTCAAAATAGTTACTAACCCAAACACCTAATTCCTCAATCAATGGGTCACACTCACTTTCAATGTTGGTTATTGGGCTTTCCTGAGTTGAGCCCCATGGTGACACATTCAGCTGATAGCTCTCATTGTCTAGAAATATTTGGCCTAGTTAAAAAACAAAATCATCACTGGTATTTATTTAGTCCCTAAAATACCTGAATGTAAATACGTGCAGGTAAGCTCTAGTTAGATGGAGTTAGTTGAACTAACTTATAGTTTAGTGTACTTAACCGTCTGACCGCCGCTGAATACTAAGCTTTTACTATCAAAGCTTTCCGAGGTTTAGTAGGGAAAGCTTGATAAAATATGTTTGTAATTTTAACCAACATACGTTAGTTGAATTGATGCTTATTAAAATATAACATCGCGCCCGTATGGTTTAAGCAGAGATGTACCTACGCAATCATCATCATCATCATCAGCCTATAATATTCCCACTGCTGGGACAGGCCTCCTTTTTACGAGAGGGAATTGGCTACGCGGGCCCAGTGTGGATTGGTAGATGTCACACGTCTTGGAATCTTTGATTCTAGGACTTGCCGGTTTCCTCACGATGTTTCCCTTCACCGTTTTGAGAGCAGTTGCGATGAAATAAATTACACAAAGTAATGCGCCTGCCTGCGTTCGAACCCACGACTTACTGTTCGTACCTAAGTCGGCCGCCACCACTGGGCTACCGCTGCTCTCCCACCAGTGCCCCCACCTACCCAATAGTACACCCATATTATGGTAGTCATACCTACCTATTTAAGTTCTATGTAATAAGGAACGAGCCTATTGCCATCAACAGAGCACAATTCTGGACTGCTACTGTGAAATTCCTGGAGAAGAACCTCTATAACACTTTAACCGACCTAGGAATCAAAGACGTAACGTTTAGCAGTAAGTCCGGTTGCGACCGCTGAATCAACGAGGCAGTCTCATAAAATGTCTCTATTATTTAGTAATGTCTGCAAAAATGTCACGTAAGCTGCGATTGGGTCACCAGTCAGTTCACCAAACATTAATTCAAAAACGTTTACTTGACAAGCAACGATAAGCAAAAACATTATTTGTCATTTCATCGATAAACAACAACAAAACTTGTACAAATAATTTACTTTTAAAAACACAGTCGAATTGAGAACCTCCTCTTTTTGGAAGTCGGTTGAAAAGCTCTGCAACCAGTCATTCACATTAGAATGGAAACTTTTTATTTCAGACCGGAGTCCATAGGGTTAGTAACAATTTTACTTAAGACTTTCAGATTCCTTAGGTCCTGTAGCCGTTTTGAACTCAAACTTCGTTTTTCCCCTTTAAACTGATTGTATTTATCTATTTATTTCTCTCTAAATTTAAAAAAAATACCGAGTATACCTAGTAACTTTAATAGCAAAGCAGTCAATATTATTGAATAGTTTTTAGCCGGAAATAAACTTATGTTGATATTTTTATCATTGTACGTAAATTACTGCCCATCCATAAGAACAGCTTTTTTAATACTTCATGAAGTAAAAAGTTAACCCCTCAAACATTTACGTTTTACTCATTTTTACTTTATCAAACTTACGACAGTGTTTTTTCAAAGTAATAAAATTAATCGTGTATTAATTCAAGCTATTCAGTTACATGCAATATTTTATATGAATACATTTCACATTTCGCTGTGCGCATTTGTACGAACTATCACCTGCTCCCTAACTTGTATAAGTCATTGGAATTGATAACTTTTGTATTTTTAACAATAAAATAGTAAATATCCTACTATTATTTACATTCCAAGCTAATCTGTAAACTTGAAAGTACATTAGTTTACTTTAAAAATAAAATGTACGTTAAGTAGCGCCATCTATTGCGAAGATAAGGAAAGTCCTTCTTATGTGGTAAAATGAAATCAGCAATTTAAATAGCCGTAAATTTTAAGGGGATTACAATTGAAAGAAGTACTTTTTAAAAGCTTTTTACTTTACCATAATGTTCAATATTAGTATCTAGTGCTTTATGTAGTCCGACTTTTGTTTGACGATTGTTTAATTGATTACACTATAAACACAAACTAGCTAAGTAAGTAGATTATTAGAGTCTACATCCAGTGTAACCATTTCATATGATTACTAAGTAACTTAACTGCCAGCTTTACAAGAATGACTAGTCAAGCCAACTCATTAATTATGCCAAAAATGTCATTGTTAAATTAATCTCACTATGACGCAACTCCACCACTGCAGGTCGAGTTCCAAATACAGTGAACACCTGGCACTTTATGCGCGCCTGGTACCTACCTCAAACCTGGTTCCAGGAACGAACTCCTAAACTGTTAATTCGTTAGTCGTAAAAGAGTTATTACGACTTGATGGTGGCTTTACTGTTAGCCTTTATAATAAGGGTTAATAACTTCAGCAATTATTGTGCCTTACTGCCTTATATAAACTAACTGTGTGAGAATAAAAATTGGAATTGGATACTTCATTTGCACGAAGTGGAAGCTTAAAAGCTTGGGAAAATAGCCAGTGGACAGCGGTATTAGAAGTCTTAGTTTATTGAAGAATGCATAGGGTAAAGGCTAGGAAGATGATGATCAACTAATGAAATAAAACACCAAATGGTGCTCAAGATTACTCCTCATAAACTAGCCAAGATTCCATTCCTTACTAAGCAATCTAGCCAGTCTACCGATCAGCAAGGTTGGTAACACTGATAATGGAAAAGTTTCTTCGTAAACATAATAAGTTATCCAAAGTTTATTTTACATTTTACAAGAGATACCATTTGCACGTCTGTGCAACGTACCTATCTTAAAGCTCTCTAAAATTCAACAAACTAGAAATTCCATACTCCCACTCACCAAAACGACCACAACATCAATTAGACATCCAAATTCCATCAATCCTTCCGTTCCCTTGAGCATACCTCAGCATTTCCCCGCATACCGACATTACGCATTGAAACCGATTGATCACACTACAGCTGTTACCATCAGCTGATCACGCACACGCGCACACCCGCCCGTGTGCACGCACACACACAAGTGCAAGTGTGCGTGGGTCCGAGGCCGTAGGGGCAAAAAAAGTGGGAACCAGTTTGACGGGCCCGCTTTTGTGCATCCGCTGGTAAGGGCATAGAGTAGGTGGCAGATGGGACGTTTTTGTGTTTGACTGGGAATATTTCGATGACGGTTGTTGGGTAGCAACTGTATCAATTTAGGAAAAAATGGCAGAATATTGTTCTGTAGTTAATAAAAACAATTCAAAAATAAAATTGACACCCCGAAGCTTTGGTGTTAATGTTGGGGCCGTTTTCGTCGTAATTCTTCATTTGATTTCAGGATTTGCCTGACTTCAAAGGACTTAACCCGCACCGAAGTCATTCTTATAGTGTCTGCAACAAGCTCCTTGATTGTGCAGCTTGCAGCAGCAGTTGGTGAAGTCGGGCTGTAGATGATGATGATGATGATTAACTTCTGTGGTGTATTATAACCGTCCTCTTAGTGGTTTTTTACAACCTCGATAAATATCAAAATATACGGTGTACTCAGATTATCCTAATTGTAGGCTTACCAATCTTACATGAAACAGTAATGATAAAAATCTTATCATAACAATAGTAACAGAACACCAAGTGAAACCAACTTAATCTATGACAGTGAACCATTTTTTTCGTTTTCATGCCTTCTGTGAATGTTTTACAACGTATGTCCGAGGCATAGTGATTTCGGGTACCTGCCCGCCTGCCCGCACCCGAACGATGAAGCGTGAAGTTCAGTCAAGTGCGGCAGCGCGAAATAACTGACCTAACTGTGGTAGTTTGGGAACCAGGCAATTTCTTTCTAAAATAAAAAGACCTACAAACAGTCAAGAAATGAATGCACAGAGGGCCTTTTTTTTTAGGATGGGAAATCATCAAATAACTTCTCCCACTATGGGCGGAGCGGGAGGGAGTCTCAGACTTTTACTGACTAAAACCCACCCATGTTCCTTTCTCGCCCTTTATGTTCCGGGGCCACAGAGGGCCTAAAACAAAGTTTTTGTCTACGTCTGAACGACCGCGGTCCATTCAGTTTGGTCCATTCAGACTAAACCCCTTGGCCCTGGCCCTGGGTTTGGCCCTTTCTATCATCAACAACTCATCATCTGCATGGCCTCTTCCCAATTATGTTGGGGTCGGCTTCCAGTCTAACCGGATGCAGCTGAATAACAGTATTTTACATGGATCGACTGCCTATCTGACCTCCATAACCCAGTTAGTACAGGATAATACGATACCACTTGGTAAGTCTGGTTGTCAGACCTTTTTTGGGCCACTGACCTGTAACGACTGTCAAAGATCTACAAATGACAGCCGGGTACAACTGCTTAACGTGCTTTCCGAGGCACGGAGGAACCTCTAGTTTAGTTCTAACAGCAATAACTATGAAGGAAAAACTTATATCAGGCTTGTTAAAGGTCGTCTGACACCTAGAAGGCGGCTCGGTAGACCTCACAGGAGATGGAGCGACGAGCTAGACAGAACCAACGACTACTGGTCCACATAAGTCCTAGATCGAAAGTATGTATATGTATACTATGTCTCAGGCTAACAGTAACAGTTATAGGTCGTTTTTTAAATACCTAGAAAGCCTTTTAAAGTAATTGCCTCTTGCCCCATCCAGAAATTATAATAATAATAATAATAAATAATAATATAATAATAATAATATTCCACAACTATCACACAACGCCATCTAGTCCCAAGCTAAGCAGAGCTTGTGTTATGGGTACTAGACAACTGATAAACATACTTATATATTTCTAAATACATACATATTATAGATAAATTACACCCAGACACAGAACTAATGATCGTGCTCATCACACAAACATTTGTCCTGGGTGGGAATCGAACCCACGACCTCCGGCATAGCAGTCAGGGTCACTAACCACTAGACCAACAGGCCTGTCCAATTATAATCAATAGTTAGCGTTGTTGCCCATGTTTTGAGATTCCCCATACGACCAGTTTAAGGTTTGACCCTTAAAAATACAGTGCATCTATACTCCTAAAGAATAACTCCCCATTTTCATGTTTTTATCACAAAGAGGTAAGTTAATAAGACTGCGAGATGTTCGTACAAATATCATACGCTTGGTAAGTCTTGTAGAATGTTACCTGCCATGCCTATCTGGGAGCAAAAGAAAAAAAAAGACAAGAATCAGCTGTTTACTATCTCGGGCACGTCGTAAAATTCTTAAGATATTCCGTTACGCTAAGAAATTGTGTCTATGGAATGGGAGTTACTATGCTTGCTGTTTAGATTTATAAATTCGGCCATAGACGAAAAGTTATGCATGTATGTGCAGTTTTGCGTGTACAATCAAACTGTCATGCATATTCTATTGCCTATGGCCGGCTTCAGGTTCATCCTTAACAATATGCAAGTGATGTTTAAAAGCTAGTCATCATCAACATCATCATCAGCCTATAATGTTCCCACTGCTGGGAAGTATGGCCTCTCAATGAGAGGGAATGGGCTATACCTAATCCACCACGCAGGTTGTGGATTGGTAGATGTCACATGTCTTTGAATTTTTGGTTTTAGGACATGCCGGTTTCCTCACGATGTTTTCTTTCACCTGTGTTGGAGTGTTGTTCAAATAAATTACACAAAGTAATAAAGCTGTCTGGGTTCGAACCCACGACTTTCTGTTCATAAGTCGAGTCCGCCACCACTGGGTCACCGCTGCTCTCTAAAAGCTAATGATGTAATTGTAATAAGAGATATAGTTTTTGGTTGGCTAAATACTTATCGGTTTTCTAATCATGAGGTCATGGTTAGTAAAAAAAGGAGGTCCTTTTTTTTACTTTTCACATCACTTAAGAAGAGATCATGAAAAGAGGTTCATTAATTTAATTAACGGTTCTATTCATAATTATGTTTAAGAAATCAAAATTGGATATATTTGGGGTTTAGTAATCTGACACTACTATCACTTTCTTCATTGAGACTGCTGTTCATTTTGATATGACAATAATTATGAAAATTGCAGAAACGAGTAGATTGAGCAAATTTCACTTGATTACCTTTAAAATATACATGATTATTGTCGGAACGAAATAATATAATTAAAATTGAAATAATTTTAACGAATCTCATTCAGTCGTCTCCTCTTACATTAAAATCTCATTTAATTTCAATAGCTCTGATATGATTGGATTAATATCTGAAATTAATGCTCAATTATTATGTGTGTAATTTTGACTTTCGAATATTCTCCTTATTGTATTTAAAATTAGTCTTTTTGAGCCTGTTTACATGCATGGTGACTAATAGCACCTTATCAAGAATGTTCGAAGAAATGATCAAAAATTACACATAAAAGCAAAATCCTATAGAGAAAGAGACGACCAGGGGTCCAAGTCTTCTATTTTTATAAAATCGTCATTCCAGAAGATCCCATTCTCATCCCATTGTCATTTTGCTGAAAGTTCGAAATCTGCTAAATTCATAATGGTCAATGATTGGTCGGCCAATTGTCTCGTAATAGAATTGTGCTTTATTGACATTGTTGTATTGTCATTTTTATAAAACCCGTCAAATTTCAGATATATATTTTTACATACTATTTATTTTAATAGTCGATTACCAAACTTGTCAAAATCAACAATTATGAAATCAATGATGGACCATTCTGAGATGTGAGGCTTTGTTGTCTTGTCTGCGTCTGCGAGAGCACTTCTTTGTGGCTTCAGGATAATCTTGTGGCTGTCCTTTTAATATATGATAGCGTGCTCGAACTGTATTAGGTTTTTCCATCTGGAATATTTGAATAGTAACCACGGGATCGGATTTGTTCCCGATTGATAGCAATAAATTCACATCCTATCGTATGAGACCTTCAAATAACTGGCGAAATATGGCTGTCCTGTTTACATGTACTGGTACACCTCTGCATTATCCTACGGGGTTTATAGGCGTGAAGTTCGTTATGTTCATCAACAACTGTCACATCAACTGTCGGATAGTATCCCACCAAACACAACACCCATCTGCTCAAATGATCTCACCGTTCTATGGTATGGGGGATGAAAAAGTTTACACCCTGCTCTTCATGCCCTGTCAACATCTGCCAAGCCGTTTCCCAAGTATGTTGGACTCGGCTTCCAATCTAACCGGATGCAACTGCTCTGAACACCAGTTTATTATGTGGAGCTACTGCCTATCTGACCGCCACAACCTAGTTAGCACTGGATAATACGATACCCCTTGGTAAGACTACCTGTCAGTTTGTCGGGCCACTGACTACCTATAACGATTGTACCCTACACGTCCTTATTGTAATTATTCAATTAAGTCTGATTTTGTTTCAGTTCTCTACCACATCCATCCTTTCCTAAATCCTCTCCCACCGCGACACACTCAGCGCTTACATATTTCATAGCGCACGCGATCCTATCATCGCTAAGTATAATACTGTACACTCATTGTGAATTCTCATCGATTTTGTGTTTCTATGCACTAGCACTAGTGTTGCAAACTTCTTGGTTGTTGTTGTAGCTGCATGTAAACTATGAGTTTAGTGCTTTGGAAGTTGTTGTCTTGAAGTTTATTAGTACTTATTGTAATACCTGTATTGGGCATTAGTCTTGGTCGTACAGATTCCGTCTAGCTGTATTATTCAACCATAGGCCATAAGATCGAACTCAAATAGGCACGTTATGCACTTCACATTTCATCACCACTGCTCTCAAAATGGTGAAGGAAAACATCGTGGGGAAACCGGCATGTCATAAAACCAAAAAATTCGAAGACATGAGACATCTACCAATCTGCACTGGACCCGTGGTGGATTATATTATAGCCCATTCCCTCTCATAGAGGGGAAGCCTGTGTTCCAGTAGTGGGAACATTAGTAAGTTGATGATGATGATAATGATTGTGAGGCCATAACATTACATAACATTACATTCATTTATTTGATGGTAACTTTGGCCCATAGATAACTTACAGACTAACATACATTATGATGAAATACAGTTTGTGTTAGTATTTAGAACCTTAAGGGGCCGGCAGAGCATGCGTTTTTCATACAAACGTAATACCAAAATAATATGAAAATCAAACATATTCTTACGGTAGTGTGTATTTATTTCGATTGTATTACAGAATATCTATGTTCCCAAATGTATTTTTTGAGAGGACAATGATACAAAGACGAGATATGGGGAATTTAAAATTTCTATAGAAAACTTATTTTTCTTATAACTCTCGTTAAAATCAGTGGCTAATCAAAATATATATTTGGGAACCTAGATATTCTGTAATTCAATCGAAATAAATACACACTACCTTAGGAATATGTTTAATTTACAAATTATTTTGGTATTACGTTTGTATGAAATACGCATGCTCCGCAGGCGTCTTAAAACCTTGTTATTAACACTTCACTTGTGCACTCACTGCGCGTTCTGAATATGGCATAAATGCCTGTGGAAGTGAGGGATACCATTTCCTGTGGCCAAAAAAATAAAAACTAAACCATAGACTGGATGACTCCTCAGTACACCTCAGACTCCTCCGAAGATCTATTCCTAGATACGTAGTTTACACCTGTAATGGACTTATTGCAATACTTGTTTTAACTGTGAAATATTGCGCACAAAATAAAAAACTACCTATGTGCAACTAAAACATTAACCAAGCAAGAGTATAACTAAGTATGTATTTATCTCGCAAAAATATCAAGTAACTACTAAATTAAATTTTTTAATGTAAATGTTATCACGGTTATGTCCATAACTTGTTCAATTTTTTCTAAGATTAAGTTACAGCACCAGTTCCCATACAAACCCGCTCCACCATGATGTATAAACCTCACCATCAATAAATTAAAACCACGAAAACACTACTTCTTCACGCCTCCCGATGGTATCTACCACCATAAACCATGGTGCACAAAGCCATACCATACCATACCGGGCCTAGTTTCCTGCTTAGCCCATTCAGGAAAAATATAACAATTAAAAATTATGATAAGTTTCAACAATACACAGTTATTATGATAGTAATATTAGTGTGTTGGTAATTAGAATTTTATTTTTAATGAGGCGGTGTGTGGTTCTAATTTAACAAAATGGCTTAGCAAACACTTTAAAATGTTCAAGTAATAAAAAGTTATGTAACAGCTTACTGCCTATTTTTCGGAGGAAACTTTTCGTGTAATTATAGTTAAGTTTCGTTTTTAGGTTTGGGAGTTAAAAATAAATTTTGTTAGTAGTTAGTTTTATAACTACGAGAGTAAATTAGTCCTATTTTTAGTTTTACGATGCAATTAGTAGTAGTAAGTGGCAGTTTTAAACGGTATTTAGCTACATTCTTTTGGCAAAGGGCACAGGAGTTTTAATCACCCATTAAAGCTGTAAATCGATAATTGAATTGGTTTCTTTATAGAATTCTCCAACTTGGTGAATCAGTAACCAATCAATCAGTAATTCATGGTCATTATCTGCTTACCCAATTCCAACTGCCATGGGGTCAGTTTCCAGTGTAACCGAATGCAGATGAATAGCAGTATTTTACATGGAGTGACTGCCTGTCTGACTTCTACAACCAGTTACCGAGTAGCACGA
Organism: Xestia ashworthii; assembly: GCA_950022955.1. NCBI lineage: Eukaryota > Metazoa > Arthropoda > Insecta > Lepidoptera > Noctuidae > Xestia > Xestia ashworthii. The sequence goes on along the minus strand of OX465563.1, from coordinate 1,813,644 downwards.
TGCCCCCTGGTAAGACTATAACCTTGGACATAGATATCAACTGTCTAGCATTTTTCCAGCTGTATTGAGGTCGGTATCAAGTTTAACAGAATGGAGCTGTATTATAATACGTCATCATCATCAGCCTATAAAGTTCCCACTGCTGGGACACGGCCTCCTCTCAATGAGAGGGAATGAACACCACGCGGGTCCAGTGCGGATTGGTAGATGTCATATGTCTTTGAATTTTTGGTTCTAGAACGGTTTCGTCACGATGTTTTCCTTCAACGTTTTTAGAGCAGTGGTGATGAAATAAATTACACAAAGTTATGCGCCTGTCTGGGTTCGAACCCACGACTTACTATTAGTAAGTCGGGGCTGCCATCACTGGGCCACCGCTGCTCTGCTATTATAATAAAATACCAGCCTTTTTCATGGAGAAACTGCTGTCTAACCTCCACAATGGTAATACGATATCTAAGTAATACTCCTTGGTAAAACCTTTGGACAGTATCACTGAAAAATGCCTGATTGTGTCGGCCAGAAAGTACCCTAAAAAAGTAAATAAATAAAAACAAATACAACAAGTTTCCCCGCCTAATTATGTCACTGTAATTATTTACAACTGTCAAGTTCGTTTTGATTATGTTATTTAGGTTCTTTTCGCGTGTTTTTCACTTACATACATTTATTATTATTTATATTTACACAATCTAGCTGAATACGAATGTTTCAACATAAATAAATTATGGTTTTGTTAATATATTATTGTAACACCGGTTTTGTCAGTTTGTTTTTAATACTAAAGTAGATTTATCGCAGATTTTACTGTAGCTCTATCTGTTTTGAAAATTGTGAATCGGTATACGATAAAACTTTCCTAATGCAATTACGATACACAACAACCTACTATAACTTTTCATAGGAAATTGTGACTTATTATTACTTTAGCAAATGATCTGTTTCAGGTTGTTGCTCAATTTTTGTTAAGAGGGTGTATAAACAACTCAAAAAGAAAAATTTGCATTGAGACCCAGCATTTACTAAAATTTAACTCCATTCTTAGCAAATCTCTCATCCATGTGCTCATCGGTCAAGCTGCTGCTTATCTCAGTATCTGCCGAGATAATAAAGCAATTGATAACAAAAAAATAATTGTCCATCAAATTCGCTTCACAATAGGATATTTGACAACTCTAATAAATTAAAAAGCTTATCAGAAACAAGAGTTGCACTAATACGGCTTCAATTACGAGTACCAACTGAAAGGTAGGTATAATACCAGTATATTGCACAGAACACAACAGCAATCTAAAGCAAAACCCAGGTGGAGCCGCGTGCAGCAGCTAGTGTAATTAAAAGTAAGGTAAACGTCCCAGTCGTCACGCAATGTGCATAAAAACGTAAATTATTAATGAACGCTTGAAGGCGATGTCATTAATCCTGTGGCTTTAGCGGCGTGGCCAGGAAGATAGCGATTTGTAGGTTTATTATATTTTTTAGTGATTAAAATTCAGGTTTGAAGGTGGATGTGTAACGACGTGGATAAATTAAATGTGACCCAGTAAAATTACAAAAACTGCCAATTCGCTGATTGACGCGAATTGCTTTATTTATTTGTCAGGCGTTTCTCACATTGTGTAAAACTTTTTCGCATTAAAACAATTAAGTAATTGATTGAATGAAAGTCATGCTGCTAACATTGTAAATCTGATGCTGTACCACCAGTAACCTAATTATGTGAGATCTTTACAGCCAGCTAGTACTCTGAATTTCACAATCTTTCGTGAAAGAAAATTGCAGTGGTAAGTATTTGTTTTAAAATAGGTAAAAGGATATAACTTTCGGGGAGTATGTATGTAATATTTGCAGATTTCTATAGGCAATTATGTTGCCTTTCAATTTGGATGAAGTAACCTTAGGCCATATCGATAGTCTTATCAATTCAATGAAAGCGCAATTTAGTTGAATCGTGAAATATTGCCTGTATATTTATCAAATATTAAACAGTATCATACTAGAATAAAACAGTATCAAGCCCTAATAGAAACAAAAATCTTTAAGGACTTTCGATCATTCGATAGAAATTTTAGTGTTAAATTCCATGATCTCCTCAACGCATAAGGCTGCGGTTCCACTGAGGTGGAGCGGAGTAAAGCAGAGACGAGCTGTGCAGTGATTCACCAATCACATGGAATTGAAATCCATATCAAGCCATGTGATTGGTGAAGGCTTACCTCTTATACATGGCTAGTGTCCCATCAGCGTGAACGGCAGATCACGTCATGAAAGCTTGCTCCCAATCCGTTATTTCCGTGGCCCGAAGTCGACAAAGCTAAAAATCAGTTAAGATGAGGTGTGCGATAGCGCGCGATGACTGGGACGAGCGAGACCCGCGGAATTATACCACATTTATCAACTTATTAATGACCCTACTTACTTAGAAGTCGGGACCGATAGAAGAAACGGTTTTCTGTTTCCTTATACGTATTTTAGAATTACTACAAGCATATTGTGTACCTACGGAAGATACAAAATAACCAAAATCATGAACTATGGTATTATTTACGATAGATACCCCTGACAGTGTATTTACTTTCTGTGTATAAAATCTTAGAATTTTCCACAGCCCTATTACGTTTATGATTATTTCTTGCATCCATTAGAACTCTAAAGGTATGATTTTCAACTGAGCCGCTTGTGGAAAATCCAGCAGCTCTAATTCAATATGGCCTTTTATTTTATTTAAAACGAGCATAAAGCCCAGCCAGAAATCTGGCTCATAACAAAATCACAGATATCAGAAAAAACTGTCAAGCTTAGAAAATTATTAAATCCAAAACCGTCAATTTGCTGACCGTACAACTCAACACTTTCCGCAATATTGAGTCACTTACTTGATATCTTGAACGGCCAGTCGTAACCTGCCTCAGATTTGTATACTTTACAGGTAGATAGGTAAGAACCTAGCACTAGTATCGTATGAGAGCTCTATAACCGATTTCTATTAACATAAATTGCTGCTATGACTTGACATGTTCCTGTCTGTATCTCGAAGTCGTATAGTTTCATATTGCTTGACCAAAACGCCCAGCCAAAGTAAATGCAAAGTAACATTTATAGATTTTGGTCTAAAACACATAAATAAATAAATAAATATCGCTGGACATTAACACACAGCGCCACCTAGTGCGACACTAAGCAAAGCTTGTGTCGTGGACACTAGATAGTTGATACATATATACTTTTTTATTTGTAAATACATACTTATTATACATATTAAAACACACACAAATAATAATGATAATGAGTTATTATTTCATGTAACACAAAATACAACAACATGAAATAATTACTTGATCATATACGTTCTATTAAACGACTTGTAAGACTAACCCCCGAATACTGAAAGTACGTCACTCAAATAATAAGGGCTGCTTAAGATTTGCGCAGCTCCTTTTATATTTTGTATGGCCAAACGTCAATTTTAAGTATCTGTTTTGCTCACGTCACTCGAAATTTAAGTAGCGCTTACATTAATAAGCGCTACTTAAATTTTGAGTGACGTTTCAGTATTTCTCCGTTAGTTTATTAGCAGATATCCTTCTGCCTGCAAAGAGTGTAAAAATACTCTTAAAGAAGCTGAAAAGCACTTGTTTTCCTCATCATTACGTTCATTTTTTTGTTCTAGACCATATCTTGGAACTTTCGAGTTATGGAGATATTAGGGGTCATTTTCAATAACGTGCTTTTATGTAAAACTTAACTTTAAACACCTCCACTTAATTAAATCCACCAGCACAACGTTTTAAGTTATATTCGCAATAATTTTTGCGTAAAGTTACATAGTTAGATGTACAGAATGCTTGGTTGACAGCTTCGTGATGAGATTGTTTACACCCTGTATACACTTGCAACACCAAGCACATTGCCAATGTATTTTTGACCTTAGAGCTCAAGTTTAAACTTCGGTAAATATGCGTGTAGTCCTTAAAACAATAAAGTAGGTTGTAGTATTTCCCCAGCTTGTGTTATATCATGTTATTTATTTTACAACTTATAAAAGTCTTGTATTTTTACTTTATAATTATTTTGCCAGTGGACAAGACACTCAATTATAAAGATGTCCACAACAAACCTGTCATGAAGTTGTTTAAGAAAATTATGTTTTGAAACTTTCATACAACGTCGATTTTTTAAAGAAAATGTAACGTTCTAAAACTTTATATTTTCAGGCAACGAGCTTCCTTCTCGGGGATCCATTCTTGAAGTTTTTTTTATGTCCTTATGAACTTTAAACGGGAAAATGTCAGCCATATAAAAGAACCAGAACAAAATCTTAAAATCATAATTTCTATTCCTAACAATGTTATAAGATCACTATCGGTTCCAAAACTAGTTTTTAACAGCATTCATTAACAAAACTTGAAGAACTTAAAAATTAGCCGTTTTCTAAATCGAAGAAAATCTCGTGTAAAAAGACATAAAAGCTTATAGGGTGGGAGTACCAACTACCGTCCCTAGCATATTTACTTTCGCGCTAACACGAACCTTCCCCATAAACACGATACTCTGTTTACGTGTTTACATACAGACAAACAAATTAACTACTAACAATATGTTTGTAGTAGTTACGAGTACGTGTCGCTATTACTAACAATCTCTTTTTTTTTTTCTTATATACTCGTTCAGTAATCTGAGACATGTGGCTTACCGAAAATAGGTCGAATATGTTCGGAGGGTGACGACACCTATTATGAGATACTAGTTTTTTATGGTAATTTCAGATAAGTAAAGGAATGATACGCTTGTTATTCAAATACAGAGTAAAGTATGTCGCTTTTATTTTGTATTTTACTAAAGGAATAAAGATGAGTGGTTTGCTTTTAAGGTATATCGTGATGAAACAATTAAGTATATTGGTAGAAAATGGTTCAATACAAAAAAAAAAAACAATTGTAATAATCTAACTTGCAAAATCATCTCTTAATTACAAATTACTTGCCAGCTACATGAGATCTCGTAATCCTTAATTATCTAACCCTATCTCGCATACTCGTACACAAATCTAATCTGTGAACGCAATCATAAATCACTCACCATATTTAATCACAAATGAAACCCAAACTAACTTCAAAGCGAAACTTAATTAAAAACAAATCACGGCCGACAACTGTCCCGCTTACCCCACATCTCTTCGCTTAGGGTCAAAGCCCTTAGCTGTTTTGTCAGAGTTAACCAGATTAGGTTATTTTTTTTACTGTTTACTGTAACGAGGTTACGCGATAGTTAGTTTAACCATGGTTTAACGGTGACTGTAGTAGTTTGGTTAGCTACGTTAAATTATATCGATAATAGGGCTTCATCGTTTCTATGTTAATTTTGGAATTAAGTGAGAATGTCAATCACGGGAACTTAGTCAAGTTTACGACATTTTGATTGTTATTGTATCCTAGATTATAGAACTGCGACTCTAAATGTCATTGATAAGAGCGGTTTTCCGGTTCATAAAGATAGATAAAGTTGGGTTAAAAGTTAAATAACTGTTACATGATAACGGTGACAGGTGATCTGCCTAATTGAAAGTATTGGAAAAGAAAACTAGTGATTAGTTATGTAGTTTATGGTAGTTTAGCAGTCAATGGCCGGAAAGTCTGACCACTCGTTTTACCAAGGTGTCTCGTATTACGCAGTTACTAACTGCGTTGTGGAGGTCAGTTAGGCAGTCGCTCCATGTAAAATTCTGGTATTCAGCAGCATCTGGTTTGACTGGAAGCCGACCCCAACATAGTTGGGAAAAGGCTATGCAGCTGATAATGAATATCATTTTTCTACAATGTGTTAAAAACCACAATAGGCTAGAAATGCGAATAGGCGTTCTACGCCAAACCAACAGTAAATCAATATTAATCGAAAACTTGACTTATCACCAGAAATCACAAACGCAAAATGTCAAGTTCACACCTGAATAACGTCCATCTCTAACCAACTTCTCCTGTCTACCCTAAATTTCCAAGTAAGGCATATTTATAAGAAAAAAAAATATTTTGGACGTTTTAAAGGACAGGGAAAATGTCAATAACAGAATACAATTCACGATGTCAAAAATAAAATAAAATTTACAATGTCAATGAAATAATATCAATGTCAAATACTTAAGTTAAAAAAAAACTTTCTCAGTAAGGAATTCACGTTGGCATGGCAATGGGCCGGTCACGTCCAAACAGTGGCCCACTAATGTCCCCTGTTCGATGGCATTGTGTCGTATGGGGATGGGGGCAATGGCCCCTGAAGGGGAACTTGGGGGAAGCTGAGGTGTAAAGCGATAAGTAGTGACTTATCAGATAAGGATACAGATGCTGTTTCTTTAGAAATCTGTTGATTGTGAGAGGGGATTTTCTGATTAAAGTAACAAAGTAAAAAAATACACAGAAAAAATCTATAGGCACTAAAAATAAGAAATATTAGTTTTTTGTTTGTGTGCTTGTTACGATTTAACTCAAGAACTACTCAACTATTTAAAAAATCTTTCACCAATAGATAGCTAGATCTTTACCGAGTAATATAAGCTTAAAGTTATATTGATATCATGCCGAGTTATCACAAGTCCGAAGTCGCGTATGAAGTGTATTGCCTCTTAGTTTTTTTTGTAAATATTACTTCGTTAACGACTTTTTCTGTGGCCTGCTCTTGGTTCACTACTTATGCATGATTATTGTTATTAGTCTGTAAGCTTTCTTTAAAATTAAATAAATAAATAATATACATATTGTAAATATAATCGTGTTTTCATTTTCTTTTTAAATTCAAAAGAAAAAACGTATTGCTAATACATTAGAATGTAATAAAATTGCAGGCCTCTCTTTTTCCTTATATGTAGTAAAATAGACTTACATATACATATGTCTAAAAACCTTATCTATAGAAACAAAATATCCGTTACATTTGAATATTAAACACACATATTTTATTCAAATTGAAATGTAAGAGCTGTAATGAATTCATGTTGTACAGTGTACTCAACATCAAGTTTACTAGTTTAAAGAGAAATTGTTTAATAAATCACCTTTGTATACAATTATATAATCAAGCAAATGTATACCTTAATCCGTAGGCATAAAGTTGATGCTGCAGCCTGTAAAGTTGTTCCAATGGATCTAAAGGTTCTTTCATATTTGAGTAAAATATTCTAAGAAATGTTTTAATGTTTCTCGTTGGTCTGCTAAGCATGATGTCCTGGGTTCGATTTCCGCAGTCAGTAGCAGTCACGGAGTGTAGATTTATATCCGTTTGATGCCTATAGGTATGGTAACAAAAACACACAACTGGCGAAATGGCCTAAGCTTTTCATCAGTCTAACCAGATGCAACTGACTACCAGTATTTTACATGGAGCGACTGCCTATCTGACCTCCACAACCCAGTTAACACTGGGTAATACGATACCACTTGGGAAGACTGGCTGTCAGACTTTTTGGGCCACTGACTACCTGTAACGACTGCCAAAAATGGACAAATGACAGCCGGGACCAACAGCTTAACGTGCTTTCCGAGGTACGGAGGAAACTCAGTATGTTAGGGTGGTCACCCATCCACAGACTTACCTAGGCAAGCATGGCTTAAGCGGCTGTTGTTATTTAGCCACGAGCACGGCTGTTGTTTATGTTTAATGTATTTTTTTTACTTATGATGCAATGGCGTCCAATCTCAGTACAATCTGCCCTTGTCATTGGGTGTTCTGTTTCAAATGACATTGGCACGGATTGTCCTTCATGTAACGAGTACTTTATAGATGGAAATGATGTAACAACTATTTATTTAATTTATTTTACGGCGTATGTACACACTATATTCGAAAAATAAGTACAAAGGTAATATTTATTTCTAAAAAAATCTCTTCCAGCATACCTGCCTGCGAAAGGAGAGTAGATAAAAAGAGATGTAGACATAGTGTGTAAAACATGAGAAAATAGAATACATAAAAACCCTAACCTAACCTAAACCAAAATAATACTTTTCAATTCTATAATATTTTACTGCTCGAAACTCCACAGATTTGCAGCTCCCAGTAATATCCCATAGCTCGAGTTTTTAGATTTGTACCAAATAAAAAAATATATAATTATTATAAATAAATATATAATATATTTGTAAAAAATATATTTTATAAATATTACAAGCAAAATGTTGGTGCACTATTGATGCACCCCTGGCTAACCCTTTTAAAATAACTTGCGTGGTGGTAGTTTACTGATAACGGAAAAGATTTTAATCAGTTACCCTTAAAAATTAACAACCGCACTTTTTCTTTTAATATTTTCTGTAGTTAACGATCTGCAATGTGTTAATAATATAATATTAAATCGATAAACAAGTTAACGAGACTTTTTTTCGTATCTTAGCAATTTTCCTCAGTTTATTTTAAATGTAATGGCTACTCCCCACCATGTGTAATTGCGCCTTACCTAGGCGTAACTTCAGCCTAGGGCAGGTGGCGGCTATCTAGTCGATCTAGCTCGCTTATAATAAATAACTCAATAGCTACACGTCTGTCTGTACCTCTGCGTCGATAGCGAGACCCTTTCGATACTATTTATGATTGTTTAGGTGGAGTATTGAGATAATGGAGGATTTAGGGACAGTGATTTTTGAAAACCGTTGAAGAAAACATACTATCACGTATTTTTACACATACACTCCTTCTTCTGTTATTGGCATCACTGTTGTTTATATAACACGCTTTTTTTCCATGGGGGTACGATCCTTACCCCCGTAACCGTACCTTACTGTTTTTGCTTAGTTCACCTTCATACATCTAGTCACACATGACATGTACCCGGTTGCGCGTAGGTACTACGCACCTGACTTTTCTGAAGGACTCGTTGAAGTTACTTTACTAATGTTCTTTTTTCGAATAGCAAACTTGCTTTAGTCTGTGAAGCGAAAACCAACCATAAAACTATTAAACTGCCTTTTAATGTTCCCACTGCTGGGACACAGGCCTTCTCTCTATGAGAGGGAATGGGCTACAATCCACCACGCGGGCCCAGTGCGGATTGGTAGATGTCAAATGTCTTCGAATATTATGGTTCTAGGACATTTCCTCACGATGTTTTCCTTCACCGTTTTGAGAGCAGTGGTGATGAAATAAATTACACAAAGATATGCACCTGTCTGGGTTCGAACTCATGACTCACTGTTCGTATAAGTAGGGACCGTCACCACTGGGCTACCGCTGCTCTTATAGAAATATAATAATTGGTAGCAAACTCTTCGCGTAACATCTGAAACACGAATATGTCTGGAATTTTCTTCTTGTTCATCGTATCCAGTATTTAAGATTCGAGAGAACTTTGCCATATCGACGACGTTATTTGCGTTATCAGTGGATTCGAACACCCCTCCAGGTGCAAGTTGACATGCACAAAGAACAACACAGAAGATCGGGCATCGCTTCATTCTTCCGCTCAATTCTTCTGTACCTTGTCACTCCAATCGCTTGCTACTCTGTGTCAAACTGGAAATTTAGAAACTACTCTGCATCAGCTACTGCAGTTGATCTCTGAACTTAATAACTCAAGTGATAACTGTTGTTTAAGGCCCCAACGTTAAATACATATTATTGCTTAGTTATCGTCGAATAATAAATAGTAACCTGTTCGAAATTGTGTTAAAACATGGTGATTGGATATCGCTACAGTTTTGAAAGAACCGAAATATTACAAGAACTGGAGTAACTTCGAGTAGGAATTGGCATTAGTCTTCAAAAAAAACATCATCATGAGCTTTCCTGCTTTTATCCCATTCTACTTTGGTTTTCTTCTTCCATTCTAAGTCACGGCACCATTTACTCCTTTCTCTTTCACATCACTCCTCAGACTACTAGTCTTCAAAAGAAAACATAGGTAAATAAATAATAAATATCGCTGGACATTAAGACACAGCGCCATCTAGTTCCACACTAAGCAAGGCTTGTGTCGTGGACACATGATAGTTTATAAACTACATAATTATATTACTTTTTTGTTTGTAAATACATACGTAAAATACATATACATCCATGACTCGGAAACAAATGCCCATGCTCATCAAACAAACATTTGCTCCCACCGGGATTCGAACCCAAGACCCTAAGAACGTTAGGCAGTCTCACTACCACTACGCCATTCGGGCTATTATATATTCGTGCCTACTTATTATTGACGAAAAAACTCGGACTGCAAATAGTAGACAAAGTATAAATAAATTAATACATAGTTACTTTATTGTTTTCATCACCGGTATCCTAATTGAAATATTTAAGAACCCACGGCACGGCACGGCACGGCACGGCACGGTACGGCACGGCGCGGCACGGCATGGCGCTGCATGTCTCTTTCTTCCATACTTCATTAATCGTCATCTCATAATTTACTACCTTTTAGCCAGATGATCTTTCACACAGTCCATACATCGTATATCTCTAAAATGTTTATGAGTGCAGGCAGTAAAGCTATGCTTACTTATTGCATAGCTTGCTATTTTGTTAGCTTGCTGCATGCTTTGGTAAAAACTGTAAGAGCATCAAATATATCTATAACTAAATAAATAATTAACTGCCTATCGAAATGAATTAATAGGTAAAGCATTCAGCAAATCGCACATAAAGCACTAAACTGCAATATATTTTCATATCAGCGCCATTTCAAACACGAGCACAAATAAAGCCGGCAGCAAAGCTCCATCCTAATTACTGAGCAATATCTATAAATAAAATAGTAGGGTAGAACACCCAGTTGTAGGCCCAATGCCTACAGAGGCGCGGCGGATAAAAGCTGTACTAAGCGGATATTGCAACGGGTCGGCAATCACTGATTTCCGCTTTTCCGCTACCAATAATACCGGGGCGTATCGATTAATCCGCTATCCGTATATCTCTGTTTGTTTTGATGTCGAACTGTTCATAAAACCGTTTAAACACGTTAAATTAATAATTAATTTTCGTACTATACCGCAAAATGATCAACATTATAGAGAGATTAGATAATTTCCTGTTGGCTTAATTGATTTTTCGCGTAATTAGTTTTTGGTTTTAGATTTGGTAGCAGTTTGTCATTTGCGGTTCCTCGTTTTGGAACATTATTTCGCTTGGTTATTTAAACGTCTCGAGCGTTTGATATTAAAAATCTTTGTATGGTAAATTGACAGTTTTGAAAACAATTTACCGAATAAGTTTCATTTCCACCAAACAGAAAGGCAATTTAGTATGTTTATTTTATTCAAATCTGCAGGGTCTCAAACAAAACCTAATCGTAAGCAAGGCTGAGGTCCCTGTGACCTCAAAAGGTAATACTTTAGGTCTCTAGGACCTTTCCTTTTACTTTTCCAATAGCTAGGTGCTTTCATGAATAAGCACGTTATTTGTAAAGGTCCAAGCCTCTTACAGTGCGCGACTATTTGATAGTGATAGATTGGCCCTGATTCCCTACGACCTTCGATCCTTACACTTTCGTCTTTCAAGATTTGACCTAAAATATCTCACACAATAATAGATCGTTTCAGGTATTTCGGGTTTTTGCCAAAATATCTGAGGACAGAGTGGGTGAGTATTGTTACTGTTTTATCTTTTTGTTAAGTAGGAAGCTCTGATAAGGACCATGGGCACCCTTTAGAACTTTAACCAATCCTAACAGTGATGTTAAACCCGGTTTCAGTTCAATAGTACCTAAAACCCGAGAAAAACTGGTTTTAATATAGGACCGAAACCTGGTTCCGCTTGCCTTCTCGATATTTCGTGTCTGTGGCTTGACTAAACTGCCCGCTATCATTAATTCAGTAATTGGTAGAAGGTGAGTCTAACTTTATTAAACTTACGAGTATTTTTAAAACTACTTATTTAACAATTTATGTATTTAAACGCCCCGTTCGTCCCAGTAGCGTCCCAGTAGAGGGAACTGTTAATGATGATGAATTTATTTTACAATTTATGTACACACTACATACCAACAGAAAAGAAAAAAAGAAACAGAAAATTGTACAAAGGTGATGCTTATTCCTAAAGAAATCTCTTCCAGCATATTTTGTAGACAAAATCTTTACTTCAAACCAAAAATTCTGCTGAAAATTCATATTTCAACCCTATCAACGCGAAACGAGTTCAAAACAAAACTCTACGTAAACCAAATCCAATACATTCATAAATTCCCTTGTAAAATCATCTACCTAAATCTTCTAATTGTTTCTGAGACAGTATTGTGTGGGCCTGGGTTGGGGCTTCAAGCCTACAGTCATTTGCCGTCAGGCCCACTATTGTGCCCCGTGAATTATGGCGCAATTAAATCTGAGTTATGATTAAACTACCCCTAAATTTTTAAGATACACCCCGAAAAATTAATCATGCTTTGAATTAGGTTGTTCGCTATTGTAAAGAGTTGAAAATTGTAGGTGTTTTGGAATTTTGAATTCGAAAGGGTTGAAGATGTATTTTAAATCACCTTTGATGGTGTAGCGACCATAATCAATGTTTTGGTGCAAGTTATTCTCGTGAGTTCATTTTTATACCTGGTAAGATTATCTTTTAGACTAGCTTTTGCATTCGGCTCGCTCGCGTTAATTTAAAAATTGACAATTTAACTTTTAAGACACTACTAAAGTTTCTGTGAAAACTTAATTTAATGATGATTCGAAGGACACGTGTCGCCATCTATTATCGTAAGAATGTTATTATTGTTTTTTTTTTCTGTTTTTTTTATCTTGTACAGTCACGATCACCAATATGTAAACACAACACGAATTTTAATAATGAGTTTCTCCTGCTTTTCTGATCAAAATTTCATGTCGTTACAGACATTGTATTCCAGAAGTCATATTTTATGAAAATGACACTATATCCAAGTTACAATCGTTATTTCTTGCGAAAATTGCATTAAGGTTTAGGAAATTGTATACATATTGGTGCTCGTGACAGTACACCTCATCAGTGTAGTTGCTGCCAGTTAAAATCGTAATAACGGTCATTGATCCCACCTCCATTTATTAAAGTTCTAACTTTGAAATCCAAAAATAAGTCTGTTCAAGTCTTCAACATTTTTCTTTGTTTTGATTCGTACGAACTTGCTTGTTTGGCTAAGAAAAGGCGTATTTCTAAACTTATAGCAATATCCAAATATTGTCATTCAAGATTATTATGACATTACGTACCCAAATACCGTTTATGGAGATGGTATATTTTGCCATAAAATTGATGGGCATATACAGGGTGTTTATATTACGCCTGTGCCGCCATTATCACTGTTTGTAAAGCGTATATCACACAATACCGTGCTGTTATTAAACAATAACACTGTTTCTGTCAACTGGGGCACTAGATAATATTATTCAATGATAGTTTTAGGTGACGCACAAATCTATAAGAGTGCTATATGTGTAAATATGTAGTTCTATGTGGTAGCTTTGTTGGTCTCGTTCAAATAGGTTTTTGTATCCGTGCGTTGTTCATCTAAAATACTCAATGGATTTTCACCATCATTCACAAATTTTATTACGGTAGGTTAATGTGTATATTTAACTTGGATATAGCACAGAAATCTCAACGACTTGAAATTCTATCAAAAACAATATAAAAATAACAAATGACTATCCAGTCAGAATCACATCGTCATAAAATTGGTCAACGGGATCAGTTGACCAATTCAAAAAATTCATTAGGTCGACTGATCCCGCGGGATCCACCTGTGAGGGATGAGTTTACTAAAGAGCCATCTCAAGTTTTTAACACAACCAAGAACTTATTCACAAAGTCCCTACTTACTCTAATATTTATAATCACAAAAGCTTGAAAAAATCGATATTCATTCAATTTCACATGTGATAGACCTTCTTCAAAAAGCGATTTAAAATAAAATAGGCCGTAATCTTGGTTCGGAGGGATCGGGCATTACATGTTAAGTATTGTGCGATACGCCGGAGGGACGGGGGTACGAAGGACCAGCTTATTAATATCGCCTCCCTTGAATAGAAATGTCGGGATCATTATTGAGGGTTGTGTACTGGGCATCGTGTTTGGTGGTTCAGATTAGGGGGTTACCTTAACCTTGAAGTTTTTTTTTTTCTTTATCTTACTCGTAGTTTTTCGGATGGGAAATCAACAAATAATTTCTCCCACTCTGGGCGGAGCGGGAGGTGTCAGACTTTTACTGACTAAAACCCATCCATGTTCCTTCCTCACCCTTTATGTTCCGGGGCCACGGTATCTCTTTCGAACAGCAGCCCATATTTTAGTTACTTGGATCGTGCTGTTTCGCAAGTGCTGTGTTTAATTTCCAGGTAAAATGTTGTTGGAATTGACATTGACCATTTGATTTTTTTCAGTAATTCCAGAGTCTAGATTTGTGTACGATAGAAGTATTGACTTCTATCGTACACAAGGGTCGCCCCTATTTAATGGAGCTTTAACGTAACTAGATAAATGAGGATGTAGGACTACTCGATACAGAATAGGTACTATTAGTAGGTGCACCTCTGTATAACCTTATGGTAAAAAACTGGCGCTATGCATTGTGATCATATCATTTTTGCTCCAAATTAACTGATCAGAAAACTTCCCACTAGTTGGACCGAGGACCTGGTGAAGGTTGCGGGAATCTGCTGGATGTGAGTCGCACGGGACCGGTCAATCGGGGAGACCTATGTCCATCAGTGGACGTTTTTAGATGAAATCATGATGATGAATCGTGTGTAAAAAGGATGTTAAAAACCTCTTAACGAAGCCGAAAGGCACTTGTTCTCTGGGAATCTTCTAGTTCCAACTTTTTTGACAATAGAGACATTTTAATATAGGATTTTATAATTTTTTTTTACATTTTTTATTTTTTACTTTAAGGTGATTACACGAGCTAAACGCGAGTTTTATAATTAATAAAAGTATATGATTCACTGCTATAAACAAGACCAGAAAAATATATGATATTTTTCAGGATATATGCTAGCATGATACTGTTTTGAAAACATAATACAATTAATTTGGCTCGATAAAAAGAAATCACGAACTTACCTCTAAAAATATCTTTCAAACAATAAAAAACATACTAATATGCATGCGATCATTCTGATTTTTTGGCAAATAATTCTACAAGCAATATATTAGCATGATACTGTTTTAGTTTTTTAATCCAATCAATAGTTTTTTTGTAAATCGATCGAAACCACTCATTTCGCGCTATTTGGCCCGCAGTGGCTGACGTAACAACCACTTTGTAGTGCAAGCTGATTATAACTTTATTCTAACAGCATTTCAAACGAAGTTTGAACCACCACAAATAGAGTTGCTAATTTAGCTCGTCTAAGCGCCTTAAACACCTCCACTACCTTCAATCCATCCATCCGCACAATGTTTTGGTTTTGAGTACGTTACATTGAGTTCTACCACAAAACATGATTTCTCACCCCAAAAAAAAAGTCGTTTCCCACTGATATTTTTTTCGTAAACTTACTTAGTTTGATGTATTGCTCGGTTGACGGCTTCGTGATGAGGTTGTTTACACCTTGTATATTCGTTCGGTCACCCGAAATCTGCTATCTTCTATTTATATTAAGAGATTGATGTGTCTACCTAATAAGCGTTTGTCTCCACCGATCACGTTAGAGATTGAATTAGCCACGGATCACGGCGAGTTGTATCCACTGATACCGTGATCCGATTTTCTCAAGTACATCCACATTTCGACAGTTATGTTTGAAGGCCCATATACATATATGTAATCCAGCATGTGTACAACAACTTTTGTATTAAACGATACCGTATTAATCTCCATAATGCTATCAGTTTTCTATTACAATAACAAGCCGCACATGTGGGGAACGAGCCACTGTTTCTCTTTGATGCTCGTATTACAATTACACAAACATATTGTACATCTTGCAGTAAATGAACCATGTTTCTCGCCATCTGATCAGCAGCTGGTCGGTCTTTAATTATTATAATTAAATCAGCGTGGCATTAAAATGTTTGAGATGAATCACAAAAACATTGTAGTATGGATCGTAAAAAATAGTGATGCTGAGATCTTTTAGAGTTATATACTATCAGGTCTGTAATCTGGTTGTGTCTTTAAGTTCACAAGCCAATTCAGATTATGGGGTACTTCTGAGAAACTCTTGGTGGGAAAATCCAATTAGACTTTAACAGACCCAGGAACTGAACCTAGGATCTCATCCTCAGGTTTAACGCTTTAGACCTCTAGACCAATAAACTATTTTTTTTAATTTATTGTAGGCACAGTATTGGTTTAAACCCTGAACGAGGCTGGCACTGGATCGTGGAGATTGGCAGAAGCAAAGAGTGACCTGTACCCAGCAGTGACTGAAGTCAGGGTGTGGTTGACGATGATGATGACAATATAGAACAACTATTCCTCGGACTCTGGTAGCGCTTCATGATCTCTTGGATTCTCATCCAACATATGATGATCTATTTGCTAATAATGGATGGGCGAAAATTACTGAAGAACTGTGAGCTGAATTTATGAAAGTGTGAACATTAACCTAATTTTACTTTACTTTGTTATTTTGTAATTTTTGTTACACTAGCGGACGTCACGCGGTTTCACCCACGTAGTTCCCGTTCCCGTGGGAGTACGGGGATGAAATGTAGCCTATGTTACTCGTGGATAATGTATCTTTCGAATGGTGAAAGAATTTTTAAAAACGGTCCAATAGTTTTTAAACGTATTCATTACAACCAAACAAACAATGTTTTCCTCTTTATAATATTAGTGTAGATATCTTTTATTACTGTAATTATTTCGTTCTAATTGAATAAATCAAGAAAGTATAAATAAACTCAAACACGAATACCCAAGTCCCCCAATACGAACATATCAAACTAAAGTCACGTTACAAATCCGAGTGTGAAAGCGAACGGAGGCGCTAGCCCTTCAATTTGTGATCGATGAGTCCATCGCTCTTGCGTCTGTCAGGACCGCCCCACCGCGTGTTACTGGGGTCAGCAGTGCTGTGCCTATCCGTGACTATACGTAGGTAGGTATGAGGCTGTTGGAGGCTTTTACTGATAATGTGTAAATTTGCGAGGTCTGTGGCAGGACGTCTGCCTGCTGGGTCTACTTATTGGTTAAGAAATGTTCATAAGCTATACGTTATTTTAGAAAGATGGAAATGTTTGGTAAATTAACAGACCGGTACTTTTGGCAGTAGCGAAGTCAGAAAAAGCTAAATATTTTGCGTCAAAGTAAAACTCGTGTTTTATGTTTCCGGATTTTATTGTTTTTATGAAGGCAATCATTTCTTCTAGGTTTGATATTTTGAGGGCAAAGGTGTAGTTTTTAAGTTGACATTTACCAGAAGTTAACTTTTAAACTTAAATCTTGTTCAGTTTCCATCATATATTTTATTATAAAAACTAAAAGATAAAACCTGACTCCTCACACCTTGCATACCTTATTAAAATATCTTAAAATATGCAGTCTATCTACCTAACTAATACATACTAAATAAGGATAAAATCATAAACGTAAACACACACCTAGCCTTTTCTAGAACTTTTTAGTCCTAAAAAGATCCTTAACTATAGCTGGCGGTGTCTAATACCTGCTTATTACCATGAAACGATGACTTGTAACCTAGGTAGATAATAGATGCACTAGAAATATTGACCACCTGTCCGCTCAGAAACAGTGTTGTAGGCAAATCTATAGTTGACTAATATAAATACTAGTTTAGACTACCGAGTAGACAGATATTGGTTGCTATTAAAAATGTTTTAAAGATAGAAATCTATCTAATACCAATACTATTTAGCACTACTACCCGTGACTTTGTCCCCAAGAATTGTAATAGCTCGGTTAAGTTGCATGATGATGTAAATTTAATTTATAGCCTATTTTGCTTCCTGATAACTTAGCTGTCTATTGGTGACAAAATGGTTAAAATTTATCTAGTAGTTTCAGAGCTTATTTGGTACAAACAAACACAAAATTCTTTCTTCTCTATGATATTAGTTTAGATTTATTACACATATGTATAGATTGTTGAAGAAATATGGACTCGATGACTTTTTTTTGCAATAGGGTGAACGACAAAAATGATCTAATCGGTCAGTTTGATTATCAAAAAATATTTGAAACGTAGTTTTTCTTTTGTTACGTAAAACAAAATTGTCGAAGATTTGACGATTTGAAAATTCCCAATGCGTCACGCCTAGGTATAATATTTAGAGCGTACTGACGTCATGAGCCCCCACTCCCGAGTTTTAATGCGTTTTATTTTTGTCAATATTCATTGATTAACAAAAACAAAATATAAATGTCCATTATTTTCCAATACTTACTCTAACTGACGGACTAAATAGATTTGTATATTTTTGGTACTGTTGTCTTGCCTTTTGTAGCAAGATTCATGGTAACAACATTGTATTAAGTTTTAAGTAGATATTAAAAGCATACTATTTTAAATCCAGGTGTGAATAAAATATAACTTTCGTGCATAGGACACAAGCCTATTACTTGCCAAAAAATCAGAATGCTCGCATTTATTTTAGTATGGATTTAACTCGTTAAAACACTTTTTTAGAGATAAGTTTTTGATGTTTTTCTATCTAGTAAAATTAATTGTATTATGTTTTCGAAACACTATCACACTAGAATATATCCTGAAGAGTATCATATATTTTTCTGGTTTTGTTTATTGCAGTGAATCACATACTTTTAAGGCATTATAAAACTTGCGTTTAGCTGCTGTAGTCTCCATAACGTAAGCGAAGACGAGACCAAAAGCTAACTACAAATAAAATAAGTAGAACAGTTACCAAGGAATAGTTCTGGTTATGTTGCTACATCAAACGATAATGAAATGACAGTTTAAAACTTCGCACTTGTTTTTATTTTTATTTTACAATTAATGCTTTTAATAGCTTTCATAAATATACGGAAATAAGGTGTTCAAGTTTATATTTACACTAAAGTTAGTCCGAGAGAAAAAACGTGGTACATTTTACACTTGGCTACTTTTTATAGCATTTTAATGGCCCGCATAAAATGTGATATTATCTAGTCACATCTGACAGAGAAATACTTATCTGCTTACCCAATCATCATTATGCTAGCTAGATAATTGTAGGCTGTGTTGATAGGTTCAAACACAGGCAAGTTTTCAGGGTAAAAGCTAGGGAAATAAATAAAAGCTATGTGGTGCTAAAATTATAGCTGCATATGTTGAAGTTTTAATACTTAGTATTTAGTGTGAATTAAAATAAATTATACTTACTGTAAAATTTATACATTTTCACACAATAAATTATTCCGCAACACTTATTTACAAAATGTTTAAAGCGAGTATACGAATAAGCAATATTAAATATTACTTTTATTTAAAAAAATAATTGAATAAGTAAATAAATGAACATAGAAATACTTAATAGGATATAAAATAATTCAAACTTAACAAGAAAGTTAAGTCTGAAATCGCCAACCCGACTTGAGCAAGCGTGATGATCAATGCTCTCTGTTATGAGATGAGCTAGCTTTGCTTTGCCCAGCTGTGGGACAGTAATAGGCTGCTATTATTATATAATACTATTAATATTAAACTTAACAAAAAGACAAATACGTATAGTGCTCTTCGTCACTCCATTAATTTAAAAAAAAATCTGTACCCAGCCAATTCTTTAATTAAATATTGTTGTTTTATTTACCACCTGTAAAGTGTACATTATGGATCCAGCAATAAACGATTTGAGATTTGAAAAACATATCGTTTGTTTCTTACGATTTCCCAAAAGGTAGCGACTATGCAGTACTTAACTTAATTAGGGCCGTATCAGTAAGTGCCAAAAATCCTTAGATAGTTTTACAGGGTGCAAACAGACTCACCGCAAAGCAACAGCATCTTACAAAGCCTGTGACAATCTCCAACTTCATATTTCCACGAATTCTATTATATACGTACTTATAATATTAATGAAACCACATTATGAACTTGGTTAGTGAACGAGTACATAGAAGCCAAGTCCACGTGTTGGCAGGAGTCGAGAAGCATATCTGTCACTATTACACAACAGACGTGGACGGCTTGCAAGCGAGTTGTTACCGGGCACACGAGTAGAGGAATACAAGATATTTTAATTACTGTGTTTTAAAAAGTTTCTGGTCACATCGAGAAACAAACGAGGAACCAACCTGTAATAAAGTCAGGCGATGTGATAAACACAATCACAAATTAAAATAATTTAAAAAAGTTTGTAATTTTCAGGGTGTACGTAATAATGAGTATTTTATCTATCTGGCTATGTTAGTGGGCTTCTATTTCTAGCATGACCCCAAAATATGATGGACATTTTTTAACCATCCCTGAAGCTGAAATCAATTTTGTGTTTGGTTTAATTACGTTTTTAAAATTGTTGTTGGTTTAATTAGGTATTGAAAATAATTATTTTAAAATACAAGACGTTTTTGTGGTCATTGTTTCCATATTCAAAATACTTGACCAAACGAGACTTAAATAATACGCAGCCACACTACAATTATGAACATTCTCAACCGATGATACCCATTCCCAAACATGACTCACGCGTCAAATCTCATGTTCATATCCGAAAATATCACCTTACTAATTAGTCGTACTCGTAGTACTACGCCCGCCGGCGTACCGTATGGCGTAGTAGAGTGTACAATACGCGCATACATATACGCCCGGTTTACCTAAACAGGTCGTGACTCACAGATGCGTCAGCGCAGCGAAATAAACACCATGTATCGTGTAGGGTTGCCTCTTCATTATTATGCATCATTGGTGTCACTTATTGCAATATTATTTCTAGTATTTCATTAATGTTTTATTTTTATTTTCCCTGTATCTTTGATCAAGTGGTCGTAGGCGCTACTGCTCAAGGTAGGGTACCTGGGTTTGATTCCCAAGTCGGCCAAAGTGTTATAGGGTTTTAATCGGGAATTACTCAGTATCAGTCAAAGAGCCTGGATTTGTTCCCGATTGATGGCAATAAGCTCACTTCTGAACTTTCAGTGTATGATAAATATATGTATAATTATACGTATATCAGCAAGTTCACTAATGTTTTACCAAAAGTCCATTGACAAATTTTCATTTTACAACCAACGTTTCGTTTACTGTTTATTTCACAAACAATTTATTCCACAAATGTTTTATTTAAAAAATATTCGTTTTACAAACATTTATTTGGCAAATACTTCTTTTATCAAATGCATCAGATGATATTTCTTCATTTATAAATTTTTCATTTGTTACTTAGAAAGTAATTTACAGGCTAGTATTTTTTTATTACTCTTTTTTAAGAAAAAAATAAGGAAATTGAATAGTTTTTTCATAACATGCAAACAGGCATACTCCATGCATGCAGCAAGCAAGCAGCAGGCATTTAGAAAGCATGCAGCAAGCGAGCAGCAAGCATGCAGCAAGCATGCAGCAAACGAGCAGCAAGCATGCAGCATGCATGCGACCAACAAGCATGCAGCAAGCATGCAGCAAGCATGCAACAAGCATGCAGCAAGCATGCAGCATGCATGCGACCAACAAGCATGCAATATGCAAACATGCAGCATGCAGCCGGCATGGTTTCTGTCACGGCTCCGGCGCTGCGGGGCTCCGGCGGACACACGCGAGCTTATCGTCGCAGAGGGTTTTAACGCTCACCGCCGCGGCTGAGGCTGGCCGGCTTCAGCCGGCCAGCAAGCCGAAGCTGCGGTGTTAAAGCCACCTGCTCCTCAGCTCGCGGTCCGCCTCGCCCCTCCGCGCCTACGCGGGCTTAAATTACACTCTAGGGGTAGGGCAGAAAAGACTACGTGGAGTCGGTTCTGCAGCGATTCATTTCTGTCACAAAATTTGTGCTTATAGGAAACCAAATTAATTTATTTTGTTTTTTTTAAATGGCACAATCAATTTGTGTAACGTCTTTATTTCAAACGTTGTTTTATGAGATAAAACGAAAAAATAATGAATTGTTTGTCAAGTAATACATTATTAAATAAAAGTTTATGTGATAATTATTTTGCGAAGTGAATTATTTGTTAAACTTGCTGTTGTATACTGATAAAATGACAAATAATATGTTTTATAATCGTTGCTTGTCAAGTAAAAGTTTGTGAATTAATGTTTGGTGATCTGACTGGTCACCATATCAGCAACAAACAATATATACAATACATAAAGTTAGTGACTTACCTATATAATAAATCTAACTGTTTCGAAAATACAAAAGCAAACCAAAGTTTTATTTCCTGATCAAAGTTTCAAAACTTAATGTCATATTAACTCATTAGCAAAAATCACGAAAATCAACTTCCACCAACTGGCAACCCTGAAATCTGTCACGCACTATCACTCGACATCTATGTTCTGAAGCCGAATATTTTCCTACCTCGTCACCTCTACATTCGGACAAACTTCATAAACATAACAACGGAAAATCCACCTTTAACCCATCTACATAAAGTCCGTATCAACTGCATAGAGCATCTTTGCAATACTCAACGTTCGAAAAACAAGATTCAAAATGCGGTTGCCTTAAACAATTTTACTTTTAAAACGTTAAGATTTTGAATTTTTCGGCCAGTAAAATAAAGTTTGCCACTCATAAGTTATTAGGCCACATATTTTATAGTGATGCATCGATCTTGGGACGTCAGCTTTGAATAGGACATTTTGAATTGAAAGAGTAATACATTTCTTTTTTTAATCCACGCGTGGTATATTGTAGTGTGACGCAATGCTTCAAGTCTTTTGTATTACGGTCGTACATTTTTGAACGGATTTTTTGAGGAAGAAGTACTTATTTGGTCAATTTTGCTCTTATAAAAACAGTGGTGACATTAATTTGTCAAACGATACCATACATACAAAACTAATGATAGAAAAATATAGGGTGCAAGATAATTTTACAAGCAAATCGAGCAAAATAAAATGGCATATTGTAGTATTATTAAAATAATATACTATAACATCGAGTGGCTACATCAAATAAAAGTCTAGTTTTGATGCACCTGACGCTAATAGGGCAGATAATGGCTTTGAAACCTTAAATAACACGACAGCTCTTTGAAGATTGAAAAAAAAAACGTTTTGCTCATTTTATAAAGAGAATGCGAAATAATGTTAAAATTGAATTTTAAGGTGGTATATTATGTATACGTAGACAGCCGTTCGCACCTCGTCTCAAAGTTATGACAGTTAAGGTCAAGCCCAACCCTAATAGTAGGGCTGTCACGTCTTATCAACACATGTGTATCCAAATTATTCAGAAATAAACCTTACTTAAGAATGTTTGAACAAATTGTCGGTCAATATCACTTTTAGGCCATTACGGTTGAGGAACCACTTAAAAACCAACAAAACTCGAATGAAACGCTCGAAAAAACATTATTAACATCAAATCTGATCTCGTTATCGACCAAAACGTGGTTGCTGACACGGAACCACGAACCGCGTAGCAACCAAACGATACACGAACAAAACACTGTAATCTGCATTTCAACTATTTCCTAACATTACGTATACACAATTAAATGTTTCCAGCATTTTGAATAAAAACAATCGGATGTGGGCATCTCATTTTGAAAAAATGCCAACCCTACTTCTCACTTCGTACACACTGTAAATTTCAATACCACACTTATCAGCTCCGTCACAAAGTTCAATTTCCTATGTCCATTGTATCAGGGATGGTAAATAAAGTTGGTTCTTATATTTATGTAGATCATTTGACACGCGTCGACAAGCGTGCGTGCGCGCAGGGTCAGTGACCTCCGAATCTATGACCTCAGTATTGTAATGTAAGTATTTATTAGTTAATGGCTTAATGATTTAATGGCGGAATTATGTTAATTTGTTGGTTAAGATCGGTTTTGTATTTGTCATCATCATTGATTGCAATCTGGTTGATTGTTTTGTTTATAGCTGAATTAAGAGATTTTGTGCGTTTGAATTTCGATGAAATTGATACTTGTCAGATAGGTAAATGATTAGCAGCTAGGTAGATAAAAATGGATTCATCGCTACATATTTTAAAACAAAGTCCTCCGCCGCGTCTGGCTGTCTGTCTGTCCGTTCGCGATAAACTAAGAAGCTACAGCACCGATTTTCATGCTGTTTTCACCAATGGATAGAGTGGATTTCGAGGAAGGTTTTAAGAGTCTGCAGCGCGCGTTCACTCGCTAGAGTGTGAAAAGGATAGCGCTATTACTTCCGCGTGCGAAACGAGAGACAGAAAGAGTGTGTGTGTGCTCGCTTAGAATAAAATAACGTAAGCGCCAGATCATCTGCCTAGCCTTGATGCTAATTACGAGAAAACGACGTAGAAAAATAAGATTTTTTTACGGCAGCATTTGAGATAATAATGTTACCTATCTATTGGGCTAAAAATTTATTTAAATTCCATTAAATTCCATAAGGTTTCAGAGATCTAACTCAAAATATGTGCAAAGCAACATGTTTTAGAATGTTTTTTTCTATCGAGATTTTTTTATCCAATTGTGTTTTGCTTCGGCAGAACTAAAGATTATAAGTCCAAGTTAATGGTGTCCAAATTGTGAACTCTTAGGTCATTTGTATTTCGAGATAAAGTTCAATCAATATCATCAAAATTACATCAATTTGTACGCCGGCGAAGCTGCGGGCATCTGCTAGTATACATAATATATTTTACCCTCTAGCAAAATCTTGTTTAATGTTAATTAGAACAAACTTATTCCACGATTATTTATATATAGCTTATCTTTCTCATCGATCTAACTTAATAAAAAAATATGTAATACCATTGATAGAACAATTGATAGTTCCACTGCTGGCTTTGAAACTTCCAAAAAACCGCTAAAACTAACAGTAACCAGAAAATATTGCCATCATTACCACGAAGATATGCGGAACAAAAGTTTCTGCCAGACATGCGGAAGAAAACCCAAAAGAAAAATCACCTGTCTAATAAAACGTTATTGTTCAATAAATTCTTCCTACCTCCTATCTCTGCTTACCCCGATACCTTAACCATAAAGTTATGTTCATAATTATGTCATAATTAGTACAATATACACCTCAAATCTTAATTAACAAGATGTAAGCAATCATAATAACTTGATAATACACTGGTGTACTAATTTACGTTAAAACTTATAATAACTCAGTTAAAGTCATCAACGGTTAGTTACAACAATGATTACGTGACGATTGTTCAACAAAACTGGTAATTAGGTGAATGTTAGGTTGAGCACACGTGAGCAATTTAATTTCTGTGGACGCCGACTTAATTATATAAAGTGTACTGATTTGATTCGAGGGGCAATTTGAGAATGCAGCATGTAATTTTTTCAAGCATAAATTGAGCTTACTGGTTAATTTTCTGCTAATAGCTTGAATAATGATTAAGCATACACACATAAGTAGAAAAAGTGTTTTATAGGTTCACTTCTGCCTAAGCTTTCGTCGATTACAAGCTTAGTGTCATACTTTAATGAGAGAATTATGAGGCTTTTTTGACACTGAATATTTTGCCACACCACAAATCATACTTTGGAAGCTTTTCTATCGTCATCATCATCATCGCCAGCCTATTAATGTTCCCACTGCTGGGACACAGGCCTCCTCTCTATGAGAAGGAATGGGCTATAAACCACCTCGCGGGCCCAGTGCGGATTAGTAGATGTTACATGCCTTCGAATTTTTTGACTCTAGGTCATGCCGGTTCCTCACGATGTTTTCATTCACCGTTTTGGGAGTAGTGGTGACGAAATAAATTACACAAAGTAATGCGTCTGTCTGGGTTCGAACCCACGACTTACTGTTCGTAAGTCGGGGCCGCCACCAATGGGCCACCACTGCTCTCTTTTACATCTTGTGTGAATTGTGTTGTTGCTAAGTCAAATAACTTTTCAATACTAAAAAGAGGCTTGCATTTGGCCACAGCTTGCCTGATGTAAACCGAAACCGATGATGCGATATAGGGTGGAGCACGATTACCTATAACAAACCGATTCAGTCGAACTTTCAATAGATCCGCTGTATGAATTTCTACTTAATAGGTACTATTACTAGTTAAGCACGTCAAACAGTTGGTCCCGGCTGTCTTTTGTCCATCTTTGGTAGTTGTTACAGGTAGTCGGTGGCCCAAAACGTCTGAAAACCAATCTTACCCCTTGGCAAGATTGGTTAGTCATTCAAATTCAGTTAGTTCTGGGTAATCCTGCCCCTTGGCAGGATTACCCAGAACTAACTGAATTGTGGAGGTCAGATAGCCAGTCGCTCCACGTTAAATACTGATACTCAGCTGTATTCGGTTAGACTGGAGGCCGACCCCAACAGGGTTAGGAAAAGGCTAGGCCAGGCAGATAATGAGGTACCATTACTACATAGTAACTATGTAAATACCTATTCCAATTCAGTACAATTTTCCACAGATCTATTCTGCATGTTTACTCTGAAATAATAAACAGTAATAGGCTGTTCAAAGAGAAAAAAACGATCTGTGTTAGGAACACGCCGTCTACGAAACAATTAAAGTCGCACCTTCTGCTAGCCGTTCTTAGTCCTAAAAAACCTAAACAAGAAACATCTCGCTTAGACCGATGTAATTAAGTTGACAGCATCGTTAAGTTAACTCCAAGTAACGTTAAGTGTGAGGCGAGCTATTATCATTGCTGCTCGGTCACCGGGCTACATCTGTCCGCTAACTGACCCTGTGGTCAAGTGGTGAGACTATTTTTAGGATGGGAGGCAAAGAAATATTGTCATTAAAAAGCAGACCAGTAAATGTCTGTGTATGTAGATGGTCGTGAGCGCAACTGTTGAGAATGATGTCCTGAATTTGATGTCTAGATATGTAAGTAGATACTGGTATATTCATTTATTTAATTCATTGTGTTGCTGGGGAGTTTGTTCATCCACTTCTTCTTCACACTAGGAACTGTTGAAGGGTCTCGTGATCATTTTGTACCTTCAAATAACTGTCAGCCATCAAGTGGTACAAAAGAACAAGTTTTACAATCAACTAGAACATAACATCACGCCAAGTTACCCTTATCGGTTAGACAGAGGTATAGCACAACCACGTTTCGCCACAATTAGCGATCTATAACTTAAGGTGAAAGCGACAGGGTAGTCCGCGAAATTCAAATTTTCACAATTTGCAGGCCTGTGGTGGGTTCTATGAAGTTTGACTTTGACCTTGAAAAAATCGTTCATCGACTTATATGAACATAGAGGGATGCATTGATGATTTTGATGGTTATAATTCTGTAACTACATACATACTTTTACAGTCGTGAATGATATTTTCATCAACATACAAGCTAGCACTGGCCTGCAAATTGCAAAAAACGTAAGAAAATTTGAATTTCGCGGACTGCCCTGACGGTTCCCCCTTAATATCAATCTCTTACCACATACAGATGCAGTAAAGAGGAAATAGTTTGTAGAAACGTGGTCAGAAACTGCTCATCAACATCGGATGTGCAATAATAGGGATAAGTGTGGGATGGGTGATCAGAATTTTGATCATAGATAATGAGAGTGTCTAGTTCGCGTCAACAAAGTCTCTCATTACGATATTAATTTTCATTTAAAACCCAACTACAACAAAAACTGACAATTTAAAATGTATAAACAAGACATTCGTTTCAGTTTTTAGACAGTTTATTCGGTTTTCGTATAGCCGGAGTGATACGTTCTTACCAAGTACTACACTAATAGTATTTTTAGAATATAAGTGATCTCAGAAAGCTTTCAATAGATATCCCATTCGAAAGGTTAGCAAAAACAAAATTAACAGCTACGTCCACGTTTTTGAATGCAGCACTTTGATTATGTTCAAAAAGAACGTATGTCTATCACAAATCCATTGACACCTCATTTAACTAAATCAGCTCAGTATTTTAACCAATAAGCTGAAATATAAACATGTTACAAACATTGTTATATAAATACACATACTCTTGTGGCTTTGCAGTAGTTGGGTAAAAAAGAAATGTGTAGTTTTTTAGTGTAATACCAAGGGGTGAGAGCTTTAGCTACTACTGAACTTACATAGGGGTTGCTACTGATTAGGGCCTAGGGCTAGGCATTACATACTTACATTGGGAATCATAGGAACTTATCTTTCAATTTTCATGTTTTATTGATGAACAATTCGCTTACACCAGTCGACGGAAAATCCCACATTTTCCGTCGGCAAAAATTACGAACTTTGATAAAAATATCAATCCATTTCAAAGGACGATTTTTTTTAAATTCTTCCTTCCTACTTACTAGCACCTTTGTGAAAGGAACTCAACAAACTTCATGAAACACCGGTTAAGCCATAGATATATATGGTTAAGCTATGAGTTGTATGCCAGCGAGTGAATGCATTCAAATATTATGCGTGATGGTGAAGATAATGTAAAATATTGTGTAAAAAGGCAGTTTATATTTTGTTTTGTAGGCATGAGATACAGACCGGAAGCATCAAGTACATTCTGTCCTCATCATTCAGTTTTCAATTCATCGTCATCATTACCAGTCTATTAATGTTCCCACTGCTGGGACACAGGCCTCCTCTCTATTACGAGAGGGAATGGGCTATAATCCATCCATGTGACATCCATGGTAGATGTCACATGTATTCGATTTTGGTTCTAGGACATGCCGATTTCCTCACGATGTTTGTTATTTCTTTTATTAATCAAATA
The DNA here is from genome assembly GCA_950022955.1 of Xestia ashworthii. NCBI lineage: Eukaryota > Metazoa > Arthropoda > Insecta > Lepidoptera > Noctuidae > Xestia > Xestia ashworthii. The sequence continues at coordinate 1,784,987 of OX465563.1, read as the reverse complement.
ATATTATAGTTAATAAAGACTATTGGTCCCTTCGACAAAAGTAACAACTTCTACAACAATGCATCCATTGTCTTATAGGCACCATAAAATATCCTCTATTTGGTGTTTCAAAATATTTGGTATTTTGTCCGTAACTGCCGCATAATTCGAGCCCGCCCTTTAGAAGTTTATTAAAAGGAAATTACGATTCGATGCGAGTAGATAAGGACTTCGGTGAAAGTGCGAAATGTAACCGTCGACTTCCGAACAGTTTTTGCTATAGTTAATTGGCAATTTTTCAAGGCGATACTGAACTTTCATAGCACTTAGTAACAGCTCATTCGGGGAAGTATGTAGTACTTCTATTGAAGATACTGTCGTCAGGTTCGTCTGAAACTATGCAAGCAAGCCAGCGGATCTTGGCAATCGGAAACCTTCCGTGCTTTAGACAACACACTTCAATACTTACTTTTAATATACCTTGACAATTGTCAATAGTCTGTGAACCTGTCTATTCCGATGTATTACTTTGAATGCTTAAATTATTTGTTTGCCACTGCACCTGACAAAACATTCTAATATGAACTTATCGTCTAGTAATTTGTAAAGAGTGCATGAAACAGATGCAAAAAACCTGATAAGATGAAAAGAGCTGATAGGCAAAACCACAGTTTCGCCTATCAGCTCTATTATAACTTTATTGCGGTAATTAACATTATATCGGTTACCTAAAAGTTGTTATTATTTATTATGTATATCCAGAGCAAGTTTTATGTGCATATCATCATAAAAGACAAATTTAGCGAAACCAGGACTCAAAACGATAATTATCATTGTTAATTTAATAATTTTGTTAATTTCGAACTCGGAGAGAAATGTTGCTGTTTTGTTTGACTAGGCACAATAAGAAAACTACTTAAGTTTCATGTGCTAAAATTCTAATCTAGGCTTTTTGTGGTCCGTAATCATAGAAAATATAAAATAAAACTAATTTCTACTAAATGAAGATCTTATTATGATTAACGTATTAAAACGTGTCTTGAATTTTATAAAAGGAGAAAGTTTTAATCAAGGGTTATTCTGGATAGAAAATCCCATATTACCCAAGTGAATCTAAGACCATAAACTGGCTAGTAAGCAGCTGGTACCAACAAGGTTTAATAGCTACTAAATAGATACTAAACGAACACATGTCAAAGGTGTGCAATAAACTACTCGAAACATCAAAACTATCTCACAACTGCTACTACTTAACTATTTTTTTTCTAAACCACTCATTCATACAACTCCATTAATTTATCTACAGTCTAAACCAAACAATTTGTAAATTCGCAACTCTCACCTTGTACGAAGTACTTATTCGAAATTTCAAATATTCTATTCATTATTTAAACAGGGATCATTCAACTGTCAAATTCACAATGTCATACGGTACGTCAAAATCAGCTGTTTGCAGCCAGATGCAAGAACCGTTACATTACTACACTAGCATCTTGCTCATTCAGAAAATTCGAATTTTAAAATTTAGTGAATGCGCTGCCGTTGGTCGACGGCGGCTGCGTGCGCGTGCGCCGGCGATTACGCATCGTAGGTAAGGGTACAGTGGGGTACAATGGGCAAGATCAACTGGAAATTAATTGAGAAAATAATAATAAATAAATATCGCTGGACATTAACACACAGCGCCACCTAGTGCCACACTAAGCAAAGCTTGTGTCATGGACACTAGATAGTTGATATACTACATATATACTTTTTTGTTTGTAAATACATACTTATTATACATATAAACATCCATGACCAGGAAACAAATGTCCATGCTCATCACACAAACATTTGCTCCTACCGGGATTCGAACCCAGGACCCTAAGAACGTAAGGCAGCGTCACTACCGTCGTTAAAAGAATTTAACGTATATCTGTATCGTTTATATATAGTACATTTTCCGGATTGAATATTAACAAATTACTTATTAAGTGTACTTTTATACTAGTAATTTTACTTACAGCATGTCCAATTTTCTAGACATGTATTTTACCTAAAAAGTTAAACCACCTATTCTGAACAGATACTAAGAATTTCAAAACGTGGGGTTTAAAGACACAAAGTTAACTATAAGTGAATGCATTTATTACGCTAAGGTAAGTAAGGTTTTGTTTTATTTTAAGTGATTTATGAGAAAATAATCGTGTTAGTCATGGAGTCTTTAAATAACAAGACAGTGAATCAGCTTTTTATGAGAGTTCTCTCGTAACAAATTACTTACAGGTATTCATTGTTACGAATGGTCACACCAAAATGTTCATAAAGTGTTATAGAACTTATCACTCATAATATTATTAAGTAATTTTAATTTGGGTGGATTGTAAAGCTTATAGTTATAGTTAATTATCTAGTAAATAATATACTTGCCATGAAGAACTAAACAAAGTTGTACCTGCATACGTACAAAAATACTAAGATAATAACTGGATAAAAAAACAAATCCAGTCGAAACGTCGAGCTTAAATTATAGGTAAAGTTCGCAATAAATACCCTTTTGCGTAAGCTGTATAATGTGTTCTGATCGTGAAAGTTTAAAAAGACAATTGTATAAAATAAAACCAATCCAAAATACAAATATTATAAAGTTTAAAAAGAAATGGCGAACGTTGCCTACTAGGGCGCACCTCCTCTTCTCTACTCACACACATGTAAATTGCACTTGTCAATCGACGCGCGCACCTGGGGCAGGTGGTGGGCAGATCAGCTGTGAGACCGGCTTGTGCCAAACTGCTACACCGCATTTTTGTGTGGTAAGTCGGTTAAATGACCTAGTTTTTGATTGGTGGATTAATTATTTCTATACTTACTCAATATTATAAAGAGATATTATTACTGCTCCGTTGTTCTCGCGGTCGTTAACGCGACTGCTGGACGTGAGTTCGATTCCCAGGTTGAGCAAAAAGTAAATTTGAGAATTTCTCCGTAGCAGCCCGAAGTTTAGAATTTACCGAATTTATTTAAAGTTAGTTTCTGATGGAGTGATGATAATATATTATCGACGAGTTGCTGGACTTTCTAGCATATTTTAAAAGCTGCCGTGTTCGTTAAACCAACGATAGATAATTATGCTTTCCAAAGGAGTATATTATTTGAGTTCTACGTTATTGTTATTGAGCTAAATTAAATTAGCAACTCTGTTTGTGCTGGTTCAAACTTCGTTTGAAATACTGTTAGGATAAAGTTCTAATCAGCTTGCACTACATAGTGGTTGTTACGTCAGTCACTGTGGGCCGAATATTGCGAAATGAGTGGTTTCGATTGATTTACAAAAAATCTATTAATTGGACTAAAAAAATAAAACACTGTGATGCTAAAATGTTGCTTGTAGAATTATTTTCCAAAATCATGCAGAATGATCGTATGTATTTTAGTATGGTTTTTACTCGTTAAAAATAAAAAATGTTTTCAAAACACTATCATACTAGCGTATATCCCGAAGAATATCATATATTTTTCTGGTTTTGTTTACTACAGTGAATCATATACTTTCAGGCATTATAAAACTTAAGCGTTTAGCTCTTGTAGTCGCCTTAACGTCTAAGTTCTCATGAACGATAAATTCACGAATGATAAAAACACTTAAAGTAAAAGCTCTCCACACCTTTCACACGTACTCACAGGGCAATTATTTCAGTAATCGTGGTGGTAGTGACACTATTGCCATCATTGCCATTATTGCTGGTCGGCACGCGAGGTGCCACGCGCGTGTCAATCATCCACTCACTACTATTAACGTGTCATTTAGCCACTGTTTACCACGGTGTTGTTGTATGGTGCGAGTTTGTGAAGCTTTTATGGCCACGCTATAATGTTGGAAGTTGGCAAGAAAATTAAAAATATATTCGTTTCAAAATCTTTTAGAAATATCAGCCAGAAATACTTCAGCAGACAAGCAATTTCTTAATTAATATTTAAGTGCATTACAGAGCAATCTTGTGCAATTTCATTTTGTTTGTAGTATTGATGATAAAGTAGTCAATATGGCCAGATATTTACAGTTCTATTTCGAGGAGGCGGAAGTTTAGAATGAAACCTAAAAAAACTCGTTACATTAATTCGTATTGAGAACAATTTTTTAGAGCTTTTGCGTGAGCATCACGCCTGTTATCCCACGTCTTGTCAATTATACAAGTCCGATGTATTGTATTGTATAACGGGCTGCTGTCCGCAACTCCACGTCAAAGCGCGTATTTTGCGTATGGGTTATAAACTACCACGCTGGCCCAGCGGGTTGGTAGATGTCACATGTCTTCGAATTTTTGGTTCTAGAACACACCGGTTTCCTCACAATGTTTTCCTTCATATATTATTGTTCGCATAACTCGAAAAAATGTAGGCAGCAGCATTTTTTTACGAGATTTCGTAGTCGGTCCCATAGTAAAAGTTGTTCATTTTCATGAGTACTATCCGCCCTTAAAGGGATTAAAACTCTAAAAAATAACGTTGTATAAATGAAGTAAATACCTGTGTAACTCTTATCACAACAATTTTATAAGTAAAAACGCAAATTCCAAACTCGCATATAAAATGCTGTTTCAGAACGAAAAATTGTGTTTCACATTTTTAACATTATTATAAAACGCAGAGAAAGTGCCGGCAATAAATTAAAACAATTATCCTTTTTCGAGCAGCTGGCTCGTTGCTAGGCCTATGTAATTTGCCGGGAATCGAACCTAGAACCAGCAGATGTCGCATTTAATATGTTACTTTAGATTAAATTTTTTATAGCATGTTTCTAGATAGTTATTAGATGCGTCTGCCTGTCATACTAACAGTTTTAATACTTTGTTAGTGTTTATATGACACTTGGGGTTTATTCGGGCTTTATTTTTTAATGCTTCAAGCATAGCAGCAAGATGTTTGTGGAATGGTCAGCAATATAAATTCAGTTGACACAAATAAATTTATTAGTGCCCAGAACGCCATGAATTAAAATAAGCCGGGTAATGGGTATAAAATTAACTTGTCAACACATCAATTACTTCGGTTAGTTAGATCATTAAATTAAAGAAAGAAAATAAAAAAGAAAATTATTACTTTTGTTAGTTGCACTCGATTTACTCGTAAGTTACGTTTTACTTATTACCACTGACATCGGGTCAAAGTACTCAAACAAGTTTCGTCTTTAAAAATATTTAAGACAACCTGCAGACTTATATTTATCTGGAAGTTTATTTGAATATAATTTAATAAAATTATGCCCATTTTATGATGCATGCACGTAGAGAGGAGTGGAAGACTATGGGGGAGGCCTTTGCCCAGTAGTGGGACAATATAGGCAAGTAAAAAAAATGCCCATTTTAGTTCACAACAAACGTCATCTAAAATTTTACATTGATAAAATTTTAACAGCCTAGCTTTGTTACAGAATTCATTTAGGTCTGACCTAGTGCAGTTACTTTACTTTACTGAAAATGAATATTAATTTAACCATATACCTAAATAACCATCACATGATGCCTGTAATCTTCGAAAGGTAAGTAAGGTAAGTAACATGTACCTAATAGGGCGCGAGCCTTTTGCCGATAACCGGGCACTACAACCATGTAAATAATATCCTACACAAGTTTTAAATTAATAAACCTCTTATCTCAGCCCTAAATCGATGTCAAAATGATAAACGACTCTCATGGAGGCGCAATAGTTCAAACCGTTCAACTTACGAACTTGATCGAAAGGTTACAAGTTCGATCCCGACCCTATTGAACCCTTTAGCACATTTAACTTGCGGGTTAAGCGATATTAGTAATGCATCACAAGTTAACAGTGATCTTTATCTGGGTCCTTTAATTAGTTTAGTTAATATTCTTAGCAGACAGTTAGTCAAGAAGGTTTTAAACTAATGAGGTTTATTTGAATATGGATAGGCTTTAGAACATTTAATGGTTCTTAACGCAAAAGTCTTTAAACTTCGCGTTATAACAATTAAGTAGGTATGCATTAGGGTAGCGGTGGCCCAGTGGTGGCGGCGACTTACGAACAGTAATTCGTGAATTGGAACCCAGACGGGCGCATTACTTTGTGTTATTTATTTAGTCACCACTGCTCTCAAAATGGTGAAGGAAAACATCGTGAGGAAACCGGCATGTCCTAAAACCAAAAAAATCGAAGACATGTGACAACTACCAATCTGAACTAGGCCCGCGTGGTGGATTATAGCCCATTATTATTCTTATAGGAGGCTGTGTCCCAGAAGTGGGAACATTAGCAAGCTTGTGGTTAGATATTTCATAAAGTCCTCTGTTCGATTCCCAGGTTGGCCAAAATGTTAATGTGTTTTTCCATCAGATTTTTTTCAGTAGAGGTCTAGATTTGTGCCTGGTTGATGGCAATAAGGTCGCCCCCTATAAAATATTATGGGACTTAAAGATAACTGAGGAAATGTGGGTGTGTTAATTAGGCACGCTCCTACCTAACCTTCAGGGATTATTACAAGCTTGATGTTATGTTAGTACATAAAGTAAGTAGGTACACAATTTTATAATTCGTTTGTCTTAGTAGGTCTATCAGGAACACGGTACTGCAGTTGGAGTTTCTAGCCCTTTCTACATTTTCTACAACGTTCTACAAATTCTACATTTTGGAAAAGGCGCCTTGTACGTATAATTTAGTAGAAATGATTGCCACGTGTCTGAGAAAAAGCCTATAATAAAAAAAATGAGTTCGAGTGAGTAGGTAGGTATAGGAAAAAAATAAGGAAAGGTTTATTTAAAAAATAATTCCTTAATAGGGTTCTTTAATAGGCTTTAATAAAAATCAGAACACACTTATGAGCTTACGTTTAATAAAAAATCAATACAAACAAAATATTGGAGGCAATTAGCGCAAACAGGCCTAGGGAGAAAAAATCAATAGGGCCATGAAGTCTACGACTTCAATTTTACTTGATCTGACCTTTTTGTCTATTTTATGTAACGTAGGTTTGCATTTCTTTCAGCAGCATTTGATTGATTAGCAAAGTAATAAGGAATTGATCATGTTTTTGACGCTCTAATCAACAATGTAAATATAAAAATCAATGCCACTTTTCGTTGTAATTTTATATCTCAAGAACGGGCTCACCTATTCAAACCTAGATGGTTTATGTGAAGTTTGCACAAAATCGGTCGAGCGGTTCTTCACGCAGACGAAGTTGCGGGGGTCAGTTATGTATAAAGTACTAACTTAGGTAGTATCAAGCCATACGTAATGGGCGAGGAAGGAACATGGATGGGTTTTAGTCAGTAAAAGTCTGACACTCCCTCCAGCTCCGCACAAAAACGGTAGTATCAATCCTGTCATTGCTGAAGGATCAGGCAGGGGTGTAGGTGTTCATATTAGTTAGTATTAGTTTAAGACCCCTGTAAAATGGGTTGAGCTTATTGCCAGCAACCAAGTAAAAATCCAATAACACTTTGCCCGAACCGTGATTCGAACCTTGGACCTCGTGCTAGTAATATAATAATAGTGTATCAGACGAGGAGCACATCACCCCAGTAGGTACTATAGGGTTGACGACAAAGTAAAATCTAATTAGTCCGTCAGGTAGCTTATTAAAAAATTTTTGACCCGTATTTTTTCTTTTGTTATCTACGTAAATCAAATCCCACCAAAAACATTCTGTAAAAAACTAGCCAAGTCTCGATGGAGCTGCTTGTTTATCTCTAAAAAGTAATGAAATCTAGACAAAGTCGTGCCAAGTCTAAGGTTCCTTACTGCGATTTCTATATTATTATAGTTAATGTTGTGTGACTTGGCCGTTGGATTTTAAGTATGTGATTATAGCTTACTGGATGACGAAAATTTCTGCGTTCTGGTCTTATCCAGAGGTTCTCAAATAGGGGCCTGAAAATGTGGCGAAATGGTTCCAGTAAAGGATGGTACGGCAGTGTTTGCTTTGCGCTCGACTTGGCGGGGGCACTGCCGTGCCCCCCGATTTGACGACGATACGACGCTTTTAAAATTCCCAATACGTCACGCCTTGGTATAATTTTAGTTCTGACGTCACGAGCCCCAACTCCCGAGTTTTGCTGCGTTTTATCTTTGTCAATAATTATTGATTTTACAAAAACAAAAAATATGTGTCCATTATTTTTCAATACTCTAACTGACGGACTAAATAGATTTGTTAGTTTTTTATACTGTCGTCATGCCTATTGCCGCTTGAATATCAGTTCGCGGCTCCGCCGTCTTCGTGGCCATACCAAAGATTCGTTCCGGAAATTATTTCATCGAGATTACCACTTACTCTCAAGTATCATCGTCGAGCCTCTTCTCATTCTGTTTGCTTCATTTTTCTCTTCGTCGTATTAATTTCTTAGATTTTTTATAAACACTCTCACTTCGAGTGTTTTCTTTTGTGTTTCCTACTCGATATAAATGAATATTGGATGTTGAAAGCCTATTTGAATCATTACGATAAGTTAAAATTTTAGTAAGCTTTTATATTTATTGTTGTTTTTTTAGTCAACTGTAAACCAATCATCATATAGTGTGACTGGTAATTAGTGTACGATACTCTGATTCTGACCCTAAAATCGCGAAGAAAAAATCAGCTGTTCAGTTTCAGTACATTAGGTGAACATAGAATGTACCCTTTATATCTAGCCTTTTCTCAACGATGTTAGGGTCAGCTTCCAGTCTAACCAGATGCAGCTAAATATCAGTATTTTACATGGAGCAACTGCTTAACTGACCTCCACAACGCAGTTAGTAACTGCGTAATACGAGACACCTTGGTAAAACTAGTGGTCAGACTTTCCGGCCATTGACTGCTTAACTACCATAAACCAAGTTAATTACAGTAGCATATCACATCAGCAAATATGAATATTTTTATAAGATTTAGGTACTGGTCTATAAGACGTTGGAGATTTTTTTCTTCAAGGAACAGGCACTTAACTTAGCAACATTACTAGAATAAAAATGTAGGGACTTTATACTATTTTTGCATCAAAGTACTCATTTAATAAGGTTGTAGCATTTCAAGTATTTAATTAAATGTGAACTTTCACTTACATTCATTCTTACAACTACTGCTGCCATCTGTTACATACTCAGGGAACTAAAACTGTAAACAAAGAATATTTCCATAGATTTAAATAGGTGAATAGTGTTAAATCGAATAAAGATGAATTATTTTACATAATTTTAATATTTTTAGGACATATATAACGTGTTTTGTGAAATAAAATTAAGTTTCACGTTACAACATCACGCCATCGATCGACGGGCAGCGCCATCTGTTGAATATTTACTCAACTATATTTACCATCAACTTACGTAGGTTTCATGATAATTTATAACCAACAGAGTACCTAGTTGATTATTTAAATTGTGTTTATTTTTTTTAGTTTTTGTATTATTCTTGTTTACCAAAAAGTATCCACCAAGACTGATAGTTGAAGTTTTCTGTTCCTGATTCTATAGGGTCCCATTAAACGACATTGTGGCGGGTAAAGCCGAAGATGACGAGACAAGCTTGATTCCACTCGATATGACAGGCGATAGCAAAAGACAAAACCTTAATATATGGCGACCTTTGACCTGCAGTGGGGTTATACAGGCGAGTAAATTAGGGTTGCGGAACTGTTTAAAATAGGATACCGTGGCCCCGGAACATAAAGGGCTAACATGGATGGGTTTTAGTCAGTAAAAGTCAGTCTCTCCGCCCAGAGCGGGAGGAGTCATATGATGATTACACATCCGAAAAAAAACAGGCGAGTCAGTTTGTTATTCTATGGCCAATATTACGTTCAGCTGTGAGTTCGTGCTATTTATATTCCCAAAAGTAAAGCAGGAAAATTTAATATCGCTTTTTTTTATTTTTTTTCTTCTTATGTATCACAAAACTTGAAATTAGCATAAATTATGTTTAAGTAATAATTATTAATCATTGACGGTCATACAGGAAGACATAATATTCTCTAATATTTATTACTTCGTTTTACAAGCGTCATTAAAACCATTTCCTTTAGTTTATTTTAATGGATGCCTTACTGAGTTACTAGTTGAAAACGCAGCTGTTTAGCTGACGTCCTGGGTTTGATTCTAAGGTAGGGAAACATATTACCAGAGTCACAGAGTGCTTTAGCTTTGTAATTACCAATGGTCTTATGACTGTAGAAAGAACACTAGTTCTAATGGGTAAGGTGCTGTTGTAGGTATGCTTCTAACACAGAGGCAATTATGTTTAAGTCTTATTATGGTAAGGGAATCTATTCTCTTCTTAACCTAAATATTTTGTCTTGCACCCTGCTGCTGAGAAGTTCATAATAGGACAGCCAATTTTTGTTTGGTGCGGCCTTGGAATCAAATGCAGGACCTTGCGTTGATCAGACCGGCTACTGTGCCAACTACGCACTTACGCAGTCAACTTGCCTAATACTCATCGCCCGCCTGGACTTTTCCCAACTATGTAGGGGTTGGCTTCCAGTCTAACCAGATGCAGCTGAATACCAGTATTTTACATGGAGGGACTGCCTATCAGACTAAACCTGCCTAATACTGAATGAGTAAAATAGCAATTTCAAAACTTCTCCTAACATCAGAAGGACATTAACATTGCAATTCAAATCAAAGGGTTCATTCAACAAAATCAAGATAAAGTACAACGGACAGTGTATTTCTCTCACAACAATCTATTTATTAAAGTGCATAGTACAAGTTATGATAATTCTCCTATTCATCGGCGATCTCTATAGAAACATGGCGGCTTCGTTTCAATCAACTCGCTCATTCGACACGCTTATCATTCTGTCACGTTTAGGAGCCACACACTTATTGTTGCTAGGGTTGCCACGGGAACTTTTGGAGATTCGCCATTTTGTTTATGTTTGGCCTTGGTTTTAACATTTTATGTTTATAAATATCATTTCAGCAAATGATACTAAGCTCGAAGGCAAAAATGTTTAAAAGATTTTTTGAGACCATACGGCTGGCTTTACGTCAGTGGTACCTAACAAAACCATTATGAAATGGCCTCTTATAAGCCTATCGAGACTCCGTACTACGCTAGACCAGCTTATAACGAACGCGTTACCGCGTTTTGGACTCCTGTACAATCATAACACAAATCTAAAAACAATATTTCGGTTGCACGATATAAGGCCGTAATATCCGTCATTCATCTGGTTTTAGAAAATTGTTTGAAAAGAAGTTAGACAAGCTAATCTGATACCTGAAAATTGCAATACACAATTCTAAACGTCATTTCAGCCTTCACAAGTTACTGAGATAGCAACACACAACCAGGCATACTCAAACAGTTCCCAGCAGTGTCCAGAAAATTCACCAACCCTAGTCATTAGGCACGCTACTCGACGCAAAACGTTCTACAAGCGTGACACCCAACCGGTTGGTTGTGGGGTGAGCAGAACTTAAGGGTGCCAACAAAGCGGTGTGAAATGCGGTGGTAGTACTTGAAGGTACAATAATGTATTGTGTTGTATGGACACTATTCTTTGAGATTTTATTCAGATTTGTATAGTACATGAGTCACCCCGCTGGCCGGTTTTGGGCTTAGTGGGGGAGAAACTGGAGTGATGATCTCATTATAATCACACAACTCTTTAATTCTTCTGGTTTTTAGGGTTCCGTAGTCAACTAGGAACCCTTATAGTTTCGCCATGTCTGTCTGTCCGTCCTCGCTTAATCTCTGTGACCGTTAGCACTAGAAAGCTGAAATTTGGTGTGGTAAAATAAAAATTGGAAAAAAATGTTTTATTAGGGTAGCCCCCCTATATGTAAAGTGGGAAGTGATTTTTTTTTAATTTTAACCCTGACGTGTGATATATTGTTGGAAAGGTATTTAAAAATGAATAGGGGTTTACTAAAATCATTTTTTGATAATGTATAAAATTTCGGAAATAATCACTCTAACTTTTGAACCATAAGTTTAGAAAATATTAAACAAATCTGAAAAGTAGAACTTTATAAGGACTTTCTAGGAAAATCATTTTGAACTTGGATGGACACAACAGTTTGTGTACAAAAAAGACAAAAAGTTGTACAAAATAATTTCTGGACTAAGTTTGTTAAAATAAGAATTAATAAAAAAAGATCATAACAAACTATTAACAGGATGCATATAAAATCTTTATACAAAAGTATGGAAAAAGTAGACATGCTACGCGAACTTTATAGCTAATGGGATAAGGGCAGCAAAATTATGATGATGATTTTTTAGTCCTTTCAAGTTTAATTTGAAAGCTAAAGGGAATACCTTGATTGAGACAATCTTTGACGACATTTACTTATCAGATCAGATCAAATCAGAATTGGTTCTCTACCTAAACGAACGACGAAGGCTTATGTCACAAACTAATCACCTTTATCTATCAGCTTGTATACCTACAGGAACACCAGCTATGCCCGAGACCTTACAATATACCAGTGGGCATCACCTAATCGTCATCATCTGCCAACAATCTTGGGGTCAACTTCTAGTCCAACAAAATGCGGCTGAATACTAGAATTTTACAGTTTTTGACTTTCTATCTGACAACTCAGCTACAGAACAACCCGTTAGCGCTATTTTATCTTTTTATTTACCTTAAAAATTAACTGAAGTAGGTATCAATCCCTTCCACAAACACTAGAACACAGCCCACAGTAAACATTTCTGATAGTCGTAAAATAAACATTGTTATTCGGTACATGTCTGCTTAAAAGCTGCCACTCGGTTTACCGCGGCAAACTGCCGTAAAATGTTAGGTATCTTGACACATTTGTATGTGCTAGACTTGTAGGTACCTATGTGTTGTGTATATAAGGGTGTTTTGTTTGAGAATCAGCTGATTGGCATGCTGATAGAATCAAATATCTTTAAGCACTTTTATTTCAAAGTTTGCAGCAAAGAAGCAAGTTACATATTTCATAAAATATACTAGAGAGCTCGAGTCTCTAATGTATTAGCATTATTGTATAAGATTATTGTGTGTGCATCTATGGACCTTAGTTGCCTGAAAATAAAGTAATGTACTATTGCATGGCTATATATTGGCCAAATGTGTATTACTAATAAATATTTCAAATAAAACTTCGTGTACCTATACCATACTTGATGCAATAAATGAATTACTATAAATATGATGGATTGATATAGGTTCTCAGGGTGTTCCTTACTCTATGCGTTGTTGATTATAGAACTAGATTTGTTACCACCTCCAAAAATAATACGATGACCCTTAGTAAGGCTGGTTGTCAGTTTCGGGCCACTGACTACTTAAAAAAAAAAAAGATCAAAGATCTTGTCAAAGATCTACAAATGACAGCCGGGACCAACAGCTTAACGTGCTTTCCGAGGCGCGGAGGAAACTCGGTGTGTAATGGGCCACATCCACGGATCAGTCAGTCAACCACTGTCTAGCGAAGCGTGGTTTAACCTGAAGAGCGACCTTATCGGCTGTTATTATTTAGCCACGAGCTCAAAAGCAAGACCAAATTACCAAATAACCATACGAGTTTGTATACTTATTTGCTCATTGAAAAAATGTCTCTCCCCCTCCACTTACTAGGACAATCACAAAACATTTATACGTATCATCACCTCCTCTTCGACTGAAAAAACTGTGCAAATAACAAATTGTCGCGGCGGGCCCGTGTTAAGGTGGGCCCGAAGTGCAGTCGTTAGCGACCGGCCCGCGGCTACGTCTGACGATGCTAAGGCCCAGATTCACAGTCCTGACTTTACTTTACAGCAAAGGAGTCTTCACAAAGTAAGCTTTGTGTTACCGAAGTATACTTTCTATTTATTCAATTTCAGAGACAGTTGCTTGACTTTCCTTAGAAAAGTACGGCTCCAAAGTAAAGTATAGGGAAAGATGTGTGACTGTTACGTTTCACATACAAATGTTTTGGAGAACTTATTTTTAAATCAAGTTTTATTTCCTTAAAAAAATAGTTATTAACATATTATTCAAGACGAGTGTTTATATCGTGCTCTTACTTAGATTTATAATATTAATGTTATCATTTTACATGAAAAGTAAAGATTTTTGGAAAAAAAATATGTACTAAGTACGTGGAACGAAACGAAACATCGTTGACGTGTGGTTGACGTTCTGTTTGCTACTTGTACGTAAAAAATGTTTTTCATCTATATTATTTATTAACTTGATTCTATCTATGCATTACACGTTGACGTGCCAACTTTCGTGGCGAAGGAGCTACATAAGCAGCTGAAAGGGGGAAAGCAGAACCGTCGTCGTTGTGAAACCCTTCCGAGGAATCCGGTACAGTGCTGTCCAGCAAAGCAGGAGTGTGATGAGGACGGCTTCACCTTACTTCAGAAGAAGAAGAAGAAGCCTACTTGTCGCAATCAATGCGGTACTGGACTGTCAGGACCAAATATGCTGCTGCGTGCAGCGACACCAACGACGTTGCTGTATGTGTCTCGACTGCATCACTCCACGAAGGTTGAGGAGATCGTTGAGTACATGAAGGTCAAGACCAGCTGGACCTTGAGGGTCGAGAGGTTGGAGCCGCGACACAACACCAACTTCAAATCGTTTGTGGTGCGAGTTCCGACACAATATCTCGACATGTTTCTCAAGGAAGTTTTTGGCCGAAGGGTGTAATCTACCGTCGTTTTCGCGGCAGGCTACGTGACACCGCACAGCGTATCACGACGCCGCCACTTCGTGTGTGATGATAGTTCATAGCTTATAAGTTAGATTTTTTATGCGTTAGTATATTTTTATGTTGTTATTTTGTGTATTTTATCTATGGGCATAAAAATGCCTGATAATAAAATTATTGATTGATTGATTACTTTTGGACTCCCGATACTGCCTCACCAGTTAACTTGTAGTTTTTGACCTGCTGCTCGATATGGATAACGTCGGTAAAATTTACCAACTTTTAAATTAAATTGAAAATATCAGAAACCAGTAGACACAGCAAAATTGAAAGAAAACGAACGACGCGACGCAACCACCAACAATTGTGTTGGTGGTTGCGTCGCGTCGTTCGCAAACAATAAAAAATCACTTCGACATGATTTTTCGAATTATAACCCAACCAAAATTAAATGTGTTTCTTTTCTAGGAAACTAGTTTGACATGAAGGGCTACATTATTTAAACGCATAGTAATGCAAAGTTTACTTTGAGGCCAAAGTCATGATTATCGACTACTTAGCCTTTACTAAGCAAAGTATAATTTTTGGAAAGTAAAGTAGAGCTTGACAGGACTTAGAAATATTTTTTTGGGTGAAAGTAGACTTTTACATCAAAGTAAAGTCAAAGTGCGGTCTGTGAATCTCAGCCTTAGACAGGCCCTTGTCACGCTCAACTTTGCACAAGGGCTGCATGACGACTACGTTTTACTTGCTTCTTTTGTTTTTTTGTTCTGTTATTTTGTGCTGTAAAATGTTCGTTATTTATTGCTGAAATGGTAGGATTGGAAGAATTTTCACGACCTCTTTAAGCACTTTTGCTCATTTACACGAATAATTTCTAGTAGATAAGTTTGATAATGATTGTATGTCCTCTGCCGTACATTCTATGAAAAATAAGTATGTATAATAAGTGTATATTAGCAAACAGAAAAGTATTTATGTAGTATAATATATCAACTATCTGGTGTCTACGACACAGGCTTCGTTGCTTAGTGTGGCACTAGATGGACAGGGTGGAATTTTTCAATGCCACCTGGAGGGAAAGTACTCTAAATAGGTACTGGAGATAGCAAATTTTACTCAAAGAAAACATTCCTTTATTTTTAAAAGGAAACAAATCTGCATTCACAGATTTTCGAAAATTATTTTATCTAGTTTCGGGCATTGAACCCGGGATGGATCGACTAGAGTTCGACCAAATAACATTCGGTACCTTTTTACACCAATCGATAGAGTAAATCATATGGATCAAATCTCAATAACAAACAATCAATTAAATGAAAGGAAAACCACGAATAAAAGTGCTTTATTTTGTTGAATTTATCCCATTGAATTTATAACTGTTCTTTAGATTTCATGGTTTTCCGCTCATTTAATTTATTATGTTTGTTAAAGAGATTGGATCCGTATCCCTATCGATTGATGTCAAAAAAGTACAAGATGTTATTTTTTCCAACTTTAGTCGGTTTGATTCACGAGTGTGGCAAACGAATTTTCGAAAATCTGTGAATGCAGATTTGTTTCTTTTTGAAAATAAAGGAATGGTTCCTTTGATTAAAATTTGCTATCTTCAGTATTTCGAGTGTTTTTCCTCCACCCTGTATGCTGTGTGTCTGTGTAACGTGTAGCGATATTTATTTATTTATTTAAGTCCAAAACCTTGATGTGGTTTAGTGTTTATATTACTGGTCGTTAGAGCTTCGAAAGTTCAGATTTTGTGACTTTACCGTTGACACTGACTGTTACGTATTCGGCTCGTAGGGAGGCCAAATACTTTTTGTGGACTGTATTATTATTGTTCTTCGCACCCCGGTTCTCGTAGACCAGTTGCTGGGACTCGGCGGCTGACCCAGCCCATATGATCCCAACGCTGGGACTCAGCTGCTTACCCGGCTTATATGGCCAAACTAGGTGGGGTGGTTCCTCTATACGTCTAATGAATTAAACGCGATTACTTTTAACACTTTTTATTATATAGTTATAGGTTTACATAGCGGGGCACAAGACTTTACATAAGACTGTATATAAGGAATTTAACACTGGGGGCGTGGGACTCACTAGAACTATGATTCTACTTTAACTTCTCATGACAATCTGTCTGATATGGAGCTCTTCCTTGACTTCTTGAAGACTTCTCCCTGATTATCTGATGGAATGACTTAGTTACATGTTTCTATTTACTACTATTTGACTCGATTATCACCAATTTAATCGGTCCCCCTTACATAAATAATCACGTCATTGCAAGTCGTGGGAGCACCTGAGCGTCCTTGAGGGAACTTTATCCAACCACAGCCCGTAAAAATGGACTTTCCCAATTGCTGATGCAATGATACTCTTTATTATGGAATATTCCACGTC
Organism: Xestia ashworthii; assembly: GCA_950022955.1. Classification (NCBI taxonomy): domain Eukaryota; kingdom Metazoa; phylum Arthropoda; class Insecta; order Lepidoptera; family Noctuidae; genus Xestia; species Xestia ashworthii. Next base: position 1,768,004 of record OX465563.1, on the reverse strand, counting down.
GGACAGGTTCAAACCTGACCGTATCCCCTCTCACGAATGGCTGATGCAACATTTCGAGCCATGGTGCAATGCTTAAGGCTTTTAGTATATAATAGTTTGGGGGTGGACAGACATATAGGTCCCCATTGTTTACACAAAAACTACTTAAACTAAAATTACATTTTTGTGAAGGGCTCGTCGTCCATTACACTGACTTAGTAAATAATTGTCCCATTGTGGATAAAGCCTCTCGCTCTAATAAGCAAGGCACATTGATCACTACGCTTGCTGACTGCAATGAACTCAGTGAAGCAGCTGATTCAGGTAGTCTTTGAATCTGTCTCAATTAACCATATCTATCTAGGACATGTTAGGTACAGTCCACTCCACACTGGAATACATAAATTACTCACAGAATATTGTGTGGCAGTTACAGGAATGTAGATTAGTCTGTGAGACAGGAATATCACTACTTCAAAGCCTGATTCGATGTACCTATGTTACTGTGTATAATGTTTACCCTCTCTGAATGTACTTGCAAATAAGCGTGTCGAATGTGATCGGAAATACCTGGAACATTCCCGAACGCTATTAATAGGAGCTTGTAAATCATGATAATTGTCAATCGGGCGGAAGGCTCGTACATTTGTACAACAGAAATGTAAACAGGCTTGAAACGTAGATAGTGAAGTAGTTCTAAACTGTATGGAATAACTAGAACTTCGACCGCAAAAATAAATCTAATTAGTCCGTCAGTAAGATTATCAAAAAATATTTTACCCGTATTTTTTCTTTTGTTACGTAAATCAAAATTGACGAACAATTTAAAATTCTCAATACGTCACGCCTAGGTATAGTTTTTAGAGCGTACTGACATCATGAGCCCCCACTCCCGAGTTTTATATTTGTCAATATCCATTTATTTACAAAAATAAAAAAAACGAGTCCATTATCTTCCAATACTCTAACTGAGGGACTAAATAAATTTGTAATTTTTTGATACTTTGATACAAACAAACAAACAAAAAATTCATATCTTTTTCTCTTTATTATAATATTAGTTTAAAGGGTACATGACATAATATTTTTACATCTAAAAACAATTAAAGTTGGTACTGATGACTAGCCAGCTGTTATGCTGACTAGCAGTTACTGCAAACTCATTCATCACAAATCTCTTTAGTAGTGGAGTTCTGGTTTGGGCCACGCCATTGAATTTCTACCCTCTAGAACTCATCTAAGACAGAATTTAATGTGGCGATGACTACCAACCAGAAAAGCTTCGATGCCTTAGCTGTTTAAGGGGAACAACAATTAAATTATTTTGAACAAAGAACATTGAAGGGAGGTGAATGGGTTTTACAGGTAACTATATACAGGCTACTTACAACATAAAATTACAATAATATCACGCTTGTAATCCTTGAAGTTTATGCAGAGGTTTACCTAATAGTTCACCCACATTGCGCCAGTTATGTTGATGTCCTATGTACTAGGAGGCGACCCTATTGCCATCAACTGGACGCAAATCTCGACTCCAAGGCTGTTACTGAGAAATTCCTGATGGGAAAACCCAATGATACTTTACCCGACCTAGAGAAAGAATTGCTGGACTACGGCATGAAGAGACAGAAGAAAAGCGCAACGAACGTTTGAATTCTGATCGACTTCGACATTCTCTTAACAGAATGTCGATATCATCTGAAGAATCGGATGTTTCTCAAGATATAGCCGTACAGCATTGGCGACCTTCCTTGGGTTGATAAGGAAAAGAGTGCATTTACGTATACTCCTATGATTGAATACGCCACATACTCCGCTATCGGAGGTATGGTTCAAAATTGTACTTTTTGTGAAGCTGTTAAATGGCAAAAAGAAACAAACGGTATGTGTTGCTCGGGTGGGAAAGATCCGTTATTTTCCCGTCCACGGGTTCTTAGAATTCGACATCAGACGTTTCAGATCTTCGATTTTGACGACCCCGTTGTCGCTGGCATAAGCAACAGGATCCGCGGGCAGAAGCTAGTAATAAGTAGTAATAATACCCAATACGTCAATTAACTTATATCTATAAATCACCACACCAAACTTACAGATACCCAAACACATCTAAATCAGTGGCTCAATATTGAGTACGAGTGGTACACGTAGGTAGTATAGTTAAACTAATTACAATACAGGTGGCAGCATCAGAACACCCGGTAAAGAGCACACGCGCCTCCAACTTGCTCCCACCAAAGTTTGGATCGCTACGGGTTTTTGTTTGGGTGCAAGTGAGGAGAGATAGCGATGGAACAACAAACGTTAACAAAATGGCTACCCAGCCATCGAATGCAGTCGCTGTATCGCGCAAATGTAATTATTACCTTCAAGTTTTAAGAGTCTAATCAGAACATAGTTCAGCAGATAACTAAATAATGATCGCTGTTTTCTTGCTGAGTGACTGACTGCTGCGGTGGAGACTGTGATGCATTCATAAAACTTTCTTTATTGATCGCTTCAATTGGCGGAGTCATCTAAAACTGCTTAAACTGTAGCTCGTTCTTGATTTATCTGCAAATAAAAACATTTAAGTTATTGACAAAACTAAAAAGAATTAGAATTTCTAGTGAAGTATTAAAAAAATAAACGGCCCGTTTTGACAATAGATATAGTTTTTCCAATAGCGGTGATAATCCATTAGGGATTTGACGGCTGTCAAAATGGACTTCTTAGATTTCGTCGACTCTAGTAGTAGTTTAGTAGTTACATAAATCGCTATCGCTTGCTATTTACGCCATCAATTAACCTAACATATTATTTAAGCTAATATGAAAATTGGCGAACTAATATCCGAGGCCTCTCACGTGTGGATCCGTCCGTCCGTCCCACGGATCCCTAATTAAACTTACTAACGACACGCCGAATGTTTTACAGCGATTGCGACGCGATTCTAATACCATTCTTAGTTTGTAAACGGCTTTATTTTGGAGTTCGGAATTGGTTTTACGTGAGTTCTGAAGTAAGGGGAGAGTAAGAAGAGTTTCTTTGCTGTTAGTGCCGTGAGGTGATTAAACGATTAGGATGATGGTATTTGAATTTTAATTTGAAACGATGGAAATGCTTGTCACATTTGGAATGGAAAACAAGTAAAAAAATGGTAACCGATTTCTGTAGCATCGATTAAATTATTTTCCATAAAACTGTTTTCAGTGCGGTCAAGGCTCCGCCGGACACGGACAGACAGATACTTCAGTTAGTATTTGTATCATCATCATCATCTATATAGCGTTCCCACTGTTGGGACACGGCCTCCTCTCAATCAGAGTGAATGGGCTACCACTACGCGGGCCCAGTGCGGATTGGTAGATTTTTTCAAGTCATAAGTCATTTGTTAACATACTCGTAGGTACAATAAATAGTTGTTTTAAAAGATTACAAGCGCGCTATTATGTTATGCCCGAAGGCGTACAAATATATATAGAGGTCATTGACATTCAAAATTGAAAAACCTTTTAAATTATACTACTGGAATGCAAAAAAAATAAAAACATATCATTACCTACCTAATTAAAAAAATAAAAATAATAATAAAAACAAAGAAAAAATATATAAATGTCAAAACTAAGTGTCACTTTACCACGTCAAAATTCAAATCAAGTACAACACAAAATAAAAAAGATAAAATAATCATTAAAATAATACAAAATGTCTTATGCAACAACGCCAGAAAATGTATAAATGTCAAAACTAAGTGTCACTTACTCGTCAAAAATTCAACTAAAGTATAAACAAAATAAAAAAGAACATTAAAATAATACAAAAATGTCACGTGCAACAATGTCAAAAAATGGCAAAAGGAATTGAATTTAAAGATATACTATGTCAATGAGTACCGACTATGATCAACAACAGTCATTACATTTTGTCTGTTAAGAATTCCTTTGTTTTAGATGTTACATGTCTTCGAACTTTTTGGTTCTAGGACGTTTCCTCAAGATGTTTTCTTTCACCGTTTGGAGAGTAGTGGTTATGAAATAAATTACACAAAGTAATGCGCCTGCCTGGGTTCGAACCTACGACTTACTGTTCGTAAGTCGGGGCCACCAGCACTGGGCCACCGCTGCTTACAGCAGTATTGCAGTATTTGTATAGATAGAGATATCCATGTCTATAGAATCGTGTTCGGAATTATTTCGAACTAGCAGACCCACGCTACTTCGTCTGCGTCACATAATAGAGAAAGCCCACAAAAGGAATAAATATCCCGTTTTTGCAACAATTTTCGTTTATGCTCCGCTCCTATTGGCTGTGGCGTGATGTTACTGTTGTGTTTGTTGGTATATTGAATCAAAGACACCGTTGGGAAGACTTGGTTTATTACAGGTTACATAGCAGGAGTATCACAGACGGGGTTTTTAGTCAGACAGCCATTAGGCAAGTGAAGACAACCAGAGACAAGACAGATAATGCATAGTGATGTGTATAATAATAACATACTAAATAGTGATGTTACAACATCCCCCTTGTTGAGTTTAACTTTAACCCCTGACAAACAATTATAAAGAAGTACTATGCTAAACAACTTAACTTATAAATGACAACATGTTTTGTGATACTTAAAACTACGTTAACACTAGACAATATTCATAATAATACTAAGACTAACATTTGACCTTAACTTTATTCATAATTCTAAGTTAATCAATTTCTTCAATTAACCTTCTTGTTGGTCTTACAATACGACCTGACCTTGTTGTCACTTCTGAGGATTTTTGAGAAGAGGATTCTTGAGGCCTAGACTCCTGTCTGTCACCTTCCTCTCTCCCCTGTGACGAGTTGGATTGCATAGGAGGGTTTGTGAAGTTATTATAATACTTATGTCTTAAGTGTATTCTATTTCTCCTATACCTAACACCATGGACATCCTCAACAACATATGACCTATTATAATTGTTCTCATTCTATTGTGATCATTCTTTGTTTGACAATAGCTTGCTCCCAGTTGCTTTTGGGATTTCTTTTAAAATAGACATGGTCATTATAATGTAACATTGACAAAGACTTTGTATTTCTATCATAATACCTAGATTTGTTACTATTATTTTTCCTGACTGACTCTTTGTAATCCTGAAACGTTACAACTTTTGGTTTCAATTTTTTATATGACACTGGAATGTTATCTCTTAAGTTTCTAGACATTAGCAATTGTGCTGGTGATGCTAAATTGTTTTTTGACGTATTTCTGTACTGTAATAAAGCTATATATGGATCGGTTTTGTTTTCTTTACATTTCCTTAGCATATTCTTTATTATCTTGACAGAAGATTCAGCCTGTCCGTTCGACTGTGAATGATATGGGCTAGTAACTACATGTTCTATGTCCCATTCTTGTAAAAAGTTTTTAAACTCTATTGACTGGAACGGAGGACCACCATCGGATACCAATGACAATGGTATTCCATGACGTGCAAAAATTGATTTCAAATGTGTAATTACATTTTGAGATGTACTGTTTTTATTTAATAATGCAATCTCTATGTATTTTGAGTAATAATCTGTGACTATTAAATAAACTAAATTATCAAAATGCATTAGATCAATACCGACTTGTTGCCATGGATATTTACATATTTCAAAGTTTTGTAGTGGTTCCTTTTGGTTACATGGCTTGAACTTTGCACATATAAAACATTGTTCTACTAGATTCTTGATACTACTAGACATATTTGGCCAATACAAAGATTCTTTAGCTAAAGTTAAGCATTTATTTATACCTTGGTGACCTTTGTGAATTTTTTCTAACATTTCACTATACATAGACTGTGGTACTATTAATTTTGAACCTTTGAATACTAAATCTTTAATGACATGGATTTCTCCTTGAATGTTCCAAAATGGTTTTACCAGTGGACTGACATTATTTTTGTTTTTTGGCCAACCTTCATAATAATACTTGATCAATAATTGCAAGGATTCATCAGTTTTGGTTTCCTGTGTTAACTTCTTGCTATATTCTTCTGTGATTGCTAAATTAGCATACATAATGTTGACATGACATGACATTTCTGACTCATTTTCAGGTGTGTAATGGTCTTTTAAAGCTGCTCTTGACAAAGTGTCTGATATAAACATTTCTTTACCTGGGACATGTATAACTTCCAAATCATATTTTTGTAAAGTTAACATCATACGCTGTAATCTAGCGGGGACATCATGTAAAGGTTTTTTAAATAAATAGACTAAAGGTTTATGATCAGTGTGCACTGTGACTCTATTTCCATATACATATTGGTGGAATTTTTCACAACCAAATTGAATAGCTAGCAGTTCTTTTTCTATTTGAGCATATCTTTCCTGGGTTTCTGTTAATGTTTTTGAACTATATGCTATAGGTTTGTTTGCTTGTAAAATGACTGCACCTAAAGCTGACTTTGACGAATCGACTGACAAGACTAATGGAATCTTGGGATTATAATGAGCTAAAACTGGTGAGTTAGTAATCTCATCTTTTAATTTATTAAGACTTTGACTATGATTCTCATCCCAAGTCCAGACTGAATCTTTTTTCAAAAGATTTCTTAATATTTGAGTTTTTTCTGACAGGTTACTTATAAAAGGTCCTAAATAATTGATCATACCTAATATTCTCTGTAACTCTTTGACATTTTTTGGTGTGGGCATATTGACAATGGCTTTGACTTTCTCTTTGTCTGCCCTGGCACCATCTTTACTGAAGATATAACCCAAGAAACATACTTCAGAGACTAAAAATTTACATTTTGACTTATTAAATTTTAAATTGACTTGACATGCTCTCTGCATGACTTTATGTAATCTTTCATTATGAACAGATTCATTTGGGCCATAGACTAATATATCATCAATGAATATTAAGACTCCTTCAATATCACCAAATAAGTTCATCATGACTCTTTGAAAAATTTCTGACGAAGCATTTATTCCATATGGTAATCTTAAATACTTATATCTGCCAAATGGTGTTTGAAAAGTACACAATTCAGAACTATATTCATCTAGACGTATCATCCAAAATCCAGAAAAAGCATCTAAATGTGAAAAACATACAGCACCTTCAAGCTGTGACCTAATTTCATCAATTGACTTGAGTGGATAGAATTCCCTCATAATATTTTTATTTAGATTCCTAGGATCTAGACATATTCTTAACTGACCTGTACTTTTTACAGTTACGACGACTGAATTAACCCACTCAGTAGGTTTTGTGACCTTCTCAATAACATTCATCTTCTCCATGCGATCCAACTCTTCACGTAATTTCCCTTGTAACGCGAATGGAACTTTCCTGGGCGGATCAACGCATGGTGGTGGTGAGTTTAAGATGACAGACTGGAGGTAGACACCCAAGACCCTGAAAAACATCATTATATTGTGTAAGAATTTGTTTACAAAAATTTTGTTTTGTTACTGAAAATACACGTTTTATTATACCTAACTTTTCACAAGTTGGTAGACCAAGAACATTTGGACAATCTAAGTTTGCTACTATAAACATTATAGATTCAACAACATTATTGTTGTTTATACTCAAATTACAATTTAAGTTGACTTTGCCTAAAATTGGAATGGCTTTTCCACCAAATCCTGTGACATTTATTTGGCATTTGACAAGCAATACTTTTGACAGATTGTTTTGACGTTTAATGTTATTGTATGTCTGTTTTGACATAATGTTGACATCTGCACCTGAGTCTATGATGCATTTGATTTGTTTATTACCTACTGACAAGTTAATTTCCCAAGACTGTTTAGAATGACTACTTTCCAAAGTGTTGACTTTATTTTGATTCTGACTGTTTGTATGCGACTGTGAATACTGATACCCGTCCCTGTGATGATGATATTGTATTTTGTTTTGAGATCCCTCAGACTTGTGACCACTTTCATCTTTGAGATGTAAACACGGACACTGACATTTTATATTTTGACTATTTGATTGAGTGAATCTCTCAGACGTGTGACTGCTTTCATCACTGAGATGTTGATATTTTTCAAGGCATCTCTCAGACATATCACCATTTCTCTCACAGAGATAATGTGAATGAGGACGTTGACTTTGGGACTTTTGACTATATGAGTCTCCGTGAGATCTCTTTGACTTGTCACTGTTCTCATCATTGGGATACGGTGACTGTGACTGTGACTGGTCTAAATATGACCATTGTGACGGTGACTGCTTAGACTGTGATGACTGACTGACTGGTGACTTTATTATGTGTGCCTGTTCGGTGTGACTGTTTGACTGACTGCTATGTATATGACTGTTATGACTTTGACTCGACTTTGATTGACTGTGTCTTTTATGTTTTTGACTTGACTTTAATTGACTGTTTAACATTCCAACAAAATATTCTTGACTACTATCTGAATTAAATGATTGCAACTGACTGACTTTTTTATTTTTAAAGCAATATTTAGCAAAATGACCAAAAGATTTACATGACCTGCATTGCATGCCTTTAGCTGGGCACTTGTAGCGATGTGACTGTCCACAGCGGCTGCATGTCTTCGAGTTGCTGGTGTGGTCGCTGCTTGGAGCGGGACCACGACTGCTCGAAGCTGACTGGCGTTTGCTCGAAGCTGACTTGCGACTGGAAGCTCGCTGTCGGCCTTCACCTCGACCACGGCTCCTTCGACTGAGATGCATGACATTTTCACTGGCGACGCCGCTCGCTTTGACCATTGTCTCTGCGTCCTGCTGTGCGACTATGAGTGTCATCGCCAGCTCTTGCATTCTCTGATATGTCAAATCTGGTTCTTGCAGTAACCTCTGACGTACATGTGACAAATCAATGTTGAGGTTTGCAATGAAAATATCTTTGATGAGCGATTCCCTGAGCGTGCCAAACTCACATTCTTTGCTTTTTATTTCTAAATCCGTGAGGAAATCGTGGATGTTTTCCGATTTCTCTTGCTTCCGTGTGAAGAATAGGTATCTGCACATCGTCACATTTCTCCTCGGCTCGAAAAAATTGTCGAATTTGGACTTCACTTCATTGAGCGTGCACGCTTCAATTTTTAGGTTGAATGTGTTAAATATATTTAAACCACGTTCTCCGATCAAATGCAAAAGAATTGCAATCTTACGTTTTTCGGTTGACTTGTCCAGGCCTGTGGCTAACAAATACAGATCCAATTGTTGCCACCATTTCTTCCACGCCTCCGCATTATTGTTGGCTGGATCCGACGAGATGTGGAGCTGTTTCAGACTCGTGCGCAGTCCTGTTGTGTCGGCGCCATCTTCGTCGCCACCGCGTGCGCTGCCAGGAGGATTCGGCATTTTTACGTGTGTTCTTTATTTTTCAGTTAAATGACCCACTTCGACACCATGTTGTGTTTGTTGGTATATTGAATCAAAGACACCGTTGGGAAGACTTGGTTTATTACAGGTTACATAGCAGGAGTATCACAGACGGGGTTTTTAGTCAGACAGCCATTAGGCAAGTGAAGACAACCAGAGACAAGACAGATAATGCATAGTGATGTGTATAATAATAACATACTAAATAGTGATGTTACAACAGTTACATAGCCTATAACTTTTCTCGATAAATGGACTATCCAACACAAAATGATTTTTTCAATTTCAATCAATAGTTCCTGAGATTAGCGCGTTCAAACAAACAAACGAAGTTTTGACCGATACTTTAAATTCGTTTTAATAATTTAACATGATATATTCACGCCTGTTATCCCCGAACGGTAAGGCAGAGAGATGTCTACCTAATAATACACCACATTTCGCCAGTTATGTCCCATCTTAAATGTGGTAAGCCTATAAAATAATAAGCCTTTAATATTTTTCTTTCATTCTATCTTTCTATCTTTTCATCAACCGCCCGGTTGATGAAAATCAAATCCGGACTCCGTGGCTGCTACTAAGAAATTCCTAATGGTAAACCCCAATCAAACTTTGCCTGACCTCGGAATCGAACCTCAGGATCTTATGCTCGGCAATCGCGCTTGCGAACGAGGCAGTCGATTTAATTTTGTTCTATTTAGCAATTGCTCACTTATTCGCTGGAATTAAAATGTTCTATGTTCCCCTTGTTTCCTTTTAATTCATACATTCATTCATTTTCATTTTTCGATCATGATTTATTTTTATTTTTTAATTAATTGAATTATATTTTAAGATTTTTAATGAATTGAATGATAATTTGTGATTTTTTTATGATTTCATTACTATTTTATCCGTTTCAATTGTATTTTTCTTGTCTACAGGTATTTTTGCCTGCAATAAAACACAATTTCTTTTTTTTTAAATCTCAAAATGGAGGCTTCTTGGCAGAAACAGTTAGATGTAACTCTTTATCAAAAATACTATAAACTAAGTCATCTCACATTGTGCAAATTCAATAATTTAACATCTTGTACATAATGTGCACATATAAGCTGTGGTATTACTATAAGCCTCCAGCCCGCGCCGGTAAAGCGATACCGTAATTAATAATTAATAGCCATCGTACCGTAATGGACTTCCATGCATATTTGCTCGCACTGAGCAAATTGTAATTAGACGTTTAATTAGGTTTGCTATTACTAATTGCGAAGGTAGAACTTGAGACAGCAAATGTTGTGATGATCAGTGGAGATAATGCGAGGCGTATGACGTGTCGCGGGTTCGAAGAGAGGTGCGTTACAATTGTAACCCCCGGCGCAAAAACGACGGGTGTTATAAGTTTGACGTGTCTGTGCGTGTGTGTGTGTCTGTCTGTGGCATCGTAGCTCCCAAACGGATGAACCGATTTTGATTTTGTTTCGTTTTCTTTGAAAGGTGAATTAGTCGAAAGTGTTCCTAAGTATGTTTCATAAATAACAGTCCAAGATGGCCGCCGTCACAAAATGACGGATTACATATTTATTCAACAACTCCCTCAATATGGGTATCAAATGAAAGGGCGTGACTAGTAAAATACTATCCGCTATTATAAATTTCAAATACAAGATGGCCGCCACCACAAAATGGCGTTTTGTTTTCACAATTCCCTCAATATGGGTATCAAATGAAGGAACTCGACTAGTAGAATAAACTAGTAAAATAATCTTCGTTCCAAAAAAAATACCTTGAATTTATGACCCAAACATTAAAAAAAAACCCCTGACACATAATTATGTCGGGGCTTTTTTTAATTTAAAATTTAATGTATCTTGTTATATTCAAACACAAAACGGTGTCGGAAAAAAAGGTAAGGAAATCGGCACATCATAGAACCTAGACCATCCAAACAATTTTGACGTCTGTCAGTCAGAATTGCTCCATAGAATAGCTCGCTCTCTTTCATGGGGAAGGAATTTTTTCCCGCAGTGTGAACAGTAGGTATAGGCTGACTGTACAAAAATGGTGTGATGATAGGTTGGCATAGCGAAGGCGAAGAGTTTCGAAGCGAATTCAAAAGCATCCTAAGAATCTAGAATCTAAAAGCGGAATAAACGATCATCGTCTTAAACATAGCTCGCATTATGGATCTATGGCACGTTTGGTGTGGAGTTTCCTTGCCCTGGATTCCTCACCCCAATCGTCGTGGGGTTAACCGTCACTAAGGCAGAAAACTGCAGTTGTAGCGAAGACGGTGACCAACTGCAATCTTTGGCAGAAAATACTCCACTAACTTTTCCTACTTTTCAACACAAACTCACCAACTTTCAAGCTGCAGCGTTATACTTGAAACAACAAATTGTCTCCAATAACAGTAGTCTAACAAACAAAACTTGTACAAAGTCGTGTCGCGTCAAGGATGCTCCTACCTTGACGTATTTCCACGTCAACGTCGGCGTCACACCATTAAAACTTAACAAATTTTGTGTAACTGAGCCTTGGCTCTATGTGATGTGATACTAGTGTTGCGTCGCGAAAGATGTCGATATAAAAAGTTGTTTAGTGAGCTTAAAATTACATATTAACCAGTTTGTGATTTCATCTACATGACAAAATGGTCTATTTCCATAAGGGCAATCATCATCATCATCATTTCAGCCGAAAGACGTCCATACTCTACTGCATAACATAGGTCTCCCCCAAGTGTCACCAGATTGATTGGTACCGTGCGCCTTTACCAGGTCATCGGTCCACCTAGTGGGAGGCCTTCCGACGCAACGTCTTCCGGTTTGCGGTCGCCACTCCAGAACTTTTCGGCCCCATCGTCCGTCCGTTCTGCGAGCAATGTGCCAGCATAAAGAAAATACTTGGCAATAATCACCACGCTTACCTAAAGCTCAATGGACACGAAACCAGCAGAGTTGCCACAACTCGAGTGATCACTATCCTTTCTTTACTGCAGCTATCATGTTATAGTAAAGAAAGTTTTGAATAAGAACGTAGATAACAGAGTAGGGGAATAAATCATGAAATGATTCAGAATCAGAATCAGAATGCTTTATTTGTAAACATAGGTCAAATTACAAATTACAGGATCATTCCCACTAGTTCTACTACACAGTCCTACGGTAGAACACTAGTTCTACGATTTCAGGTGGTACAAAATCGTAGGACTAGTGGGAACAAAAAGTCCCATTAGTTCTACTGTTCTATTACACAATTTTACTGCAGAACTAATGAGAATTTTTGATCCCACTAGTCCTACGATATAACGTGTTACAAAAACGAAGAACTAAGTAGTAGGATCAACATTTCCCATTAGTTCTTCTACCTGTTCTAACAAACAGTTTACGGCAGAACTAAAGAGAATGAGTCATGTTACAGATAGGTAGATCCTCTATGTTTTGCGCAGCGGCGTACAAAAAATCAATTTAACTATTGAGATATCTTAACAGTGGTAGAATTATATCAATATGTCAACTTTGACATTGATAATGAAATCAATATTAAGTAATAGGTATGTCAATATTAATTGGGGATATAATGATATAATCAATTTCACTAATTGACGGGCGTTTGAAGGAAACGGCTAGTAAATGCTGAGGCTGAGATTCACAGACCGCACTTTGACTTTACTTTGATGGAAAAGTCTACTTTCACCCAAAAATATATTTCTCAGTTCTGTCAAGCTCTTCTTTACTTTCCAAAAATTATACTTTGCTTAGTAAAGGCTAAGTAGTCGAAAATCATGACTTTGGCCTCAAAGTAAACTTTGCATTACTATGCGTTTAAATAATGTAGTCATTCTTGTCAAACTAATTTCCTAGAAAATAAACACATTTTATTATGGTTGGGTTATAGCTCGAAACGTCATGTCGATTTGAGTGACATTTTTATTATTGTTTGAGTTGCTTCGAGTCGTTGGTTTACTTTTACATTTTCTGATATTTCTAATAATCTTCCCGACCCTGGCTTGTTATTACGGACTTGATACTGCTACCTGACTGACAATTGTTGCGAATACTACCCGGTTACCGATCCTGCCTTTGTTATCTACCCTCGCCTGTTTACGGACCCCGACTGCGCAAGAATGGAGAAAAAGAAGCCGCCGCACACCGAGTACGAAAAGAATTTGTTAATAGCGTTGGTACAACCACATGTCTCGGTGCTAGACAGTAGAAGGACGGACGGCGTTACTATAAAGAAGAAGTTTGAGGCTTGGGAGAAGCTAACAGTTGATTTCAATAGCTCTCCTAATATAACTCAACCTGTAAGTGTTTAAATATATTTTTCTTTAGTGTGTGTGTGTGTTGCCAGTGATTACATACGGGACCGAGACGTGGTCGCCCACAATGGGCCTTATCAAAAGGCTTAAAGTCACCCAAAGGGCAATGGAGAGGGCTATGCTCGGAGTTTCCTTGCGTGATCGAATCAGAAATGAAGACATCCGCAAGAGAACCAAGGTCACCGACGTAGCCCGAAAAATTGCCACACTTAAGTGGCAGTGGGCAGGTCACATTGCTCGCAGAACGGATGGCCGATGGGGCCGAAAAGTTCTGGAGTGGCGACCGCGAACCGGAAGACGATGCCTTGGAAGACCTTCCACTAGGTGCAGTCAATTGCTGCTATAATATTGTTCAGTCCATGACGGGTAGGACTTCTGCCCAGTTGTTCAAATTGGTTTTTTATAATTTGTACTTGTTCTCTTTTTGGAAAATATATGTACCTAGGTAAAAGTTTTGCTAATGCCAAAGATACTTGGGCTATAATCCTACAAACTGCCGGCTGGCTTACGCTGATGATATCACCACACACAGTCTGAAAACAAGAAAAAGAGAGACATTGATATTTTTACAGTAATAATATAGTGTTTATTTGATAGTCTTTGTGTGTCAGTTAAATAGCTAGGTAGAAAAGTACTTGTATTGCCAACATAATAGATAATCCTTTCACTGAACTAACTAACAAGTAAAATCGGAAAAATAATAGAGGATTTTATAAAAGATAGATAAAACAAAGAGGATTTTATGAAAGATAAAACAATTAGTTACCTGGTAGCTCCCAGTAGCATAAAATCGTAAAGCTATCAATAATTTTATTCTTGCTGTTAGTGGAAGTCCCCTGTTACCAACAGATGAGTGGATGGCTCCTTCAATTAGAGGTAGGATAACATTTTGTACAGTGTGCTTGGTGAACCGATATCTGCTCTTGAACTCATCATCTCCATAGTGATCAAACGGATCTTGATTGTACATATTTCTAAAATACACTCGGGGTTTGGAGAGTCTTCGCGCACGATTATCAGCTGCATCGACCGCAGCTCCAATATTTTCAATTTGATTAAAAAATTGGTCAATCCTTTCAACGTTACTCATATCGAGCAGCAGGTCAAAATATTGCTTTTAGTAAACAGGTGAGGTGGCGTCAATGTTCAAAAGTAATGGATGGCGTCAATGTTCAAAAGTAATGCGTAGATTGAATCTAGTAAGTAAATAAATATTGTATTGTTTATAAGCAACAAACAGAATATCAACCACCACACGTCAACGATGTTTCGTTTCATTACATGTTTTTTTCCAAACACCTTTACTTTTGATATAAAATGATAATATTATTATGCGTGTAACGTACAGTCACACGTCTTTTCCTATACTTTACTTTGGAGCCGTACTTTTCTTAGGAAAGTCAAGCAACTGTCTCTGAAATTGAATAAATAGAAAGTATACTTCGGTAATACAAAGCTTACTTTGTGAAGACTCCTTTGCTGTAAAGTAAAGTCAGGACTGTGAATCTGGGCCTGAGATGGCGAAGTATAGAAAAAGAAGACATGAAAATGATGTTAATATGATGTTATTGGCATAAGGTTAGTGCAATGAGGGATTTTCTTTTTCAACTCTTCCCTAGTCGCTGGATAGATGGCGTTGGTCTGACTACGTTACTACAAGGAACAGAACATCACATAATTTCACTTGGACCTAATGGTTGTATTTGGAAGCTTATGCAAACGAAAGTGTCAGTCAACGAGCGTATGTGACTTGTGTTTTTTCAAGCGTTTGGGCTTTGGCACCTAGTAACGTGCCAAAGCCCAAACGCTTGAAGTCGGATCAACGCCATCTATCGAGTTCATGGAAACTATTTTTTTTTTTAATTCTCAAAAAGGCTCAATTCCTAATCCTATACAATTAACCTTTGTATCATCACCTATCTAAACCTTTTCAGTTTTTAGGTAGTCAGTGTCAGTGGCCCAAAGAGTCTGACAACCAGTCAAGGGGTCTCCAGTCATATTACCAATACCTAGTATTTTACATCGAGCCTGCCTATCTAACCTCCACAGCCCAGTTAGTACTGGGTAATACGATACCCCCTGGTAAGATTGGTTGCCAGACTTTCGGCTCATGATTACCTGGACCAACAAGTAATATACTTGTATATCGATGATTAAACTAGACACTGAAGTTGTTCCAACTCGCTCTTCTTTCATTCTCTGTTACATGGTGCCTTAAGAGCGCGTATTCCAAAAGTTGGCAACGTCGCAAATAGCTGTCAAATATTTACATGTTTAATTAATTTGGCAATTTTACTGTATGAAAATAAGAAATAGTGCTCTGTAGTGCACTCAAAAATTGAATATGAATTGCTATTAAAACCCTCAATTTGATGTTGTAAACGTTTCAGGTGTAAAAAAGGCATTTGGCAAGTTCCCAAATACTTTTTTACATCTAAAACTATGTATTCGGTATTACGATATTAATTATTGCATTTCCTAATCAATTTTTTAGTCCACTACAGAGCCATATTTCTTATTTTCACACAGTAACATTGTCAAATTAATTAACACATGTAAATATTTGACAGCTATTTGCGACGTTGCCAACTTTTGGGATACGCGCTCTTAAATTCAATAAAAAGAACTTATGAAATCAAACACCTACGAAATTGCTATTAGATTTTTCTGTTTTTTTTTTTTAACCCCCGAAGCAAAAACTACGGAGTGTTACAAGTTTGACGTGTCTGTGTGTGTGTGTGGCTGTCTGTGACATCGTAGCATCCGAACGGATGAACCGATTTTGATTTTGTTTTTTTTTTTTGTTTGAAAGGTGAATTATTAGTCGGGAGTGTTCTTAGCTACGTTTGATGAAAATCGGTCCAAGATGGCCGCCGCCACAAAATAGCGAATTACATATTTATTCAACAACTCCCTAAATATTATCAAATGAAAGGGCTTGACTAGTACAATACTGAAACAATATTGAGTGAGTTAAAAGAATAAGAAATAATAACTAAAGAAATGAGATGAGGAAAGTGGAGTGATGACTGGTTCCTATGACCTAACGATATTGAATTATTTTCTATTTAACTTTTATTAAACTATGTGTCGGAGGTCTTTAAATTTTACTTGTTAAATAAAGTATCAATGAACACAAAAACAAGCATCTCTTGGTAATCAGTACCGATCACGGAAGTAGATGGCGTGTCCCTAATACCAGCCAAAATATTGTTAATAATTTACCAACTTTGCGACGTTAAACGTTACTTGCAACTTGGAAACTTAAAGGTTTATTCTAATTTAAGAATTATCGCAACGTGGATCCTTTTAGGGGGTGAGCAGATGTCTATAGGTATTGTTTTGAATGATTGAGGTAAGAGGGGAACACAACAACATCGACAGTGCATACTTTTGGCAAAAAAAAAAAAAACATTGTTGAAGTATCTACTACTTATGTCAAGTATCGTAGCAGGTGGCGTTCTGTAGTTAGGTAGAAACTACAGAACGCCACCTGCATTCTCATCTCTTCATCATCATCATCATCATCATTTCAGCCGAAAGACGTCCCCTGCTGAATATAGGTCTCCTCCAAGTGTCGCCACATTGACCGGTCCCGAGTCTTCCAACGCATCGTATATCGGTTTGCGGTCGCCACTCCAAAACTTTTCGACCCCATCGGCCATCCATTCTGCGAGTAATGTGCTCTACCCACTGCCACTTAAGTTTCTACCTTTATGTGAAAAATACCATTTTCTCATGGAAATAGGTAGAAACTACTCACTATATACTATGTGTAGATAAAACTTGATAGATGTACCTTTCTATAAAACTTTTATTTTTACTAACAAATCAAACAAAAACATTGTCAAAATTACATCACCCATTCTAACTTCAAAACATTCCTATGATCTTTCACCCAATTCAGCACGAAGTCACTTATATTTTAATTCACAACAAACCCAGTGGATGGTAAACATTAATAATGTACATATATCAAAGACCCCATAAAAAGGACATAACGCCACATTACCAATGAACACGTGCACTCTTATATAACAGACATCTCTTCGAGCAAAAAAATGACAACTTCAAAGAAAGGGGAGACCAATAAAATCATCATTATGAGTATATATTTTCATCTGTCTGTTACGGAATAGATAGTAAATGGAGTTATAAGATGCAAATTTAAATGCTATGAAAAATATTTAGTTTTAATACCGCTAGACAACCGGTAACCGGCAACCGGTATTAAAACTAAATATTTTTCATAGCATTTAATGCCATGGATTTCCGCAAAGTAACGCCTGATTCCATAACTTATCTTAGATGCAAATTTTCCAAATTATTTCACGTAACAACATCGCGCCTGTAAACTCCGACGGGTTTGGCAGAGATATATTTCTCAGTTGTTTTTATTTAGTTTCGTGTAATACGAGTTATCCTAGTACCATTAAATGATTTATGTGTAGTGGACGTCTTTCGGCTGAAATCATCATCATTTCAGCCGAAAGACGTCCACTGCGGAAACTGAAAATCATCACGGCGTCATGACGAATTTCGGTGTGATAAAAATAACATACACTATTGTTGAAACTTTGCAGTGAACTGTTTTATTCTTTCCCGGTTTTTCACTACACTTAAAAACCCGTCGTTTTTCTTTTTTACAGTGAAATTGCAATGTTCACTAGAAAGCATGGAAAATGGTCTATTTTCCATAAACTTTTGTTGAAAAGCAGCTCATTTCGCGAAAATTCATAACCGACTATGCGGAGTTGCTATATGTATTTCAATGAATATACTGATTTATCAGTTAAGAGTCGCTACAAAATTATTAAAGTGCTGCGAGAGATTAAACAAAATCAAAATCAAAGCATTTATTTCAAGTAGGCCAATTTCAGGCACTTTTGAACTGTCGAAACAAAGATGAAAATTAAATATAGCTACAGTCCCAGTCACAAGACATCCTAAACCTAAAGATCCCTACATTTCCAGTCACATGCCAAAAGATTCTTGCACCGTTGATTACCCAAAGAGCTTCGACAGCTGTCACGCGCTATTTACTCGTTCATCGCTCCATATGCTAACTACTCCATGTTTCCCTCACATAGAGGGCCCACTGTAGCCAGGGTAACGCAGGGTAACTTCAGGGTACGTGACGGGTACGTGGCTACAATAACGGTTGATAAGGAAAAATATCACCAAATTTGAGTGATGACGCAAGCACAATATAATGGCTCTAACGAGGCCGCTTGATACAATTTGACTGTACAATTGAGAGCAGAAAAAGTGTACAGTTTGGAGTTTACAAGTTGAAAAAGTGAATTAATAATATAGTTGTGGAGCGTGTAAAGGTGTCTTTTTATATTTAAATTGCTGTTTTTATTAATTCACAAAAAAAAACAGGGCGTTCAGGAAGGCTTTGTAAAAAATATTAGGTGTTAGAAAAGGGCAACAGTAACTTTAAACCTTGAAAGTTTTAAGTTAAAAACTAATCAACGGCCTATTGACCTGACGGCCGTGAAAAAGAGGGTAATGCTTTCTATTCCTTATTATCGACCATCAACCAACAGTCATAAAAATAACCACCAAAATTAAATCTCACTTTTTACATTTAATTCCCCACCGTCGCCATTTCCCTGTCCCGAGCCACAAAGCTCTTAATGTAAATCTAATAACGATTGTATCATAGTATTCAGTACCAACTTGTTTTTCTACAACAGATACCCCCAGCATCCCTTCCTACTAAACAACTCTGACTTTTAATCAACAATTATGTACGGTCGTGTTTTTTTATTACAGATAAAGTGGTGCTTTATTTTGCTAAGTTGTTTAGATTTAAGACCTATGATGCGAGATTAAAGAATGAAAGAATAGACTATGAAATGATTGCAAAACAGACTTTTGTAGTTTTAAGATTTTTAGTTTAAGTTAATTCAAAAGCCCTGATTGATGGTAAAACAATTTGTAACATTGAGAATATGGGCTAGAACTACGATAGTGTGACAGGCTTTTTCAACGACCTATTTTGACTAAATTATAGCCATAACAAACAGCTAAAAATACTCCTCAAATGAAGAATAAACTAATTTAACAATCCCTCTAAAATTAATTAGCAAACTAATAAAGACTTCATCGTCCCGGAAAATCAAACAGCCAGTAAGAAATTCGACGCAAAACGGAAAATATTCAACGTAAGAATAAAAATAAAATTACGAAAGATAAAAACCTTTTCAGCCAACATAGGGCGATGGTACAGGGGTCGTTAAATATTTCTTTATATTATCTCGTAAAACGGAAGCCTTGTGTGTGCGTATATCCCCGTATTATGCGAAACTCGGAGAGATACCAATAAGTTGATTTTAGCTAGCTTACTCGCGAACATAATTTTGTTTGGATGCTATAAAATATACATCCTGTCTGTTTTAGGGTTCAGTTTAAAATAACGGTGAGTTAAACTAAACGGTTAGAGATTGACGTTGCAATCTTTGCAGGTTTTCCAATATTTGTTTTAAAATGTTTCTCTGAATAGTTAAGCTAAGACTACTAGCTTCTTTAGACAAAATTCAAGACGGTCAACATTAATGGAAAAGCTGATTTAACTATATACCGTTTAGGATCAAATAATTACGTATTTAAAATGCTTTCAGAATAAAAACATATGTCCATTTAATTGGAGTTAGTAAAACAGAAATTGAAAAATAAACTTTCAATTTATTCTAACAAGCATTTTTATCTCATTCTAAAAACCAAAGCAAACACAAATAACATTCTTCATACATTTCTATTATTCTTTAAAAATATAACACGGATTTCCCGCAACGGCTTTCATTTCGCGCTTGCCAACAATTTTTATGATTTCACGTTGAAAGTGTACAAAGCGGGATCCATTAGACATAGCGAGCGACTTCGAGCGACTTCCATCGACTTTCACAATACATCGTTATGCCGTTATTAGTATGTTACAGCCTGTATACGATGTTTTTATTATCACCCTGTATACACGCTAATCGGGGAAAGAAAATGTTTGCATTTTAGGATGTTTAAATTGGTTTATTTTCTGTTTATATGTTGCTGATTTGATTTCAGAAAGTTCTTTGTGTTTTGCAGGGTATGCAGGATCAATTTCAGCCTCTAGAGACATTTTAGTAAGTTTGTCTCTGAAACAGCAATACTCACAGACACAACCACATAATAAATAAAATTATGTCAATACTTTGAGGCAAAAAATAAAGTTGTGCAAGGACCTTTTGGCGCGTGGCTTTAATCGGAACTAACGCCTCAATCTTGATTTTTTTAAATAATATTTTTAAAATCATCTTCATAAATGATTACCAACAGCGCTCTCGTTATAAATCATCATCTGCCAAGCCTTTTCCCAACTGCGTTGGGGTCGGCTTCCAGTCTAACCGGATGCAGCTGAATACCTGTATTTTACATAGAGCGACTGCCTATCTGACCTCCACAACCCAGTTAATACTGGAAATACGATGCAACTTAGTGAGACTGGTTTCAGACTTGTTGGGTCACTGACCTGTAACGACTGTCAAAGATGAACAAATGATAGCCGGGACCAACAGCTTAACGTGCTTTCCGAGGCACGGAGGAAACCCGGTATGTATGGTGGTCACCCATCCACAGACCAACCTAGGCAAGCACGGCTTAACCTAAAGATCAAACCGAGCAGTTGTTATTCATAGGCTCCGAGCTCCTCGCTCTCATTATAAATGTTATACAAATCTCCAAAAAAATTATAGTGTAGTACAGCAGTACTTTATGCGCATTAAATACTAATAGGTTTGGAGCCATATCTATAATCGGTAATTAAAGTAAGAACAGGCAAACAGACATTAATTTTTAAATACAAGTACGTACAGATGGAGAAAAACCATGGCATACAACTAGGAATCGTATAGTAAATGATAAAGGAGAATGGAAGAAAAAAAACACGGTTGACAAAGGAGAATGGAAGAAAAAAAAGCGGCCAAGTGCGAGTCGGACTCGCCCATGAAGGGTTCCGTATCAAAATTGTGTAGGTAAATTGCGGTTCACGATTTATGACGTATTAAAAAAAAAACTACTTACTAGAACCCGTTCAAACCAATTTCCGGTGGAAGTTTACATGGTAATGTACATCATATATTTTATTTTAGTTTTATCAGTCTCTTATTTTAGAAGTTACGGGGGGGCACACATTTTACCACTTTCGAAGTGTCTCTCGCGCAAACTATTCAGTTTAGAAAAAAAAAAAATTAGAAACCTGTAAATCATTTTTGAAGACCTATCCATGGATGAACGGGTTTCATGAAAAAAACATGTTGAGTTTCAGTTCTAAGTATGGGTAACCCCCAAAATTGTTTTTTTTTCTATTTTTGTGTAAAAATCTTAATACGGTTCACAGAATACACCTACTTACCAAGTTTCAATAGCATAGTTTAGTTTAGTTCTTATAGTTTCGGAAAAAAGTGGCTGTGACATACCTACGGACGGACAGGCAGAAAGACAGACAGACAGACATACAGACAGACAGACATGACGAATCTATAAGGGTTCCGTTTTTGCCATTTGGCTACGGAACCCTAAAAACATGTTGTACTGACCCCAAGTAACATGGTCTAAGAGCAGAAAGATGTTATTGATGAAACACATTATTTTGTAAAATTAGAAAATAGAAACTGTGACTATACTAGCATTAATATTGTCTCAATGAGATCATCATCGCCACAGTGATCTCAGTGATAAAACGAGCTCACGCCACCTCCTTGCTAGTTAGTCTACCTACTGATAAGAATGTTCGAAGTCATTATTATTTGCTTTATTACTATTACAGTCAATGCTTTGATAAGAACAAATGCCACATGTAGGTGTTTAGGTAGGTAGTGATAGGAATAATCGACGTATAGATAAATAGATAGAGTAATGTAGGTTGGAAGTCACCTATCGTGTAGTAACACGACAAGTAGAAATTTGAAAATCATTCATCATCCATACTCCTACTTTTATTCAATTAATTTAGGGTCTTCTTCTCCCCTTCTTCTTTACTTTTAGTCAACCCATCGTTTCCTTGGTCTCCTCCTACTCTTAAAACCAGCCACATTCTTATTCAAAAGAATTCTCCCAAGATTTTTCTCTTTTCTCCGCATCAAATGCATACCGTGACGACCTGGAAAATATGGAGGTTTTTAACATGGGTTACCTACATAATATCGACAGTAACTACATCGAGGGTCACTGTATCGACAACGTTCCATCGACGGGCTAGTGACTCGACAGTACAATAAATCGACGGTACGCTACATCGACAGTACGCCAAATCGATAATACGCTGTATCGACAGTATACAATATCGATAATAAGTTGTATCGACGCCGACGGTGCACCATTTCGATGGTACCCTGCATCGACTGCCCAACCTGAGCCTAATTTAGACGTCAGCATTTACCAACGCATTTATGAGAGCATCCCAGATAACTTCACTCTTCAATCTTCCCCCAAAATGTACCCAAAGCAGGAGGGTGCAACTGCTGAGCATGGATTTCTGAGTTAAATTCCTAGGTCGTACAAAAAAGACATTAAATTGTACTCTTACGTAACGAGTTCTTAACTTGGATTTTCCCGAGTCATTGTTAGGCATTAGGACACCACACCGGAAGGGGGTCCCCAAGGGACGAAGCCTGCCGGGGCTGTGGAGCTGTTCGAAAAAGATACCGAGCCTTGGAACACAAAGGGCTAAGAAGAAACATGGGCGGGCTTTAGTCAGTAAAAAACTGACACTCGCTTCCCTCCATCCAGACCAGGAGGGATCAGTAAAATTTGATGATCCGAAAGAAAGGCATTAGGACACTAAATTATATACTCAGGTGCGAGAACGTTTATGCTTTGTGTAGAACAAACAGCCCTGACGACAATACCTACCTGGAACAAGCTCGACTTAGATGGAGACTTCACACAATTATTTTAATCAACCCTTTTATCTAAAACAAACATAGCAAACACACCTCCACCCCTGAAGCTAGCCATACACTTTTACAGCCCAACAACCCACCGCTTGATAGTCATACAAAAACACTTTTATTTCGGTCTCTGCCGTTATCCCGTAGCTAAAAAGCGTGATACATGGTAAACGGCCTTAACAGCTATATCGAAATCCAGCTTTGAGTGTGTACCTGGTCGTAATCGGGTGACCGGGTTTGGTTTAAAATGTCGGGAAAAGCGAGTTGCATCTATGAACTTCTGTGTAACTTTGAACCTTTCGCGAAACACGAATAGCGTACGAGTTAAACATAAAATGATAACTGTTATCCATTACATCTACTCTGGTTTGATAATAATATAAATATACACATACGAGCCTATCACGTATCGCGAGTCTGAAAATGTATCCTGTTAAATCCCGTAGTGTCCATAGTAACAGGGTGAAAATCTATATGGATTCAAACTTTTACCGAGGAATTCCAAAAAGAAAAATTCTGTCTGCTGTACCCAAATGGCTTAAACCCGTGCTTGGCTGTCGTATGGTCCTTGCGACCAGTATACCACAAAAAGTAGTTCAGATCACAGGATTTAGATAACGTTGGTATAATGGCAACCAACGAAAGACCTGTTTTCTACACGTCATACCGTGATACGGGATAGTAACGCAAATTTGTCATCTTTTAAATTATTTCAGTAATATTGTGCAATAGGTAACGAGGAACAAGTCGTAACACGATTCTTACTAGTCATGCAAATATACTTGTCTTGAATGAATGCTACTATAGTCCCAAAGATGGTTAAAATACGGCTTTATTTAGTATCTCTAACAACCCAAACATCTGTTGTTTGTGACACTATCATTATGACTTGCTATTTTATTTGATTATCGTAATTGAAATTATGTCGCCTGTTTTTATTTTTCGGACGATATCAGATGTGTTTGTTTATAAAACGTTTGTGGCTTTTTAGTTTATCTTTGTTGTTGTTGATTATCAAATAGCTTACAAATCATGAGATGAAATTTTGTTGGAAATGCAACAACTCATGATTTGTAAAAAATCACCCGTTTAAAATTGTGCAATACACATTACATACGTTTACATATGCATTGAATACGATTTTTTCTTGATTGATTTTTTTGGTCCATTTTATCAATTGTGTCAGTCGCAAGATCACGTAAGAAGTCTTCTGACTTCCTATGAGGCGAATCATTTGTCTTTCTTCGAATAGAACCGTGTTTGCAGTTCCAACGGGTCGGGAAAAATAAAATAACGTAACCTCGAAATAATTTATTTAATCTTTTAACTTTTTGTGGTGTCAATATTTCGTAAAGGTATGCTACTTTAATGTTCTGATGATTTTTCAAACAGGAATTTCAGAATAGTAGCTCGGAGTTTTTTATTTGTTCCCGGTTCATAGCAAAAGATTCACTTTCTACACATTAGCGTTCTTACAGACGAGCGGCACGTTGCCAACGGCAGATAAACTGCAGTTGTCGTCACCTGTCGACGACAGCCGCCGAAGCGTCGACAACTGCAGTCGGCGGCGGCAGCCGACGCCACACATTTACGCAGTATGCCACAACTGCAAGTTTCGCTAACAATTCGACGGCAATCAACGAGCGGCGGCGGCTGCAGTTCATCTGCCGTTGGCAACGTTCCGTGCTCGTCTGTATAAGAACCCTTAGACTCAAACATAGGTAACTGTCGAAATATGGGTATACCTAAACCTACCTCTACCTTGACAGGCGTGATGTTGTTTTGGGTTCTAGTTAATACTTCGTTATTTATTTGTTTTTTTTTTTTTACAAAAAAGACAAACGCAACTAGTTCCACCCTCTACTGTCAACATTCAAATCCGCTAACCTCTCGTGACTGCTACCCCAACAAAGGTCCAGCCGAAATGGGCTCTCACAGTTTTCAGCGCACATTTGAATGTGAACGACTTTATTCAGATAACTACCCGTGATTTTATCTTGCTATATTTCATGCTCAGATTACGTGCTTGCCTCTCTTTGGCATTGTTTTTTCGCCGTCAAAACGCCTGCGCTGAAACGAAATTAATTGGTTCGATATTTGAATGTTACTGGTAATTGGATGGGGATATGCGAGAGGGTGACGTTTCTGTTTTGCAGGTGAAAATATTTCCTGTTGTTAATATAATACAGTACGATCTTTTGCACCACAATTATTATGATGTTTCTTAACCTCCACAAACTAGGTAATAAAAATCTTTTTTGTTTTTAATCATGAAAACAGCATGTGATGATTTCCTGGAAAATGAAGGGACGGTTTTTCAAATTTGATAAGAGAGGATCTTCCATCCAGACGAGTCACACATTATAAAATTATATGATTGTATGCAAACCTAACCATTTGAGGAAACGACGTCATTTTATGTTATGTGGTGTTTGTTTATGCTGGTTACAGCTATAAGAACTGGGAACACCAGTTACTGTGGTTCTCTAGATAAAAATGTGTAAATTATTATCTTCGACGTAAGTATGCAATTTTTAACAAAAGTACCAACGTATGTATTGTACTCATACTTGATGCATGTTATAACCTGTTTTGCGAAATAGTAAATTAATTCCAAATTTCATAAAAGTCAAACAAGATAACAAAATGATCGTCATCGTGCCACGGCTTATTTCTCAAATTTTTATGCACGGTCATCATTGTTCTTAAAATATTCGAGGCTTATTGAACATTCGCATAGCAGTTGTACTAATTATTGCGTATTAGATTGTGCGGTCATTGTTGAAGAGCCTAATAACTAAATACTTGAGCCATCACCACCACCTTCATATTCACGCAAACCTTTACATTCTCACCATCAACAACTGTGTTGGTTGGTTGGCTTCCAGTCTAACCAGATATAGCTGGATACCAGTATTCTAAAGGGTGTGAAACACCTGTGGGAAGGCACTTGTTCTCCCTGTCATTGCGATAATTTTTTAGTTCTGCAATATACCTGGAAACCGTCTAGTTACGGAGATATCTACACTTCTACACTAATATTATAAAGAGGAAAACTTTGTTTGTTTGTTTGTTTGGTTGTAATGAATAGGCTTAAAAACTACTGGACCGTTTTTAAAAATTCTTTCACCATTCGAAAGCTACATTATCCACGAGTAACATAGGATATATTTTATCCCAGTACTCCCACGGGAACGGGAACTATGCGGGTGAAACCGCGGGCCGTCCGCTAGTTGGGGGATAAAGTTCCAACTTTTTGACAAGTTTTTTTTAAGTATTTGTTGTAAGATTTTTACTGTAACACCTCTTCGACCTCCGTACTATTTAATCCATCCATCAGCACTATGTTTTGCGTGCGTTACATCGAGTTCTACCACAAAACATACACACGCAATATTTTTTGCGAAAATTTGCTTAGTTTGATGTACAGAATGCTTGGTTGACGGCTTCGTGATGAGGTTTTTTACACTCTGTTTAAGCAGCGACTGCCTTATCTGATTAGAACAACCAATTTATTAGGTGACACTTTATCTTAAGGCAAGACAGGATATCAGACTTTCAAAAACCTACCAATGATAGCCACCTGCTGTGAACACCTGCTTAACCCGAACAAACCTGTACAATATTATGAAATGTGCACATAAAGGGTGTAAAGAACCTCTTGGCGATGCCGAAAGGCACTTGTTCTCCACGTCATTGCGATTTTATTTTGTTGTAGACCTTACCTGGGACCTTCTAGTTACGGAGATATAGGGGTTCAAAGTTCCAACTTTTTCACAAGTATTCCTTCATGCATTACTTAACATATTAATTACATTTTTAAATATTCATTTATAAAACTAAATTTAAACAATAAAACATTTAAAAATATAAAAAAAACAGTAGCCCACCAGCGCTGGGGACAGGGTCCGAGCTGCCGGTGGTCAGGGCTCTTGAGAGAGGAACCTCCTGATTTCTGAATCAAGCCCTTGATCCAGCTGCCTCCTAAGATGTTGGTCGAGGCTCTTGGCTATTAAGCCATTGGCCGATACGACTATCGGCACAATGGCTGCTGTACTCACACCCCACAACCTCGCGAGCCAGATCTAGAAATTTGTTTTTTTTTTATTTTTTATCTTTTTCCACAAGTTTATTATTAAATACACATTTTTTAATGTAACATTTTCATTTTAAACACCTTCACGACCCCGTACTATTCAATCCATCCATCAGCACGTAATGTTAATCCTGGCGAAAAACGTGACTTTTCACCCCAAAAAAAAAGTAATTTCCCACCAAAAATTTTTGCGTAAATAAAGTTACTTAGTTTGAATGCTTGGTTGACGGCTTCGTGATGAGGTTGTTTACAACCTGTATTCGAGGTGAGTTAGACACTTTTCTCTTGTCACCATAATTAAAAGCTGGTGGGTGTATAATGACCATGCAAGGTACACCCAACAGCATTTAATATACTACATTGTTTTTTTGTAAATCGACTATTCATGCTACTATATTTTTATCATGCATATACTTATTACGCGGAATTCCTAATTACTTCCGTAAAAAGTATCTGATAATACATAAGCATTACTGGCATGATGTGAAAGATGAGATTATGATGTGAAAGTTAAAGCTGAATCTGTGAGTAAGGGGATACCACTGAAAACGACAGACTGTGCAAAAAATTATAATTTCTTATAAGCTAGATTCTGCAATGGCGTCTTTTTGAGATCATTGAAAGACGAGCACACATTGAAATATGGGATATGGTTAAGAGGATATCTTCAATAAAATTGACATCGTAAATAAGATGATGTATGGGCATCGATCCCGGGATGAATCGACTAAAAATAACATTCTGTACCTTTTTTACAACAATCGATAGGATCAAATCCCGAGTGTGACATGCGAATTTTCGAAAATCTGTGAATGCGAATTTGTTTCTCTTTAAAAATAAACGAATGTTTCCTTTGAGTAAAATTTGCTATCTCCAGTATTTCACTCCAGGTGGCATTGACCAATTCCTGTAGATGTATTGCGAACTGACTATCTAATAGGAAGAAAAATATAATGAACTAGCTTTTCTCCGCGGCTTCGCGCTTTGTGGTCGGAAATTGGCTCACGAGAACTTTATAAATATAGTCTGTGCTGTGACAATTGGGGATACTGTAGCTTCCCATGACTGAAAGTTTATTTTACAGTTGACATTACAGATTGCCCCCCCAAACATACAAACTTATAAGCTACCTCTTTTTAATACGAGTATAGATAATTTGGGTGAAAAAACGGCCTTCGGCAAATAGGCTGCAGTTAAACAATCTCATGGTGAATCAGGTTCCATGGCGCCGTTATCTTCACTTATCTCGTTCTACTAAGTGCTCAGCTATCTAATTTACCCTACTATACTAAAATATAAACCGATACTTTCCCCACTATCCTCTAGTTCCGTCCAAAGATTGAAGCAGTCAACATGCCATCGCCGATCAAAATATACAAAATCGACCTCAGCCCACCATCCCGGGCCGCCATGATGATGGCTGAACTACTCAAACTGAACTTTGTGACTCAAAACGTGGATCTAATGGCCGGAGAACACAGGTCACCTGAATACGTAGCGAAAAATCCCATGCACACCGTTCCTCTACTTGAAGATGGCGACTTTCTTCTCGCAGACAGCCACGCAATTATTTTATACCTGGTCACCAAATATGGTTGTGGACAACAATCGAAACTGTACCCTAGCTGCGTGAAATTACGTGCGACAATCCATCAGAGATTGTTCTTCGAGACTTCGAACGTGGCTGGTGCAGCCAGAGAGGTACTGAATGGACTCATGTCTGGTCAAAACGCACCTACTGCGAAACAAATCGAGCTTGTGAACGACGCTTATGGAATTCTGGACAAATACTTGCAGAAGACAAAGTACGTGGCCGCCGACCATTTGACGATAGCTGATGTATCATTAGTAGCTGGTATCTCTTCACTTAATGTGTTGGTGCCCATGGATCAAAAATACACTAAGGTGCACGCATGGTGGAATTTGCTGAAGAAGGAAAATTGGTACAAAAACGCGAATGCACCTGGACTGGCGCAGTATGAAAAGTTAGTGCAATCAAGATTGAAGTGAAATAGTGCTTAGAAATATGAATAAAGATACAAAAGTTTGATAATTGTATTTTTAGTATCTCACAGGTCTGCTGGCTGGATGAAATTTCTTATGAAATAACACAGTTCCTTTATGCTCTTCTATCCTAATGTAACGACCTGTTAAGTAGTTTTGTACAGAACATAAATAAATATTCTAAATAAAATTTGTTGGCAATAACTGATTGGATTTAATAACATGCAAACTCTCTGTACGGTTATATTAATATTTATGAATAAAGTCCATTCACAACTATTTCAAGGTTATGTTTTTTCAACGATCATTTTAACTAATGTCTATAATATTCCAGTCAATTGTATTTAATATAATACATGAACTGTTGTCTTATTACTTTCATAAAATGAATTTGAAAGGCTACTTGACCTATCAAGAAAGTTATACATAATCCTAAGTGAGTACAATTAAATAGATAGAGAGAGAAATAGAGATAAATTAAATAACGGTTAGATATTGGGTCCTTTCCTCTTTTTAATATAATTTAACCCCATTTATGTTAAAGCCATGTACCACAAACAGCATTTGTTGACGATACTTTTCTAATTAAAAAAAAAACATTTTAATTCGAGTATCACAGACTCATATAGAAATCACACAAATTCATACAGTCACATTACATACACATTATTTTCAATTTATAACAATTTCATTTACTAAATTCAAACAAATTAAATACACATTAAAATTACAAAATAAAATAAAAATAGTAATAAAAAATAATCATTATCAATTTAAAAAATTAAATTACATATTATAATCAGGTCAGTCAGTCACATGTCGCATGCAACAGTGGGCGATAATAGAGCAATCAGACCAGAAGAAGAAGACCGCCGTAAATAAATACGTAAACGTAAATTACTTGCAGCAGGTGCATGAATAAAATAAACCATCGAGAAGACGAAGCCATAAGCTGACTGAACCACCCAATGTACAGCTACGTCTCAGTGCCCCAGAAGCTGAAAAACAGTAAAAGCTTTTTGGGTGCGAGGACCTAGCTAGCATTTACGGCTAGAATCTGACTTCTGACGAGAGCTGCTTAAAACCCATGACAACTTCGACGAACCCGCCAACTTCACAATTTGGTCGGAGCTAAGACAATTTTCATAAATGGCACTTCATGTAGGTACGTCCGCACAGATCTTGAGCCGCATGACCTGCAAACTTGATTATCGGTGGAGTCCGTGTAGTAGATTTTAGGCCAAACATTTTTGAACTCTTTGCTATCGACACGCTAATACGAAAAATTACGGATCTTTTATCCAATGTGACTTGCATGCTGCATTCAGACCAGACCGTTGCAGATGCGTTTACTCCCTTGATAGCACCTACGTTTGAACTCGGGGTACTGGGGTACCCAACCCAATTGATCTTCTTCTTCTTCGTCGTGTCGACGATTTCCCTTTTTACCCGACTGCGCGACGCAAAGGAGGCGCGACGCAAAGGAGGGTAATGTGTTTATCAGTCTATGTATGTATGTATGTATGTATGTTTGTTTCTATGTGGCGTTCTAGAGACCAAATGCGTAGGCCGATTTTGATAATTCTTACGTCAATCGATTCGTCTTAACCTTGCGAGTGTCACTAAAGACATGACAGTAATCAAAATTCACCACAGCGACAACCAGACGCCATATTGTCAAAATGAAAAAAAAAAAAGTCGATGAACTATGTTAAGTGGGGTGTCGTTGAATAGGTATTTTAAAATCATTTTTAGGTTCCTTTTATCATTTTTCATTTTAAATAACAGTTTAGGATATATAAAGATTTAAAGTTGTTTAACAAAACAATCATTTTAGCTAATTTTCTTACTTATTGATTTAAGTTTTTATTCGTAACTAAAAAGTATAAAATAAAATAAAATAATTTAAAGAAAAACAAAAAACCCGACTGCGTAAAAACTAATTTTAAAAAATACGTGAAAAAATTAACTTAAATAAAAACTAAAAAGAAAGAAACAAGCCCAGTAGTTTAGAATTCTGTAACAAATCATAAATTCTAATGCAGAACAGTACGACTCACAGTCGGGGCCCATTCAAATTTTACCAATCAAATCTTCCCAAGGGGCCCCCGACTGTGAGTCGTTCTGTTCTGCATTAGAATTTATGATTTGTTACAGAATTCTAAACTACTGGGCTTGTTTCTTTCTTTTTAGTTTTTATTTAAGTTAATTTTTTCACGTATTTTTTAAAATTAGTTTTTACGCAGTCGGGTTTTTTGTTTTTCTTTAAATTATTTGAATTAACTCTAATCGATTTTCTCTCTCTGCCACCTCGACAGAGTTGGTGGAGGCCTCGTAAAGGTCCCTCAGAGTGCAGGTGGAACAACACATAGAGCAGAACAGGAGGTGAGCCATAGATTGCGTAGAGGCATCGCAGTCACTTGGTTTTATCGGAATACTGCACCGACCACGCACCAGACCAGGTTGTATCTGCAGCAGCCCACCTGGTTTTGCAAACGGTTTAGGGTTTGTTATAGCCCACTGTTTAAACAAAATTTAGCCATTAGTCGGCGGCACAAAGCAGCAGAAACACCACTTTGATTCTACCTTTTTATCTTTTCTTATCTTGTTATCTCATTCCATTGTGATTGTTTTATACATACTCGTATAATATACATCTAGATATCAATCGTTGTTATGATACTAGCCTTGCATTTCAGTAAAATAATCGATGAAGTCAACACGCAGCTCACAGTATATAATATAGACGGCAGTACGGGTACCCGCGCCTGAGTCGTCACTGTTAAACTCAAACTAGACTACAGGGCCCAAGATGCAGACCTCATGACCGGAGAACATACGACACCAGAATACTTCCTTATCCGTATTGAGTATGAAATTCCTGCCCTTACCACGTCTCTTTGGATCACTTTTTTTTCTTTTCAGGACTTTCTGTTGATAGTAGGTATTGTTCTTTAATTCATTTTGAATATACTTCCTGTTTTTAAATAATGTTACAGCATTATCTCCAGTTATCTAGCTATATCTACCAGATAACAACAGTTACTGTGATTAGCCTTTAGTTCAGTGCAAACATCGACATAGTCAACATGCCGCTTAAAATATACAAAATGGACGCTAGTCCAGGCGTCCGAGCCGTTCTAATGACGGCTGAGCTTCTCAAACTAAACTACGTCCAACAAGAACTAGATCTTCAAAACGGGGAAAATATGTCACCAGAATACTTGGAGAAAAATCCTCTTCATACCGTCCCTTTCTTGGAAGATGGTGAGTTTACGCTCTGTGATAGCCACGCCATTATTACTTACCTGGCTTCCAAATACGGCGCTGAAAAACAAGACACATTGTATCCTAATGATGTAAATGTAAGAGCGACAATAGATTCCAGGATGTATTTCGACACTTCAGTGCTATTTCCCACCAGCAAGCAATTAGTGAAAGCAATCATAAGTGACGGAGCAGCTGGTCAACAACAAATTAAAGAACTAAATGACGCTTACGGAATAATGGAAAAATACCTGCAGAAAACGAAGTACGTAGCTTGCGACCATTTGACGTTAGCTGATGTATCATGTGTCGCTAGTATCTCCTCTTCGGATGTGTTGGTGCCTGTGGATGATAAATATCCGAAGTTGAACGCATGGTTACGATCACTGGAGAAAGAAGATTGGTACGAAAAAGGGAATCTTTTCGGACTAAATAAGATGAAAGAGTTTTTAAACTCAATAGGAATACAAACTGTGTAAAACTGAAATTAAAAACCATTCCTTGTTCCAAATAAATAGTTTTTAATATAATGTAGTGTATAATGTAAGTGTATTATTTCTTGTTACTTTTCCAATTTTATGAACCATTACCTTATCCCTGACACTCTTTGGTCTGATTTCGACTCACCCAAGTATGAGGATACTGCCAGGAATTAGTAATTTTATAAAGTAGTTATAGATGAGGCAATCCATTCAGCCATACCTGACATACGAGACCTCCGTAACTCGGAAGCTTTTGATCCTTACTGTTGTTTAAACCTTGGATAGTTTTTATGGGTAGCCAGGAGCCTAAAATTCTTCCTTCTAGTCACCCAGTAACTGGGGTATGGAGGTCAGATTGTCAGTCGCTCCATGTAAAATACTAGTAGTCAGCTTAGTCCAGTTGGACTGAACAACACATATACAGCGTATTGTGCTGCTTGAGAGGGTTTCAAAATGGTGTACCGCAAGGGCTACAAACACTCCCTGTGTTTGTAGCCCTTGCTAATCCTCAGATTTGGCGAAAGGTGCGACTTGTTCGGTCCGTCTGCCTGTCAGTGACAGATGGTTTTTCAGCAACTGTGACTAGAACTTCAATTAAGTTTCATCACCTTTAGATCGATTTTAGGACTGCAGAACATTAGTCACCTGAACACTTGGCATAAAATCCCATGTATACCGTACCGTGTAGAAGACTGAAAAAAACCGTTAACTTATGCGTTGTCGACGGATTCCCGATGCGCCTAGTCCATTTTTCTTTTTGCTGTGTTTAAAAAAAAATAACATAAAGGGGATGTGAAGGTTTCGTACTTCTAGAACCCGTTATCCCCTTTGAACCAAATAGTCCGATAGCGCTAGGTTTTGAGGTTGAAAAAATATTAAAGTTGTTTATTTTTCGCATACAGTTTTCGGACCATTTGCCCATCCTATTATAATAATTTGTGTCATTTTAGGTACTTGCATATGGAGAAATTTGGCTATTTGTCTTTTCGACCAATATTAGGCAAAAAGAAAATTTTAGTTGAAATTTTACTTCAATTACAATAACGGAGTAGATACATAGTTACTAAACCCTGTATAATCCACAAAATAAAATTCAAGTTTTTAGAGTTTACGTGTTTTTGATTATTATGGAGGAACAAAACGCAATTCATAATTTGTGTCGTTTTTATCCACACAATCTTATTATTTGAAAAAAAAGTACTTTCTTACTGACCCTATTGTCAGTTTGCACTGGACGAAAATGACACAAACTGGGTTTGCACACTCCGCAGGCTATCCTATATAATTATTTTTAAACATTAAATCAATTTCGTCAGTTTTGATTTGAATAAAAATAATCAACCACAAATCATCAAGTTACTGAAAATGCAATGGTCAGATGTGACACAAAACGCAATAATAAGCTTCATAGGTACGACTGACTGGTACCCACAGGCAAGAAATAAGCAACTTTAGAATTTTTGAAACTTGTGGCTTCAAAATAGCCAAGCGCTATCGGACTATAACCTGACTCTGTCGAGATGCTTCTGTTGCGAATTTGAGTTGGACTTGACGAGACATGTTTCATCTATAGATTCAATTCTTATTTTAAACTTTGTTAACAAAACACTGAAATTCACACAATCACGGGGAACGATAAAGGTAAGTAAAAATAAATATCTACGTAATGTTATATTATTAAAACAGGCCTCAATCAATTCAATATCTCTACATATCTCACTAATTTCTTTAGTGTCCAGTCATTGTATCATCGCTATCGTATATAAACCGTCGCAGTGATCACTGGCATCAGTATCCCACAAACGTCGACACAGTCAACATGACGATCAAGATATACAAAGCCGACTTCAGTCCGCCGGCGCGCGCCGCTGTGTGCGTGGCTGAGCTCCTCAAATTAGACTACACGGCCATAGATGTAAACTTTATGACAGGAGAACACATGACACCAGAATACTTGGAGAAAAATCCGATGCACTCCGTTCCTGTCTTAGAAGATGGCGATTTTGTACTCGCTGATAGCCATGCAATCATCACGTATCTGGTAAACAAATACGGCACAGCTGAACAACGGGAGAAATTGTACCCTAGTGACTTGAAATTACGGGCGACAATCAATCAGAGGATGTTTTTCGAGAGCTCGAACATATTTGCATGTGGCAGGTCGGTATCGCTTGACCTCGTGGCGGGTAAGAAAGCTCCCACTGCCAAGCAAATCGAAGACATGAACGATGCTTACTCAATTTTGGAGAAATATTTGGAGAAGACTAAGTACGTCGCAGGCGACCACTTCACGGTAGCTGACTTATCACTTATTGGTGCTGTGTCTTCCTTTAACTTGTATGTACCTGTAGATGCCAAGTATGTTAAGATACACGCGTGGTGGAATTTACTCAAGGAGGAAGATTGGTACAAAAAGATAAATGAACCCGGAATAGCTCAGATGGAACAGATGATGAAACCATTGTTGGAGGGAGCAAAATAGTGATAGTTCTGAGATTATAAGTATGTATTAGCAATTTCTAATTAATTTTAAATAAATAATTATTGTTTGTACCAAATTACTTTTTTTTTTGTTAGCCAGACCTTCTAACTTCTGAGAAAATGTGTCCTTACTTTTTAAATATTTACTCCGTTAATTCGGAAAGATATCTAGTACCGGTATCACACCTAGGCCAATGGTACCAGTTCCCAAATAAACTGGTGTTTCGAGGCCTGGTTCTGAAGTGTTATTTTGTAATTTGTTTTGTTTTTGACTGTTTTGTTTTGTAAATTAAAATTTTCTAGCTCTTCAGAACGCAGACCCAAGTATATCATAACAACGACAAATACTCACATTATTTAAGCAAACTATTCCCACAGCAGGGATTGCCTTCTCTCGTGAGAGGGAATAGTTTGGGTATCCATCACGCAGTCTTGCGGGTTGGAAAATGACATATATTGTTTCTTGAACATCGTTTCCTCACGATGTTACAACAACAAATTCCTATGGGTTTGACACCAGAATGCTTTCTAGACTAGGATTTCCCTTCTTTTTTTAAAATCTTTTCATTTCAGTCATTAATTCATAACGTGTGATGGTAACACAACTTTAAAAATAAAAACTATGTTACATTGAAACGCTAAAAAACCATAAAACATTAAGAATAAGTTTAAATTAAAGGTAAAAAGGATCCCTTTTAAGATCACTTTCTTGTCCGTCTATCTGTCTGTCCGTCTGTCCGTCTGTCACCACTGATTTTCTCAGGAACGGGTGAACCTAGCAAGTTAAAATTTATACCAGATACTGAGGTCTATAGTCCCAATCAGGTGTATAAAAAAGTCCCGAGTCAACACTACAAAAAGATATGGTCAAAATATTTTCGCAGAAACTTGTGAGTACGAGTACCAAAGGGAGAACGAGCAGAGTTCAAAAGCTTCGTTGATTCTAGGGTACTCAAATCACTTGTCGTGTTTGATGCTTTTCAATTACCAAAGCTCATGGAAATCGCTTAAAAAAAGTATAAATAGTGGTTTTTTGTACTTTTAAGTACAAAGTATAATATAGTAATCTACCATATATTGCTTTTTATAAAATGAAGAATTGATAAATCAATTAAGCGATATTTTCAGTTTGAGAAATAATGAGAGATGATGATAAGATGTGATAAACATAAGCGTAACCTTCACGAATATAATCCTTAGAGGGGTGAGGACATGTTCATCGTACGCCAGATTTTACAATTAGTCGCATTAGTTATTATGAGTTGAAAACGATCTGTTCGCAAAGTCCTAGAGACGAAATCTTCACGACTCGTACGGCGGATTTCCGATAGTTGATTTCATCTCCAGGACTTTAGTCCTGAAATGATGAATGAAATCAACTTGCTAGGTCCACCCGTTCCTGAGAAAATCAGTGGTGACAAACGGACAAACAGACGGACAGACAGATAGACGGACAAGAAAGTGATCTTGTAGTTGTATTCTTATTATTGTTTTAAGGGTTATATTATTAATACGAACAGATTTTCTCCTGTGGACGGCGCTAAGCAACAACTTAATGGATAGAAGTGGCTACCGGCTTGCTAGTTTCAATTGTAAGAACGTCAAGCGATCAGTAGACAGTGTTCGGGAGTTGTGTCGCACCTGTGACCTAATTGCACTGCAAGAAACGTGGTTACTGCCTGAGGAAATAACGTTTCTGGGCACGATCGACAGCGGCTTCGGATACACAGGTACGTCGGCGGTGGACACGTCCGCCGGCATACTGCGTGGGAGGCCGTTTGGCGGCGTCGCGATACTATGGAGAAGCAGTGTTTTTCAACAAGTGTCAGTGTTGCGGTGTGATAATGCCCGTGTTAGTGCATTAAAAGTGATAACAAAAGACAGACCTATGCTTGTGATGAGTATTTACATGCCTACTAATTGTGCGGATAACTTGCCGGACTTTACGGACTGCTTAAGTGCGGTAAGTGCTATTATACACGAACACAATATTGAATCGGTATTTATGTTAGGTGATTACAATGCTGACTTATATGAATTATTTTATACTGAGCTTTCTAGCTTTTGTAGTGAACAATATTGGACATGTATTGACGTTGATATACTCGGTATGGACTCGGGTACATACACATTCCTTAGTGATGCGCATGGTACGTGCAGCTGGTTGGACCATTGCATAGTTACGCAATCAGCTAAACGGTCTGTTACGAACGTTTACGTTAATTATGATACGCTGTGGTCTGATCATTTTCCCCTAATCATAGAGTGTGACTTTAATTTACTTACGCCTAAATTACAGACTAAACTATTATTGAACGATAGCACGATATCGTGGGGCACTAGAAGTAAGGAACAGATCGCGAAGTATACCGCAGAGTGTCATAAGCGTTTAAGGCTGGTCAACTTTCCTACCGAGTGTATTAATTGTGCTGATTTTTACTGCAATGACCCCTGTCACCATCGTATTCTTGATGTGATGTACTCTGACATTGTGTCCGCCCTCCGTGCTGCGTCTTTGGCAGGTCGGGAGGGCTTTGTGAGGAATGGGAGTGGGCCGCGCGTGGTGGGTTGGAATAGGCACGTCGGCGAGGCTCACCGGAAGGCGAGAATAAAGTTTACGGATTGGGTATCGTGCGGGAAACCTAAAGCTGGCCCCATGTATGATGACATGTGTGCCAGCAGGAGACTTTTTAAATCGCAGTTAAAATGGTGTCAAGATAATCAAGCCCAGATTAAAATGGACAGGCTTGCAGTAAAGCACACCAAAGGTGATTTTCGAGGCTTTTGGAAAAGCACGAACAAAGTTAACGCCAAGCCTGGACTTCCGGTGAGTGTCGATGGGGTGAGTGATTGTAAAGGCATTGCTGATATCTTTAAGAGTCAATTTACTGTGCAGTCTCCGTTGGGTCCTGCGTGTGAGGTTTACAATGGCGCGTTACCGGAAGGGATAGTAGGGGTGAGGTTTAGTGCCAAAGATGTGGCTGTAACCCTTAAGAACATGACTAAAGGCAAGAGTCCTGGGCATGATTCCTTATCCATTGAACACCTACTTCACGCTGGCCCACATATAAACAGAGTACTGGCAATGTTCTACTCACTATGCGTGAGCCACTCTTATCTTCCACCGGAGCTTATGAAAACTGTGGTTGTGCCTATAGTTAAAGATAAAACCGGAGACTTAGCTGATAAAGGAAACTATAGGCCCATATCTTTGGCTACAGTTATAGCGAAGGTGTTTGACGGTTTGCTTAATACACAGTTAAGTAATTATATATCTCTGCATGATAATCAGTTTGGATTTAGGCCCCAATTGTCAACGGAAAGTGCTATACTGTGTCTTAAGCATACCGTCAGATACTACAATGACCGTAAAACCCCGATTTATGCGTGTTTTCTCGACTTGTCCAGGGCCTTTGATTTGGTGGCGTATGATCTCTTGTGGGAAAAACTTGAGAGTGTCGGCCTACCATCAGAACTTGTGAACATCCTCAAGTATTGGTATACGCACCAAGTCAACAGTGTCAGGTGGGCGGGGGCAATGTCGGAGCCATATCGATTGCAGTGCGGTGTGAGACAGGGCGGACTGACCTCACCCATGTTGTTCAACCTGTATATGGACGCGCTGATCGTCGCGCTGAGCAGTCAGCATGTCGCCTGTCATGTTGACGACGTGTGTGTCAATAACTTAAGCTATGCAGACGACATGGTGCTGCTGAGTGCGTCGATCTGTGGCCTAAGGAGGTTGATGGCAACGTGTGAGGAGTACGCTGTTAAGCATGGACTTGTTTATAATATTAAGAAGAGTCAGTACATGGTCTTTGAGGCCGGTGGTGCTAGTTGCCCGGACTATGTACCTCCTTTAGGTATTAACAGTGTGCCCTTAGATAGGGTTTATCAGTTTAAATACCTAGGGCATATAGTCACGGCTGACCTCAGGGATCATGCGGACCTAGAACGAGAGCGGAGGGCGTTATCCAAAAGAGCTAATATGCTGGCTCGCAGGTTCGCGCGTTGCTCGGATGGCGTGAAAATAACTCTTTTCCGAGCATATTGCTCGTCCATGTACACCTGCAGCCTGTGGGCAAATTACACGCAAAAGAGCTATAGCACCCTCCGCGTTCAGTTTAACAACGCTTTCAGAGCGGTTTTGGGTCTGTCTCGCTACTGCAGCGCTTCCGGTATGTTCGCGTGGGCACGCACCGACTGCTTCTATGCGACCATGCGAAAGCGCTGCTCGTCTTTTGTGCGCAGAGTGTGGGCCAGCTCCAATACCGTTCTGAGTATGATAGCAAACAGGTTGGACTGTCCTTATGTGCGGCACTGTTGTGACAGACAAGTTACATACAGTGTCGCACGTAAGAGACTACTGTAATTAATTGATTATATGAATTATTTTGAATTTCGATTGTCTTCTAACTGTGTTGATGTGAATTAGAATTATTGATTTATTTTATTTGTATGTGTGTTGATGATGTTTTTTATTTATTTATTTGTGTATGATGTTATTTGTAATATGGGTTATTAACCTGAAATAAATGAATTTGAAATTATGTGGCATACTTAAAATGCAACATCGGCATCGTAAGGAAATTATGTTCTAGAAACAAAATATGTAATTTTCCGACCCGCACTCAGACCGCGTGATAGACACCCAACCTATTCCCTTTCACGAGAGAAGGCATTCCCTGCTGTGGGAACAGTTTGTTTAAACAATGTGAGTATTAGTCGTTGTTACGATATTCTTGGGTCTACGTTCTCCAGGCCTAGGAAAACTCTTAATTTACAAAACACAAAAAAATACAACAAATGACAAAATAAAACTTCAGAACCAGGACTCGAAACACCCGTTTCTTTGGGAACTGGTACCATTGGCCTAGGTGTGATACCGGTACTAGATATCTTTCATAATTAACGGAGTAAATATTTAAAATAGAAGGAAGGGAGGCGGGGGGGGGCTTTTCTCAGGATTCCAAACAAAAAATTGGTAAAAACAATTTTTCTTTAGATACATACATAATTATAATCTCAGAACTATCACTATTTTGCTCCCTCCAACAATGGTTTCATTATCTGTTCCATCTGAGCTATTCCGGGTTCATTTATATTTTTGTACCAATCTTCCTCCTTGAGTAAATTCCACCACGCGTGTATCTTGACATACTTGGCACCTACAGGTACGTACACGTTAAAGGAAGACACAGCACCAACAAGTGATAAGTCAGCTACCGTGAAGTGGTCGCCTGCCACGTACTTAGTCTTCTCCAAATATTTCTCCAAAATTGAGTAAGCATCGTTCATGTCTTCGATTTGCTTGGCAGTGGGAGCTTTCTTACCCGCCAAGAGGTCAAGCGATACCGAACTGCCACATGCAAATATGTTCGAGCTCTCGAAAAACATCCTCTGATTTATGGTCGCCCGTAATTTCAAGTCACTAGGGTACAATTTCTCCCGTTGTTCAGCGGTGCCGTATTTGTTTACCAGATACGTGATGATTGCATGGCTATCAGCGAGTACAAAATCGCCATCTTCTAAGACAGGAATGGAGTGCATGGGATTTTTGTCCAAGTATTCTGGTGTCATGTGTTCTCCTGTCATAAAGTTTATATCTATGGCCGTGTAGTCTAATTTGAGGAGCTCAGCTACGCACACAGCGGCGCGCGCCGGCGGACTGAAGTCGGCTTTGTATATCTTGATCGTCATGTTGACTGTGTCGACGTTTGTAAGATACTGATGCCAGTGGTCACTGCGACGGTTTATATACAGTAGCGATAACACGATGACTGGGCACTAAAGAAACAAGTGAGATATGTAGAGATATTGAATTGATTAAGGCCCGTTATAATATGACATATATAATTTGTTTTTAATTAGACTTTCTATATTTCTTTTAAGTATTGTTCTCGAATCATTTGTTCTTATATTTAAGTCCCGACGCAAAAATGACGGGGTGTTTTAACTTTT
Organism: Xestia ashworthii; assembly: GCA_950022955.1. Classification (NCBI taxonomy): domain Eukaryota; kingdom Metazoa; phylum Arthropoda; class Insecta; order Lepidoptera; family Noctuidae; genus Xestia; species Xestia ashworthii. Next base: position 1,726,177 of record OX465563.1, on the reverse strand, counting down.
TCTTTCTTTTGAAATGTTCTCGTAAATTAGTCGAAAAAAATCTCAATGTATGTGTGTCCTTTTTCTTTGTTTTTAGGATGGGAAATCATCAAATGACTTCTCCCACTCTGGGCGGAGCGGGAGGGAGTGTCAGACTTTTACTGACTAAAACCCATCCATGTTCCTTCCTCGCCCTTTATGTTCCAGGCCGCGGTATCTCTTTCGAATAGGCCCGCAACCCCTGTCCTAAGCGCATTATTGTATCTTAACCGTAGGGCGCTGTACGCTCTATGAGTATAGACTTCCCAAAGGCTGCAGGTGTAAAAAGATGTACAGAAGGCTCTGGAGAGAGTGATTTGTATCTCATTTGTACATCAGGCAAACCTGCGAGCAAATATATTGTTTGCTCTTACGGACAGTGCCCTACGTTCACGTACAATGTCCATGTCAATCTTAAGGTCCTCGGTAATCCGATGACCCAGGTATCTGAACTGTCGTACTCTACCCAACTCATCTCAATACAACTTTATAGGGGGCACGCTAGCGGGACACCTAGTACCAGCCCTAAAAACAACATACTCGCTTTTCCTCACACTATACTTCATGAACACTAAAAACTTGTTTTTTTTTTTGTCTTATCAATACCCTAGGAGGCTAGATTGAGGAGGAAAGTGGAGTGATGACTGGTAGAACCTAAAGAATTATTTTTTATTTAGCTTTTTGATGGATGAAAAACCTGATTATACACCAAAGTACCTGAATCTTTATAACGCAAGAAAATAAAAGAAATTAAATAAAAAGTTAAGGAGTCCCTTCAAAAATCATGTCGGGGGTTTTTTAAAATAGTGTTACTTTATGATATTATCTTCTGCAACCAACAGATATCCAGATAACAATAGTTTTTGCTGTGATAAGCCTCTAGGCTTTGTAGGTTCCCAGACGCTTGTTAACTTTTGTTAAATAATTATCTTATATTACCCCAGATATCAATCAGTCTTGTTATTCAACAAGTTGCCGTTGGAATTTAAAAGCATAACCAGTGCTTTATTTAAACACAGATACAGAATCCTATAACAAAGTTAGACTAAGAGTATAATTACACCCTTTGGAAACTAATTTATTAATTTAATAAAAAATACGATTTTGTACATTTTAAGTTAGTACGGTAAGTTACGAATATTTTACATTTAGGCCCGGTTTGTATTTATTTTTTCCTGTTCTGTTCATAAATTCGGCTTTTCGAGTAAAATTAAAAAGTTGCTAAAGTTATTTTTTATTTTGAGTTCTATTCAAAATCTGGTATCGTACGTACGTTAATCATTTTCCGAATTTTTTACCTTTTTTATTATAATTATTGGTAATACTTTTGTTTTTGTTCAGTTTGTTAGTTTTGGGCAGGATCTGTCCCTGTCTTTTGGTATTTATCTCACGTTTCTCATTTTGAAAAATTTATATGTTTTTGAAAAAATTAAGTGGTGAGTTATTTTTCATATTATGAAGCGACACCATTTGACTTCTGATGAAATGCAGACAGCTGTAAAATGCTGCAATCGCTATGCATGCTGCTGAAACTCTCTTCTCAAACTCTCTTCAGCTTGGAATCCAGTGATCATTAAGTGTACTCCTCAAGTGAAATCGCCTCAATATACGGACACTATTAGTGTAGTGTGGTGTCCTAGTGTGAACCGGCCCTAATTAACTTTTATGAAGATCAAGTGAGGGTAGTTGAATAAACGCCTTCACTTTGCTGTCGCGGTACCTCCAATACTTCAGTCTCCCCGCGACCACGGCTGGTGCAATCCGGTCGAAACGTCGGGATTAAATTAAAGATAAATTCGCGATAAATACCCGTTTTCATATGTTTTATAACACACATATATGTCAGCGAAAAATTGTGAAACCCGTTAGATTTTGATCTGTCAAACAAGATTGTAAACTGTCGAAATATTGTCAACTCAACATACTGTTTACAATATGACGCATTGTTTTTCGGAAATGAATCCAATAATATTATCTCTGTCACCATCATCGGGACTTGGGGTACCCCGACGTTAGGTTAGTTAGGTTCCTTTAAGCCCTGCAGACAGAAATAGGAAAACCGTCCTCCGTCAACTACGTTTTTTAGGCGAATATAAATCATTTTGAGGTTAGGTTACATTAATTGGTTTTTCTCAGGAATGGTGCATTATCTTTTCATGGGAGTAGTACCAGGGGGCAAGGGGGACTCCCCTTCTATCTCCCCCCTCCACAACGTGCGAGATGAGTTCCTTTACACAGGTCAGCGTAACATTGTAAAAACCGTTAGGATGTAATATAACTAGCGAGATTGTAAACTCTCGAAAGATTGTCAAAGGAACATACTGCTTACAATTTCACGCATAATTTTTCGGTAGATTACAACCTATCGAAGTGAAACCGTAATATTGAGAAATGTATGCGATGGAAGTCAACTCGCGCGGTGTGGAGCAGCGGGAGGGAAGGAGGGGTCCCCTTTGCCCCATGGTACAACTCTCATGAAAAGATAAAGTACCATTCCTGAGAAATACCGATTAATTTAACCTAACCTCAAAACACTTTATATTCCCCTAAAAAGCGTAGTCGACGGTACCCCGCTACGCTACTACCCCTATTTCTGCCTGCAGGGTTTAAAGAAACCTAACTAACCTAACGTGGGGGTGCCCCAAGTCCCGATTATGGGGGCAGAGATACTTCCGTCGCATGCATTTCACAATATTACGGTTTCACTTAGATAGATTACAATCTACCGAAAAATAATGCGTTATATTGTAAGCAGTATGCTCAGTTGACAATATTTCGAGAGTTTACAATCTCGCTAGAGAGATTACAATCTACCGAAAAACGAAACGAACGAATTTCTTTTGAAATCGGCAGTACCTTTGTGCTCTAATATGTTAATATATTGTCTTTTCAAGTTTTTTGTGTGTAAATTAATAAATAAATAAACAATAATAATATTAAATATCGCTGAATATTACACACAGCGCCATCTAGTGCCACACTAAGCATCTAGACTTGTGTCTTGGACAGCAGATAGTTGATATACTACATAGATACTTTTTTGATACCACAATGTGATGCTGATATACATACTCACTTGACCTCGTCCACGTCAAAAATCAAACGTATATTGTTGTTCGGCACCACTTATCTCGCTTGTTCATGTCAGGCAGAGGCCACAGTAAAAAGATGAACAGTAGGTTGGCTTCACAGAAACGACCGAAACGCTGACGTACTTAACCGAGTACCCCTTCCTCTACCCGTAAGGATACTTCAAGGTGCGAACAGACTGAGACTGATACCAGTGTATACTGTGTGGCGTTCGTTAAGAAAATAACGCGGCGCGTGTCTCAGTCTGTAGAATTCAAAGCCCTCTGTCGAACATGGAACAGCTACTGAGCTTTTCCATGTTCACCAGTGGGCTTTGAATTCAAGGACACGTCCGAGTCACACTACTGTTTATCTTTTTACTGTGCAAAGGCATCGTATTATTGCCACTAGATATAAACCGTCCCACTCATAACTAGCATCAGTATCTCGTAACCGTCGAGACAGTCAACATGACGATCAAGATATATAAACTAGACGCTAGTCCGCCGGCGCGCGCCGCCGTCTGCTTTGCTGAGTTCCTCAAACTAGACTACACTGCAATAGACGTAAACCTTTTGGCCGGAGAACACATGACACCAGAATACTTGGAGAAAAATCCGATGCACTCCGTTCCTGTCTTAGAAGATGGCGATTTTGTGCTTGCTGACAGCCATGCGATCATCACGTATCTGGTAAACAAATACGGCACGGCTGAACAACGAGAGAAATTGTACCCTAGTTACTTGAAATTACGGGCAACCATCAATCAGAGGATGTTTTTCGAGAGCTCGATCTTATTTGCATCTGGCAGGCCAGTATCGCTTGACCTCTTGGCGGGGAAGAAAGCTCCCAATGCCAAGCAAATCGAAAATATGAACGATGGTTACGAAATTTTGGAGAAATATTTGGAGAAGACTAAGTACGTGGCAGGCGACCACTTCACGGTAGCTGACTTATCACTCGTGGTTGCTGTGTCTTCCTTTAACGTGTACGTACCTGTAGATGACAAGTATGTCAAGATACACGCGTGGTGGAATTTATTCAAGGAGGAAGATTGGTACAAAAATATTAATGAACCCGGAATAGCTCAGTTGGAAGAGTTTATGAAAACATTGTTAAAGAAAGCAAAATAGTGACAGTTCTGAGATTATACGTATAATTATGTTTAATTTATTTTAAATAAATAATAATTGTTTATTACAAATTACTTTTGTTTTGTTAGCCTGATCTGTCCAACTCCTGGGAAAACGTATCGGTATCACACCCAGGACAATGGTGTTTTGGTCCCGGAGGAGCTCATAGCTAAATAATAACAGCCGCTCGGGTCAATCTTTGCCTAGGTTGATCTGTGAATGGGTGACCGGGTGGTACCGGGGGTCCTCTGTGCCTCGGAAAGCACGTTAAGCTGTTGATCCCGACTGATATTTGTCCATCTTTGACAGTCGTAACAGGTAGTCAGTGGCCCAAAAAGTCGGACAACCAATCGTCGTGGTGACGTAATACCTAGTATTAACTGGGCTGTGGAGGTCAGATAGGCAGTCAGTCTATGTAAAATACTGGTAGTCAGCTGCATCTAGTTAGACTGGAAGCCGACCCCAACATAGTTGGGAAAAGGCTGGTCAGATGAGTTGTTGGTCCCGGTTGTCATTTATAAATCTTTGACAGTCGTTACAAATAGTCAGTGGCCCGAAAGTCTGAAAACCAGTGTTAGCAAGGGATACCGTACTACCCAGTACTTACCTACTAACTGGGTTGTGGAGGTCAGATAGGCAGTCGTTCCATGTAAAATACTGGTATTCAGCTGGATGTGATGAGACCGGAAGCTGACCCCAACATAGTTGGGAAAACCCTTAGCAGATAATGCCTCAATGGGGTTGGCCGGTGAAAGCTTAAATCAGATGGCGCTAGCATAGCTTGTTCCCAATCTGACCAATAAGGTCAAGCCATTTTGAAATTTAAAATGACATTACCAGATTTTCTACCAATGACGATGCTTGGAGCAAACTATGCTAGCGCCATTAGTTCCACAGTTGCCATGCCCATTGTCACATCGCATAATTGTTGCGAAATTCTAATTGCCGAAAAATAAGTACCTGTTCGAGTCAAGTTTATTTTTTAAAGCCGGTTAGATGTTAAAAGTAGCGCCAAGGTCACTTTGGCATATTGTGTCGGCGTTCAAGTGTAAGGTCGAGACTATGTACCAACAAACGAAGCGGTCTATGTGCTCAATTTTACATAAATAAACGTTTGACTGTTGTTATCGAGATTTCGTCGTCAATTTTTTCGGAGGGTGAGGCAGAGGTATACCTTTAATACACTTATCTTCACCAGTTATTTTTTAGTCGCATGTAAAAGGTAGCCGCCATCTTTAAGTCACACAAAAAATGGAGCCACGCGGCACCACGGATAAATATTAACATTAATATGAATAAATAAATATCGCTGGACATTACACACAGCGCCATCTAGTGCCACACTAAGCAAGGCTTGTGTCGTGGACACCAGATAGCTGATATACTACATATATATACTTTTTGTTTGTAAATACATACTTACATAATAAACATCCATGACTCGGAAACAATTGTCCATGCTCATCACACAAACATTTGCTCCTACCGGGATTTGAACCCAGGACCCTAAGAACATAGGGCACGCCACGATAGTGGCGGTAAGTCCCCTCTTTGAGGAGTGGCTGGAGAGGCGCCACGGCGCGGCGTCCTCACCTTCCGCCTGACGCAGGTTCTCACTGGACACGGATGTTTCGGGAGGTACCTGCACCGAATCGGGCGGGAGGAAACCCGGGTGTTTCCACTGCGAGGATCGACCGGAGGACACGGTGGAGCACACGGTGGAAGTCTGCCCTGCGCGGGCGGAGCACCGCCGTGTCCTCGTAGCGGCAATCGGCGGCGGCGACCTCTCGCGTCCGGCCCTGGTTCAAAATCAAAATCAATCAAAATCAAAGCATTTATTTCAAGTAGGCCAGTTACAGGCACTTTTGAATTGTCGAAACAAAAATGAACATTTAAAGTAGCTACAGTCCCAGTCACAAGACATAAAAACTGTGAAAGTATTGTAGTTGCCCATTCCCTATCGTAGATCTCTATGGAGAAGAACGGGCAAAAAACTCCATGGACACTCTTTTAAATCAAAATATTGTTACAAAATCTTGGTTACATCATTCATGTTGAGATGGTATATTATGTGAGAACAATGTAGCAAGATGTGCACGTTAAAAGTGTCCATAGCAAAACAAAAAGAAAATACAACTCAAAAACAAAATAATTCAAATAAACCATGGCGACTAAGAGATGACCAGTCACAACTGACAGCGCCCGTTCACGAACATGACGCATGGATCAGCACCATTCAGCTCAACCATTTTGAAGGGAACTAAATAGTCCGACACACGCGCCACCATCAGCGAGATATTTGAGAGAGCATGACATACTCTCAACCGCCAGGGCACATTCAAGTCAATCCATGGTCCGGAGCGAGACGGAATGGGAAGCCGTCACCTCCTTCTGCGAAGCACTCATGCTAGCGAAGTAGGTGGCGGAACGAGAGAGGGAGAGAGCCTCTCTTCCCAGCCGCCGCAGGAGACGCACCGGACGTCGGGGGCCACGTGGTGGCTACCGGCCACCGTAGATGCGGGCTTGTGGACGGTTAGCTATGGGCTAGCTAGCCGTCCGTCCGTCTAATGACGACAGGCCGTGTCGACGGCGCGTTCGTGTTCCACGCGTGCCTCAAAGAGATGTCAGCATAAGGGAAGGTGCCCGCTAGGGCCGAAGCCTGCCGGAGTTGCGGGCCTGTTCGAAAGAGATACCGCGGCTCCGGAACATAAAGGGCGAGGAAGGAACATGGATGGGTTTTAGTCAGTTAAAGTCTGACACTCCCTCCCGCTCCGCCCAGTGTGGGAGAAGTCATAAAAAAAAGGACCCTGAGAACATAAGGCAGCCTCACTACCGCTACGCCATTTAATGGGTCCTATGTTGTGAGCTGTTATATTTGATTCCAATAATAGGTATGGAAAAAACGCTTGAACGCACGGAAATTTGTTCTAGTTTGTACAAGGTCCGTATAGTAAATAACTCTGGATGCGCGAGCCTATTGCCATAATCTGAACTGAGTGGAGATATTTTGGCACCGTGCTGCTACAGAGCCTGAGCCGTGCTGAGAGACTTGTGAGCGAATCCAGAATTTTGCTCAACAATATACACAAATTATTACAAAATATTCAATTCCATTTGGGAAAAAATCAATTATAAAAAAGCGGCCAAGTGCGAGTCGGACTCGCCCATGAAGGGTTCCATAGCAGCAAGTAACATAATATAAAAGTTCTTGTAGTTCGTTGAAACTATGTTTTTTTTATTTTTTTTATAATTGAGTTGATTGAATGAAAGGTAAATTGCAGTTTACGATCTATGACGTATAAAAAAAACTACTTACTAGATCTCGTTCAAACCAAATTTCGGTGGATGTTTACATGGTAATGTCCATTATACATTTTTTTTAGTTATAATCATACACACGACTTTCTTTTTTATATAGAAAGAAAGTCGTGTTAGTTACACTATTTATAACTCAAGAACGGCTGAACCGATTAGGCTGAAAATTGGTGGAGAGGTAGCTTAGAACCGGGAGACGGACATAGGATACTTATTTTGTTTTTTGTTTTTTTAATTTCTGCAGGTAAGCTCCTCCTAATTTATGATAGCCTGGTACTTCGAGACAAATCTATATATAGATATATAAAAGAAGATGGTATTTCAATCACATGTTTGATCTGAGATAATATTAAACAGTAAGTACCTACCTACTTGGATACCCGGAATATAAAAAATATGTAAATAAACTACTCCTTGAACTTCTGCTAGCCTAGTACATTTTGATGGGCTATCAATGTATTATTTAAAATACGGATCACCGGATGAGTAAAATAACTATCGATAATAATGAATGAACCCTTCTCTATTTGTAATCATGGTTGCGCTCCGAGGAATGATTTAGTTGCGCTTAGATGGTTGCGCTCAGAAATGGGTGCGCTCTGAGGAATACCTCATTATTTCAAACGAAGTTTAAACTACCACAAAAAGAGTTGCTAATTTAGCTCATACAGTCCCTTTATGAAAATATATGTATCTTCAAAACGGAGGGTTTCCTGACACTGACTGGTATTTATATACTTGAATTATGTTTATTTGTTATAACAGTATTTCAAATCAAATAAGTACTAAAAAGAATATACGGAAACCAAACGGAAACAATATAAATATGACTTACTTACGATAGATGTTTACGGCTAAAATATTTTTCATGTAAGTACCTTTTACTGATATTGTTTAGTAGTGATTAAGCAGTGCTGTTTTGGCGAATGTGAGTACCAATACCAAAGACCAATACAGACCATGTCTGGTTTAATGGTACAAAATAAACATACCTGTATTGAGACTATGTATAAATAAATAAATTATAATAGATACAGTCATAGGCAGAGGAGGTTATAAGTTTGTAAATGAATGTAAAACCTGTTTTAAAAATCATCTGACTAGTCAAAACTAGATTTGATACCTATATTATTTTTGCAATAAAAAGACTGTTGTTTGATCAGACTAAAATAACATTGTTATGGGTACCGTACCTTTATCAAATTGACCTTCATATTCGCCATCGCCATATCTTTGAATAATTCAAACTGTGTGTGTATCAATGTCTCAAGGTCAAGCGTGTCTTATGAGTCATACCTATGACCGAAGCGACCGATGATACCAAGAAGTGAATCGTTTAGCTGATTAAACTATTTCGGTGATGTTCGTGTGCAACTCGGTCCAAATTGAAGCAGGTTCGGACATGTTCGGTCTGGTTGTGTTACGTTATGTTACGTATACGTTCATTATGTACATTCAGTCAAGATTAGCCAAAAAAATGTGATGTTTTGTCGGATGATTCGGTTATAATAATTTGGTACATACTGTTTTTGTAATATGTATTGTTTTTGTTACAAGAATATTAGTCTGCATCATCTCACTGTCGGGTTAGCCAAAAGTGGATATTTTTAGTTGATGACCAGGAAGTTAAGGAGTCAAGTAATAAACAACAATAACGTTAGCTGTACTTACACAATAATTTTAATTGAATTGAAAAAAAAATACAATGATTTAATCTTAACACACTTTCACAGTTTAACTACTTCTTAATTGCTTTGATAAAACCTTCGTACTGAACCAGTCCAGGTGCGTTTTGCTTCTTGTACCAATCTTCCTCTTTCAGCATATTCCACCATGCATGCACCTTGGTGTACTTGCCATCCACAGGAACCATCGTATCAGCAGAGGAGATAGCAGCAACCAGTGACACATCAGCTACGGTAAGATGATCGCCTGCCACGAACTTTGTCTTCTCCAAGTACTTGTCCAAAATTGAGTAAGCATCATTCAAAGCTTCGATTTGTTTCGCAGAAATTGTTTTTTCTCCTGCCATGAGAGCTATCACAATATCCCTGGCTGCAGCAGTAACGTTGGCCGTCTCGAAATACAGTCTCTGATCGACAGTTGCACGTAATTTCAAGTCACTAGGGTATAATTTCGCTTGATATTCACCGCCGTATTTAGAAACCAGGTATGTGATGATGGCGTGACTATCAGCGAGTAGGAAGTCTTCTTCTTCTAACAATGGAACGGTGTGTAGAGGGTTCTTCTCCAAGTATTCTGGCTTCATGTGCTCCCCGGTCATAAGATTAACGTCCTGGGCTTCATAGTTCAGTTTTATCATTTCTGCCGTCATTAGAACGGCGCGGGCGCGGGGACTGAGGTCGAGTTTGTATATTTTGAGAGTCATGGTTACTGGGCCGATGTGCGCGGGGAACTAAAGGCTGTCGCTCACAACAACCGTTTAAATTGAGTAGTGGTTATATCTGTAGCTATAGCGAAGCTGGGAGATAAGATTGCCGGTTTTGTGATAGCAAAACGACCAAGTGAGTGTTTTGGAAAAAATGTAAAGAGTCGTAATAAGTTTTTTTATATTTAGGTTCTATTGATATACGATTGATTTCGTTTTTCAGGGTTCGTTGCCAAATAACAAAAACGGAATCCTTATAGATTCGTCCTGTCTACTGGTCTCTCTGTCCACCCGTAATATTTAGTACATTTTGGAATTGCAATAACAAATGTCCACGTGTATCAAACAACGTTTTTCAATACACTTTTGAAGAAATAAAATAAGGGTCAAAGAATGAAAAATATTTGTGTCAAAAATTATTTTTTGTCCGCGCTTTGCTTTCGCCAGGTTGAAGGAGAAGCAAATTTATGAAGCCGTTATAGAGCCTAATATAAAAATAGTTTTATAAACATATTTTTTTGAATTTATAACACGAACGAATGTTTATTTGTATAGACAGGTAAATATTAGGTTTAGAAAATCATGTTTATCTTTTTGATATTCTATTTATAAACACAACTTAAATATTCAAAAAATGTTTACGCCGTATAGACGCATTTATGTAGGTAGGTATAGTTATTTGTAGCAATTTTCATTCCCGCACACGTATTGGAAAATGAAAGAAAACGCACGTGTGTGAAATACTCGTACATTGCATTTTGATCCTATTCGTAATTCGATAAGAACCAGTTTTCGAGAAAGTGTATTGAAAATTAGTTTTGTAGAATGTCGAAAGAAAGAAGAATCACAAGGAGAAATATAAGCCATTGTATAGAACTCTTTATGAAGAATCTTTGCCAGTAACAGGACTTTCGCCAATTCGTTTTTGGTTAGGAGTTATTGACCTAAATAAGCGACTATTTGAGCACCGAACTAAGGTTTTTCTGGGGACCAATAACAATAATATAATATACCATTGGAGAGAACTTTTTAATGACAACTTTTGGTACTAACATAACTTCCGCTAATTCACAGTCCGTTTAAACTTATTGACCTAAATAGCTGACTATTTGGATACTGAAGTTAGGACTTTATCTGCAACCAATTAAGATTTTCTTGGTATCATTAGATGGAACCTTTTAAAGAGAATCTTTGCCTTTTACATGACTTTCGCTGATTCAATATATTTCGTACGGCGTTATTGATAAGCGACTGTTTGATCACCAAAGTTAAGATTTTCTGGATAACCAATAGCAATAAGATATACATCTTTAGATAGAGCTTTTCAAGGAAAACCTTTGCCATTAGACGACTTGCGCCAATTTGCATTCCGTTCGGTGTTATTTACTTAAATAGCTGATTAGTTGCACACTGAAATTAAAATTGTATTAATAACCAATTAAGAGTTTACGAGCAATTAGTAGCCATAAGATATACACTATTGGATAGGGATTTGCAAAGAGAACTTTTGCCACTAGCACCACTTTGGCTAATTCGTAGTCTGTTCGGAATTGTCGACATAAATGTGTTATACACACATTAGATACTTAAGTTAACATTTTCTGAGTAACTAATAGCATTATGATGTACACTACTGAATAGAGATTTCCCATGAGAACTTTGGCTAGTAATATGACTTTTGCTAATTCGCAGTCTGTTCAGAGTTAGGGACCTATATAATAACACCGAAGTTAAGAGTTTATTTACAACCTATGAAGAGAGAGAGAGAGACAGAGCTCCTCTCTAATTCTGAATCGAGAAAATTTGTCACAGCAAGAAATATTCTTATTTAAGAGATAAATCTATTAATACATATCTTAACGCTATTGGTCGTTGGGGTAGAATAAACGATCTGTCAACCCTCAGTTACTGTAAGGATTTGTTCCTAAAACGACAGTTCAGATGTCAATGTTTTTGTTTTACAGTATCAATAAAAGTTTATTAATTTGGCGAAATAACAGTATTTAATTGAAACATATTTTTAATACTTAGAGCTCTGCAGCTCCTCTCTGACTCCGAATCGAGAGAAGTCGCCGTATTAAAAAAGAGATCTATTCATTGGTATTTATCACAAAGCTAGGACGCCAACGCAAAGCCCACTGTTCTTTAAATGAAAATGGGTTTGAATAAATTTGACATTAATAATCTTTTGAGATGTAGGACATTTTCGCAAACTGCAGAAGTTACTTTGTATGACATTTACATAAGAACAAAAAAAAAAAAACTTGAGAGGTGTCAAGGGACACCCGGATGGAACGAAGTTCTGGCTTGCTATAAGAGAGAGAGAGACAGACAGAGAAACATGCGACGCCGCACAGCTTACAATAGCTTACTATAGCAAAAAGTGTCGTGCCAACTTTTCGTAAGAATTTTTTCCGTCTAGCCCCCTTTCACAACGCGCGGTAAGGAACTTCAATATTTCATCGGCGCCATCTTGGATTTTCATTTTGACCTCATTTTCATCATCAGTGACCCCAAAAACCACGAAAACGACACCCATGAAGAGAAAACCGAAATTTTTCGTCGGCGCCATCTTTGATTTTCATTTTGACCTCTTTTTTATTATCAGCGACCCCTATAACCACGAAAACGACACCCATGACAAAAAAAATGAAATTTTTCATCGGCGCCATCTTGGATTATCATTTTGACCTCATTTTCAGTATCAGCGACCCCAAAAACCACGAAAACGACACCCATGAAGTGAAAACCGAAATTTTTCGTCGGTGCCATCTTTGATTTTTATTTTGACCTCTTTTTTATTATCAGCGACCCCAAAAAACACGAAAACGACACCCATGACGAAAAAACTGAAATTTTTCATCGGCGCCATCTTGGATTTTCATTTTGACCTCATTTTCATTATCAGCGACCCCAAAAACCACGAAAACGACACCCATGAAGAAAAAACCGAAATTTTTCGTTGGTGCCATCTTTGATTTTCATTTTGACCTCTTTTTTATTATCAGCGACCCCTAAAACCACGAAAATGACACCCATGACGAAAAAACTGAATTTTTTCATCGGTGCCAACATAATTTCATCGTGATGGGAAGCCCAGCCTGAACATTCAGTCTGCGTTTGGTCCTCGAGCCGACAACAAGCGGAAAAATAAAATACATAAATAATTATAATGGGGATGCACACTGTGGAACTAATGGCGCTAGCATAGCTGGTTCCAAGCATCGTCATTGGTTAAAAACCAAGGAATGTCATTTCATATTTTAAAATACCTTAACCTCATTGGTCAGATTGAGACCAGCTATGGTGGCGCCATCTACAATTAGCTTTTAACGTTCCTCCCCATTGCATAAGTTGATAAAAAATGGTTACAAAGAAGGTCTAACATCAAAAATGTATACAACCTACAACTCCTAGTTACTGTAATATATTAAAAAGAAAACTAGCTTGTCAAAAAGTGTCGTGACAACTTTTCGTAAGAATTTTTTCCGTCTGGCCCCCTTTCACAACGCGCGATAAGGAACTTCGTTCCAACAAATTTCGTTTTGCTGATGAGTGTGAATTCATATTTGAATGAGCGTTAAAAATATTACTATTATGTTTAGTGGTTTTGAACCCTTTGTGTGTGACTGCCTCTCGCACTTGACCGGTTTTAGTTTGCTTTACAGACGTTTGACATGCAAAAGGACTTGCCCAAAAATTCTATGAACCTGTACCACAGAATAAACAGATATACAATCTATGTCATTTGATAGTAATCTGTTAATTTGAAATAAATACACAAGAAAGGTCGAATATACAAAGCGTCATTGCTCTCACTCAACATCGAAAATAATATGATAGTGGTCAATGTTCAACTAGTTTTTAAGAAGCACTTGTTACATCTTGGGTCACAAAAATATTACTGTTACGGTATCACCTCAACGTCAAATTACGTTACAGATAAATAGGTATTTTTATTTATAAGTTTTATACCCTGTCAGAAATCTCTGTGCACGAAACTGGTGGCGCTTAGCTAATCATACTATGTATCTATTATCATGTTATTAAACAGTACTGAATCGATTTTTTATTTTGTTTTGCTATAAATAAACATCCCAACACTAGTACACTGGTTCGTAGATGCCGAATGTGGAATAAAAGTTAAAATAATAAACTATTCCACTAATGGCACCTACGAAAAATATTGATAGGGGCCGAATGTGGAACACCACAGGTGCCCTTAAAGCGGGTGCCCAATGTGGCATACGTCGGGAGCCTGCCGTTTTGCCGAAAATATTTTGCCAAAATTTCATTACCCAAACAAGTTTTAGCAACCTTTTTTTATACCATTGCAATATTTCGAATGATTTTAGTACGCATATTTTTATTTGGTCAAATTTTTACTTGGCAAAATATTACCAAGTATAATGTCATTATGGCATTTGGTCTTTAATCAAATGATTTATTACAGCAAACAATCTTCAGACAATAAACGTTTGGTGAAATGATTTGTTATGAAAAAAAAAATTTGGGCAAAACGACTTTTAATAATAGAAAAAAAGATATTGTTTTTAGTAGGTTACCTACCCGGAACTCAACTATTTAGATTAGGTTAATTTCGTATTGAAACAAAATGGGAACGTTAGGTTAGGTAAGGTTAAAACTGTGACCTCCTACGCACGAGCCGAGCGAGCGGAGCGAGCGGTGCCGCGGCAGCGGCCGGCGAGTGCCAGAAACGACTTGCATAAATAGAAAAAAGAGATTGTTTTTAGTAGGTTACCCGGAACTGAGCTATTTAGATTAGGATATTAATTATTTTAAAATAATGGTTAAGTTAGGTTAAACCTGTGATCAGGAACGACTACATTATATAGAAAAAAAAATGGAAAACTGACGATACAAAATATTTGGCTTATTTGATTTTGCGTAAAAACTCTTTTTCCAACTGAAATATTTGACTAAATAAAAAATGTTAAAAGTACTAGTTGGTAAACAAGTTATAGTTTAAACGTTAATTTCCCAAACATTAAAAATTTTTGTGAATAGATTTTTTGCTAAATAATAATTTGGCAAATGAAATTATGCGAAAACTTTTTTGGGAAGTGAAAATTTGACAAATTCCTTTCGGTCAAACAAGGGAGACCCGGCGTCGTCAAAATCTGACATCTCTAACAAAATTAAAATATCAAAAAAACTAACGTAAATTTTTGGACAAAATTATAAGGAGTTTAAAGAAGTTTTTGTTTTCACTATTTACTTTACGTATGTACCTACTTTAATCTATATTCTAGTGTATTTTATAAGAATAAGAATAAGAATAAGAATAATTTATTGTTCAGAAAAGTACATTCATTGCATTGATTCCTGAAACTCACACTAGGATTCCCTGTGTCGTGAGTTCCAGGCTCCTTCGTTCCGTCTACATTTTATTGTTACATAAATGCATCCGCTACAATAAATTCTAAATCTAATCTAATCTACTTGTAATGCAAATAAAAAATAAAGGAATACATGAAGAAAACAGTTATATGTTACCTAAGATATTGTGTATATTTGTGTGAATGTTGTGTGTGCGTATGTGTGTGTGTGTGTGTGTGTGTGTGTGTGTGTGTGTGTGTGTGTGTCTGTGTGTGCAGTGTGTGCGTGTGTGTGTGTAGGGGGGTGAATTTAGAAGTTGTGGTGGTGTTGCGAGCCTGAGTTTGAATGAATGTCTTATACCTGTTGTTTATGGAAGTTTGTGATATATAGTTGTGAATATATAATTCTAAATACATATGTACTTATCAAGGTGAGCCCAGTGTGTTTCTTAGGATAAAATGCTTTCGGTCATATCATAGTCCAGGTTAAGAAGCCATTTTGTTACTGTACTTTTGCATTTGTTATGTGTTAGTTGCAGAATTTTGTGTCGGTCATTCAGTTTCGTATAAATGTGCGGTCCCATAAAACCGTAAGACTTTCTACCGATAGTTTTACGGCATCGCACCCTTTCCCAGTGTACCCTTCGACTGGACCGTTTGCAAGTGCTCAGGGAGGTTTTGTGAAATCTTAGAGTGACAGACAGGATGTAAAGTTGTCTGACTCTAAGAACTCCCACTTCGGAGTATAATGTGTTAGTGGGGTACCGGAACGGTCGTCTGTAGGCAACTTTAAGCAGAGCTCGCTGAGCCCTTTCTACCTTCATTAATGACGTTTTGCCAGCCGCACCCCATGCTATTATACAGTAGTTAAGGACTGATTGACACAGAGAGTAGTAAATCATCTTACCCAGTTGCTTAAAGATACGGAGCATCTTTCGCACCCTACCCCTCAAAGCACTCAGATGTGGGGACCATGACAATCGGTTATCTACGAAGACTCCAAGATATTTAATCGTGTCTGTTTGTTCGATACGTGGGCAAGTACAATTTTCTGGGCTAGAACAGGAGTGTAGCTGTGGACAAGCAACACTGCTAGGGGACGTGCGTTTCGAGATGGCAAAATGTATTGCCTTCGTTTTATCCACATTAAGCGTCAGGAGATTATGTTGCAGCCAGTTTGCAACAGCTTTAATCCCGGTTTCAACTGCAACCTGAACGTCATCCCAAGTTTTCCCATAAAATACGATTGCGGTGTCGTCAGCGTAAGTAAAAATTTTGGCTTGAGGGATTTCCATGGCGCAGAGTCCGTTTATATATATAATAAATAAGGTAGGTCCCAGGACACTTCCCTGCGGCACACCAAAACGGGTTATTGTTGAGTCACTAAAATGTTCCCCTAAGATGACTTTTTGGGTTCTGTCATTGAGGTATGAGGTAAACCAGTCCAAAGCAACGCCACGAACTCCTAGCAGTGACATTTTTTTTATTAGGAGTTTCCTAGAAATCGTGTCAAATGCATTGGCGAGGTCCAGAAAGATTCCAGTACATGCCTGTCCTTGACCAAGGTTGACGGATATGAAATCGGCTAAGTTGGTTACTGCATCCTCCGTAGACCTGCCAACCCTGAAACCGTATTGATTGTCGGACAATAAGTTGTTTCTTTCAAGGTATGCGAGTAGCCGCTTGTTCACAACTTTCTCGAGAATTTTTGAGAGAGCTGTCAGCAAAGAAATCGGACGATAATTTGAAGGGACTTTGGGATCTCCGCTTTTAAATATCGTACATATATTTGCAATTTTTGCGCAATCCGGTACTTTGCCTGTTGTTAGGCTTAAGTTGCACAGGAAGGCAATTGGGCCGACCAGAGCAAGTGAACACTGTTTTAAAAATTTGTTATTAATGCCATCGTAACCTGTTGCAGACGTCGCTTTAAGATGGGAAATAATTGAAAATATTTCTTCTTCATCGGTCGGAGCTAGGAAGAATGAGAATGCACCGGGGTTGACTGTACTGTATTGCTCATTGTTACGTGCCAATTCGGTTTCAGTTAGGCCCAGTTGACTAAGAGTTTTTGCTGCAAGGTTGTGGCCAACAGTTGAGAAATAGTCGTTCACATTATTTAGTGTGGACACAGGATTTTCGCTGTCTGTCAAAAGCTCAGTCTTTCCGGTTTTTTTGTTTTTAATATTGCATATTTTCTTTATTTCATTCCATAGCTTTTTACAGTCGCCCTTTGTTTCCATAAGAAGTTTACGTTCATGGTCAAGTTTTAGATTGGTTAATATATTGTTACAGTAGTTTCGATACTTCCTATATTCTTGTTGGATGACAAGGTTATCGCGATTATCTCTTTTCTTTGCGTTAGTGTGCATCAGGTCACGTCGTCTTATGCATTTTAATAGGTTTTTAGTTATCCATGGCTTGATAATGTCCTCTGAACTTCTGCAAGCACGGTTAGTGGTGTGTTCTTTAATTTTAGTGGAGAGTGTTTCGACAAATTTTTGAAATGCAATCGTAACATTGGACTCTTTAAGAAGCCAATCCCAAGACTCACTTTCCACATCCTCTTTTAATTTTCTGTAGTCAATTCGTGCGTGTCGTTTCTTTGCTTTGGCCCTAGCTAGTTTTTTATGAATGCTTAAGATAACTGTCTCATGATCTGTTATACCAGTGTCACACACAATAACAGTTGCCGGCTTCTGAGTTTTTAGCATAGCGTGATCTAAACAGTTTTCGCCTCGCGTAGGCAAAGAGTGGCCTGGGTAAAAACCATAGTGGCCAGTTAAATCGAGGTACTCAGCGGCGCGCCCATCAGTGGAATTTGATTTGATGTCAATGTTTATATCTCCAACAATAGCACACGTGGCTGCCTTGCACGACTCCATCAGTTTCGTTAAGGATTCACAAAAGTTACTAATGTTATAAACTGATGGAGAACGATATATGGCAATCAGAGACAGATCGTTCCCGACATTGACAATCAAACAGTTGGAATCTTTGCTTGATGGTTCCACGACGGAGACCTGTAGGGATGAATTAGTATATACGACAATACCATCGTTTTGGTTAAGGAAGTTTTTAGAACAATGATGATCGTAGTTATCAATTCCGGTACAGGTATACGTGTCGTCAAGCCAACATTCTGTTAGGATAATTATATCTGGCGAAAAATTTAGCCGGCTTAAGAGAACAAGGAAATTATCAAAATTCTTTTTAATGCTCCGTATATTTTGGATCACAACCGAGTACTGACCTCCCATGTCGCCCAAGTGCATCCTACAGTCATCTATACAAAGAAGTTTCATGCTTGTTGTAAAGGCCGTGTGGTCGATGTCATCAAGAACTTGCGCAACATTAGCCATTAGAAAATATAGCTTGATATGTCGGTATATGACGCAATGAGTTGTTCAGGAGGAATTTATTAAAAACTCGGTGTATTCGGCACTGATATGGGGGTATAATTAAAGTATAAGTTGCGAATTGAGTGTGTAAAAAAATTGAATAATATGTGTGTAGATAAGTAGAATAGTAAGTGTGTAAATGTATAAGGCCCTGAGGTTTGTTAAGCGTAAGTAAATGAGAGTTTAAGTTATGGGGCAAGTTTGTTAGGAGTATTGGTATAACACATATGCAAAGATTGTGTGCTTTGTGTGATAATGTTTGTGTGTAATGAAAAAGATAACTATTTATACAGTTTATAAAGAATTTTAAGCACTTACGTTTTGTTGTATGAGTTATAAATTCATTTAAAAAATAGTTTAGGTATTTAGCAGATATTTTTATAGGTCTAGTATACAGTCATTGGTTTATATCCAATTGTAGATTGCTCAGAGTTTGCTCTGATTTGACGAGAACTTGTTTCGCTCCTTCAGTTTTCCTCAAAAAAATGTTGCCATTTGCCGTCCAGCAGAATTTGTATTCTTTTTGTTTCGCGAATTCCCTAGCAGCATAAAACAGTTTCCTGGAGCTAGCGGGGAGATATTCTGCAACAAATACCGGACGTCGAGCGCCAGGTAACCCAATACATTGAGTATTCAGTCGACCCTCGTTGGGGTGGATTTTATTGAAGTTACGCACACTCGTGATGATTTTGTTTTTAATCTGAACATTTATGAACTCCGCAATGATAGGTCTGACGGTGCCTGGTTTTCCGGGTAGACGGTATGCGTCGCGTAGTTCGGTGCCTTTGAGAGTCACATCAACTGCTGCTCCCACTTTGCTGATAATACTCGATAAATCTGACGCTGACTCATTCTCCACAGCAGGCACATTGCGGATCTCGACGCACGATGAGCGGGAAAACTGTTGGATGTCCTGAATCTTTATTTCCAAGTTTGTTATGTTGTCTTTGTGTATTTGATTTTCTTTTTGCAGAGCATCAATTTTTTTAATCATATCATCGTACTGCTCAGTGATAAATGTAATAGATTTCTCTATCTCGCCGTTTGATTTTTGTATCGCAAGATTCTGTAGTTTTAGTTCAGCTATTTCGGAGACCAGCTTAGAAAGGCAAGTATTTTGATCGTCAGAGAGTTTTGTAAGACGTTCCTCTTGTTCTTTTTTCCAGGTCGACAGCATGTGCAGGATTTCGCGTTTTACGTCTTGAAGTTCATTACCAGGCGAGAAATCTGGGCAAGGGCGTTTGATCCGTGACGCGGTGTTAACATTACCGACTGGGCTGCTCATTACCGCTGCGGGAATATCCGAGTCTGACTTTGCTTGCAGTACACTGGATTTCACTGATGGCGAAGCCGTAGGCGAGCGTTGAACGCGCAGCATTGTACGCAGTCCAATGTCAATCACACACACGTCGATGGGCTCGGGGATATTTCGTGCGTACGCGTAGTAAAAACACAGTTGTACCTGCGCTCCGTACACTACGCATGCGCGCGCGTGAGCCATATTGAGGGAAATGTTGAATAAATATGTAATATGCGGCGGCCATCTTGGACTGATTTTCAATTCACCTTTCAAACAAAACAAAACAAAATTAAAATCGGTTCATCCGTTCGGGAGCTACGATGCGATACGAGGCAGACACAGACACACACGCAGACACGTCAAACTTCTAACACCCCGTCATTTTTGCGTCGGGGGTTAATAAAAAGTAACGATTAAGGCGCGTCCCCGAGCAAAAGCCGTTTTTTGTGCTTTTTTTGGAGCCAACTACTCTATAACCAAAAGACATACCAAGTAATAACAAATACATTCAATTTCTACATATTCTTGACTGCAAAATGGTAGTTTTTTTTTTTAAGTCTCATAATATTTCATAAATCAATCCCCTCACAATGAAACGACAAAAATGAGAAAAAAATATTTATAACATGCTTCTTCTCGTAAAGTTAACATTATTTTGATTTTCTTCTTATACTAATGGATAGGCAACATAATAATGAACATAATGCTAGTTTTTTTTTTTCTTAAAGACGGAAATTTGATTTTATAAAGAATAAAAACCACTAATTTCGCACTATTCGACCCGCAGTGACTGACGTAAAAACCACTTCGTAGTGCAAGCTGATCAGAACTGTATTCTAACAGTGATTCAGACGAAGTTTGAGTCACCACAAATAGAGTTGCTAATTTCGCTTGGGGTAGCGCCTTAAGAGGCCTGCGGAGCATGCGTTTTTCATACAAACGTAATACCAAAATAATTTGTCAATAAAACATATTCTTAAGGTAGTGTGTATTTATTTCGATTAGATTACAGAATATGTATGTTTCTAAACACATATTTAGAATGGACACTGATTTAAACAAGAGTTATGAGAAAATATTTTTTCTATAGAAATTTTAAATTCCTCATAATTATCTCGAAAATTCAAATTCAAATATTTTTTTATTTGTAGAACATAGGTAAAAAAGTATAGGTGTAAAATTTATAAAATGAGCGCTATGTCTTGCCGTCAACGGCGTACAAATATTCTACTTAATTATAATTTCTTAGGAATAATGGGTAAAAATAATAGAAACAATCAAAATTAATAATTAAACTCAATTAAAACAATACAAAACGAAACAAAAAATATAAATTAATTAAATAAAATAACAATAAATTTTACCAGATAGACAGAACAATTAAATTAAATAGATAAAACAAATCAATTAAGTTACTTACAAATAAATTGAAATAAATAAAATGTCATTAAATTACAGTTTGTCTTCTAGGAACTCATTGACTGTGTAGTAAGCTTTCTCGCAAAGTAAATTAAGAAGAGCCTTTTTGAAATGGTGTATGCTGTCAAGATCTTTAATACTAATGGGCAACTTATTATATAACTTAGGTGCCATTCCTAAAAAGCTTTTTGAGTAGAGTGCAGTCTTGTGTGGAATAGCACATAGCTCTCTATTGCGTCGTTTCGATCTGAGTGTTTGAAATAAATGCAAGTTTGATTTTGCGAATACTGCTGTCTCGTAGATATACATACAGGGCAAAGTGAGGAGTTTATACAGTTTAAATAATGGCCTACAACTATCAGTCTTTTTCAGCTTAAATACAGCACGGACACACTTCTTTTGAGCTTTGAACGCAGTGTTTTTTTCAGTGGAATTTCCCCAATACATTATTCCAAAACGTACCGTTGATGAGACGTACGCTTTGTATGCTATCAGAACTACAGACTCATTTGAAATTTTCGCAAGATTGTAAAGTGCGTAGGAATACTGGTTTTGTTTTTTACACACAGTTTCCACATGACATTTCCAATTAAGGTGACTATCCAAGTAAAGTCCTAGAAATCTGGCACTAGCGGTTTCCGGTATTTTCTGGTCTTTGTATTTTATATTTAAATTTTGTTTTTTTTTTTCCTTTGTTCGAACGTCATAACCTGTGTTTTTTCTAAATTTATTTTAAGCTTATTGTTATGTAACCAGTTAATAATGCAATGGATGGCATTATTTATATCATTTTCATGAGATTCTAATTTTTTGCACGGTATAATGATTAAACTATCATCGGCAAACAGGACAGTTTGATAGTCGGTACATTTCGGCAAATCATTAATGAAAATGAGAAACAGCAACGGCCCAAGGACACTCCCTTGGGGTACTCCGCAAGTTGTATACCTAATGGATGACTTGTGTGCAACTTCTCTCTTAGAGTTGGGACAAATTCTAGATAAAACCGTAATTTGTTTTCTTCCACTTAAATATGTTTTGATTAGGCTCAATATATTTCCTCGGACACCATAACGTTCTAATTTACCCAGTAATATTTCATGATCCACGTGATCAAATGCCTTAGACATGTCCATGAGTTCTGCGGCAATAGGATTTTTTTTGTCAACATTATCAATAACTTTTGCAACCAATTCATAGACTGCGTTCATAATATTTCTATTTTTACGAAAACCATATTGTTCTTTAGCGAGTATATTATTAGTTTCAAAGAAAGAGTTAAGGGATTTATAAATTACTTTCTCAAAGACCTTTGAAAATATCGGTATTAAGGCTATTGGACGGTAATTTGAAATGGTTGCTTTGTCGCCTTTCTTATGAAGTGGCTTAATCAAAGTCGTTTTTAATGCGTTTGGATAATGACCATGTTCAATGCATAAGTTAATCAAAAGCTTAGTACGGGTGCAATTATATGAGACACTAATTTTAGAATTTTTGTAGAAATTTCATCAAATCCCGTGCTATTGGTATGTTTTAGCAAATTTATGATTTTGCCTTTATTTCATTGTCCTTTCAAAACATTTATTTAGGAACATTGATATTCTGTAACCAAATCGAAATATATACACACTACCTTAAGAATATGTTTGATTTTCATATTATTTTGGTATTACGTTTGTTTGAAAAGTGCATGCTCCGCAGGCCTCTTAATCGTTACTTTTTATTAACCCCCGGCCGGCCTCTTAATACGGACCTTAAGTTAGTGTAAGTAACGAATATTTTACATTTCAGGCCCGGTATAAGTTTATTGCATGGCAATATTTTATGGCAACGTTGAGGGGTAAATTTGACTTTTCGAATGAAATCAAAAATAAAAAAGCGGCCAAGTGCGAGTAGGACTCGCCCATGAAAGGTTCCGTAGCAGCAAGTATAACATAATATAAAAGTTACGATTAATGACGTATTAAAAAAAACTAATAACTAGATCTCGTCATCATATATTTTTTATAGTTTTATCATTCTCTTATTTTAGAAGTTACAGGGGGGGGGACACATTTTACCATTTTGAAAGTGTCTCTCGCGCAAATTATTCAGTATGAATTTCAAAAAAATGATATTAAAAAACCTCAATATCATTTTTGAAGACCTATCTATGGATAGGTCTTCAAAAATGATGAATGAAATGAAAACATGTTGAGTTTCAGTTCAAAGCATATAAAGAACCCCAAAAATTTATTGTTTTTTTTCTATTTTTGTGTGAAAATCTTAATGCGGTTCACAGAATACATCTACTTACCAAGTTTCAACTGCATAGTTCTTATAGTTTCAGAAAAAGTGGCTGTGACTTGTGACATACGGACGGACAGACAGAGACCAAGACAGACATGACGAATCTATAAAGTTTCCGTTTTTTGCAATTTGGCTACGGAACCCTAAAAATACTTTTTATTTTGAGTTCTATTCAAAATCTGGTATCAAACGTCATTAATACGAGTATTTTCCAAAATTCTAACCTTGTTTTATTAAAATCATTGTACTTTTATTTTTGTTCAGTTGGGGCAAGTTTTTTTCATGTCCTTTGAAAATAGGGAGTGATGACCATGTTGATGTTAGTGACCATGTCAGTTTAAGAATTTACTACACACACTAGACCAAGATGATATTTTCTTCACAATTTTAGGGTTCTGGGCTTTGAGGATTTTTAATGTAACCAATAAAAATTGAACAAACACATTAGGGTGTTACAATCATTTAATTTAAACTCAATTTCAAATACATTATTTTTCTTAGAAATAAACACTATCACTGTTTAATTGCGTTCCTCAACGATTTTATAAACAATTCATACTGAGCTACTCCGGGTACATTAATGTTTTTGTACCAATCTTCCTCCTTGAATAAATTCCACCACGCGTGTATCTTGGTATATTTAGCATCGACAGGTACGTACAAGTTGAAGGAAGACACAGCAACCACTAGTGTCAAATCAGCTAATGTGAAATGGTCACCTGCCACGAACTTAGTCTTCTCCAAGTATTTCTCCAAAATTGTGTAAACATCGTTCAAGTCTTCGATGTGTTTCGCAGTTGGAGCATTTTTCCCGGCCAAGAGGTCAAGCGTTATTGGCCTTCCGGATCCATAGAGGTTTGAACTCCCGAAAAACATCCTCTGGTTAACTGTCGCTCGTAATTTCAAGTCACTAGGATACAATTTTTCCCGTTGTTCAGCTGTGCCGTATTTGGACACCAGATACGTGATAATTGCATTGCTGTCAGCGAGAACAAAATCACCGTCTTCTAAGACAGGGACGGTGTGCATAGGATTTTTCTCTAAGTATTCTGGTGTAATGTGTTCTCCGGCCATAAGGTTTACGTCTATGGCTGTGTAGTCTAGTTTGAGAAGCTCAGCCGTGATGATGGCGGCGCGCGCCGCCGGACTTATATCCATTTTGTATATCTTGATCGTCATGTTGACTGTGTCGACGGTAACGAGGTACTGATGCCAATGATTACTGCGACGGTTTATATCCAGTCACGATAATACGATGGTTTGGGGGGGAATTAAATGAGCAAGATAAGTGAGGTACCAACAAACGTGTTGATGTTTTATTTGATAACATCGTTCGTTTGTGTTTCACGTTGACAAGGCCAAATGAGTATGCAAGAATCGTACCAGGTGGCGTTTTGTAGGTTTTGCCTACCATTGGATAATGAAATTATGTGTTTATCAATATTCGTTTCGCAGTGGTTTGTTTAAAAAAAACATGCTTGCTAAAAACCCTCTAGGCTCGCCCCTGCCAACAATTGCAGTTGTTTCTAAAAAGGGTGTCCTCTTATTTCGCAGACAGAAATTGTATAGATTTTGTTTCGCAGAAAATGTTTTATTTAATAATGGGTGGTCCTAATATTTTATTTTCAATATTATTGTTTCAACGACTAGGTACTTCAATGAAACTACGTTTCACAGAAACATAATACAATGAATTTTATAATCCCATTTTTTTTATCAAACTTGTCATATAGTTGCATTATTTTTTAACGATAATTGTTTGTTCGGCATTCGGTTCCGTGCTATTTCATAACAACAAAAATGCTATTTACTTACTTTTTGTTTGGTTACTTTAAAGCCTGCAGACAGAAATAGGAGCCCTACGCAAATAGCTAGTGGTACAAAGATCAACTCTATTCAACCTCGAATGTAATAAGCATCGTACACAAAACTTTCTAGTCATGTCGACTATGTTTTTTTTTAAATAAAACTCGTCCATTTATTTCGTTTGCTCGGCGGTCATAATTTCATCAGTACCAAATATAAGTTTTGAAAGTAATTACCAGCGTTCAATATTGTGCAACTCATCAAACTGAACTACGAACCAGTGCAGGTTGATTTCCATACAAGAGACCATAATTATGACGCCAGAATACAAAGAAAAAACCCTCTACACACCGCCCCTTATATAGGAGATGACAATTTCCTGCTTGCTGATAGCCACGCAATCATCACGTACTTACCTGGTCTCCAAATACGGCGGTGATCAAAAAGAGAATTGTACCCTGAAGATTTGCAAGCAAGAGCGATTATCGATCAAAGGCTGTATTTCGACACTTCGCTCCTCTTCCCGTCCATAAGAGGGATTGTGAAGACAATTACTGGTGGAGAACGAACGTCACCGACGGAGCAGCAGATCAAAGATGTGAATGACGGTTATGAGATTTTGGAAAAATACTTGCAGAAGAATAAGTTCGCGGCAGGCGACCGCACGTCGAAAGACAAGAAACTAGAGATAAATTTGCAGAACGTTCGTTGTAGCACTAAGTATCCACAGGGTGTTTTAGAAGTGTGTGGTCATATTTAAGGGTTTTTAGTGGTATTGTTTTTAGAAAATACCAGAATATTTAGAAAACGTCAATATTATTTCTCTAATCAGCTACCCAACACAAACCTTAAATATAACCACGCACTTCGGAATCAACCTGTATAATACCAGAGTAAAGAGGAAATCACAATAGTGACCACCCCCTCGGGGATAACGGTCGTTATAATTATTGTGTCGTAGTAGGTTGCAGTAGAAACTGTGATTTAATCACTACCCTCGTGCTGCAAAAAACGTATGAAACCGTAGCTACGTACCTAGCAGATTAAGGTAAATAACATAGCTATAACAGAAATGTTTTGTGCAAAATGAATTGAAATGAAGTATATTTGTACATAAGCAAGATGTAGGTAATACCCAGTTTCTAAACATTCAATATTGTATTTGAATGGATAACGTTATTTTTCTTCTCGGTATCTTAAAACTTTAGTTACTTATAGAAAAAAATCAAGCTTGCAAATATCATATGCAATCACTTATTATTCATTAAATCAAAACATAAAACAAAATCTCGCCAGTTACCAACAAATCTTACATGCTACTTACAAATGTTTGTGTGATGATTATGGACATTTGTTTCCGAGTCATGGATGTTTATATGTATAATAAGTATCGGGTATTCACGACACAAGCCTCGTTGCTTTGTGTGGCACTAGATGGCGCTCTGTGTAATGTCTATCGATACTTATTAATGCTTACTTATTTACTTATCGCACGGGGTTGTCGATAAGTGGAGTGTGACCTCGGCTATCATTGTACCGATTGTCATTACAGCTAATGACCTCATGGCCAAGAGCCTCGGCGAACATCGCTTGAGGCTCTCGCTAGACTATTTTAGACAAGGGTCTGATTCAAAAGGCAGTACTCTTCGATACGGCCCGCATTGTGAGGAGGTCTCTAAAGGGTGTAAAACACCTCTTTACGAAGCCGAAAGTCACTTGTTCTCCTCGTCATTGCGATATTTTTTTTGTCCTACACCATACCTAGGAACCTTCTAGTTACGGAGATATTGGGGGTCAAAGTTCCAACTTTTGACAACTTTTTTTTTAAATACGAAATATTACCATAAGATTTTAAATTTATTTTCAATCATCAGCCTTAACACAAATTTGAAGATCTTAACTATAAAACTGACGGACTTTCGTATATCTCCCATCCCCTATTTTACCCTTTTGGGGGAAGAATTCCCAATAACCTTTCTTAGTGGATACCTACTCTGTACAAAGAAAACACCCTCCAAGTTTCATGTCTCTATAGGACCAGCGGTTTGGGCTGTGTGTTTATATATCACCCAGTCAGTGCAGTCAGTCAGTTTAACATTTTATACATTATAGATAGATTAGTTTTAAATAATCATGTTTATCTATCGTAATTTATTTATAAACACAATTTGAATTTTCAAATGTTTACGCCGTAAAGACGCATATTGCTTTGCTGAAATTTACAAAAAAACATTCAGCTATTATGGCATTGAAACAATTTGGACTGAGGGGTATAGTCATCTGTGGCAAGTTTCATTCCTGCACACGTGTTAGAAAATGAAAAAAAAATGCAAGCGTGTGAAATATAATTGCATGTTGAACCTAATTGTAGTGCGATAAGAACCATTTTTCGAGGAAGTGTATTGGACATTAGGTTTGTAGAGTGCTGAAAGAAATTTATAATGTTTAGTGGTTTGGAACCCTTTGTATGCGAGTCCAATTCGCACTTGAACGGTATTTTATGTTTTTTTAGAGTTTAATAACACGCAAAATTTATAAATAGGGCGTGATGACCATGACGATGTTAGGGACCATGTCAGATCAAAAACTTATATTGTTTACAATTTTTAGGGTGGGGCTTTAAAGACTTTTAGGATTTTTACCAATAACAAATGTACAAACGCAATAAGATATTACAATCATTTAATTTAAAATCAGTTTTAAATACATCATTTGTCTTAGAAATAAACACAATCACTGTTTAATTGCATTCCTCAACGATTTTATAAACAATTCATACTGAGCTACTCCGGGTACATTAATGTTTTTGTACCAATCTTCCTCCTTGAATAAATTCCACCACGCGTGTATCTTGGTATATTTAGCATCGACAGGTACGTACAAGTTGAAGGAAGACACAGCAACCACTAGTGTCAAATCAGCTACTGTGAAATGGTCACCTGCCACGAACTTAGTCTTCTCCAAGTATTTCTCCAAAATTGTGTAAACATCGTTCAAGTCTTCGATGTGCTTCGCAGTTGGAGCATTTTTCCCGGCCAAGAGGTCAATCGTTATTGGCCTTCCGGATCCAAAGAGGTTTGAACTCCCGAAAAACATCCTCTGGTTAACTGTCGCTCGTAATTTCAAGTCACTAGGATACAATTTTTCCCGTTGTTCAGCTGTGCCGTATTTGGATACCAGATACGTGATAATTGCATTGCTGTCAGCGAGTACAAAATCACCGTCTTCTAAGACAGGGACGGTGTGCATAGGATTTTTCTCCAAGTATTCTGGTGTCAAGTGTTCTCCGGCCATAAAGTTTACGTCTATAGCTGTGTAGTCTAGTTTGAGAAGCTCAGCTGTGATGACGGCAGCGCGCGCCGGCGGACTGGCATCTATTTTATATATCTTGATCGTCATGTTGACTGTGTCGACGGTCGTGAGATACTGACTGATGCCAGTGATCAGAGCAACGGTTTATATCCTGTCGCACTAATACGATGCCTTGGGGTCGAATTAAACGAGCGAGATGACTGGCCTTTTGATGTTTTTTATTTGATATCATCATCCGCTTGTTTTGTAAGTTGACAAGGCCAAATGACTATGCAAGAATGATGAATGATGAAACCAGGCGGCATTTTGTAGTTTCTGTCTACCATGGGAAAATGAAATTACGTGTTTAAATCCGTTTCGCAGTGGTTTGTTTACAAAAAACATGCTTGCTAAAAACCCTCTAGGCTCGCCCCTGCCAACTACTATAGTTGTTTCTAAAAAGGGTGTCCTCTTACACAAATTGTATAGATTTCTGTTTGGCAGAAAATGTTTCATTTAATAATGGTTGGTCATAATATTTTATTTTCAATATTATTGTTTCGACGACTAGGTACTTCAATGAAACTACGTTTCACAGAAACACAATACAATGAATTTTATAATCCCATTTTTATTTATCAAACTTATCATACAGTTGCATTATTTTTTAACCATAATTGTTTGTTCGGCATTCGGTTCCGTGCTATTTAATTACAACAAAAATGCTATTTATTTCCTTTTTGTTTGGTTACTTTAAAGCCTGCAGTCAGAAATAGGAGCCCTACGCAAATAGCTAGTGGTACAAAGTTCAACTCTATTCACCCTCGAATGTAACAAACATCGTACACAAAACTTTTTAGTCATATCGACTATGTTTTTTTTTTCACTTAAACCCGTCCCGTTGCAAGCAAGAGCGATTATCGATCAGAGACTGTATTTCGACACTTCACTCCTCTTCCCAGCCATAAAAGTGATCATTCGGACAATTACTGGTGGAGAAAGAACGACACCGACGGAGCAGCAGATCAAAGATGTGAATGACGGTTATGAGATATTGGAAAAATACTTGCTGAAGAACAAGTTCGCGGCAGGCGACCATTTGACGGTAGCTGACGTGTCATTGGTAGCTAGCATCTCTACTTTATCTTTAACAGTGCCAGTAGATGAAAAATATAGCAAGGTGATCGCGTGGTGGAACTCACTAAAGGAGGAAGATTGGTACAAGAAGGGAAATCTTCCTGGACTCACTCAGCTTAAAGGGTTCATCAAATCAGTGCAAGCAAAACAGTGACTGTACTTAGTTCAATAATAATGTTACTTTATAATGTTACTTTTTGTAAGTACGTGTAAGTAAGAATTACTGTTTAGCGTACATAAATTCAGTTTATATTAAAGTTGTAATATTTAAAAAAGCTGTTTTATTTTCATCTTCAGCGTATGCCAGCAAATGTTATCATATTTAATCTTCGTATAACAGCGCCAAATTTTATAACACTTACAGCCGTACACGGTCTGACGGACCGAAAGTTTGGAGCTCATTAACGTTTTCTACCGAATAACTGTTATGGGGATATAGAACAGAATAAAAAATAATAAAGAAGTTTTTGTTTCAGACCGGAATCCATAGGGCTAGTAATAATTTTACATAAGTTCTAGTATTAGTAGGTTACAGACACAGATGAAAAAATACAATCAAAATTTAGCATGGAGCCGCATCCACCTCCGCAACATCGGGGAATCCCACCGATCTGCGAATACACTGAGGATACTGTTGGAGCTGCCACAAACACAGTCATCAGGAATGCACATCTATTTCTAATAATGGCGGCAAAACGTCAATAATATCATCTGAAAACATCCCTGTTGCACTACTACGCCACGGCAGCCAGAGCAGCACTCTCAATGCGTTATTGTAATGAACGCGTAGGTCGCTGTATGTCCGCTGAGTAGAGCTGAAAAAACTCGCACGTGGTCGTTTTGCTATCACAAATACCGGCAATCTTATCTCCCCAGGTACGTTATAGCTACAGATATTATTATAATCACTACTCGATTTAAATGGTTGTTGTGAGCAACAGCCTTTAGTTCCGCGCGCACATCGGCACATCCACCATGACTTTAAAAATATACAAACTCGACCTCAGCCCCGCACCTGTGCTGTTCTGATGGCGGCAGGTTAGTATCATACTGAACTTGGAATCCGGGACGTAAATTTTATGGCTGGTGGTCACATGAATCCAGAATACTTGGTGAAAAATCCTCTACACACCGTTCCTTACAAGGATATGTCTTGATATATCACCCAGTCAGTGCAGTCAGTCAGTCAGTTTACCATTTTATACATTATAGACAGATTAGTTTTAAATAATCATGTTTATCTATCGTATTTTATTCATAAACACAATTTGAATTTTCAATAAATGTTTACGCCGTAAAGACGCATATTGCTTTACTGGTATTTACAAAAAAAAACTTTCAGCTTTGGCATTGAATTTGGACTAAGTGTAGGTATAGTCATCTGTGGCAAGTTTCATTCCTGCACACGTTTGTCGTGATTTTGCATTGTAACATAATTTTATTTAGAAACTAGCTTCTGCCCGCGACTTCGTACGCGGATCCTGTTGCTTATGTCAGCGACAACGGGGTCGCCAAAATCGAAGATCTGAAACGTCTGATGTCGAATTCTAAGAGCCCGGGGACGGGAAAATAACGGATCTTTCCCACCTGAGCAACAGATACCGTTTGTTTCTTTTTGCCATTTAACAGCTTCACAAAAAGTACAATTTTGAACCATACCTCCGATGGCAGAATATGTGGCGTATTTAATCATAGGAATATACGTAAATGCACTCCGTTCCTTATCAACCCAAGGAAGGGCTATATCTTGAGACACATCCGATTCTTCAGATGATATCGACATTCTGTTCAGAGAATGTCGAAGTCGATCAGAATTCAAACGTTCGTTGCGCTCTTCTTCTGTCTCTGTATGCCGTACTCAAGTAATTCTTTCTCTCTCACTTTCTAACTGATTATGAATATTTTGTTGTGTGCGTGTTCGGGACAATGTATGATAATCTCGATCAGCAGTTAGTTGAGCATCACGTTTATCACTCGTTTCAATAGACCTGTTAGTAGATGTGCGTATACACTGAGAACTCAAGCGTGATTCTGTATCGGTAAACGTCTCCGACTCGCGAGACAATGCGTGACGTTCACGATCAGTGGTCAGTCGCGCATCTATTCTTCACTGGTCTCTAGAGACCTGGATGTGGATGCGTAAATACGCTGAGAACGCAGGCGTGCTTCGCGGTCCGAAGAGGTTTTCACGGAGCAAGTTGCAGCCTGATGTTCTCGAACAGCATCAAGTCTCTCCTGACGCTCTTCGGTAGATTCTTGGGATCTTATGATTCTCAATCTTTTAGCTCCTTTGGAACATTGGGAAAGATTTGACCTCTTTCTAAGCATGGTTATACTTTTGTTGTGAAGATACCTGATCAATTAAAATCTAAGTGACTGCTCCCCTGCGTTACCGGGTAGGCTACCGAGTCACGAAGATAAATGGAAAAGAAAATTAAACACTGAAATAACATGAGCTCGAAGGCATATTATATTCGATAAAATAAAATAATAAATGGGAGTTTTGGCCAGTACAGTAAAATTTTCAATGATATACCATCGTCATCGAAAATCAGTCCTAAACTGATACCGCTTTCACCGTGTGGAGGTACTTCCAGCTGATGTTATTTAATAATAATTATACAGTGAAATTAGTGATAGCTTTGCAATAATTTTCACATCAGATGTTTCTGATCTTCGATTTTTTTAAAGTCAACTGAAAATGCCCATCAGATCGATCAACTTTTGCTAAGACGTCATTCCTATATGTGTTATGGTGTAGCTGGGCTCTTGGAGTTCCACGACAGGTGTTCCAGATCTTCGATTTTTATAAGTCAACAGAGAGTGCTCATCAGATTGAACAACTTTTGCTAAGACGTCATTCCTATATGTGTCATGGTGTAGCTGGGCTGTTGGGGTTCCACAACAGGTGTTCCAGATCTTCGATTTTTATAAGTCAACAGAGATTGCTTATCAGATTGAACAACTTTTGCTAAGACGCCATTCCTATATGTGTTATGGTGTAGCTGGGCTCTTGGAGTTCCACATCAGGTGTTCCAGATCTTCAAATTTATTCTCTTAGCAGAAAATGCTCATCATGTGTAACAATTTTTGCTTTGGTGTCATTTTTTTATCTCTTATAGTTTAGCTGGTCTGTTGCGGTTCTGCATCAGGTGTTCAAGTTTCCAAGATAAATTATAGCCTATATGTTGCCCAAACTTAATATCTATACAAAAAAAAAACATTAAAATCCGTCCAGTACTTCCGAAGATTAGCGTGTACAAACAAACAGACAAACAGACAGGGTTTTTTTTTTTTGGATTCATGCTCTATTACTGTTTCTAAACCCCCCTCAATATTTTTTTTTAAATATATTCGATGTACAGACACAGTTTTTTTACTCTTTTATTATATGTATAGATATATATAGATATGGCACCACTAGCTGTCACTTTTGTAGCCAATCACGAACTCGAGTATCATTATGGTAGGGGGTAAGAGTGGGGACAGACCGGCAGTCGGTAGTTAGTTCGTGCTTGGCTATCGTAGCATTAAGACCATTAAGACGTGTCGAGTGCACACTATTAAGACTGTGAATTGTATATTAGTTTGGAATAAACAAGTTGAGTTTATGAACAGAGTTATCATTTCATAAAAAAAATGCAAGCGTGTGAAATATATTGCATGTTGAACCTAATTATAGTGCGATAAAAACCATTTTTCGAGGAAGTGTATTGAAAATTAGGTTTGCGAAAGAAGTTTATATGAAAATAGGTTTGAATAAGATTTGAAATTAATAATTTATGAGGTACAGTACATTTTTGCCATATACAGCAGTAATTTTGTATGACACAAACATAATAAAAAATAAAAAATGTTTTGCTGTGAGTGTAAATAAATTCACACATGAATGAGCGTGAAAAATATTTCTATCATGTTTAGTGGTTTGGAACCCTTTGTATTAGAAATTTATAACACGCAAAATTTGTAAATAGGGCGTGATGACCATGATGATGTCAGGGACCATATCAGATCAAAAACTTTGTTCACAATTTTTAGGGTGGGGCTTTAAAGACTTAAAGGAATTATACCAATAAAAAATGTACAAACGCAATAAGATATTAAAATCATTTAATTTAAAATCAGTTTTTAAATACATCATTTGTCTTAGAAATAAACACTATCACTGTTTAATTGCATTCCTCAACGATTTTATAAACAATTCATACTTAGCTACTCCGGGTACATTAATGTTTTTGTACCAATCTTCCTCCTTGAATAAATTCCACCACGCGTGTATCTTGGTATATTTAGCATCGACAGGTACGTACAAGTTGAAGGAAGATACAGCAACCACTAGTGTCAAATCAGCTAATGTGAAATGGTCACCTGCCACGAACTTAGTCTTCTCCAAGTATTTCTCCAAAATTGAGTAAGCATCGTTCACGTCCTCGATGTGCTTCGCAGTTGGAGCTTTGTTCCCGGCCAAGAGGTCAAACGTTATTGGTCTGGCGGATCCAAAGAGGTTTGCACACAAGAAAAACATCCTCTGATTGATTGTCGCCCGTAATTTCAAATCACTAGGGTATAATTTCTCCCGTTGTTCAGCCGTGCCGTATTTGGTTACTAGATACGTGATGATTGCATTGCTGTCAGCGAGTACAAAATCACCATCTTCTAAGACAGGGACGGTGTGCATAGGATTTTTCTGTAAGTATTCTGGTGTCATGTGTTCTCCAGCCAAAAGGTCTACGTCTATGGCCGTGTAGTCTAGTTTGAGAAGCTCGGCTGTGATGACAGCGGCGCGCGCCGGCGGACTGGCGTCTAGTTTGTATATCTTGATCGTCATGTTGACTGTGTCGACGGTTGCGAGATAATGATGCCAATGATCATTGCGACGGTTTATAACTAGTAGCGATAATACGACGCCTTGGGGGGGAATTTAACGAGCAAGATAAGTGGACAGGTTACCAACAGGCGTTTTGATGTTTTTATTTGATATCGTCCGATATAATCCGTTTGATTTTGACAAGGCCAAATGAGTACGTATGCAAGAATTGTTGCATTTAGTAGTATGAGAAAATTAAATGATGTGTTTATCAATTTATCCGTTTCACAAATGTTAGTTAACAAAAAACATGCTTGCTAAAAACCCTCTGAGCTTGACCCTACCAACAGCTACTACAAACAAATTTCATACAAGTTTTCAGACTGTTTGCAATAGGTTTTTTTGCCTCATTTTCAATTGTAATCCTAAACGCTGAGTTTCACTGAGACGGACCAAAGTACCTTCGTTTCCCAAATCAGCGAGATATTTTAAAAACAACCCATTTATTTTACCGTACAACGTAACACCACGATATTGTATACCTACTATGACACAGTCAACTGCACGTTTTCCTGATATTTCGCAACGATTTAGAAGATTGATTTTAGCATAGTAAATCCAATGACTCCCCATAGCGTACCTTTTCATTGAGTATTTCCGTTAGTAAGTCTGCATAATTATCCCCGGTTGGAAAGGATTTCTTCAGTTTTAACTTCCACTCTGACCAAGAAAATAGGAGTGAGGGTAGACCCTGATATCAGGTATAAGCTACCTCTGTTAATTTCGGTAGGGCATAGTGGACTACTTGTTTATCGTTCCAACCACAAATCTGTGCACATTCGTTTACCGTATGGAGCCACGTTTCAACCGTTTGTTCCTTACATAACGGGTTAAAATCAGGAATTACATTATTTAAAACAGGAAACCTATCGCGATCGCTTGTACTATTCATACCCTTAAGCGCATTAATAAAGTTCTCAATAAACATATTACTTGACTCACGCTCACGATGAGTTTCTCTACGGGACGGTGTACGAAGGCGAAAAGCTCTGCTCCTGGGTGAATACATATAATCTGCGTAGCGCATCTCGTGCCGCTCTGGAGTGCGCGACCGTGTCCTGGAGCGACCAGCACGATGACTTGCCCTTCTTGAATAGTGTGGCTGGGAAGGAGACCGACTAATCGTCAGTCGCGATAGTCTTCTTTTCGACCGCCTGGACTGGGACAGACGACTTCGGCTGCCACAATTCTCTTTAGGTGAATGCGTATGCCCTCGACCTCGGCTGCGGGTTCGAGTTGCATCACGAGATCTTAGTGGTTTTCTACGTAGGCCAAATGTTAAAGCGCATCTCCGATTCTTTTGTGGGCGCTGGGTTGCTAATACCACTTCTGAAATATTAACCGTACTGGTTCAACACTCAGAAGGAAGGACTTAGAATATAAAAACACTCAATAATAACTTCAAAATTCAGCTTTATTATTATAGTTACAGCAAAACATTTATACAGTTTGATTTAAAGATACAAGGCAAGTGACTAGTACCGAGTTCGAAGCACGAATGACCGAGAATGGCCGGCCTAGCGCTCAAATGCCCGTTGACTATTATTTTTATTCCCACCATTTTACTTGCCTATGATTGGTTGTCGACAACTGTCAAAGTCTCGACCAATCACATGAAGTCAATGCAACTACTTTTGATCACACAAGTTCCTAGAAATTGTTGTAAATAGTTGAGAACATAAATAATAATTACAGGTATCATTTAAATATTTAAAACACACAGAACTGGAATGTGGTGCAGAAGAAAGGGTCGGCCTCTACCGAGCAGTGGGTGATTCCAGGCTGACGTTATGATGATGATGAAGTTAGAATTACTTCATAAAAAGTTATTCATGTCTTTTGGAATTCAATAAAATTCAACTTATTACATCGTTGTACAAGATCATGATCATCAACTCAGAGTTACATACATTGCACACACATAATATAATTATATAAAAATATATTGCACACACATATATAAAAACACATGTAGGTAATTCTGTTTTACGAGATCAAGCTATCACTAAAGTATTCCTGCTCCATCTTCACATTGAAAGGCCCTGACATGTTTTCGCGTGCCTCTTACTCTCATTGAAACTGCTCTTATAACTGAGATTTGTATTTTCACTTTCAACCAGTACACTATTTGAGAATAAGCGTTTCCCCATTTCTCATTAAGCTTTGATGCGGTTTTTTTTTAAAACTGTTATATTCCGTTCCTATGGCTCCATCGCATGAAATGACTAACGGGGTGAATGAGGCTCTTAGGTCTTCAGCTGCTCGGTCGTATTTTGAGTGTTTCTCTCGGCTATGTCTCTGTGCTGTTTTTTGCCATGTGAGGTTGCTATAAGAGGAAGCGTACAAATGTCCATATTAACATCAACATTTGCGGTCATTGAACCCAAATATCTCTACCTGCTTCGATCACTGGTGATCACCCTCCATCATCACCATTCACGGACCAACCTAGGCAAGAAGAAGAACCAGAAGATCAACCCGAGTGGCTGTTATTAGCCACGCGCTCCTCATGAGGTACCTAACAATGTAAGACTGTAAAAGTAATGACTTAACACTAGAGACCTCACGTGGCCTTGTCAGCTCCAACAGTGAAGTTGCTCATGAATTTGTAAATTTCTTTACTAGTATCCCAATTAAAACTACAGAAACCTTAAACTCTTGTCCCTTGCTTTCTATTGATTTACTGAAAGCAAACGTTTCAGCCTGTCCAAATGAATTTAAATTTCAGCATATTAACCCCATAACAGTCTTAAAAGCTTTTAAGCAAATCAAGATCAAATTAACTGAAGATCTATGGGGTTTGTCTATCAAAGTTTTTACCTCAATTATTGAGACTGTAGCTCCGTATTTAGCCTTAATATTTAATTTGTGCGTGGATCAAGGGGTCTTTCCGGATCTAATGAAGTTCAGTAAGGTAATACCGCTTTTTAAATCCGGGGACAGTAAAGACACGAATAACTATAGGCCCGTATCCGTGTTGCCAGTTTTCAGCAAGGTGTTTGAAAAGATAATGCTCAATCAAATGCTTCACCATTTTAACAACAATAAAATATTACACGAGCAACAGTATGGTTTCACCAAAGGACGTTGTACAACTGACGCCGGTGTCACTTTATTAAAACACATATTTACTGCGTGGGAAGAGGCACAAGATGCCATAGGAATCTTCTGTGACCTTTCGAAGGCATTTGATTGCGTAAATCACGAAACCCTGATCTTGAAACTTGAGCATTACGGTTTAGGTAAACTTGCGCTCAGCTTAGTAAAATCGTATTTGAGTGATAGACAGCAGCAGGTACAAATCAATGGTGTCAATTCAATGGGTTTAAAAGTAGAAATGGGTGTACCACAAGGTTCGATATTGGGTCCCTTCCTCTTTTTAGTTTATATTAATGACTTACCCCATTTATTTAACAATCACCCGCAAATGGTGTTGTTTGCAGACGATACTTCTTTAATATTTAGGATAAACAGACGTGCCACTAATCTTGACGACGTAAATAACGCCCTACTGCAGGTTCATAATTGGTTTACTGTAAATAATTTAGTTCTAAATGGGAAAAAAACTAAGTGCATCAGATTTGCTCTACCAAATGTCAAAAGTAGTGATTGTGACATAGTATTAAATCAAGAGAAACTAGAATTTGTCGATAAAACGATTTTCTTGGGAATCGCGCTCGATTCAAGGCTACAATGGGGCCCTCATTTAACATCTCTTGCAGGACGCCTAAGCTCAGCAGCATATGCTGTTAGAAAAATCCGTCAATTTACCGATGTTGATACCGCGAGGATAGTTTATTTTAGTTATTTTCATAGTATCATGTCATACGGTATTTTACTATGGGGACGGGCTGCAGACATCGAGTCTATATTTATTCTGCAGAAAAGAGCCATCAGAGCCATATATGATTTACGTAGACGCGACTCTCTAAGAGAGCTGTTTAAGGAAATTAATATCATGACAGTACCTTGTCAATACATCTATGAAAACATCATGTACGTTAGGAAAAATCTGCATTTATTCAGTAAAAGAGGTGACAGACACCACTATAATACTAGAAATAGGGACCAACTAGTTCAGCCAGGTTTCAGGCTTGCTAAAGTAGATTCCTCTTTCATGGGGTACTGCTTAAAATGTTACAATAAAATACCTCTCCACATTCTACAACTGAATGAGACGAAATTTAAATCTTGTGTAAAACGCACACTATGTAGTCAAGCGTATTATAAGTTGGTGGATTACATTGATGATAAAAATGCTTGGCTCAATGCCGGTCCTGCTCCACAACCATAGGAGCAAACTAATTGATTCCCAGTCAAGTTATTGTGGAAGCTGCAGAAGATTGTAAAAAAGATCGTTGCATTGTATAGATTCCATATATTAGTATTATATAACTTCATAGCGCATGTGTGAGTACTATGTACTGTAAAGCCACCATTTACATCTAGTTATTTTATTTTTTCTGACTTGAATAAGCCTTGGCGGCTGAGAGAATGTCATGCTCACTCAAATGTCTCGGTGATGGTGGCGGGTGTGTCGGGTCATTTAGTTCCCTTCAATATGGTTGAACTGAATGGTGCTGATACATGCGTCATGTTCGTGAACGGGCGCTGTCAATTGAGACTGGTCAACTCTCGGCTGCCACGGTTAATTTTAATTTATTTATTTTTTAATTTGTTGATTTCATCTTTTCTCTGGACGCTCTTAATGTGCACGTCTGTCTACATCGTTCTCACATATATGTATAATCACAACATGAATGATGTAACCAAGATTTTGTAACAATATTTTGATTTAAAAGAGTGTCCATGGAGTTTCTTGCCCGTTCTTCTCCATAGAGATCTACGCTAGGGAATGGGCAACTACAGTACTTTCTCAAGTTATTATGCCTTGTGACTGTGACTGTAGCTTTGATTTAGTTTTGTATTTTTGACATTCAAAAGTGCCGTAATGGTCTAATTGAAATAAATGATTTGAGTTTGAGTTTGAGTTTGTAAAATATTTTTAATTATTTATATCCTAATTAAAAGTAAATCGTTAGTGTTCTTTAGTAAATAAAGTACCTTGGGTATTATTTGATGGTGTACTTATTCTTATCTTAAAAAGATTGATAATTTTTTTATTTATGTAATAATAATATGTTGAACGTATGTTGAAATAAATAGGCAGTTTTTTCCCGTTTCACTTGTTTAATTTTGATTTAGATCCCGTACAAGGTACTGAAGTATAATAAACTTTAGTACACCTACCACCCGAATACGTAACGTGGTAATAGGCATGGCGACAGTATCAAAAAATTGCAAAACTATTTAGTCCGTCAGTTAGAGTAGGTATTGGAAAATAATGGACACGAATTTTTTGTTTTTGTAAATCAATGAATAAAATATCGTACATCAAAACTTAACATCGTACATCAACATCAAAACTACAGTGGGGGCTCGTAAGGCGTGACGTATTAAGAACTTTAAAAGCGTCGTTTCGTTAAACTTATTTTATGTAGCAAAAGAAAAATACGGGTCAAAATTTATTAGATAATCTTAATGATGGACTAATTAGTTTTTTTTTTGTCGTTCATCCTATTGTTTGCATCAGTGTCTCTTGCACGCTGTGCTATTTTGTATTGTTTTTGGCACAAAACAGCTCAACTAACCGATCAATACAAGTTACCATTACTGTTAGCTTGTCATTTCCCACTTCTAGGCAAAGGCCTCTCCCCATGACTTCCTAATTCTTTGATCCAGAGTCAATGTGGACCATTGGTTGTCGGTTTTGTCCAGTTCGTCCCGCCATCTTCTGCGAGGTCTACCGCGTCGCCTTCTTCTCAATCAAATATAAATGAAATAACATTTTAACGTTGTTCTTGTATGATTATTATCAATATTTTTTTTTGTTATTGTTCACTTCCGTTGTGGTATTGTTCATCTTTTATGTAATTCGCCTTGTTTATTTTGTATATCTTTGTGTTATGTATTTTCTTTGTGTTCAGATCGTTTACCTTATCAAATTTACTGTATGTACCTACCTAGATTATAATGATGTGGTCTCCTATAATTGGAAGCGCTCACTTTTATTTGCCCCTGTTCTATCTGTATACTTTCATGTTATTGTGTAGTTTCTGTTGGAGACCCAATAAATAAATAAATAAACATTATACTAATAACAAGAAAATAACGACTCGCAAATAGCTAGTTGCTCAAAGTTCAACTCTGTTTACCTCGAATGTAATAAACATCGAACACAAAACTTACTAGTCATGTCAACTATGCTTTTTCACTTAAACCCGTCCATTTATCTCATTTTTTTCGCAGTCATCATTTTATCAGTACCAAATTCAAGCATTGCAAGTGATTAGGTACTAGCCTTCAATACTGTGCTAACATTAACCCATTTAAGCCCGCTGTCCCCATTTGGGTCCATTTCTTTATGTACCCACATTTTTTAACTTATTCTAGCTATGTTTTGTTAGCAGGCAAATTTGTAATGCCAAAGAATGTGGCTTTGTAAAACAAATTATATTATTGTCATTTATCGGATTGAGTGGATAAAATAAGTGATTTTATTCACTTCATTGAACAAATAGATGTTTGACCAAAGGTAAGTCATATTTTTTCAATATTTACAATGCTATTTATCCTTATTTTTGGATTTTTCACAAGGCGATAGTTTCTACTAGTAAAAAAAGCAATTATGTCAAGTATTTTCCAAGATTTTGCTTGATTGGCAGATGCTTTTGTGTGGTGTCCCCGAATGGGGCCAATGGGCTGATTGCTAACATTTTTAGTTTCTTATTCGCAGATTTAGTTTCGACTTGAACAATGAATTAGCGATTGTTTGATGTTGCAAATGAATATAGAGGACTCGAGGAAGCTCTCGAAAACATTTCGAATGAAGAGGATAATCCTGATGTGAGTTACGACAAAGTGGCCATCCCACCAGTCCCGAGTGTTCACGAATAAAGAAGAAGGCGATGAAATTGATGTCCAGCATAACATTCCTCCACGTGATATCCCAGGTAGGGTTGAAGTGTTTGAGTCCAGGAACGACGATGAATGGGATAGCAGCGATGGTGAACCGTTACAAAAACACAGAGTTGAAACCCATCAGGAAACTTGTTGGCGTAATTGTGACGGTTCCTATGTTGACATGCTTTCATCGGAGAATAATGTTCAGAAACGAAGGGAAAACGTTGTAAACCAGCTCAAAGACCAAACTCCAGTCAACATTTTTGAAAATTTATTTGATGTGGAGTTCTTTGACATGATCGTTATGAATACAAAGTTATATGCCGCAAAACACAACAAACATGACTTCCAAATCGCTGGTGATGACCTCAAATTATCAGTAGCTACTGCTTGGCGTCTGCATGATGTCTTGACCACTGAAGAGAAACTAGACCAGCTCCAGTTTCGCCGAAGTATCACCCGGTTTTATTTGAAGAGCATAGGCGCTGTAAGACCCGATGGAAGGCGTCGTAAACTTTCTTCAGTGGTGCCAAGTATGAGTTTAGATGGTGTTGGACACTTCCCCAGAAACTGCCAAGCCAGCTACGATGCAACGAATACCACATGAAAGCACGTTGGCAATATAAAATGCATGAAAACATTGTGCATAGAATTTTTCATTGTTTTGAAAAATACCACACATAAGCCCATTAGCCCCATTTGAGGACGGTGTTTTTTAATACATAAGGATTTTTTTTTATTTTGTTTTTTCTTAGTAAAATGTCTTACTAGCCTCCAATAGTTACGTCAATAAAGTTTTTTTCAGAATTTTGCTGCTAGTTTGTATTTGGGTCCAAATGGGTTAATACAGGCAACATGACGATCAGAAATCACAAGAACGACATGAGCCCACCTGTACGGGGCGTACTGATGATGACTGAACTCATCAAACTGAAGTACTAACCGGTGGAGGTCCATACCGGAGACCACCTGACGCCAGAATACAGAGATAAAAACCCTCTACACACCGTCCTCTAAGTAGAAGATGATTTGAATCATCTTAAAAAAATTAAATTGGTAAAAGGAACCTTAAAATCATAACCATAAAGTCCATTTTAAGAATTTTAAATTTTAACGTGATTCAAATTATGATTCTGATAATGTGGCCATTTTAGACCCCCTGCTTGCTTTTAACGAAGGTTAAATATGATTACTTTTTTCTGGCATACGCTGAAGATGACAATAAAAAGTTTTTTTTTTTTTTGATATTACAACTTTAATATAAACTGAATTTATAAACGCTAAACAGTCATTTACACACGCACTTACAATTTTCACTTTCATTAATCAATTAAAATAAAATACAAAAAGTAACATTATTTATTATTGAACTAAGTACGGTCACTTTTTTGGTTGCAGTGATTTGATGAAATCTTCAAGCTGAGTGAGACCAGGTAGATTTCCCTTCTTGTACCAATCTTCCTCCTTTAGTGAGTTCCACCACGCGATCACCTTGCTATATTTTTCATCTACTGGCACTGTTAAAGATAAAGTAGAGATGCTAGCTACCAATGACACGTCAGCTACCGTCAAATGGTCGCCTGCCGCGAACTTATTCTTCTGCAAGTATTTTTCCAATATCTCATAACCGTCATTCACATCTTTGACCTGCTGGTCCGTCGGTGACGTTCGTTCTCCACCAGTAATTGTCCGAAAGATCACTTTTATGGCTGGGAAGAGGAGCGAAGTGTCGAAATACAGTCTCTGATCGATAATCGCTCTTGCTTGCAAATCTTCAGGGTACAATTTCTCTTGTATTTCACCGCCGTATTTGGAAACCAGGTACGTGATGATTGCGTGGCTGTCAGCAAGCAGGAAATCGTCATCTTCTATATACGGGACGGTGTGTAGAGGATTTTTCTCTCTGTATTCTGGCGTCATATGGTCTCCTGTATGGAAATTGACCTGCACTGGTTCGTAGTTCAGTTTGATGAGTTCAGCCGTCATCAGCACGCCCCGCACGGGTGGGCTCATGTCGTTCTTGTGAATTCTGATCGTCATGTTGCTTGTATCAATGTTAGCACAATATTGAAGGCTGATAATCACTTCCACTGCTTATATTTGGTACTGATAAAATGATGACTGCCAAGCAAACGAGATAAGTGGATGGGTTTAAGTGAAAAAAACATAGTCGACATGACTAGAAAGTTTTGTGTACGATGTTTATTATATTCGAGGGTAAATAGAGTTGAACTTTGAGCCACTAGCTATTTGCGTGGGACTCCTATTTCTGACTGCAGGCTTTAAATTAACCTAATAAAAGGGAATAGGCATTTTTGTTGAAATTATACTCTTCACACGGTCGGTGACTTTATTTATTTTTAATATAAAAATATTTGTCACTATGGTTTCATATTCAAATTTAAAGTGCAACTACATATAAGATGTTTTAATTCAGGTCATGTCTATCGGTATGCCATACGTTCAACGGTTATGACGTGAAACAGTTACTGAGAGACAGAAACTCACTTGACTTTTGTAGTCATAATAATTAGTATGGATACTTCTTGCCTTTGCTCTACCTATCAACATCATTGTCTCTATAACTTTAATCAAACATTTATTAGGTTGCTTCTTATGTTTGAAATGATCGTTCGCTCACAACGTTAAAACGCAATGAACGTTGTTTTAATGTCAAAATGAATTAACTCACTGGCCTCAAACTTGAACGCTGAATCTGCGTCATTGACCTTGGCGCTAGTTTTATCATTCAACCAGCTTTAAATTGTGACCCTGACTCGAACTTGTGCGCTCCTCTACATACCATAGTATTATTTTCTCAAGTGAGAATTAGGCAACAATGCGATGTGTCAAATGGAGCAACAGCGTTTGACTTCAAAATATTATTATTGTCATTTAGCAGCGGTGTATATAATAGTACACCCACATTTTGACAGTTATGTCGAATTTTATGTATTAGGGGGCGAGCCCATTGCCATCAACCGGGCATAAATCCAGAAACCGTTACTAAGAAATTCCTGATGGAAAAATCCAGTATATGACTGCACCCAACCAG
The DNA here is from genome assembly GCA_950022955.1 of Xestia ashworthii. Lineage (NCBI taxonomy): Eukaryota > Metazoa > Arthropoda > Insecta > Lepidoptera > Noctuidae > Xestia > Xestia ashworthii. Next base: position 1,681,386 of record OX465563.1, on the reverse strand, counting down.
AGGATCCCAACCAGAGGATCGAACCCAGGACCCTTGCGACCACTAGAACAGCGACAAATACTAAATATGTCCTGTTAATGCATATCGCAGCCGTCGTATGACATGGAAGTTACACATTGTGCCGAATTGTGGGTCTTTAGGGTTCCTCTACATATAAGTAATGTAATGTTTGTATTCTATTTCGTTTTTTTTTTTAAATAATACAAATGAATAAAAATGTTAGACAATAAGAACTCGCAAAAAGTTGCCCACGCCACGGGGCAAACAATTGACCTTCGAATGTAATAAACATCATACAAAAATTCGGCTAGTCATGCCGACTAGGTTTTTATCACTTAAACCCGTCCACTTATCTCGCTCGGTCGGCAACCATTTTATCACTACTAAATATAAGCAGTTGAAGTGATTACCGGCCTCCAGTACCGCGCTGACACTGATACAGGCAACATGACGATCAAAATTCACAAAATCGACGCCAGCCCACCTGTGCGGGGTGTGTTGATGACCGCTGAACTCATCAAGCTGAACTATGAATCAGTGGGAGTCGATTTCATGGCTGGAGAACATCTGACACCAGAATACAGAGAGAAGAACCCACTACACTCCGTCCCATACCTCGAAGATGACGATTTTCTGCTTGCTGACAGCCACGCAATTATCACGTACCTGGTCTCCAAATACGGCGGTAACCAAAAAGAGAAATTGTACCCTGAAGATTTGCAAGCAAGAGCGATTATCGATCAAAGGCTGTATTTCGACACTTCGCTCCTCTTCCCGTCCATAAGAGGGATTGTGAAGACAATTACTGGTGGAGAACGAACGTCACCGACGGAACAGCAGATCAAAGATGTGAATGACGGTTATGAGATTTTGGAAAAATACTTGCAGAAGAATAAGTTCGCGGCAGGCGACCATCTGACTTTAGCAGATGTGTCATTGGTAGCTAGCATCTCTACTTTAGCAGCAATAGTTCCAGTAGATGAAAAATATAGCAAGGTGAACGCATGGTGGAACTTGCTAAAGGAGGAAGATTTTTACAAGAAGGGAAATCTTCCTGGACTTACTCAGTTTGAAGGGTTCATCAAGTCAGTGTTAAAGTAAAATACTGGTCGTGCTTAGTTTATAAAAACTGTTATCTTTTTGTACCAAATTTAATTAAGTGCAAGTGGTTAATTTAAACTAAACAAAAATTGTAAGTTATTCGTATTTGATACATAAATATGACTGTTTAAAGCTTATATGAATTCAGTTTAAATTAAAGTTGCTACCTATATTTAAAAATATCTGTTTAATTTCACATCCACGAATACAAGCTCAAGTCTTCATTTCATTTCATATAAAACTTGTAGTGCTAATCGTCCACGACGCTACTCAAAAGTAACGTGTTACATAATCACCAATCAGTAGCAAGAGTATCATAGCACTAGTACTTCATATTTCAATGTATACAACGCGACTTATTTTATCCAAGGTTGGGATTGGTTGGAAGACTCACTTCCAACTTCACTTCACTTCACTTATATTTATAAACACAAGGCTAAGTATCTGAGTAGATACTTAGCCTTGTGTTTATAAATAGAAATATAGTTGATGATTCATCGTATTTTGGAAACTCAGGATGGTTATTTTTTTGTGCAGATAACGGTGTTAAAAGCAACGGTTTAATGTTTCAAACATACATACATGCATAAACTCACGCATTTTTCTTATGGTAGTAATCAGAAACCTCAGCATCATCTACTACGATCCATACAAACTCCTTTTACCTCTTCTACGTTCATACATCTGGTCATACAAGCACGCTGAAATGTTTCATAGTTAATTGAAATCTTTCAGGTTAAAAAAGAGAATGAAAACTTAGAAGAAAAGTTGGACGGTGGCATGATATTATATTTCCCTTTAATATTTCTGACATAAGTATTTGAGATTTGATTTTTTGTTGTAATAAATGAGCTCATTGTAAAATGCAGTCTGTACCACTGTTTGAATGCAAATAAAGCAAATATTTGGAGAAATAAAAAACAAAACATGCAAAGCAAATTCTAACATGTATTTTGTTTCGCCAATCTTGAATAATAAATACGTTGTTTCATTACACAGGACTAGGTCTTAATTCTATTCTAATGACTATTGTAAAAATATACTTTACAAACATGTTTAGTCATTACATGATATTAAATTTATTTTATCATTTAAGCTCTATTTTGGAATCAGTGACCTCATTAGCTCCGTGTGCACTCTGCATAATGATTATCATTATTAGGTAATATAAACCGCCACTTTGATTACCAGCATTTAATTAAGTGTTAACATCAAGACAGTGAACATGCCGATCAAAATCTACAAAATCAACACCAGTCCACCAGCCCGGGCCGTTCTGATGACAGCAGAACTACTCAAGCTGAACTACCAACCAGTGGACATCAATTATATGGGAGGGGAACACTTGACCTCAGAATACAGAGAGAAAAATCCTCTACACACAGTGCCTTTACTAGAAGATGGTGAGTTCCTACTCGCTGATAGCCACGCAATCGTAACTTACCTGGTTTCCAAATACGGTGCTGAAAAACGAGCGACATTGTACCCTGACAACTTGAGTTTAAGAGCGACAATAAATTCAAGGCTGTATTTCGACACTTCGATTCTCTTCCCTGCACTCTATGGGATAGTGAGGGCAATCCTTGACACAGGACTAACTGAAGTTACTCCGCAGCAAATCCTACAAGTAACTGAAGGCTATGACATTTTGGAAAAATACTTGGAGAAGACAAAGTTCGTGGCAGGCAACCATTTGACAATAGCTGATGTGTCCATTGTTGCTAGTATCTGTTCTGCGAATGTGTTGGTGCCTTTGGGTGACAAATATACCAAGGTACATGCGTGGTGGAATTTACTAAAGGAGGAAGATTTCTACAAGAAGGCGAACGTGCCAGGACTAACTCTGTTTGAGAAGAATATGAAATCAAGATTGAACCATTGAGATTTTAGTTCGAAAATCAAGTAAGGACGAATATCAGCAGTTTTTGAAGATCTTTAGACTTCGTCTTGAATATGAGACATTTTCAAAAACGTGTCACGCTAAGCAAAAAACATCAATATTTCTGCCAACTGCAAACGATTGAGTGAACTGTTTTAAATACGTTTATCGCCAAACTTATTTAGTGACTTACGGTGCTTGCGAGCCTTAGTAAGTATTATGCCAGCATACATGTGCACGTATTCCTTTAATTAAAAACCTTTATTTTAATAACTACTGCTTTTTTCATTTCTCACCCAATTAATCATTGCATCTTCTTCATTGAATATCCTTTGTTCAGCTGTTGCCATGTTTATTCAACAGCTGAAAACTGATTGCAATACCTATCAATAAAATTATATCTACAAAAATTGATAAATACGTATCGTACAAACACGGCCGTGTTATCAGATATAAATCAATAGATTAAACTGGACGGTTACGTAAACACACTGCACACACTGCTGCTGTGGTTGGTCCACATCATACAATTTGTGGCAAAGTAAATAATACTTTTCCATTACGTCATTATTGTGGCCTTGCGTCTAATTTCCTGTCTGTAGTAGGTATAGAAGAAGTTTTTTGTTGAAATCATAGCAACAATTAGTGTTTAGGGATGTCACAGCCGTACTAGGACTAGGTTATCATCTGCCTAACCCTCTCTCAACAATGATAAGTACCGCTGTTAAAACAAACCAGATGCAGTTGCAAGTCGTGGGTTCGAACCCAGACAGGCGAATTACTTTGCGTAAGTTATTTTATCGCCACTGCTTTCAAAACGGTGAAGGAAAACATCGTGAGGAAACCAGAATAGACTAGAACAAAAAAAATGAATACATGTGACATCTACCAATCCGCACTGAGCCAGCGTGGTGAATTATAGCCTATTCCTTCTCTAATAGAGGAGGCCTGTGTGCCAGCAGTGGGAATATTAATAGGCTGTTGATGATGCATATCTTGGCATGGATAAGTGTTGTATGATGTAACGAATCACCCATCCGCGAACCAACCTCAGCAAGAGACACTCCAAACATCTATAAACCCTGATCCCGGCCATCCAAGATATATCTTCTGATATTACATACATTGTACTGTTAATGAGGAAAATTACACAATGATTATTCGATGAATTTCCTTATCAAAGAGACTATTGGTGTGTTAATAAAGATTTTCAAAAGATTAGTACTATTTACGTAAATAGAGATTTAAGATAAGACTTAAGATAGTAATGCTATGGAACATTATAAGTAATCGTAAGCTTATGTAGATAAGAGTTTTGTATAAAATAGAAATGACTAAATTGTCATGACACCACGCGTGCATGTATTACTAAAAGACAGAAGTTTAGGTAGAGTGACACCTGTTTTGAATTAGGAGCGACATTTTTGCCATCAATCGAGCTAATATTTTTGATTCCTTAACAAACGGAAAATATGTAGTTACTATTAACATTGCGGTGACATTGTCACTAGTTAGCACCCAGAACAGTGATGACAAATAAGTAGGTATTGACATAGAAGTTAACACTGCCTGTAAAATCTACCAAGTAAATGTATATAAATTTATAAGTTAGTACCTAGTGAAGTACTTGTTCAAACTGAACATTCAAGAGGTTAGAGTAAGTACTACCAATATGTATTGATGATCGCTTCAAGATCCAGAACCGTAAACACTTACAAGTACCTACCTACATAAAAAATCAAACTTCATCACAGACGTTTCATCACTTCTTCAGATGACCTCTTTCAAGTAAATATATAAGCTTAAAGATGTCCTCCGCTGAAGAAAAACCTGGCCAAAGTTTAGCCAACACCACTGGATCCTGTGCTTTATCATACAGTGACTTCAGGTCATTAGTCCCCTACGGAGCAACTGGACAGAATGTGTACAATCCATGACATAATTATTAAAATTAGCATACCCTAGACATATACATTAGTTTCCTCACGGTTTTTTTTATTTGATCTGAAATCGACATCGTGGGGGTCCTCTATACAAGCTGTGCTAGAAAAAATTGGGTAATTTGAACTAAATAAATATTAAAAATAAACACAATCATCTACCTACATCATGGGCACTTAGAAAACGTATAAAGATATCGTTATGGCGACTATAACGATATCTTTATATGTTGTTAAAAATTTCTTTGAACGAGTAAAACCCATACTAAAACACATGCAATCATTCAGATTTTTTGCAAATAATTCTACAAACAACATATTAGCGTCATAGTGTCTTTTTTTTTATTTTTTCTAAATCGATAGAAACCACCCATTTCGCACTAATCGGCCCGCAGTGACTGACGTAACAACCACTTTGTAGTGCAAGCTGATTAGAACTTTATTCTAACACCATTTCAAACGAAGTTTGATACACCACAAATAGAGTTGCTAATTTAGCTCATGTAGTCGCCTTAAGGTAAATGGTTGGTTGTTTCCTATGGAGAAAGATCCTAAAAAATGCATGGTTACTCTTTTAGAACCGAGTAAACAATCATCATAACATAAACTGACAAACAATTGACTACCTACATGATTGTATTATCGTTGTTTTAAATTGATTAGAAACACAGGTACTTCAACTTTTCAAATCCGAAATAAACACTCATCATGTGACCATGAGAATAGAAAATACCTATATCTTATCGATTCGTAATTGTATGACATCATGCATGTTACCCGATGGGTTAGACAGTGTAAGTAAGTGTACTTGTCAGTAGTACACCCATATTTAGCCCAGATATGTTTCATCATCATCATCATCATCAGCCTATAATGATCTCACTGCTGGGACACGGCCTCCTCTCAATGAGAGGGAGATATGTTTAAGTCCACTGTAATAAAGGCCGAGCCTATTGCCATCAATCAAGACATAAATCCAGACTCCGTGGCTGCTATTGAGAAGTTTCTTATGGTAAAACCCAATAACCCCCTAAGCCAGATCTGGGAGTCAAACTTTTCAAATTATTTATTTAAAATTATTTAATATTTAAAATTATTTATTTGAAATTATTTAATATTTTTAATTATTTATAAAAAATTATTTATTAATTTCAAATTATTCATCCTTCATTGTGTCATCCTGCGTGCTTAATTTGCATGTATACGCATGTTTTAACAAATAAAATTATCTTTATCTTTATCTTTAATAATCAAGTACATTATAGTTATCAGATTTAACGGTGATCGCCAAACTAGACGTTAGTCTGTATCTTGGGGATCAGAGTTGCACATCATTGAATTATTCTTATAGGACGAACACGGTGATTATTAACAAGATTAAACTAGAGATAAAGTTTGTGAATTAAAGAGAACAAGGAAAATATAATTAAAAACAAAAATTTGGTAACAATGCACCAGTCAAACAAGATTCAACTAAGATGTGTGTGTGCAGATGTGTGTGCAGTTAAAACTCAAACTCATATCAGTAGCACATTTATCTACTACTAGATCAACAAATACCGTAATTACAATAGCATAATCACACCATCAATATGCAAGTAATAAGAGCCCACGGCTCTTGTTATCGGCTATAGGCATTATGGCCCATGACGGCCCGTCTGCCACACATTTCCACTGCGTTTGGCAACAATAGAAGTTAATTGAGGAAAATAGTGACAATGGCAGCTCTAAGACACACGTTGACAAAAAGAATGGCACGATGAGGGGAGGGAATCACCTTATTAGGAATGAAAGAACTTTGGGTAGTGCACGCTAATGAGTGGGAGACTGTGGAGGGAAAACTGATTTAGATTTGGGAATTAAATAAAGATGTTCAATTTGATTTAGATTAGTTAATTACACACATGTACGTGTTCGTTAAGCTGTTGGTCCCAGCTGTCATTTGTAAATCTTCAACAGTCGTCACAGGTGGCCCAAAAAGTCTGACAGCCAGCCTTACCAAGGGGTATCGTATTACTCAGTACTCACTGGGTTGTTGAGGTCAGATAAGCAGAGGCTCCATGTAAAATATACTGATATTCCATTGCATACGGTTAGACTGGAAGCCGACCCCAACATAGTTGGGAAAAGGCTAGGTAGATGATGATGACGTCACACTTGTCTGTGTTAATGAAAAAAAATAAAAATTAATGAGTGAAAAGAAGCCCATGTCATTCTCCTAGTTCTAATTAGATATCTAAAGGGTGTAAAACACCTCTTAACGAAGCCGAAAGGCACTTGTTCTCCTTGTCATACCGATCAGTTTTTTGTTGTACACCATACCTGGGAACCTTCTAGTTACGGAGGTATAGGGGGTAAAAGTTACAACGTTTTGACAAGCTTTTTTTTTAAAGTAAAAATCTCACAACAATAACTTGTATTATTGTTGTAAGATTTTTTCTTTTAACACCTCAACGAACGCCGTACTATTCAATCCATCCATGAACACAATGTTTTGAGTGCGTTACATTGAGTTATACCACGAAACGTGATTTTTCACCCCAAAAAAAAAGTTGTTTCCCAGCAATAATTTTTGCGTAAAGTTACTTAGTTTGATGGACAGAATGCTTGGTTGACGGCTTTGTGATGAGGTGGTTTACACCCTGTTTTAAACTTGTCCAGTGGTTTACACATGAACAGACAAACATCATTACTTTGGCATTTTGACTATCACAAGGTTTAGTCTATATTCAGTAGTAGGTTGTAAAACGTTTGTGCTAGGAGTTATTTATGGATATTGAAAGGGGATTACTAAACAATTTACTTATTAATTGAAATTGAAATTGTTTGAAATTGTTTATTGAAATAATTGAAATGAAAAATATTTACAATATGGCCTTAAAAACTATAGGTATACAATAATTGGATTCTACCTGAACTAGGAATAAACCTGTATCTCAGGTAACTCACTCAAGCGCTTATACATACATACTATCTAAGATTCCTTAAACAAATAACTAGTAAATAACTTATCTATAAAATTATGCTCTATTCAAAGTAAGAAAAACTGTTTGTTAAGGTAACTTCTTTGCAACGTTCTAGGTATAATTTTTACAATGTAACCTCACCATTAATGTAACCTCTATGTTAAAAACAAATCTTACTGTTCCGCCTGCAGCAGTCCACTGCTGGACATATATAGGCCTCACTCAGCTGGATTCTCGGCAACTCACACCCAGCTGCTAGCCACCTTGCAGTGATCGTAGATAAACCTCTGAAAATCGCAAAATCCAAATACTACCTCCTACCTTAACAACAAATTGGATCAAAAGATTAAAAACAGCAAAAAATTAAAAGTCTAAGAAAAATGGCTTAAGCAATAACTTCATTTCATTAATCTCGAGCTCATCCGCTAATAAGCGTAAACAACAGAGCACCCCGAGTTAGGCACCACCCTATATAACGCGTATTTATAAAGGGAAAAGGGCCCAAATCGTAATGATATACGTAGTAGATTTATCCCGGCCGGTCCGTTTGTCAATGTTCACGGCGAAATTAATTACGGATCGGTCATGGGTTCGAATCCCGTGCCACGTATTTGAATGGTCATTTGGGATGGAAGTAATTAAGATAAAATATTGTTTTATTTGTCGGATTTGTATTGGAGAACGGTTACCATTTTGCGGGTAAACGGGTTTCTGTGCCGTTAATTTTTTCAGGCCAATATTGTTGATTTTATTTACGAGTTATTGAATGGGGATTGACAAATTGATGGGAATTAAGAGATTAGAGTGCGATCGATTGAAATTGTGAAAAGATCCATATTAAATTGGACGTTATTAAATCGCGTTTATATGGGTCCAATGGGAAGCTCCTATTTTTGGCTCTTCTTCCCTTTTACCTGTTATGGCATAAGGAATCCATAGCCTTTGAAATCAATTGTGATTCTACAAAAAAATAAAACTGAAGGAAAAAAACAGGCAATAATAAAACAATGGTCTTCAGGTTTATGAAGACTGGTAACTTCCTCAAAAATACCCACAAAGCTATTGCTTAACAAGCATACAAGGGGGTACTCCCCTAACAGAAAAAAATGTCCCCAGTCTAAAATAAAATGATTAAGTAACTTATTTTTGTTCAGCCCCAAATTAGTACAAAGGCGGTCATAACAAGTTTTATAAAAAAAAATTAGTAATAAAAGTTGTAAAAACGGAGCGAACTCAATAAAAGGGATGTTTCTACCCTCGGGCGTTGGCACCCACCGGGATATTTTCAGAAACACAACCCCGAAAGGGAAAATCCTCGGGGAGAATCTAGTTGTCTATAAGTGGAGACACCATGCTACATTATTTGAGAGGGATAGCGTTGATTAATTTTAAATTATTTGCATAGTCTTATAGTGCAAAATATAATTACTCATGAATTATTAACTTATTCGAAAACAGGCGGACAGATGGGCAGAATAGCGCACGATACTGACCTACATTTAAAAAATAATAGCTATGGAATAACTAGACAATATTCATTCTGCAATTTCAAAGACCAAAGTCTACTTCAGCAACGTCTGCCCATAGACACCATCCTAAGCGTCCGTTTTTTTCTCAATGTACTAACATAATGTTTAAATGTGCCTACTAACAAAATTATGGATCATTGTGTCTGAATTAAATGGATAAATTAAATTAATATAGCTGAAGAGAGAGTTGAAGACTATCCCCCGAATACTGAAACGTCACTCAAAATGTAATGGAAATCTCAACACCAGCAGCATCCTGGGGTCAGTGGATGCAATGATCAGACGAAAAAATGTCTGCCCCTGATTGGACGTGAACTTCCACAAATAAATGATTGGGACTGACTCATAGAACAAAGTACAGAATAAAACAGTTTCCAAATGTAAAAAAGAGGTGAGTTGTGTAGTATTTGGTTCCATATACGTTCCACCCTTTGGCGTGCAAAAATGTGTACCTATACAACTTCAAATCGATGGATCGGGACTGTCTCAAAATTCCAAAGACTGTCACAGTCACCCTACGTATAAGTAACAAATATATCGTGGCACCTTTCTTTGTTTTTCGCACAAACTCGGCCGTTGGCCTGAGTTATCGTCGTCTTACCTTCGACACCCCTCTCTACCCCTCCCTGTGCGAGCTTCACCCCCCCCGGTCATTTGTCATGCCTGCAGTTATGTTACGTTATTGATTGTTATGATTTGAGGACGCACTGGTATCATATGAGCAAGTGGTCAAGGTTCTAGTGGCTGGTTTGGTAAGTAATACCTCGGTATTGTAAGTTTACTTTACTTCAGGCAATTTTTGGCTAAATCATCTGGAACACTGTGTGTTCCATTTAAACCAAATTATTAATCGTCTTATTAATAGCAATAATTTTGAAGATTGAAAAGACCTCAGTCATGGTTTTAATTGAAGTCATTATTATCCACAGCCCGACTACCCTCTGCATGATATGCACAAGGCTCTCTATCCTGTGTATGCAAGCATTTGAGCTAGATTAGTGCAAGTTTGAGTTTAATGCCCTCTGTTGCCATAATAATATGCGCGTAGCTCGCTGTACATAAAATTCGGAAGGGTTTTTTAGGAATTTCCTTTTCCATTGCTTCAGGCACGAAAATGTTGTCCACTCTGCAGCGTAAATAATGCAATGAATGTTGTTGAACAGTCGAAATGAAAAATGTTGCCATTGTAAGTGAGATACGCAATTATCCGCAAGTGGTACAAGTATACCTAAGTTGGCCAATAGAGACCTAATTGAATACACAAGTTTAATCAAGAAAGTAGTAACTAAGATTAACAAAATATTAAGCCCAGAAGTCCGAAGCAACAAGACCAAACCTTACCTAGCAAAAATACCAGCCTGAATGATTACCAGCACTTCCGCACTTGAGCGAACAAAACACAAATATGTTTGTCATAGTTAGCTACAGGGGGCGGCCCAGAAATAATTACCTAATAAAGATTTCTGATACGGCACTGTTACAGGGAAAAGCTATTATCTGGTCGGTGGGCTGGGGAAGTGGGGGGATGGAGGGGGGGGGGTCTGTCAGCGCCAGGAGTTTTGATGAACACACGTAGTAATGCGCGACTGATTGTTCGGAAGGCTGTGGATGCGATTTCTTGGTAGTTAGCGTAAATATTGTTGTGAGATTCGGATTAGTGTACTATTGTCCTCAGAAATAGGTCTATTCGTGATTGGCAACCGTTTTCGACCGAGCAAGATAGTATGGACACACTCACGCTTCCGAGTCGCTACCGAGCAACGGACAATGGTTTGCGGTACGGCCGATCCTCGGGTCGGATCCGGCACGCTCCAGCGTGCGTCATCTTTAACACTTTTTTTGTACTTAGAGCTGCATACTTATGCGTATATCAAAGTCATAATAGAAACTGACCCATTTGTAGCACTTTGACACTTCCATAAGCAGTCTGGGATAGTCAAATGGCTTATTGGTTTCGGTATAAGAATAATTTTCTGCCAAATAAGAATATGTCCTACCTACGAGTATGTAGAATGAAATTTCAAACATTCAAATCTTACCCTTTATTATACGGGTTCCCTACTTGTTTTCTAAAGTTGATGATTCGATTTTTATTATATCGAACACGGTGTGTCGATAATTCAGTTGTACGATGTTTTATTCCGTCGATGCGTTATTGGTGCGATGTAACGTTTGTGCGAAAAATCCTGTTACGAAAAACCCTACAACGATTGCTCATTTGTTCGGTAATTTATTAGTTCGAAAGTATGTAGGTTTGAAAAGCCTACTGTTGTCCGTGACATTTAATTAATAATCTTATGTTGCATTATAGAAGTTAAGAAAATACATTCGTTTTATTGAAAAAAATGTATAATTCTTGTTTATTATTTACATCAAGTAAATATATTAAAATAATCCTAATCTATCTATACCTAAATAACTTAAATTAAAATATATACAAAAAAATGTTTTATCTATGTTACCTACTGTAAATTTTATTCTAAAAAACAAAATCCTAAAATAAATTGGCATACCTACAGTACTTAATCCTATTATTTTTCAGAAAAAAATTTTTTGCATCTTTTTGAACATTTCCTTAACTTTTTGCGGCAGGCGCCGCGTCTGCTATAAAAATTACGATATTAAATATTAATGTTTCATGTTTTGTAAAAATATTTATATTTATTATGAATTAGTATGTATATGACATGTAGATGTCAATGTAGATGTTATTTAAAAGTTTATTGGGTACTTTGTCATTATGTTTGAGAGTGTTACCATAATAGTTTTATGTTTGTAAAAGTAAAGCTATGTGGGTAGGAGTAAATAATACTGACATGTGTATCTAAACGTGTCATATTTTGCTCTAGTCAATCATTAATTTGTGAATAATTGTTAAGTGCAGTTCCTATTGCAACTATGGCTGATAGTGTTATCAAAACGAAAAAATCTAAATGCGGAAACGATATAATACTTATTGATGGATATGAATTTATGTTAAATAAACATGTGGATAAAAAACATTATTGGTGTTGTGTGTTCAAAAACAAAAAGCAGTGCAAAAGCCATATAATAACAGAGGTCAAAGAAAATAATGAACACAACCTAATCAAAGGTATGAGTGAACATTCACACGCCCCAAGTGCCGGCTTGCAGGACTTCATAATTCTTAAAAATAAATTGAAGAGGGATGCCACTACTAGCAATGATGGTCCTACAGTGATCATCCGAAATAATTTGGAAGCTGTACCAAGCACAAGTGCGTGTTCTCTTCCCAATAAAAATGCTTTACGTCAAATTGTCTATAGAGCAAAAAAAAAAAAAATTCCGAAAGAACCTTCTACTTTGGAGGAAATTGATATACCTGCAGAATACATGGTTGAAGGAGAATCGTTTTTGGCACGGCAAACAAAATACAATGATAATAAATGCTTGCTTATATGTATTTTGCACTCAGCGAAATATCAGACTTTTACGTGATTCATTTCTATGGATAATGGACGGAGCATTTTGTACATGTCCTGGACTTTTTACCCAAATCTATAGTATACACGGGATGGTGGGGAATGATGTCGATAGCAGAAAAATTGTGCCTTTGGTGTATTGCTTTTTGGGAGATAAGACTGAAGAAACATGATGATGTTCAAAGAACTTTTGGCATATGCTGAAGAATCGCAATGTGAATTGAACCCCCAACATATACTTACTGATTTTGAAACGGCTGTTATCAATGTCGTCAAGATATATTTCCCTGAAGCTACTCATACAGGTTGCCTTTTTCATTTAGCGCAAAATTTGTGGCGGCAAATACAGAAATCAGGTTTAGCTTCAAAGTACGGTAATGACAGCAAGTTCTCTCTTGAACTTCGCCACATAGTAGCTTTGGCATATCTTACTCCTGAAGAGATACCGGACGCCTTTAAACTTCTTAAAGAAAAGGTTTTGCCAGAAGAAGCAGAAACTATCATATATTGGTTTGAGACGTATTACGTACTTGGTGGGAAAAAATCGCGAACAAAAGGTACAAAACTATGTATCTCACAAACCCCTCCATTGTTTCCACCACATAGTTATGGTCCATACATGGAATAAATAAACTCGGCCTGCCAAGGACCCAGAATAATGTGGAGGCTTGGCATAGACGGTGGAACTACTTACAAAACAATAACCGCCATGGCTTATATGCGACTATACGGAGCCTTATAAAAGAGCAAATAAGCACAAATCACGCTGTTGAAAAAGCACAGGCTAGCGTTGATAAGACTCCGCCCAAGAAAAAAAGAAAAAGAGTATCCGATTCTATTGCGAAGATTTGTGCAAACCGCAATAATATGGAACTTCTTCCTTTTTTAAGAGCCATTTCGAATCACATAGAATTGTAATTACAATGTTATTATGTATTTTTTTTCATTTTCACTTTTTTTTTCTTAAAAGTTTCGTTAATAATACATAGAAACTATAATATTTATAGTAATATAATATGCCATACCACTGTTAAACCCGCGATGGTTTGTGTGGTATGTTTAATTGTTCAAAAAATATTTGTAAACTGTTTTGATTAATAAAAAGGTAAAAAAATAAATTGTTTTATTTACGATTACCTAATGTTTTGTTTATTTCTTGATCTATGCTAATTATGTTCAAGTTTATATCTTTTTTATTATTTTGTTGTTGTATGATTTTTTATTAAAATAAATCATTATTAAATGAGTATTTTAGGTGTTGTGTAGCAAAACGGAAGCAGAACGGAAGCAACAATATGACGTTTTAGCTTCCGTAGTGGGCGAGGATTAAAAAAAAACTTAGAATGCCCTAGTTGCTTTCTTTTCCATGCTGCATATCGAAATAGACGATTGAGGTATGACAGTTTTGGCTTTTGAGAGTATCAGGCGATCGGCTAGCGATCACTGATATTGTCTACGTTATCTTTGGCTCATGCCACAGCTAAACGTGGTGAATTTGTTACCTGTCTTCCTCAATTTAGGAAAGTTGATGTATGGTATTTAATGTATTTCCTTAACGTCTATAATGCAACATAAGATTATTAATTAAATGTCACGGACAACAGTAGGCTTTCCAAACCTACGTACTTTCGAACTAATAAATTACCAAACAAATGAGCAATCGTTGTAGGGTTTTTCGTAACAGGATTTTTCGCGTTACATCGCACATAGGATCATCGCATCGCTTTTTTCCTGTGTGGGTAGACACAGGGTTAACAATCATATTTTGGTTACTCCCAGTTTTAATTAATTTTATTATATTTTAAATTGAATTTTTAATGTTATAATTATATTTTAATTTTCTTAATCACCCAACTCTCACTATTTACAATTTCCAAGTCTTTCTGTCATCACACTCTTCCATCATTTACTTTTACCCAATCATCTTTATTTATGGACACTAAAATGGCTACAAGTTTGGAAGAATTGGAGCAGCTGTTCAACTCTCGGATGGCTGAGTACGAGAACAAGCTCATAAATGCATCCTCAGGATCTGAGCCTGGACCTGATATCACAGCACTTGCACGTGAGTTCACAGAATTTAGAACTTTTGTATGGCAGGCACTCTCAAAATTTAAGTCCCAAATAGAGATGCTCTCCCTTGGCTTTGACAGGCATGAAACAATGATGAGGAAAAAGGTCCTATTGTTTCATGGAGTTTCCGAGCTAGCAAATGAAAAGTTGCATGATGTGGTTCTCAAGGTATTAACCGACCAAATGAGCTTGACGGAGATCAGAAAGGAAAACCTTCATGTCTGCCACCGATTAGGTTTTGCGCAAGGCAAAGCCAGACCTATCCTAGTGAGACTTTACACCACTGAGCACCGTCACTTGATTTGGGAGAGTAAAAAGTCCCTGAAAGGTACTGGCATCACAATCTCAGAGTTCTTGACGCACACAAGACACCGTACTTTTATGGACGCACGCAAGCATTTTGGAGTGCCGAACTGCTGGTCGGTGGAGGGCAGGATAGCAATTGTCACGTCAGATGGTAAGCGACACAAAATTGAGACTCCGGGTGAACTTCAAGCACTGGTTTCGCGGTTCCCCAAGGCCACTGGTGGTGATGCTGCGCTGTCAGACGTACATACTTCTCCCAAGAGTACGAGCACAACCGAAGTTACCGCTACACCTACAAGAGGCCAAAGAAAGGCGCGCCGGCGTAACTAATGTTAGCACTAAGTTTGTTTGTTTATTTCCAAGTTACTTTATAAATTAGCCGCATTGTACGATTACTTTTCATAGGTTCTTTACTTTTAACCACGCCGGTACTTCAACATTTTATATTCTTTGTATCACCTTGAATTACCTATGTTTTAACCTAAAATTAATTCATGTCGGTATGTTTACAAAACTTCCAAAGTCAATATGTCACTTAATTTGATTGTCACTGTAAATATGACATTAACGTTTTGACGTATGGCGTTCCATACCAGTTTCGTGGTTTTGCGTATTTGTGTGCATTGCGGTTACGATTCGTTTTACGTTATTTTTTTGTCTCAGTAGTTAAACTATTTTTTGCATCATTGTTTTTTATGTTCTTATTTTTTTTTTTTTTTTTGAATATTATGGTTTTACTACATAATTGTACAATTTCTTCCAACACTCTAGTGAGTTAGGGTGGTTGTATTTGGAAACAATCAGCCGTATATTTAGTTGTAGTTATTGTTATTATATTTTCTGATTTAATTTTTGTTGTATTTATATATTGTATTTATCTATGAATATTCCAGCTGACTTAAATGACAGTTTTTTTTCTTGTTCTTCCTCGACTTGTAGCTTTGTTAGTGCGGACTGTGAGCCTACACTTAATACTTTGCATGACAATATTTCCTCTCTTTTTTCTAACTATCCCAATAATTTGCATATAGCCCACATTAATGCTCAGAGCGTTCCTGGTCACTATTCCGATCTTCTGGCATCCTTTAGCAGTGTTCATCTTGATGCACTCCTAATATCTGAGACCTTTCTCAAACCCTCTCTCCTTTCTACGCACTACTCACTTCCTGGTTTTGTTCTGGTCAGAAATGACAGGATTGGCAAGGGTGGTGGTGGTGTTGCCATTTACATACGCGCTGATATACCGCACAAAATTGTAAGTTCGTCTCCATCTCAGTATTCTGGGTCGGCTGAATCTTTGTTTCTAGAGATCACCTTACATCATACCAATGTATTGCTTGCTGTGTTTTACTCCCCTAACCTTCACGTTGACTATTTTGACTCCTTAGAATCCACGCTTAGTAATCTTTGCCCGTCATACGAGCATGTCATTTTAATGGGTGATTTTAACACGTGCTTAATTAAAAATGATACACGTTCACATAAACTCCGTTCGCTTTTATCTTCTCTTAACCTTGATATTTTACCTCTTTCTGCGACCCATAATTTCCCAAATTGCACGCCTTCTCTTCTTGACCTAATGATCGTTTCTTCACCTCAAAATGTTGCTGAGTTTGGGCAGCTCACTGCAACCTTTTCGTATCATGACCTCATTTACCTTTCCTATCGTATCCGACCCCCTAAACGTAAGCCTCAATTCTGTTTTCTTCGGAGCTTTAATAGCATAGAACTGGAGGCTCTGAAACGCGATGCTGGTGCTATTGATTGGAGTCATGTTATCGAAAGTGCCAGTATCGATGAAAAAGTGAACAGCTTCAATACAATTGTGTTAGATCTTTACGATAAACATGCCCCTCGTCGCCGTATTAAAATTAAGCATAAGCCTGCTCCGTGGATGACTACTGAAATAAAAAACGCCATCGCTCGTAAGGATAAGGCGAAGAGTAGGTATAGGCGCAGGCCCACGGAAATTAACCTCATTCACTTTAAAGCTTTGCGTAACCGCTGCAATCGTCTGTGTCGGGATGCCAAGAGGCGCTATTTCCATGAATCTCTCGTTGATCGTAGCTCCTCTGATGTCTGGAAATTTTTAAAGTCTGTCGGTATCGGTAAATCTCCCACTACTACCTGCAAAGATGTCGACTTGTGTGCTCTTAACAGGCACTTTTCTGTTCCACCTGTTTCTCTGGACCCAAACGTCAAAGCTTCAACTCTATCTGAGCTCTCCAACTTGCCGTTACCAAATTTTACTCCTTTTAATTTTAATCCTGTTTCTGAAGACGTTGTCAAAAAGTCCCTTCTCTCTATTTCTTCCTCTGCTGCGGGCCATGATAATTTGTGTTCGAGAATGATAAAACCCATTATTTCAGAGCTGCTCCCTATCCTTACTCATATTGTCAATGTTTCTTTATTCACGGGTATATTTCCGTCGGCCTGGAAACAGGCTCACATAATACCACTTCCCAAAGTTACCAATCCTTCGTCCTTATCCCACTTTCGGCCTATCTCCATTTTGCCCTTCCTTTCCAAAGTTCTCGAACACATTGTTCATGGTCAAATTTCCAGATATCTATCGTCGAATGCTCTTATTTCCCCATTTCAATCTGGTTTCCGTACTGGCCACAGTACTGTTACTGCACTTTTGAAGGTAACTGACGATATCCGCTGGGCTATGGACAATAAATCTCTGACTGTTTTAGTGTTACTTGACTTTAGCTGCGCGTTCAACTCAGTGGATTTCGACATCCTTCTTGGGATCCTTCAATCTTTTAACTTCTCTGCCTCTACGATAGCCTGGTTTGACTCGTATCTTCGGGGTCGCTCTCAGTGTGTCCGCCAGGAAGATATCTACTCTGACTGGTGTGATCTTACTGCTGGTGTTCCTCAGGGTGGCGTTCTCTCTCCTCTTCTTTTCTCTATATTTATTAATACTGTTATCAAAGTTATCACCTCTAGCTTCCACCTCTACGCAGACGATTTGCAGCTGTATCGACATTTCTTGCTGGCTGATGCGGAGTCGGCAATCAATGCCATGAATCATGACCTGGAAAGCATCCATCAATGGGCTAAGTCGTTTGGCTTACAGATTAACCCTGATAAGTCACAGGCCATGATCATAGGCAGCAGATACTACCGCACTGCACTTGACTTACCATCTTTGACTCCGTTATCTCTGGGCTGCTCGACCATTGCGTATTCTGAAACAGCCAAGGACCTTGGTGTCTTAATTGACAGCAACCTTTCTTGGCGAGCTCAAGTGAATGAGGTTAGTCGTAAGGTTCATTTTTCTTTTCACTCGCTCAAATCCTTACAGAGCTTCTTGCCATTCAAAACCAAAGTTTATCTAGCTCAAACTCTGATTCAGCCGATCATTGATTATGCTGATGCCTGCTATTTAGATGCCACCGAGGAGCTGTTAAATAAGCTTGAGCGCTTACAAAATCTTTGTATTCGTTTTGTGTATGGTCTGAGGAAATATGACCATGTTTCTCACTTCCGCAAGGAGCTTAAGTGGCTCCCTATCCGTCTTCGCAGGAACACTCGGATATTATGCCTCCTTTACAATATCCTTTATAACCCTGCATATCCCAGCTACCTGCGCGATCGTTTTTCCTTTACCCGTCCTTCTGATGCTCTCTGTAGATCCCACCTCAGGCATCATCTTAATTTCCCATCCCATAAAACTGAATTGTATTCCTACTCCTTCTCTGTTCACGCAGTACGTTTGTGGAACTCACTTCCGCCTAACATTCGTGATTCTAAAACTTTATTTCTCTTTAAAAAACAAGTCAAAGAGCATTACCTCTCTTCTATACAGTAATATTCTACATATGTATATGTATGTTATAGGTAAATATTTACAATAGTAGTTTATTTTGTTTTTGATAATATGTGTATGTATTTGTATGTTATATGTTTATTTTAAATAGTCATAGTTTTGTTTTAAGCTTTAATTTAAATTTTCTTGTTTGACTTTTCTACACACTGTGTCTACATTTCTTATCAGACTTTCCTCTCGCAGGTCTGCTGGAAGAAATTTCTTGTGAAATAAGCAGTACCTTTGTGCTCTTCTATGTTAATATATTGTCCTTTTATGTATTTTGTGTGTACATGAATAAATAAATAAATAAATAAATAAATAGGAGTATTTAACCCAAAAAGTCGATCAAAATTATATATTGGCTAAAATTTATTTATTGGCATTAAAATGTACTCAAAAATGTTTACAAAATATTTTGAGCTATTTTTGGAACAGGAATTTGAAATAAGTGTAAAAAAAATGATTCGTCACTATTTATTGCAATCTTTCTTATAACAATTTAGACGTATAAATTAAATTATTAAACTAATTAAATCGCTTATAACTACTCTTCTTCATCTGAATCATGTACACTATCTTCTGCATCCCCTTTATCCTTATCAACTTCGTAGGACATTAACATTTCTCTAGTTTCAAATTTAAAAGGTATTGATTTTTTAGACACTTTTCGTCTAATACTTGTCAAATATGGGTCTGAAGTTAATAATAATCTATTTAAGACATCCATATTACAGTCAGTTCTACTGAATTTTCTTGCATATTGTTCCCTGAATTTCCGAAAATGTTTATTACGAGCCTCTGCAGCTTCTTCTGATAAGGCCCCTATTGGTAATAGGGCATGTCTAATAACTGTAGGCCCATGTATTAAAATTTTGTGAAGTGTAGGTGTCATAGGATACCATGAGTATAATTCTACATACATCTTCGCCGTGTCTTGGCAATAGGTGTCAAATTTTTCAATATTAATTTTATATCCACTTGATATCACTTCTAAAATAACTGCTAATCTTTCTATTAAAGTTTTGTCAATTCCGGTGATATTTGCCGATATTTCTATATTGTTAAAAAATCTTCTACTTGTGTTGCCGTCATTAGTATTCCCGAAATTGGCTTTAGGTACATCCACTATTAATCCGAGTTCATTTTTGAATGCTTCTTGAATTTTTGCTTTTCTATCTTTTATTATATCTTTTTCGGTCTGAGTTCTCACTTGCCATTTCTTTATAGTAAGTTTGTAAGAAAGGTGAAGTATTGTTTCAAAAAATCTGATGCGAGCATGTAGAATAGACAAGCCAAACTCCAAATTTTGTAACTCTGTTGATGTGGTCTTGTTAAACTTTTCGAGTTTATTAAAATTCTTTGATGTGGCTTTGCAAATATAACATCTCATTGTAGAGGTTGTGTTTGTTGCCGAGTTGCACACTTTACCATCTACCATGGTGAGTAACAAGTTATGAGTAACTGTTATTTCGCAGGACCTGAAAGTTATCTTCGTGCCAATTAACCGTTTAATTTGGTCTTTGTGGTAATTAATTTCATCATTTGTTACATCTTTGCTCTCGTGTATAAATCTAATCCGCATTGGTCGACAGTAACGAGGAGAAGACGGTGATGGATTTTTCCAAATATTTTTTTTATTACTCTTACTTATCAACTGTAATGGCACAAGTGATGATTGAAAAATGTTTGCGTCAGACTCGCTGCTGTTAGCAAATTTTTGTTTATATTGCGCCTGCTGCGAACCATCACATCCACATTTATATGTGAGCTCTAGGTTCACCAATTCTTCCTCTGGTAAAGTTTGTAACACTTCTTCAAGATATAAAATAAAACGCTGAGCAGTGTGGTCTAGTAATGCTTGTAATTTAATTTCAGCACACGTTTCAGTGACCCTATAAGACTCGGCATTTGGATAACAATCTTGTTTTGCTTTTTGTAAAATCGAATAGCACGGGTATAGTTTTTTAGAACTTTCTCTAATTATTTCGTACTGCTTTCTTGTTAATGCAGCTTCCACAAACATAGACAAAGCCTGAGTTGTCGATAGTTGTTTAATTTTTGCTTCAGGTGTAGCGCTCTTTCTGAAAGCTTCACGATATTTACGACCACGTGTTGGGGATGCAATAATATCTTTTATCACGTATGCAGCATCCACATTTCCTTTATCACGAAGCGCCATTTGACCTGCATAAATTAGTGTTTCTGCTTCATTTTTGCCTCGTAAATGTGATGTCTTTCGACGCTTACTGCAGTCTGTTAGTTCCGCGAACTCTTTGCTTGGCCGACCCTGGGATTTTTCAGTATTAATTATTTTTTTCGGTATTTCAAGAGTGCCTTGTAACCAATCATGGTTTTTTTTCAAAAACACGCTTTCGGTTCGCTTTGCTTTCTGCCACTTAGACTTCATTTCAGACTTGAGACGAGAAAATGTCTGAATAAACTTTGATTTTTGATCAGTTGGGAATGAACAGTCATTAATTATTTCAAACTCCAATAAATCCATTTTTTTTCCAAAATCTGCTTCAGTATATTCCCTCGCTTTTTGGAAAACATATTCTCGCGTCACGACCTTAGTACCAGAAGACCCTACAACAAGAGAAACCTGAAATTAACTTAAGTGACCGCAAAATAAAGTTTGTTTTGGTAAATACCACATGCACTAAATTTTTAAAATGTTAACATTTTGGCACGTGGTGGCAGCTATTTTCTTTTTAAATTTCTAATATGCATATCTAACAACAAGATGTTAAAAGAATTTGACCCTGGAAAAGTCCGGAAATACAACAAAAAGACTTTGAAATATTAAAAAAGGCTAAAATCGACTCATCATTTTAATGTACCCCACAAAAGATGGCGTAAATAATTATTTAAGGTATATATTAAAAAAAAAAAATGTAATTTCAATTTTACATACCTTGTTCTGCACCGTCCATAACTAAAATATGATTTATTCCGAGTAATCTTAGTGTTACACTTATTTTAAACAATTCAGTTGACTCACTTTCACTGCGTATTAAGTTCGTACGATCAAGCTTGCGTTAGAAAGACGACTGATTGTGAACGGAATGTTAGCAAGAACAAAAGAGACTCGAGCGGTTTATTGTCCCCCCGACCCTTCCGTTTTGCCAGGTAGCAAAAACTACCTTCATATTAATACTTTGTAATATTCGACTTTTGATCGACTTTTTGGGTTAAATACTCCTATGTGCATCGCACCAATAACGCATCGACGGAATAAAACATCGTACAACTGACTTAATCGACACACCGTGTTCGATATAATAAAAATCGAATCATCAACTTTCGAAAACTAGTAGGGAACCCTTATTAGGGTACACCACATGACAACTTAAATCGAACAGACCTGATTGATCCTTGAAAACTAAGGTTTCTGTTTACTACTTTGTGTTTGAGTGATTGTTGAGAAGTTTGTCAACTACGAGTATTACATAAGCCTATTGATTCCATAAATGTGGAACATGCAAGGCCTTATTGAATTCAGTGATTTGTAGGCCAGCAAAACTTGATGAACTTTGTATGTCCTCGTTCGAGTGTAGTAACAATACAAACCACACTATACCTACCCATAAAACCAGCCAATTACTGTCCCACTGCTGTTCAAAGGCCTCTTCTCAACAGAGAAGGCACGACCATTGATCACCACGCTTGCTCAACCCTGGTTGAAAAAACTTAGAAAGTAAGTAGGTACATTATGAGTTGAAAAAGTCACATTGGAACTTGCCCGGAACCTGATGCATGAGCGGCTATGCCTTATCCTCTGGGCCAACCTACCCACACATTCCTTAAAATACACAAATCTCCCGTAACTATTTCTATACATAAAAAACAATAAAGTCGGTTTTATTTTTTGCAAAAAAGTTTTTATTGTTCTCTTTTTAGTGGTTCACATTTGCTTGATATACATGGAAAGTGCATACCGTTACAATTAGGTACAACAAGCCCAAACACGAAAGATACATTGTCTCATTATGGAGTTCCGTGACTCTTGGCTTCATCATCAGATCTGATGGTAGAATGGTTCTTATCGAACGCAAATGCTTCACTTGTTGTAGAAAATACCAAAATCGCAACACGTTATCATATAAAGTTTGAAGAGTTCCCTTGATTTCGCCAAGATTCCATCATCAGATCCCAACTTGGTGGCTATGGGACCATTTGGAAAGAATACCCTTTCCAACAAAAAAAGAATTTTTCAAATCGGTTGGCAAGCGACGGAGTTATGCCCGAACAAACATAAAAAAAAAGAAACATCCGAATTGAGAACCTCCTCCTTTTTTAGAAGACGGTTAAAAAGACTTTAGTTTAGAAGATAATACATAAACAAGACATACTTAGGTACTCACGTCTTAAAAACCAGAAGCTTCTAAATTCTAGTACCTCGTAACACATATTATCTTGGTGTCATGTTTTATTTTTAATTTTTTTGTCATCAGTAGTGCTGGGGTGCGGGGCAATCCAAAACATATGGCTATCAAGTCTTATAGCTATTCATTAGAGTAGATAATAAACTATATAATAAAAGTTGTAATCTCTGATCTGTACGCTGTCATTAAATTCATCACGTGCTAGTATAAAACATTTAACGGAGTTCACAGGCTGTTGGCAAACCTAGACACAGCTGCAAAGTCTGATGTGATGGCCTCATCATCTGCCTAGCCTTTTTCCACTTTGTTGGGGTCGGCTTCCAGTCTAGCAGGATGCAATGCAACAGAATACCAGTATTTTATATGGAGCGACTGCCCATCTGACCTCCACAACCCAGTTGGTACTGGGTAATACGATACCCCTTGAATGCCCTTAATGGTTGTCAGAAAATTGCTATTCCTGGTTTGAAATTGGAGGTTTTTATTCCAGGTGGTCTTTTGATTCGCACGACACACTGCCGATTAATAAAAAGGAAAAAGAAAACTGCGACGTTACAAAATATTCGAATACAAGTAGCCGAAAATACCTACAGAAAAACAAAAAACAAGATAAATTAAAAGTTTTACAATCGGTATTTGAATTAAAAGAACTAACGAGATCCCTGAAATAACGATTCACAAGTTTGTTAAGGCTGATGTTCCAGGGTGGCCCGCGAAATTCAAATTTCCTTACGAATGATATTTTCATCAACATACAACAGACTTAGCACTGGCCTGCAAATTGCAAAAAACGTAAGAAAAATTTAATTTCGCGGGCCACCCTGAAGCTGTCAGACTGGTTAAAAAAAAATTAAAAAATACGTAACAAAAAGAAGAATGCAAATAGAATTCATAACCTGATTTCGATAACAATACAACAGGATAACTATTGCACCAAAGTCTTACAATTTATTAAAGATTTTCATCTTCGATTGAGCCTATCTACTATGTTTTTCACACCTTCAACATTACCATACGATTATACTATGAAGTAAGCCCTGATACAAGATATAACATCATTAACATACGAAATCGACAGGTCGTTGCATTAATCTCAGATTTCTATTAATTTATTTATCATCAGCTGAGGTCGAGCGATGGTGGCGCCATCTGTCCGGGTCTTTATGCTAATCCTATGAGGAATATTGTTTATAAATATGTATAAGATTAATTTTCTTAGTAATCTTGTGATCTATTGATGGAGAAATTAGAGATTTTAATTAGTTATCTGGTATCAGGATAAACGGGTACTTTATAACAGACCAATCTAGTTGTTTATAACATCGTGCGTAGTTTCCGCCAAAGGGTAGGGACAGGTGTTCTAATCGGTAGAAATCTACCTTTTGATACGACTTTGCCAAAAATATGGGTACATTTCACCAGTCATGTTTAAGTCCATTGTAATATCCTATTGCCGTCATCAGGGCATAAATCTAAACTTTAGGCTGATACCCATTGGCTGATTTGTTATTTTGTCCGCAATAAAGATTATGAATACTCAGAAATTCCTGACGGGAAAACCCAATAACACTTCGCCTGGCATGGAAATCAAACCCCCATACCTTTGCCAGTAGTAGCGCTTTCAACCACACAAGCAATGAGGCAGTAAAATGTCACCATTAATATATAATTGAACCAACAATCGCACCTCTTGCAGCGAGATTAGGGCCGTAGTACCAAACATCGACACAAGCAATATGGCGCCACGGTACAAAGGGTATTGTGATCATTTTGCTATGGGCTAAGTGTGCCCACAGACTGAGTACGACCACCACCACAGACTAACTTAGTACACAAACATGTGCTACCGGTACTTGGTCAGGCTGCACTATGTACCCGCTTTTGATAAGAAGTACTAAAGTAATGTTACTAACAATCATGTTCTAGTCGGTTTAGAATCATGTACAGAAATCATGTTAAGAGTTTGCGCTGCGACATCGCTTATACCCTGTGTGAGCATACACCAACAATCCTGCCCCAACAAAACTGCTGTATACCTTAACGATTGTAAGTTTCTGTGCAACAACCTAATGCCAGTCACCCTTACCAATGTTAAGTGTACAAGCATCGCATTTGGTTAACGCTCGACTCAGCGCGTTAAAGTTCTAAATCCAACGTCATTTAGCCGTCGTTTAGTGCTAAAGATAACTGTATTAGTTGCCTGACACATGGCTTAGTACGCCATAACGGCTAATTAGTCCGTCAGTTTGATTATCAAAAAATATTTGACACGTATTTTATATTTTGTTACGTTAACCAAAATTGACGAAGATACGACGCTTTGAAATTCTCACGTCACACCTTGGTATAACTTTTAGTGAGTTCGGACGTCAAAAGCCCCCCCACTCCCGAGTTTTGATGCGTTTTATCTTTGTCAATATTCATTGATTTACAAAAACATAAAATGAGGTATTCCTCAGAGCGCACTTATTACTCACCACAACAACAACACAACCATCTAAGCGCAACCAAATCATTCCTCGGAGCGCAACCATTAGTTGCGCTCAAAAATTGAAATACTGTCGTCATCCCTATTCTGACCAAATCCCATTACGATACCAACACCTGGAAATAGATAAACACCTGTCAAAACAATTTGTAAATCATAAAAGACTATTTCTACAAGTGCTAACTGACAATGACGCATAATAAATACGAAACTAAAGAAAGAGCACATCAGCTGTGAGCTATTTCTAACCCAGCTTGATTGTCTTACCCTATGATCTGTGCCTGTTTGTATATAATACTTACCGCCCTAACTATTAATAATTATCAAGACGAGGTTTTGAAATGACATGGTGAAATGCACCTTGCAAGTATTGCAACTATAAATTATATAGTAAAATATTGTGATCACTCAAACACATGGTTTAACGCGTAATTGAAATCTAGATTGAATCTAGTTATATTTTTTTATGACGTGCTTGTAGCACTGTGCAATTAACAATAGTCATGTTACTTGTTGATTTATTCACATTAAAAATATTGCAGCGGCCGCTGCAGGATGGTTTTGTTTAGGATTATATTCCTAAAAACTAAAAAGACTGTAAATGGCTGTTCACAATTATACTTGACAAGTTTCAGCCGTTTTGATAATTAACTCACGGTCTTATAAGATCACTACCGTCCAAATGGGATACTTCATTATTATGTCCTACGGTGTCCGGTGGCTCAATTCTGGACTGACACAATTTAGTTTACCATCATCACGCTGAGAAGACGAAAACCATACAATTAACTCAAAATGATTAACTCAAAATGAGTTCAAAATATAAATAAAACTTCTCCATAACAGCAGTAAACAAAACAGCAATTACTTCAATACTACTTACACGAAATGGAAACATGGTTTAAAGTTGTGTCATTGAGATAATGGAAGGCCATCCCACTTTAAAACCAGAAAATAATACGACCGAGACGCCAAATCGACATTCATTGCTGGTTTTAAGTTGTTGAGTAGATGGGTCGTAGTTATAGGGAGGCAATGGTTGATGTTATCGGGGTTATGGTAGCGTGATGGTATGGTGGGTTAGATCTATTACGGCGCCAGATGGCGGCCAATCGACCGTCGATGTGCCACTGAAGCTGCGTTTGCGCAACTGTAATTTGTAAGGAGATTATGTAGAGATGTTTAAGCTTTTAATTGTATTAAGGATAGAAAGAATAGTTTTAGGTGCAAAAGATCATTAATTTGTAACTTGATTAGAGTAAAATAATATTGTACCCATAACTAAATAACTATTAACCAAGGGCCTACTTTGCCTTCCTTTTCTGATTGGTCTAGCATTAAACTAATCACTTTCTGTTACAGTGCACCTGCCCTTTACGCTAAATAAATGAAGAATCTTAATTATTTTGCTTTTTATTGGTCACGATAAACTTGGAAATAGAACCAAATGGTTATATTATAGTGATTAAAAGTGTACAGACGTACAAGAAATACAATTAATGTAGATGGAGTATGATTAAAAAATCATGAAATGTTATCCGCCACTTTAACACGCAGTTTTTTTTCATTTCGTATAAATAAATCATTAATACATTTTCGCCTCATTTTGTATGGTCCTTAAACATAATGGGCGAAATAATAATAATAATAAAGCTTTATTCATTCCACACAATCAAACAATAATCAAATTACAATCAAATAATAGCAATCAACTAATAAATTACAAAGACTAGAAACATTCATTACAATAAATCGATTTAAAAATTACTTAAGATAATTGAATTTCATGTAATATAATAAAATTATAAATTGACATAATATTTTAAAGTAAAATATGGGCGAAATATGTTCTAATATTTGGAACACTCAGGGTCTTGGAGGTCGTGATGTTTCGAAACGATCGCAAATCTATAATAATTGTGGTAATTGGTTCAAGTTGGATTTCTAATCCCTGGCCCGTGGTGGTTCGATGCTTGTTTTATATGGATTTATAGTCAACTTCATGTTTACGTCTACGACGTCGGGGACCGGGCGGTGCGCCTCAAATGGGCCTAGGCAGGACATCTGGCTAGACATGAGGATGGTGGATGGAGCAAGGCTTTGACCGAGTGATGGCGTAGAAACCATGACCGTCCTAAAGCTCGTTGGGTCGACGACATCGTCAAAGTCGCGGGAAACACCTGGATAAGAGACGCACAGAACTGGAAAGTGTGGCTGAAAAAAGGGGAGGCCTATACCCAGCAGAGGGTGATCTGATGATGATGATGCTGTGTATGCCAAATCCTAAACAAAATCATTTAACAACACTTACATTGCAGCTAATAAAGGGTGTAAACAATCTCATCACGAAGCCGTCAACCAAGCATTCTGTACATCAAACCACGCAAAAATTGTTGCTGGGAAACGACTTTTTTTTGGGGTGTAATACCATGTTTTGTGGTAGAACTCAATGTAACGCACTTAAATCGTTGTGCTGATGGATTAATTGAATAGTATGGGGGTAGAGAGGTGTTTAAAGTAAAAATCTTAGAACAAAAACCTGTTTTAAAAAAAAAGTTAGAACTTTGACCTCCAATATCTCCGTAACTAGAAGGTTCCCAGGTATTGTATAGAACAAAAAAATATCGCAATGACGGGGAGAACAAGTGCCTTTCGGTTCGGTTCGACGTTAAGAGGGGTTTTACACCCTTTATAATGATATAGGAAGGTAGGTAACACCACACTTCAAACACTTCTAATCTTACCTATTTACACTAGGCGTCCTAATCTCTAGTGGTATCATCATCTCTAGAGGAAGCCCGCCCCGCCCCGCGCCTCCCGCGCGCCCAAAGCGTGACATTTAACACAACGAGTGTCTCAACTAAAACTTTAATAGCTAGCTACGTACTAACCTCTGGTACCTAGGGTTGCCTCTAGCTAGTGGTTATGTGAGGAGATTTTTCTTAAAAAAATATTTTTGAAAGCAACTTATTACAAAACGTTCCTTGTGCTACCAGTTTGTAAAATGGTGAGACTAGTTCTGACTACCAACTTAGTAATAAAATTGTAAGGTAGCATTGAGGGGCATTTCAGTTGATGAAATTGGAGATCTTAAGGTTTAAGAATCGGCCTAGTAAAAACTTCAGACCTTAAGTCCTAATATTTAAATCTCAAAAACAGCTAATTAACAGTCTGGAAACAAACCCACTGAAATTGATTTTAAAGTTCATCCAAACCAAGTAATGCTTAGTTAACCCTACCATGTACTCCAGACAGATTCTAGTAACGTCGTCTGGCCTAGTATTAGCTGTCTGAACTTAACCCTCGAGAGACAGAACTTTGACAGTCCAACGAGATAATATCTCTACCATTGCAAAATCTGTACCTACTCTAAAAGCAATCCAACTGATTTGTATTAAACCACAAGGGTTTTGAACGCAAAACCGCTAATTTGAAATATTAAATTTACAATTTTTACACCTTATTTGTGAACGTATTTCGACAAAAATTGACTCACAGGTAGACCATAACCTGAATTAGAATGGGATACTTTTTATCCCGTTTTATCATTTCTGACCTACACACGAAGTCACAGATAAAACCATGTTTGAACTAGGAAGACCCTTGTAAAATGTAAGTGGTATCAAAACTAATGATTACTTTGTTCCCTGGCTGTGTTTGGGGATAGAACTCGGTGAGTGCTAAGACCACAGGTCCCCTGGAGAGACCAGACAATTTGTACCTACATAAGTACAAGCTGTTGTTTCTGATTGCAAGTTGTACTCATTTCCTTACAAAGGAGGATCTTGTAGCTACACGATTGTTTCTTTATGTGTGTTTTCACTAACTGGAGTCGACACTTAAATGAGTGTCTAACTAAAGGGCACGCTGTTACATTTTCAGCTTTGGCGGTGATTAGGGCGTTAAAAATTGCTATTTGTAACCGACTTCTAAAAAAGGAGGAGGTTCTCAATTCGGATGTTTCTATTTTTTTTTTTTTTTTTACGTTTGTTCGGGCATAACTCCGTCGCTTGCCAACCGATTTGGAAAATTCTTTTTTTGTTGGAAAGGGTATTCTTTCCAAATGGTCCCATAGCCACCAAGTCGGGATCTGATCATGGAATCTTGGCGAAATCAAGGGAACTCTTAAAATTTTATATGAAAACGTGTTGCGATTTTGGTATTTTCTACAACAAGTGAAGCATTTGCGTTTGATAAGAACCATTCTACCATCAGATCTGATGATGAAGCCAAGAGTCACGGAACTCCATAATGAGACAATGTACCCTAGTCGTGTTTGGGCTTGATGTAATTGTAACGGTGTGCACTTTCCATGAATATCAAGCACATGAGAACCACTAAAAAGTGAAAAATAAAAAATTTTTTGCAAAAAATAAAACCGACTTCAAAAAAAAAAACAAAAAAGTGAAAAATAACTTTAGCTTCTGAAGTCGGTCACATTGATTTAGTTTTTTTGTCACCGACTTCAGAAGCTAAAGTTATTTTTCACTTTTTTGTTTTTTTTCGGTTTTATTTTTTGCAAAAAAGTTTTTTATTTATTTAACTACGAGCTGATACCCGCGGCTTTATCACTCTATCCGTTGGTGAAAACAGCATGAAAATCGGTGCAATGGTTTTTGAGTTTATTGCAAACAGACAGACAGCGGCGGAGTACTTTGTTTTATAATATGTAGTGATTTTATTTACGTGTCTCTTAGTGCTGCGTGAAATAGGGATATTTATATATCTACTAAGCCCCAAAAGACATAACAGAAAATAATAGTTTGACTAATGTAACGAATGGTAACCCTATAATGCAGCAAGGAGTTTTGATGGGCAATGAAATTGGCAATAAAAATGTTAAATGCAAGATGTGGTTCCATGTGTTTTGGCGTAGTTTGTTACTACTTGTGTAGTAACAAACTACTTACGTACTAGTGTATATAACACACGATGTATTTTTATGGTTATTTTTTTAGGATTTTGCTAAATAATTAACAGTTTATTTGTAATTTATCATCATCATTATCGTAAACACGCTACTGAAAGTAATTTCTATAGCGATATTTCAGCTTTATAGATGGTGGAATTTAAAATAATGTTTTGGATTGACATAAGTTAGTAGAAGTACCAGGCTTATTGAAAGAGCCACTTGTATAAGCCTTCCAGACATAGTCCTTTCCTCAAACATTACCAAAACAATAAAAAAATTACACTATTTACAACATAACTAATTGTCGTAGAAAACACCATCCAATACAAATGCAGCTTTCATTTTCACAATAGCGTGTCTATATCTAATTACGGGCTCTCATGTCAATAGTGCACCCGAAGCGTGGCATCACCGACACTGGCAACCCTACGCGAGCCATCAATCATAATAACTAATGTTGCCAGGGTTTAGTTCGGACAAGAGGTTACCGTTTGCACACCATTCATTACCGTGCTAATGGTGTTATACTTAAAATTGGATGCGTAATTGATGTAGTGCAAGTATTGTACGGTAATTAGGAGGAAGCAGTCGTTAATGATGGTGTAAAGAGAGGCGGGTCTAAAATTGAGTTATACCTCTCATACTCTTTTACCTGAGAAGGTCGTGGCTAAGAATAACAGCCGCTCGGGACGACTCTTAGGTTAAGCCGTGCTTGCCTCGGTTGGTTGTCTGACACACATTACATACCGAGTTTCCTCCGCGCTTCGGAAAGCACGTTAAACAATTGGTCCCGCTGTCATTTGTAGATCTTTTACAGTCGTTACAGGTAGTCAGTGACAAAAAAAAATGTAACAACCAGTCTTAGCATGGGGTATCGTATTACCCAGTACTAACTGGGTTGTGGAGGTCATGGATAGGTGGTCGGTTCAAGGCTAAACAGATGATCGCCTATTTTTTTTTTAGTTGGCTGACACACAAAAACAATGCTGTGGCAGCATGGAGCATTGCTCGCAGTACGCCCAATAGGACTGAGAGGTTCTGGAGTCGAGATCAGATACAGTAAGACGCAGTGTGGGATGAGCTCACACGCCCTGCCCGGCTAGCATGGGCAGGGGATAAAATTTTATCCACCGGTTATTTCCACTGACAAGGGATAAAATTCATACAAAAGTGGAAATAACCGGTGGATAAAATTTTTATCCCCTGCCCATGCTAGCCGGGCTGGATGGTAGACTTGGTGAAGATGTATGAGCGTAGCACTCTGCTGGTTGACGTGGTGACGCTTCGGCGGAGGCCTATGTCCAGTAGTGGGCAAGTATTCGTTGAAATTATGATTGTGTTTTTCCTAACATTAAGAATAGGGCAGCAGATCGTGTTAGTTTTAATATGACACTGACAGTATTTTATTAATTACTATTATTCTTTATATAAAAGTAAAATATAGTGAACTTTACACTAGTTATAGTTACATACTCAACGTCCTCGGTAAGTATATAAATTCAACCATTCATAGTTATCTATTTACTGTGAATGTAAGTACTACCTATTAATAACAAACCTAATGGACAATATAAAGCACTTGTGTATGACTTGAGACTATTATTGCGCACTGCACGATACTTAACTATAAATAAATTACAACCATTATTAAACAACTGCCAATTTGCCTACTATTGGCAAACAAAATATTATTGACACCTCTTAATAGGTTACGTTCAAAATATGTCCATCATTTTAAACAGTGTCCAATTAAAAACAAAAATCCAGCGCACCTCATTATGTCATTCCACACGATTAATAAATGACTGTGTAACAACTACACTTAATACTTGTCTCAAATCTTAAAACTGTTGCTTTGTCACCCTCATACATCAAAATGACAAAGTTTACGAACTACAAATCACTGAAAAACCAACCTTATTTGATAAACATAGAGTTTGTTACAAGTGAATGAATAAGTTAGTCCTCTGATCCCCAAATGTTAAACTTCAAATAGGAATTAGGAACAGTCGTGACGTAACATATTGTCTGAAGTCACGGTCTTGTGTCATTTGTAGGGAAATAAATGTATTTATAGGTATCTACGCTGTTTAGAAAGTGTGTGATTATGTTCGAGGTGAGAGATGGCTTGAACTAACTAAAGGGAGGAATTAGTGCGGAACCTAACACATCATTAGCTGTGTTTTACTGGCTCTGAATGGTATTTTAACTGCCGTGTTTCTTTGAAGAGCAAAGAGGTGACGATGGTTTTTATTTTGAAAGATTTTACATAATAGCGCTTTGAAACAAGAAGGAATCGAAAAAGTAACCCATATGTTTTAAAAATAGAAGCTATAAATGTGTTTTGGGCCTTTTCAAATTAGTAAAAAATGTAATTATCTCTACGCGAGCCAAGCCGTGAACATAAGCTAGTCGTAGCTTATACATATAGAGATCGGAAACAAAATGAACTACCAAGACAACAGTAGACTACGTCCTAACCCATATTATCATTGGCTAGGTGCAAGTGTGAAAAAGGTAATTCAGGCAGACAGAATTGCCTTTGCGTATATAATAAGTGTAGATAAAACAATACATGACGCCTGAAGATGCATGCCTAAGTGCAGAAACCGTCTATGAAAAACAAAACCGAGGTACTTCTAAAGCAGCACATCTTCCTTGAACCACAACAAAAACATCTATCAACAAACTCTGAAAGGACCAGAAACTTCCAAACTTTGGTACATGACATATTGACAAACACTCCTATACAAGCATATCATTCGATTGTTGTTTAAACAAATAATTCTAACAAAAGCTGACTCGTTAACGAGCAAACTTCTGTCTGAAATCGCCTGAATTTATTGGCTGATCAAAAGAAATTGTCCTACTGACAATAACGACCGAAAGTCTACGTTATATACATGAGCATATGAAGGGATTTCGATTGGGCGGTTATGAAATTAAAATGGAAGCGAAATATGCTAACTAATGGCTCAGTGGGTGAAATAAAGTGCGAACGATAAATAATTCATTGTAAAATGTTAGGGTTTTTGTATTTGTGATGTCTGGTAGGTTCCGTATTCGTTTTTATGAAGTTAACAGAAAATATGTGTTAGGTACAATTATTGATTTGCAAGTCCTACACAGCTCAAAAAAAATTATCCCGTTACTAAACAAGGAGTTAAAAAAGAAAATAGCGAGGATCACTTATACGTAGGTCATACTTTTTGCTCCATGTGTTAATCGAACCCGTGACAAATAGTATAAAAGCCAATCATTCACCAACTGTACCAACCAATCATCTCTGCGGATCCTAAAGCGAGAAAGATCTAACAATATGACATTTCACTAGAAATAATGATGCAAAATTCAACAATGAATGTAAGTAACTTCATTATGCTACCATAAGCCTGTTGAAAGTCTAATACGAAAATAACTACAAAATAAAGCGAATGCTGTTTGTCTAGCCAAGAATAATTCAAGTTTCATTGCATAGACCGAAGAATCTTAAATCCCAATAAAGAAAAAACTCAACAAAAACTTTTCATTTAGCTCAACACAAAGTCTTTGATAGCGATTAATCTCAATACTACTAGCCAAACGAAAGCCACAAATGTAAGCCACTCCACGGCGCCATATAGGTCATATTCTGCTTTCATCCTTGCACCATTATCCCCACCAATGGTGTAGAACCACACCATAAAGGTAAATGACTCACATGACCCCATTCCTCTATAGTCTATAGAAAATAGAAGCCCTTACTCAACTCCCGAAAGAATCGGATGATGTCATTGGGCAGAATCCTTGGATGTAGAAATAGTTTAGTTTTCCTTTGTGATCGATTTAGCTTTATGAAAACGTGTGTCATGTCTAAATTACGATGTGACTATTACAAATGAATTTAAGTATTTTTGATAAATATGATTTTTAATAAGAAATATAAAAAAGCTTAAAATGTCACTTACGAGATATCTTCCGTGATTATCATTGCTTTTTAGCTTAAAACAGTGTTTATAGAAATATGTTTTGTAAGTCTTGAATACCGTAACGTAATCAGCTCTTAATGTCCCCACTGCTGGTACATACACAGACAAGTTGGTTTTGAGAGCAGTAGTAATTAAATAAATTACAGAAAGTACTGTTTCTAAAACTGTACCAAATAAGTTCGAATAGACGTCAACCCAGGATTATAGAACGCAGCGATCTGTATATATCCGTCTACATCGAAAAAATCGCAAATGGATTTATTATGTCACGCAGCATTGTTGTTCATTTTCTAGATTTTTTTATCCCCAATTCAGCCCAACCAAACAAACAAATCAGCCAATAATTTATTCTAACTGAAAACAAATCACAGAATGTTCTCATTAAAAATCCTAAGACGTTGGTCGGAGGCTCCAGAAAATTACCACTCCCTCCATTTTACCGGCCACGCCAATTGGCGCGAATTGGCATAATTTACATATAATCAGCTGTCACTGGCAACCGTAGACTCCAAAGGGAATCTATTATTTGAAGTCCATCTGTAAGTCGCTTTATGAATAATTTCTATACAAATTTTCTCATTCAGTCTGCGTAATGGGAACGGTTGGGGCTATTTCTTTAAGCTACTTATGACGGTCCATTTTGGGTCGCTGAATAAAATATGGTTTAGTATTTGTTGTCGTGGTTGCTTCTGAATTGGTTTGTACTTAATCTTAATCGAAATAGGAGCTTTGGGCAATCGAATTGACTGGCGATTTCTTAAATGTGTATTAAGGTAATTGAATTATGAAGTAATGAAGCCATGAGGCGAATCTGTGAAAAGAAGAAAATGATTTTTAATCGTCAGCGCGTTCAGAATTAAAATTGGGCCACGGTCTAATTTATGAGACTACAATTGTATTGAATTATTAATAGGTGAATTACTTATTATTTGTAATTCAACTGTGAAATTTTCACAATAGTGACAACCAAGACATTTCTCTTTAGTATCGAAATACTGATATATTTTATTTTGCTTCGTTGAAAACTTTCAAATCATTTATAAATATGGTATCAATAACTCAGGTTCAAACGAATATATCTCTGCAAATACGAAAAGGACAGGATTTCACATTCCAGGTAGAACCCACGTAGATAGGATATAATATAGTGAGTTACCAGAAGTGACATGTGAGCGCAGCAAGTGATAAGCTCAACAGTTCTGCGAAATATAAAATAAGGTAAATCATTCGTAAAGGCTTAATTTACGCCGCAATCACTCTTGAAAATATTAAATTTTGTATGCATATAACAGGAAATACAATATTATCCCACAAAGGTGTACAAAGAACTGGTATATTATATTTCGCAAAAATCAACATGAAAACCTCATTGAGAGCAGTGGCTGAGCTTTGAGTTTGCTAAGCTTTAAGGCATGGACTCCACCAAAACGGAAAACAGCGGAGAGAAGATAAGTATATGCAATGCAACACACCGCAGGCAACACACTTCACAACCAGCGCACAGCACACCGCTCACCGCACCCCACTCACATCCCTTGTCGTCTGCGCTTGCCTAAACAATTACGAAACATCTACTCCCGATTTCCTCTAAAGCTAAATTATAATAGAGGTTTACAACACATCTCCTTCTTCTCGTATTGTGTCCGCTTCGGTACATTCCGGCTCTAAATCACTATCTCCCAATAGAAGCAAAGTACCCGTACGGACAAGTTGCTTTGGACAGCTGACTGAAGTACCTCCCAGTGCCCGGTGTGCAGCCAGTCCGCAAGTTTTTCTTGATAGAACCTTAAGTGTATAATTTAAGTTCTTTTAAATGGTAATCAGACATTGATTAGCATCTGTAGTTGTTAGTTAGTCATTTACTGTGTAAACTACTAACAGCGAATTCCAGAGGAGGAAATCCTAACCCTAAAACAGAAAGGTTAATCAGGATTACAACCAACTAAGTCCAGTCTAGGACGCTTAAACATGCAAATGTTTTCAGCTAAATACCTAAAAACAACATTCTCCACGCTAACCTCCCCTCAACTAAAGAACAACAGGGTAACTCGACCAAAATTCGCTAACCACCAAAATAAGCTGTACAACGGAGTACCTACGTTCAGTGTTGGGGCAACTTCGTGATCCGAGTGAATAGCCACAAAATGTGCACTCGATACGGACGAAAACAATCCACCATTATGAAAACTCTGTACACTTGCTACCGGCCCACAGCCCGCAACGAAGGCAAATATACGGACGGCGCTTTGTGAACGGGCTCGGCGCGGCGGTAAACTGTAGGAAAAAACTAAACTAAAGTGAGAGAAAAATAAGTAGTTGTAAGTACTACAGAATTACGAGGTGGTATTCAACCAAATTCAACATTCGGCTTAAAGCTACTTGAGTTCCATCGATTGAGCTTCACAAGTTCACACATACAGTGGATGTGTCCTTTGGTAGATTCCAAGTTGTTTCAAAGGTGTGACTTATTATTGTAATACAGATGTAGATATTTCGAATTTTCAAAACTCAAACACCAGGCTGTAACATTAATCATATTCCAACGAAGTTCAACCTTGTTCAACACCATTTTAAAAGAAATCTCCCTTGGCATCTACTTTTGTTCCTCTACCTAACCTAACCTACCTCTTTCTGAAACGCCTATTATTTCAGTCGTACCCGTCCCTACTTGTAGCCCTTATGTCGTGCACATCCCCGATCCGTCGCTAATTAGCAGTGTTTCCGCTCGCTTCGGGGCCTGGCTCATATTATTATAATGGCGGCGAGGCCCTCTCAACCGCTACAGGCTCACAGTGGACTTGACGGCCCAATTGTTTCATTTCTTGTTAACAACTTTCTGTTGTAATTTAATTTTAAACTTTGAACAAACAATTTTTAGGGGTCGGTTGGGGGGAGTAGGATTTCATTGGGTTGGTAATTAAGTTTTTGACTATATTATGATGATATTATGTGTCTGGGGCGTCTTTAATTAACCATGTTTTGGTTAATTAACTATAGCTAAGATAAAAGTCCTGAAAACTTATTTTGTAACAACGATGATACTACTGCCCTAGCTCCTAAGTAAATGCCACATCCAAAGATATAAGTACGTAACATACACCCAGATTTTGCCAATTATGTTTAAGTACCATGTAACAGAGGACGAGCCCATTGCCATCAACCGGCCACAAATCAGGCTCCGTGACTTCTCCTGAGAAATTCCTGATGGAGAATCTCAATAACACCTAGCCCAACCTGGGAATCGTACCCAGAACCTCACGCTCAGCAGTCGCGACCAACGAAGCAGGCAACCAGTCAACGAGGTTGTCTATCTTCATTTAAGGTGAATGCGTCAGAGTAACCCGTGTACAACCTAGCACGTCTGGCGTGCAAATTGCAAAAAACGAAAGAAAAAATGAATTTCGCGCGCTGCCCTGGAGGATTAGCCTTATTAATGCATCTATAACACCCTTCAAAACACACAAACCCTAACATTACGCCGGTGATCCAGATTAATACATTTCGCCAATTATGATTAAGTCCTGTTACCTCAGTGTTGTTTCAAAATAACATCGTAATAAAGGCTCACAATAATGTAGGTAGGATTATTAGAAGTTCCGTAACACTAACCTATAAAGTCAGATTCTAGATACCTAATATAAAATAATATCTACTTATAATAAACTTTCTAAATAGGCTGTTACCAAAACTTGGCAGTAACATGTACTTTGGGGGGTGTTTTTAAATGATCAAAACGTCATATCCGCTGGAGATTGCGAACGGGCACCGATCCAACATGGCGACCGGAAATTGACGTCTCTATATAATGAATGAATCGTAATGGAAGGAATGCGGGAGTATTTTTTTAAGGATTTCGCAAGTTTGGCAACGGGAGGAAGGGAAATTGAAAGTCTATGTTACTGTACATTTTTTATATTAAAATGGGTCCCCATTTGTTATTTAAGCCGTTCGATTGAGAATAACTCTCTAAGGATGTTTTATGGAGGGAATCAGGAAGATTAGCAAACGTTTTCGAGTGTACCTTAACCGCTTACATCAATAATTATTCAGATCTAAAATTTGAACATAATCATAATAATTTTGGGTCTAAAAGATCCTAGATCATTTTATTATGGATTTTGCTTTGAAGTTTTGGTCCTTTTACTTACCCACATAAATGTAACCCACCCTCATTTGTCTATCTTTGATAGTCGTTACAGGTAGTCAGTGGCCCAAACAGTCTGACAGCCAGTCTTACCAAGTGGTATCGTATTTCCTTGTATTAACTGGGTGTCGCTCCATGTAAAATACTGGTATTCAGCTGCATCCGGTTAGACTGGAAGCCGATCCCAACATAGTTGGAAAAGGCTACGCAGATGATGATGATGACATGAAGTTATAGGTCTTAGAATATGGAAAACATTGGTACCTACTCATCGACATCTACCGCTCAATTGATTAAATTATCTGTATGGCGCAAGTCAGATAACAGTCACCTCTTTTAAAAACGTAATTGTGGCATAACAAATTAATACTGGCCACAAATTCCAGGTGACACAAAAATTGAAACCATGTGATTGCCTAAATGCCTACTTAGGCATTCACTTTGGTGTAGTGTTTGTGAAAAACGTTATTGGAACATTAAACATAGTCGAATACAAGATGCAGTAGCAGATGTAGTTCTATAAATAAACAGAATCTACGAGATTAATATTCGGCACTACATAATTAAGTGCGCAATAACAAATTAGATTAGCCGCAATTGGTCACAAGTAGCGTAAGGCCAGCCTATCGTCTATGGCCACCGGTGACCTAATTCCCCAATTGAATCATGTCAGCCCGTTCAAATAATCTGATATTGGATTTCAAACTCTGATACATGTGTACTTTTAATGGCGTCGGTTGGCAAACACGGTGACGCCCTTCCTGATTGAAATTGATTTTTGGTAACCTTGTAAAGTCAATTTTGTGAAGGAGAAATTAAATTCTTTGGTTTCGCCACCTGATTCAGTTTTTTTTTGTATCATGATTCTTGTGTTAAACGTCAGAGATCGGTGTTATAGGATCGTCATCATCATATTCCTCCCCTCTTTTATTAGGAGTCGGTCCAGCATATCTTTTTCTTTAATACGAGTACTTGTCAAAAGAGAGTCACCTCCTTTCTAGCTATATTATGATCATCCTTCACACAGTCCTTCTATCGTTTCTTTGATCTTCCGCTACTCTTATAGCCACCCAAATTCATACTCAAAACTTTTCTCGAGACTTGTTCTAATTAATATGATGACCCACATAATTATTTGTTACTAGTTTCTGCCAGCGGCTTCGTCCGCTTAAAGTTTGACTACTGTCCCATGGAATCTTACTACCGAGATAAAAATATCCTGTGTTTTAAATCCAGGTTATAAACTATATCTGTGCAAAATTTCATCCAAATCCGTTTTGTAGTTTTTGCGTGAAAGAGTAACAAACATCCATACTCACAAACTTTCGCATTTTATAATATTAAGTTTTGCGCGAAAGAGTAACAAACATCCATACATCCATACTCACAAACTTTCGCATTTATAATATTAAGTTTTGCGTGAAAGAGTAACAAACATCCATACATTCATACTCACAAACTTTCACATTTATAATATTAGTAGGATTTTTGCAAAAAAAAAAAACGATTACATTGGGCAAACTATAAGTTTTACAAAAAATACAGCTATTTTTCCCTAAAATCTACCAAAACGATAGAAATTTTCCTTTGAACAGTTCATAAATATATATAACCCACCTTTATTTAAATAAAAGCCGCAAAACAAGGAAATAACTTTACCGAAACTAATTCCCACCTACATAATGGCTACAAAAACATTCTATTTAACTAATAATATAGCAACAGCCGTAGTAGTACAAGCGTAGTCACGCGAACTTTAAAACTACTATTTTTAATTAGTGAATATTGTGAATCCCGAACATGGGTGACGTTTAACGGCACGCGATGGTGCTGACTGATGAGTAAGTATGCGATCCCGACAGGTTATCATAGACTACGCGATGGCGACGCAATACGCAGAAAAAACGCGGCGGCCTTAGTTAGCGGTTAGTACAAAAGTTGTGAGGAATCAAGTCCCATTTTTGATGGTGGTAAAGGTTGTAAATACACTGGGTATGTAAAGAAACAGGAATGGTATAATATTATATCAAAGCTGCATTCAGTAACACTGCAGGCAGACGAGATAAGAGATAGCTAGGAAAAGGCTAAGCAGATGATGAAGATGATCAAAACGCATACCGTGCTGAATTAATCGCTTGACAAAACCATCCTATCACAAACTCGTGATGTTTCCCTTAGTCGCTATTGAATAATTTTATCAATACTCCTTTGACTATTTTAGAAATAACCTGTCTGTTGCAAAGTGAGGCCTGCGGAGCATGCGAAGTTCATACAAGCGTAATACCAAAACAGTTTGTAAATCAAACATATTCTTAAGGTAGTGTGTATTTGTTTCGATTGGATTACAGAATAGGTTCTCAAATACATATTTTGAATGTAAACTTTCTCATAACAAGAGTTATGAGAAAAATAAATTTTCCATAGAAATTTTAAATTCCTCATATCTCGTCTTTATATCATTCTCATTTCAAAATATTTATTTGGGGACATAGATATTCTGTAATCCAATCGAAATATTATATACACACTGCCTTAAGAATATGTGTAATTTTCATATTATTTTGGTATTACGTTTGTATGAAAAATGCATGCTCCGCCGGCCCCTTAAGCCTATACCTATGTAATTTAAAAAAAGCGGCCAAAACAAACAGGAGACAGTGTTATAATTTCTTTAATACCTAAACCTGAAACGTCATCATCAGAAACAAGGAATACGCTTCGTAAATAAACGCTCCCGCCGCATTTAAAGCACCCAGTGCGTCAACTAACATTTAGTTCGTACTCAGTATACGAGCGAAACTTTTACGTGTCGCTTTCGGAAAATTGCTCGCTTTTTCACAGCAATATTAGTTACGTAATAGCACGCCAGGGAGGAAATTAACATCGCTAATAACTATACTGGTTTTAATTAAAGTTTATAAAAGGTATAAAAAGACTCTTATAGACGAAGCCGAAAGGCAC
Source organism: Xestia ashworthii (assembly GCA_950022955.1). Classification (NCBI taxonomy): domain Eukaryota; kingdom Metazoa; phylum Arthropoda; class Insecta; order Lepidoptera; family Noctuidae; genus Xestia; species Xestia ashworthii. Next base: position 1,639,471 of record OX465563.1, on the reverse strand, counting down.
TCGTTCTCCCCGTGTATGCAGTATTTTTAATGCTCTCGAGCGGTCGGCAAACCGCGGCTTCGGACGTCTCACTGGCGGCCCGTGAATGTTTTGTAAATACTCGTAAGTTATAAATATCAAAATAAATGCATGAACGAACCGTGATCGATCGTATAGTGTGGATCCAGCTTAAGGTGACACTACTAGTTTTTTTTTTTTTTTAATTCGGGAGGGAATTACGGCACTGGTTTAACCTGTACATCCAAAGTTAAATATGATATCGTTCTTTCATGATTAATTTTGTCGGTGCAGAAACAGAATAGTAAAATAAAAATCAATTAAAAAGTTAGGAGCACCAAAGAAACGTTTTTATTGCCAATTTTAGCAATAAAAGAAGTGTCAAAATTCCAAAACAAGGTCGGTACCGACAACGCACAATTATCGAAGAATTCAATTAATTTTATTTGTAATTGATCTAAGCAGTGGTTTTTTTTTTCATAAAACAAGATTTTCCAACGGCTTTTTCGTATCTTTTTTTGCTATTCATTTTTCTATGGGATAAATTTAGGTACACACAACAAATTAGTTAAGTTTGCAGGGCACACTAACATAGTTATTGGTGTGCGTAAAATCAACGGCTGTCTGGCTTCGCCTATTTATTAGTGTTTGCGCTTCACAATAACCCGTTGTCCACCCACACACTTGCAATTTCTTGTCACTTGATGGTGCATGGAACATGAATCATAAATTTAGCCATGGCATTAATCTTGTCCGTGGCGCAATGGTCGAGCGTGCGCTTTACAATTTCCATCGCCACCGCCGCGCTTAGCGCCGCAAGTTCGAATCCGGCTTCCGACAATTTTATGATTTTGTATGCTTTAATAAAACATTTTACATTTTGTTTGTTCAATTCATTGCTTAACTATTGGCAAGTCTTATTTATATTTGAGTAAGAATATATTAGAGGTCTACCCTCTAAAAATGACAAATCATGTGTAAGTTAGTAGTTTAAGTTTATCGTCATAATGCTATTGACTATCATTCTTTGGTTACGTTTTTAGACATTATACCCTGCGTGTTTTGAGAAGTGCTTTTATTTTGTTAAACATTATGAATCACTTAACTACACTTTTAAGAGCTGAGATTATTATTTTGCATGAGCAAAACGTTTCAATTAGTGAAATTGCGAGGCGTTTAAAGATATCGGTAAGTAACAAAATGTTATTAATATGTTTGTAAGATTAATAATAACGTTTATATAATCCACATGATAGTGATTGTTGTTTTTTGTAACAATATTTTATTATTGTTCACAGAGAAGGACTGTGCAATTGTGGCAACGACCATACAGCCTATAGACGCCTAATACACGATCTAACGCAAGAAAACTATTCTGTCAACTCGCTGAGGTACGAGGTACGCGAGGGGGACGGGGTACTGCTTTCTGATTGGCCAATTCAAGGTCATTGCATTTCACTAGGGATGGGACAGTTTTAAATCAAACAAGAAAGTATCGATATTTTTCAACTGTTGGTATAATAAAATATGTTATTACATAATTAACTTGCATTAAATTACCTTCTTTATTCTAATTACGATTGAATCATGTAGGTAAAATATCTGAACTTATATGAACTTAGTAGGCGGCGACGGTTTTTCATGGGGATAAAACAATTTTCGGTAAAATGACGTCAACATAAATTACACCATAAGTAGATGGGATCCAGTTCTCTCGCTTGGTTGCAATTATCCATTTATTTTTTAAATCAGGATTTTAGATAGGTACCCACATGGGGTACCTATCTAAAATTAATAAATTAAAGTTTCACAATTCATCAGATCTAATCTAAACGATCTCCGTGATCTGTGAGCTGTTTTAATGTTTAATTATTAAAAATATAATATTTTTTGAATAAATAAATAGTTATAGGTTTTTGTTTTGCTTTATCGACAACAGAGGTGGTCGTACGCTTTGGAACATCACTAATTATGTTCACGTAACATCGAGGAAAAGAGATGGCGAAAAAAGTACTTTCAAAAGAAAGGGACACAATCATTTAAAAGACATCAAGTGCCCAGTATAAGATGAACTCCGATAAATATTGTTAGAAAATTAATCTAATTTAGATTATGAAACTTTTAAATTACCGATGAAATGTGATACTGTCTTTTAGGAAACTGGAAGTCCGGATTTCTTTAACACACCAACGTATTATACACGGGGCCATATTATGTCTATTTTCTCGATTTTTTAAAGGAGTAATGCGGAAGTGTTTGCGGCTCACAGGAGTGGTCGAAACTAATTCGAACTCGGTGAGTGACGACGGCTATAAGATTTATACCCCTAATGTGTTGACAGACATCGGTCGCCTGTTATTAGGAGTCTATAGGCTGTATGGTCGTTGAATTGTGGGTTCATCGTTACGCAGATTCGGGAAGCATTGATCCTTGCCGACCGGGACCAAAGGCTGGATTAGCATACACAGATGCCAATGCGCGGCACCGTGATATCGTCGACCGTAGGTTCAATTGAGGTAAGGGACAAAATACGATTTTTCAGGAGAGGCCGACAAAGTTTTTTTTCGGACTAAATCGCCTATAACTTTTTTTCTTATTAACCTTTTTCGGGTCTGATTTCACACATAATCTTGTATTTTAGTGCTCTATCTACACGTGTAACATTTATTTAAATAAATTAGCTATTTAAGAAAATAGATGTCCCTTACAACAACGTATTTTGTTAGTAATGTCCCTTACTGACCAAGTATCTTGTAGTCTCGTCCCTTACATTAAATTGACCTCTGCGTTGGATTCAATTTATTAATGAAAAAATAGTGTAAAGCACTTGTTGAAAAAAATTATGGAAAAAATACAGTGTAAAGAGATTTTTGACATAAAATGAAGTACACACTTTTGACGTACGGATATCATACATTTGGAAATCGTTATTATTGTTACAAGAAATCATTTAAGAGACATGAAAATGTATTAGAACCGTGTGTCTGTTTTTTGTGTTGCTTACATAGTACAATGAAGAATTGATAGTTGGAGGTGATTTTAATGGACATGTGGGAAGAATGAGAAGAAGTTATGAAAGAGTACACGGGGGATGGGGATATGGTAATCTCAACAATGAGGGGGAAACTCTACTGCAATCGGCTACTGCATTTGATCTGGCAGTGGCCAACACTTGATTCCAAAAAGCCGATGGACATCTCATAACGTATAAAAGTGGTTTGCATAACACACAAATCGACTACTTCCTCGTCAGACGCAACAACCTTAAGCACATCAAAGACTGCAAAGTGCTACCGGGAGAAGACTTCGTCTCACAACATAGACTCCTGGTTATGGAAGTAGTCGTTCAAATAAGGCTTATTAAACAAAAAGAGCGACCTCCCTCTAAAATAAAATGGCATATGCTAGAGAAGTATGATTGTGCGAAGAAATTAATAGAACGAGTGGTGGATAAAATGATAGAGATGGGTGATATGAATGATCAAAGTGTAAATGAATGTTGGAATGAGATGGCTCGGTGTATAAGGAGCGCAGCAAAAGGTATTTTGGAAGAAACGAAAGGAAAGGACACGATAGACCGGGATACATGGTGGTGGTCGCCAGAGATACAGAATGTGCTGAAGGATAAAAAGAAGAAGTTCAAAGAATGGCAGAGTGTTGGAAATGAGAGTGCTAGTTTGAAAGCTGAAAAGAAGCGTGAGTATGATGCTCTCAAGAAAAAGGCTAAGAGATCTGTGGCTATAGCGAGAGCAAACGCCCAGAATAAACTCTATGACACACTGGATAGTCCAGCAGGCCAAAAACAGCTATACCGGCTTGCTAGAGCTAGAGAGAGAAAGGCGAATGATGTTTGTCAGGTCAAATGCGTTAAAGACGAAGCTGGAATGGTTATTTCGGATGATGAGAAAATTAAGGATAGATGGAGGGGTTACTTTGAAAGACTAATGAATGAGGAGAATTACTGGAGTGGGGTACTCGAAAATAAACCAGTGAATGAGGGCCTAGTGAGAAAGGTTAGCGTGGATGAAGTAAGGATTGCAGTAAATGGAATGAAGAATGGTAAAGCATTAGGACCGGACGGAATACCGGTTGAAGTATGGAAGTTATTGCGGATGGACGGATGGACGTGGTTAGCTTTATTCTTCAATAAATTGTTGCGGGAAGAAGCCATACCTGACGAATGGTGTAACAGTTCGCTGGTGCCCATTTTTAAAACAAAGGTGATGTGCTGGAGTGTAACAATAAAATTATAGAGGAATGTAGCTAATGTCACATAGTATGAAAGTTTGGGAAAAAGTTATTGAAAGGCGACTGAGAGAAGAGAGTGAAATTTCAAAGAACCAATTCGGTTTTATGCCTGGTCGGGGAACGACGGATGCCATTTTCGCTATCCGCAAGCTGTGCGAAAAATATAGAGGTGCACATAAAAACTTGCACATGGTGTTTATCGACCTCGAAAAGGCATACGACCGGGTACCCCGTGAGGTTTTGTTTTGTGGTGGGCCCTTAAGGAGAAAAGTGTGCCTGGGAAGTATGTGCAGTTGATCCGTGCTATGTATAGTCGATGTAGAACCCAAGTACGGTCTACAGCAGGCACTACCGCCAGCTTCAATGTTTCAGTCGGCTTGCACCAAGGGTCGGCTCTAAGCCCTTACCTCTTCCTGGTGATAATAGACGCTCTTACGTTCGACATCCAGGAAGAGGCTCCCTGGTGCATGCTGTTTGCCGACGACATTGTGTTAGTTGCCGAGAGTGGCCTAGAGGTCCAGACCAGATTGGAGGTATGGTGGCAAAGACTGGAGAATGTTAGCCTGAAATTAAGTAGAACCAAAACGGAATAATTGTTTTGTGATTTCGGCGGTCTCTCCAGTCCTGTGCCCATAACCCTTGCCGGAACGCCCATACCGGTCTGCTCCGATTTTCGGTACCTCGGGTCGCTTATTCAGGGAAATGGCGAAGTAGACCGGGACGTAACGTACCGGATCAACTCAGGATGGACGAAATGGCGACAGGTCACTGGAACAACTTGCGATCCACGGATGCCCCTCAAGTTAAAGGGGAAAATATACAAGTCCGTGATTAGACCTGTCGTATTGTATGGATCAGAATGCTGGACTGTGAAGAAGATGGATGAAAAACGATTGCATGTAGCGGAGATGAGAATGCTGAGATGGATGTGTGGAGTGACAAGAATGGATAAAGTCAGGAATGAATATATTGGAGGAAGTTTGAAAGTGGCACCGGTTACTGAAAAATTGAAAGGAAGTCGTTTGGCTTGGTATGGACATGTAATGAGGAGGGATGAAACGCATGTGACTAAAAGAGTGATGGACATTAGTATTGATGGATGGAGAGGGAGAAGAAGGCCAAATAAAAGATGGATGGATTGTGTAAAGACTGATATGAAAGAGAAAGGAGTAAATGATGCCGTGACGTCTAACAGGGGAGAATGGAAGAAGAAAACGTGTTGCGCCGACCCCAAATAAAATGGGACAAGGGCAGGAAGATGATGCTTACATAGTACAATGAAATGAAATGTTTGTACATTGTAATAGCTAATTTGTATAGATTTAATAAAACAATTTATATTTCATTTAATATGTTTATTGTAATCAAATTATTAAAAGAAATGGTAACAATTTTACCTATAATTACTTTGAATTTTTATTCAAATAAAAAAGTAGCTGCCAATAATCCTAATAGAGCCTCTAACATGGTTTTGTTTTTCCATTTTTACCACTGTTTTTGTCAAAAACCGTGCACAATCCCGACCAAACGACAGATGAACTCGCACTGATAGCGACTTTTTTGATGCCCGCGCGCTGCTTTCGCATTGGTATCATCCTCTCTTTCGCACAAAGAAAGACGTTGTGAGATAGAAAAGGATGGTAATAGTGCAAGTACGTGCTATCTTGTGTTATGAAGTTAGAAGTGTGTGTAAATAAAGGTAACAGGGATAAACAATTCCATACTTCTCATCAGCAAATTAGTGTAACGGACACCGAACCTAAATATTATTCGATTCAAATTGGTGTAACGTTGACACTGCTTAAAGTATGACAATGCAAATTGAGGTAAGGGATAACTATGTCAAAACTCGTGCAATCCATTTAAAGTATGGATGATATTAATTTTTTTAGATAAAAAAGACATTAGTGTAAGGCCAGTTTTATTATTGTTTCTTCAAAAATAAACCATGTAATGGTAATTCGTTGATTGGGAAGACCCTTACCTTATTTCAAGTGGATTGGCGGCAATAATTACATCATTTCAAGTTCCTATATTGCATAGTTTTTCAGATACATTGTTATTATGGGGCTGATTCGAAATTTGGATCCAAAAATCATTAGGGTAAGGGACATTTTTCTTAAGCTATAATTTTTTCACATACACCATTCGATAGAGCGAAAAATTCTGAACAAAACTGTATACTTAACTCATTTTGGGTATTTTGTCCCTTACCTCAATTGAACCTACGGTCGACGATATAGTTGCTACGCATATCGCTGAGCCCTTCCTCACTACTCGTTCAACGGCGACTAAACATGACGTGACATTACAAACTGTACGGAACCACTTGCGTGCAGCTGGTGTGAAGTGTCGTAGGCCAGCCAAGAAAATATTACTGTCAGATATTCACAGACAAAACCGGATACGCTTCGCAAGAGAATATTTGGATTTCGATTGGTGCAATAATGTAGTTATATTTAGCGATGAAAAATGTTTTAAGTCAGACAGAGACGGTCGCAAAATATTGTGGCGAAAAGATGGTGAACGCTATAATAAAAAAAATATTCTTCCATGCAGGTCTAGTGGCCGCATTACTTTGGGATATTGGGGATGGATGTCATCAATGGGTCCCGGTGAATTAGTGCAGGTAGGGGGTCGCAATACCAGTGAAGGTTACTTGGACGTTTTACATAACCTGATGACCAAGTGTGCGCGTTCCATACCCGCAAGAACACATTTACTTCGTGCATGATAACTGCGCAGTGCATCGCGCGCGACTTGTGCAAAGTTGGTTAAACGTTCAAGAAAATTTTACTGTCATTGAATGGCCATCAAAAAGTCCTGGGCCTCGATTCTGCTATTACAACAGTGTCAGAGTATTCGATCATTGATTTCATAATGATCAAGTTCTGTCAAATTTTAACAAGTTTGTTAATTCTACTATCATAATGGCGCCATTATGACTTCTCAATGAACAACCACTGACACTCCATTGAAAGAAATGTCATAGAATATTAATCTCGTACATGAAATCTGGCATGAATAAATGTTCGCATTTAGTAGTAGATTTCGAAAACCATTTATACTAGGGTTTTATAATAATGACAATACGACAATGCCATTAAAACACAATTTTATTACGAGACCATTGACCGACCATTGTGAATTTAGCAGATTACGAACTTTAAGCAAAATGACAATGGGATGAGAATGGAATCGTGTTGGAGTGACGAATTTATTAAAATAGCAGAATTAGGCCCCTGACCTGAACCCCATTGAAAACCTATGGGGGCATATGGTGCTAAATTGGGACTCATCTGAAGTCAGGTCCAAATCGAATTTAGATGATGTCGTTATGTCGTCATGGGAATCATTTCGTGGATCTAACTTATGCAAAAATATGGTTGCTAGCATGAGGACACGATTGCAACAAGTAATAGATAGTGAAGGCGCACCAATCGGCTATTAATAAAAATATTAGGGGGTAATTTGTTTTATGTGAGTGATGTTATTGTTAGTGAGGTAACAATTTAGGATACCTGTATCTTAATATCTTTCTTACTAACATGTTTATTCATATCACTAATATTTGTATAAATTACCCACTTGAATACGAAAAATAACATTATATCCTGTCCGACTTAGAATATTTGTCATGCACAAAACCTTATAATTTGTAATTATTATTATAAAAAACCAAGTCAATAAATATTGTTGATTTCTAGTTACAAATTGTTTAATTTTCACTTCCATATTTTTTTTCTTATTGTCAGCTAAAACACAAAAATAAAAATTCAACAAAATTACAATAAATGTTTTTAAAATGCAAAAAGTAAAAGTCAGCGGCGGGATTCGACCCTACGCCATTTGTGTTACAAGCCTACCGCTTAAACACTTATGCCACGAGACTAGTTAACTACATAGTGAAATTTTTGCTTCATATTCCTTGCCCACAAAATAGTCCTAACTGTTTTCAATCACGGCGGCCAATCTTAAAGAAGATTAGCCGCACACACACACACACACACGTATTTGTTGTCATATTGTGAGGAGATGTAATACACCAGTTGATTTTACGCACACCAACATTATGTTGGTGTGCTCTGCAAACCTAACTAATTTGTTGTGTGTACATTGAGATTTTACATTGAGTTTAATATCACAAGTGCGGCCCGCCTATAGTTTATTTTGTCACCTTGTGGCCCTGGCCTGTCAAAAGGTTGCCGACCGCTGCTCTAGACCATACCTGGGACCATACTAGTTACTGAGATATTGGGGGTCAAAGTTTCCACAAGATTTTTTTTAAATACAGTCATGTTTCTAACATAATATTTTAACTTTAAACACCTCCACGACCGCCGTGCTATTCAATCCATCTACCGGCACAATGTTTTGACAGCGTTACATTGAGTTTTGTCGTAGGTGAAAATCCAAATAAAAAAGTAGTTTCCCAGCAATCATTTTTGAGTAAAGTTACTTAGTATGCTTACGAAGAATGCTTGGTTGACGGCCTCGTGATGAGTTGGTTTACACCCTGTATTTATTAAGTGGTCGAAATGTATAATTCTGGTAAACTTCACCACTTCTTCACTAACGTTAAGTAAACACACAGTTCCCTTCCGTAATAATCCGAATTTTCATTGGGGGGATATATATAAAATTATACGTACGTCTGAGTGCATTGTAAAGGCGTTCCGACCGGTGATATATCGCCGCTAGCTTTATCCCGCGGTATCGCCCGCCCGGGTGTTTTAAATTATCTTATGGACTAGTTTATGGCCTGCTTTAAAAGTCAACAGGGATGGTTAGAGCTAAGAAAATGTCCCCATAAACCATGGGAATAAGTACCTTTGTTGCTAGTTTGGTTGGCAATTTTGGTTTTAGTCGTGAGGTACTGCGTCTTGTGCTGATTAAGGTTCAGTTTTGGAGGTGTTATTGAGTTGCGATTGTCTCAAGTGACTTAAGGACCAATTTGTACAGAAGCAAGGAACTATTGTAGACATACCGTCGCGTTATTATCGCCCGATAATATCGCATGCGTTATCTGGTTTTATTACATTAGGACGGCTACGAAGTTACACACTGCCGCGATAGTAACGACGCAATAGAAATAGGACGCTTGCATTTCTGCTATTGCGATATGAGTTCTAAGAACATTTGATATTGGGACGCATGCGATCCCACACACTGCCGCGATAATAACGCCGGGACGCTTGCGTTCCTGCGTCCTGCGATATTGCGATACGAGTAAAATATCGCGCGATAAGAACGTGCCTGTGCGCAAGGAATAGGGACGCATTATCGCAGAAATGCATGCGATATTATCGCGTACCTACTAATAACGGAGCCTTTAATGAAATACATTTGTCAAATAAAAATTTACAGGCAATTTGCACTAAATGTCACATTTCTGTTGATATTCAGAAAGTCAGTCAGAAGATATTTTTTCAGTAAATTTTTGAGTGAAACTGTTTTTCAGACACTATCAATATCAGAGACATCTATCGCGAGCTGCGTAAACTTATTAAACGTACTACGTTAAATTATTCGTGACAATCTTTTTATGAAAATACAACTGTCCAGCCTAAATCCTACGGTATTCATAGGGTTTTGGTTAAAAAATTGCGACAAGCACAATTTATTATAAGGATTTATGAATAAAGTAAACATAAGTACCTTGTAACGTTGCACCTTGCAAGTTACAAATGAAAAGAGTTTAGTTTAGGAATCCTTAGTATTAAGAAATCTATGTACACTTAAAACTACACTATTTACACAAAACTTTAAAGATGTAATCTATTATAATATAACTAACTAAACCTAACACTTGAATAAAACATTAAAATTAAATATTATTGTACGGAACCTACGAGAATCTATTATCTAAATATATGTAACTAAATATTACTGCAAAATTTTAACGTTTTTAAGGCCCACCGCTATCCTTGAGACCTAAGTATCCTGCTTCAATTTGAACATAAGTATGACCATTTCCTACCAGTGCGTCGTAAGCGTAACATTGAAGTGTAATCAATGACTCACGTACCTCGCGTTGGGCAGCATGCTCTATTAACCGGTGAGCCGTTGCGACACGCCGTGATTATGTGATTTAAAGGGCTCGGCAGGGATACTAGTCGACAGTACACGTGGAAGGCAAATTGGATGAAGCATTTTAAACTCGTGTAGGTACCCACTTTTATTTTAGACAGGTAGGTGTTTGATATTATACAGTTAATTTTTTGCCGTGATCTACTACAAGTACAACATTTGGATATGATAACAGCAAATACGTAGAAAAAGTTATTTTTTAGTGCACCACACGCTCACGAAGAAGCAATATTTTTTATATCTCTTTTGCGTATGATAGATGAACTGGTATTATTCAAAACAAAGGTTTACAAATACGGGTTATTACTTCAATGGCAAACAGAATGATGGCCAATGGCAACACTCTTAATAGGCTTTTCTCTAAGAACCAGAAGTAACAAAATAAACATAGTTTCTGCTTTTATCTCTCACCACATTCGCCTGCGGGAGTACTGTTCATACCGCGGTCATTACTCGGAATTGCCCATTATTGTTTGCCCAGCCCAGTCGACGAAAATACTCATTTACCTGCGACATTGTGCCCAAATGGAAGCCACGATTTATAGCAGAACTTCATTGTTGTATTCTGATCTAAGTTATTGGATCTTGGATGCTGAATTGCTTTCGTTAGTTGAGCTCTTTTAGCGTGGTTATCGTGATCATTGAACTGGTAAACTAGGGCATCAAATTAGCTATTATTAACGGGAAATTTGTTTATTACCGTTCAATGTTTAACAAACGACTTAGATTTTGCTTAAGAGCCTTATAGGACAAGTCAACTTCTGAAAGCCAAAATCAACAGTTGCGAACACAAATGAAGCTCAATGAGTTCCTGAGAACTGATTCAAATATCTTGAACTACGCTAAGATATTAAATGTAAGATGTGATTGAAGGCAAATACTTTTGAGTCCCTTAAAACTCCTGAAAACAAGTCAAGACTATATCAGTAAGCTAACTGTATTCTATCTTTGGATTGGTTATGACCTGAAAATGCGTTGGTTTGATGTGAACATTGGCGCATCAATTTGAGCGAGCTTTTGCGATACATTATATAAGGTGATAAAAATTAAATGCAAGAAACTTGAGGAGTTGTTTGGAATCACAAATAAAAAATAATCAAGAAAAAAATTTATATAAGTAACGATCCGTTTCAAAGATATGCAATATTTTCACTGCCCACAAAATGATTGAAATGCGCATTTGACTGTACTGTGAGTGCACCGTGCAGGCGCCACGCGCGTGGTCGTTCACCCCTGCGACAGCGCAAACGTAGACAGCTGATTCTAACTTTTCCCATCACATTTTGCAAACTTTGGACTGGCCATTTTTTTTATGAAAAAACTAAAGTTTTTTTTTTTGGAATATGTTTGTTTTTTGATACTGAGTACGTACACGAAATTCTTGCAGTTAATTTTTTAACACCTTATTTATTACTCATTATTAGCAAAGAGGTTGCCTACTTTTCCACATAGAGTGTTAGTATAAAGTTAGCTAAGAAGATATGCATATCACTTTCATAATAAAACTTTAAAGTTTCTTCAATTAAGCCAGTAAAACCCTCACAGCCTCAAGACTTTCCGTCGAGAAATCATCTTATTGAAATCTCCGGGGTAAGCACAATAAAGTGTAAAGTGTGCAGCCGTCCGAATAGGGAATAGTTAAGAAACTCTATTGCACTACACTGTACCGACAGTCACCACTTATGTTACTAGCGTACTGTTGGGGACAAATAAATGACCCACTTTTATGTGACATGTTTTTATGTTTAAAGTTTTAAGTGTGACATTGAAAACCAACGAGTGTCTCATTTGTGAGGTCGTTTTTGGTTTTCTGTTGTGTTTTAAGATCTCCAAGTTAGAGAAAGCATGAAATTATTAAAGTTAGCATGTTACGCTTGGTTTCTCAGTAAGGGTAACCATACATGTCTGACTCCTAAGACACAGGCACATACACCTAGTTTAGGAGTCAGAGAATTAAAATTATTGTGAACTAGTTATAAGCCTTATTATGCTCTTTGTTTTTGATGATTGTACTGTGATGGCTTTTGGTGCAATAAAGAATTTATTTATTTATTTATTTATAACCAGTTATGTTTGAATAATAATTGTACCAACCCGTCACGTTTTTCGTCGTAAGTCCAAAAACTAGAGGTCAAAACTATTGCCATTAAACCTAGTCCAAATCCAGACTGTTTCTGCAAACCTGATAGATATTGTAAACCTGTAACATCTGCCTGAAATACGATTAAAACCCAAGTCAGACCACCTTATCTTGAAGAAATCGTATGGATTACTGAGAGACAAACCCTCCGTACTGCATATCGACAAATGATGAACTGTTTGTCATGTTTACCAAAGAGCAAAATGAACGATCCTAACAAACTGGATCCAAAAAAAGTATCGGAATAAAACGGTTCCGGCACAGTTTCCCCGGCCGGCAGTGCTCACAGAAACTAGCCTAGAAGTTGTGTAACTATTCCGGCGAACATCGGCGCTCGTACGAACCGATCCGGTAACTATTGTACGAATTGTAAGCGCAATTACTGTTCCTGTTGCTGTAGCGTTTGAACTTGGTATGGGATTCGCAGTTACTTTGCTATTACCATAATATCGTTGAATTGTTGGGACTATAGTCATGGAGAATTATTAAATCAGTCTTAATGCTTTAATGCTAACGTTATGCCTGTCTTCATCAAAGAAGGGTTAGACACCGCGCATTGTATGACACCTGTGCTAGTTATGGTTAAGCTCCATAAAAAATAAGGGGTGGAAATCGAGATTCCAGACAACTAATAAGACTGCCTTTCATTTCTAAAACTTCTTTCTCTTCTGATGTCAGGCCCGCGCAGCATGCCCACCGTAGAAACGGGTTTTTCTTCTAAGAAATAATAAACAAAACTTTTGTTCATCTGTCACTGAATCGGCAAACTGACAGATAAACAAAAGATTTGTCGATTCTTTATAGGCGTAGAAATCTTTGTGTTTATGCAAGTGGTAGTCATTTTCAAAGCGTTTTGTGTTTCAACAACTACTTTCAACAGGATAATTGATCAGAGATTAATCGATGTATGGACTGTGTGAAGACAAGGAGGTATCTGATGAGGTAACTAATAAGGGCAGGAAAATGATGATGAATTTATGATTATGGATTAGAGATTCCGGTAGTTTACGTTAATGCATTTTTGACTGTTCCATCGTAATGCCGCTTACAGATTGACAGTTTGTCCTTTAGCCTTTTTAGAACCCACTAGGGCCTCTAGCTAGTCAATTAAACAAAACACACAACGTTTTTGTTTTTTTTTCAAATGCCTGATTCAGTGACATTTCGAAATCACCACCAAAACAAGTATAATCTGCGTGCGATCAGTGCATGCATAGTAAACATCGCACTGGTCTATAAATCGTAATTTTAATGTGTCCCAATGAATAGCTTCTTTCATCTAACGAGGTCGGACACGCTGCTAATCGCTTGGGACGCAACGAATATAATGGTGAAAAGGTTCACGCATTTTGTTATAGTTGAAAGTGAAGTAAGTAAAGCAAAAAGTGAATAATAAGTCAAAAACACCAAATCAATCAAACAAAGGTCAAGTATCGAAGTCGGTGACCTTTGTTTGATTGATTTTGTGTCCTGGCTGTCATTTGTAGATCTTTGACAGTCGTTACAGGTTGTCAGTGGCGCGACTGTCTTACCAAGGGGTATCGTATTACCCAGTACTGACTGAGTTTTGGAGGTCAGATAAGCAGTCGCTCCATGTAAAATACTGGTATTCAGCTGCATCCGGTTAGACTAGAAGCCGACCCCAACATAGTTGGGAAAAGGCAGGTAGATGATGAACAACTATATAAGAATTGGTGCAAAAAAGCGATCTTATAAGATTTATTTTACGGTATTTTAAAAAATATCGTGTGTGCAGTACAAGGTCAAATTTAAATAGCTAGAAAAACTCTGGATGCACTTTTATTTGCTTTATTGCATCATGCTTAGACACCGATGACGTCTGTGAAGCTTACAGAAGGAAGCACGGCCTAGCAATCTTAGTTCCTCATGATGACTATGCATAAAACGTGTCGACAATATATTGGTTCACATTCATAAGCCGGTGGGATGACATGGCACACTTGTTATCGTGTTTTGGGTAAACTGTTGGAAATACTGAACCGTCACGGTACAAATGTTTTCTAGATTACCAACGTTATTATACAACTTTAACGCAACTTGTGAAATGTTGATGTACTTAACGTAAGCATGATGTATGTGGAATTATATTTGTATTCAAGAAAAAATAAATGAAGCTTTAGCGCAAACTGGATTTTATAATTGTGTACCTACATTTTAATTTAGTTTTCGGAAAAACCTGCACTTACTAAAAATAAATGTTTGAAACAAAATAACGAAATCAGTCATCGTCTGCCGAGCCTTTTCCCTACTATGTTGGGGTCGACTTCCAGTCTAACCGGATGCAGCTGAATACCAGTATTTTACATGGAGCGACTGCCCATCTAACCTCTACAAGCCAATTAGTACTGGGTAATACGACACCTTGGTAAGACTGGTTGTCATACTTTTTGTCCACTGTAACGACTGTCAAATATCTTCAAATGACAGCCGGGACCAAAAGCTTAACGTGCTTTCCGAGGCACGGAGGAAACTCGGTATGTAAGGGTGGTCACCCATCCACAAACCAATCTCAAGCACGGCTTAACCTAAAGATTGACCCGAGCAGCTGTTATTATTTAGCCACGAGCTCCTCTAAAATAACGAACACAGTATAGAAGTTAAAAAGCCAGTCACCACTGGCAGCAATCGTAAAAGCGTAAAGATGGTTTCAGACTACGCTATACTATTCTGCTATATAGTATAGCAAAGCAGGACCTAATGCTATACTATATAGCATGGCGTTCACATTACGCAATATTAACGCAAGCATTAAAGTATATAGCAAGCTCCGAAAGAGTTAAAAAAAGTGGGGAAAACATTCGCTTGTGGTACGGCCGGGGGTGAGGGAGGAGGAAAAGGGCGGCGCGTGAAATAGTATGGCATGAACTCAGCGTATCGTACCATTTTATAGCATAATATTATAATAAGTCAATAATATATAGTATAGTACAGTGTGAACGTTTCCATAACAAATGTATGGTGAGCGATATTGTTGTGCTATGAGCTTTACACTATATGCTATTATATTATAGCGTAGTCTGAAAGCCGCTTTACAATTTTGTCAACTATTTCTAGTCAACTGAAACATTAGTAAGGTTGTAATGTTTTGATGTGCCAGTGGCATTTAAATTTTGGGTGATAAATCAATTATGAGGTCGACTATTACAGGATGTAAACAGACTCATCACGAAGCCGTCAACCAAGCATTCTGTACATCAAAGTATGTAACTCTATGCAATTTCAGCAGAACTCAATGTAACGCACTTAAAACATTGTACTGATGGATGGATTGAATAATAAGAGGGTCGTGAAGATTTTATATCTTAAATAAAAGATTAAAAATGTACAGTATTTGAAACTGACCCCCAATATCTCCGTAACTAGATGGTTCCCAGGTATGTTCTGGAACAAAAAAAATGATCGTATCTACAACAACTATAAATGATCGGTAATGACGGGGAGGTGCCTTTCGACTTCGTGAGTATTTTTACACCCTAAATATTTTCACAAAAAAAGTATGGCCGTGGATTGAACCTTCTGTTCCTCTCTACGCATATCCAGATATCTCGCAGCTGATCTAAATGTGCGTACGTGTGAGCCAACCTCGGGAATTGATCGACCGATATAGATTAATTTAATGTTTGCCAACTCAATTCTGTGGTTAATGCTGGTGATTATTTGAACGTATTACATTTTTGTGTGTTTTTATTTTTTGTTATGAGAATTTTGATGGTTTGCTGTTATAGAAAAACAGAAGAAAGTTGCAGTTATTGTTACCCAAAGAAGATGTACCTCTCTGGATGGCCATGCCCCAATTGTGGCCTCAGTGGCGTCTATGAGGTCTTTAGAAGTGTAGGTGGTGTTTGGGCACTTGGGACACTCCAGGAAACAGGACATGGTTTGATCAGGAGCATCGCAATCGCGCTGGGTGTCGATGCGGTCTATAATCCCCCATATCCCATATCGCTTAGATATGCTCTTTGGATCTGTAACACTCGAATAGGGCCGTCACTATTCAGCATCAAGATTACCGAAGTGCCACAAGTTTTTTTTCAGAACCACAAAGTACTCCCAAAACTTTCAATTATTACTAAAATAACTATTTCGGGCGTAAAGTTTCATAATTGTTGAAATCATCGAAGATTGAAATCTTGAACTACGTAGTTTTTGTAATCATGAATACATTGAGTGAGAGATTCGATTATATTTGGTGTTAGTGGTCACAAGCACTACAGTACTGTTGAGCATAACTTCCAAGAAAATGATATTGGATTTGTTTATCAGGAATTTCTCAGTAGTAGTCTGAAACCTGGATGTACGCATAGCTGACGACAAATAGCTCGTCTTCTATAACTGACGAAATGTGGGAGCACAGGTACTATAGAGATAGTGTGTATGTCACTGTCACTGTTCTATGTTAGTATTCGTCCTGGCCGCTAGTTGGTACTGGCAGCTTAGTAAAATATATAAATATATTTGAATAGAAATAAAAAAAATAAAATGACGTATTGTCAGAAAAACAAACTTGTCATGTTTTTTTCTGATATCCATACCATAATATAAATGCGAAAGTAACTCTGTTTGTCTGTCTGTCTGCTACCTTTTCACGACAAAACGGCTGATCGGATCGTAATGAAAATTGGCAGGGAGATGTATTTCAACCTAGGGAAGGACATAGGCTATATATTATCACGCTAATTACTTACGGGGGTGAGCAATATGCATTTCGTCTATATTTGTCAACTGTTTGACAACTGACAACCGTCATAACATGCATTGTAATAGAATAACTATTTTTAACCAATTGTCATAAGAACAAATAGCCCATTGGTGACGGCTACCGCCTTTCGAACAATGAGTCGCAAGTTCAAGCCTCAGTATAGACATGCACTACATTTTGATTTTGTTTAATGCTGTATGATTTTCGATACTAACTTTGCTTCGCACGTTCAAAACCCACACGGTTTTCACTTTTTGTAACAAAGTATTTAGTTTTTTTTTAAAGCTTAAGATTTCCAAATCATTGTTTAAATACATACTTTTTTTAACACTTAAACGACAGTTTGGGAATCACTTATTTCACATAATAAATCTGTAAATATGGCACTTAAGCTGTTAAAGAATCACACACGGAGCCCTTTTTCTACTATTTCATAAATTTTCGTCTATGTCTGTGTGTCTCTACGTAGCCTTTTTGTTATTGCATCATGTGTGTAAATTATAAAACCAATGTGGTTCGATTCAATGCACAAATTAATATTGTGCATAACTGATGAAACCAGACGAGTTTCATTTTTGTTTCTTTGTAATCGGTGCTCTCCATCAAAAGATATAATTATTATGACTTTAAAGTTTTTAAGGAGAACTTATCATCATGATCTAAGGATACATGCAGTGACATCTATTGAATTAAAATGGTACTAATGAATAAAAAATGGTACTAGTGAAAGAATGATACTGACATTCACCCGTTTCAGATGTCTCAAGTTTGGTTTTTTTAAGAGGTTTTCAATCCAACGCCTGTTTTTCTTTATGTATAGGTACCTATATTATGGCTGAGCAATACTTAAATGACGTGATGAAAGTTGTAAGAATCCCCTGGATGTGAGTCGCACGAGACCGGTCAATGTGGCGACACATGTCCAGCATTAGACGTATTTCGGCTGAAATAATGATGAATGATGATAATTCAAATGGAGTAGGGCAGGTCACCTAGCAGGATGCGGGACCTATACATGTGGAGTAAAGCTGTGACCAAGTGGCGTTCTAGAAATCGAAACAGAAGTTTTGGTAGTCCAGAGGTGAGATAAGCAGACGATATTGTTGCCATTACGGGGATATCCTGGATGAGACTGGCACACGAGCGTGGAGCTTGGCACAAACAAAGAGAGGCCTGTACCCAGCAGTGATGAAGTCGGACTATGGATGATGATAATTATGACGCATAACTTTTTCCAAAGAAGTCCGATTTTCATGATTATTTTTTATTGAAAAACGTGTATCGCAAAGTTTGTCTCATTTTATATTAAAAATAGTCGTGTTCAAATCAAAGTGACGCACTTCTGATTTTTCAGATTCATGTGCGTATTGTATAATCATCGCATGCTGAAACATCGTGAGGAAACCAGCATGCCTTTTTTTTTTTTTGGTTGGGAAATCATCAAATGACTTCTCCCACTCTGGGCGGAGCGGGAGGGAGTGTCAGACTTTTACTGAATAAAACCCATCCATGTTCTTTCCTCGCCCTTTATGTTCCGGGGCCGCGGTATCTCTTTCGAACAGGCCCGCAACCCCGGCAGGCTTCGGCCCTTGCGGGCCCCTCCCCTTATGCTGACATCTTTTTGAGACGCGCGTGGAACACGAACGCGCCGTCGACACGGCCTGTCGTCATTAGACGGACGGACGGCTAGCTGGCCCACAGGCCCGCATCTACGGTGGCCGATAGCCACCACGTGGCCCCCGACGCCCGGTGCGTCTCCCGCGGCGGCTGGAAAGAGAGGCTCTCTCCCTCTCTCATTCCGCCACCTCCTTCGCTAGCATGACTGCTTCGCAGAAGGAGGTGACAGCTTCCCATTCCGTCTCGCTCCGGACCATGGATTGAACCAGGGCCGGACGCGAGAGGTCGCCGCCACCGATCGCCGCTACCGACACCGCCGATCCGGTGCTCCGCCCACGCAGGGCAGACTTCCACCGTGTGCTCCACCGTGTCCTTCGGTCGATCCTCGCAGTGGAAGCACCCGGGCGTTTCCTCCCGCCCGATTCGGTGCAGGTACCTCCCGAAACATCCGTGTCCGGTGAGGACCTGCGTCAGGCGGAAGGTGAGGACGCCGTGGCGCCTCTCCAGCCACTCCTCAAAGAGGGACTTACCGCTACTATTGTGGCGTGCCCCGCACGGGGTTGCAACAGTCGCTCTCTCCATGTCGTCATGAGATCGCGCCGGAGGTCTGTCCGCTGAAAACCAGCATGCCTGAGAGATATTTGATCGACGGCATGTAAAGCCAAGACTAAGGACCTTGGGCGGCATAAAAACTCTCAAACCAGGTTAGGCACTAACCACACGATAAAGAAGAAGATCGTGTTGGGGCTTATTTCATAACCTTTTTGACAACTTTAGACCTGGCTGAAGTTTAACGGTGATCGAAGGTCTAGCGATGGAGACGTAAGACAGTCGCAAGAGGTCCGAAACAGTTTACAGCAGCTATATCGCGTGTCGGCTCATTTCATGCACCTTGATATAAACTTGAGACCTAGCTGGAGTATGAGTATCATCGAAGTTCTAACGATGGACACGAAAGGCAGTCACAAGAGGTCCGCAACACTTCAAATCTGCTCTATCGTGTTTAAGGTTCATTTCGTACACCTTGATGAGAACTTTTAAACCTAGCTGGAGTATGACTGTCATCGATGGTCTAACGATGGATACTGAAGGCAGTTGCAAGAGATCCTCAACAGTTTACAGCAGCTATATCGTCATTGGGCTCACTTAACGCACCTTGATGAGAACTTTAGTAATAGCTGGAGTATTACTTAACTGTCATCGAAGGTCTCATCGGCTCGGCTCGGCTAGGAGACGAAAACATTTGCAAAACGTTTTCAAGAGTTTACAGCTTCTACATCTACGTGTTCTTTTGACCTGCTTGGAGTATGACTAACATCAAAGGTCTGACTTTGGAGAAGGAAGGCAGATGCGAGAGGTCCGCAACAGTTTGAAGCAGCTTTAACGTGTCGCGGCTCATGCCATGCCAGTTGATGAAGACTTGACCTAGCTGGAGTATGAAATCGTCGAGTGCCCAAGGATAGAAACGTAAGGCAGTCGAAGGAAGAGCCCATAATTGAAAGAATTAAAGTAGAATATTTTGGCGATTAATGTAAACCTATTCGAGCAAAAATAAATTGTTACTTACTTGAATCTGTACTAATATTATAAAGCTGCAGAGTTAGTTTGTTTGGTTGGTTGAACGCGCTTATTTTAGGAACTGTTGGTTCGTTTTACGCAGACGAAGTTGCGCGGGTCAGCTAGTAAGATTATAAGAAAAAAAAACATGTCAACAGAGCCAGTAATCTATTGGCCAGAATCTGCAGTTCTGTTTATGTTTGAACGAGTGTTAATTTATCGAAAGATTATAATGAAATACAATATCCTAAAAGATTATCATTTGGTAGTGTGGCACCCACACACACTACCTACACCTATAAGTAACCCATCGAGTATTTCAGACTCATCATCTGCCTAGCCTTTTCCCAACTTTTCACAACTGGATGCAGCTGAATACCAGTATTTTACATGGAGCAACTGCCTATCTGACCTCCACAACCCAGCAAATACCACCAGTCCTACCAAGTGGTTCCAAGTGGTGGTGGGTGGTGGTGGTGGTGTGTGGTGGTGGTGCTTGGTGAGACTGGTTGTCAGACTTTTTGGGCCATTGACTACTTGTAACGACTGCCAAAGATGGACAAATGACAGCCGGGACCAGCAGCTAAACGTACTTTCCAAGGCACGGAGGAAACTCGGTATGTGAGAGTGGTCACCCATCCACAGACCAACTTAGGTAAGCACGGCTTAACCTAAAGATCGGCCCGAGCGGCTGTTATTATGTAGGCACGAGCTCCTCCAGTATTCCCGACTAAATGTTTGTAATTGTTACGATCATGTTATGTCGTAGGTATACCTACCTAGTAGTTCATTTCAAGAAGTCATTTGTCAATGTTTTCTGAGCTAGTTTGTATGTATCCCACAATAAAACTCTTCCCATTTCAATTAAAGGGCGAACACACTATGTACAAATCGCAGCGTCCATATATCTGTCCGCAGTATTCAAAACAACGTGAATGTGACACACAGATGTGCGCGCTAGTTAATTGGGTCACGCTGCGTGCGACGCGCAAATACACCTCCTTTAGACGCCGCGCGTACGCCCCGGCACGTCGCGTTCACGGATAGTGTGGATGGGACTTTCAATTTTGAAACTGGTGTTTAAAGTATGGGTCTCTGGCAGTTTTTACAACGCCACATATTAACTACACTCTCCTGCTGATATGGAAGGAAGTGGAAATTACAATTTCGCTGCGGGATCCAAGACGGTTAATTTCTTTTCTGGGACTTCGTCGAGCTTCATTGTCATGGCGCTTTTTTTCCGGTGGTCGCAATGAACTTTCAGGAGTAACAGTGGTTTAGGAATAGTGTGGCAGGCTTGTACCAATAAAAAAAAATAACTACACTTCATACCTGACTACATGCAATATGCTGCATGCAGAGTTATCTGCGCGATTAACATCTGGGAGTACAACCGCCCAGCAACAATGGTCTGGCAGTGGCCCACCAGACGCTAGACCCATCTGGTCAGGGGATGAACCGCACTTTTTTGTGGCGAATGAGAAATTTAATACCCTGTCCCTCGAACGTCTGTACTAAAACCAGGCAGTTATAATTTTTCCATACCCAAACCGAGCCAGCAATACATTGGCCAGAAACCGCAGTTCTGTTTATATTTGAGCGAGTGTTCAGCTGTCAAAAATAACAAAACGTTCTTTAATTACAAGCTTTTTTGTTAAAGGTTACCAATACCATGTCAAAATCTTCCAAATTCCACGGTTTCGTTCGCGTTAGACGATTATAACTTTTAGTTTTGTTAAAATACAACTGTTAACACAATTCTGTCTCATCCTCCCTAAGCCGACATCCCCTAAACGTGCGTCCGATAGCCGCTAGCCATGACGGCGATTAAGGAAATCTACATGTCTATGCTCTATGGACGTAAAATAATTTATAGCCGCTGTGTGTATAGCCAATGTTTGTCTATGGCGCTCGTTAAACTCGATTGAGTAATTTTAGTGCTTCATAAAATTGGAGTATAGAATAGCATGCTGTAAAAACAGGATCAAGAGGCTGGCTCTAAATAGTTAAACACTGATCGCGCTCTGCCCTCTATCTCGAAAATGGTTCAAGATATAAAAAAAATATAAACAAAAGTTGTAGAGAATTTATTTAATTTTAGAAGATTTTCTACAATATTATTTTATGAAAACACAAATAGCGTAAAACCCATAGGAAACGAGATATTTGCAATAAATGTGTAATAAAACGATTTTTTGACCTTGGAATATCTGTAGTCGCGGTCACCCTACATAAAGTAGGTTTTGAGACAAGTTTGAGGGTGTCAAAATAAAGGTTTATTGCTGACTATCTCTCATTCCGAGGCGATTCCCCTGATTTTCCTGGACTAATAGCCTTTAATAACAATTACTTTGAGCAATTACAATTACCTTAACCAATAATAATACAAAGCAAATCACGGCGAAACAAGATAATATCTTACATTAACTTGGTCGCTGAACTTCAGTTCCTAAATCAGTAAACACTGTTATTGACATTTGAAACTCAATCACATCGATATCTAAACAGTTTTACAAGTAATTCAAGACCCCTAAACATCCTCAGGTAGCATACAAGTCAAAATCACAACAAAACAAATTCAGGCACACACATCAACGGTGGAAATTTAAAATGCTGCAAGATACATTGAGTGCGCCATTGAATTTGCAACCATCGGCTTAGCGAAGACAGTTTGTAACCCAAAAGCATGCTTGATGTCTCTTAAGGCGTTACGTTTCACCGTCAACATCCCGATCAATTAGTCACATTTTGGCTACAATGCGTATTTCCTTCAATAATTAGAGGGAGCGATTGATGGACGACCGGCAGTGGATAGTAAATCAATCTATAGTGTGGTGTCGAGTGATTTACGGCGCGTCGTTATATTGATAGTGTAGGTTAATGAGAGCCTGCTAATGAGAAGGATGTGTGCGCTTAAACAGATTCTTAAGACGACTCCTTAATATGTTGCCATGTTCGGTTCCGTTCCCGGCAATAATAAGTCAAAGGCATAGTAATTTATTTGCCAGTAACGTGATCCATAAGATGAAACGCACCAAAAAGCCACTGATTCTCTCATTGATGCTGGATAAATCAACAGGATATCACCATCAGCCGTCGACCTGCTGTCCTCAAAAGATTAACCTTGAGTATCTTTACCGAATTTTTTGCGTAGAAATTTATCTAGTAATCTAATCTAGTAACTATAAGTAAAAAAATATACATAGTCTGAAACTATCTAGAAAGATTATTATGACCATGTGTGGGTGACCAGTCAGTTCACCAAACATTGGAAAAATGTGCCCCCCCCCCCCCTCCGTAACTTCTAAAATACGAGAATGATAAAACAAAAAAAAAATGTGATGTACATTAGCATGTAAACTTCCACCGAAAATTGGTTTGAACGAGATCTATTAAGTAGTTTTTTTAATACGTCATAAATCGTAAACAGCAATTTACCTTTCATTAAATCTGCTACGGAACCCTTCATGGGCGGGTCCGACTCGCACTTGGCCGCTTTTTTCAAACATTAAGTAATCATCTCAATGTGCTAAACAAACAGTTTTCGGGAATCACATCTTAGATCATCTCCTCAAATTAATAAATATCCATGTTGGAGAACTGCCTAATTATACATAGGTAGCCTTTTATAGCTATGTTGGGGTCGGCTTCCAGTCTAATCGGATGCAATCGAATATCAGTGTTTTACATGTAGTGAGTGACTGGTTAGTTTGTTACTTTTTAACTACCTTAATTTACCAAACCATCTTGATCTAAGATAGAAAGACAACAACATCATCATAAATTACATTTCCTCAGTCGTGCGGAAATAATCTCATTTCGGCCCAGAAATTGAACACACTTGAAACTCTGCCGACCCACCAATTACATCCACCATCTACTTTATAATTACTCACTTGAATTCACCCTCCAAGCAAACATGTACTCATATAATAAGGCTTTAATTACACCGCTCAGCAAACCGAAAAACATATTTTATTACTAATACGCTTTTAATAAACGGATGCTTTAGCACCTTAATAAGAATTAGTTAATTATAAACGAGCGTATGTGTTCATTGTTGTAGCTATGTTTCTTGCTTGTAATGTGGCCGAGGTCTAAGTTGAAAAAAATGGCTAAATAATTGTTAGTTAAGTCGTTTAGAAACAATTAGTTGTTGTAATTAATGTTGTAAGTATTTTCTGAGACTAAAAACGTTAAAAGTGTTTAACCGCGTGTGTCGTCTAACTAAAGTATCCTACATAGACTGTTTTTGAATTAGTTCTTGATACGTCGATAGATGGCGTATTCCGAAGCCCTGTGAAGACTCTGGCTGGACATCATCAGGTCGATCTTCGATCTATAATCTTGGCTTTTATTGATCTTTATTTGATTATTGACGAAATAAAACTTTGAATAACATCACACCTGTAATCCTTTAAGTCCGGAACCCAAACATTTATGGCCTTAGTAAATAACTATTTATTCAAATATTACACAAAGTTAACTTGCAACCGCCTAGCACACCGGTTTTGGGACTCATTAACCTGTCCTAACAGCAATTTAACTAACACAATTCAAACATTTTTTGAAGAAAACATTATGATTAGGCTCCGCCCAAGCCATGTTACGTTACAGCCTAACCACAGCATATAGAGACATTGACACACGGATTGACAGACATCCCATTACCGAATTAGTGATAATTGTACACTATGTCTTATTGGTGCGTGAAATATTGCACAGAGTAGTGTTGAGAGAGATAGTTTGACCGACGTGGTTGAGGAGAACAGTTATGTGTTTAATGAGGTATGCTTTTGGGTAAAACTCACTGTTTACCAACCAACACACTATTAATTGATTAAATTGATTACATGGTACACCAACAACAAAATTAATTGATTAAATTGATTACATGGTAGATAGCAGATACATTGCTTGTCATCATCATCATATCAGCCCGGAATCCCCCACTGCTGGGCATAGACCTCCCCTTTCTTCCGCCACACATCCCAGCTCTGTGCCATCCTGATCCAGGTGTTCCCCGCGACCCTGACAATATCGTCAACCGAACGAGCTCTAGGACGGCCCTGGTTTCTTCGGCCAAACTTAGGCCATCACTCGGTCAAAGCCTTGCTCCATCCACCATCAACATGTCTAGCCAGATGTCCTGTGCCTAGGCCCATTTGAGGCGCACCGCCCGGTCCCCGACGTCGTAGACTTTCGTCCGACGACAGATTTCGGTGTTACGCACTAGATCTAAGAGGGTTATGCCAAGCATGGCTCGCTCCATGGCCCTTTGTGCCATTCGTACTTGGTGGACATTCTCCTTTGTGAGTGTCCATGTCTCGGCACCGTAAGTCATTGTCGGCAGGACACACATTGCTTATAAGGATGAAAAATCTGTACTAAAATAAGGAAGCAATTTCAAAATGAAACAAACTAGTTGGACATCGAGTTACATTATCATGTTACAATAATTACATTATAATATAAGTTGCTAAGGATAAAACCATGAGTTTTTTTTATCAAGAATACGAGTATTTTCTTTGAGGAAGCTGTACGATGCGGAAAAATGTTCACATGAAAAAGTAACCCATATAATTTTAATGAGTTCCTAAAACCTCTGTTGTCAAGGATACATAAGATCTGACAACATTTTTATTCTAAATATAGCTTCACTTGAACCAAATTAATACACCTACTTACATCTTTATTTTTTCTTAGAAAATAACACAACATAACGCTTTTTTACCTCCAGGGGTAAACAGAGACGTAATATACAGGGTGAAGCATTCTGTACATCAAACTAAGAAACTGTACGCAAAGATCCTTTTTTTGGGGTGAAGAATCATGTTTTGTGGTAGAACTCAATGTTACGCACTTAAAACATTGTGCTGCTGGATGGATTGAATTTAAAAAATATTTTTAAAGATATTGCTGCAAATGAGAGCAAAGTGGATAAAGACTAAAATACTAAAACGTTATCAAAAGATGCCTTACCAGTTATCATCATAGACCAAATCAATTCGTTACATATTTTTTAATTCACAGTTTTTCTGTTCTGGACTCATTCTTAACAGAATAGTCGAAGAAGGTAAATGATGAAGAAAACAGGGAAGCTATGGAGAAGGTCGTTTGCAGCAGCGCGATAGAACAGGCTGATAAAAAACATGCGGGGACTCATTATAAAACAAATGAAGACGGGTATGTATCGCGAACTTACGGAAAAAGTGAAAACTATGTAATCTATATCTGCTACAGGTTGTGTCCCGAGTGGTGCTACGCCGTAGCGGATCGACTACGAGTACTACGAAGCGTTAGATAGTGATCACACGAGTTCCATGTTTTTCACTCAAAACTTGCTCAACGCGCCTAAAGAAGTTTCCATTTCAATAAAGATTTTCACCCTTACAGGATCACAAGTCATCCGAAATCTCCCAGCACATTGACCCCGAGTGCTCTGTGGTTCCCTACTCTGCCCCGTCTGTGCGGTGTGTACTGTGTATATGTACATAAACTGTGTTTTCCTGGCCACACCCTCCCAATTACCATTACGCTCGCGCCGCGTTGAAGAAACTCAAATAATTTTTGGTATGTTGTGTATTTTGTTAAGAGACACTCGTGAGATGTTCTCGCTGTGAAATACCTGAAAGGAAATCATGAACGTCCCTATGAGGCTCAGTTCTTTACTTATCTGGAGTAATATCTTAGATAGAGCTTTTCAAGATCACCGTTTAAACATTCACTTTTAGTCTTTAAAAAAAAGGGAGCAGTCAATGTTTGGTTATAAGTTGTCTTGACAACTGAGGCCTATTTTTGGCATTTTTGACTACAAACTATCGCTCTAGACTACCAATTCAACACTAATTAACACGAGCTAGTATACTTGCGTTGTTACCAGTCTATTAACAGCACCTAATCGTAAGGAGACAGTACATCAAGGTCAATTGAATTTTATCCTACACAATACATGATACCAACAAGTTTAAAATTATGTATAATAACTATTTTAACTGACTCACGACTTCACAAAGCTTAATTTTGAAATGTGTTGAGCTGAAAAGCGAAGACTTAACTTTTCCACCTAAAACTCAAATCGAAAACCTGGTAATCCTAAGTAACTTAATAAAATCAAGCAATTGAAAACTTCACCTCAAATCTTTAACCTAACAAAGCACCTCTCAACATTCTCCCTAACACCCTTAATACAAACTGAAAACATCCACATAAAGCCGCGCACACACGGCCGAACAATTCATTACAACAAACCAATTTACGCTAGTTGTAAAAATAGTTGAGCGGCAACACGTAACGTTCGCTCACAATCCAATCCGTGCGCGCTTGCAGATTTTAATCGGGTTAAACCGGGTCTGATGTAATTCAATTTATCCATCGGGAAAGGCTAACTATGTGTAGTATGCCTTACGTTGTAGCAAATTTTTGGTTAATGCTAGTGCGGAAACTGGTTTGTTAATAAAACAGTGTGATTTGTTGGTAGGTGAGAATTTGTTTGTACATTTTGATTTGTCTACGCAATTTGTTGCAATTTTTTATGTTATTGAACAAGGCGATTCTAAAGCTGTAGAAATATTCTTAATGCTAAATCAAATGCTTAACTATTGCATAACATGAGGCCACTATGGGCCACGGCCAATCGTGGACGTTACTGTGTGCGATAAACTATCTAGGGAAAGTCTAAAATTTGATAGATAAATGGTACATTCGGATGTAATTTCTTCCTCAGGGAGTCTGTCTATACAGGGTGGAATTTTTCAATGCCACCTGGTGGCCTACCATGACGTTTTAAAGCAGGATTGTTTTAATCTTATTCCGGAGTAAGAAAGAGATGGAGCTAGACGTTCTCTATAGCTCTGTCACTTTCCCACACTGAAATGACATTAAAACAATCCTGCTGTAACCCCCCTGCCCGGCTAGCATGGGCAGGGGATAAAATTTTATCCACCGGTTATTTCCACTGACAAGGGACAAAATTCAAACAAAAGTGGAAATAACCGGTGGATAACATTTTAATCCCCTGCCCATGCTAGCCGGGCTGGAGGGAAAGTACTCGAAATACTGAGGATAGCAAATTTAACTCCATAGATCATGTTCCTGGTGCGTGATGATGACTTGAGGTCGACCACACTCGTCTTTCTCTGCCACTGCTGTCATTCTAAACTTCGAATAAGAATCCGCTGTGAGTTTCTTAATTGGCATTCTAAAAACTCGGTTGAATATTCGAATTTACACTAGCGCCACCCTTTTGAGTTAAATAAGCGAGTTAAACTAAATCGGCAGGGAGATTTTCTTCCCGTGATTAGGTGATGCTTACAGAATGCAAAATCAAGGTCATTTTAAACCTTGTGCTAGGTGAGAATGAATAGCGATGTGTGATGCGAGTTGTTGTTTGAATTTTAGAGTATCGACCGGCTGAACACAATTATGTGAAGATAATCATTAAAATGATGAGCACATTTCAACTCAACCAAGTTACATATTCAACAATAAACGTCTATACCACTATAAATAGTCAATTCCGTTAATACAATATTAATGCTCCACGCGGTCACAAATTCGATTCCCGACTCGATTTAAAGGGGCCTATTGAAATGTCAGCGCGCGATCATTTTGTACATCAACGACTATGGCTGGCGGAACTGATGGCTGTTGTTTGGTAATGACCATAAAGCTAGAGTAGGTAAGGGTACTCTGTGATATACTGTTTGCTTATGGAATATTGATCTGTGGGAGCTTTTGTGAAGGTTTCATTTTAATTAACACGTAACATCATAGCCATAATGCTCGAAAGTTTAGGCAGATGCGTATGGAGAAGTAAATAGTATTTCTCCTTCTTTTGGTGTCGATAAACAAATTTATTCATCTTATAGCACACCTGCATGTAATAGAGGTGATTCTATTGCTATCAACCGACCTCAACACACTTCAGACTGCTACTTAGCCTGTAATTGGGAAACAAAAACAGGACCGGAGGTTAGCGAACATAGTGACACCTAAACTTAAAATGTTACTTATGGGATACCTTCCGCGATTGTTATTGTTATTGAGCTTAGCGTCGAAATATCGGGAGCTCAATATAAATATCGGGAGCTCAATATCAAAAACAATCACGGAAGATATCCCGTAAGGTGACATTTTAAGTTAATCGTGCCGTTGAACCATGACAGCTTAAAACAGTTATAGTGATACCTGATTTTTATCTATAAAGAAAAATAACAGGTGAAATTTGAGAAACCATGATACATTACTGCATAGAACGCCTGTTTTCGGATACACCAAGGAATAAACAGACGCGTACAATTCTGCTTACCCCTCCAGGGAGTGCAAGCGTGATGTTATGTAATACACGAACGCTCCCCCCGCAACCAGTGAAGGTGATATAATAAAAGCATTTTCGGCTGCAGCGCAATATTTTTTGAAGAGAACTGATATTGATACTTTTTTTGTTTCTATTTTATACCAACGTACAACGCTTCGCTTCGTTCCTGTTACGTTGAAAATACTATTTTCACGTATAACCCAGAGCAATTTATACGTCAGTGGTCAGGTGAGCACTGGTCTGCAAAACATTTAATTTGTATGGAATATAAATAAATTGCTGTAACCCACAGGGTGAATTTTTCAGTTAATTAAAAATATGAACGTGAACTAGGTGAAAGGAGTATGTAAGGATCAGGTGGAATTCTGTAGTTTCTGCCTACCGCTCCATGGAAAAAAGGCGCGAGTTATACATGTACAACTACAACTATGTACGAGTATGTTTTTCAATGAGTATTGTCTTTTGTATTGACGTACGGTGCTGAAACATGGACGCTCACGCAGGAGGCTGTGTACAGACTGAGAGTTGCACAGAGAGCCATGGAGCGTACCATACTCGGCATAAAGCTGGTAGATCGAGTTCCTAACGTCGAAATACGAATACTCACAAGTTTTCTATATTGGAAATCGCGTTACGGAACTGAAATGGAGTTGGGCAGGACACTTAGCAATCGCAGTGATGACAGGTGGACCAAGGCTGTCACCAAATGGCGTCCAAGAACTAGAAAAAGGAACGTGGTTTGTCTGGTGGTGAGATGGGCAGACGATGCAGTTGCCGTCGGGGGAAAAACCTGGATGAAACTGGCACAGGACCCTGGAGATTGGCACAAGAAAAGAAAGGCCTATACGCAGCAGTGAGTGAGCTCAGGCAATGGATGATTTTAATGATGATTGTCTTTACAGTAAAACCACCCGCAGATAAAAAATCTGCTGGTGGTCTGATGATGTTTCGGTTACCAATCTACCAAAACATCTTCAAATTAAATGACCAAACTACGAAAATTTTACAAAGATCATAATTATTTACTTTGTAAAAAGTCCTTTATAACTATAAACAGTAGAAAGTCAAGTAAGTAGTCAGTAAGAGCCAATTTATCTGGTCATCACATCAGACTGAACTCATTGCCTTAATGAGCGTCATCGGGACTACGTCACCGCATCGGGCCATGAAAGCAGCGGGAGTTGATAGGAGATGGCTTCTTTGTCATGCGTAGGAGTGACATCAACTTAGTATTCATTCTTCTTGGATAAAGCAAAGGAAAACTTAAAAAATTGGATAAATGACTAAAGGGCCTAAACAAATTTATCATCAATTGATAACAATGATGCAGAAGTCATGTCAGTCAATGTATTAAATATACATAAATTACTAAAAAGTAAGGCATTGAATGCGGTTGTCACTTGTCACTCTCCGGAAAACATTATGGATAGTCATGTTCCAATAAAATAAAATAAATGTAGCATACTTATTTCTGAAGAATTATACCTACATTGTCTCTATAATTGACCATCAATAAACAATTTACAAGCAAACCTTTTTGTCTACTCAGTGACCGATTTCATCAACTATGGTGTCACATACTTGAAAAAAGAAATTCACTTAAAATGAAGTAAACAACAATCACACTCTGGTGTTCTTCAAGAAAGATCCAAACATCTTGTGACCGTGATACAGGAAAAAAGAACTAAGAGCCAATTTATCTGGCAGTCACATCTAAGTAGCTCATTGACTTAATGAGTAACATCGGTACTTCTGCGGGCCACGAACGTAGCGGGTGCATTCAGATAGTCAGATAGGCACATGTATTATACATACATTTCATGCATTTATAAAATACCTATAAATCTAAATACGTAGTAATAGTCAAATGTTAATGTTATCAATTAATGCTTCAGTTAAACTAATAAAGAAGATAAAATAAACATATTTATAAAAAAATATAACAATTTTTAACAGAAAAAGCTCAGTGTAATCAAATATTTCAACGATAAAATATAAATAATAGTAAAAAACTTCTATGTAGATATAAAGAAATCCTAATATGGTACTAATCGATTTAGTTTGGATATAATATTTTGTATTTTTCAAACTGCCTTTCTCCTCTATTATTCAACTATAATTTTCAACCAACTTCCAAAAAGTGGAGGTTCTCAATTCGTCTGTATTTTTTTTGTTATTGTTACCTCAGAACTTTCGACTGGGTGAACCGATTTTGATGCTTCTTTTTTTATTTGAAAGCTGGTGCTTCCCGTGATCGTGATCCCGGGATCTTCGGAGTTATACAATGGAACTCTTCAAAAATGTACGGCAAATCTGCAGTGATTGCTGTTATCGCTTGTAGGTTCATTGTTTATACTATATCATGACGTAATATCACGCCTGTATGCTCTGAGGGGGTACGCAGATGTGAGCAACTAAAAAGTGAAAAATAAAAACTTTTTTACAAAAAATAAAACCGATTTCAGAGAAAACAAAAAAGTGAAAAATAACTTTAGCTTCAGAAGTCGGTGACAAACAAAAAAACTAAATAAATCAATCGCACAAAAGCCACCGACTTCTGAAGCTAAAGTTATTTTTCACTTTTTTGTTTTCTCTGAAGTCGGTTTTATTTTTTGTAAAAAGTTTTTGTCATTTGCTGTGCCCGACAGGGTCCACAATGATCATTTTTTTTAATTTACCACCTAAGTACACATTGTGGAATGCAAATAAACTATTGAGTATTGAGATTATTGATTGATATAAGATCGCTATTGTTAACGCTCCTCACGTCCCCACGCCCGTTGTTTTCCTGGCCCCAGCTTAACAATTAATACGTTTCCGATGATTTTCAAATTTAATTACACGCTTACAACCCTCCCCGCATTGGCAGCCGTTAAATACAACTTTTTGTTTTGTCCCAAAGTGAAATTATTGGTTCGATTGTACACCAGATATTGGACGTAATATAGTGTAAAATGATTTTTTGTTCTGTTTGCCTTTTAAAAGTATTAATTATACGTGGATATGGTTTTAATTTGGGTTAATAGTCGCATTGATTTTGATTTTGTATTAATTTTCATTTTGTGCGCTGTGATTGTGTCGTTTGGTGTTTATTTGATGTTGTCATGTTGGCGTATGAGCTTTATTGGTGTTATTTTGCAAGACATAATATATTGAAATGTTGAATTGGTGTATTTTAACATAATTATGAGTACTTTTTACATTTAAACACTTTATGGCCTCTCGTTTTTTAACGGTATTTTATTAAGTGT
Source organism: Xestia ashworthii (assembly GCA_950022955.1). Taxonomy (NCBI): domain Eukaryota; kingdom Metazoa; phylum Arthropoda; class Insecta; order Lepidoptera; family Noctuidae; genus Xestia; species Xestia ashworthii. The sequence continues at coordinate 1,606,532 of OX465563.1, read as the reverse complement.
TAGTTGCCAGACACATTGTGTACGCTATGACACTTTGGACGATGCAAATCTACAGCAGCAATAATCATAACTTAGACTCACAACAAACTGTTGCTTACCCACATTCCGTATCAACCCCACCATAACAACCCTCAATCCTCGGCCATTGTTTAAAGATCTAAATCAACCCTAACAAAAATCCACTCGACTATATCCCCACAAAATTCATTATAACTATCTCTCTACCCCGGATGATCATAACTCACGAGGGATATAAAAATGCCTATCTATACTCGTAGATAAATGCCCGGCTGAAACTAGCCGCTGAAAATATCGAACGACTGTATAAGCTGAAAACTGCGATATTTCATAAAGCACACCCACTCTGTCTAGTTTAGTTGGAGTTTTTAGAAAAAATATGCGTTTCAGCATTTTTCAGGGGTTTTCGGAAACGTTTGGCTTGCTTGTTGATTGAGATGTGCGAGAGGCTAATATATCTAGCGTTTATTTCAGGTTTTAAGTTCATGGAGTAAGATTAAAGTAGGACAGAGAGTGGGAAAGGAGTGAGATTCAATTGAGCAAGATTATGTCTGTACTTCAAAAGAGACTATAACCTCTGAGTTTGTTTCGGCTGTTTCTTCTCAGAGTAGTCAGGTACGAAACACCGGCCTACTACTAGTTTGAAAAAAATACGTATTTGTAAAAACCATAACCCAACCATAACCAAATGTTACTAAATAAACACCATTAACATTTTTAACTTATTATAAAGCAGATGCATTTTTGGGGTGAATGTTTAAAAAATGACCTAAGTATTTTTTTAAATGTATCTATTTTCGCCTAAACTTGACTTTGATTATGTGTTTACGAAACTCACCATTTATGCCTCGAAGTCCGGAGTTCAGTTTAAACCATCGTCGTTTCGGAATCTCGCTCAGTAATGGAGTTTTGAGGTCAAATGGAACAGGAGTGGTCTCTCCGTGTAAATCTCATATTGAACTGGAAACTTATCCCAAAATTGCCTCCATTATGGGCTTAAATAACAGTTCTGTAAAAATGAATAAATACACCCTTTAACAATGTGCACAAACTTTAAATAAATAGTGACGAAATGAGTCCAACCACAATACATTTTCACAAGTTTACTTATGTAGGTAACTTCCGCAGTTGAATTCCGGGTTCCGTACGGAAATAAATAATTATGCATTTAAAATACTACGCTAAGGTACTACGTGAATGGGGAAATAATTTGTATGCTTGGCTGTAACCTGACAGGAAGGTGAACACAGAACAAAAGCTACGCGGCGCACACATCTACATGATAATTATGACATTTTGTTTAAAATCAAAACTTATTATGCTAATGCAGTTTTTGAAACGAATAAACACGAAAGTTACGTACGTTAGTTACCACATTTTTTAATTACCTATATTACAACAATTACTAGTACCTACCGTACTAAATTTATTTGAGATTCTGCTTGAAAAAGTTGACCAAAATAACAAACGTTCTCGTAACTTCTGTATCAAACCTAGATGATGAACAAAAGCAATCTGCAATGTGTCAAAGAAACCATAACTTCAAAACCGATCTTACTTTTTAGTATCTCACTCTTTATAAGTAAAAACGTAGGTATGTAAATCAAACTTTACATTTTAATTCAATAAAAAGTTTTTAAAGCGATTTAAAGTGCCATCCAGCGATCCCTAAGCCGCTGAAAAATCTGTAAAGCGGCTGTGAAGCGCGGTCGGCTTACTCGTGATTTAAAAAGAGGCTTACTTTTACCCAACAGCGCTGGATGAGAGTGCTGGTAAATAAACGGGCTGCGCTGACGTGCGGATACGGAAACATAAAGGATACTGAAATTAAATGAAAATAGTGCAGTGTAGGCTTCAGACGAGTTATTTTATAGTATTAAATTGATGCAAGTGATCATGAGCGTTGGTTTTTAACCCCAGACGCAAATACGACTGGGTGTTATAAGTTTGACGTGTTTGTGTGTGTGTGTGTCTGTCTGTGGCATCGTAGCTCCCGAACGGATGAACCGATTTAGATGTCTTTTTTGTTTTAAGGTTAGTTCGAGAGTGTTCTTAGCTATGCTTGATAAAAATTAGTCCAAGATGGCCGCCGCCACACAATCAAAATTCAAAATCAAAGCATTTATTTCAAGTAGGCCAGTCTGGAGGAAACTAAAATGAACAGTCCCAGTCACAAGACATAAAAACTGAAAGTACTGTAGTTGCCCATTCCCTAGCGTAGATCTCTATGGAGAACAACGGGCAAGAAACTCCAGACACTCAGAAAATCAAAACATTATCAAATAGAACAATTTGTATTTACAATAAAATCTTAATTAAAATAATCAACACGCTTCAACAATAATTCACTTATTTAAACAAATAATATTATAATTATACTACACAGACACACACACACACAGCATACGGCAATTCGACGATTTCTACTAAATTGCGTAAGCGACGTATCAAAAAAAAAAGGGGCCAAGTGCGAGTCGGACTCGCCCATGAAGGGTTCCGTAACAGCAAGTAACATAGGTAGTATAAAAGTTCTTGCAGTTCGTTGTAAATGAAAGGTAAATTGCGGTTTACGATTTATGACGAAAAAAACTACTTACTAGATCTCGTTCAAACCAATTTTCGGTGGTAGTCTACATGGTAATGTACATCATATATTTTTTTTAGTTTTATCATTTCTTATTTTAGAAATTATAGGGGGGGGGGCACATTTTACCACTTTGGAAGTGTCTCTCGCGCAAACTATTCAGTTTGTAAAAAAATGATATTAAAAACCTCAATATCATTTTTGAAGACCTATCCATAAATACCCCACACGTATGGGTTTGATGAAAAAAAATAAATTGTGTTTCAGTTCTATTTAAGGGGAACCCCTTAAATTTATTGTTTTTTTTTTTTGTATTTTTGTGTAAAAATCTTAATGCGGTTTACAGAATATATCTACTTGCCAAGTTTCAACAGCATAGTTCTTATTTTTTTTTTTTATGTCAGCCTGATCTGTCCCACTGCTGGGCAAAGGCCTCCCCCATGGCTTTCCAATCCTGTTTGCAATATGGGGCTTTCTGACCAATCCGTCAAGAACGAGTCCAGATCGTCACGCCAGCGTTTTTTGGGCCTGCCTCGGTTACGACGGCCGTCTTCAGGCACCCACTGTGTGACTATCTTCCCATCTTTCCGGCCCCATCCTAGAGACGTGACCCGCCCAGTCACATTTCAGCTTCGCAGACTTATTGCCAACATCGGCGATGCCTGTCTTTGACCGTATTAAGGTGTTGGTCATTCGATCGGAGAGTCTAATATTTAGAATGCTACGTTCCATCGCTCTTTGGCAAACGTTGAGTTTGGACTTCTGGGCTTCAGTCAAAGATCAAGTCTGAGCGCCATAGGTTAGGATAGGCAGGATACACATGTCGACGAGCTTGCGCTTTAGTGAAATGGGAAGGTCACCCTTCATAAATGCTTTCATGGACCAGTAGCTCCTCCAGGCATTTTCGACTCGACGGTCTATCTCTTTGTCCTGTCTGTTGTTGAAGGAAACTAGCTGGCCCAGGTAGACATATTCGTCGACATAGTGTATTTCCTGCCCATCAACAATGACCCTATATTTAGCGACATTGCTCATGGCTTTAGTCTTTGACCAATTCATCGTCAGTCCAACCTCAAGGCTTGCAGTGCTCAGATCTTGGAGCATTTGTTCTAGTCGATTCGCTTCCGAAGCAAAAAGAATAGTGTAAGGGTTCCCAATAACAGCTTAGGAGCCCAAGCCAACCTCACCTGCTCGTGGTACACCCTGCTTTCAACTAACGAGGCTCTGGCGACCCACCAACACGCACTGGACCAGCGTGGCGGGGTATGGTCCAAACCCCCCACCCCCCATAAATAGTTCTTATAGTTTCGGAAAAAAGTGGCTGTGACATACGGACGGACAGACAGACAGACATGACGAATCTACAGGGTGTAAACCACCTCATCACAAAGCCGTTAACCAAGCATTCTGTACATCAAACTAAGTAACTTTACGCAAAAATTATTGCTGGGAAACAACTTTTTTTTTTTGAGGTAATAAATCATGTTTTGTGGTAGAACTCAATGTAACGCACTTAAAACATTGTGCTGATGGATGGATTGTATAGTACGGGGTCGTGGAGGTGTTAAAAGTCAAAATCTTACAAAAAAAACTTGTATTTTAAAAAAAAGTTGTCAAAAAGTTGTAACTTTGACCCCCCATATCTCCGTAACTAGAAGGTTCCCAGGTATGGCGTAGAACAAAAAAATGATCGCAATGATGGGGAGAACAAGTGCCTTACGGCTTCGTGAAGAGGTGTTTTACACCCTTTATAAGGGTTCCGATTTTTGCCATTTGGCAACGGAACCCTAAAAAAATACCATGAAATTATGACTATGTTATTTTTATGTTTTTTTTTTACATTTTCCTTTTTCAGATTGTCATTAAAATACAGGGTGAGAGGGATGATCACCGACGCGCACAAACGTCGTTATTACGTATTCTGTACAACATTACACATAGATTTATTCGGTAATTTTGGTTTAATCTGCTGTTCCCTATTAAAACTACCTACCTACACGGTCAAAATGTATAAAAACAGCTGTTTTTTTAGTAATTAGGCGTTTAAAATTTACTAAACCCCACCCCCTAACCCTTCCGCTCACGAAAATAGTTTCCTTACCAAAACCATTGCCCCCAATTATTATCCCACCATTGTCTGGTAAGACTGGTTGTCAGACTTTTTGGGCCACTGACTACCTGTCACGACGGTCAAAGATCTACAAATGACAGCCGGGACCAACAGCTTAGCGTGCTTTCCGAGGCACGGAGGGAACTCGGTAAGTAAGGGTGGTCACCCATTCACAGACCAACCTAGGGAAGCACGACTTAACCTAAAGATCGACCCGAGTGGCTATTATTATTTAGCGATGGGCTTCTCACGAGTCTCTTCTTGCGTATGCATACCATGTTTTGAAAAACAATTTACAATCAACACGGAAAATTCCCATCTCAATTAGATAAGCTCCCAAAACACGTTCAAATAAACACAATAATAACAACATTCCAAATCCCAAAAAAAACCTTTCTTCTAAGAATTTGTATAAATTTTTTAGGCGTCGTACACACGGTAGACTTACGTGAACATTTCCGTTCGACTCGCCAATTTCGAAAGCACGTGAGATCAGAGCGGAATGCCCGAACGTGAGTCGAGTTCTTAATGCAAAGAACCAACATACCTCGACCTGTCCACTCAGTAAAGTGTAAGAAGAAAGGTAAAGGTTCTGGGGTCCATGAATTCTGGTTTGTGGTAAAGAAATGAGTTTTAAACCCACCTAGGTTGGTGTCGGGTAAGCGGTCAAATTGAGCGGGAACTGTGCCGCTTTATATTAGTGATCCTATTGTTTTTTAAAGCGCGTCAATCGTTTTGTGTTTTATTGAAAACAAGGCTATTGGTGTAGAGAAATGTAATGATGTAGGTACTGTAAAAATTGCAGAGCAAAATATGTATTTTGATAACCCAACAGAAAATAAATATTCTCTCAGTTTTTTTTAGAATATACTTTATCCTGTAACATAAGCTTTTATTTACTTCCCACGCATGAAAGATATATCTGTATATTATGTTCATTCTGTAAATTGGTTTTAAACCATTTTATTTTTACAAAATGTTTAAAGTCGCTATGTCTTGCCCAAGTACTCTGAGTCATACACGCATTAACATGTGTGTATGTACTTCGAAAAGTAAATAAATATTAAATTGCACCCTTACATACTGAACGCGGGATTTAAACACATTATCAATACTGCTAACTAGGGTGAAGAAATAAACGATGTTTATTTACAAACACAACACACTCACTGTTCAACCCTACCCCACTCACGTCCCTAAATCAACTTCAGTCGACTTTCAATGCCCTCAACAATCTCCCTGCTCCCCAGATTTCTACCAGAAACTACACAACTAGCCACAGACGCTATTAACATAAATGTAGATCTTGGTATCAATAAAACTTGGACTAAAATAACAAAGAGCTGAACATTATTTGTAATTTATCCAGGCAATTATAATAAGGCGTTTTACTCACTGACAAATTATCTTCTATGAAAAGTGACGCAACTTTTAGGAAAAGGTAAATTGACTAAGTGATCCTTATCCGAAACTAGAAACATTTTCAAAAGCTGCTAAATAAATTCATAGTTTATAATTTTGAAGATTGTTGTCACATAACATAATAATCTCCGATTTACAATTTGAGTGAAGAATTAAATGAGCAACATTATATAACACATTAAAAATGTGTACAATGGTTGTAGAATTAAAAGGACGTGATATTGTTTATGTTGCTGACCACCACCAAATGTTAACCCTTATTCATTTCTTACGACACCATTGGGAAAACGTAGCTACGCCTATTCCATATAAATAACTAGCTACTGTCCGCGACTTCACCCGCATGTAGGTCGGAAATTATTATATGGGAACTTAGACGAACTTAGTACCAAGATAAGAATATTCTAACGCTGTATTAAGTTCTAACGGTTTAAAACTCCCGATGTTCTTTTTTTGACAGCGTCGAAATATCGGGAGCTCAAAATAATGAATAATCACGGAAGATATCCCGTAAGTGACAATATAAGTTGAGTTCTAAATCCAAATCAATAAAAATGTATGAAACACAAACACAAAGTTACTTTTGAATGGATGATTAAGTGCTTTATCTATTTATTAATTGTAAATATGTAAATGGTACACCACAGGCTACCTGCAGTATTGTCTCTCCTTCCCCTTTAAATCCATCCAAAGGTTGTCTTTAAAAGATCGCTTTTAGCGATAAGACCGCCCATTGTGTCACCCCTTGTAAAATATTTAAAATTTTTATATTTCTATTTTTTATGGTGCACATAATAAAGAGTATTCTATTCTATTCTATTCTATGTAAAATAAACAATAATTATAAGTAGCAAGACTCTTAATTCATCATCTAAATCTTAATCTTATTACTACACCAAACTCTTTTATGTTCTAGTGTCAATTTGAAAGTGTCTTCGTTTGCAAGGCGCCTTAACAATCCGGCAGAGTTAAGGGCAATTCTCAACAAGCAGTGATCGACAAACAAAGTTATTATAAATAGACGTAACGATTGCCGAACACCCACGGAGCGGTGGATGTTGTGGATGTGGTGGATGTGGATGCTGGATGATGGCTAAAATATCCGTTACGATGGCAAACATGAATGTGTCTTAACGAGCTCTGTAAAAGAGGGAGTCGTGTGGAAAGGGGCGTTTGTAGAGAACGATACGATTGCGATACGATTCTGATTTTGCCTTAAACTGGAGCAACCTAAAAACAACCATATCTTAATGACGAATAAAGATCGTTATCATTTTAACAAGTCTGCTTGTTAGAAACAAAATATGAATAAAAACCTTTTATAAGGAAATAAAGATTACGGTGATTTTAACAGTGATGCTCGGACGGAGGTTACACATAGACTGCACAGAAGTAATTTAAGGAAGGAAGGAAGTGATTTTAATTTGTGTAATTTCAATTAGCTGTCATATGTCCAGAGAACCGACCTCTTTTGGGTTCGCTTGTTCTGTCGTTGAGACATGGGGTCCATGTCTATCCATAAGAAGAGATTGGGGTCAAAAGTAGGCCCATTTAATATAAACAAACATTTTTGTTTTTGTTTTTGCCCTTGAAAATCTATTTTCTGTTGGGCTAACAAAATACATATTTAACTCTGAAATTTTTTACAGCATGAAATTATTTTTTATGCTGGTTTTGTAGGTTATCAATATTCGTATCCCATTTTCATTTGAAATTCGCAATAGCTCTTATTTATAGAATCAGGAGAGAATATATTTTGCAAAACGTTAAATCGTTTCCTCAGTACGATTTTCTAAATCACAGAGATCGTCAACCAGACTCTCAACCCCTCTTTCAACCGTCGCATATCGTGCGCTCTAAACCGGCTAGGGGTGTACCCAACCCACCAATTACGGTCCGTGTCCCGATAATGTAAGACTAACGAACGATAACACTTGTGTTTACTACGTATATCGGGAAAATAATCATAAATAATTTTGTGTTCGCGCCCACTTCCATTTCAAACGCTTTCTATTTTAGACGCCTTTTGAAATATTATTGCCTCTTTGTTTCATTATAACGAGTGGTTTTAGAAGCCAGTTTTATGTGCCTATGAATGTTTAAAATGCATAAAAGTGTTTTGTGTTTTCAATTTGGGTTCTAGAAAATAGTTTCCAAAATTATTTTGGTATGAATCAAAAGAAGTTATGGTAGCTAGCGTGAGGGGAGGATAAAAATATAATAATTTCAGTAGGATTCTAAACACATGGGACAAGAACAGTAAGATGATGAGAATTACGATTTCAATCAAATAACATCTAAGTTAGCCCAACCAATCAAATGCTAGGAAAATATAAGACACTCGTAAAGCTGACTGGCCAATTTCTACTCAATTACATAAAATATATGCAACGCAGTCCATCTTTAATTTTACCTCTTCTCGTAAAGAAACCGCAACTCCACACATCTTGATAAACCACTCCTGGCTTCTATACCACTCTAACGTATCTATAAAACCTGCGATGAACCCACTCCGACACAATGTACAGAAAGACATACAATAAATATATATTGGCTTCTATCTGACATACTTGCATATTATACGAGGCAAGATTCACCCGGCTCTCTTTACCCCAATAGGGGTAATTTAGTTACCCATGTAAATAAATTCGGTGGTAAAAATCACGGTGGGTACATTCGCAGAATATATATTTATCATAATCTTACAAACATATCCGTACGTTTGTTATTCATTACCGTATTTATTTAAGGGGTACTTTTGAAGACACGCGTTCGACGCACAATGGACAGACTTACAGCGATAGCCTCGAGATTTTCACAAAGGTGAGTTTTCGTGGTACGAAGGTTTAAAAGATACATTTCCGCAGACGGATGCGAGTGTTATATTAGGATCGATTCGGTAAATAAAGATTTTTTGTTTATTTCTTATTCTGGATTCATTGTATACCGAAAGTTTACGAGTTTCGTTGTAGAAGTATGTGTGGAGCAATATTGTATATGGTGTAGTTTTACTGTAAATATAAACTGTTAAATGGTATGCCAAAACATCCCCAATAAAATATGATCAATTAAAGGTTATATTAAAACTTAGCAACAGATTTCGTGACTAGTTGAAAGCGTAATTAACTAGGTTTCAGACATAGTCATGCATGGCAGACTGCTACGATTATTGCTACGACAGTAATCGTAGCGCTATCCCTTGCGTAGGCCGCTACGCCGCGTAGCAGAGCTACGAGCAATCTCGCTTATTATTATGATGTTGATCTTTTACTGAAAGTAGGTATGATTGCTATGAATTTTTCATGACTTTAACAAGACGCTTGTAATCCCCGATGGGTTTGGCAGAAGTATCAATAGAAGACACACATTTCGCCGGTAGATTTGAGAGTGGCTGCCACTGAAAAATACCTGAATACTCCAATAACTTTTTGCCCGAACAGGAATCGAATACAGTAGGACACAATGGTTCAGTCACGTTGACGACCACCAGATCAACGAGGTCTTTGTAATAGTTTAATGGTAAATACGAATAGTCTATGTAAGGACAGTTATTTTATTAAATAACAACGTATTCGTATAACGTAGCACAGAAAAAAAGCACTTAAAACCATACCATCTCGCTTGAGGATGTGCCCAATAAAACCGGGTGATTTGCCCGGAATACCGTATTACCCGGGTGAATGTACCGGATAGCCTCATTACACATAATTACCGGACTGCTGACGTCACAGCCGACCCCGTGACCTCTTGATTGGTCCATTAATATGTTTTAGCCTAAAACGAGAAGCTTTGAAAAAATATACAGGAAATAGTGAGAGAGATTTTGCAGGATATTCTGCAGGTGGGGAGTGCTCTGTAAATATTTAAATATACACTTAATTAGTAGCTTGTGAATGAATTGAATAATGATGATTTAAGATGAGGTTTTGAACTCTAATTAGATGTCGTCGCGTTATTGTTTTAAAGACACGTCGACATATACATGCTTGTTGACGAACATTACAAGTTATTAAATGAAAAAGGTTATTTCTCTTTGATTGTTTGACTGACTTAAATATTTGTCACTGTAACCCAATAACACATACGTGGAAATATTTATTTGACATTTTTTTTAACTGCTCCTTTGACCGACTTTTAGAGCAGGGTTTCTAAAATGACTTTAACAGAATCAAAATAGTTCATCACGAGAAATCAGAATCACGTTAAAATTCTTAAAATAGTCACAGATGTCCCTATTACAATTCTGCTAAAACGACTATTTTAGACCCCTAGATTCCTGCAGATATTTGTTATGGAATATTGAAACTGACAGTATTTGATCAACTTATACATGTGCTGATCGCGTTCAGTTTATTGGTGAAATTGGACCTTCAAAAAACGAAAACCCCAGCTAAAGACGTCATAATCCTCATTCCCCGTTAACCTGATTACCTCAGTCTCGCAGTTGACAAGCACGCGCCGTCTCGGGGGTCTCCACCAGACCCCACTATCGGGGAGCACATTCAGGCGGATCCCCCCGAAGTCCCCAGCGGCTTATACGGCGCTACCTGTCTTAACATGTTATAAATAATATTGAGGATTTTAGAAGTGTTATGAATCATATGAGTTACTTAATGAATATAATGTGCTGTAATATCTGCTATAATGAAATGCCCTAGACTTACCCCAGAGGCCTGTGTCCATGCTGTGAGACACTTACACTGCTTACGCCTGGTCACGTCATTACGTCATTTGCTAGGTACAGTCAACAGTGATAGCTGCGTAAATCACTCTTATTGTGACGACATAAAACCGCTGTCATATTGTTGCCACTGATGTACACGCAGGTACACGTATGTACCCCCAAGTGCAATGAGTACAGTCGGTTGACTATAATAGTCCCTGGACATTATTTGAAGCATGCAGATTAAGAAAAGCTCGGTTTTGTAAAGCTCTGCTATGTGCTCCACTTTCACTTTTGTACTCCACTACAGTACAAAAAACTAATCTATAAAATCCAGTCGAAAAAAGTTCACAACTAAAACCAAAAATAACGCAAGACAAACACAACTTATCCTAACCTTATCCTAAAAACTAAAATTCATCTCCCAATAATTTGTGTAACCGGACCGGCGCGGCGGCGGGGTATCGGATCTGTCTCACGTCCGCGGATCCGATACAGAACCGATACGAACACAATTTACCTACATCAAACCTGGCTGACAGCCTACCCTTCATTCCGATCACGTGGCGTTAAGGAGTCGTCTTTAAAAACCTTCAAATGTTTTGTAAGGAAGGGTGAGAATCTTTGAATTGGTGTTTTTATCCGTTTTCGATTTTAGTTTGATTTATTGTGGAGTTTTATCTTGTTTCATGTGTCTTATTTTTTCAGTCGTATTACGTACTTTCTAAGTAGACTTCTACACTTGACTACCGGTGGGAAACATCGTGAGTAAACCCTAGACATTCGGTCTGAATTCAGCAACCCGCATTGAGCAAACGTAGTGATCAAGCTTATTCTTTTTTTCAGTATGACAATTAAAGGCCACTTGTCACTTGGCCTGATATTTGGGACATTACAAGCAATAAACCAACTATTGCATTTTGGTCAATCTGAGGTCCTGGTATGTTGAAAGATAAAAGTTCAAAAACAGTGATTGATAATATATAAGCTTCTTGATGGCTTACGGCCATCCTGTAAATCTTTGTCAATTTCTATCTATTCTATCCTATTGAAAATCTAAAATTGTTGTATTACTACGAGAACAAAACACTTGCCACTTGTCTAAGCACTTGCCCTGGGGGCTGTTCTAGGCCACATTTTAATTTGTTTAGTGAACAATAAATCTGTCCCAAATTGTGGCGGCTTTAATCTTTTCTCTTTAAATATTAAACAACATTATAAACATAAAAGTTCATCAACATTGAAGTGACATTGCCTCTAATATGTGAATTCAAGCTTACCCAGACCGTCTGGAACTTCGTCTAGGTAAGGGTATAAAGTCCACACATTTTACGAACAAATATTAGTTTAAAACCTTTGGAAAATAACATGTGACCTCAGTACGTAAAGGTTAGGACCAACTTAAATGTCAAAACAACATTATTATTAGATCAAAATCCCTTTTTTAAAGTGCTCAGTCTTCCGTGCATGTTAATATTAAGTAGGTACTTAAACATTTTCATATCAAAGATGGGGTAGGCAGGTGGAGTGGCCGGGAATCAAATCTGCGACACAAAAGGAAGCACTAAGGCGAGCCACATAAAGCCACTTCGCTATAGCGAATGTGTCGTCGCTGTGGTGAAATTGTCATGCTATGTGTGATGCGCGGGTTTGCTTGGGAGATATAATATTTTTTATCAGATTACATTAAAATAAAATTGGGTTGTATTTTTGTGAAGAAGATTAATAACATAACATTACGCTTGTAATTCCCAAAAGGTTAGGTAGAAGTGTAACTAACAGTACACTCACATTTCGCCAGTATTGTTCAAGAAGAAGATAATAAATAAAGAGAGAATTAGAAGACAAGAAGAAGAAAGGAGAGAGGAAGAATTAAATGAGCAGGGGTGAAATGACTAAGGAGTTCCATAATCTTAGTTCTAAGTTTTATGCAAGTATTTGTGTTTTACGTTTTGCCCCTCAATAAAGGCAACGTAGTTTTTCGCATGTTTTCTTATATTTCACCAGCAATAAGTTCCAATATTCTTTTGTAATATTCCAAACCTATTCAAAACCGAATAAACAAACAGTAACCCTCACAAAAGTCTCACACATCGTCATACATTCGTTCTCCCGTATATCTCAGCAGGAAACGGTAAGTTAGGAATTCCGCCATATGATTTGTGGGTCGTTTTGAACGCTGCGTTCAGCCCCGGCCGCGGTACATTCGAGATCCTGGACGGGTAACGCGTTAGCCTTGCTAGCTTTATTTTGAATAAAAATGGTGGCTTTTGAAGTGCCAAGTGTGTGTTGGCGTGGTGAGGGGGTGTGTCGGGGATGAACGTGTTTTGTTATGTGGAAATGTGTTTAGTAGGTATATTTGTTGTATTCATTTCATTTAGACATTCACGGGTTTTTCACGTACTTACGGGATAATATATTATCCGTAATTTTCTTCTGTTACTAAGACCTCCCGATATTTCGACGCTGTTGCAATCATCATGATCGCGGGAATACTGAAGAGACATGCGGGTGGTACGAAAATGATTAATTACTAGCTTCTGCCCGCGACTTCGTTCGCGTGAATTTCCCGCTTGCAACATTTCTTAATGGTGCTCCGCTCCTATTGGTCATAGCGTGATGTTATATATCCCATAGCCTTCCTCGGTAAATGGACTGTCCAACGCAAAAAGATTTTTTCAATTCGAGTAGTTCCTGAGATTAGCGCGTTCAACTAACCAAACAAACTCTTCTGCTTTATAATATTATATTAGTATATCAGTATAGATGCATGAGCAGACAAATCTGTCTACCCTCTTTCTTAGTCTTTTATTACGCGCACCTAAATAGAACCAAATCTTATCCCGTAAGCAATTTAAGTATTTGTTGTATTCATCCAAATATGCCTGTAAATAGTTCAATTGCAATGTTTTGAGTTAGAGTCCGGTTGATTTATAGAAATACTCTTGGAAGTTCACCATGTAAAATGGTGAACTGCAAAACATAACACCTGTTTTCCCAGAAGGGTTGGACAGAGATGTAGGTAATAAATAGTACTAGGTACAGGCATGCCAACATAATCAAAAAATTGCAAATCTATATAGTCCGCCAGTTAGAAGTATTGGAAAATAATGGACACGTATTTTTGTTTTTGTAAATCAATGAATATTAACAAAGGTACAACGCCTCAAAACTAGAGAGCCGCTCGTGAATTCAGGACTCGCTAAAAATTCTACCAGGGCGTATTAAGAATTTTAAAAGCGTCTTATCTTCGTCAATTTTGGTTTATGCAACTGCATAATTTATAACAATTTATTATTTGTTAAAAATATAACTGACGGACTAATTATTATATTTTTTTTTTTTTTGTTGTCTACCCTACTCGCCAGTTTTTTCATGTTCTTTTTTTTGTGAGATCGTTTCCAATGAGAGGTTTTTTTTTTTTTTGACAATAAAAAAAAAAAAAAAAAAAAAAAAAAAAGTTTCCATGAACTCGATAGATGGCGTTGATCCGGGGGGGGTCTGTATTTATGCTTTCGCGGTTGCACAACGACATGCTTTGCTTATGCTTTGCTTGGTAGTATAGATGCAGGCCTACCTTACTGTCTCCCTCAGAGACAGTAGGGTGGCGGGGCCTTGAGGGGGAGCGCTGCGGTCGTGTAGATCCTCAAGGCAAGTCCGGGGGATTCGCCTTCACGAGGTTGCCACCCTGTTCTTGGTCTAATTCCATAAGAAATAGACGTAACAAAAACCCCCGGGCGCTTTTTCACACTTACCCGAAGGCCAAAATCCCAGGCCTAGGGTAATCCTTTCACCCACTCTCCATGATCCTATACCCAGACCCTCCCTCCTTTCTCCCTTTTATCCTTTCGGTCCATGAGGAAGGGTAACCTCGAATCCAAAAAAGCCCACCAAACCCAATCATGTCGCAGAATAAGAAAAATAATATTCCCCAGGTGGGTCCCGGTAATGCCGGGGAATCCCACACCGACTCGTCGGTCTGCTCCCACCGTAATCTGGGGGGGGGCACTTTTCTGTCTAAGGCGGTTTCACCGCCGATAGCAACGGCTGCGGCTCACGCGCCAAGCAACACGAACACGACCACGGCTGCAATTTGTGCGCCCACTGACTCAACAACTGCTGCGACTACTGCGGCAAAGACTGTGACTAAGACTGACGCTACACCTTCCACGATAGCCTGGCAACAGAGTATCGTTCGGAACAGTGCAGCTAACAATCCCGACAATGATGGCGACAACCCACGAGTATCCAGCCTTAGCAGCGAACTCCGCACGCTGGCACTCCAGCGTGAGAAGATCGAGGCAAGGTTGAAGGACTTAGACTCTCTCGCGACGGGAAAGGGAGCGGAGCCTGGCGGTACTGGTTTCATCTCTGTGGACGAGGTCCGCAAGCTGAAGACTCAGCGCGGAAAACTCCGAAACAGAGAGAGAGAACTCAACAAACGTTTGCGCAAAGCCCGCGAAGGCAATAGTCTACGCGATGCGCAAACGGGAGATTGTAAGGGAGTACGCGACCGACTACAGGCACGCGAAGGGGAAACCCAACGCAAGCAGCAGTCGGACGCGGAAACGAGCGGGCAGGGAACAGTACGCGAAGGGGAAACCCAACGCGAGAAGTCACTGCCCGCACCAGGACCATCCGGAGGAAGCGACCGGAACCGGGACGGGATGACTGGCGACCGACGTAGAACCAGGAAACGGGGCAAGCGGGCTGGGTTCCTGAACCGGGTATCCCTGGCGCAAAATGCCAAGCCGGGCCCCACAGAACCGCAACCAGGTCCAAGTGGCCAGGGAGCGGCGAAGCGGGAGCGCCCGGACGATACGTCATCGCCAAGTATGCTCCAGGGGGACGCCAAACGTTTTAGAACCCAGGCTGCTCAAGGGGAGCAGAGAACCTACGCGCGGGCCACGAAGGATATTCCCGCGCGACTCGCCGTAGCGATCTGCTTCTCACCTCCATCACGAGACATGACGACGGCTGAGAGCGAGGTTGTAAAGACTAAGCTCGAGGACCTCACTGTGATGACGTGTCGTACCGACCCTTCCAAAGCTCCGGCCTTCCGCGGTTACCCAAGGGTAGCGGAAGGCTCGGTTAACATATGGTGCGAGGACGATAACGTCCTGGCTTGGCTGACCCAGAACGTCCCCAAAATACGACTGCCGGACACTGACGCGACATTGACTGTCATGAGACAGTCTGACGTACCGACCCGAGTTAAAGCGGCGCTCTTCGTACCCAGATATAATGGGGACATAGAGTTGCTGCAGACGATACTAAAAGCCCAGAACCCCTGGTATGATGTTGGTAGGTGGTCCCTATACAGGGCGACTTCGGTCGGTGGGGAAAACTTCGGGACCTATCTGACCCTGGGTATCCCACCGGACGAAGCCGAAAAGGTCTTGGGCAAGGAGCGACGAGTGTCGTATCTCCTTGGGTCGATATACGCGCGCTTCTTCCCCAGGACCCAACCCTCCGACACCCAGACTGACACCAAGACGGACACGGCACAGACTGAACAGACCAAACGACCGATGGCAACGACCGATGATGACCTGACCATGACTCAACTGGAGGAGGATATGGCCAGGACTGTGATGGCCGACGCCGACGCAGAGAGGCTGGCAACCTCACCATCAGGGTGGACGGAGCGGCTCCTCTCGTCATCACCGGCACTGAACGAGGACCAGCATGGGCTGGAAGAGGGGGGGGTATCGTCCGATGGATCAGTCTCCTCCTAATTCCACCTCACTACCGCCCACATCCCGCCCTTTAAACATCATCCAGTCCAACCTCCAGCATAGCCAGACGGCTACTGCTTGCCTGCGCAGGGCACTGGAGACGGAACCCCGAACCATTGCACTCATCCAAGAGCCGTGGATCCGTAAAAACAGAATATGTGGCCTTGGTAACATTGGAGGTAAGCTAATCCTCGACACTCAAGGCACAGAGAAACCACGAACCTGCGCCTATATACCCAAAGATGTACCCACCACCACACTCACGCAATTATGTTCCAGAGACCTAACAGCCGTCAGGATCAAAACCGACGGCGATGCACCTGATATCGTCCTGGCCTCGGTATACATGCCCGGCGAGGATGCAGACTGCCCACCAAAAGAGATGGCCGACCTGGTAAGGTACTGCGAAGACGCAAATCTGGACCTGGTCATCTGCACGGATTCAAACGCCCATCACCCACTTTGGGGCTGCAACAAAGCCAACGCTAGAGGTGAGGTACTATGCACATACTTGTTTTCCACTAACCTTAACATCGCAAACCGCGGCTCGGAACCCACTTGGGTCACATCTCGCGGACAAACAATCATTGACCTAACGCTGGCTTCGGAAAGCGCGGCAAAACTAATCTCAGAATGGCACGTATCCAACGAGCCTTCCTGCTCCGACCATAGAAGGATCCGTTTCTCACTAGAAGCAAACATGAAAAAACCCGAACCCAGACGTAACCCACGCCGTACCAATGTACCCGGCTACAAACGGCTATTGGCCTCCCTGCTAACGCAGCACCGAGCGCCCCAAATTCTTACAGACTCCAAACAACTTGAAGACACCGTAACAAAACTCTCGGATTTCATAATCGAAGCCTATCACGCCTGCTGCAAACTAAAAGATCCAAACACCAAGACAAAAGGAAACTCTTGGTGGAACTCGGAGCTTAGTAAGCTCAGGCAGACGATGCGCAAACAATTTAACAGAGCCAAAAACTCCAGACTACCAGAAGACTGGGATTTATACAAGGCAACACAATACACCTTTAAAAAACAAGTCAGATACGCCAGCAGGGCGGCCTGGCGAAAGTTCTGCGAAGAGATAGAATCAAACAACGAGGCCGCACGCGTGAGAAAGATCCTATCTACCGATCAGGATCGCGCCCTCGGATCGCTAAAAACCCCAAACAACACGTATACCAAGTCGGACCAGGAGACAAGCAAGGTTCTTCTGGAAACCCACTTCCCAGACTGTGACCTCTCCGAGGACAGAACCTGGGCAACTGAGCCAACGCACACACCAGATGACCAAGACTGGACCAGAGCCCGCACCATAGTAACAGCTGAAAGAATAAAATGGGCAATAAAGACTTTCAAACCATATAAATCCGCAGGCTTGGACGAGATCTTCCCCGCCCTCCTACAATGGGGACTAGACGTCTTAACGCCATGGCTGACCGTCATCTATCAAGCCTGCATAGCACAGAAATATATACCACTTGCATGGCGAGAGGTGAAAGTCATTTTCATTCCTAAACCAGGCAAATCAGATTACACACAACCAAAGGCGTATAGGCCAATAAGCCTAACATCTTTCTTACTAAAAACCCTCGAGAGACTCTGCGATCGACACATTCGGGACGGACCTCTTAGGGAAAGACCACTTCACAAACAACAACACGCGTACTCCACAGGGAAATCAACAGAATCCGCGCTGCATAGTGTGATCTCCAAGATCGAATGCGCAGTGGAACACAAATGCTCATCACTAGCCGTCTTCATTGACATAGAAGGCGCCTTTGACAGAACCATCTTCCATAGCATCAACGCAGCCCTCGAGATACACGGGGTGGACCCCACCCTGCGAGGCTGGATCACAAATATGCTCCGACTGAGAGCGGTGCAAGTTACGGTAAACGACACCACTAGAGCCATAGTGGCGAGGGGCTGCCCCCAAGGTGGAGTCCTTTCGCCACTACTGTGGAACCTCGTAGTAGATAGCCTCATTAACCGCCTCAATAGCAGAGGCTACTACACGGTGGGCTATGCCGACGACCTGACTATAATAATAAACGGCACACATGAAAACACACTATGCAACCTCATGCGCCAGGCCCTAAGGATAGTAGAAGACTGGTGCAAGGAACACAAACTAGCAGTGAACCCTACCAAAACCGAACTCGTCCTCTTCACGAAGAAAAGGAAGCTGGCAACGTTGCAACTACCAAGTTTCTTTGGGACTACCCTAAGCCTAGCGACTGAAGCCAAATACCTAGGTATATATCTGGACAAACAGCTTAACTGGGCAAAACACACGGATTACATCATCACAAAAGCCAGTATATCCCTCTGGCAATGCAAGAGACTCCTAGGGAGAAACTGGGGCCTAAGCCCCAAAATCACCTACTGGCTATACACCACAGTTATCCGACCAATTATCACTTACGGTTCTTTAGTATGGTGGTCTAGGACCAACCTAAGTACGACCCAAAAGGACCTCGAGAAACTACAAAGATTTGCCTGCGTGGCAATCACCGGCAGCTTGAGAACATCACCAACTGCTGCCCTACAGGTGATGCTGGGGCTACCACCCCTACACCTCATCGTAAGAGAGGAGGCGGCCGTAGCGATTTTCAGACTTGAGTTAGCCGGCACCCTAAGTAACGACTCTAGAATAAAACACACACGCATCAGAGAAGATGCAATCAAAGAACAGCCGTTGATGGCATCACCTATCGACAGAACTCTGAAGACTCACTGCTTCAAAAAACACTACAGCATAGAGCTCATAGAGGAGTTGTGCGACTACTCTAACACAAAAGAGCTAAGAGTCTACACTGATGGATCAAAAACCAACGATGGGACAGGCGTCGGGGTCTTCTCCGACGACCTCAACATTAAAATATCGAAATCTCTTGGTAGGCTCAACTCTGTCTACCAAGCAGAGTGTGTAGGCATTATCCAGGCTGCACACGCTATAGAGGCCAGGGAGGTTACGGATACCAACATTCGTATACTCTCCGACAGTGCCTCAGTCCTTCAATCCCTAAAGAGTAACCAGATTACGTCGAGACTAACACTAGAATGCCACAAGGCCCTAGAACGAATCACGGTGCTGAGTCACAACACGGTAACGCTGCAATGGATCAGAGGTCACAGTGGATCACTCGGCAATGATGCGGCTGACGAACTTGCCAGAAGAGGATCCAGCACAAAACCCTACGGACCCGAACCCATTGTGCCCATTCCCTTCAAGCAGCTGAGGAACTGGTTAAAGGATCACACCAGAATACAAGCAGAGAAATGGTGGGCCTCGGCACCAGGTTGCAGGCAATCCAAGGAAGCTATGCCATCCTTGGATCCAAAGCTGACCAGGCGCCTTCTGCGCCTGGATAGAGATAGCCTGCGTCTGGTGGCGGGGACCATCACTGGACACTGCTCGCTGAACAAACACTTCCACACCCTAGGTATCACTGACAGTCCCCTGTGCAGAGCGTGTGTGGAGGCGGAGGAGACGATAGCGCATGTGCTCCTGGAGTGCACAGGCGTAACGAAGATTCGCGAGGAGATCCTGGGAACGCCAAGATCACTTGCAGATGTCCTGAGGAGACCGGGAAGTTTAATCTGCTTCTGGAGGGAGGTGGGCTGGTTGGAGTAATCGGCCACCATGGCTCACGCACAATGGTCCACTTCAAGGACTAAGTGCGGAAACCTAAACCCCCATGATGATGATGATGATGATGATGGCGTTGATCCGACTACGTTACTGGGTGCCAAAGCCAAAACGCTTAAAAAAACACACGTCACATACGCTCGTTGACAGGCACTTTCGTTTGCATAAGCTTCCGACTATAATCATTAGGTCCAAGTGATATTATGTGACGTTCTGTTCCTTGCACTAACGTAGTCAGATCAGCGCCATCTATCCAGCGACCAGGGAAGAGTTGAAAAAGAAAATCCCTCATTAATGTTAATATCGGTCTTAATATCGTTCCTTCTACCAGAAATCTACTCTTGACTGGATGAAAATCAAGATTTATTTATTAAAAATGACAAGTCAAATACAAAACAGAAAATACTTAAAACAAGCTTTTATTTACACCGAAACACTTAAAACTCTGAGACCTTGAAACACCTTATTCTGAAGGTGGAAAACAATCAAGTTATTTGATAGGGAACAGAGCGGTAACGGAATACTTCGCCATCTTATTAAATTGTCTACAATGTCGGCCGCGCCGTGTCACTCAATATTGAAATTATAACGAGTCCCTGTTTTATTATTTGCTTTTTAAGGCACGAGTTAACACTTTGACAAGGAATTTCATACATTTCGGCTAGCGTCTCGTTTATCTGGCGTTTGAAATGAGGCTATCCCAATATGATTCGGCATTTTTGCACATCCAAACAAATATACATAATAATATGTAGGGGAATAGTAAAGAAATTTTGATGCTTCACTGAAGAGACGAAGAAATTCTTTATTATCTAAATATATATGAAAAAATAAAGACAATAGATAAAGTAAACTTATTAATAAAAAAAAATATACCATCAAAAAGCTCCTCAAGGCTGCCGCGCTGTCAACCGATAATTAGTCCAAGAGTCATTCGAGGTTAATTTGAATTGTTTTTTCCAATAAAAGTCACACTCTCTATGACTACTTATATTTTTAGGAACTTACATTTTTTTGGGTATTCTCAACTTCAACGGCTTCATCTTCTTTTCCCAACTATGTTGGGGTCGGCTTCCAGTCTAACCGGATGCAGCTGAATACCAGTATTTTACATGGAGCAACTGCCTATCTGACCTCGACAACCCAGTTAATACTGGGAAATACAATACCACTTGGTAAGACTGGTTGTCAGACCTTTTGGACCACTGACTACCTGTAACGACTGTCAAAGATAGACAAATGACAGTCGGTACCAACATCCCTAGTAGCAATTGCCGTTGGCTTCCTTATGCCAACAGTTGGGAATGTATTGGCAGACGGTTAGTTGTTCCGCCAACCTAAACTTAAAATAGGCCCATTGTCATAAACATGCACTATTTGCCCAACGAATAGCCAACAAAGGGCCTTCTGTTACTATTCCTACTGTTGGGTGATTTTTGCAAGGATTTCAGTTATTATAACAACATTGGGCCAACTAACGACGGGCCCGCTGCATCTATTCCTACTGTTGGGAGATTTTTGTAGGGATTTAAATTACTAAAACAACATTGGGCCAACTAACGACGGGCCTGCTGCTTCTATTCCTACTGTTGGGTGTTTTTTGTAGGGATTTAAGTTATGATAACAACTTACATCGGTTCAACTTAAACCTTTCAATGGGCCCGGTATGGATGATATGTATATGTCACCGTAAAATTGTCAAATACGTTATATTGTAATATCACTAGCGATATTGTAAAGTCTCGAATTATTGTCAAATGAACATACTGCTTACAATAAAACGCATTATTTTTCGTGTAATGCATGCGATGGTAGTCAACTCACGCGGTGTGGAGAGAAGGAGGGGTCCTCCTTGCCCAGTGGTACCACTCTCAGGAAAAGATACTGTACCATTCCTGAGAAATATCGATTAATATAACCTGACCTTAAAACACTTCATATTCCCCTAAAAAGCGTAGTCGACGGAGCCCCGCTTCGCGGGGCCCCTATTTCCGAGTGCAGGGTTTAAAGGAACCTAACTAACCTAACGGGGGGGTGCCCCAAGTCCCGTTTATGGGGGCAAGGGATACTTCCGTATGTTCAGTTGACAATAATTCGAGACTTAGAGAGATACACGTTATATTGTAATATAACGTATTTGACAAATGGTTTATACTGTAAACACTTGGTGAGCGGTATGTTCATGCCGAAACCGTAATGATAATATCGTAAAGGTTCAAAAGTTGTACCCTAACCTCGATAGATGGCGTTGTAGTCCAATTAGAAGTCGCTATCGTTGTGTTACCACGATTTGGTTGGGTTCGAGTGAATTGTAGTAAATATACGAGTATTATCAGCTTAGGCGCGGGACGAACACGAGTGGCGTATGGCGTATGGCGGTGGCGCGGGTGCGCGAGAGGGCGAATAAGTGGCGCCACTACATCGCACTCGCGCCAGCGCCGCGCCTCCGCCATACGCCACTTGTATATGACCTGCACCTTAGATCAGAAAGCAATTTGGTTTTATTTCAACCCTATTGGTGTTCACACAAGGTTGTTAGTTCAATACTACCAGCTTGGTAGTAAACATTGGTAGAAGTTGACTTGGGCCTTCGTAGGCAGATCCACGTTGGCCCCATCGCAAGTTGGGCCTTCGTAGGCAAATCCACGTAGGCCATCAGTTTTGGGCCTAACCCGCAAACTGCCCGCCAATTGCATGCGATTGCCAACTAACCAGAGGTATGTGGCCCAACTAAATGCCAACAAAAAATGCTACTAGGGATCTTAACGTGCTTTCCGAGGCACGGAGGAAACTCTGTATGTAAGGGGGTTCGCCGCGCGCGCCGTAGCGAGCGGACGTGCGCGCGGAGCTCTGTCGCGCTCCGTGCCTGTTGCCTCGAGTGACGCAATATTTTTATACGATTACCTACGCGTTCAATAACAGTGTAAAGACCATGGGAGGCCCTTTAGGCCCTCCCGAACACAGTGAAACTAGTGAAATGGACACGGACAGTGGAATTGTGAACACCATAAAGAACAGTGACTA
Source organism: Xestia ashworthii (assembly GCA_950022955.1). Classification (NCBI taxonomy): domain Eukaryota; kingdom Metazoa; phylum Arthropoda; class Insecta; order Lepidoptera; family Noctuidae; genus Xestia; species Xestia ashworthii. Next base: position 1,583,312 of record OX465563.1, on the reverse strand, counting down.
TAAATTAACTAGTGTAAGTGAACTTTCCCCGGACAATGAAGGACAATACGCAGTTGCATGTTGGTACTGCGCAAAAATTAACGTAATTAAAAAATTCTATGAGTGGCAGGGACTCCAAACTAAGATAAAACAATTAACTTGTAGATTGTGTAACAAGAGAAGTGCCGTGAAATGTTTTATAAAAACTTTAGCAAATATTTCAAACGGGCACCTAGTGAACAGTGTAAACGAAATTAATATATATTCGTGTAATATAAATTTCTGTAAAATAAATAAAATAGACTGCCGAAAATGTAACGGACAGTTAAATGTTAAGTACATGCCAATTATTGGACTTATAAGTGAAGAAAACGTGACCTGTGAATGTGGCACAGTGAACAAAATAGTATCGAAATATATTGAGGTACCCAGGACCCAAAGTACTAGGGCTGAACCATCGCTGTGTGGGTCGGGCCGCCCTAATCGCCGAAAGCCGCATCACGCCTTTGGTGCCGGGATTGCTGCGACGGTGCCCGGTGGAACGCTGACCGCTAGCGCCGCACGAAGGAAACCGAATGACGCTGCTGCGCGAGCTAGCAATGTCGCCCCCGCTGCGCACGCGCGCGACGATGTGACCGTCTCGACGCTTCTGTGCGCCGACTCCGCTACTCAGGTCGGTCACGCGACTGAGCAGGCTCGCGCCGCTAGTCCGACCGTCGTCGCCACGCAGCGACAGCCCGGCGGCATAACAACAAGCAATCGCTTCTATTCGCTCCCCACCGAAGAGGACCAACAAGACGAGTTGGAAAGGGAAAAAGACGATGCACACGCGACTTTTACCTCACCCAAACCCAAGAAGAGGAAGAGAGGTGTCGTCACTCCTAACTCGACAGCGACCCAGCGACAACCGAGAGTGATCACACCATCCACTCACATCCCCGACATAATCATAACAGACGTCAAGAAAATCAACGAACCAGAATACCTTAGCAAAATTAGAAAAATAACCACAGAGCATGGAGCAAGACACGCCATGGCTAGCAACAAAAGAACCGTCACGATCCGCGTTTACACCGCGGACATGAGGAAAATAATTATAGAAGAGTTGAGGAAACTAGACGACGGGCTCCGCTTCGTGGCACGCGTCCCTAAAGCCCAGCAAACCCATCAGACGAAGGTTGTGCTCATCACAAACATCTACGATGAGACGAATGAGGCATGCCTTGAGGAAATGGAGAGGTGCATAGGTGTGAGACCAATCAAAATGAGAACAATTAAAGGTAACTTACAATTATTTATCTTTGATGGTGCCCACTCATACGATGAAATTGCCACGCATATGAAGACAACAAAGCATGCCTACTTTGGGGCCTTCAGCATGAAGCCTCAAGAATACAAAAATGACCCTAGGAGAGTAGTGCAGTGTAAGAAATGTTTCCTCTTCACACATGCGACATCGGCGTGTCACGGTGAGAAGAAACACCCCACCTCCACGATTCAAAACGAAGAAGGCATAGATATTGAAATATGTACAGCATGCAAAAAACCGGGCCATGGGGCCAACCAAGCCAAATGCGAGAAGTTCCAGAAGGCAGTGGACCGTCAATTGGCACAACATGAAGAAAAAGAAAGGAAAAAAGAAGAAGCAGCTGAACGCAGGCACGCAGCATTGAGATACCGTCGGGAAAACGTCTCGTACGTGAACATAACCTCCACGTCACAATTTCCACCGTTGTCCAAACAGGAGCCCCAATCACAACCACAGCGCCAGCCAAAAATGCACCTACATGAACACCCAACAAACAAGGAAAGCAGCATGGAGCCCTTAGGGCAAGAGCTACAAGCAACTATGAAACAAATATTACACCAGCTACAGCTACAACATGAAATACTCATAAAAATTCTCAACAAATAATACGAGAAATCAATATCATAAGTTGCGTATATTGCACCTCAATGCTCAAGGATTGAAAGGTAAATTCCTCGAACTAAAATCCTTAGTCGACCGTCACAAACCACATATAATCGTAGTCAACGAGTGCCGGGTGGACTTTTCCAAAATCCGCATGAATCTCCTGAACTATGACATGATCACGCACTCGATCGCGTCGCATCTAACTACAGCCATGTATGTGATGCGAGGAATACGCTGGAGTCAGACCGACGTAACCCCAGGTACCGAGGAAAGAGACCGCCTCATTGAAGGAGTCGCTATCAATCTCACTTATGATCATTTGACTGGAGATTCCATAAAAATTAAGGGGATATACATACCGCACAGATCAGAGCACTTCGACGCGGCAGCGCTTAATGATGAGCTAGAAGACATCATAACCGAAGCTCCAAACATCACCATCGGAGACTTGAACCTTAAAATGACCGCACTCAATCAGACGAGAGACCAAGGGGCGGGAATACTCGTCCGCGACCTCTGTAACTCCGACGTCTGCACCATACACCACACTGGCATACCGTCGCGACCTAACAGTGCGGGCTATGGCATTCTTGATGCAGCCATCTTCTCGCAAGATGCGCAAGCCTTCAACACCATAACATGCCGACAAACAACACCGGTTGGCTCCGATCATGTGCCCTGGCTACTGGACCTAAGCATAGTGGTGGACAGAGAGAAAACACTGGTAAGAAATACCCGCGCTATTGCAAACAACGAAGAAACCAGACACCAATTCCAACAAACCCTATGGAATAAAACCACACACCTACCTAAGGAAATCACAACCGACGCAGAATGCGAGGAATATATAGTACAACTAGAAAAAGCCATCATAGAAACCTTGGATGAGTATGCGCCACTACATGAAAACAACAGAAGAGATCAACTTCCAGAAGATGTTAATGAATTGATCGACAAAAGAAACGAAGCAAAAAGTAAAGCGTGGCGACTGCGCTTCAACCAGGACAGAATAGCGGAACAAAAAAGAACATACAATCGTCTGAAACGCCAAGTCCAACAAGCACTTTTGGAATATAGCAGCGAAAAATGGGTCCGAATAATAAACGATCCACAGAACAACAGAGCCCAGATGTGGCGAATTCAACGCAACCTGAAGGCTCCAGTACAGAGACTCCCTCACATTGATGGTTGCAACAGCGAGAAGGATACCATCGACGCCCTGGTCGACGCAGCGATCGTCACAGAAGCCGAGATAAACAACGAAGATAAGTGCACAGAGAAGACCACACCGTTCCAGCCTCTCGACCCCACCTCCATAGAGGAAATCAGATTCGCACTGAGACGCTTTAAAAATAAGAAGGCGCCCGGCCCGGACAAAATCAAATCAGACGCCCTAAAACTCGGAGGCGACCCCTTCCTCATCAGGTACAAAGCGATAGCTGACTACCTGTTACTGACTGGTTATTATCCCAACAGATGGAAAATCGGAGAGTGCATCTTCCTTCATAAAGCAGGCAAGAATCACCGGGACGCCAATTCGTACCGACCCATTACTCTCCTAAACATCATGGGGAAACTACATGAACGCCTGCTCTTGTCGCGCCTGCGACAGACGGCCGACAGGCTCCAACCGCCGTTCCAACATGGCTTCACCAAAAATAGAGGGACAGGCACACAGATCCTTCGCACCGGCAAGTTCATCACGGATGCGCTGGAAGCAAGGGAAAGTGTGGCCATGGTCCTGACAGATCTTTCGAAGGCCTTTGACTCAATAAACCACGAAGGTCTGACGAAGAAGCTTCAAACAGCCAACGTCCCGAACAACATCATCAAAGTAATAGAGAATTACCTGAGCGGTCGCAAAACCTACGGACGCTTCAGAACTACCAATGGCGACGAAAAACCAGTGCCACACGGGGTCCCCCAGGGCTCTATCTTGGGTCCGATCATCTTTAACCTCTACGTACACGACGTTTGGAACCAACAGGACCGTATCCGTGGACTCAAGCTCTCCCAATATGCCGATGATCTGTGCATTCTTAACAGGTCTGCCGACCCAAACAGCGCGACACGCCGCGCGGAGTCGGCCGCCGACACCGTCATCGACTACTACCATCGTTGGGGGCTAAAATGTAACGTGGACAAAACGGAGTGTGCTATGTTCACTCACAAGAGGAATTACCATAGATCCATTCGCATCAAAGACGAGGCAATTGATTATCAAACTAGCATAAAATACCTGGGCGTACACTTAGACAAGACCATGACCATGGGCAAACAGACGGATTACGTCGTGCAGAAGGCACGACGAGCACGCGGCGCGCTAGCCCCTATTATAGGTTGGCACGCCAAGACATACATCACCGTGAAACTCGCTGTTATTCAAGCCTGCCTACTTCCTATATTGGATTATGGCGTGGTACAACTACTCTCACGTTACAGTAAGAGCAACCTACAAAAAATTGAACGCCAATATCGAATGGCTCTCAAGACCAGCGGACAATTCCCAAGACGCCTAGAAACCACATTACTCTGGGATATGCTCGACTGGGACCCATGGCACCTCCGTGCACAAGACTTGAACGAGGACATGCTGCGCCGACTCCGCGAATTGCACATCGCGGATCTAGAGACTCCTGGTGACGCCTACCTCGGATACGGACAGCACAACCCCCTCCTCACTAATACTAGACTAGGTGACATCGAATATGTACCAAAAAAAGACAGGAGTCGGCTGCTCAGCAAGCGAACAACCGCTCCACGTCCCCATAAATTGTAATTAGCTGTAAATAGGATAGGGCAATATACAACAACATTATAAATTTATATAAATTAATTCTGTACACACTAACAATCTCACAGCACACACTACACGACACTTATATAGATCTCTCTCAGACAAAGATAGGTAGACTGTAAGTAGCTGACACACCCACAGGCCGAACACACCACCGACCTGTGGACATAATGTAACAAATGAACCAGGGAAATAAACATTATTCTATTCTATTCTATTCTGTATGTAAGGGTGGTCACCCATCCACAGATCAACCTAGGCAAGCACGGCTTAACCTACCGAACGACCTGACCTGAACTGTTTGCTAGGCTCAACAATAAAACTACGTGTTGCCGGTACAAGGTTTAATCGTCGACTGCCACACAGAAATAATTATACGGATACCTACATTACACCTCCACCACTAAATTTAAGCTATATTACTGGGTAAACATAAGGATCTTAATTTCTAACAAATAGTAGGCACTTGGCCAGATAATAACATTAATAATTGGGTAACTAAATACTAGGTAACTTAATCCTACAAATAAAAACAACTTAATACTAAATAAACTCGGACCCATACCTAATCACGGGTTTTCTTTCCCGTTTAGAACGCGATTGCAGTTCTGGAAGTGGTGAACCGAGAGTAGGGTTGTCACTTGGTAATGGTATATCAACTCGTATGACGGGCGAGTCCAAGTCCTGAATTGGTAAATTAACCCTTGATTGTGATTCAACCGTTCCTTCATGTTGTGGGTCTTTCTCTCTACTCTCATTCCCCAGTTCCTTCCCCGGCGAAACGGCATTCTCACCCCTGATCGTCGATGAGTCATCCGTATCTACCTTAGGACAGGCAACATCTGATAAGCGCGATCTACGACGCATTTGATCTACATGACGTTTTATTATTTGACCGTTATCACTTTCCACTATGTACCTACGAGAGCCATCTTTACTCCGTACCTGCCCTTTAACCCATTTATCGTGTTGACCATAGCCCCTCGCCCAAACCGGTTCGCCATGTACAAAATCGCGATTAACCCCGCCAGCATACCGTGCTTGGCTGTCTTGTGCCGATCGTACTTTGTCCAGTAAGGTTTGGTCGTTCCTTAATAGATCCAGACGTGAACGCAATCTACGTTTTTGTAGCAACATAGCTGGAGTTTCGCCTGTAGTGCTGTGTATAGTGTTTCTATAGGTTAATAAAAAGTTCTGGAGGGCTAGATCTACATCAACGGTATCCCTGTACGCTTTTTTGATCGTACGCTTACACAACTTGACGGCATTCTCCGCAGCCCCATTCGAAGAAGGATGGTAGACTGGTGAGAATGACTGCTTTATTCCATTGTATTTTAAAAATTCAGAAAATTCCCTACTTGTAAACGGTAGACCCTGATCCGAAACTAGTTCCTTCGGAAGCCCGAATCGCGCAAAAGTATCTCTCAGAATTTTTATAATTACTGTTGCATTGGTTTGTTTCGTTTCAACGGCCTCGATCCACTTCGATGTCGAATCTACCAATATTAAAAATGTTCTACCCTTAAACGGTCCCAAAAAATCAATGTGTAAGCGTGTCCACGGCTGGAGTGCGTACGGCCAATGCTGTGGTGTCGCACGAGGTGGCGCGTCTGACTCGAGCGCGCACGTCTCGCAAGTGCGGCACAGCGCCTCCACATCGTCGTCGATACGCGGCCACCACACGTAACTTCTAGCCCAGCTCTTCGTTTTAACTATGCCCATGTGGCTACAATGTAACTGTTTCAATACAGTCTGCCTCAAAGACGCTGGTATAATCATTCGGTAACCCCACATAATACAACCCCCTTCAATGTAAATCTCATTTCGCCTATTGAAAAATGGTTTTAGCTCCTCTTCGCTACAAAAATGCGGCCAGCCTGATTCTACGTAAACTTTAATTTTAGTAAGTAATACATCCCTAGCCGTAGCCTTACTAACCTCCGTGTTAGTTATAGGTAAAAAGTTTTCTACAAAATTTACGTACGTTATCTCTTTAACATGTCGCTCGTTAGCAACTCTGGACGGTAATCGCGATAAAGCGTCGGCGCAATTATTTTTTGAAGAAACATATTCAATATCATAATTGTACCCGGATAAAAGCACAGCCCAACGTTGCAACCGCGACGCCGACATAACCGGAATACCTACCTTGTTACCGAATATATAGGTCAAGGGTTTGTGATCTGTTCTTATGGTAAATTTCCTTCCATACAGATACTGATGGTATTTGCGTATTGCGTATATAATTGCTAAAGCCTCTCTGTCTATCTGCGCGTAGTTACGTTCAGCAGGTATAAGCGAGCGTGAGGCGTATGCGACCGGCCGTTCGCCGGCTGGTGTCAGCTGTGACAATACCGCGCCCACCCCGACACTGCTGGCGTCCGCCGTTAATATTAGCGGTAATTCAGCAGAATAGTGCATAAGGACTTCACTACTTGTTAACGTATCTTTAACTTTTCTGAATGCCCTTTGACACTTATCATTCCAGTCGTATTTCGACCCTGACTTTAGTAACCCGTATAAAGGTGCTAGCAATGTACTTAAATTTTGAATGAATTTTGAGTAATACATAATCATGCCTATAAACGACCGGAGTTCTCCTACGTTCACGGGTGCCGGTGTATCGACAATTGCCTTTACCTTGTCGGGACATGTATGTACGCCTTCTGCACTAATTATATACCCTAGATAGTTAATCGACTTTGCAAAAAGGTCGCACTTCTGTTTTTTAACTCTTAAACCATACTTTTCCAAGCGCTGGAAAACCTTGTGTAAGTTTTCCATATGTTCATTTGTCGTTAATCCAGTAATTATAACGTCATCTAAGAATACTCCTACTCGGGGTAAATCTGCAAATAATTCCTCTAGGCGTCTCTGGAAAATTCCCGGACTTGACGACAGTCCGTAAACAAGGCGATTGTACATAAATAAGCCCTTATGGGTGTTAATAACAGTATACTTTTTAGACTCATCCAAGTAAAATTGTGCATAAGCCTGTGACAGATCAATTTTACTGAATCTTTGGCCCCCGTGCAAGCGAACCAGTAAGTCTTCTACACGTGGTAGTGGATAGCGGTCAACCTCTAAAACTTTATTTAACGTCAACTTGTAGTCTGCGCAAATTCTTATGTTACCGTCCTTCTTCACTACTGGCACAATCGGCGTAGCCCAGTCGGAACGCTCGACAGGGGTAAGTATGCCGTCTCGCACGTGCTGCTGCAGAGCTCGCTCCACCGGCTCGCGCAGCGCATACGCCAAAGGCCGCGCGCGCATGAACACTGGCCGCGCTCCTTCCCGCAAGTGAATGCTCACTGGCGGGCCGGTGAAGCCGCCCAATCCCTCCGCGAACACGTTACAATATCTGGAACTGAATTCCTCTACATTAAACTCATGGTCCGATAATTTATTTAATGATGTTAACTTAACAGTAGGTAGTTGAATACCTAATTCCAGCATCCATTGCCTACCGAGTAAGGCCATTTTACCCTCTCTTATGATGTATAACTCGAGCTCTTTAACCTTATCATCATACATAACTGACGGTGTTATTACCCCCACAGGATATACTAACTCGCCCGTATAATATCTTAAAACAATGTTACATGGGTTAATTGTTAAATCACTAAACTGTTGCTGGTACATTTTATAACTAATGCACGACACCGCACTACCCGTGTCGCATTCCATACTTAAAACGGTATTATGTACCTTTAATGATATCATAAAAGGTTTGCACTGACTTAACGTTAAATGATTTAAATTAATGTCAATTACCTCCTCGCTCTGATCACTTTCACATTCTACACTGCCATTTTTTGCTTTTGAGTCCATGTAAGATTGGTTCGATATTATGTTCGGACACACACGCCGCAGATGACCTGTCTTGTTACACACACGGCATACGTAACGGCCGAATCGACAAATGGACGTTTCATGTGTTCCGCCACAAGCTTGACATTGATGTCGGCGCTCCGATTGCGCCCCCGATGACGTCGACGGATTCGTCGCGCCACCTTGACGGCCCTCGCGCGGCCGCCGGTGCCCGCCGCGCGGGCCGGCCTCCCGTGTCGTACCTCTTGCGTACCGCGTAGCTGTCTTCTCGCCACTCGCACTCGCTGTGTCCCTCCGTTGCCACCTTGTGCCTTCCATTGCTAAACAATCGGTCGCTGTCGTCTCGCCGTTTGTCCTTTTCTGACCTTGAACTACGGCCGCTGCATCTTTTTCCGCTGATTCCAAGCTAATCGCTAAGCTATAGGCTCTTGAAAAATCTAGCTTAGGTTCAGCGAATAACCGTTGGCGAATCGTCTCACAGCTGATACCACATACCAGCTGGTCCCGTAGGCTTTCTTCAAGCCACGCCCCGAACTCGCACGTTTTGGACATTTTCTTGAGGACAGCGATGTACTCAGCTATTGATTCGCCACCTTGTTGAGTCCTCTTCCTAAACTTGTACCTCTCAGCTAGCTCACTCGGCTTGGGCTGCAGATGTTTTCCCATGATATCCACTATTTGCGTGAAAGTCTTTGACTTTGGTTTATCTGGTGTGCACAAACTCACTAATAGTTCATAACTTTCCGCGCCCATAATCGTAATTAATGTCGGTACAAATAGCTCACTTTTCACCTCGTTCACTACGAAATACTGTTCTAAACGTTCGATATATAGCCGCCAATCGTCTTTATGCACATCAAACTCTGCTATTTTACCGATCGTCATTATTGTGCTTGATACAGATAATCGCACGCTGAATTTATATTTTTGTCCTCGTCGCCACTGAACTGTTTGCTAGGCTCAACAATAAAACTACGTGTTGCCGGTACAAGGTTTAATCGTCGACTGCCACACAGAAATAATTATACGGATACCTACATTACACTTTTATTTTTTAGCCACGAGATCCTGCTGAAATACAACGGCTTGTGAGTACAAAATTCTAGGGGAACCTACATACCGCCTTAACAAATGAGTTCGTCTCTAATACATTTATTTGTTGCTTAAAATTTTGCCAATAAATAAATACCGGCGAGTCGAGCAGTATCGTAGAATTGAAATTGAGTATTTGTTTGATAAATGTAGGTTCACAAATAAGTGAAGCTGTAAATCACTTTGTGAATATCCGATCACAGTATATCTGTGTCTGCAATGCCGTTCGCTGTCAGTGGGTGACTGGAATTCTGAAAGTTATGAATATATTTTTATTTGATAAATAAATAAATATCGCTGGACATTAACACACAGCGCCATCCAGTGCCACACTAAGCAAGGCTTGTGTCGTGGACACCAGATAGTTGATATACCACATATATACTTTTTTGTTTATAAATACATACTTATTATACATATAAACATCCATGACTCGGAAACAAATGTCCATGCTCATCACACAAACATTTGCTCCTACCGGGATTCGAACCCAGGACCCTAAGAACGTAAGGCAGCCTCACCCACCACTATGCCATTCGGGTCGTCATATTGATCATACTGTTAAAGTGCCTATTGCGAATAAATTATATGAAAATACGTACCAATCTACATAAAAAAGCCTGGAGAAGAGAGGTGACTTTCATTCACCTTAATTACGAGTATTTCGATGTACGTTCTAAAGAAAACGAAAAGTACGGAGGAAACGTAAAATCCTAGTATTTTCGCAGTGCCCGACTGGGTTCATAACGATCTCATTAAATTCTAAGTAACCGCCGCAGACATTGTGGAATTAAATCAATTTATTTAGACTTCAAACCATTTGCTCTTAGATGTTCATAAACAGGGTGTAAACAACCTCATCACGAAGCTGTCAACCAAGCATTCTGTACATCAAACTAAGTAACTTTACGTAAAAATTATTTCTGGGAAACACCTTTTTCAAACATAAAACATGGTTTTGGTAGAACGCAATGTAACGCACTGAAAACACTGTGCTGGTGGATGAATTCAATAGTCTAGTGGTTGTGGAGGTTTTAAAGTAAAAATCTTACAATAAAAACTTGTCATAAAGTTGGAACTTTGACCCCCAATATCTCCGTAACTAGAAGGGCCCCAGGTATGGTGTAAAACAAAAAAATGATCGCAATAACAGGGATAACAAGTGCCTTTCGGCTTCGTTAAGAGGTTTTTTACACCCTGTATAAGTAGATAAATGTAAATGTATAGGACCTTATGTACTATACATTTGGGACGCGACAAACTTTTATCTTGGAATACAAAACTCATGTCTAGGTAATTCAGTTTTATCTTCACAAGGCCAAATAAAATCCCTTTGAAGGAAGTCCGGCCACACCTACACATATATCTCAACAAACAAAACAAGCCTATTAAGGCGCTTGCACCGTACAGCAATAAAATGTTAAATGATAATTTCGCGAGATGTCCGCTCCGTTCCCGGGCCAGGACTTCCGGCGACACGCATTAGCCATTAGCATGGCGGCTGTCTCTGACGTCACTTCCGTTCATCCCCTAACGATATTGTTGGTGGCCGTTTGTTTTGGCGCGATGCGATCCAATTGATTGCAAACCGTATTTGCAGTAAATTCGCAGCGAATTATACCGGAGATTGTGTGATAGTAGGTAAGGCCTTAGGTGTGGTGTGGCTTGTTTAGAGGTGTGAAATTACTTTGCATTTAATCTCATAAATTCAGGTAAAGAATTACATTTGGTGGTTATCTTTTGACCTCTCTTTCTTATTAGAACGTGTGTTAAAGGAAACTTGGAAAGCTATTAAGCCATGGGAACGTTTTTACGTTACAAAGGTTTGCAAAAGAATATAATTAAGGATTTAACATAGGTAACTACACTGGAATTCTTTGAGGTGAACTGTATATGCAAGAAGGCAGCAAAAGGCAAAGATACAAATGTATAACTTAATACCCAACCTAATAAAATGTCTCCATCTATGAACAAAAACAATAAAGCGGACCGTTTAAAAACAAAACAAAATAAAAACCGGCCAAGAGCGTGTCGGGCCACGCTCACTGTAGGGTTCCGTAGCTTCCCAGACCATTAAAAATACCAACATTTTTCGTCAGCAAAAATAACTTTGTTTTTCATAGTATTTGTATGAAAAACAAAGTTATCATTTGCGTTTTTTTGAAAAAGTGCTATATAACTCAAAAACTATTCAACTCATCAAGTTGAAAATAATTTTCCTAGAAAGTTCATATAAAGGTCTACTTCTGTGATTTTTTTCATATTTTTTAAACTTATGGTTCAAAAGTTAGAGGGGGGGGGGACACATTGTTTTTGACTTTCGGAGCGATTATTTCCTAAAATATTAATATTATCAAAAAATGATTTTAGAAAACCCCTATTCATTTTTAAATACCTATCCAACAATATATCACACGTCAGGGTCAAAATTAAAAAAAAAATCGCTCCCCACTTTACGTCTGGGGGAGGTACCCTAATAAAAATGTTTTTTTAAATTTTTATTTTTGCACTTTGTCGGCATGATTGATATACATATTGGTACCAAATTTCAGCTTTCTGGTGCTAACGGTCACTGAGATTATCCGCGGACAGACAGACAGACAGACAGACAGACAGACAGACAGACAGACATGGCGAAACTATAAGGGTTCCGTTTTTTGCCATTTGGCTACGGAACCCTAAAAAGGAGCTCGCATCTCATTAGCATCTCAGTAGCATCCCAAACAAAAGTTCATAAACTAAATATACTGGGAATCGCTATTTTAACATAATCTCTGCGCGAATACCTGCCCAACTTTATTGTGCTATTTATTTATTCCACTAGAATTTTGTGCACGAATTTTAGTGTCCTTATATGTGGGGTAGGGATGGGACAGTTCGATCTTATCGATAAAATTACTATCGACTTTTCGCTTGGACTAATATTTTACAACCTGTTTCGGTTCTAGCTGAAGGACAAAATTTACTCTCGTAAAGCAGCGGCACAAGCCTTGTCGACGAAGTCTTTGTCTTCCCGTAAATCATTTTCCAATATTCGCCAAAACCTTTTGATGAACTGAACGACAGCCTGCTGTGGACGTCTAAAGCCTTCGCCACGTACATATTGGCACAAACTCAAATTTCCAACCGTGTTATGCTTCAAAATTTGTCGGACATATTGTGACTGATTACTTCATTACTGGGCTTGGCTGAACGAGTTCACTCTCGTTGCCCATTAGGCTGTCACACGAGGTATCAAAGCTGAATGTATGGCTTTCAGCGAGGCCTTGCAGTAACATGTTGTTAGCTCCAAGTTGTGGCTATGAAATAGGTTGCTCTGACGTATTCAATTCAATTCAATTCAATTCAATTTTATTCAAGAACAATTTACATTGTGTTTGAAATCTTAATCTAAAAATAATAGAATAACAAAATATACGTCAATCAGAATTATAAAACTAACACAAAATTATAGAAAATATTACAAAAATTAGAAAAATCAAAACAATACAAAGAAATCAATAAGTACCAAAAAAATTCAAAAACATTACGCCTACATAAAATAAAATAAAAAATTACAAAATAACATTATTATCAATATTACCCAGTCTCACATAAACTGATATCTATAAAATTAAGAAGTGGATAATATGTCATCGTCTATCGAATACAGACATTTCCCCAATAGGAATGCTTTGAGTCTTGACTTAAATGAGCTTTTATAAATTATAGTTTTTAAGTCCAATGGCAACCTGTTAAAAATCCGCACTGCTTGATATTGAGCACTATGCTGAACAATATTAAGTTGGGGTATTATTTTATTTTTAAAATCTTTCCTGCGCGTACTTTCTCTCACCTGTCTCTCCTCATCTGTTTCATAGTTATGCAGGTATTTTTTAAAATTGACCAACAGTACTAAAACATAGAGGCTGGGCACAGTAAGAATGTTTAAATTTATAAAGTGCGGCCGACAGCTCTCTGTTTGCGATATCCGGACCATGGTTCGTATGGTATTTGGGTCTAACGTTACGAGTATCTTCAGTAGTTGGTCGTTGATTTTACAAGATGGTTTTGCATGGTGTGTAATGGACAATTTAGTTGTTGCAAACCTTTGAGCAAAGACAATACCAACAAAGTGATTACCTCGTTGGAAAGCATTTGTGGAATGGCGAGTTTTCAATGTCTGAGTAACTGAAGTTTTATTCTTTAACTTCTAGCCCCTTGAATTAAAAATAATATTTGTCAAATAGAAAATACTTCGAGAAGACAATACGCATTCGCTTTTTATCGTAAGTAATTGTTGTACCGCCAGCGAGGTACAACCCTACGGTATAATATCAACTTTTACGATCGCCTCTTACCATATAAATGTCATTTGCTTTTGTGAATAAACTAGTCCCCTTTTTATTCTTTTTATATGAATGTTTGTTAGTATCGCAGTAGCTTTGCTTTTACTGCTTGCCACGATTCCTGTCGACGTGATGGGGGGCTCGTGGCTCGTGGCTACGTTGGGTTAAGTGTCCCTTTACCTGAATCGTAAGGAGGGGTTTTGTGTGTTAGTTGGTTTATTATGCCGAGGAGCCTGTGAGGCTATTTTATGTCTTGAAGGGAAGTTTGGCATGATAGATGCGATGTAAGAAAAATCGTAAAGTGTAACTTAGGGTAAAGTATGAACTGGGGCTTTCATTGTTGACATAAAAGTATAGACAGTTGTTGTTTTTGATAGAAAAAAACCTGTCAAGTGCGAGTCAGACTTGCGTATGAATAATTTGTTATTATAGCGGCAACAGAAATACACATTCTGTGATAATTTCAACTGTCTACCTATTACGGATCAGTGAGACAGCTCGCTGACAGACAGACAGACGGACGGACGAACAGCGGAGTCGTAGTACGGCACCCTAGAAAATAAATACCTAAAAGTACCAGTAGGCTACGGAACCCTAGAAAATAAATACCTAAAAGTAATGAGTATTGTTGACTTTTAGTTAATTTTCTGTTACAGAAAGTAAAATCCATTCTATTATTTACAAATATCAATACCAATCTATACTAGTAATATTAAAAGAGGAAATATTTGTGTAAACCGATTTAAAAAAACCTTTCAGTAATGTATAGCTACATTATCAGCGAGTAACATAAGCTATATTTTATTCCCAAAGTCCCACGGGAACTGGAACTACTTGGGTGAAACCGCGAGACGTCCGCTAGTGTTACTTAAATAAAAAACAACCAACCAACCAATTACCAATATTTGCAATAATTTCTTTACAAACATGTCGACTTTAGTTAACATCAAACATCAACACAATCACACTAACTAACACATAATCCTAAACACAGAAACCAACAAATTCCGACCATTAACACGTACAAACACAGACTGAAACTTAGCTCAGTCTGATATAATCTTAGCCCTGGGTTTAGACTAAACCCGGGCTAGACGCAGTGTCAATACGCGGCGATAGGTTGACGGCTTAATTTAGCGTTAACTGTGTATCTAGCAGTATTAGTATTAACTGCGGTACCTGGTGTTATCTGTTTAGTGAGTCAATAGTCACTGTTTGTCTAGGTTGATGAGTTAGAGATGTAATTCTAGGTCTACGTTGTGAAAGTGGAGAATAATCTGATGTTTAAACACGAAAGTGGAAAATTCGTCGATCAAATTGTAGACATGCTTTTTTTCAGCCATTGGATTCAATTTATTTAGAGCCACAGAGTAATCACCTTAAAATGTGTTAAAGTAATAAGTCTTTATTTAAATGTCAGTTTTAATTTTATCTGAAAGCAATAAATACTTTTTAGAACAAATATCAGCTTTGACATCTACAAGACAACACTGGCAACTAACTACTTTTTGAAGTGAAAACTTCTTCAGGTGCGTCGAGCACGTTTTGAGTGAAAAAAAACACATAAAACTCGCGTCACCGTCACGTACGCTTTTCCGTCTACAAGTTTTCATTTCTATCAGCATCGGTAGTCCCCAAAAACTACCTGCGTGTTTTTTTATTAATAGCCTGTCATCTGTCCCACTGCTGGACAAAGGCAGGAGGCCTTTGCCCAGCAGTGGGAGACCTCTCAATCTTGTGTGAAATCTGGCCATGTTCGCCCCGCAAATAAGATCAGATTGTCACACCACTTTCGCGTATCGAGCAGATTGTACACCATAAAAATAAACAATAAAAATCTCGGGGACAGATCTAATTCATCAAAACACACAATCCATTATAATGATTTCCCATTCAATAGTACCAAGCCAACTGTCACTTGTATTTCCTTCCCAATAGCGCTCCTTAGCACAATTTAATTGAACGGGCGAGTTGTGGCCGTCACCTTATATTTGGCGGTTAATTGAAAATTTGGCGTTTCGCCCCCTGTCACGAGATACTACCCAACTTTCTATAGGATATTGTGTTCCCCTGTCGCTCTGATGGCTGGAGATAGGGGGTATTATGGACAAAAAAGTGTGTTGTGCGATTGTGGCGCAACTGATTGTGTTCTGAGGTCATTGTAGTCACAGGATATTATGTTCATTTAGGTTTGATTAGTTCGACTCCAAATACCTTTTGTTTTACTTTGTGTTTTTTTTTTTTCATTTGTCCAATAATTATGCTCTGAAAACATAGTAGCTTGAAATAATGTAATAGTAATTTGAGTTTTATCAGCTATGAAAGTATTCGTGTTTAAGGTGAAAGCGTCAGGGTAAATTCTAATTTTCTTACGTTTTTTGCAATTTGCATGCCAGTGGTTGGTTGTATGAAGTTAAAAGTATCGTTCGCGACTGTAAAACGTATGTAGTTACAGAATTATAATCATCAAAATCATCAATACAACCCTCTAAGTTCATACATATAAGTCTTTGCGACTTTGGCTATGAAAAAATCGTTCCGTTTTGACTTCATACAACCTACCACTGCCACTGGCCTGCAAATTACAAAAAACGTAAGAAAATTTGAATTTACCTTGACGCTTTCACCTTTAAGGCCAAAACTGAAGAGAATACAATATTAAAAACATTTACTACACACAAACCAAATACTGTCTAACCTTTCTGAAAAATTACGCATTTTGGCAGACTTTACCTAAGTCTGCCAAAATGCGTCAAGTACTTTAATGACTTACGAGAATGCTGCTAAACAACAGTCGCACCGCAAACATTTTGTTTCATAATACGTCTGCTATTCTCCCATTGCCAACTTCTATAGTACAAGCTGCTGACAAGATCTTTCAAAAATACTCGACGCGAACGGAAAAGAGCTTAACGCTGAGGCAACGATTTATAGGGTGAGTAGAACTCTAAGTGGTAAGTAGGTATAGAAAATTGCGGGAGCATACAGCAACAGAATAAGACAAACTTGTCGGAGAGTTTAATTGGTTTGAAGGTTTTCTGCTCAAGTCCTGTCGATACATTAAACTAATGATAACTGAAGGGCACCTGCTTGATGAAAATAATTATACTAAACAGGAAATCCTTGATGTTCTGTTGAGCTAACCGTAAAAAACTCAACAAAGATCGTATATTTCTACTGAACATCCCTCCAATATTTACTAGCCACCCTACTATTATTATCCGGAGTAGTTTAGCGGTATACCCCTTAGACCTCCGGTTTCCTCCCGGAAAGCAACGCGTGAGCGCTCCCACAAAGAGACGGTGCATCCAGCGGAAAATCTACAATATTTACGAGTACCATAACATGCACAGCACTGACAGCCTTAAGGAAAATCACATCCACCAGGTACAGAAAAAACACCTATTCAGGAACCCCTTACCTTTAGGGTGGGAAACACCAACTTACATTTGCTATTCAGGTGAGTATCTGCTAGATAAAATTGAGTTTTATGAAACAAAAGATAAAGGTTGAGGAAAGTTTACTCAGGTACGACTTTAAAGTTTGCAAAATAAATCTGAAATCACAGTAGCAAGTCGTTGGCGCAGAAAGTGCGTAACTCCTTAACGACGATAATTTCAAATCAAACCAGTGGAGTGAAGAGATAAATTTTGGTATTCGCCTCTCGTGCCCACAAAACAGATTTAAATCGGCCATTTTGTGAATTTGCGAGTTGCTTGCTGGTCGCCGGTCGTGCGTAACTTACGTACGGACTAAGGTGTGTCCCGGAGGTGACATTATGTAACTTTTAATTGTACCAGTTGAGCAATGATTTTGTAATAATTGCGGGAGTGTTTTGTTTAATTCTCTCGTAGATATTAAGGCCGCTTCTCGAGATTGTATTGTTTTCGTGAAATATGTGGGGGGCAATTCTTGCAGAGTTGATAACGGTGCTTATATACCTAGAACAGTTGCTTGTGTGTTCTGAGGTGTTGTTTAATTTGCTGTTTATTGTGAACAACTTGCAAAGTTACCTTGAAATCTTAGTCGAAGTTGAACTGAAGTTAAGGCACTTGTGAATCCCGAGAAATCTGTCAATTACCATCACAAAGTTAGTCTGTGTCTGTCTGTTGGTACAATTATGATTTAGACGCTTTAATTCAAAATATTTGAGTTGGCTCAAATGTTTTCGTCTCACCAAAAGACAATTTGAATGTAGATATTTCTAAAAACTTACACACGAGAGGCTTAACACTACTAAAACATATGATAATTTATTCTAGAAATACCCAAGATCAATCTATATATTTACAGTAAACACCAGTTTTGAGGCAGGGCAGGCGGGGCAAGTGGGGCCCGGGGCGAACGGAGCAGGGTATAAGATGGGTCTTTGTAAGCATTATGCTAAAACTGAGGACGAGGGTACACCGGCCTGCGGGTTTAATTGGCACTTCACGACTAGTTCATGAAGCAGGGGCTGGATAGAATACATCCAGACATGATAGGAGATATTGGTCGTAAAGATGTTAGATTGTGGAATGCATTTCTATTGGGTTGCCCTATAATCAAAAAATAAAAGTGTCACAACTGAAGAGGAGTTTGAGAATTATGGTGAAGTATTTAGTATATTTCCAACTTAGATAACTGTAAATAACAAAATTGTTTTACTTCAAACGACAACAAATATAATCGTTATAAAACCGTGAAGATCTTATGAGGGCTGAGCAGACGGATAGCTCTTCAAATCGATAGACACACAAAAATATGTACTTGCTGCCGTTTTAAAAGTTCAAACACTGTTTTAAACTATCACGGTTCACAACAAAACTCAAAATGTCACTTACGGGATATTTTCCGTGATTGTTATTGATTTTCAGGAGTTACCTTCATAATAACGACAGTCGCTGTATCGACAACGTTCCATCGACGGGTTAATGAATCGACAGTACACTAAATCGACGGTACGCTACATCGACAGTACACCAAATAGATGGCACGCTGTATCGACAGTATACCATATCGATAATACGTTGTATCACAGTATCCCATTTCGATGGTACCCTGCATCGACTGCCCGACCAGAGCCAGATTTAATTTAAAACATAAGTTTCTATTAAGTACCCTTATTATTGTCAATGTTATAGGTATTTTGAAAGTTATTGTAATGATAACTAAGGGTACTGGATACGAATTTATGATTGTACAACCATTTTATGTGGGTCAAAAACAAAGCAGTATACAGATTTAATAAATTGTGATCATAACATTGAAAAAGCTTATGTTTTAAATCATACACCAAATCGATGGTACGCTGTATCGACAGTATACCATATCGATAATACGTTGTATCGACAGTACCCCATTTCGATGGTACCCTGCATCGACTGCCCGACCCGAGACAGAACCCGATAAAAAAGGAAGAAGAAGTTTAAGGTTAGTTAGGAACTCATTTCGAACGGACAAATTTGGAAACGGCGATACGGTAAGTACTAGTATTAGTGGTTTGGTAATACTAGTTAATTTTTTGTAAAAGTAAAATTTTGGATTCATGTTTCGACGACGGATTTAGGGTGAACATACGATCAGCATTTAGTGTCATTATGTAACACCCGCTTGGTCGTTGTTTGGGTAAGTTTGTGACGGATAGGGATCCCTCACAGGTACATTTTTTCACTTTCACCTCCCATACTTACATGCCACTGCACATACCACCAATTACCTACGAGCATACACATAGCTGGTATGTATATTCTGTCTGTATATTCTCTCTCATAGAGAGGAGGCCTGTGACCCAGCAGTGGGAATATTAATAGGCTGATGATGATGATGAACCGGAAAGTGTGGCGTAAGAAAGGGGAGACCTATACCCAGCAGTGGGTGATTCCGGGCTGATATGATGATGATGATGTTGATGATGTTGATACACATAGCTGCACATGCACAGGTACACGTACGAATACACAAGATTTGCTTTGCTTATCGTAACAAAATTCACACTTAGTTTAATCAAAAGACATTTTTTACCCACATTTTCATCTTCAGCGATGGTTGGATATCCTTAGCTAACATAGAATCAGCATTCAGCCAATCTTTTCATAAATAAACCTGAATGATTTTCGCTGTTGCAAAAAACATGTTACTAACACCTACATACAAGTGCACATATAACACATAGCTGCATGCACATGCACACACAGCGAGTCCGGCCGCCGCGCCGTCTGCCCAGACCGACACCCGACACGCAGGCTTACACGCTCCGCCGCACTGCCACGGATTCCGGCTCCAGTGTCGCACGTAGCACGCTCCCCGGCTCTGCCTGTGTTCACAGGTACATCTAGGATCTGAAAAGTCTGGAGTCTTTGGAATGCTAGGGCTGTTTCATTTGGGTCTAAGAAGGAAGGCGAAGGGTAGGCGTTTTTGGGTTCTTTCTCATGTTTAGTTTTCAGTCTAGTTTGAATAAATGAATTGATTCTAAGTTTAAAACTCCATGGCAAATAGGGTCGATTTTTGAAATTTTACCAAATTGCGTAAAATCGGCTTGAATATGACTTTCGTGGCAGATCTGTATCAATTTTGAAGCCGAATTATGATTAAATCGACATTGCAAGACCTAATATAAGACTAAGCTTGACATTATGCGAACAAAAATACAGAAACTTGAAGCAAGGGCTAAGCCCAAAAATATTTGACCAAATTGGTAGCCATTTTGCGATCGTGTCGTTGGACACTAACTTCATTATCACAGTATCGAGTTAAATACGATTTTTATTTGAAGAGTAGTAAATTAATTATAAATGGTTTCTACAAACCGACAACGCCACAGATTCTAGATGACTAATGTCCTAGGTACATTGCACGCTTTCTGGGCATCCCGCACTAATTGGTCGCCTTAGAGCTAGTACGTTTGTGAGAACTGTTTACTTGTTAGCGGTACTACGACTGTGTATCAGGTATCATGTCATAACTAGGAACTTACTGAAGCCTACGATATGGTGACATGAATGAACTGTTATTGTTTCTGTTTGTCAGCAGGTGGTAAGGACGAAAACTTTCTACCAAACTGTTTTATATTACAGATAGTTTTCTTTTTAAATTGGATTTGTAGCGGTCGTTGCTTTTTCCCTAATATCTCTTCGTACGAACCCAAAACAGTGAACCATGTAGCGTTTTTCATTAGAAAAAAGTGTTAAAAGCCATGGATGACGATTCAGGCTTATTTTTGGTTTTAAAAGTTACGAACTATAATAAATGTAGATGGTGAGCCAATGACCTCTATTAACATCTTAACTGGCAGCAACTATAGCTGCCTAGGACCACCAGTGAGATACATTGTTACAATCATCATCTACCGCCTGACTTTAAACACAGCTGGATCTTAGGCTTCCTCTTTGGTTGTCCCATATCCACATTCCTAGATCCGTCTGAGGACTCTCAACGGTCTTTGAATCATCATCATCAATAAGTATGCTTAGACTTCTCATTGTTCGTGCCAATCTCCACGCTGCTTTGCGGACCAAATTCAATTTCATTTGCAATTCCATCTCTTCTTTGAGCTGTGAATCTAAAACTTCTCAAATAACCTCAGTTTACCTTGTCTGCGTGTCCAATTAGCTGAACATCGGTACTATCGCGAACAAGTGCATGCACGGACAAGCTCATTACTCCGCGGCTTATAAAGCCTTACGAGTAGCGCCTTAAATATGCACCAGTATACAGGCTGTTCTCTCGCGCTAAATATTTGATGCGAGGAAGATTAGGCGGGAGCAGCCGCAATTGATGAAGACTGGCTGGATGGAGAGTTATGGGCGCTGAGGTTTTTTGTTTCTTAGTTTTCGGTTTTTATTCGTTTCGGAAGATGTAAAAAATAAGGTGGACGTTGAATTATGACTTTTTTTCAATCTACACTAACTGTTCTAATAATTTAAAGAGGTAATGTTGGTAGGTTTGGATGTCGGGGGTAACTTTTGAAACTACTGATCCAATTTAGAAAGTTGTTTCGCCAATGGGATGTTCCATTACCCGTTTATGTAAAAGTATGTATGTAAAGTTTCCGCGGGCTACCTAAATGACCATAACGAGATCAAAGCTTCATGCAAAGCTCTAATGTTTCACATTAGCTGATGTAATGCTCAAAGCCAAAATTAAGATCAAGTTGTAACAAACAGTTTTTCTTACATTGAATAGAACCATAATATTTATGTACCTAGCATATTTATAGATAAGTTATTTACTAGCTATTTGTTACAGGAATCATCATCATCATCATGGGCCTATTAATTTTCCCACTGCTGGGACAGGCCTCCTCTCTATGAGAGGGAATGGGCTATATAATCCACCACGCGGGCCCAGTGCGGATTGGTAGATGTCACGTGTCTTCGAATTTATGGTTCTAGGACATGCCGGTTTCCTCACGATGTTTTCCTTCACCGTTTTGAGAGCAGCGGTGATGTAATAAATTACACAAAGTAATGCGCCTGCCTGGGTTCGAACCCACGACTTACTGAACGTAAGTCGGGGCCGCCACCACTGGGCCACCGCTGCTCAAAGTAAAAAGTAGTAGTAGTTGTTAAAGGAATGTTAGATAATATTTCTGTATAAGCGTGAGTGAGTGAGTTACCTGAGAAACAGGTTTATTCCTAGTTCAGGTAGAATCCAATTTGTATAGGTACCTATAATTATTAAGGCTATAATGTAAATATGTTTGTATTTCAATATACAATTTCAATTCAATTTCAAGTTTATAATGGTTCACAAAATGATTGGTAACCTTTAAATACATCATTCTGTATGTTGTTGTTGTTGAAGGGCGCGGAACAGATAAAGTTACTGTCGCGAACACATACGACGCGGGACGTTGCCACCGACATATGGCCGGCCGGACCCTTTGAAATACTCTCATTATGTCTTAGGGGCATGTATAATGGAATTTATGTTCGATGTTTCTGCCACAATAGAGAGAGTGACCGGAGTGGCCCGTGGAATCAAAAAATCTTAAGTTTCTTGTAATTTTCTGGCCAGGTTCAGGCTGCATGTTGAACAAAATATGACAAGCGGCCGTTATCAATACAAACGCTCATCATCATCATCATTTCATCCGAAATACGTCCACTGCTGAACATAGACCTCCCCCAAGTGTCGGGTCGCGGTCGCCACTCCGCCCTCTGTCGCCGCTCTGTTGCTTTTCCGTTTCATACGTACGGGACGTTCCAGTGATTACGTACGGGACCGAAACGTGGTCGCTGACAATAGGTCTTATCAAAAGGCTTAAAGTCACCCAAAGGGCCATGGAGAGGGCTATCAGAGTTTACTTGCGTGATCGAATCAGAAATGAAGACATCCGCAAGAAAACCAAGGTCACCGACGTAGCCCGAAGAATTGCCAAACTTAAGTGGCAGTGGGCAGGGCACATTGCTCGCAGAACAATCCCTTTAACTTAATATAATCCTATAAAATAATAATATCGCAGGCGACCCTAATGCTTTCCCCTTAATTGGTTTTAGGAACCTCATCATTTCAGCTGGAAGACGTCCACTGCTGGACATAGGCCCCGCAAGTTTCATTCCTTTGCCACATCAACTGGTCCCGGGCCATGCGTACAGCGGATTCCTAAGGCCTGTGGAAGGAAGGTCATCTCCTTGAGTTGTTGTAGATTGTTGCTTAAAAAAGATCTGATGTTACAATCATCATCTCCTGCTAATCAAGCCAGGTACAGGTGAACTACAGCGAAAACGCAAGAAGATTTAAAAATATATCAGAGCTATCAGATCAATGGATACACATCAAGTAGACAAGCAAATAGATGGATTACGGAAAGATCTGGGGGTGGAATCTTGGACCCAAATGGAAAACTAGGAAATAAAACAATACATCAAATATTTAAAGACAAACATCCTTACCAAGTAACCCCACAACTATCAGATTTTATAGATCAACCTGACCTCCCAATTATGACAAAAGCCGATATCACCTCGAACCATATAGAAAAAGTTGCCAGATAACTCTCTGGCGGAGCTGGACCAAGCGGCACTGACTCAGAACAATGGAAATCACTCTTACTTCGCTATGGAAACCACAGCAAAGAACTGAGAGAATCAATCGCAGCACTAACAAGAAAAGCAGTGAAATTGTCGATTGGGATAGCATAAGAGCTCTATTAGCAAGAAGAAGTATAGCATAGGATAAATGTCCAGGCGTCCGACCTATTGGCATAGGTGAAATACTTCAACGCATCATTGCAAAAGCCATGGCGACCGCAACAAGCCTAGATGTTCAACTAGCATGCGGCTCTGATCAGCTATGCGCAAGTATGAAATCGGGTATTGAAGGTGGAATTCATGCCATGACCAAATGTTTTAATGAAGGTGAAGATGATGAAGGACTCCTCCTAATAGATGCCGCGAACGCCTTCAACGCGCTGAGTCGCCCAATCGCTCTTTGGAATGCTAGAATCTACTGGCCACGCTGTGCAATATTTCTTTTTAACACATATAGAGGCTTCGCAGTCATTTGCCTATCAGGCTCAAAAGAATTCATCCTAAGCAAGGAAGGAACAACACAGGGTGATCCTTTAGCAATGTTAATGTATGCAGTCGGAATTCTACCTTTAATCCAAAGCTGCGAAGACCCTGGAAAATATATACAAAACTGGTATGCTGATGATTCTGCTTGTTTTGGTAAATTAAAACACGTAAAAGAATGGCTAGAAAAACTGATGAAACAAGGCTCGAAATACGGTTATTTCCCAGAACCTTCTAAAAGTTATATCATAGTCAAAAATAAATCAATTGAAGAAGCCAACAGAATATTTGGAAACTTTGGGGTGAAGATTGTACTTTCACATCGGTTTCTAGGCGGTGTCATCGGAAACGAGAATGGACGAAAAGAATACATTAAAGACAAAGTTAACGAATGGATAGAATGTATAAGACTACTATCAAAAGCAAGTAAAAAACATCCACAACTGGTACATACAGCTTTTACAAAATCACTCCAATGCGAATGGAGATACCTACAAACAGTCATAGATAACACCTGTGAGGAATTTCATACATTAAAACAAACCATCATGACAACGCTGATACCATCAATCCTAGACAGAGAAATAATGTCATTTTAAAATGAACTATTCAGTCTACCGGTGAAACTTGGCGGATTAGGTATCACCGACCCCATGAATAACAACGACTGTTATAAAACATCGGTAGAATCAAATAGAATACTAATGCATGCCATCAAATCCGACGAAAAACTAGACTTATTATCCCATATAACTCATGCTACAAAGACTGTCAAAGAAGAAAAATTATCGCGGGAAAAGAGAGACGCTGAAAAAAGTAATTTCATAATATCTAAACTACTAAATAAAATGAAAAGATGTGTCCAAAGAGTCGTTGAAACGAACTCTTCACAATGGCTAACTATCATCCCGACCACGGCTAACAATACTGATCTCACAGCTACCCAGTTTAGAGATGCTTTAGCTATTAGATATGCCCACGAACCTGCAAACCTCCCTGAGGCTTGCAACGGTTGCGGAGAGAGTAATTTCGACTTAAATCACGCACTAAACTGCAAGCAAGGAGGATTAATAAAAAAAGGTCATGATCAACACAGAGATGACTGTAAAAATTGGGCTGAGCTAGCATGGGGAACTGGCACAATAGAACCCATAATGCAAGACGCAAGTATCAATCAACCAGCACTTATAGGTGATATGTTACTAAACAGTGTGTGGGAACCTGCAAGGAAAGCGTTCTTCGACGTTCGCATTGTAAATGCTGACGCTTCCTCTTACAGCAACCTCACATGGCAAAAAACAGCACAGAGACATAGCTGAGAGAAACACTCAAAATGCGACCGAGCAGCCGAAGACCTAAGAGCCTCATTCACCCCGTTAATCATTTCATGCGATGGAGCCATAGGAACGGAATATAACAGTTTTTTTTTAAAAACCGCATCAAAGCTTAATGAGAAATGGGGAAACGCTTATTCTCAAATAGTGTACTGGTTGAATGTGAAAATACAAATCTCAGTTATAAGAGCAGTTTCAATGAGAGTAAGAGGCACGCGAAAACATGTCAGGGCCTTTCAATGTGAAGATGGAGCAGGAATACTTTAGTGACAGCTTGATCTCGTAAAACAGAATTACCTACATGTGTTTTTATATATGTGTGTGTGCAATATATTTTTATATATATTATGTGTGTGCAATGTATGTAACTCTGAGTTGTTTCTATAATAAACACTATCTACGTAAAAAATGGATACACGTGGATTTGTTAATAAAACGAAAACCTGCACGAGCCAATATCAATAAAACAACATTACACCCTCCACAAGACGTGTCACTTACAACCATAAGAAAACTACTTAAAATTCAAACGTCACCAATCTGCCTCGATCACGGGGCACCCACGAGACTGCCTCGCCCCTACATCAAACACGCTACCCACCAGGTCGCAGTAATGATAACACACTTATTTACACTTGTACCACGGAACGTAACTCCCGTAGCTCATTACGAAATCCGTTGATATACGGAAAAAAACAAGGTTTCTTACTCGTGCGAAACCGATGACACAGCATACACTGAAAATAGAACTTTATACCCCTACATCAAGGTTAAAATTTCACTATTTGTCTTGCTTGGTTGGTAAGCCCTTTTCAGGGGTCACAAAGTAAATGTAGGTCTCAATCAGAAGACATCAAAGAGTGAAGATCAAAGGCAGGGGTTAAGAACAGGTATGATGATATCGAGGCTCGTTTTAATAGGTAACAAGTAAAGCAATGTAACGCGTGACGCGACATACAAATTGCCAATCATATACAAAATGGCGCGATCTGTGGAGCATTTCGATTTGAAGAATTTGTTTTTTTTTTGTATGGATGCTCGAGAATTGGTAATCAGTCAATCATTTATCGATTATCTTGTTACGATAATTGCCTCTGTTTAACGTGAATGTTTTTTTATTGGTAGCATTGCGTTTTTGAATAAAACTCCTTGTTTGTGATGATGACGAAATCATTCCTATTGACATTTATTTATTTATTTACTTAAGGCAAGGACATTGCCAAGTCTACGGGTATTGGGCAACACACACATTCCTAATGTCATACAATTAACAATTCATTAATTTTCGGAGCGATTTGTATGAGAATGCAAAAGAAATGTGTGCTGTATGTACCTAACTACTCAATCATTTCTGGTATATTTAATTCGTTAAATAAATAAAGAATCCACCTTAATTAAATGTAGTTTTCTGTGATCTGTAAAAAAAACCTACTAAATTAAAAACAAAATGCTAAATTCAGATTTTATCCATCTTTTACATCTATACCCACAAGTAAATTACAATCCTTCTATTTCCATGATCTGATTTCTAAAACTCCCATTACATTAACGTTAAATACACGCTAAGTAAAAGCATCCAACTACATTACAAAACTCACCTCTGCAGTTCTCCGTCGCAGTTGAACAAAACGAGCGAGATCCGTTGAACGAATGAAACTGAATGAAATTAATTAAACTTGTATTATTGCTACGACTCCCGCTAACAAGGTTCTTGCTAACTAATTGAGATTCTCACAGATTTCATAATATTTTAATTTATTTTGCTGTTTTGTTGCAGTTGGTGCAATTGCTCTTTTTTACATTAGTTAGAAAATCTGTGCATATTATCATATAGACTAAAATCCATACTACTGCCGTAACACCGTACAGCCAAATTAAAGGGGATTGGGCTCTAAGCAATTATGATTCCTAATGATAATATTGATGCTTTCCCTTGCACATATTTCAGACTTTCTGACTACCGGTATTGTCTGCCATTGGAATTGTATGTATTAGAAATGGTACTATTCTGGACACGAGGCATCCACACACCGGCTATTTCCAGGCATCAACAAAACCGTACCCTTTTCTCAAACTCAAAATGCACCGTAACGACAGTAAATAGGCCTCAAAAGGCCTCCAAGTGCTCCAACAGGCCGTAACAGGCCTTGGGACAGGACAAAGTAGGGAAGGCCGTTCGATCACGTCAGGGCAGCCATTTTTTCATCCGTCCTTTATTGGCCGAAGTCCCCAGGGGGCGCTGCGATCGGATAACTTTTTCACCACCTGCCATCTAATTTGGCACAATAATCCTCATACATTTATACGAGTTACGATTTTTTAGTTGCTTTCTGTTATTTATTTTTGGTGTGTTTACAAGCTGTGGCAGTATTTGATCTTAGAATCGTCGGATGACTGCTAGAAACGTATTCTGCAAAAGCGGATGTTGTACACAATAATAAAGGGTGTAAAACACCTCTTCACGAAGCCGAAAGGTACTTGTTCTCCCCATCATTGCGATCATTTTTTTGTTCTACACCAAACCTGGGGACCTTCTAGTTACGGAGATATGGGGGGTCAAAGTTACAACTTTTTGACACATTTTTTTTTTTTAAGTACAAGTTTTTTTTGTAATATTTTGACTTTTAACGCCTCCACGACCGCCGTACTATTCAATACATCCATCAGCACAATGTTTTAAGTGCGTTACATTGAGTTCTAAAACAAAACATGATTTATAACCTCAAAAAAAAAAGTTGTTTCCCAGCAATAATTTTTGCGTAAACTTACTTAGTTTGTTGTACAGAATGCTTGATGAGGTGTTTTACACCCTGTATTTTTTAAAGAAAATTGCCCAAAATTTTTATTACTATTTCTAGCTTAAATGAAACTGTTTCTGAAGACTGGAAGGCATCATAAAAATGAAGAACATAACTTGAACCATAGGTACACGTAGACAATATATTCAAATTGAGATTGGTCGCGCCATAAAACCAGCTCGTAAACCGTCCAAATTTAAAATACGCGAGTTCTGGAGGTGAAGGCGACATCTTACGAGTCTCGTCAAATTGATGTCATTAAAAAATAAAATTAAGTCCCCGTATAACCCACTTTGCAGAGCTTTAGAGTCTCTGCACACTTTATCGGAGCGACCCGCAGCGGCTATGAAATTATTATGAAGGCTGTTTTATGTGGGAAGGTCATAGGAGCACTTTTGCGGAAAATAACTAAAGGTCGTTTACATGGAACCACTGCCTTGCCGACCTTCACGACTTTTTCATATGAAGTGAGGCAGAAACTTAAGAACTTCCCTGCGATCCTTACATACTCTCGTTTTGTTTCAAACACGTTACTGTATAGATACTTACTTATTATAACGGAACTCGTGACTTTACATGTAAAGATCAGTCACTCATCTAGTTAAGTTGACCACAACAAGCGTATAGATTGACCAATTTGTCGTTTAGAAATGCTGTAACCGAAATTGCTGCAAGTCAAAAGAGACACGAGTGTCAAACACCATTACTCTCTCGCTCCACGTCACGTCAACTCGCGTCACGTCGGAACACGTCAGCGCCGGTCATTCCAAATGAGCGGAGTCCCTTACTTCCTCGTTTTAATGAATGACAGTATAAATTTCCCGGCAGTTTCTTTTAAGTTATTTCAAAGGGGAGCCATGTTTTCATAGCGTTTACGTCGTAACGACGTCGAAGCCAAACATTGTTAAGAATGGCACTTAAATAACTTGGCCCAAGTTGTAAGACACGGGATTCTCGGTGATTTATTACGTTGTAAATGTAAGTGATAAAAAGTGTTAGAAGTTTTACGTAAATTCGTGAATAGACTTCTTTATTGGTGGCTTGTTGATGGATAGGGCGGATAGAATGGCCGCGGGTATGAAAGGAAATAAAAATACAAGAGGATAATGCGGGCTTTCACTTGGTCTCATATAAATCGTAACGTTGTGTTTTTTTCGTGTTGATGTGCTACTTTCATAGTTTCATAACGAGGTGCGAATTGATAATTGTTTTGAAACATAAATAAAGTAATTATTTTACTAGCGTGAGCATGCTGGAAATCAATATCATTTGCATTAAATGAAACACGAATTTGCAACAGTGGGTCAACCGTTATAATGGATACAGTTTAAGACAGAGACACCATGACGACAAGGACAATCCTCTACATTGACGATTTTTTTCGTAAAACCTAATAACATGAATTCCTTTTAAGGGGCAGTTGGATTTGGTCACGCCATACACTAAGAGATACTTCAGTACATTATCTGTCAGCGCCCTGTGTCCGTAGCCACGTCCGTAAGTTGTCCATGCCGGTTTGACCGTATCTTTACTAAATCAGACCCAACTCCCTATTCACTCACCGCCCCGCTTCCGCTTACCCAATACGCCAAACCCACCTTAAGGACTCACTCTAAGTGTGTTTAGTTTAGTTTTTAAGTTAGCTCTTTTGATACGAGCACGCTCATATTATGCTAATTCACTCACTTAACTTACTAATATGCTATTTAGCGCTTTTTTCATTTCCCAGTGGAGTCTGTGCCGGAGAAATAAAATAACTGCTCTATTAATTTAAATGGTACTAACTACTTAGTATTCATTGTTTTCGTTTGCATATTTATTGAAGTTTTTTGTATGTATTAGATAAACTTCATGTAAAAACATAACTGATAGGAACGATCTCGTAAAAGACACGTCTATTTTTCAGGTGGGTAGCATCTTATTCATCCAATCATTTGCAAATCGTAGACTAAAATCATGTTCACCTAATTATGACACTCCATGGCAAAGCCACTAATAATGATAAATGTGAAAAGTGTAGTTTCGTCTGTCAGTAACCTATTTATATCTTTACCACGGCTGAAACGGATTTTGTGAAATCATGTTTGGCATGCAGGTAGACTTGGGCTGGATATAGGACACTTTTTGTGCCGGTAGTACGTTCCCGTGGGATATTTTTTGACCTTCAAGTCTTCTATAACAGAGTTAGCAGCTGCACATTTCAAATATCACTTCAAACATCGGATTGGTCACCTACGATCCTGAAAGACGTACGGTAATGGTACTCACTACTCGTATTCCTGTAAAAGACGACATTTCCGGATGTTAGTGCATCCGATCTGTTTCAGCAATCGTGCTTACAGCAGGGTGCCTACGGTTACAGGATTGCTCTTATTAAACCAATAAGAAAGTTTCGTTGTGTGTAGTTTGAATGTGGCAATTAGGGTGGGGATGAAACAAAGAAACAATGGTTGGATCGCGTCAAAGATGGGTAGAAAGAGGTGACAACAGAGATGACGAATAATAGAGACGCATGATAGTAAAAACAGTTTCTCCTAACTGCATCGATTCCAACTAAATTGAGATATTAGTTGGTCGAAAAACAACTGGTTTATTTTATAAAACTTTAGACTCAAAGAGCAAATAACTGCAATTGCTTGAAAAGGTACAGTACAATTCAAATTACATTATTTATTTCGAGCTTAATTCAAAACTTGTAACCCGTGCGATGCGTATTTGTTTGTGTTGCTCCATGGTGACAACCACATTACAAAAGGTTGTCAAATTATTTGCAAACAAACACACCAAAAAAAGGTTTACTGTCCCCAATTAACACAGAAAAACTAATTAAGTAGGCACAATCCACACCATCAGCCTCCATTGAACGCGATCCCGTCATCCACTCATTGCCTCAAAAGTAATCCGTGCCTCCACATAAAGAACAGGCAAAAAACGAGGCGCCTCGCTAAAAGGTAGCAATGGCGACCTTTCATTAATCCTGCATTTATGTATGTTTATGAGGCGCGGGGTACAGCGGGGTACACCGGGGTGTAGCGGGGTACGTCGGGGTACAAACGTGCACCCGCATAATGCAGGCCCGCGATAAAAACATCCCTTACGGAATTATAGCAAGTTATACGGTTGATAACGCACATTTGTTATACTTGTGTTGGGCAGGTGATGTTTTGTTTTGTTTTTCTGGTTTGTAGGTAGAGCTGTAGTGCCTAGAATTGAAGGATTTCGTATATCTGCAAATCAAATGGTTGAAATAAGTAATTAAATGAATGTAAGGGAATAAAATGCTTGAAATATTAATACTTTTTGATACTTCCGTTGAATTTGAAAGAAACTTTAAAATGTTCTATGTATTTATGGTAGAATTAAAGGCTTTTTTTAATGTATTTTATATTACGAGTATCTGCATATAGTTTTTAAATACGCAATCAGAATTATGAGTCATTATCAATGCTGGACCTGCTTCTATTCTAAAAGTCTATTCAATTGTTATTTTATCTGATAGGCAACGTTTATGAATAAACAACTAAATGCTAAGTATGACAAATAATATGGTAGATACTTTCTTCAGTGATTTCAAATTAGTCTAGACACGAGATAAGAAAGAAACCTGCCCCGTCACATTACATTAGCAAATTACATTTTATCGCCAATAAACCTGTTTACCAACTTCATGTCATTTACAATTTATCTTATTTACTTTTATGAAGATCGCTAATTGTCGTGTAAACTTGGCAGGGCAGTAACTTGTACTTTTATCTGTAGCAGTAGCGGCAGTCAGAGAAAGTACCAATAAAGTCGGTGATAAAGTAAAAAACTCGTTGAGCGCAGGACATAAACACACTGGCTTGTAGTTGAAAGAAAACATCGTAAACGTTTACAAGTCAAGGAAGTATGGGGGTAGCTGTGAGTGATCAGCGGTAGCGATTGTGTGTGGAGGTGTGGACAAGGTAACTGTTTGAATGATTCCTTCAACAACTTAGCTTTAGCAATTGTATTTTTAATGTAATACGCATGAACACCAATCAAACTGTACAATAGCAGTATACGCTGTTATTTTCTTGTACGGGCATCACATACAGGTCAGGTTATACTGGATATTATGCATACCTTGATGTGTGACATTACCACTGGATCCAATGAACAGAAAGCCACGAGGAGGACCCCTATTCCCTAAGAAAGGTAACGCATGCTAACTGCAAGTACTGCAACTGTAGCCTTTATAGCTTAAAAAGCACAATAATTAGACTACTGTCAAACTCTATTCCGTTTTCCTTGTACTGTGTAGAACATAGATGTGAACAACGTACAGCGTAGTTTGTCACAGTTTTTAAAAGAAAAATTCTCATTTAAACTCAGCAGATAAACAGCGCTGACGTTCTCATCGCTACCTCTCATGCCATGTCCCCTCGCCACTCCCGATACACACTCCCCAGAGTTTCCCAATCAGTGACAGTCACTTATTGAATTTTGTTGTGCTCACGACTTTCAATAATTCCAACCTTTCCGTTACAAACTTTATCAATTTCCTTAACTGCGAACATATCTTGGTCGGACGAAGCTCGCACAAGTCGTACCTCCAACTCGCACCAACTCGCACAAGTCGTGGTACTTTAAACATTTCAATCTGACTTTAAAGATGGACCAAATTATGTTTCGAGTATTTTTGGAAGTTGAAAACTTAATTAAAATTGGACGGCTTCAATATTTTTGCGAGTTAATCGACTTTGAAGTCGCTGCTATTGTTTTTGCGTTATTTCAGGTTGTTATCTTGTCTGGGCATTCATTTAAACTTTACTTATTATGGTGCAGCGCTAGACTATTTAAAAAAAATATTTTTTAATTAAAACAGTTGCAAATTGTTCAATTTATCATTAAGATTTTCTTAAAATCCACATCGATAGTTTATAGTAGTTTATGCGACTGTGCATAATGAAGGGCATTACAACACAAGTGTGGGTTTAAGATACGAGCCGATAATAGCATCACACGAGTGTTGTAATGCCTAATTATGTATAGTTGCATACACTACTTTATCTACCCAAATATCATAAGGGCTCTATGATGGGTTCAGGAACCATAGGGAAATGACCAAATGACAGCTCGAAATGGCGGCGTTTCGGATATCTGTATTTTTTTTTAAATCATAGGCAAACGAACAAAGTCACTATTCTTGTGTCACTCGAGATCAAAATGTCGTGCGATTTATAATTAAAATCATACTGAATTGGGGTTTCGTATCGATATCTGATTTAATGTAGATACTAGAATAGCACACTCACTTGAAGTTGACACCTGTTCCAAATTTAAACTCATAACCTACACTGTTTTCAGTAGGTTATGAGTTCATAACAGTTCCGTTTATTTCTGCTGGTTGGTAATGCTGGTCATTGCCTATGGTTTTTGAACGCATTAGAGAGGGTTTATGATATTTGGGTAGATAAAATTTTTAATGATTACATTTCTGTGTATTTGTATGTTGCTTTGTCATGAAATACGTTATCAACTTGTCATTGGCATGCCAAGGCGTTCATAAGCTTTCAACAATTGCAACTTACACTTTTTCTTTTGTTCCAAAGGTTAAAAATTATAATAACATTTAATTACGTTTCACAATCGAACTAGAAACATTTCTAAAGCTTAACACTCGTAGCTACATCACACATAACAAGCAGATTGTTATGTCAAATAAACACTTCACTGTACCAAAACCTCTAACTCTAAGTTCTAAAGTGATATGAAAAAGCTTCCTCAGTTCGTTCACAAAGCGATCCCACTCCCAGCAGTGGGCAGTGGGCTCCGTCACCGAGTGGGTGGCAAAAATAAACACTTACTTGTTAAAGAAACGCTGACTGTACGTGACCAGGGGCTTTTATAACACACGATTTTTAATCTTGTTTTAATGGATCGGATCGTGGTCTTATTAGAAGTGCATTTTTAGACTGTATAAAGGGTGTAAAACACCTCTTAACAAAGCCGAAAGGTATTGTTCTCTCCGTCATTGCGATATTTTTTTGTTCTACAAGTAGCACAAACTAGTTGCTTAAAAGCTTTGGAGCTAATCCGATTATTCCCAAAGGCGCCAAGCTCAAGTGCCAGAGCGTGCACTGCAGACCTTATGTAGCCGCTTTGCAGCCAAAGGGGCACAACTTTTTGCATTCTACAGTTCCGTTAGAACTTCATAATAGAGGCATACAAGCGCTACAGCAGCTGCAACTATTAATTAACACCACATTAAAGCTCTTGTGGCGCTTATTGAATGAATGATGGGTTTAACTGAACGAATTAAGGATCACTGATCATTCACCTGTCTCTCATTTATTAAATTAAGTACATCTGTTGTTCCTGAGTCAGACATTACTGAATACAAATATAAATAATAAGTGAAGGTATAATGTTTTTGAGCTATATTTTGTATTATAATGCAAGTGGCTGAAAACCCAGATCAGTTCATCGTGCATATAGTTGATATTATTGGAGTATTTTTAAAGCGCCTCAATAATTACCTCAGAATATCGTAAAATATGTAAAATATTATTATATAAATAATATTATATCACAAACCTACACGATATTGAAATCACATAATTTTTTTTTTTTTTTTTGTACTATAATATTAAGAACAAAAGTCTTAATAATTAATTACGATCTAGCCTAAAAGACTAATAAGCAATTTAACTCTAACTTAATATGTTACGTGATAGAATATGTTAAAACTAAGAATAGTGTTCATTTGCACTTTTACACAAGTCCGTAGCACTTTCTTAGAGTCTAATATAATTTATAAAACACTATGTTCATGTGTTATATGAATAGCACAACATTGTTACTATTACTCTTTCACTTTGTACACTACACTAATTCAAAAGGTTTAGTTCTTTTTAGCCTACGCACTAAGTCTGTGTTGTCTAGCAGCTGAATTGCCTCAACATTCACGTGTCGATGAAGTCTGTGTTCGTGGGCTTCAGCAAATTTTTGGATAATAGTGGTGACGAATTCCATTTTAAGGTCACGATGAAGGTCGTCATTTCTTATGTACCAGGGTGCATTGACAGCATCCCTAAGTACTTTATTTTGGAATTGCTGGATTATTTTGACGTTGCTTTGTTTAGTACAGCCCCAAAGTTGGATGCCATACGTCCAAATTGGCATCAGAATATGCTTGTATAGGGTTATTTTATTATGTATTGATAGACAAGATTTCTTTCCAAGTAACCAATACATACTTTTATATCGTATATCGAGTTCCTGTCTTTTCTTTTTCACATGAGCTTTCCAACGCAACTTGGCGTCGAGAGTGATGCCAAGGTATTTGGCTGTATTAGCATAAGGTACTTGCGTACCATTTATGTAGATTGGGTGATAGTCCAAGTGTTTGTTTGTAAAGTCAATGTGAATTGATTTTGACTCATTCAGTTTGATCTTCCATTTTTGTGTCCAGTCATAAACTTTGTTCACAGCTAGTTGAACTTTTTCTACTGCTTCTCTGTGGCTTGATCCAGTAGCCATAATTGCAGTATCATCTGCAAAGGTCGCAATGGTGTTGTTTTCCAGTTCTGGTATGTCACATGTGTATAACAAGTACAAAATTGGGCCTAGCACACTTCCTTGAGGTACACCAGCTTTTATAGCTTTTAGCTCGGAATATGCGTCCTCCTGCCGTATTCTAAACATTCTGTTAGTAATGTACGACTCTAGGATATCTGCATATTCTGGTAGCATGCGTCTGAGCTTGAATATTAGACCCTTATGCCAAACTTTATCAAAAGCTTGCGCGACATCTAAAAAGACGGTGGCGCAGACTTCCTTGTTTTCTAGTGTTTTTTCAATGATGTTAGTAATTCTATGTACCTGATCTATTGTTGAGTGTTTTTCCCTGAAGCCAAATTGATGATTTGGAATAAGGTCTTTTTCTTCTATTATTGGTTTTAACCGTTTCAATAACAGTTTTTCAAATAGTTTTGATAACACGGGCAACAGAGAAATAGGTCTATATGATGATGCTTCATGGGGTGGTTTCCCAGGCTTTGCAATCATAATGACTTCAGCAACCTTCCATGACTCAGGTACATGTTTTAAGATAAATGCAGCATTGATAAGCTTGGTCAGCTTTACTATAGCTTTGCGCGGGAGGTGTTTTAGAATTTCACCTGTAATGAGGTCGTAACCCGGAGACTTTTTCGAGCTCTTGTTATTTTGAATTTCTCTCATTACTTCTGCTGGTGTCACAAGCTTAATTCTTTGGTTTTGTGATAAATTTTCACTCACAAGTGTTTCGATCGAACTTTCATTGAGTTGAAAAGTTTCTTCTAAGTGTTGAGCAAACCTTAACGCTTTTTGGTCATTATTTATGGCCCATTTTCCGTCGCTTGTTCTGATGGGCGGTATTTGTGTAATCGGCCTTTTAAGATTTCTTGTCGCTTTCCAAAGGGAGTAGTCCGTTGATTTGTCATTGGTTAGCTGCAGAAGGTTGGCACTCAGAGATTCATCCTCAAATTGTAGAATTTTCCTCTTTAATCGTTTAGTTAAGTTATTTAATGATGTTTTATCTCGTGGGCACCTTGTTTGCTGCCACTGCTTCCTTTGTTTCCTTTTCTCAGATAGTAAATCCACAATTTCTTTAGGATAGATAAATCCCTTATATTTACGTTTTAATTGCGGTGTGTTGTTCCACGCACATTGTTGGATGTCAACAATATATTTGTTTACTTCTGAGTCAAGCTGATCTTGCTTTTTTATAGAAGTGTTAAGGTCTATTATATTATCTAGATCAAGGGCAAAACTTTGCCAATCTGTTAATTTATTAACCAGTGTTAAGTGGCTTGGTTTGAATAGGATTTTTTGACTAAGCATTAGTATAATTGAAGAGTGGTCCGAATTCATATGAAAACCTTCCTCCAAACTGACGTAATTGGCGGATATATTTTTGCATATAAAAAAATCTATAAGATCCGGTATTTTCTGGTGGTCAGTGGGCCAGTACGTTGGTTTACCTGTGCTCATAACTTCAGAATGTGTATCTTTAACTGCGCTTAAGAGCTGCTTTCCCTTAGTTGTAGTAAGTCTTGATCCCCAATGCGTATGCTTAGCATTAAAATCGCCGCCTAGGATAAACCTCTGGCCTAATAGTTCAAAGAGATGTAAATATCGCTCTTTTCTTATCATGTGTCGTGGAGGACAGTATACGGCTGCAATGGATATGTGACAAAATTTGGTTTTAACAGATACTGCCACGGCTTGAATGTCTTGTTCTTC
This sequence comes from Xestia ashworthii, assembly GCA_950022955.1. Classification (NCBI taxonomy): domain Eukaryota; kingdom Metazoa; phylum Arthropoda; class Insecta; order Lepidoptera; family Noctuidae; genus Xestia; species Xestia ashworthii. The sequence goes on along the minus strand of OX465563.1, from coordinate 1,545,493 downwards.
ATATTTACACTGCACGTAGTGACTAATGTTCTCTTTGATTATAACCGCGCTACCTCCTCTGGCACAGTTGTCAGGGTGGAGCGAATTATATACCATGTATCCTCTAAATTTGACAAAAGATTGCTTAGTGAAGTGCGTTTCAGAGACCAAACACACGTCTATATTTTCTGTGTCCAGAACCGCCTGCAACTCATTTTGATGTTTGAGGAGCCCATTAGAGTTCCAAGCCATTATTTTAAGTGTGTTATTCATTTTTGATTATTTGTAATCACATAATTGACTACATTTGTATTTAATAAGTTGCTGGTTCTATATTTAGTTATATTTTAATACAAATTGTGATAAAAACCTACAAATTTCTCAAGTAATGATAAAGAATTGTCTTGTAAACATGGTGTTCACGAGAAGCAACTTAAACTTGCAATTTCAACCTTAATACTTCCTCTCTGTGCGTCAAACCGTTAAGTTTCACTCTTCTGAAGGTCCAAGTAATACCTGTGCCACTAATGCAGTTCAAGTCTGTACAATTACTTTTATTTCGTACTTACTGCAGGTATCGAACCACACGAATGGTTATTTGTTTAGAGATCCGTAGAACTCGTTGAAAAGCCTAAAATACGATGATCAAAGATAATCGTTTGTAGCTGCTTCTTTTTTTTTCGCTCTTTCAATTGTTTAACACTTACCATTTCTTACCATGTTTTCAGAAGCCTTTCTGTAGTATATCTTGTGTGTAACTGCGCGGGTATCGCGAGTAATAAACTAGCTACTGAACAAGACGGACGTTTCATTATCTACCGACACACCATTTGGCGACGAGGCCGAAATCTACCCGCAAGCCTTGTTTTGTTCGTCGAAATGGCAAATTTCCTTGGGAATTTAATTACCTTCGATCATAAAATTCACGAATGGGAAGTATTTTACGGCAAGTTAACGCAGTTTGTTAAACTAAATAGCATAGCGGACGGAAACAAAAGTGCAGTGTTGCTGACGCATTTGTCGGATGAATCCTACCGTTTGCTACGGAATCTCGTGCATCCAAAGAAGATCGAGGAAGTAGCTTACAGTGAGCTAGTAATTGTACTCAACAAACATTTCACGCCAAAAAGGTCGACGTTCGCCGACAGGGCGAAGTTCTACGAAGCGATAAGGTCCGACGGTGAAAGCATCGAGGATTGGGCAGCACGGTTGCGAGGACTAGCCGTGTACTGCGAATTTGGCACGGAGCTTGATACGCTTCTACGCGATCGTTTCGTGCTCGGCTTCAGAACAGGACATGAGCGTGATAAGCTTTTCGAGAGCGACTCCAAGACCTTGACGCTGGGGCGGGCGATGGAGGTCGCGCAGCAGGCATCGTGTGCGAGGCAAGCTCGCACTGGCAGCGTGGGCGTCGTCAGCGCAGGTGCCGTCGTCGTGAAGGAGGAGCCGGTGTTCCACGTGCACGCTGGCAGCTCCGCCGCGGCGCGCGCCGGGGCCGGCTCGCACCGGGCTGCAGGCGCTGGCGCGGCCGCTGCAGTTCGCACCGGTGATGAAGAGCGGTGCACAGTGTGCGGGTTAAAGAACCACAGTGCAGCCAAGTGTAGGTTTAAGAACTATAAGTGTTTAGTTTGTGGTCAGAAGGGCCACCTAAAAAAGTTATGCGCGAAAAAAAAATCCGAGTTACATAATATCGGCACGGAGGAGACGGATGGGTGCCAAGAAGCTGATTGTAGCGAGTGTGAGCTTTTTAATTTGAGGTATGTTGACTATAATCCTATTAAATTAACAGTTACTGTGAACAATATTGACATGTCTATGGAGTTAGATACCGGATCCGGAAGCACTGTAATTTCAAAGAATTTGTATGTTCAACATTTTTCTACTCAAAGTTTGACTAAAAGTGATCTGAAAATGTGCCTTTACAACGGTCATAAAATCACACCTTTAGGATATTTTGTGGCCACAGTTAATTATTCACAATTATCTAAAAAAATAAAAATATATGTATTGGAGAATGGTGGTCCACCACTCCTGGGTCGTGATTTCATGATGAAGTTTAGAATTTATTTTTCTGCAGCAAATAACAACATAATTTGTAAGAATAAAAACATTGATGAAGTGCAACGGCTATTGAAACAGTTTCCAGACGTTTGGAAGGAGGAGTTAGGTTGTTTTAATAAGTTTGAAGTTGAACTGAAGCTAAAAGAAAATGCAACTCCAAAGTTTTTTAAGCCGCGAACGGTACCTTTCGCTCTCAGGGACAAAGTTAGCCAAGAACTGGATCGATTAGTCAGTTTAGGTATTCTAATGCCTGTTAATTATTCTGAGTATGCCACGCCTATAGTTCCAGTTTTAAAGGAAAACGGAAAGTTAAAAATTGCAGGAGATTTTTCGTGTACCTTGAATAAAGAACTAGAAATAGATAGGTACCCCTTGCCTCGAATAGAAGAGGTGTTTTCCAAGATAGGGGGAGGGGAAAACTATTCAAAAATAGATTTAAGTAACGCTTACAATCAGTTTAAATTATCAGATTCGTCACAAAAGCTTACAACCATAAATACACACAAGGGCCTATTTTCCTATACGCGTTTAGTTTATGGCTTAGCTTGTGCCCCCGCCATATTTCAAAAAGCTATGGAAACATTATTAACCGGTTTAGAAGGAGTCAGTGTGTGGCTTGACGACATTTGTATAACGGGACCATCGAAGGAAATACATTTGTCAAGGCTACGTGAAGTTTTAAGTAGATTGCAGGACGCAGGGTTGCGTTTGCAAAAAGACAAATGTGTTTTTTTTGAAAAGAGTGTCACTTATTTAGGTTACGTTATAGATAGGAGCGGGTTAAAGACCTGTCCATCCAAGGTGGAGGCGATTTTAGGAGCACCTGCACCTACCGATGTACTAGGAGTAAAACGGTTCCTAGGAGTAGTGAATTACTACAGGAACTTCATTCCGGGTGCATCGGCATTACTGAGCCCGTTACACGAGCTACTACGAACTGGGGCAGAGTGGCAGTGGGGAGGGCGCCAGCAAGCGGCATTCCGCAGCGTGAAGCGCGCGCTGGCCAGCGAGCGCGTGCTGGCGCACTTCGAGCCAGACGCGCCCTTGGTGCTGACAGTGGACGCGGGGCCAGGCGGGCTCGGCGCCGTGCTGGCGCACACCGGCGCAGACGGAAGCGAGCGTCCGATTGCATTCGCCTCTCGGTCGTTATCGGCGAGCGAGAAAAATTATAGCCAAATACAAAAAGAAGCCACTGCTATTATTTTTGGTGTGAAACATTTTCACCAATACGTATACGGGCGTCAGGAACCATTTATCTTGAAGACGGACCACCGACCCTTGCTTTCTATATTTGGCAAAGGTAACGGTGTGTCGGTGACGGCTGCATTACGTCTTCAGCGATATGCAATTATATTATCAGCCTATAACTATATACCTAAATACATAGACGGCAAAAACAATGAGATTGCGGATTATTTTTCTCGCTCGCCGCTAACCACTACAGTCAGTGAGGATAAGCAGGACGGAGGAGCAAGTTCGAGGTATTTCCTTTTCCTAGAAGCAAGCGTAGAACCGGTTTTATTTAGTGATATCAAACGTGAGATCGCGGCGGACAAAGTATTGCGAATGGTAACGAAGTATATGAACAACGGATGGCCTAGGAAAATAAATTGCAAATTAATAGCACCGTATTTCCAATGTAAAACGGATTTAGAGGTGATCGATGGTTGTCTGTTTCGCGGTCATAGGATAGTGGTTCCAAGGGTCTATAGGGAGAGGATGCTAAATGAGTTGCATTCGGCGCACTTTGGCATCGTCAAAACTAAAAGTGCAGCTCGTAGTAGAATGTGGTGGCCGGGTATCGACGGCGATATCGAGAGGTGGGTCGGCTCGTGCGCAGCGTGCGCCGCCGTGCGCAGCGCGCCGCCGAGCGCGCCCCCCGCGCCCTGGCCGCGGCCCCCTGCTCCCTGGCACCGCATACACATAGACTACATGTCGATAGGACAGATCGTTTACTTGATCGTCGTAGATGCGTTCTCCAAATGGCTGGAATGTATTCACATGGACCGGGGCACTTCTACACATGAGCTTATTCAAAAACTAAAAGAAATGTTTTCTAGGTTCGGTGTGCCTAGTGTGATTGTGTCAGATAACGATGTTAAAATAAGTTCAGCTGAATTTCATACTTTTTGTCGAGTCAATGGTATTGAGCATGTGACATCCCCGATTTACCATCCTGCTAGCAATGGTCTTGCAGAAAACTCTGTAAAAACGTGTAAAAAAATGATAAAATGTATGTTTTCGGAAGGTAATTGCCAGAAAGAAGTTCTCAATAAATTACAGGGGTTTCTGTTTAATTTTAGAAACACCGTGCATTGTGCTACAGGCTACACGCCAGCTATGCTTATGTTAGGACGAAACTTAAGATGTAAGTTAGATTTAATTTTACCCCAAAATAAATCAGACAGGCAAAATAGTACAGCGCAATTAAAACCAAACAGATGTTTTGAAGTAGGTGAAACTGTGTGGGCTAAGTGGTTCGTAGCAAGGAAAAGTGTTTGGAGCGTAGGAATTGTAAAGAAAGTATTAGGAACTCGAATGTTTGAAATATATTTTAGAGACTACGATACCGATTGCAACAGGCACATCGACCAGATGAGGAAGTTAACCATAAACAGTGTAAACAATAGAAATGCAAATGATAGTGGTAGCGGAGGCGCGTCCGGCTCCGGCGGCCCAGCTAGCGGCATTCCGCCGCCGCCGAGCGCGCCGCCGCCGCCGGCGCCGTCGTCGCCACCGCCGCCTCCAACACAGCCCCCGTCCCCCGCGCCGCAGTCCCCCACCACGCAGCCGCCGCTGCCCGCGTCTTCGCCATCAATGTTATCGGCCACCGCGATGGAGAAGAGAACGACGCGGGCCGCGGCTACTAGTGAGCCGGATACAGGGGAAAATGACGAGCGGGCGGAGGCTTGTGAAGAGATAGTGGTTGAAGAGACTCGACCGGATGGACAGAGAGCTATTACAAATGAGGATAAAGGTCCAAGTACTGCACCTGCCCAAGTCGCCAGGCCGGTCGAGCGCTCTAAAAGACTAAAGAAACCTATTAGTTATAAGCAGTATTTTTAAGTTAGTAGGTAGCCATCTATCTACCGGATAACATAGTGTAAGATTGTAATGTGAAATGTCCATTGTTACAGGTTTCCAAATTAGTGTTGGAGGGATGTAGTATATCTTGTGTGTAACTGCGCGGGTATCGCGAGTAATAAACTAGCTACTGAACAAGACGGACGTTTCATTATCTACCGACACACCACTTTCACAATCATTCAAACTTATAATAAACAACAAAATCAACCAGAACTTTGCATTTGTCCATCTACGTAGGGAAAACATGGAGTGTAACACTGGCCGAACAAAAAAACTAAAAAACAACTTTGCTTAATTTTTATAACATGCCACACCAAGCTAAAACTTACTTTTCCGGTCCGTTATCACTAATTGGGAAAACAAAATCTACGGGACCCTCGTTTGTGTTTGTCGATTTTTCCAATAATAATAGCAGAATGTTTTCAAATATCCATTACGCTCCTGCTTCTATTGTGAAGCCTTAATGTCACTATTAGTAAAACAGTCGATCGATTTTCTACTTAAGTTTGCGCAAAAGTACAAATCATTTCTGCTGTGAAACTTTCAGTGGCAGAGCAGTGATATTATATATCTTTTATACAGTTCCGTCAAAAAGTCTGCTATTAAAGTCTTTGTGCAGTTCTGAAGCGTACAGCAGCGGCAATAGCGGCTTTTTAGCAGCTTTAAGCTTTAATATACATGTTTTAATTCATGGCATTTGGTTCACTGTCTGCTACCCCTAGTGACAATTGCAACTATGAGCAGTTACGGAAGCAATAGTAGAACTTACAACCACTTTCTGAACCCCTAAAGCGCTACTGTACACCTAACAGTTGCAAAATAGGCTGCTATTTCCACTAGCGTGCTAGTTGGGACACTATACCTGGGAACGGAGATATTGGGGGTCAAAGTTACAACTTTTTCACAATTTTTTTTGAAATACGAGTTTTTTTTTTATATTTTTTTACTTTAAATACCTGTACTATTCAATCCATCCATCAGCACAATGTTTTGAGTCCGTTACATTGAGTTCTACCACAAAACGTGATTTTTCACCCCAATAAAAAAGTTGTATCCCAGCAATAATTTTTGCGTAAAGTTACTTAGTTTGATGTACAGATTGCTTGGTTGACGGCTTCGTGATGAGGTGGCTTACACCCTGTATATCTAATCTGATTCCAATTATTCAAATAATATTTAGGGTATTAATCAAGACGTGCCTTTGCGGTGTTCCCAATTATTATTGCTGTTGGAGATCTACACATTTTCGATGTTTTTCAGATTCTAAAACAAACTTTGCCATTGTCACAAACATTGATCACGACGACATCACTATAATAAGATTGAGAATGCAGTATCACTTAACACAAAAGTATTGTGATTACCTACTTATGATTACGTCATCATAAAAAAAGAAAATAGAGTAAGAAGCTTTACCAGTGCTATTAAAAAAGAGCTCCAGAAAAAACACTAAATATTAAGATTTAATGTTTTTTTATTTCAGCAACAATCAAACGAAGCAGAATATTAAAACTAATTGCTGGAAACAAAACATTTTTCGACTTGCCCATTTAAAAATTCGGAGAATGAAACTTAATAGGTGTAGGTACAGTTACAAAAAATCATTACTATTTCTTAAAAACTATTCAAACTGAGTCTCTATTAAGAACATTATGAAAGAATAATAAAATCGGACGGTGTAAAGGAGGCTACACACTAAAGTGTGAAATCGCTGCGTCAAGCGAACGCCATGCGCGTTCACTGACTTATTGCTATTAAATTGAACACACTACTTTTTGGGAAATTCCCAACATTTCCACTTATTTCCACTTGTATTCTGACATATTTGCTGTTTTACAAGTTTTGCGGCCGATACCTACGAATGGCCTGTTTATGACATTTTCTACCTAGAACTAGTTCATGCTGTCGTTGGACGGAAATATTGTTAAGGGCTGAGTATTTTCTTTTTAATGTTAGCATTTTTCCGACTTATTATTGAATAGACTGTATCCGTATTGCTGATGCTTGCTTTTGCTTTAATTGCTGATACTGATATTTGGCATCCTAACAAGTAAAATCCAGAGAATGTTGTTCTGCTGACTAACTGTCGAATTTTGTGACTCAATGTATTTACTTGAAAATGAGAAATTACGAATAGATTTAATTTACTTCCTTATTAATGGTTATTTTATTTTCAATGTAATTTCCAAGAGTACACGTTTCTAAAGCCTTAATGACGAAGCCTATGATGTAGTTAAATCAGCTTAGGTAAAAATAAAAAATGAGGAAGTAATCTGAAATCAGCTTTAGAATAAAAGCTTCTGACGTAGATATTATGTATCCACATTTTATTTTTAATGAAGTATTACAACAATAATTTTGTTATAAGTAATATAGACTGCTATTGTGACCAAAAATAAATAACCACGGATATCAACAGCTACATAATACTGTGCCGATACCGTATTCCAATGCAATGTACGGTACATTGCATTGGAATACGGTATCGGCACATGTTTACACAAACTTCTTATGCAGGGACCCTACTACTGATCGATGGCATCTAAAAAAACAAAGACAACAATTGGTAGGCACACCAATGTTAATGTCATCACAAAATGAAATGCAGAAAGTCAATTGTTAGTAACTCTTTGTAAAGACCTATTGTAGCACTCGTAGCAGATCCGCTACGAGCGCTACAAAAAGCGTACGTGACGGTTACGCGAGTTCCATGATTTTTGTTCACTCAAAAAGTGCTCAATGCGTTTAAAGAAGGTTTTACTTCAAAAAAACATAATTCATAATTCCAGATGATATGATTTTAATAAATTCGAAAGTTAAGTGCGAATGAACATTATTAAAGCTGCTTTCAGACTACGCTATACTATTGTGCTATATAAATATAGTACAGCAAAAAATTACCTAATGCTATACTTGTAGCATGGCGTTCACATTACGCGATATTATCGCAAGCATTTATAGTATTTAGCAAACTCAGTTGACCGCCATCTTTGAAGAGTCTTGCGGTACGGCCCCCCGGCCGGAGGAAAAGGGCGGCGCGTGATATAGCACAGTATGAAATCAGCGCATCGCACCAATTTTATAGCGTAGTAAGCCAATAATATATAGTAAATTACAGTGTGAACGTGTCCATAACAAAGTATGGTGCGCGATATTATTGTTGTGCGATGTGCTATATACTCGTACTATATGCTATTATATTATAGCGTAGTCTGAAAGCAGCTTTACTCTCAAATAACGCCAACTTAATTACATGAATGATGTTGTGTTGTAATTAGAAAAATAGAATTACATTTTGAAAGTCAACAGAAAATATATGGACGTCAGAAAGAAATCCTGCCATTTTAATTCACTAAAGGATTGGGCTTCAATGTATTCGTATTTTTGTAATACGAATACATTGAAGCCGCGTAGCAGACACTGTACCCCATGCCCATGGTTCTCTGAGTTTATACCCATACTATATCCCTAAAAGAAGATATTATAAGAAAGTCTAACTTTAAAAAAAATGCTCTAAACCTTCTGATAGTTGTCCATTTACGTATTCCCGTAGAGAATACACATACATAAACGTAGTTTACGACAAGTTGGTTCCGTACACTTTTTATTAGTGTTTACCTTCATGACACAGTAAAACAAAGTTTTTACATAATTTATTGAGCCTCCAGTTTCGGGAAAACATGCCGACAATTGTTCGCGTAAATATTTTTGCAAGTTTATATTTTCAGATGTTATTTCAGCTGTTCGGTTATTAATTTTATGAAAGTTATCGGATATTTTCTGGTGGAAGGCAGTTTCGGTTTCGCTCTGTTTTTTTAACAGTAATGTCTTGGTTTTTACTACTCATATTGTATTGGCCTCAAATCATAGAAACATTATTTTATCTGAGATTTGGTATCAGGGTGTCTTCATTATCATCATCATCAGCTTATAAATAATGTCCCCACTGCTGGGACACGGCCTGGTCTCAATGAGAGGGAATAGTCTATAATCCACCACACGGGCCTAGTGCGGATTGGTAGATGTCACATGTCTTCGAATTTTTTGGTTCTAGGACATGCCAGTTTCCTCGCGATGTTTTCCTTCATCGTTTTGAGAGCAGTGGTGATGAAATAAATTACACAAAGTAATTCGCCTGTCTGGGTTCGAACCCAAGACTGACTGTTCGTAAGTCAGTGCCGCCACCACACTAGGCCACCGCTGCTCATCTGACCAGGGTGTGGGCTTCATCATTTCTATGATTGGAGGTTTACAGTGATCCCAATTATTAATTGCAATGCACCATCATAATGTTAATATTACACACAAAATCCTTTTCCCACGGCCCCCCCCCGTAAGCAAAAACTACAGAATGAAACAACGATTCTTACAAATGTCTTGCCTCGTAAACGATCATACTAATATTTCTCGCTGTTTACCACATTTTACCTTTGATTGTACATTACAACACTAATGAACAACTCGTTGTAACTCAGAATTACTTAGAAGTACTTATACTTGGTTACTTCTGTATTCAATGTAAATTCCCAGCAATATGTTACGGTCTGCGTGACTTCTACAGTTATCTTCGAGAGGCTGAAGTTTGTTTCAGACAACAGTTTCAAAGATTAGGGAGCGCCCAGTTTCAAAGTCGAAGGAATGGGAAAGTTCTTGAATAGAGAGTCCAATTTAAATACTTAACGTAAATAGCTATACATAATATATAAAATTGACTGTGTGGTGTCTGGCTAGGGAAATAACTACGTAGCAAGCGGTTTGGCTAACCTTAATAGACATTAGTTGGCTGCATACTTATCTCAAAAAATAAAATTACAAACGATTGTTTAGCATTTTTTTCTACATCTATAGCTTCTCGTGGCTTCTTGAAGCCCATGTGTTTAAAAGTACAATTATAATGATTATGTATCGTATTAATTTTATCATAGTCACGCACTAGATATATGTATATAGTTCAGCTGACGCATCAAGTTACCACAAACTGTCAAATCTCATATGATTTTGAACTTATGAATAATAATTGGCCAATCCTATTATATTGTCATTGATCCTAATTTTTATCTGGCATTTCTTTGTATACTAATGTAATATAATTATCAAATATTTTGAATTGTTAGTTTTTAATTCAATTCTCATTATATAGGTTTTCTTAAATAATAATTGTGTTTTATCATCGAGCCGAAGAATTGTGAATGTTATGTACGCCTTTATTGTCACGTGCATCAGACCGCTTTATCATAAATTGTGAATTTCTTTGTAAAATGTATGTGATGTGGCTGTACTTATTCAAATAAATAAATAAATAAATAAATAAACTTACCCAACAACATTTGATGGTTTAAAATCATCATCTTTATGCGCTGGCGGTTGTACTAACCAATTAAGTATTTATTGCAGATTTCTTCCCCTCTTTAAGAAACACGGCGCGCGGCGTAAACGTAACCGAACAAAATAAACTAAACCACGAAAAACGTAATATGGTTATTCTGAAGGTTATACATACATAGGTACTGGTAGTAACATACTCCCCGCTTATTAATAAGGGGGTTGAAGCTCAAATACTTTCACCCCTTATGTTACTTTCAGAGCAAATACCGTGATACAAATAAAACTCATATAAATAAAGAACTTTTCATAAAAGGAGCTGCGAAATATGAGACATTTTTTTCCACCTTAGTTACCTCGAAAAGTATCCAATGAATGAAACTTTTTCACAAAGAATTTAACCAAAGATTTGGCGGATCGTACACTAACAAACAGGGATGGCGCGGCGAGATTGTAAATATCTGACAAAGCGAATATAAGTAAGAAGTACCTGCTCATCCTATTGTTCTGTCATAAAATTATGTCTCATTCGAATGTTCCAGCCAGAACTTAAGAGCCTTATTGACCAGACATCATTTTATTTATATTTAATTCAACACCCTTATCTTGATTTCCAAATAAAGTTCACTGACTAGAATGAAGCAGATGTAGTTTAGTTGCATACCGAATTCATTATTTAAACATCCTCAGCTATACGCAAGTGCATGCTATGCCAAGTAAACTGCTTCAACATATTATCTCTGACTAAAATATTCTGTGCTACCTCAATTAAACGTGGGTACCTTAGGATTTCCCAAAACTATATGAACATGCACAATCTTCGCAGAATCCTCTAAGTTCGTATCTCTTTCGGTCCATTAGCGACAAACTTAAAGTTACCAAGTTATTACTGAACAAACATAATTAACCACGGTATTTAATCAAGATCAAGAAGATTGTAACAAGAAACAGTGTGATTGAAAAATACTAGGTGCAAACAAATCGCATAAATTGATAGCAATAAATTAAACCAAGAGAGCATATTAGAACCTTTTTCAAGCCGCACCTTTACTTGCACATAAGAAAAAAAAAGTGATTTCAATTTTCCTTTTCGGAAATATCCGCCGCGGTTATCTCGGACACCGGCTTGTCCCGATACCTACAGCCCTGGTATCGACTTAAGGCCGTATTTTATTTTTATTTATGGCGCAGCCCGCCGGCCTATGGCCTTCGACAATTAATCAACTCTGTGCCGACCGCCTAATGCCTGTTTTCCTTTGCCTAATGACCTAGGCGCAGATTCATGACTGATGCGCTATCAGTATCAACTTAATTGAGCTTCAATATTTATTGAAGAGCCCTAATTTTGTTTGTCTGTTTGCTTTTTTAGTTAATTGTTTACGCGTTTTTTTTCAGGAAATGTTAGTAATTACTTAGCTGCTGCTCATGGTGGCTGTTTCTTTTATGTTGTTAGCATCACATAATGGAGCATACTGGTTTCTCCTTTAAACGATAAGTTAGTAATGAGATCATAGAGGTTATAAACATCATCATTTTTTAAATAAAATAACATCTCGCCTTTATTTGATCCAGCAGAGCAGCATATCCGATAGCAATGCCTATTTGTCCAACATGGAAGAAATAAGAAATACAATGAAAAAGATGACCCACAAAACAGTAAAGTGAAATGGGGTGTTGGACTAGTTTCGAATAATAATCGTGTTTTTATCCGCAAGTCCGCTAAATGCTTTATATTCGGAGATAGAAATGATTTAGGAATATTATTTATAAGCGTTATCTGTTAGACATTTGTGAGTTATTTGTTTGTTCTAATAGTTAACGGCTTGTTTTAAAGCGGTGGACCAAGGTAGACCCATTTCACTCAAAAGTTTTTTAACAAATTGCTGCTCTGTTTTAGGTCTAAGTAGATAGAAATAGAGCAGTGGTGGCCCAGTGGAGGCGGCCTTGACTTACGAACAGTAAGTCGTGGGTTCGAACCCAGACAGGTGCATTTCTTTGTGTAACTTATTTCATCACCACTGTCTTAAAACCAAAAATTCTACCAATCCGCACTGGGATTATATCCCATTCCCTCTCATTGAGAGGAGGCCGTGCCCCAGCAGTGGGAACTTTATAGGCTGATGATGATGATGAGATAGAAATGTGCTACGCCTTTTGTACACTTTGAGTTGGTTATTAAAGTGTAATACATAAGTACGCTACACTAATAAAGTAGGTAGCAGTTAACGATAAAAGTTGATACAGGCGTGCTTGTATGGCCAGATACAAAATATGAACGTGGTCGAGGCAAAAGGAGTATGTAAGGGTCGTACGTAGCGTAGCAGGTGGCATTCTGTGCTTTTTCTTGGAAACAGAAGTGAGCAGTTATAAAATAAAAATCAGAAACCATCACCATCATTTCAGCCGAAAGACGTCCACTGCTGGACATAGGCCTCCCCCAAGTGTCGCCACATTGACCGGTCTCAGCGACTCGCTTCACTCGCATTCACCAGGTCATCGGTCAATTATTTCATTCAAATTAGTTTGCCCCAAAACGGTCGCCCTTCGCCCCTTCCTAGTATTTTATCTGGGTACAAGAAGTGACGGAACAAATTCCCAGCAAAAGAATTGGACTATCCTGTTCGATGTACATGGTAAACACTTGAACAAGTTCTACAAAGTTAGTTCTGCAGGCGACGTGTTGCTTTGAGAGGCGCTCGTTAAGCAACGTAATTATTTCCTTTTTTCTTTTCACTCCGTTGTTAAGTCCTTTTAATTGTCAAAGTTTAGTGGAAAGTGTAATAAATTGCTGATGAATAACTTTATCTTTTGTGCCGTTACTATCTTTTGTCAATTTGTTTGGCGAGGCGATTATAATTTTAAAAAGGTTTAGTTAAAGTCTGGTTCATTAAAGTGTCGAGTTAATACTAACAACTGTTTCAAAGTGACATAAAAGATAGGGATTTGTTGAATTACTAAAATAATTTAGTAGCAATAGGTTTTTCTTAAAATACTTACTATGAAAATTGTACTCTGACGCGTTTACATTATACGACACGAGGATCAGATCGATTACCTCACTGTAACTACCAGTACGTACATATTTTACTACGCTTCAATTGATTCATTACCAATGACTTCCCGTTGTATACCGCCCTTTTTGGTTAACCATTAGGTACAGTCAACAAAACAGATAGGCATGTTGGCTAGCAATCTTCTTACGAATATTATAAATGTTAAAGTCTGTAAAGATCGATTTTTGTTATACTTTTACGCAGAAACTACTAAAAGGATTTGGATGAAATTGCAAACAGATTGATTATAACGCTTTTCCATTTATAATAGGTAGTAGTAAGAAGATTGCTAGCCTGTAACCTAACTGTTTTGCTGACTGTACATCTGAATGACGCCAATTTAGACCAGCTTGGCCAATACTGACTACCCCTGAGTCGACCGACCCCATGCATGATGATGTCAGATCGGTAAATCATAAGTCGACTAATGAGACACCATCATCACCTGCCTGCCTTTTCCCAACTATGTTGGGGTCGGCTTCCAGTCTAACCGGATGCAGCTGAATACCAGTATTTAACATGGAGCGACTGCCTATCTGACCTCCACAACCCAGTTAGTACTAGCCCTGACTAGCTGTCAGACTTTTTGGGCCTGTGACTACCTGTATCGACAGCCGGGACCAACGGCTTAACGTGCTTTCCGAGGCACGTAGGAAACTCGGTATGTAATTGGTGGTCACCCATCCACAGACCAACCTAGGCAAGCATTAATGAGACCATTAATTAAAAATTCCTACAACAAACTGGCGGACATTTTTACTAGAATATAACAGTACAAAGGATGTAGTGGCGGAATAATTTTATAGTACAAAAAACTACTACAGCGACATCTATGACGCAAATTAAGAATCTCAAAACCCAAAATCTCGGATAAAACTCGATAGTAACTGTCGGGCAGTACCCACCAAATAACGCCAATCTGGTCGGAGGATCCTCCCTTTTGAAAGCGGTATTGAAGAACTTAACACCCTGCACTAAATAGTCCATAACTTTATTTATAAAGGTAGGTATTTATAAAATCATTCTGTCTCAGCTACCTTTAAACGATTGCCAGAAACGCAGGTTAGTGTAGGTATTTGAGCTAATGTCAATACATGGCATCGTGTCGGCAATAGTAATACAGGCTATACTCGGCCCAAAATATCGTGCTCCCTGCTATCTCCAGTGATGTATGCGTGGGAGGGGGTTGCCAGGTTACTGGCGACTCAATGTGCGTACATTTGGAGCCCAGAGACGTAACAATGTAATTGATTTGGCTTCGGCGAGTCTTGGAAGCGAATAGGGGGTAATAATAATGTGGTATTAAGCTATCACAGTTCACATCTAAACTCAAAATGTCACTTACTTACTTACGGGATATCTTCTGTGATTTTTATTTATATTGAGCTACCGATATTTCAACGCTGTTGCAAGAGCCCTGATCGCGGGTTGACTGGAGAATTCGGGTGGATGGAAAAACTTGTTAGGAGCAGACAAATCTGTCTACCCTCTTTCTTTGTCTTTTGCTACTCGCGCTACTGGAACTCGATACTCAGTCACGGCAAAATACACTCCAGTATCACCAGGTTTTTTAATGTTGTTTGTAAACAGATTTTAAACATATAATTTTGTATTAAAAATTGAGGTAATTAAAAAGACAAGCCAGAAAGCTTTCTAGACTAGAACCTTGGTAGCCCTTTTAGATCATCATCTGCTTAATCTTTTTCCAACAATGTGAGGATCGGATTCCAGTCTTACCGAATTTCAGTATTTTACACAATTTTCTTTTAGATCTAGGAAATAAATAATACCTAAGTTACAACATAAAGTTAATAAACTAAGATATTACCCAATTACTCATAAATAAATATCGCTGGACATTAACACACAGCGCCACCTAGTGCCACACTAAGCAAAGCTTGTGTCGTGGACACTAGATAGTTGATATACTACAATACTTTTTTGTTTGTAAATACATACTTATTATACATATAAACATCCATGACTCGGAAACAAATGTCCATGCTCATCACACAAACATTTGCTCCTACCGGGATTCGAACCCAGGACCCTAAGAACGTAAGGCAGTGTCACTACCACTACGCCAATCTGGTCGCCGGTCACTCATAACATCTTGTTTGAAGGTACTGCTCTTGCAGTACCTATCTGAAAATATTCAAACAAGAGGTTCAGATTTTCAGATAGGTACTGCAAGAGCAGTATATCTGAAAACATTCAAACGGGACAACTATTTCTTCAGGTGTATTCCCGTTGACCCACCGCCCGTGACCCCACTGTTGGGGTCAGCGGGAATGGATTACAATAGGTTATCAAAATTTGTTTCCGTTGACTTGACCCCACTTTATTTTTGAGTTGGATAAAATTACTCAAAAATATTGCATGGGATCGAGTTGTGATAGTACAGTTATTTCGGGACATGTTATGCAAATACATCAACAGCATTAAATATCTCAACGTCTTACACAAAGGGTAAGCCTTTTTTTTCGGATGGTAAATCATCAAATAACTTCTACCACTCTGGGCGGAGCGGGAGGGAGTGTCAGACTTTTACTGACTAAAACCCATCCATGTTCCTTCCTCGCCCTTTACGTTCCAGGGCCACGGTATCTCTTTCGAACAGTCCCGCAGCCCCGGCAGGCTTCGGCCCTTGCGGGCCCCTCCCTTTATGCTGACATCTCTTTGAGGCGCGCGTGGAACACTAACGCGCCGTCGACACGGCCTGTCGCCATTAGACGGACGGACGGCTAGCTAGCCCATAGCTAACCGTCCACAGGCCCGCGACAAAGGCTTACCCTTACGAACGAAACAGAGGCCCTACTCCGCACGTCTGCAGGCGAGTGCGTGTGAGAGACGCGGATAGATCCGTCCGTATGGACGGAACGTTAGGGAGTACCTAGGGCCTCAGATACATATCTGAACACAAGTCGCCCGTCCAGGGCCGGCAGTCTCAACAGAGATAACGACAAAATCGCTAACTTTCGATCGCTGATTACCAACAAATAAATTCGGTTGAATAATGAAAGTCTGTACATCCTAGACGCGTTTCTCATTTGCATAATTATTGCAACCGAATTTATTTGTTAGTAATTAGCAATCAAAAGTTAACAATTTTGTCGTTATCTCTGTCGAGACTGCCAGCCCAGGGGGTCTCAAATTGCCGCTTTAGCAGAACATAATATGAATCACGTTAAAAAATTTAAATTCTGGAAATGGACTTTATATTTATAAATTTTAAAGTCAATTTTAAGAATTTTAATTTTTTAACGTGATTCATATTATGTTCTGCTAAAGCAGTCATTTTAGGCCCGCAGGCGTATAGCCCACACTGAGATGTCAAAGCCATTCATCTTCGTATAGCGCCACCTGACGCGATGGACAACGCACCTAAACCCGACCCCGTAACGAATTGTTTTCTATGCAGGCTGCACCGCCTAGCCGTTGGGTAAAAAATCTAAAATTGAACTGAAATATTGGCTGTAACTCGGTACTGTGAATTTGTAAAGGCGAGCAGTGTGTGGTGTGTTGTTAGGTAACAGGAGGTTGGACGGATTAGGTGTATTGAACTGAGATCTTCATTTAGGTATATTTCCCACGGAGGTAAGCAGACATTACAGAATGCCACCTGCTACGATCATGATATTTGGTCTCGTGACAAGTTCCACGAGACCAAAGTAGTATAGTAATAGTATATAAGTTTATCTAACTACCTAAGGATTGTAGGTTTTAGGTAGACGAGCTCCGAGGCATCGGCGGTTTTATTTCAACTACATAATACATTTATACCCATAGAATCATCATCATCTACCTGCCTTTTCCCAACTATGTTGGGGTCGGCTTCCAGTCTAACCGGATGCAGCTGAATACCAGTCTTTCACATGGAGCGACTGCCTATCTGACCTCCACAACCCAGTTAGTATTGGGTAATACGATACCCCTTCGTAAGACTGGTTGTCAGACTTTATGGGCCGCTGACTACTTGTAACGACTGTCACAGATGGACAAATGACAGCCGGGACCAACAGCTTCACGTGCTTTCCGAGGCTCGGAGGACACTCGGTATGTAATGGTGGTCACCCATCCACAGACCAACCTAGGCAAGCACGGCTTAACCTAAAGATCGACCCGAGCGGCTGTTATTATTTAGGTACGAGCTCCTCAATACTAATACTTTCATATAATGATTTTGAGTCTATTCATCGGGCTGTTACTTAAGACGCAAACATACATTATGTTTTATTTAAGTTCGTTAAGTATTTGCTTTATGTTTTATAAATTCTATTTTCTCCTCCTCTTTTACACACGGTGTTTACATCTTTAGAATAGATATCTTTAGAAAAAATCATCACCTTTGTACCTATTGTTCTGTTTCTTTCTTATTTCTTTAAGTGTTCACATAAAAGGTTTAATTAATAAATAATATAAACACTTAACTTACCAATGCACATAAAAATCCTCTCCCACCACTCACATTTACTCTCAAATAACCATCCACAATCTCTTAAAGGGCACTTCGTTTCTCAACTTAATATGTATATTTTAATATGGCAATTACCTCAATATTAAGTCTGCGAGCGCCGCCATCTATATCTGAATTATTAATTTCAATTTTTCCTCGAGAACTTGGCTCACTTATTTCGCTCTCAGCTTGTATTTCTGCCGTCCCCTGAGGGATATTAACTTTGACCTGACGAATGGAGTTTTGACACTTTTTCGTAGCACAAAAGTAGGGTAGTTTATACGTGATACTTTAGTAATGAAGATGGAAATTGAACAAATGTTAACTTGTGGAAGCCATTTTGTTATCAAACTTCTGACTGGATTTCCCGGAGGCGACGGTGTGTTTGATTCGTTTCAATGTGGATTGTTGTTGGGATGTTCGCTCAAATAGACTTTTTTTTTGTTGCGACCTCTTGGATTTCTTGGTTATAACTTTTTAACATTTGAATAGCCAGTAAATAATTACTTCCAAAATTAAAGACTTAATACCCTGTAAGAATAAACTCCCCATTCAATTAGCCTGCATAAGATGAAGAGACGAAACTTCCAAGTCTTTGAAACAATTGTATCAACAAAATAAAATATGACATTTTAGCTTAAATAAAACCTAGTGCATTTCTCAACTCAGGAATTAGTTAGTATATAGTTAACGTGGCGTCGATAAAATTAATTCAGCTGATGCCAATAACGGCAATAGCGGTGTCTCCGGCTGATCCTCGCTCGAGTGGGCTTGTTGTAAAGTATTCGATGCCAGGCTGTGGGGCCAGTGGCAGCGGAATGCACAGTAATGTACATGAATCACCAAGCAGTCTTACCAAGAGGTATCGTATTACCTAGTACTAACTGGGTTGTGGAGGTCAGATAGTCCGTCGCTCCATGTAAAATACTGGTATTTAGCTGCACCCGGTTAGAATGGAAGCCGACCCTAACATAGTTGGTAAAAGTCTAGGCAGATGATGATGATGATTATCTGCGTACCTTGTTCCGAACTATATTGGGGTCGGCTTTCAATCTGATCGGATAACTGAATGAAGCGCAAACGAGGGACTAGCTGTCTAACCACCACACGCTCCTGTAGACTAGTTGTCAGAATTTCGCGGACTTCTGACTACTCGTAACGATCATCACAAACATTAAAGACAGCTGAGAGCAACTGTTTCATTTCTAGCAGAGGACGGCTTCTGACATGATACAGTATCTGAAAAAGGTAATAACATACTCGTAGAAATGCCTCGCTCTGTCTTCAGAGCAAATTGAAAGAGAAATTCAGTAATCTTTCACGTAATCAGCTCTTACATGGACCATGATTATTGTATGACAACTCTGATGATGTCTAAAATATGATAGCTCAACCTGGATTCCAGTTCTCTAGCGTTGAGAGAGTGCGCAGTGGAGATCTTTATCTTCCAAAAAATGTAAAATAAACTCTACCAAGACAATTCGATAACTACTAGCATTTCTTACAGTATAGTTTTTATCGTACACCGTTACTTGCCTACACAAGAACCACTCTCAATACTCTTCAGCAAGCTACGTTTCACAAATCGCTCCGCTCCCCGCTCCCACCGGCACCACACCCAAGGCGAGTGTATAATGTCTCCCTGAAGAGACATTGGCAGCAGCTACACTACACCACTTCTGCACACGCGGGTAACTGAGCTCATCTGAAGCCGCTCGTTATCTCTCACATAGTTTAACTGCACCTAACTGTTTACCTACCCTGGCTTTTTGAGAGATGACGAATTTCAATAATGGCGGAAAATATTTTATTTCTCTCGTAGGTAGTTAAATCTCCTAAGGCTTGTAATTACAACATACTTGTGTGGATGACAGTGTCAATATGAACTATTTAAATTAGCTTAAACCTAACTTGTCTTAGATAGAAAGAACATTACTTATTGTTCACCAGCAAGATGGAATCGAAAAGCAAACAAAACATATACTGTAAAACAATAAGCAATAGTAGCACGAAACGTAATATAGATTACGGTAGTTACGGTTCTGCAGAATTCAGCTCCGAAATGTACCTACAGGAAGAGCTAATAACACAAATGTTCATGGAAATAAACCCAGCACGTTTCCACTCAACAGCCGGTTCACAGAACATATTGTGGAAACCTAGAATCAGCAAAATAAAGCCCGAATTCTCCGAAACTAGGTTCGACTCCAAATGCCCGGTAACGGTAGAGTTTCACAATTCACTAGGATTCTTAGGACGTAGCAACTAAAGCCTCTACTCAAATTCCCCGTACACCGGACCAGTTGGAATAAACACCTGGAAACTACTCCAGGTTGAACTGTGGTAGAACACACGTAACTGTGACCTAGATACCGACTTTAGCTGACACGTCGCGTTAACGGGCGTCCTTCTAAAACTGTGAGCTATAAAATGTGAACGGGACACTAAAATATTAGGAGACGTGAAACTTTACGTTTACGTGGAGTCAAAAATGATAGCCAACCCAGCTTTCATATGTAAAGCCAAGAGAGTGAGCTGAACTCTATTCATCCGTTTTATCAGTCAGAGACAGCAAGAGACAAAAAAAGAATTATTTGCATCCAAAACGTTGACAGCACCGAAAACATCAAATACATTAATGACAACTACCGTACCACGCACGAAACTCGCGTGCTGTATAAGGGGCATCCCCTCTAGCAGATGTCCTAGTTATGATGTGCTATGCTATCCATTCCCTATGTGTTGATTACTGTTCTATATACGTTATTTTAGCACACAATGACTGCAGCTTTTTACCACTCCATAACCACCGAAATTGACCATCTTATTCAACCTTATAGCAGTGAACATAGGCCAACTAGATCCTCGGCTGAATAGAATGACATCTGGATTCCGTTTCATCCGACATAGACTGGAAGACGACACCAACAAAGTTGGGAAAACTGAAGGCACTTCATGATGATGACTTGATTATTAGAAATAATTTGAAAAGAAACACAAATTACTGAAGCTGCTCACAGAGCCGCTAAACTGAAGTGAGGCTGGACTAGCCTCGTCTACCGCATGTCCAATGAGTAGTGGGCCAAAATAGCCTCGTCCTGGAGCCCTGATACAAAGCGTCGCGGCAGACCACGTAAAGATGGATCAGTGATCTACATTGGCCCTGGATCGACTCAACTCCAAGAGGCCTTTTCCCAGCAGTGGAATAACGCAGGAAAACAATATCAGTATTTAAAAACCACCACATTTCACCTCCTTCCATAATTAATAAACTTATCAATACTCATTATCATTACCGACCACAGGTAACCTCCCAACACGGCGCATGACGTGCCAACGCTATATAAAGGCGCGAGAAGTGCCCCGACGAATTATGAAGCTATTAGCAACCCTTGTATTTAGTTAACTGCCGTAATAACTGGGTAGGGATAGGAAGAATGTTTGTTTGGTAAGAAAAAATGTGTGATTATTATAGGTCTAATTTTCTGATAGAAAATCTCATTCATAACTTTACTGTATCCAATCTTAAAATATAATGCCGATTCCTAGAGTAACTAGCAAAAGATATGTGTTTTTCTTTTCCTTTTCTACAAGAATTTAACAGTTTATTTCAGTGTTCGAGTGTTAGATAAAGGCTAGGCAGGTTACGGTTTCAGCACGAACAAAGTAAATTGTGGTATGGAATATATATCAAAGGACAAAAAGAATATTCTAATATTCTGAGTTAACAGTCAATCAACAATTATTGAAAAGGCACCAATAGAAGAATCAAGTCTATTTAAATCCATACAATTAGACATTTTTTGATCTAGAGAATTCACATACACATCAACGAAACATCATAGTTCATATCGTTCGTAGTTAGTTCGTATCATAGTTGGAAGCCGACCCCAACCTAACCGGATGCAGCTGAATACCAGTATTTTACATGGAGCGACTGCCTATCTGACTTCCACAACCCAGTTAATACTGGGAAATAAAACCGCAAACGATACGATAATAAAATAATTAATTTTCTAATTACCTACTTTATCGATTTGTCATGTTATCGGTACCAGCCCTTACCGATACCACGATGTATTGAAAAACTATCTGCTCTTAACATGAGAGGACTGAGATGTGGAAGATCGTCACGCGAGCTGACCAATTCAGAATGACATAGTGGATATCAGACAGAGAGGCAACGGGCATTCATTAGCTACAATTGAATTTACATGTTCTTAAAAAAGCTACGAGGTAATTGAAATACACTTACAATACCTTTTATCCATCCATTTCATCGTTCATTGCGTTATTTACGTCCTTTAGCAGTCGAATTTTAAAACCCTTTGAAGCAATGAATTAGGAGGATTGATCAAAAGCCTTCAGATTTTGATTGAAAATACGCAGGTGCTGGTCTGAAGTGTGGGGTTTATTGATGTCTTAGTTAAATTTTTGTATATCCTTGTAAATATCTGCGGTTTTTAAGTCATCAAATCAACCATATATTATTGATATACCATATTTAGCCGCGTTATGACATTGCTGACCGACTATGACATAACCTACGATCCTTTAATCGATTCAAGACAAGATTTCCTATCTTATACTCCAGCAACTCTAGAAACGCTATGCACACTTGCTCCACTGCCCACCTCTCTACTACACCAGCGTCGCCCGAGGGTCACTCGTCGTCCAGATGTCGGAGATCACACACAACACATAACACACATAATATACACAGCAATACACATCTCGTGTACATTTGTGCACAGTTTGTGTAGTGTGTGTAGTGTGTCGTGCTAAGTGTGGATGTTATGGCAAGACGTGTCGTAGTATGCTAACAGTGTTGCCAGTAAGATGCAATTATACGAGTACTTAGTTTGTGCTTGGTAGTTGCTTGTTGTGAATTTATGGGGTAATGCTTTAGCTTGGGTGTTAATATGTAAGTCTCATTTAAGGGGTCACGTCATATGCGCCCATGTGCAAGTTTTTGGTTACTATGAAAGAACAACATAATGAATATTAATGAAATTGAGATTAAACTTTTAAGTGTATGTGTACTTTCATAATTTTCAGATTCTGCATTTCGAAACCACTTTGCAATTATTGAAATTAGCACTTCTTTGTAAAGTTTCTTTTTCTACAAGAAAGTGATTAAGAGACATCTAAATTCTCAGTTTTGATGTGTGATTATGGTTTTGGTATGGCCAGAAAATTTTAAAAAATATATGCCCTAAAAAAATTGATTATTTCTATCGTGAGTGCTCAAAACAACTATCACATTTTTTCTTATATTAGAGTGTTAGACTCATAAAACATTCTAATACAAGAAAAATTGTGATAGCCGTCTTCATCATTTCACTGTAACGGTGAAAATGTTTCCTAGAACCAAAAAACAAAGACAAATGAAGACCAGCAACCAGGACTGGGTCTAAGTGGTGACCAGGACCAAGACCGTCCCTCTCAAAGTGGACGCTAGTCTAGAGGAGTAACATTATGATCTGACTATTTCTCTCCATTCTCCGACACAAACCCAGTGATACTCGTATATCATTACATTACACATCTTACAAACATCGGCAGTTCCCATTAGCGGGCGCATATGGCAGAGCATGGCGTTATTAATAATTAAACGGCGGGATTTATCGCCCCGTCACATGCGTGCAGCCGAATAAAAATATAGCACATGGCATAGATACTGTTTGTTTTCATAAGACGCCATGTTTTGGAAGAAAAAGAAAGCATTGTATGAGCGTGGACGAGGCTGAAGGAGTATGGAGTAGTTTCTGTCTACACACATGAGTGATAAGTGCTCTAATAAGTTTGAGACGGTAAGAACTGTCTAGTTTTCATAAATCATGTTGCTAAAATAGTGCTTTCGGTGCAAAGTGCAACCTTTCCTAGAAAAAAGAGATATTTTTCTAAAGTAGCGATCAATCTGCTCATTATTTTGCCTTCATAATACAAGGCCAAATGTGAGTTCAATGGTCTCACTAAGCTTGTGGTCAATGTACCTTAGTGTCACTTGCCAATTTCAGTTTTTAATATTAGACGTTGAGTTTCTGCTGAATCGGAAAGTGAAAAGATTTCGATAGCTACGAGTATTTCATCTCCTAATTAATACCCTCCTGCTTTTTGAAGTTTGTTAAAGTAATAACCACATCAATATTTTATTGTTAAAACTCGCAGTGTTATGACTAAAATCATATGAATAAATATGAGCGATGTGTTTTTTTACCCATAATGAAACACATTTGTGTAGTTTCAACGAATTCAGACATAAATCTAGACGAATGTTATAAAAATATAAGCTTCGCATTATTTAAACTTCCAACGCTTTTATGCTATTCATATTTTTTTATCGTAAAAATACATTATTTTTGTAAAGTGGTTTTAAATCCTGTACAACAATACGAGCTGGTTTTAATGAAAACTTTTCAATTCGAGTAGACAGAAATATGGCTGGCAAGTCAATAAGTTTTTCAAAAATATATGCATTCGCGTTGTATGCAAATGAAATATCTTTTAAATTGAATAAATGCACCGACTTCAAGTAACGTAGGACACGGTCAGGAAAATCATGAATGCACTCACAATGCATGATGAAAATAGGATCTGCCTTATTTCTGCCTATAACGACTATCGTTGTTTAATTGCATCACTAACATAATCTTTTCGCCGGTATAGAAACTTTCAGTCAATAGTAGATATAATTATTACAACACGGACCCTAAAACATTTGAATTATTTTATTACTTCAATATTCTTTGCCTTAGGTTCCTGCAATTGTGCCATTCCTCCCGCAAAGGGATCTATGACAACATCGCTTTCATACATTATCTGTTCTTCGTTTGGTATTTTCTTCCTATCCTCTCTAGCACACTCCATCTCATACATCAATCCATCCGCACGTACAGTCGGCACCAGCGCCGCGCGCCGGATCTCCGCACCGTCGCAGTCGCGCGTCGCTGCGACAATTAGTCGCTATTATTACTTGTTTGTCGTGTCGCGCGATACATTACGTGGCGGAGACATGACGGCCTGACAGTGATACAGTGAGAGACTTGCCTATTTTGGTATTCTGTTTCCCAAACACAGAAATCTCTTTGTTAGGTTTCCCTTATTGCAATTCTCGTACACATGTATCAAGATATACAGTGTCTTACATATACATAGAGTTCATCGAATAGAGAAGACTTGAAATCATAATGAAACAACCAAAAAATTTTTTTTTCTTTGTTATTTTTTTGCTTTCGTAATTATTTTCTATTCTCAGTCTGTGTATACAGGGTGTAAACCACCTCATCACAAAGCCGTTAACCAAGCATTCTGTACAAAGCTGGGAAACAACTTTTTTTTTGAGGTTATAAATCATGTTTTTTGGTAGAACTCAATGTAACGCACTTAAAACATTGTGCTGATGGATGGATTGAATAGTATAGGGGTCGTGGAGGTGTTAAAAGTCAAAATCTTACAAAAAAAACTTGTATTAAAAAAAATACTTGTCAAAAAGTTGTAACTTTGACCCCCCACCCCATATCTCCGTAACTAGAAGGTTCCCAGGTATGGTGTTGGACAAAAAAATTATCGCAATGATGGGGAGAACAAGTGCCTTACGGCTTCGTGAAGAGGTGTTTTACACCCTTTATGTCTGTGGCAACTCGCATCAAAAAACTTTAAAGTATGCCTTCAATAGGCTAGTTTCCACCATCAATAAATTGCAAAACTAATTAGTCCGTCAGTTAGAGTATTGGAAAATAATGGACACGTATTTTTTGTTTTTGTAAATCACTGAGTACTGACAAAGATAAAACGCATCAAAACTTGGGAGTGGGGGCTCGTGACGTCACAACGCACTAAAAACTATAGCACGGCGTGACGTATTGCGAATTTTAAAAGCGTCGTATCTTCGTCAATTTTGGTTTATGTAACAAAAGAAAAAATACGGGTCAAATATTTTTTTATAATCTAACTGACGGACTAATTAGATTTTTTTAGGACACAAGCCTATTGGCAGATTATCCTATTACCTATTAACTGTCAAAATAGTTAGTATGTAGTTAGTTAGTATGTAGGTAGCATGTATGGTAGTTATTAGAGGTTTCTCGTATTTTGAACTATTTGTATGTATTTTAATATGTATTAGTTTATTTCATCTTATCTGTAATACATGTGTATTAGTATGTATACTATTTACGTACTTATTTCGATTTGTTAACAAAATGGCATTGTTCTCATTGATTTTTGTACTCTACCACAATGTTGTCATATTTGACCCAATGGTTGACTGGTAGAGAATGCCTTGTGGCATTAAGTCCGCCTATATACCACTCTTGTACATGAAGTTTAAATAAATAAATAAAATATACTGATATTCGGACACAATTGCTTACAGACTTGGCCCTCTGGTTCGTGGTTAAACTTACCTGCCACTAAAACTACACTTCTAGTAAATCATGCCAGCTTCCAATAAAAACAAAAATAAGTACAATGCAACAGCACTCAATTTTTTGACAAACTAAGTAATAAAATAAACTCTGCCACATAAAATATCTCAGCATTAACGATCAAACATCATAGCTTCACACCCGGTGTGGTACCAACCTCACCACCATATGTGACATCTCGAAATCACTAGTAGCATTGTCACGAGTGAGTTATTGGTGCGATTATACCCACGTATTTATGTTGACGAATGTACACGGCACTGCCAACACCACAAAACAAATTATCACTAAGTTTTCGCTTTATACGTCATCCACTGCGAGGTTTCCTTTATGTAAAGGATTTTGGTCGACTATTAAACAAGCAATGGATTCCACTCATGTTATTATGATGGTGTTATTAGTAGTTTAGTAGTATTTTCTTTGATTAGGTGTCGACTAACGGAGACAAAGCCGTTTGTGCTACCTTTTAGTGGTACTGAAAAAATTTGGTCGCTTTATGAGCATACTATTATTTTTAGTGCGTTATTAAATTTGATTTAGTGGTACTCTAAATAAAATAAAAGTAAGCAAGTAAGTGGTGGTATTGTTAATGTAAGTTTAGATAGCAATTACTGTTGGAGTGTGACTGTCAGTGTCAGACGAGACACCATGTGGTAGGTTACCGTCATAAGTTACTTGTTCAGTAACTCGTAAATGACGACTTTACATCTTATAATATATATTATACGTATAATATATATTTATTTATTAAAACTTTATGCACAAGTAAACACTGTACAAATGCGGACTTAATGCCTTGGGCCTTTGACCTTGGGTATCCATCCATATTAAAAATATTATTGTCCACTTTCAGGGAATATAATTCCCTGAAAGTGGACAATAATATTTTTTACCTCGGGATTCTACTGGTGAAATATGGGAGTACCTTCTATTGAGCCTCCTGCTCTCTGCTTAGGCATAAGGGGTTACTGGCGTGATATTATGTTATAAAGGGTGTAAAACACCTCTTCACGAAGCCGAAAGGCACTTGTTCTCCCCATCATTGCGATCATTTTTTTGTTCTACACCATACCTGGGAACTTTCTAGTTACGGAGATATGGGGGGTCAAAGTTACAACTTTTTGACAAGTTTTTTTTCAAATACTTACAAGTTTTTTTTGTAAGATTTTAACTTTTGACACATCCAAGACCCCCGTACTATTCAATCCATCCATCAGCACAATGTTTTAAGTGCGTTACATTGAGTTCTACCACAAAACATGATTTATACCCTCAAAAAAAAAGTTGTTTCCCAGCAATATTTTTTGCGTAAAGTTACTTAGTTTGTACAGAATACTTGGTAAACGGCTTTGAGATGAGGTGGTTTTCACCCAATACTATCCTTACACAAAATACAAAACCTCCATTTACCACGTAAAAATATAACGTATAAAAAGCTAACACAACATTAACAGGCCTATATTGTTGTTCACAAGATTGTTTTAAAAATACATATTAATAAATTAATTTAAATGGAGTTTCCCTCGAAATTAATTGGGGTTGGGGACAAAAACATTACATTACAAGAATATACAGAAGGACCATTCATTGCAGGTAGACAACCGCGCTGAAACTATATAGTAGCCTAGGAACATATAGCTTTGCCTTGTGTCTTTCAAAAGGACATAACATAATAAAGTATCGTAACATTACATCCGACCTTTACCCAAAAAGTTGTGGCGATTTCAGACAAGTTGCTACTAGGAAACTCCAGATGTAAAAACTCAGTTATCAGCGATAACTGTAATTGAAAAGACGATGTGTAGCATTGACAGAAGAGTAGAGATTGGAGAGACCAAGAAAATACATTTCTTTCTAATGGCTTGCTATGAGCTGCTGAAAAGTTAAAATAAAAATCCTCGTTAAGTCGTCCTAGAAGTAGGTGATTGCCAATAGACATACGCAATATAATTTTGTAACAGCTTGGTCATAGAAGATGGTGTTGCCATAATAACCTCGCATCATCAATTTTGGTAAACCTTTGCAATATAAGTAACGCATCACTACAAAGATACTTCTGCATAATGTTATCTATTTGAAATGAAATTTCATTTTCAGATTCCACTCTATAACAGCGTCAGATTTCCTAGAAGCGGGCTTTTCAATATTGATTAACTCCCGGCCCACAACAAATATATTTCCAAGAATATTACATTTTATGCATACATCTACCAATAATTTGAAATGAAAATGAACGAACGAAATGAGGTATTCAAAATGATGTACACACACGCACACTCTCATACACACACCACGCACACACACTCTCATAGACACACACACTTTTACACTATTTTTCTTGTTTGTGATTTTATTCCTACTCTTTTTAAATTAAAAAAATAATAATAACAGAAGTAAGTAATTAAGTATAAGTTTATTACCCACATATTTACCTATCACTGTTATAATAATTATTGTGCTATCGAAGAGCGGGGGGGACATGCAAAAATTGCTTAAAAGGAGTCCCTAAACACAACAACCCATTTTTGTAACAAACGTGTATAAAACATTTTGTATTTGTACTGTATATTGTGGTAACCGTTTCTGCGTTGGTGTCATTCCACCCTGCATAATTCGAAGGAACACCAAAGAATATGAGCATCGTTGACTTGAAAACCTCCTCCTTCTTCTCGTTGGTTAAAAACGAGACCATAGTTTTTACTTATGTGCACAACTCAGACACACTACATACAAAATGAAGTATATACACATACAAGTATACAGTCTGCGCTCATTATAGAGTGGGTCTACTGTTGCCGCCTTTTTGTAAAAACCGTCAAGTGTTTGCTCCGCGTTCCTGGACACACGGAACACGAATATTTTATGACGGTCACCGTGCATGATGAGCGAGTGGAGAAGGTATTTTATTAGTACGCCACTCTTTTCAACTGGATCGTACCTATTTACCGCATGACCTTGACTTTGTAGAATAAGAGCATTACTGACTAATCGAAATTTCGAACCCGTTGCGTGTCAGTGCTTCTCCCGACATCAACAGTCCCATCGTAGAATTATTATCCTGATTTTTGTATGTCAACACTGTTTTGTGACACATTCATGTAAAAGACTACTGTTTTTCTTCCAGGCTAACATGTACACCATGGGTTTTCAAGGCTTAAGTAGTTAAACTGGCAGTAGTAGGCTAGCGACGACGTATGTTAAAGAACTTATAGTCGATGGAGCAAGGAATTCTTGGAGTAGAGACCGGCTAGAGGACGTCTAGCTAGATGGACCGATTACTTTAAAAGACAGCTGGGACAGATTAGATCAGGATAGCGAAGGATAAGTTGTGGGCGTGGCTCAGCTTGGAAGATAACAATGTCCAACAGTGATCTGCGATAGGCCGAGTTCATTAGTTATATAACAACATTATTTCAACCAAGGAAGTGTGTTGCCTGATTGAGACCGCTGCAGATATAACTAGTTCCGGTGGGAGCATTCCGGTGAAGCTGAGAGCAACTGCAGTGCCTCTGCCTAAGTGAAACTCCACCTGCACTTTGAGGGACCTGTCTGAAGCCGACCCAAAGCCGTTTAGGTGGCAGAGCTCTGGTCGAGGCTAATTTGGCTCTAATAAAGGGAAAAATCGACACGACGAAGATAATTACCTGATGAAGAAACTATGCACGAGTTAAAGCAAATACGAAACAATTACCTCATCCACTTCCCTCCCTACATCGGTATAATCCTAAGGGCTGGTAAGGTCTTGCGCATACATTATGCATGCTAATTTATCGGCGGGTCAGCGCGACTCCGCGGATTACTTCCGGCCACTTACGCTGTTTTATTCCACCTCAGGACAAGTTGGGACACCCTCATAGGGTGACCAGATGTTTTGCTTACTGAGTGTGTGCTTAGTTTTGTATTAGAAGGGAAATTGTGGGATTTGAAGCAGATGGTTGGTTGGAAGCAATGTAATAATGCTCTGGTTGATGAAGACGAAACAGATTGGTACGAAACAGTACTCTTTGGGTTACTTTTGTGGTCATTTTCTGGGCACAAACTCAATTTAACCAAACGAGTATTATAAACATTGAGCATATTGAAATGTAAATATTTATAAAATTTGGCGGGTAAAACAACATTGAGTTCCGGTTTAGCAAATCTTTTTCACCATCTTAAAACATACATATCTATGTTGGTAATAACTAGTATTCATAGTTTTAAACTGAATTTAAGAGACTTCACATCAACAGTGCAATAGCCGGGGTTCAAACCTGCGACCTTTTACTTCCCAGTTTAACGTTATAAACCCTTATGGCTGTGGTATGCGACAAACCATACTGCAAACCTAATAAAAATAAGAAACCACCACATCAACAAACTAAACCCGAAGCGAGAGGTTCTAAAAAGTGGTCCAAGCCGTCTAGACTAAACATTGTCCCAAAAAGGACCAAACAGTTCTTAAGTAGAATGTCAGTGACCCCTCGGGTGACCCTGGTGAGTGGTGCGCCGTTACCTTGGTCTGCTCCCGGAACCACTGCATGCTGTAGACGATCAATTAACGCTATCCAGGGATGCCTATCGAGTGCCACTGTGTACGGCTAGGGTTGCCAGATCTTGGCAAACGTTTAGCTTGCAAAACATCAGTATTATGATGGTGTAGAGAACTTGTGAAATCACTGTGGCGTTAAGATTGATTGATTTGTGCCCGGTTAGTGGCAAAAAATGTCGGTTCACTAGTAGATAAATAAATAAATAAATATCGCTGGACATTGCACACAGCGCCATCTAGTGCCACACTAAGCAACGAGGCTTGTGTCGTGGACACCAGATAGTTAATATACTACATAGATACTTATTTGTTTGAAAATACATACTTTTACTTAATATACAAATGTAAACATCCATGACTCGGAAATTAAATGTCCAAGCTCATCACACAAACATTTGCTCCTACCGGGATTCGAACCCGGGACCCTAATAACGTAAGGCAGCACAGTGTGAAGTTGCCTTCATGATTCTGGCCTCCTGGTAGTTTGTAAGACTTTATTTTAATTGCTTCTATTCTCCTACTTGTGTTTGCTTTCTTTTAGAAAGAAACAGATGTGGGCCCAGTCAAATTATCAATTTTTAACTAAGTAACTGGTCCCTAGTCTCAGTTCCATAGTGGGCCGAATCACCCCTTCCCCGTTATTTTACATCCTCTCTGTCGCACTTATATACTCGTATTTAGTAAAGATATTATAAGTAACTGTCGGCTTTACCGAAGACATTACATCATCATTACAAATTTGAGTAGAGGATAATAGGAACAGCATTTCGTACTTCTAATATTTATTTCCAACATCCGTTACTGCCTTTCGGTAGCTTTAAAAATCCAATAATTTCTTACTTTTCCATCATCTTATTCACGTAACAGAATGTCCTTTGGAGCAGCCTTTTTCATTCCCTAAGGTCAGCTCCATAAACATATTAGATATCTTACGTATATTTAAACAAGCCCTTTCTCAAAACTCCTATTGTTCAATGAGCTCTGATTTTAAATGCACAGTTTTATGTAAAGACTGTAGGTACAAAAAAACTAACTAACAACCATGAGAAAATATTGACAAACCACGGTCATTACTTGTGAAGATTGGCTACAGTTCATTTGTTTCTTTTTTTACTCAATGATTAATGCATTACCTTCGATATACCGAAGTCAAGCTAAATATTCATGCAGACAAACAATAGTGTCTACTCGTATGTATGTCTGTGTGTGTTTTGTGGACGGCCCAACTTTTAGGTCAATGGCCGACTAAATTAAGATCGAAGTTTAGACTTTTTTATTTTAGTCTGGTAACCCTAGCTGTATCGAAGACCCTAGCGTCTGGATTAACGCACTAGGTTCTTTTAACGCAACGATAAAACTACAAAGCAATCAACACAAAAATAAATAAAACAGTATAATGCTACAAAGCATTTTAAACTTTTACAAAATTTCATTACATTACATTACAAAACTATCCAAATTACCAAATGGCGTTATCAACTTTGTCCTTATCAACGGAAATAATAATATCCTCACCACGTGCAAAGGCATAAAACACCATGAAATGTAATCAAAACGTAAACCACAACATCGCAAACTAATCCATAACCATCAGTTTTAATTTTCCTCAAAAATAATTAAACCAAAACAGGATATTTCCTTCTTAATTTTATGCAAAATTAGCGGTTATTTTTCAGGCTTTAAACCGCAGACGTTAAATGAACTCAGTGCGGGGAATTTGCATAAAAACTGGTCGGTGGCTGGAAGGTGAACAAAAGGACTAATTTAGAAATCCCTGGGATGCTGGTAATATCTCTCGGATGCCTACAATGAAAGCTACATCGCTAGGTCGCCACTATTCCCAGTAGAGATTCTGAGAATAACGATAGATACTAATCTAGGAAACAATTCACTGGTTTTGAGGTCGAGCTTCGAGTTATATCTTTGAGCCATAATAGTGAATTGCCGAGTGGTTTTCTGCGAATCAATAGATTTCCATCCGAAAATGTTGTTAGTTCCGGTTAGGGAATTAGGTGATGCTTTGACCGAATGATTGCGAATTTCCCCCATTACCAAATTCATGGAAATAACATTAACCTTAATCAATATGCATATTATGTATAAAAAAAAATAAAAATATCGCTGGACATTAACACACAGCGCCATCTAGTGCCACACTAATCAAGGCTTGCGTCGTGGACACCAGATAGTTGATATACTACATATATGCTTTTTTGTTTGTAAATACATACATACTTATTATACATATAAACATCCATGACTCGGAAACAAATGTCCATGCTAATCACACAAATTAACATTTACTCTTACCGGGATTCGAACCCAGGACCCTAAGAACGTAAGGCAGCCTCACTACCACTACGCCATTCGAGTCGTCAGTATCTTTCTGCCCACCCCGTTCGGATGTAAATACGTGACAACTGACCTACTTTTGACACTTAACTTCGTTACTTACATCATAGTGAAAAACATAGCAGGTGAAACCTATCTAAAAAACTACTAACAGCGTTAAGTAATATTGCGTACAATTTGATGGCTAAAACATTAGGGAAAAAAAGCATAGAAACAAAAATAGACTTCTGCGACCGTGACAGGACTCGAACCTGCAATCTTCGGATCCGAAGTCCGACGCCTTGTCCATTAGGCCACACGGTCGGTGTAGTCTAGATCGAAATAGTTCATCAAATTCCGCGAAACCTCTACGTAAATTACGTCATATTTATGACGTCATCTAAACAAATAGAACATCACGCTTCAATCAATTACTATGAGGCCGACAGAGTGCAAACTGTTTGAGTCTGGTGTTTTATACAAGTACGTCATTGAAAACTTCAGGGTTGCCAGCTTTTGAATTATTTATGAACGTAGGTAAGACTAACTTTTCGGGAGAAAAGCGCTGAAACTGTTTCAGTGATTAGAAATGTAAAGAAAATTAAGCCAACTTTTGTAATAACTTTTAAAAGTCTTTTAAAACGTCTGGAGTCGGTAATAAGTGGGTATCACATTTTTTGTACAATGCTCAAAATAGAGTACATAGTTTTTGGAGGTCAATTTTTCTATGCTCGTTTTTCAATAACCTTCTCGAGAGCAACATCATCTCGAGAGACAGCAATGGACACTTAACGGCAATCAAATTTGAGTAGACAATTTGTTAATAAAGGCTGAAGTATACTATTATATTCAGACTTTTAATGCCTTTAGGAGACAAGCAGACAGCTGTTATTGTTCTGAAATTGTCTTCCAAATTATTATTCACAAGCCCTTCAGGCAGTGCGGTACCGGTACCGGTATCGGTATCAAAAAGTACGATGTACCAATTTCATGGTGAATTGTGATACCATGAGTTATGTGACTGATCGTAATGTTAACGTGGGAATTGGCGCACGAGACAGTTCAGTACAATCAACATCGGTGGTTACACTTGCAGTGCGAAAATTACACTTATTGCTACCACATAAAGGTCCTGTACATAGCAAATCATTACAGACTAGCTGACGTCACGCGGCTTCACCCGCGTAGTTTCCGTTCCCGTGGGAGAACGGGGATAAAATGTAGCTGATGTTACTCACGGTGAATGTAGCTTTACAACGGTGAAAGAATTATATAAATCGATTTAGTAGTTTTTGAGTTTATTCGTTACAAACATACAAATCTTTCCTCTTTATAATATTAGTATAGATTAGTATACACTCCACAATTTAGACTCGTGTAAGCCATATTCTTTATTAATTACAAATTGTTGACATTGCGATGATATGTTTTTGAGGTAGCTGTATTTGTTAAGACCTATTTAGACCGGTTTGACAAAATATTATTTTATAACACACGAACTCGACCACAGAACAATAACTTGTGCGTAAAAAGGTCTCACACAGCGTTGATGCATAAAAGTGATTTTAGTATATTATATTTTACATATTTTACTCCTATATAACCACATACCTAGTTCAATTAAGGATTTGAACATACACTTATTTAAAAAACGGCTTAAATCTTTGCTGTTGAATAAAGCATTTTTACGTTTAAATATATAACAATGGAAAAAATCGACACGAAGATGAAGAAGTATTACTATAACAGGAATACAAAAGAAACTATGAATTGCGTAAATGACAAAATGGCTATAATAGGAGCAGACTAGATACTAGGATGACGGTTCTAGAAAGAACTATAAGGCAAATGCTGATGATGAAGTGGAAGAACCATTAATACTGAGGATATAAAATTAAGCAAACCGCGTTAATACTACTAGTATTGCACTATCAGGTACAATTAAACATTAAGCAGCTAGAGTTGCTGCCATTTAAGATGATGACAATATCGTTCATTGACCCACCTACATTGAATCAAGTTTTTTTACTTTGAAAACCAAAAATAAGTCTGTTCAATTCTTGGATCGTCATCTATAGTGATCCTAAATATATTTACTAAAGAAAAACGACACTTCGTATATTTGTTTTGGTTCGTAATATTAGATATTAGGGAAAGGGCAATGACCTCCAATGTCATCTTAACTGACACCAAAACATAAATAATAATCAATCAACACAGTTATCGAATAAAAATGTAGTGAAATTAAAACCGCAGGTTGTTACTAAATTGGGTGAAATAGTAAACGAATTCCAAAACATGCAATTGGTTATCAACCGCAATTTACTAAATTAGTAGATTTCAAAATAATATAACTGTTGTACGGATCGGGTTGGTTTTAATTAAAAACGAATGTTAGCAAAAACCACGGACCAAACCAGAGACTATCAGGTATTTAGATGTACACTAGAAACACGTTTTATGTGCCTAAAAAACAAACATCATGTGATAAACGCTAACTTGTTTGAGTAGCCTATTAGAAACATCTACATTATAAAACAATATATGTATATTGTTTTACAATAAAATAAACAACACAGCTGCACCTAGGTGATATAATTTAGTTATTTATGTTAAATCATCCTGTTTTAACGTATACTATGTATGCCACTGCTACTATGTATGCTTACTGTGTTACCCATTTCTACCTCGTATGGTCTGTGCGTGACGTCCTGGGTTCGATTCCCAGCGTCAGGTAAAGTGTTATTATTTTTTCCATCAAACATATCCCTATAGCAACCCAGAGCCTTACTTTGTGGGCTAAATCCCGTTTGGCAACTTTTCCGATTTGCCAACTTAACAAAACGATTGCAAAGTAAGTGGAAAAAGTGCCCTCTCGTAACTATTTTAATATTCATACATTGAGTCCTACTTCGTCAAACATATGTGCCCCGGTTGATGGCAATAGGCTCACCCTAATATCTGAGATTTAAACATAAATGGCGCAATGTGGTTGTAGATACTACAGATTACACCTGCCTCACTTTTTGGGCCAAATCAAGCGACATGTTATGTTAGCTTCGATTTCAACTCCTTTGCAAACGCATAACAAACCTGCATCACGCAACTGTACAATATAGCTCATATCTTCCCCAACATTGGAATTTTGAATCTTCCCATCCTTGCCCGGAACTCCCCAAGACTTGCTCCCCGGGGCAGCCGAGACACCGGGGGTAAGGACCTAATGGCAAACCGATAGCCCGCTGTCTTAGCCATCCCTGATTGATTGTCGGACTCCGCAGATTATTGTTGAAGCGTTCTGTTGCAATTGACGTATCTGTTTAGGATATGATCGGGGATTAACTTCGAAGCTAACAGTTTATTGATTTGTTAGTATCTCACCAAACAGTTTCGATAGCCAGGGACTTTAAAGTACACTTATAAACCATTTTTTATAATGATTAACGGGTTTATAACGTCACAACTTGCGGGAGCCACATTGTCTACCCTCGCCTTCGTGGTTATCAGCTCTCGGCTTCCGTAAAAACAGTACCTAGATTGTCTGTGGAGGTTAGACAAGCAGTTGCTACATGTTGTTGTGGTATTTAGCTGCATCTGAGCTGACTCTGTTGGTTTCCAGTCTTAAGTGAGAACAGACTTCACACAGTTAGGAAGAGGCTAGGCTGATGAGATAGGACGACAGATACCATGTTCGGGTATGTGGTTTTATTTTTTCAATGTAATGCCATTAAGGGGCCGGCGGAGCGTGCGTCGTTCATACAAACGTAATACCAAAATTATTCGTAAACCAAACATTTTCTTAAGGAAGTGTGTATTTATTTCGATTGGATTACATAATATCTAGGTTCCCAAATAAATATTTTGAAAGGACAATGTTATTTAGACGAGATATGAGGAATTTAAAATTTCTATAGAAAACGTATTTCTCTCAAAACTCTTGTTTAAATCCATTTCCATTCAAAATAATTATTTGGGAACCTAGATATTATGTAATCCAATCAAAATAAATACACACTACCTTGAGAATATGTTTAATTTACAAATTATTTTGGTATTACGTTTGTATGAAACTCGCATGCTTCGCAGGCCTCTTAACACCGCGAAAACAAGTAATATCAGAAAACTAGTCTTTGGCTCTAAAGCTCTCAAAGTCAAAGTCAAGTTATTGCAATTTGATGTGAAATGTAACCTTGTAATAACTTACAGTACATTGCCTTTCGATCCTGTATCCGATAGCAATGGAGACTTGGTTGCTCCAATATCCGACCGAGATTACAACAGATACAATAGATAAAAGTGTGTCAAAAGCAATATC
Organism: Xestia ashworthii; assembly: GCA_950022955.1. Lineage (NCBI taxonomy): Eukaryota > Metazoa > Arthropoda > Insecta > Lepidoptera > Noctuidae > Xestia > Xestia ashworthii. The sequence goes on along the minus strand of OX465563.1, from coordinate 1,507,929 downwards.
TTGTAGGCAAGAAGTCTGTATTCAGCAGTTGTTTGGGCCAGTTCTAGAATTTCACCAAAAAAATAAGTCGCTGGCTAAAAAAAGCGTCAATTATGAAATATCATTTAAATCATTATCATTCTTTCTACTACTTGCAACACTCCACATTCCTGTAACACTACTAAAAGCCAATTAAACATGAAATCCAAAACATCTGCCGAATAAACAGTCCGAAGTGAAACTGTCCGACATTCCGATACTAATTAATGTTTGATGAACACTAAAACTTTCCAACGACCCTCTGAATTTCCAAAAGAAAACAATAACGTCTTATGAAACTTTGTCACGTCACTAATAACATAATTATAGGGATTATTTGGTAATACTGAAACATGGGAGGTTTTTTTCGACTGTGTAGAAAGTATGCATACTCACTCTTTATGTATGTACATTTACTTCTTCTAAGACAGTTGGGAAGAGGCTAGGCTGATGGGATGGGAGAGACCCATGTTCTTCAATAATTAAAGGATGGAATACGAAAAGTATACATACGAGTACCTCGGTACATTTTCTAATGCTCTGGAATCGACAAACATTAGATTTAAACGTCCATAATTTTTCATGTTCAAATTAACAAGTCATGCACTTTACATTATCATGTTTATTATATTATTATATGACTTTACTAATCTGTTTTATCTACTGTGTGAGCTAAACCTTTACAATTTGTTGATCCCTCTTAAACTTAAATCTACTTAACTAATGCACTATATTAAACATGCAACAACATTATGCAAAGCTTTATACCTTCACATGCAACTAAAACCAAGCTTCTAGTTTAACAGAACCCTAAATAAACATTTCAAAGCCAAATTTTATAAGAAAGGTAGATTTTAGTGTCACAGGAAGCAATAAATTTGGCGCTAATTACAAAGTTTGCTTTGTGGACGCCGAGCGCGTTAAAGAGCAATTATAGGACACCTGGATGTAGCCGTGTATGTGGATGTGTGGATGTTGAGCAATGGTAATCGTTGTTATAATTACTGCTAGCTAATCGACGGATGTGCATGCAATTTAATGCTCGCGAATTTTGTTGTTGGACAGGAGCTAGGGTGCGAATGGCGATATGTTAAGTCCGCTTTTCGGTTTTATTTGTCACGAGAATTTCATAATTTGTTGAATGACAATATCTCTAATTTTCTTGTTTTTATGATTCTCAGAAAAAATAATAGGCATTGTACGAGTATCGCAGAATACTCGTACAATGCCTATTAATATGACTACTCTCAATCTTTCCGGATGGCTCTCTAAATTATTTCACCACGTCTAACCACTGCTTCTGCCATGGTCTCAACAATCACGCCATGAGCGACCTATGATGTCCGATCTACCAAAACTGATACCTTATCTCTAAAAAAGGGACCTGGCTATAGTACACCATTAATCGGAGCAACTCGTTTTGCAACTGCTTCCAGTTGCAACTCCTTTTTACTTATGATTTTGAATCTGTTATTTCTCACGAGTGCTACCTGGGTTTCGAGACTATCCTCAGTTCACTGTCTCCCCGACTATAAAGTTCAAAGCGCTCATCAAAAAAGAAGCGCGGGCGCACCGTGCACCGACCACATTCATCACTTATCAATGAGTTCGCAGAAACTATAGCTTCTGACAGTCGTGCTCCTTTTGTAGATAATCATCGGATCAACGTAATTCTGTCTCGTCAGCTCTTTAGGTGGAATGATGATGACAATTTTGTGTCCAACAGTGATTAATGTGCTATTTGAATCTGTAGTAAATACTCTCAAGCATGTGGTCTTTAAAGGTAGACGAGTTCTTTGAGATAAATAAATCAGATAATATTATAAGGGCATTTCATTATGGTACTACGTTGTTTTTTCAAATAAAATAAAGTTCCACTCCATATATAGGTTGCCGTCAAAAAGCTATCGTTTATTATACTAAATGAAAAATTCTAAGTTGATGCGATCAATTGAATTCGATTACGATTTATAGTTTCTAGATAATTCGGTAGCTCAATGACCGATGTATCAATTTGTAGATGACCATTATAGCTATGAAACTAGCAGTTACCATTAATAATAGCATACCATACAAAGCAAAGGAAAGAGGCAATTTATAACACTAGCTTGCACTCACATAAATCTTACCAAATTACTTTAAAAACACTACAAATCACCTCACTACTGAAATCAAAGACCGTATTTTCAAATTCCAATTAAAGCTACATTTAAATCAGTCGAGAATATCTTATCGAACATTCTTATAATGTCTCAATTGATTTCCAAATAACGGAAGAAACCAATAACGGTCAATTAAAATTATACGAAGCTTTTTAGAAAAGGAATCGTTCGATATAAATCAGGGGCGATGCGTTACGAATTCACTACATTTACATAATCGACCACTTCGCTGCCGGCGACTATCGGTTCGTCCGACCATGTTTCATTGTAATTTTAATGCGCGACAACCCTAGACTGAACGCGAACTTCAGAATCCCCAACTTTGTTGCTCACAAAATAAAGTTGAAGATCAGTTAATGGGGTGCAAAAACAAGGTTGTACTGGTATATTTAAGTGAGAACGGAGTACAATGGGACAAAGAAGCGTCCGCAATTAAATCGGCGCTTTTTGCGAATGCTGGTCGTTTTGAACAACGATGGGCGGTGGACGATGGCGGACGATGGCGGGCGATGGTGTACGAAGGCCTTTATGTGACGTCGCATTGAGCGCGTGTATTGATGCGCTACAGATAGATGGACGATTGTTCGTCCACAGAAAATTATAATAGTGGAGTTTTTGACTCATCTTTGCAGTATTTTCGATAAAAAATAACCGTTTCCAATGAAAATGAATTCTTTTCCATTTCAATTCGCTGCAGTTAAACTTAAAAGCAAAGAGTAGTCTTCAAGAAAATTTTAATAAATTAAGAGGTAGGTAAGTATCGACATACACAATGAATTTTCCGGAAATAAATAATGATAAACTAAGACTTTCTAAAACTAAAAGAACCCTTGGTAATAAAGTACCGTACTTTAGCCACGAACTTAACAGCCTCTGCCATTCAACATAAAATGTACCATTACTAAAAAAAATCCTCACATTGTTAGCAGCAACAAAACAGACCAACGATACATTACACCAATACTTCATATAGAAGACTGAAAACAATCCATTGAACAAGGTAGTCTGTCAAGAGGCTGGCAACACTGGCGCTTATTAAAAACATCTCGATGATGTATTGCCAGTAATTTCTGCGGAATAACCCCTTAATGGGGGTGCGTCCCGCCGGCCCTGGCGGGGGTAGGGTTGCCGAATGTGGTACTGGGTACAGAGGAAAACGGTTCTGTGTTTATTTGTTAAAGTTTTTATGTTATTTAAATTGGAAATGGTAAAATAAGAACTTATATTGTCATTTACGGGATATCTTCCGTGATTATTTATTATCACGAGCGTTTTATATCGGGAGCTCAAAATAATAAATAGTCACGGAAGATATCCCGTAAGTGACAATGTAAGTTTAGTTTTAAACCGTGAAAGCTTAAAACAGTGTTTGGTAAAATTAGTCCTTATAGTGCGGTGAACATAATTATTATAGTTATTCGTGAAAATTAAGGCGGTCGATCCATAACGAATGTCCTCGGATGAGTAACAAGCAGACCACCTTGATTTTTTTTTTAAATATTTCGCAGCAAATTACTATTTAGACATTATCAAATCTGTTTGGGTGTATTTTGACAGAGAAATTTTGTGAAATTATATTTTCTTCTGTAAGATCTTGCTGATTGAGTATACATTTTTTCTGACTCTGTTTACTAAACCTTTCCTCGTAACAATGATTCCTTAGTTCTCCTTTCCGATCGAGCCCTTGTTCAAAAGGTTATCCTTAGCCTGCGGACTCCTCTAGTGGCGGTAAGTCCCCTCTTTGAGGAGTGGCTGGAGAGGCGCCACGGCGTCCTCACCTTCCGCCTGACGCAGGTCCTCACCGGACACGGATGTTTCGGGAGGTACCTGCACCGAATCGGGCGGGAGGAAACGCCCGGGTGCCTCCACTGCGAGGATCGACCGGAGGACACGGTGGAGCACACGGTGGAAGTCTGCCCTGCGTGGGCGGAGCACCGCCGTGTCCTCGTAGCGGCGATCGGCGGCGGCGACCTCTCGCGTCCGGCCCTGGTTCAATCCATGGTCCGGAGCGAGACGGAATGGGAAGCCGTCACCTCCTTCTGCGAAGCAGTCATGCTAGCGAAGGAGGTGGCGGAACGAGAGAGGGAGAGAGCCTCTCTTCCCGGCCGCCGCGGGAGACGCACCGGGCGTCGGGGGCCACGTGGTGGCTACCGGCCACCGTAGATGCGGGCCTGTGGACGGTTAGCTATGGGCTAGCTAGCCGTCCGTCCGTCTAGTGACGACAGGCCGTGTCGACGGCGCGTTCGTGTTCCACGCGCGCCTCAAAGAGATGTCAGCAGAAGAGAGGGGCCCGCAAGGGCCGAAGCCTGCCGGGGTTGCGGGACTGTTCGAAAGAGATACCGCGGCCCCGGAACGTAAAGGGCGAGGAAGGAACATGGATGGGTTTTAGTCAGTAAGAGTCTGACACTCCCTCCTGCTCCGCCCAGAGTGGGAGAAGTCATTTGATGATTTCCCATCCTAAAAAAAAAAAAAAAAAAAAAAAAAAAAAAAAAAGGATAAGAACATAGTAAGGTACATTTTTATGATATACACAAATCCGACAACACAGGGAAACATGTTTACCTACAACTAACGAAATAATACTATTTAAGACTGATGCTCCAAGGTAGCCCGTGAAATTCAAATTTTCTAACGTTTTTTTTGCAATTAGCAGGCCAGGCGCTAGGTTTTATGTTGATTAAAATGTTGTTTGCGATTGAAAGACGTGTGTAGTTACAGAATTAGTCATCAAAATCATCAATACAGCCCGCCAAGTTCATAAAGGTCGAGGAACGACTTTGACCTTGAAAAGTCGTTCCTCGACCCTTATGAACTGAATTTCGCGGGTTACCCTGACGCATTTCACCTTATAGGTCTAGCGACTGAGGCTTAGGCCTTAAATACGCATAATATTCACCAGTTCTGGGAGTTTTGTTTAAAAATATGCTCACTTGTATGCATAAGAATTACTTCAGATACTTTTCATCCATATAGTTATCTATGCCGGCTCAAAAGTGTCTCTCAGCCCTATGCATTGTACTGATTTATAGGTTTCTTAATAAATACGTGGAGTGCGGCCATCGAGCGCTGTTATATTAATTGCAGCGGTTATTAATTCATGCGCTGGTCGCAACTCGTGCGCCGGTAGTCGCTGCTCAATGAACTGCTGGTGGCTCGTATTTTATACAGCATTATAGAGTGAGTTGTGACGGTTTTGGAAAGGTTGCATATTAACATTTAATTTTATACAAAATAATGTTATTTTGAAATGGAAGTTTTGATTGATTTGTCGTGAATCTTTTGTTTTTGTAAGGAAAACGTTAAACTTATTGAAAATCATTCTGTTTCTGTCGATGACCGACACGGAATGAGGACTCATGTTTCGTGGAAAACATATTTTTCTTGATTTGTGGTTCAATCAGGCGTATTAAGTAAAGTTACATAAAATGTAACTGAATCGCAGTTTTAAGGAATATTAACGTTACTAAAAGCAATATTAATTAAAACACACTTTATTCAGAATATTATTTAAATGTCACTCACTGACAGCCTTTTAGTTTATGATTATGTTGCAATCTTGAAAGTAGTAGCGAAAGAAACGTTAAATTAAAATTCTGTCACACATTTTTTTCCACTATATTCTATCATTTATTTTGCTTGGAGGGCAGTTAAAACGGCCAACCAAGCCTTAAACGTTGAACAGGTTACTAGCTTATATAATTATGAACGTTAGACAAGTTACTAGTATGTTGTACTTGTTTACTACTACAACAGTTACTGTTAGATGTTCCAATGTGCTTCATGACTTGCACGAGCTATAAGTAGCTTGTCCGGGTAATAAGTAGCTCGGGTAACTGATTAAAGGACTAATAAACAGCTTATTAAGAGTCCGTGTTAATTATATTTCATAATTAGTTATGATGACGGCAGCTAAGACAGCTGGTAGTGTTCCTACTGAAAGGTATCGCTAATCATGGGGCACGATTTCGAAATTAATTAATAACGCTTAGCCTTGTTGCAGGAAATACAAGATGCTGTGCCAAAATCTAGCCGCAGGAGAGAGTCCTAAGACTGGGTCAATTATTAAGAACTGATGATGATGCCATCTGGCCGATTTCGGTCACAGCGACTGCATTCTATGACTTTCTAGGGTATTGTCGAGAGCTTTGTTGAGCTGCTCTTTAATGTGCTCTCAAGTGGCTAGCATTATCCAACTTTGGCCGAAATACTCCGAGTACAAAGCGGACATGTCAGAACACCATTGACAAACTTGTTGGGTATAGCAAATTAATTAAATAATAATTGTACTAAGAACTACTCATTAGTAAAAAACTTTTTTGCAAAAAAATAGAACCGAGTTCAAAAAAATCCCTCCGGCAAGCCGCAGGAGGAGGTAGATTTCGAAGAAGGTGCTGGAGCGTCCGACTATTGAAAATTTGTATAAAGAGTTGTAGTTATGTGTACAATCTACAAAAAAAAAATATGATTTCAAAATCGTTGTCCTGTAATGGAAAGTTTACCCTTTTTAGGGTTCCGTAGCCAAATGGCAAAAAACGGAACCCTTATAGTTTCGCCATGTCTGTCTGTCTGTCTGTCTGTCTGTCTGTCTGTCTGTCCGCGGATAATCTCAGTGACCGTTAGCACCAGAAAGCTGAAATTTGGTACCAATATGTATATCAATCATGCCGACAAAGTGCAAAAATAAAAATTTAAAAAAACATTTTTATTAGGGTACCTCCCCCAGACGTAAAGTGGGGAGCGATTTTTTTTTTAATTTTGACCCTGACGTGTGATATATTGTTGGATAGGTATTTAAAAATGAATAGGGGTTTTCTAAAATCATTTTTTGATAATATTAATATTTTAGGAAATAATCGCTCCGAAAGTCAAAAACAATGTGTCCCCCCCCCCTCTAACTTTTGAACCATAAGTTTAAAAAATATGAAAAAAATCACAGAAGTAGACCTTTATATGAACTTTCTAGGAAAATTATTTTCAACTTGATGAGTTGAATAGTTTTTGAGTTATGTAGCACTTTTTCAAAAAAACGCAAATGATAACTTTGTTTTTCATACAAATACTATGAAAAACAAAGTTATTTTTGCTGACGAAAAATGTTGGTATTTTTAATGGTCTGGGAAGCTACGGAACCCTACAGTGAGCGTGGCCCGACACGCTCTTGGCCGGTTTTAAATTCTCTCATAAGAGTTTAGCATGGAAACGCCCTCAAATGTTTAGTTATATTTTTTTATTTCGAAAACTATAAGTTTTATCGCTAAACTTTGAAGGTAGCAATTGTAAAGTAAACAATTTGCTTTCAAAAAAAAATATTTGCGACGTTCAAAATGTTTACTGTTTCGGAGATATGATTTTTTTTCGCAAAAAATTTGGAATTTTCAACCCCCTCCCCAATTTAGGGGTTGCATCAAAAAAGTTTTAATTTAAAGATGTCTGTATTCGTACTCAGAATGATAAAATTGAGAAACGGTTCAAAAATAGGAAAAAAGTTATGGCCAAAAAACTGATTTTAGAAAAACCGCCCCCCCGCCGCCCCCCATTGACGAACTCCGCCCATTCACGAACTTAGCCTAAGTTTTGACCGTTTCGATTTTTTGGCCAAGTTTGAAAGCAATCGGTTCATAATTGCGACCTGTAGAGTGTGGCTAAATTTTGCTTGTCACCCATATACATACGTATTCATATACAGGGTGAAATTGAATAGATGCGACAAATTTAAATATACAATAATACGTGTTGTCAAGAAAATGTATAAAATATCAAATGTAAAATTGCAATGAACGAAGGAAGGGTAGTGGGCGGCGCGCGGTCGCCGGGAAGGGATGTCAGCGCTGGCGCACATGCGAGGTTTGGCAACGTCGCGCGATACTTACATTAGAAACTAGGCTAAATTAGGTAAATGACCGCTATGAACGGGAATACCGATAATTCGTACTTAAATAAAGATAATAACATCAATGGACCTTTTGAAAACGACAATCGCGTAATTTTTTTTAACGATTTAGGTAGTAGAAAAAACAGTTTATAATTACTATGTTACTGTAACTGAAGCTCCCATTTCATTTTGTCGCATTTATTCAAATTCACCCTGTATATCTCCGTAGGTGAGAGACCAATAGGTAGATTTTTTTTTTTTCAAAAAAAGGAAATCTACCTAAAAGTGAAAAATAACTTTAGCTTCAGAAGTCGGTGACCATTGTTTGATTGATTTATTAAGTTTTTTTGTCACCGACTTCTGAAGCTAAAGTTATTTTTCACTTTTTTGAAGTCGGTTCTATTTTTTTGCAAAAAAGTTTTTATTTTTCACTTTTTAGTGGTTCACTTGTGCTTACCCCTTCACAGCGTACCGGTGCGGTGGCGTGATGTTATGTTATGAACTGGTGTAAACAATAGACAGACAATAGATTTCAGCAATCCCAGTCCATTTGCTATCATTTATTGAGGAGTTCCGTTCCATATCTCCGAAGTTCGTGATCAGATCATGACAATATTTCTATGGGACCAACTTGGAAGTATACCCTTTCAAACAAAAAAAGAATTTTTCAAATCGGTTCAGGCGTCTTCGAGTAATCGGTGAACATACATAAAAAAAAATATTAAAAAAAATACATACAGTCGAATAGAGAACCTCCTCCTTTTTGGAAGTCGGTTAAAAAGAAAAAAGCATTGAGCATGATCACCACGCTTGTAAGTTACAAGCGTGGTGATCATGCTCAATGTTTTTTTCTTTTTACTACTTTTTTTACGGTTTCGCAGATTTATTATTTGGTTTTCAATACTTGCTCATCAAGTGAGTTCTTAATCCTTTGGGCCACCTAGACATTAGAACTTATTCATTTACCACACTACTAGCCATCGATCCCACTCTACATGCAGCGTAGGTTTAATAATGTGAAACTATAAATGGACACCAGCTGCTTTTCAGCCCGCATGATACAATATAAAAGTCAATATTGAGAAATGAATGTAACTGGACTACGAATAGCATTAATTTCACTATTATATTAATTAGACAGACATATCGTAAAGAGTTTCAGCTGCTTCGAATGTATTTGTTACAATAGATGTTAAGATATTTGTTATCGTGTGTTTCTTTTTACTTGATGTATACCCATGCAGCAATTATGTCAGTATGCCATTAATCCACGAACTTATTAAAATATTGCCGACAGAATGTCGTGTTGATTTATTTGAAGGTCTTTTGTAGGCAGATCACTAGTTATGAATGTTCGATGAATGAGTCGTCCTCAGTAGTTATCTACGAATGGGTCTGAGGAAATACAGTGAGCTTCCTGATTTATCTTACCCGTCTTATTAAGATTGGTAAAGCCTTGCAGGTCACTAACTGTTCAAACCATACACCACACTTATATGTGTCACATGTATTCTGTTGAGTGATGGGGAACCATTGCAGAAAATACATATATGTCACCGTAAAATTGTCAAATACGTTATATTGTAATATCTCTAGCGATATTGTAAAGTCTCGAATTATTGTCAAATGAACATACTGCTTACAATAAAACGCATTATTTTTCGTGAAATGCATGCGATGGTATTCAACTCACGCGGTGTGGAGAGAAGGAGGGGTCCCCCTTGCCCAGTGGTACCACTCTCATGAAAAGATACTGTACCATTCCTGAGAAATATCGATTAATATAACCTAACCTTAAAACACTTTATATTCCCCTAAAAAGCGTAGTCGACGGAGCCCCGCTTCGCGGGGCCCCTATTTCCGGGTGCAGGGTTTAAAGGAACCTAACTAACCTAACGGGGGGGTGCCCCAAGTCCCGATTATGGGGGCAGAGATACTTCCGTAATGTTCAGTTGACAATAATTCGAGATATTACAATATCGCTAGAGAGGAACACGTTATATTGTAATATAGCGTGTTTGACAATTTTACGGTGACATATATAAGACCTTTTAATTTTATGCTGAAGATGTATACATATACGTAGCCCAATACAAAATACACGCAAAACATTGGATGCTGATGAAGTTTAGTTTTTTCAATATGTTGTTACTTTATTGTATAAGACATAACCAACTTCCATAACTGTTAACCTAACCTAATCATCATAGGAAACTCCTTGTATTCACGTACAAGGAAGTTTCTTCCTAACTTTTTTACCGGAAAAACATCTTCCTGCGTAAACACAAGTCAGTCCAGTACATCATAAGTAAAGGCCAATAGCAGGGTAAGCAGAGAGGTCAGCTACATAAATAGACGGGCAGTTGTCTGCCACGGACAATTTGAAGCTAATGGGCCGCGGCTCATTTACTCCCGGCGTGTTTTGGACGGCCATATGCTAAGTATGCTAAATAAGGCAGAGGTGACTAGTTGTGGTGATGGTATTGTACCTATCCTGGATTACTGGATATTAGGCGTTTTTGCTCACGCAGAGCACTGGATGGTGCACAAGCTGTCTCAAGCTGCTTTGTAAACAAGTTTTCTTTTTATATTTACATAGTTATCAAGTCCTACTCGCCAGACATATGCTTTTACATATTTAAGTGCAATATGAGGAGCAGATTGCACTGACTGTAGGTGCGTGGATGCAGTAAGCATCCAGTTCAACGGGAATAAAAAAGCTAAGCCAATACAATTTGGCTAAATCAGGAATTTGATGTCATTGGGTTTCATACGATTGAAAACTGTTAAGAAATAGGTACTTCAAATATACTCGTACAAAGCTCCACATTCGGTAGGTAATGCGAAATTTGGCATTTCGTTAAATGGTTAAAAATTAAAGAGCATGCTCTTCAAAAAGTCTGCAATTTAGTCCATAAATGAATCTTTTTTGCCTCTGTTTTAACTTTCCCTTTCTCGAACCAGTCTTCTAAACTCCCCCCGCACTAATCCGCCGCTTCTGCACAATTTTTCCCCTAATCTATGTCCAGCTGGGGCAGTAGTTGCGAACTATCGCACTCGACCGCGAGCCACCGTCCTCATAAAGAAGGAACATTTTTTACACGGACACTACCGAAAATTGCCGAACATTGCCGAAGATTAGTGCCGCGCGAGCGCTCCCTCGCACAAATAGTAAAAGTATTTGAACTGTGCGTAATCGAGGTAGTTCATGTCAGTTTTGGGGGAATTACAGTTCTGTTATGTTTGTGATAAACATACGGATACGGTGATAGGCAGTTGAAATACACATCATGCACGGCTGTTGGGTTTCCTGAAAGTTAGCCGAATATCTTGGTGCTGCAGTTTGTGACCCCTTATTTACTGGCACTATATTGAATGCAATGAGCCAAAAAACGTGATTGGATGGTATCAATATTAGGCCGTATGATATCCATAGGAAGCATATGGTATCAAGTGAAACCGTACTTGAAATTGGTTAAATCTTAGGATTGACCATCCACATGACCTAGACTTTCTACGCAATTAAAACAGTTTGTATTGTATTGTAGAACGGGCTGGTGTCCGCAACTCGAGAATATAATACTATAATCTACCACGCGGGCCCAGTGCGATTTGGTAAATATCACATGTCTTTGAATTTTTGGTTCTAGGACATGCCGGTTTCCTCACGATGTTTTCCTTCACCGTTTAAAACAGTTTAAAGCCTACAAGTATCTACACTAACCCTTACTCAAACCACGAAACACAGTAAAAATTCCCACCACCAAAATAAAATACTGTTCATACAATTGTATTGTGCTTCACCCCCTGCTCCCCGGGGGAGGGATGTGACGTAGAATTAGCCAGTATGGCGGCTCCACCGTGTACCCTGCCTACCCCGAGAATTGATGCACAGCATGATTTACCGACGACGTCCGATAACCTTTCCTTTGATATATTGATCACGGACAAGCGGCTATTTATGAAGCTCTTTATCTCTTTACATGGTGCCTTTGAAAGGGAGTGCGGAGTTGAAATTGTATGAGTTTTTATTTGGATGTAAATTTGAACTACTGTGGTAGAAAAGTGAAATTAAATTAAAAAAGTAAAAAATAGAAAAGTTTTTGTGGCAATTGCTTATTGAATATTGAAGAATACATAACAGGTCTTTTATTAGTTTTGAAAGATGCGATAGGTTTAGTTTTCCAGTTTTAGGTTTCAAAAAAAAACTGTTTTACTGTGTGTGTTGAGGTACTATTTTTAAACTATCTGTTACAAAAACATCTAAGAGCCTTATCACACTAGCGAGTTGAGAGTGAATTGAAAGAAAGTGCGCAGCGAGCTCGCCGCGAGTTCACAACGTGTGCCCGGCAAACACGCCGCGAAGATAAACAAAATTAATGATTGGATAAAACACGGATCGCACTCCGCGAACTCGCTGCCCACCCGCGGCGTGTTCGCCGCGCACACGTTGCGAACTCGCGGCGAGCTCGCTGCACACTCGCCCTGCTTTCAATTCGCACGCAACTCGCTAGTGTGATAAGGTCCTAAAATCTCCTGATTGAAGACGATGTTATTCGAACCCACAACATGAGTCAGTTTCACAATGTTTACCACAAAATCAAATAGCTAGAATTGCAACACACTACTAAATAAGAGCAACACATGATTTTTTAAACCAACAAATTTTCCAATTTCCTCCACTTGCCGATCCCGCAAGAACCATCTCGCTGAAACAACGGAAAGTGTCACAAAGTGCACATACAAGCTAATTAGTAATGCAATTGTGTGAGACTGCGGTAGGGTTACCATATTGAAAAGTCTGTACAAAACGCCAGACATTTGCAAAAAGCAGCGGACATTTTACTTTTTAATCTTTGTTTTTTCCGGTAATCTTACAACTTATCTTCTTTCCTAAGAGTTGAAAAAACCAGACGAATTACGATGCTCGATAAAATCCATACCAAGGGCTAAAAAGCTGGACATCTCCAGACAAACCCCTGACGGATGGTAACCCTAGACTAGGGTCCGGCACGGTAAGGCCCGGCACGGCATGGCAACGGCACGGCACGGCACAGCGCAAATTAAACAAATGCAATGATTTGTATAAATAAATTCTTGTTCTTGCAGCGTCCACTGCGAACCAATCAAATTACTTCACTTTGTTAGTTGATTGCGCGCAACGAGTTAGAAGGAATGGATGGGGTTTTTTATGGAAATTTAGTTTTTAGTTCCAGAGGAAGTATACTTAGTGGATTATGACGGGTGTTCAGGCAGAGTTTTTTTTTTAAATTTCCCTTTATCATTAGTTGCATAATATAGTGTAAGTAGACTTGCCTAGAGATTTGTGATTCTCAGGTATGTTAGGACCTAGGTCATTATCGTTCGACAACTTATCTAAGTTAGGTACTCAAGGAGTCAGGGAATATCAGAACTTGAGAGTCTGATGTTTTAAAATCTAAAGTTTCATCAAGACTGAAAAGGCGAATGTTGGAAGAAAAACATCCAAGCTGAAGTGTTAGTGCGCACGCTATGTAGCACGAATGCACACAGAGAGGTGGCCAAAGAACATCACTTACTGGTAGCCTATTTTTGACGACTGTCAAAGATCTACAAATGGTAGCCGGGACCAACTGCTTATCGTGCTTTCCGAGGCACGGAGGGTACTCGGTATGTAATGGGTGGTCAGCCATCCACAGACCAACCTAGGCAAGCACGGCTTAACCGACCCGAGCGGCTATCCTCAAAGTAACGCATGTTGATAATATAACATAACAAAACAATCCACATTGCCACATCCACACCCCCCAGCTCCCTACATTCCGGTACTCACAGTTCGACGTCCATGTTGGCTCTTAATTAATTTATACCCGTTCTTGTCCAGGTACAAAGTAGTGTGCTATGAAAAATTGCGCCAGCCACCGACTAATGGGGACAGCACAGTACACCACTAGTGGCCTTAACTACTCTTAGAACGTGCTCGAGAATTGAGACTGAAAGTTTTCGTTTTTAACTTTAGTTGAACAATTTTAGCACAGTTTGCTGAAGTATTAGTGAGTTTATCTACTAGTTATTACAGTATTAGCTTGTAATTTTAAGGGGTAAAGTCATATAAAACATGGGTTAACGGTTGACCACAACGCTTGCTCAGACCGCTGCGTTAGTGATTTCAAACCATCAATAATTCTAGATTTCCGCGCGATGTTTTCCTCCACTATAAGTCACACTGACGTTGATAAAGTCGTAATGGAGGTTTTGAACTCGCCACTAGGTGCTTAAGAGTTCTTTTCAACTTTTTGGTCAATAGTTTTACGAATGTTTGACTAAAGTAGCTTATACCGACAACGTTTATGTCTAGATGCAAAGTGAAGCAACAGCACATTTGCACCGCATATCATAGATGAAGAATTGAGGAGTATTTTTTGACAAAGGAATAATCTTCATTCCTGAATCAGTGAATGATGGCAAATGGGCCAATACCTTTACGATAGCCCTCCAGCAACAAAGCCTGAGGGTTGCACACAATACCGGAGCTCACAGAGCCAGCTAAAAGCTAACTCAATTCCAAACGCATTTTGCAGTTACAACGCAGTCCGTCTGAATACATACCTACAAATGTTTGCACAGAGACTTGCTTTGATACCTGGTCTCTGTATCCAGTTGCATATCTCTCAAAGCCTACGGACTAACTACTCAAAGCCTTTTGCTATGGTCGATATGCAATTTTAATACTTACCTTTTTTTTTTTAATCGAGGGAATATAGCAAAAGCTTTCCAATCGTTTCGTAGTTCTGTAGTGACTCTTTTCGGTAACGTTTGTCAATACAACATATTTTAAACTGTTACTACACACTGATGACTAGCACTTCGACCTCGAAAATTGTGATAGCTCTGCCAATTTGCATGATTTATGTATAATTTATAACCTATATTACATGCTGATAATTTATCTTTCTATTTGTGAAAAAATGGTTAAAATGGGTCCAGTCGTTGCGGAGCTTATTCGGTACAAATTTCCTCTTAATAATATTATGTTAGAATACCATTTTGTCTAGGGCCCTGCGTAACAATACTAGGCAAGACTTCCAGCAAGACTTCGTTTTCCGTGGTTGTCAGAAAAGGCGGATCCCATACCTCTGAAATATGAGGAACTGCCCTTAGTGACACAAAAAGAATGGAAAAAGTAGATATTATAAATGAAACCGAACCATTCCACAAGGATCTCAACTTTAAGGTTTTTATTTGAAACTTTTTCTTCAAGAAAAGGCCTAAAAGTTACATAACCAACAATTCATAAGACCTTTTTCTGTTGAAATCTGTGAGAAACTTATCGCTATATGTGGTTACAGAGGAGACCCAAGTTACGTCATAGTTTGATGGATCGGTTCAGGATCAGCTCCAATCTGGATGATACGATGAATGGAAAGGATACCGTTACGTGATATCGTGTTCCAAATATCTAGGATTAACCTGAATTTATGGAAGTTTTTTAGGTTGGGGTACATAGAAGAGTGTTTCGATTAACTTTCAGGTGATAGTTCATTCAGATTCCCACTATGAAAACAATGATAGGCGGCAGGTAAATATTGCCAAACAATAAGTTACAAGCAAAGCATTTTCATCATAGATTTTATGAAATTAGTTTTCATGATGAGTTATTTTGATAACACTGATGAGTGTTTTTGCTACTTACAATAGGGTAGTAATGAATGGGACTAAACCAAAAAGCTCCGACAAAAAGAAGAATTGTCCTTCCTCAAAATATTAAATCTACTGCCTAAAATACTAACTTTACGACTACTTTTCTCCGAATAAAAATGACGAAACGACCGAATGAGGTACTGAAATCTTCGAAAAAATAAACATGATTGATTATTGCTATAATACTTTTCTACCAGCATAAATTACGTTCTACTGAAAACTATGCTTTGTAATTTTAATCTTTACTTGCCTACTATTAATTCATAAATTACCTTTCAGATTTCATAGACTGTGGTGCTATTTTAACTGTAACATTATACTGAAAGTATTATTCTGAGTGGTTCTACAGAAACTTATAAAAAATACAAAAATGTACTTGTAACAATAACTTTTACTTGCATCACATATCATGAATTTTACTTACCACGGGTATGCTTCGATACCGGTACCTATTTCAGGTGTTAAAAAGTCAGAACAGTCGTATTCATGCTTTAATCTTAAACCAAGTAGACTTTGGTTTCCTAGAATATTTTGCTATTATCCTGTATTATTCGACATATTTCCTTGTTTTTATAATGTCAGCGAGAACAAAGATAAAAATAAACCAAAACTCAGTTTATTATGAAAATGCAGTTTTAATAGGTAGTAGAAAATGTTAGGTACACTCTTCGATCAATAATAGTACATACTTATGTCAGCGTCACATTACAAAAATCGTCAGATTGTAATATAAACATACTGCTTATAATATGACGCATTATTTTTCGGTAGATTATAATCTAACAAATTGAATCCGTAATATTGTGAAATGTATGTGTGTATATGTGTTTGCGACGGAAGACAACTCGCGCGGTGTGGAGGAGGGGGAGGGAAGGGGTGTCCCCCTTGCCCCGTGGCAATACTCTCATGAAAAGATAATGCACCATTCCTGAGAAATACAGATTAAAATAACCTAACCTCAAAACCCTTTATATTCCCCTAAAAAGCGTGGTCGACGGAGCCCTGCTACGCGGGGCTCCTATTTCTGTATGCAGGGTTTAAAGGAACCTAACTAACCTAATGTGAGGTTGCCCCAAGTCCCGATAATGGGGGCAGAGATACTTCCGTATGTTCAGTTGACAATATTTCGAGAGTTTACAATCTCTCTAGTTATTTTACAATCTAACGTGTTTGACAATTTTATGGTGACATAATTTATAATTGTACTTATGAACTAAATAAATAGTTAGTGTGTTGGTAAGTTAGTAGTTTCTTTAGTAGATTTTTTAGTTCGTTGATATGATAATATGAAACCAATAGCAACAAAAACTATTTAATTTGACCCGAAGTCCCGAACCAGATCACGCGGGCCGAACAGTTGAGGTGAGTTAAAAAATAAATTTGATTACCAACAATAGAAATTATAACAGTTCATGCAAGTTGTAAAAATATGATAATTTTGACAAAACCTCTGTTGTCGGTAACTTAGTAATTTTGTCGGAGGTTCAGTATTCTATTCGGAAGTTTAGTTTTGTTATTCGAAGATCCATTTTTTTTAGGAGCAAATGTAATTTGAACATGCTCTTATTTGTTTGTTAAATTTGATATTTTAATTCGTTTATGTTTTGGGTTTTTTGTCGGTAAATCATTATTACGCTGGTTAATTAGAATAATAGTCGGCCACAGATCGCTGGAGATTAATTTGTTTTTCAGAACCATTATTATTTCCCCTTACAATATTGCCTTGTAGAAAAATCAAAACTGTAGACTAAACAAAAGAAACAAGACAATAACTTATTTAACAAAAACAATACCACATAAAAATGCAGACACATATCTCAAACCGATATCATGTGACACAAAAAAACAACTAAGATCCTAACAATCAAGGACTTTCTAAACCGCGCATACTTCGGATACTTCTTCGTTTCCACAAAAAGGTAAGACATTAAAATAAATCTAGATTTCTTGGAAGCCTGTCCTGTGCTTGGGGTCTGTGACCTAGGAACAAAAAGTCGTCTGGCTACACTATTGTTTGTTATAAGGTATTGTCACCTAACTATTTATGTCTGCATATTATTTTGAGTCAGATTGATGATCGGTTCGTTATGTATATAGATGAATTTATGAAGTGTGTAAAAAACCTCTTACAACTTTTAGACAAGTTTTTTATGTACAATTTTTATTGATTTTTACTTCAAACACCTCCACGACCCCCGTACTATTCAATCCATCCATCAAAACAATGTTTTGAGTGCGTTACATTGAGTTCTATCACAAAACATGATTTTTCACCGCAATAAAAAAATTTGTTTCCCAGCATTAAGTTTTGCGCAAAGTTACTTAGTTTGATGTTCAGAATACTTGGCTTCGTGATTAGGTGGCTTACACGCTGTATACGAGTACAACTATGCTACACATGCATACACAGCTATGCTGGTATCATTTCCATGGAAGTTTTGTTTTACTTAGGTTAAAGAAGTAGAAATTCGAATTACTTAAGAATCACCGATTACTAAAAGATTTTCTCCGGTTGTAAAATAATTTTCGATGAATTTTCCAGGATATTATTTTTGTAATTACATGCGCTGATTTAAGCCCAATCAGTCTTACCAAGGAGTTACCGTGTAACCCAGCAACTGGTTTGTAATGGTCAGATAGGCAGTCGCTCCAGCTGCATCAGGATAGACTGGAAACCTGCATTTATTATCATCATCATCATCATCATCATCATCATCATCATCATCCACAGTCTGAACTCACCCACTGCTGGGTATAGGCAGGGATTAGGTTCTTGTGATAAATCTCCACGGTCCCGTGCCAGCCAGCCACATCCAGGCCAGGTTATTCCCCCGACGTCAACTATGTGGTCTGCCCATCTCGGCGCTGGACGACCCACGTTTCTTTTTCCAGACGCCATTTCGCGTCAATGGCGTCCTGCATCTACGAGTATAGTAATGTTGAATTACAATATTTTTATTTACATGGAGAGAATCAATTCGATAAATGAACAATCTATCTAACTCTTAAACATGAACACACCACAATATCTAATGAATCCTCGTATTTACCTAACACATGTACCTACATTTATAGTGATACGTGTTAACCTATTATGTAATTAAGTTTAATTAGGGTTCCGCAAATGTAGCGAGTCGGGCGCCGCCCGCGGCCTGATTAAATAACTTACTACTGAACCCGCTAATCGACGGCTCAGCCGAACTAATATTGAGTGAATTAATAAAACCGCTAAATGTGCAAACGAGGCGAGATAATAATTTGAAAAGGGAATTTATTAGTAAAAATATTGATGTTCCATGATATTCTGAAAGCTCAAAGAGATGACTTGATTATAGGTACACGATGTCGGGATGATTGCTTTTCCAAATTGAAAGTTAGGTATCTAATACAGAAAGCCATTTTCCATAAACGTAAAATGAAACTATAAAATCTCCAAACATTCTCACCATATCCAGGGAACGGAATGCACACAATGTTGAATTTGGCGTTGCAAAATCACGTAAATAAATCCCCGTGAATCGACACCCAGCAATTAATAGCAACAAGGGTAACTCTATCAAGCATATTTCTATAAACATACGGAGAACTCTCAGAGTACACCCCACACCCTGTATTTACCCTCGTATCTAGTTGCACAACTCGAGAGCCCCGACCCTCAGGCACGATATTTAGCCCTAACTTAAGCATATATGATGCCCGCTAATTAACTTAATTACACATTACACACCCCTACTCACGTACAAACATGGAAATATCCCAAGTTCCCGACGCCTTTCGCAAACCCTTTCATTTTTTACAAGTAAATTCTAAAGAACCGAAATGCCTGCTAATATTTTAAGAGCAAAAACGCTAGGGAGTGAATTTTGGCTGTTAAATGCTAATTAGGAGAATCTTTGAGGCGAATAGTTTGAAATACTGGTTTTAGGGTTTTTTCAAAAGAAAATAAAACTGTTAGTGATTTTTGTTTTTATTTTTGTGTTAATAGGTATATAGTGTTAAAGTTAGTTTTATAGCAGTACATAAGTCCCGTTAAAGCGCCTACAAATTAACTTACAGTACAAATTAGTGGCGGGTGTTTGTTAGTTGTTTTATGAATCCTTATACTAAACCAAAACGGACAAAAATAAATGAAATGAAGAACTCCATCTTCATTTTCACAAAATAACAAACCAAAGAATGATTAGTCCCACAAAACAACGCAAGCTCGAATAAACAAAACATTTTCTTTTCTCCGCAATCATCACAAAATACCACATTGATATACAGCGCATATTTTGCAATACATAAAGCAAACATACCATAACGCAACATAAATGGGTAGGCAGTAATGATTTGTAACGTACAATAATCATATCCGGCCGGCGTCGAACCCGGGACGATAAATCACGACACGGCGTATTAACCACTGCGATGACCTTAGCATTGGGGCTACCCTAATGTATGAGGATTAATATTATGTATTTCCAGCAGATATATCACCAGAACCGTCAGAGTTATGCTGTGATTGCTGATGGGTTTAGCAGAATGTGAAGCTTTTCCTTTTCTGTTGTCTGTTTGTAAAATCGAATTGATTGATTGATAATTGATAAGTGATTTAACTCTCTATTACAGAAGTTCTTGCATTGAACTTCTCAGTAGGGTAACTACCCTGAGTCCAAATGCCTCCGTTGCAACTGGACGGATTCGCAACTGGACAGATTCTCAGTTGGACAGTTTCGCAGCTGGACAGATTAGCAACTGGACAGAGTACAGTCATGAAAAATTAAGTTGATGAACTATGAAACATAGGTATGCCCAATGCCCATGCAAAAGGTCACGATATTACATGAGGCATGGCATTACACATACGAGTATTATGCCATATTAGGTCATCTCTTAACGTTATTAAGTGACCCTTTGAAAACCAGAGTACAATAATGATTTTATTATGTTACCCGTATTGAAACACATAAGCACTCGGTAAAAACACCAGTCAATTTAATCACCTACTAATTAAAGCAAGGCGATTTAGCCTGTCGAACACAGGTCATGGTATCGTCATACATGACAACTTGACACCTTCACTGCTGTCACACAATGTACATTAAGTACCCGTCTCATGTACACACGCTCACCGACCACACATACTAGCTCACAAACTACTGACGGAGAGCCATCGAATGCCCTCTGCGTGTCAATTGACGATTGAAACTGATTCCGATCATCATTATGTTGAACGAGGACCGTGTTAGGGCTCTAGGCTAAGTACACATAAACGTCAGTGGCGCACTTATGCGGTAATGTGATGATTCAACCCTCAGTGTGAACGAGCAAGGGGTGACTATGGGTATCTCAGTAGTTTTTCATAAACAATGATTAAAATATTGCAGTGTTAGAAATTGGCACTTACCTGAACTAACATAAAATTTAAAATCGCTTGTTTTTATGAGCCTGCCCTGTCCCACTCCTATGCAATGGCACCCGTATACTTCTACAAGGTGTCGCATCGTAGTCAAATTTAAGGGTGTGATCATCAAACTGATCAACTTTCTTCATGGGACCACCATCGTAATCATAAAAAATAGGTGTCTCATACATTTGGTCGAGAATGAATATTGGAATTTTCGATGGGGCCGTTGATAATTTTTTCGCGATTACGATGGTGGTTCCATGGGACCAACCAAGCAAACCAAGACCAAGTTGACCAAGTTGTTTAGTTTAATGGTCTCTAGCACAACCTTGAATTTGACCAGGATGCAAAGCGATAACTTGTATATTATTATTATTTTACAATTGCTTACGTTACGATACAATGACTCGTTTTCAAAGTTTTTTTTGCATACGAGTGTTGGTAGCTACGACCTTCAACCATCTTTTAGTCGTTTATAATAATAAGATCGCCCATTGTACCGTTTCTTATCTCGACACTATAATTTAGTCTGTATCGTATGTACCCAAAGTAAACTCCACAACATTAATTTAAACAAACAAACTTACAAGTAAAATTATATTCTACACAGAACTCAATCTCAGGCAGTATAATTAAAGTGTCTATCTGCTCTAACTAACACAATGTATTTAGGTACACAATCAGTAAATCATAATAGATCAGACGCACTGGCTAATCTCGCCACCTGATCTAGAGTTACTCGTAATTACTAATTAGGACTAATCAATCAACTCTCAATTAACGGAGCCTACTTACTTGTACTTGTAGGTAAGTACTTATATGTAACGAAGCGCTCTGTCATTTCATACGTGAGAGAATAATTATTAGTTTACTAATTAGAAACTTGATAGGGAGAAACGTAATAATGTATTGTTTTATCTAAAATTAAAATTACTAAACAGCTTCATCTAGATCAAATAGTCGTGTAAAAGTGTAATTTTTTGTAATTTATCATTTAATACGTTTGCATTATATTTGCTTTTTTCTAAAGATATTCAATAAGGCCTAATGAAAACATAAACTTAAATAAATATATCTTAGAAAATAATTAGAAATATAATCATGATCGTTCTACGCGACATAACCAATCAGACGGCAAATTATTTCTCCTAAATTATACAATTTCGTTTATAATATCCAATCAAGCAGTTCAAGCCTGTTTAATATTTCGTATTATTAAAGTCTATCGATGTTACATGGCAACAGAAATCATAATAATTTTGGTTTCAACCAGCGTGAGTACAACTTCTTGCTATTTTATTTCTGTAGGCGTTTAGCAACTCACGCTCGTGTGACTAATTGCCTACAGAAATGCATCAGGCGCTTTACCTACACTGTACGCCTACGTTCAATGTAAGCAAAGTGCTAACTTTCTAACATGGTTCGAAGACGCAAGTTGGTACTTTTGTGTGTGGTGAATTGAATAAAGGAATTAAATGTCACCAACTCAAAGTACTTCTGTTTTACATTTGACTTAATAACTACCATCATCATCGTCAGCCTATAATGTTCCCACTGCTGGGACGTATGGCCTCCTCTCAATGAGAGGGAATGGGCTATAATCCACCAAACAGGCCCAATGCGAATTGGTATATGTCACGTCATGGCTTCAAATTTTTGGTTCTAGGAAACGGCATCCCCGTTTCCTCACGATGTTTTCTTTCACCGTTTTGAGAGCAGTGGTGATGCAATATTACACAAAGTAATGCGCCTGTCTGGGTTCGAACCCACGACTTACTTACTGTTCATAAGTCGGGCCACCAACACTGGGCCACTGCTGCTCTCCACATACTGGTCACTACACTGACTTAATAACTAAGTTGCATTTGACTTATTATGCTTGCCGGAAAGGCGAAAGGGACAGTTTTTTCCTAGTACTACAATCTAGTAGTAACATATGCAGGAGCTTGATATCAATACATTTAACAAATTACAACAACTATTTATTCAGGATCAAATCACGCGATCTTGTTATGTCCTTAGACCAACACAGATTGTCATGTTCTGACACGTAATTTCGATGTCCAAATACAAGACAAGATACAATTACTGTTAAACATGGATTAGATGTATCGATAGTTATTGGAATTATGACAATGTAATACATCGTTACACTAAACATATTAATACAATTAATAAAACAGAGCAGCGACAGTGTGCACAAGAGTTCTAAGCCCTGAATTCCTACTACGCTGATGTCGTGTCGGTCGCGTAGGTCAGCGAGAAGAACAGTAGCAACATCCAGTAATTTAGGACGCCGCTAACATCAGCGTCGCAGTATGGCGACGCTAACATCAGCAGCGTCCTATATTACTCTTGTATTCTCCGTAAAAGCAGGCAAAAGTGATCCCACAGTATATTCAGCGACAAGACTCGAGGTTCGAGGCAAAAAACGAATCAACCCAATTAAATCACTTTACCTCCGTCACCCCAGACCATACACTAACAAACATAACCCACTTTAAACAGCCTTATAAAGATTGAGAGAACCTAAAACCTAAGCCACAATGTATCAAAACATATCTACTTAAATTCTCACAAAACCACTTTATTCTCTGCTCCCAAAAATATAAACAAGTGCCCCAATAACGATTAACACAAACCTGACCCTCTCACCGCTCCTCAGATAGGCACGGAGGCACGGAGGCAACTTAGCCGGGACCGGTATACTTATAGCTATCATATGCAATATTTATAGCGGGCATTAGCAGGTAGATAGTCTGAGTAATGTCGGTCGAATAGGGGACATTTTTGCACGTGGCCCGTAAATACAGGGTGCGAGAGAAAGGACTAGGCGATTCTCTAAATATTTTTCATGATCAAGTCTGTCGAAAAAGAGTGGAGAGTCCCCTGAGACAGGACCTCGGCTGAACGAAGTGGAGGTGTTTCTTTAAAACTGATTTGCTTGGACAAAATTGAGAGAGGGCACTGCTTAGAGATGGCTTATATTGGAGAATCAACGGCTCAAAATACAAATAATCAAGTCGTCAAAGAGTCAGCCTAATCACATAATATTTGTTCCAAGATGTTTTAATAAGTTGCCTATGGCCCTCTTCAGCCGGTCGATTCTGTAAAATTCAAACAACAACTCGCATCTCACATCGCTATTCGCTCTCACTTAGCATAAGGTTATTTTTATTTGACACTTTGAATCAGGTTCAAGCGCGAAGTGAGCGTCGAAGCACAGAATAGATAATAGTACTAGTGGTCGAAGTGACGGGGGAATTACCTTACAGAATGCCACTTCTTATAAGGGCGCTTTCAATTTAGACGTTTCGTGTCGCGCCGCTGCAGCGCGGCAGCGCCGAAGCAGTGCGTTTGTCGTATTGCGTACAGACGTTCGTTTGTTTTCATACAAAGCAAAAGAAACTCATAGCGGATTCAGATTCGAAGTTTAAAATGAGGTCTTACAGAAGTAGTTCTGTAAGACCTCAGGTCCCTGGCTATCTGTTAGCTTTCAAAACCATCGATTCAGCGGATTCATGAACAGACAGTTCCTTTCGTCTCTATGATATAAGTAGACGCAGGGAAATCCATCAATTGCTTCTTTAGCGACGTATACAATAGGTAGAAATAAAACAGTGTTGGTTGTAGGAACAAACTAATGATGATTTATTGATGGCCTAACTACATACATAATTACATAAGCACAGGTAGTGGAAACTAGGTACAAACTAATATTTATTAACAGCCAATCAGAACACAGTTAAAATATTGGTACAATATTGAAGGCGCGGCGCGCGCCCTCTGGACGACCATTCAACAAACGAATTTACCTCTGAGGTTATAAATATATGTGGCGGCGCCGAGCTCCTCAGTGTAGCGGCGTGCGCGCTGTCGTGCGCATGCGTGCTGCTACAGTGCTCCCCTTCAAGTGAAACGTACCGGTCGCCTTATGACACGTCCCGAGCGCGTTGTTCGGTCTGTTGTGATGTTTACAGGAACAGTGTTCTGCGCGACGGGACTGGAGCCTTGATGTGGAATGTCACATGCGTCATCAGTGCATGGAAGAGTGAACGCAGGCTTGAGGCGGTCTACTGATATCACAGCTTGTCTTCCCGGCAGTTGAAGAGTGAACGTTTTATCGCCTCGGCTGAGCACGGGAAAGGGGCCGTTGAATGGTGGTTGAAGTGGCTTCTTAACTGCGTCAGTTCGCACGAATACTTCCTTGCAGGATTGTAAGCTGTTAGGTACGAATGTGGCACTTCTGCTTTTGGTGCGTGTCTGTGCTACAGCTTGTCGGAAAATGCCAATTGCTGATCGCAACTTTTCTACATAACTGTAATCCAAAGATTCTGGCTTCGACGGCACGAAAAAATCTCCTGGCAGTGTGAGAGCGTGACCGTAGGTTAGCTGTGCAGCACTGACTCCACTGTCACTTCGTGTTACGGCTCGCAGTCCTAGCAACACTGTAGGCAGCTCCTCAATCCAACTGCTCGTGCTCAGACGTGCTATTAATGCAGATTTCATGCAGCGGTGCCACCTTTCAATCATGCCGTTGCTCTGTGGGTGGTACGGAGTAGTGTGAATGCGCTTGATCCCAAGTAGTCTTGTTAATGCGTTGAACAAGCTGCTTTCAAACTGCCGACCTTGGTCAGTCGTCATTCGAGCTGGACATCCGAACCGTGTGATCCATCCTTCGTACACGATTCTAGCCACAGTGTCAGCTGTTATGTCTTGCGCGGCGTGCGCCTCGGGCCAGCGCGTCGCTCTGTCGATCATAGTGATGACGTAACGGTGTCCTTGAGCTGACGTACGTAGTGGGCCAACGATGTCAACATGCAAATGTTCGAAGCGATGCGCTGGTTCGAAGTTTGCTATCGGGGTTGTAGATGATGGTGATTCCGTATTCTTCCAGGCGCTGTAGTACGATTCGGAGGTTATTTCGTGCTGTTGTTTCGTCCTCTGCAGCCACAAGCAAGTCGTCCACAAATGGGTATACAAAATCTAGGCCTCGAAGTACTTCGTGTATAAATCTCTGGAATGTTTGGCCAGCGTTCTTTAGTCCTGGGCACATACGGGGGAACTCGTATAAACCGAAAGGGGTTATTATTGCTGTCTTCTCTATGTCTTCATCACGAACTGGTAGTTGTGAGTATGCTCTGTTCAGGTCCAGGGTAGAGAAAACTTGCTTGCCAGCGAGCTGATATGTAAAGTCCTTGATTCGTGGAATGGGATAACGGTCTGGCTTCGTAATAGCATTGAGTCGCCTGTAATCACCGCATACTCGTAGATCTCCATTTTTCTTCGGGACGACATGGAGTGGGCTGGACCATGAACTCTTGCTAGGACGGCAGAGTCCCTGGCTCATCATATTCTCAAATTCCTTTTTCACCTTTTCGTAGCGGTGTGGTGGTATTGGTCGGGCTCGTGCATGGATCGGCGGCCCGGTTGTTTCTATGAAATGCTCGACTTTGTGCTTCGGGTTGAGTTTCATTGATGACAAGCGAGTGACGTTGGGAAATTCAGCCAGTATGTCGTGGAAAGTTTGTTGAAGATCGATACTGCGTATTGTTGGTATGCTTGTATATCGCCCCGGTGCCTTTGAAGAGAGTTTAGTGGTATTGTCGATGAGTCGCTCATTCCTTAGGTCGACCAGTAGATTATGGTAGCCTAGAAAATCTGCTCCAAGTATTGGCTTGCTTACGGCAGCAACAATAAACTTCCACTTGTAGGGACGTCGTAGACCAAGGTTGATGTCTAATGTTCTTTCTCCATATGTGGGTATCTCTGAGTTATTGGCGGCGTATAACTTGTACGGAAGTGGGGTAGATTGAGTTCCTTTTCGCTTCGGTATCACAGATATGTTTGCGCCAGTATCGACCAAGAAAGTTGTGTTGGTTTGCTTGTCGGTGATGAATAGGCGATATGATTTGCTGTCGACATTAGGTACCGCCACTTCTAATGCCTGTTTTAGTTTTCCGTATTATTATCCTTGTTAAAACTGCATGGTGTTGTGCAATGTCTTGCTTTGGCACCGAATTTTCTGTGAAGTTTCTTGAGTGCGAGCGAGACGGCGTTCTTGAACGGTCGTGGCGATGATTGCGTCTATATTGATAACACGACGGTGGTGATGTGTGTGAGCACTGGTAGTTATCTTTCTTAAGCTCGGCGATTTCCAGATGTAACTTGCGTATTTCTTCCACTATGTACTGCATATTAGCCTGTGCTTGGGAGTTGTCTACTGATGCTACGACTGGTGCTTCGGACGTCTGCTCCATCATCTTGTCTGCCATCTTGGCTAACTCGTCCAACTCAGTGTCTTTACTGATGGTGTCACTGACAACAAGTACTGATCTTACTTGCTGGGGCAGGTGGTTCATCCACATCAATCTGAGTGTGTTGTCTGGAACTTTGTTATGCGCTAAGTTACGCATACGCCGTAATAACTGGCTTGGTTTTTGGTCTCCCAGCTCCATATCCGATAAAAGCTTTTGCAGTTGTTTTCCATCTGACTCCTCATAGGCGGAGATAAGCCGTTCTTTGATTGCGTTGTATGGTCGTTCCGCTGTCGGGTTTTCAAGCAGGTCACATATTTGCTCAATCTCTTCCTTTGACAATTGAGCTACAACCATTTGTGCTTTTTGAGTGTCGCTTTTCTTGAGATCGCTAACGGCGGCTTCGAAAGTGATAAACCATAGCCGCGGTTTGTCACGCCAAAACGGTGGAACACGCATGGAAAGTGCTATTCCAGCGATTTCTTGTTGGAATTTTGCTGCGGCTTCCATTGCTGAGCCTGAGCTTCAGTAATCTTGAGCGTAATTGAATCAATCGTAATGTGATCACGTCGGGGTCACCACTTTAGCGACGTATACAATAGGTAGAAATAAAACAGTGTTGGTTGTAGGAACAAACTAATGATGATTTATTGATGGCCTAACTACATACATAATTACATAAGCACAGGTAGTGGAAACTAGGTACAAACTAATATTTATTAACAGCCAATCAGAACACAGTTAAAATATTGGTACAATATTGAAGGCGCGGCGCGCGCCCTCTGGACGACCATTCAACAAACGAATTTACCTCTGAGGTTATAAATATATGTGGCGGCGCCGAGCTCCTCAACACATTCGACGCTCGGCCGCCGCAGCGTGCAGACGTGCGCTACGCTCCGCTCCGTCGTCTCTCCGCGCCCCCGCGCCTCCGTTCCGGTCAGCTGCAGTGCTACGTCGTAGCCCTGCCTTCTCACCGAGTCTACGAACAGTCGTAGCACTACTACGGTTTGTGACTCGTTCACAACTTTAGTGTGTTGCGCCGTAGCGAGCTAGCTACGACGAGTGCTTGCGCTCTTAGTAGTTGGTCCGCTGCGTAAAACTGTCTTTTTCAAGACAAAATCCTTCATCGTCAAAAACGTATTTTGCCCCTTCAGGGAAATCCACGGTTTAGTGGTACTTGGGTGGATACCTAACGGTGCTAACGATCCCAAGTGGGTGTTGACCCGACACACCCGCTGACCCTCTTCAAGGGAAGGCAATCCGTTGGAAGGGCTCTGACTGCGGCCTTGGGGGATCTCCTAGTCGCAGTCTGGTAGCACCTAACCCCCGTTTGTCCACAGCTGCACCCGGGACGTCTGGGTGTCTCTACCCCAGCGGCCCAGATCGGTCGCAAGACCCATAGGGCCCTGTCGCACAATAAGACTGGCGACAGGTTTACAAGCTTAGGGCACACCTTAGGTACTCACCTCCCTGTATCACCCACAGGGAGAGAACACATCCCCGGGTTATCCCACCCGGGGAGTTAGGTACTGGTATCGCTAGATAGGCAAACAGAATAGGCCCTTCAGGCAATTCTCAGACAGTCGTGTCGCTGGCAAGTTTGTTTGTGTTTTTCTTCTTGCCAGTAACACTAGGAAAAACACAAGGGTGGGTTCGTTTTTACGGGGTACTGTCTGCCCGGGGAGTTCACGTTTCACGTGTCTCCTCGGGACTAGGTAGTTAGCTCTAGTTAGCTCAGTATTAGGATTTTAGGCTGTTAGGCTCCCCCCGCCAATATGGCAGATTTAACTTATCAGGCGGCGCGCAACATAGTGCTGAAAGCGCATTTCGACGACCTGATACAGGTACTGTTGGCTGACGACAGTCCCTATATTCAGGACAAGTACTCGGCCCTTTTAAAGCCCTTTGAAAAGGCCGGTTTCAATGCCCTTAGGAAGGAGATACCTTCTAGGTCGCCCACGCGCTCCCCCGACCCGTTAGCTCAATCCTCCGACATGGAGATTGTAGAGTCCCAGCCAGCCCCTGAGAGCTCTCCGGAGACCTCGGGCACCAACTCCTCGTCCTCTGAATCTGAGGACTTTCAGTTGGTGCAGAAGGGCAAGAGGAAGAAGGGAAGGCAAGCGAAGGCCGGTAAGGCCAAGAAGGCCGTCACGGACTTCAATGCGCCTCCCCTTGCTCCCCTAGCCTCCCCGCCCCCGTCCGGTATTACTGCACCCCCAGCTGCCTCCCAGGGCAGCCGCCCGTCCAGCCCTATGGCTATTTCCTCTCCGCAAGGTGCGGCTCCTGTCAGCCGCCCTGCAAGCCCCATGGCTGCTTCTCAGCCAGCTCCCTCTTCAGCTGCTTCTTCTTCAAAAAACAGTTAAAACCCCCCGCGCTGTACATCCAGGAGAAATCCAGGTGGACAGAAATCTCCAAGATGTGTATTGATCGCAAGATCAACTACACCAACGCCACCTCTACCCTTCAGGGTATCAAGGTGAAGACCCCTACGTCCACGGACTTTAGAAGTCTCGTCCACGCGCTTCGTGGAAGGAACGTCGCCTTTCACACGTATAGTCTCCCTGAGGAGAAGCCGACCCGTGTGGTCATCAAGCGGATCCCCAAGGAGATTCCCTCCCAAGATATCCTGGAGGATCTCACCTCCCAGGGTATCCCCGTTTCGGCGGTCCACCGCCTTCACAAAAATAGGTCCCAAGGGGGTGACGAGTACGACATGGTACTCGTAATATGTGACCCAGTTGAAGGGCACCACCCCATCTTCAAAGTCCGGTCAGTATGCTCGCTCTCGGGCATCATCATTGAGAGGCCTAAAAAGCTGAAAGTCGTCGGGCAGTGTCATCGCTGCCAGCTTTATGGCCACAGCCAAAAGCACTGCTACGCACCGCATAGGTGCGTAAAGTGCCTCGGCGATCATGCCACGGCAGACTGCACCCGTCCTAAGGACAGGAATCTCTGCACAGAGCCGCCTAGTTGCGTCCTGTGCGGTCAGTCTGGCCACCCGGCTAACTACAGGGGCTGTCCCAAAGCCCCTAAACAGTCCGCTGGTAAGTTGGCCAATCGCGCCAACCAACGCCAGCAGAGGGAAGCTCCCTCTTCTTTCCAAGTCCCCTCCAAGGTCCTCCCCGAGCGTCTCAGCCCGCAGAGGCCCTCCCCATGGAACATGCTGAACCATCAGCAAGCGTTCCCAGCCCTCGCGAAGTCCCAACCCAACCCCCCCATGCCCGGTCTAATGGAAAACCCTGTACCAGCGCCCACTCCCGTGGTCGCCCCTCAGGCCCTTCCTAAAACCCGCGCTCCCGTCACTCAAACCCGCGCTCCCGTCGCTCCAACCCGCGCTCCTGCTTCACAGGAATCCAACCTCAAATACTTGATGAAGTATCAGCCCCTTTGCACCCCTGAGGCCGACCGCATGGTGGCCGAACTCAGGGCTGCAACGGACCTTCAGCAAGTAGTTGATATCATTGATGCCTATCCGGTCATCAAGTCAGCCTTAAGCAACCTTAGTTTCGCGCCGTAATGGATATTACACCCGGAATCTCTTGCACCCAACCCCGGTCCCTTAGATTAGGTTACTTTAACGCCAACGGCATGAGAGGTCAACGCGACGAGATCGCCTCTTTCCTCCGTGACCACAACGTTGATGTACTCCTCATCCAGGAGACCTTTCTTAAACCCAGCCACCGCGACCCTAAGATTGCAAACTACCGTTTAGTTCGCAATGATAGGTTACGTTGCCACAAGGGTGGCACTCTCATTTACTTTCGCAAGGAACTGCACCGCATCCCTATCGACCCCCCTCCTTTAAAGTCCCTACTTGAGGTTTCAATCTGTCGGCTAGCTATGACCGGTCATCAACCGATCCACTTAGTGTCTGCTTATTTGGCCCCTTCTAACACGTCGGAAGATCACAACCTCCTGGTTAATGATCTCACCCTCCTTTTCGGCTTAAGTGACTCCGTGATCATCGCGGGCGATCTTAATGCCAAACACCCAGCCTGGAACAGTAGAATGACGAACCCGAGAGGGAAAGTCCTCTACGATCTAGGTCTGTCTCTCAACTTTGACCCGATCGCTCCTATCGAGCACACCTATTATCCCGACACTCCCAGCTATCATCCTGACGTGCTCGATATAGCGCTGCTCAAGAACGTGAACCTTCGGTTACACTTGATTGAGACGTTACACGAGCTCCATTCCGACCATCGTCCAGTGCTCATGCACTTGATTCCTCGCTCGGGTATCATTGACCCCAGCCAACCCCCTCCCACCACTCTCACCACTGACTGGAGGAAAGTAAGCGATATGCTGAAATCTGAAACGTCACCGCTTCTTGATGGTATTCCCGACCATATTGTCTCGGTCGCAGACACCGAGGCCGCAATCAACTCGTTTACAGAACACGTTCAGTCCATACTGAAGGATTGTTCTCGAGAAGTACCAGCGATGAGCGATCAACGCTGGATACTCCCCGACGACATTCGTGAACTGATAAACGAGAAGAATGCGGCCATACGTGCCTACAGCTCTTGGCCCTGCGAAGCGAACAAGATTCACATGCGTTCCTTACAGCGTGCTGTAAAGAAACGCACCAGTGAGTTTCGTTCGAGTCAATGGGACAAAACGCTCAGCGAACTTGAGCCCACTCACCTAGCTTTCTGGCAGCTTCAGAGGAAGTTGCGCACCTCGGAAGAGGTTTCTTCTCCACCCCTCATCCGTCCCGATAAGAGCGTCGCTTTTGACGACTCTGAAAAAGCAGAATGTCTGGCCGACAGTTTGGAATCCCAATGTTCACCGAGCACTCTACCAGTAGACAAGCAGCACCTTGATGAGGTGGATGCAGAAGTCGAACGTAGAGCATCGCTTCCCCCTGTAGAAGACCCCGATGACCCTCTCCCCGTCATCACCCCGGAAGAGGTCAAAGATATCATAGATAAGTTACAGCCTCGGAAAGCCCCAGGCGCCGATGGCTTCACTAATAGAGTTTTTAAAGCCCTCCCCGCCCGGCTCATAGTCCTTTTGGCTGCCATCTTCAATGGCGCCCTGAGCAATAATATGTTCCCCCAAGCGTGGAAAGAGGCCACTGTTATAGGTATTCCCAAACCTGGGAAACCGAAAGCCCAGCCTTCGAGCTACAGGCCGATCAGTCTCCTGAGTGCTCTCGGCAAAATCTATGAAAGGCTTATTTATAAGCGTCTCAGAGATTATGCCGAGACAAAGGGCCTCATCCCTAAAGAACAGTTCGGCTTCAGGACCGAACATTCTTGCATACATCAAGTCCACCGCATCGTCGAACACGTTAGCGCTGGTTTCCAGCGCGGAGCGATGACGGGCGTGATGTATTTCGATATAGCGAAAGCCTTTGACAAGGTCTGGCACAATGGCTTATTATATAAGCTATACCAACTCGGTGTGCCTGACCGTCTCGTGCTCATCTTACGAGACTTTCTGTCAAACCGTACCTTCCGCTACCGTGTGGGTAAGACGTTATCCTCTCCCCATCCTATCCGTGCCGGAGTCCCTCAGGGCTCCGTCATCTCTCCCCTCGCGTTCACGTTGTATACTAGTGACATCCCCAAGAACAAGAAGGTTCAGTTAGCCCTATTTGCCGACGACACGGCAATTTACTACACCGGCCGTTCTATGACTAACATCCGTCGCATCCTCCAAACAGCTGTCGACTCGCTCGGCGCTTGGTTCCGTAAGTGGAGGATTGAGGTTAACCCTGACAAGAGCCAGGCAGTTCTGTATTATAAGGCACGCCTTAAGCGATCGCCAGGTCCCCCCGTCACCATGTTTGGCAAGCCTATCCCTTGGGAGAAGCAAGCCAAATATCTTGGAGTTATACTGGACGACCATCTGTCATTCAAGGCTCATATCAAAGCAGCTCGTGACCGAGCTGCCTTTGCTATGGGCCGACTCCATTTCATGATCACTAGGAAGAGCAAGTTGTCACTCAAGTGCAAGTTGCGTCTTTACACCGCAGTCATCCGTCCCATCATGACATACGCTTGTATCGTATTCGCTCATGCCCACCCGCGTCATATCCACACGATGCAGACCTTGCAGAACCGATTCCTCCGTAAGATCACCGGTGCCCCCCCGTACGTCCGTAACGACAGTCTACACGTAGACCTTAGAATCCCTACCGTTAAGCAGTTCATGAAACGCCTGTCCAAGCGTTACTTCGACACTGCCATCAAACATAGGAACCCCCTAATCGCATCGGCCGCCCGGTACGACCCATCGCGTATTAGCTCAGTCCAACGTCCGCGTCACACCTTAGTCACCCCCGACGATCCGATCACTATCTTGCAAGAGAGTAGGAAAGATACCAGTACAGTTCGTAGATTGTACAAATACAAACCGAAAACCTTCCGACCTCGCCGCCGAGGTCCGGCGCGTAATCCCACGTCAATCCCTCCCCGACCCTTGCCTGAGCCAGCCCGCGATGCTGAGCCTTTAGCAATAAAACAGTCCCTAAATAAAGACAATCAGATCCAGCCTGTCCCTTTGCTGCCCCCAGCGACGCCCTAAGCCGAGGTCCGTACCCCACAGGGGGTGCCCTTAGAGCGCTGTCGCTTAGTTTTTAGTCATTTTTGCCCTGGCTGGAGGCCTTAAATTCAAGGCATCCACAGGACTTGCCCGGTTAAGCAGAAGCCAGTCTTCGTAGACTGAACTGCGAGATGCCCTATCCAAAAAAAAAAAAAAAAAAAAAAAAAAAAAAAAAAAAAAAAAAAAAAAAAAAAACGAGCTCCTCAGTGTAGCGGCGTGCGCGCTGTCGTGCGCATGCGTGCTGCTACACTTCCAACGATCAAAATGTTAAGTACATTCGGCTGAAACGCAATCATAAAAACAACTAATCGCTGTCGCCTAAGGCTTGTCCACGGGTTTCTTTCGGTTATTTCACCAGATTTGTAGTCGACCGCCGAGGTTATTGTCGTATGACAGTGCCACCGTTTTTAGTTTATCTTTAGCAAATTTCGGCCAACGTTACCGCTAAGTCCGTACTCACATTAACGTCCCATCTCGGGTTCAACAATTAACGCCAAGATAAATGGTAGGAATACGAAACGATAACTGCGAACGTTTCGGTTTAAACCCACATGCATACTCGTGTGAAATTTATTATGTAGATAATGTGGGGAATTGAATCGGATAGGAGAGGTCGCCGGTTTGTCACCGTGTCATAGAAAAATGTCCGTAAATCGATTTTAATGTTTCGGTATCGAGTTGTGCGCTGCGGCTGCGGGGGTGTCAGCTCGATTTCGGAATCGAATGTTGATAAAAGATGGGAGAGAGTTATGAAAGTGAAATATGATGACGCTCTCGTTAACCTGGGGTTGCAGGGTTATCCAGGTTTCATGTTTTATTAAGATTGATGTTGTTTACATTGGAATTGCGCACATGTCGGACAGTCGAAATAATTCTATGATTTTGCCGAAAGTATTAACTTCAAAAACACGTCCCTCCTTTAAACCCCACATACCTATCTTCAACACAAAACCAATACTCACAATACATGGTTTACCCCGGCTGACCCATTGTTTCACGTAATACCATAGAGTCCCGTATTTACCCCGTATATGTCCCTTGTTTGTCCGTTCCTCGCCTCCGGGTAAAAGGCACGCTCTATTGAGAATTCGATATCTTATTATTGTATGCAAAAGGAGTAAATCGTGTTTAAAACGCACGCGGATGGACCCGGAAATAAATGAGAGAATTAATAGGTAATTGTATAAACGTGTGTTGTGGGCGAAACAACAAAAGTTGAAGAGTTGCTTATGAATCAAAATTTCGTTTAGCTTTCTCTAAATTAAGGGAGAGGAAGGAGGGAGGTCCGTCAAGGAAACCGCGGACTCTTTTTTTGCGTTTTTGTCAAATTACCATTTTAGTCATTGTATTTTGATTACACCTAAAGGGTGTAAAAACCTCTAAACGAAGCCGAAACACTTGTTCTCCCCGTCATTGCGATTATTACGGAGATATTGGGGGTCAAAGTTCCAACTTTTTGACAAGTTTGTTTTTTTTAAATTAAGTTTTTACTGTAAGATTTTTACTTTAAACACATCCACACCCCCCGTGCTATTCAATCCATCCATCAGCACAATGTTTTGAGTGAGTTAGTTAGTAGTGAGTTCTAACACAAAACATGATTTTTCACCTCAATTAAAAGTCCTTTCCCAGCAATAAATGTTACTTAGTTTGATGTACAGAATGCTTGGTTGAAGGCTTCGTGATAAGGTTGTTTACACCCTGTCTAACGTTATATATTGCGCTGTTAATAGTTAATTATTAATATTTAATTGGAGGAAATTAAGACTCCGCGTTCTTCAGCAGCAACTTTACGAACCGAAACATATTTGAATTTAGTTAAAAAAAAAAACAAGATAAATCTTTCACATTTTTACTTTTTAGGGTTCCGTAACCAAAAGGTAAAAACGGGGCCTTATTACTCTGACCCCCGGGGCCCCATTACTAAGACTCCGCTGTCCGGTCTGCCTGTCTGTCACCAGGCTATATCTTATGAACCGTGACAGCTAGACAGTTGAAATTTTCACAGATGATGTTTTTCAGTGGCCGCTATAAAAAGAAATAATAAAAAAATCCAGGGGTAACCTTCCTACGATCGTACGTCGACATCTTGAATAAGTTTATTCAAGTTCTTATAGCAAGTACAAACGTTCCCACCCATAGATCTATGTTTCCACCTGTCATAGAGTAAAATAAAGCCGTGCACACACTGCACCGGTCGTCGATAGACCACTAATGGGCGGTTTGCCGGCGCGGCCGGGAAATATGTTCGTGTGCGCCCGCCCGATAACACAGGATTATGCTAAATAGTACTCCCTGGTGGGGATTACGGCATTTTCGACGATACTTTAGAGCATTTTTTCCGAGGAGTCACTAAGTATTTTTGTTTTTGGCACCATACCATGCGTTTGTAAGTTTTGTATTTTTTTCACGAGATTTTCGGGTAATAGAAAATCATAGGTAGGTACGGTTGTTTCTGCTGTAACGTCATTATGCTTATTAAAATTAGTATTAACTTCTGTTTCGTCAAACACCCTGAAATCCTAATTCCGTTATGAATATTCAAATTACATAAGACAATTTAATGTATTACAAAGGTCTAAATATTTTATTAATTCTAGAAATATATTATTTGTCCTGCTTCGTTCATGTTTTCGCCACATTATGTAAGACGTCGCTTCAGCTAAGTATTTTTTATCCCGAAAATCTCTTCAACTAGTTATCTCGTTTCACGACAGTATTTTACGCAAACCAAGTTTAGAAATGTTTCATAAACTTGATAAATAAGTTTTCGAGATTTTCTTTACAAATTTTCTTAACAAGACGTTATGAAAGACTAAATGAGGAGTCTCTTCAAGTTGTCAAAGCCCAAAACACTCCGTAATGATGGCCGCGTATGAACTGAACGAAATCTCTCAGATCTGAGGCAATCCTAGATTACGCGAGAAGGCATAAAGCCACCAAATCCCCATTAACTTTTTTAAAAGGTTTCTCATTAAATAGCAAACAATAGCAAACACGCCGATGTGTCTGCGGGGCGATTTTCGCCTATTTACAGAGCAGCTTACCGCGGGGGAGCGAAAGGGTCCAAGATTAAGCCGGATAGTTTCACAAACATTCATTCATTCGGCCAGCCGCCCAGCTGCCCTCGCAGCCCCATTCAAGCGAGCTTTAATAAGAGACCGACACGGTAAGCGGCTTACTTTCTCAAATACCGGAAATTTAGTTTCCGTCGGTACCTACGGTTTTAAGATTGCCGATTACGAACTCACGTTTTATGTTTCGCTTTCAAAGGCAGTTCTCGATTCGCTTTCAGTCGGGATTAATGCACAAACAAAGAGAGTGTTAAAACACAGCCTAGTTTAACGGCAAACCATTTCAATTTTAGAACCAGATTACTGAACAATAGAAATAGTAGAAAATGTTGGACAGAACTTGGTTTTTAAATGGACGTCCCTTAATGGTGCTCCAAAATTAAAGGAAGTCCAAGACGTTCGCTGAAGAAATTCTCAACGCATCGGTGAGTCTTCATTCCGGCAGTAAAATAAATAATTCCTGGTCGGGGAATGTCCAAAGTTCCAGTCGGACGACCCTCGGAAGGTCCTGCCTGTCCTAATTAGGGAATGCACTCGAGTGTCCCTTCGGTTTACGAGCAGAGGTCAATAGGTAAAGCGCTTAGTTGTGCCAAATGACGGTAGTTCGGATCGTTGCCGGGGAGCTAATTCAACACTACGGCTTGAACTAATAATCTCTCGCATTTCTTCTGTTTGTGTCATCACTCCTCGTGTACCTACTCGTAGCATTGTCTGATGTTTGCAGTAAAGGACGATATAAGATGGAAAGTAATCATCATCATCATTATTTCAGCCGAAAGACGTCCACTGCTGGACATAGGCCTGCCCCAAGTGTCGCCATATTGATCGGTTCCGTGCGACTTGCATCCAATAGATTCCCGCATCACCAGGTCATCAGTCCACCTAGTGGGTGGTCTTCCAACGCATCGTCTTCCCGTTTGTTTCGGTCTCATCGGCCATCCGCTCTGCGAGCAATGTGCCTGCTGTAAAGCTAATGTGTATTTATGAATGTGGTAGCAGCAAGTGTTCAGATTTAGAAACCTAAACGTGAAATCGTAAGAGTTTATACCTTTCAGCGATTTCTTCAACTTCGTGCCACTTCATCATCTGCCTAGCTTTTTTCCTAACTATGTTGGGGTCGGCTTCCAGTCTAACCGGATGCATCTGGATACCAGTATTTTACATGGAGCAACTGCTTATCTGACCTCCACAACCCAGTCAATACTGGGATATCGACTGATTCGTCCAATAGGCACACCCGTCAGTCATACGTCCCCTCGCGCTGCGTCGCCGCATGGGATTCGGGGTAACTTTTTATAGAGGTTTTCTACCTCGCAGTCCAGGCTGTTAAGCCAAGACCCTCGGTCCCTGTCCAAAGGACTCGGAGTCGTGAGACGTGATCCACTGCACTCCGATACGGGATTACGATATCAACGGTGACAGAGAAGGACATATACGATACCACTTGGTAAGACTGGTGTCAGACTTTTGGGGCCACTGACTACCTGTAACGACTGTCAAAGATGGACAAATGACAGCCGGGACCAACGGCTTAACGTGCTGTCCGAGGCACGGAGGAAACTCGGTATGTAAGGGTGGTCACCCATCCAAAGACCAACCTAGGCAAGCATGGCTTAACTTAAAGATCGACCCGAGCGGCTGATATTATTTAGCCAATTTTTTTTTAACTTCGTGCCACTTTTTGCAGTGAAAACTTCATCAGGCGTTTTGTGCTAGTTTTTTAAGTCTACCTTCATTGTTCATTGTGTTTTCTTCGTTCTTTGGAATACATACGAATTTCACAGTTCCAGTTTTAATTTTCATTTTTCCTGCCTACATAAATCTCAACATAACTTGGTCCTTCGAGCCAGATAAGTGTTCCAGGAATAAAGATAGATGCTAGAAATATCAAAATAAAAAAAGAAATACTGCAGTTTGGAGTCAAAAGGGTCACAGCGCAGCATAGTCCAGTACAGTACAGTTTTCTTATTTACGTTTATTTCAGAATCCATTACTCATATTCAGGTACCTAGCTTTAAGCGTTTTTTTTTTATGGAATTGTAAAGGTTAGTACAAATATACTATTCTATTTATTACTACTGTTCAAAGAATAAATTTACATTCATTTGATAGAAAAAAAATAATTGTGGTGTATTAGATTAGGCAGAGCTAGGTGACCTAATAATACACCCACATTTCGCCAATTATGTTTTAAGTCTCATACGATAGGAGGCGAGCGTATTGCCATCAACCGGGCATCAATAAAGACTCCGTTACTGATAAATTCCTGATTAACCCAATAACACTTTGTCCGACCCGGAAATTGAACCCAGAACATGCTCAGCAGTCGCATTTTTGGCCACTAAAACAACGAGGTATTCAAACATTTTCACCAAAAATTGAATTTTCACAAAGTGATGCGCCTGCCTAGGCCGTTATCACTGAATCACTATCGCTGTACTGATATAACTATACTTACCATAATATTATTTATTTTATTACCTATATTTTCTCACCTCAGTACAATATCGATCCTACATAAGTCATGCATGCAATGAGTTTAACATGCTATAAATAACTTTTATTGTAATATGTGTTATCAGAATCTGCGAAGCAAATGTTTATTTATTTATTTGAAACATACAAATGTACAGAGAACTTAATGCCAATGACATTTTCTACCAATCAAACATTAGGTGATACCGAAACAAACGAAGTGCATGTCTGTTAGTGATGTACAAGAAAAACATTATTGGCAGTCTACAGAAACAACACATATTTTGTCAATGTTGATTTACTAACGTCGGCCTCATACACGCCGACATAAAAAAATAAGCAACTGGATTTAATAATAGCCCTCTCAGCAAAATCACTATAATTCGAACAAACATATTACTAATTTAAATACAAAATACCATTACCAGTTTGAAACCATCTGATATCAACGTTTTAAAATGACTAGGTAAGAAACACTTCCTGTAAAAGAAACCCTATTGAAAATAACATAACGTTGATTATTACTGATATAAAATTGTACTAATATTGTCTGGTTATTCGTCATCCTTTCCTTCTGAACTTGAAGAAGACTTCTCTAAGGTACTTGAGTCTGTCGTTATACCACATCGGGCCCATGTGGAACTCCTCGTCAATCACCAGGGATGAAGGTGCTGTGCTGTTTGCTCTGAGCCACTTTACAGGCAGGTCGGAGCCTTCTGGGGTTGGGTCTCTGGAAAACAAGAATAAATATTAAAAGAAAAGTAAACTTAGTCTTACAATGTAGCTGTCAAATTAAAAAACATACGCATTATGTGTAATATTGATGATCGTTAATCCATTACATGAAAATTTAAATAGACAATAGGCTAGTTTCCACCAACAATAAATTGCAAAACTAATTAGTCCGTCAGTTAGAGTATTGGAAAATAATGGACACGTATTTTTTGTTTTTGTAAATCACTGAGTACTGACAAAGATAAAACGCATCAAAACTCGGGAGTGGGGGCTCGTGAAATCACAACGCACTAAAAACTATAGCACGGCGTGACGTATTGCGAATTTTAAAAGCGTCGTATCTTCGTCAATTTTGGTTTATGTAACAAAAGAAAAAATACGGGTCAAATACTTTTTTATAATCTAACTGACGGACTAATTAGATTTTTTTAGGACACAAGCCTATTGAGAATACAAGATACATCCTTGCCTCTTTAACCGACTTCCAAAAAGGAGGAGGTTCTATGTCCGCGTGTATTGTATTTTTCACGTAGGTCAAAAAACCGACTTACAAAAAAAAACAGTAAAACGTGAAAAATTGCTTTACTTTCGGAAGTTGGTGGCAAAAAACTCAATGAAAAAAAAAATTTTTTTCTTGGTTTTGTTTTTTTTTTTTAAGTTTTTCTTGGGGAATTTCGAAGAACATGTAGAAGAATACTTTTCGTTTTAATCTAGAATTTTAACTATTTATATGGTCGACAAAAATTGAGATTCTATTTTTTATATAGGTACTGTGTCTAAATCTGAAGGTTAAATGAGCAATTTTCCCATCACTTAATTGCATTTCATCTAGACGCTTGTGTCGGTTCTATAAAATAAAGATATGCTGTGTGAATGCTGTAAAGTCACGCACAGAACTTACCCATATTTTGCAAAGTTTGTCCACAAAGTCGTTACTTTGTCTATCATTTCTTTCTCAAAATTAGAAAAGACGACA
Organism: Xestia ashworthii; assembly: GCA_950022955.1. Lineage (NCBI taxonomy): Eukaryota > Metazoa > Arthropoda > Insecta > Lepidoptera > Noctuidae > Xestia > Xestia ashworthii. The sequence continues at coordinate 1,466,736 of OX465563.1, read as the reverse complement.
GGCTGCGAGAAAACATAGAAAACATCATCGGCATGAGTAGCTCCCGATGCCACCTTGAACTTCTTGGGTAGGAAAAACTTTGGTACATTCCTTCTGCCCGAATACTGAAACAAGTAGGTGTAAATAGGCTGGTCCGAAGTTTTCAGGCGTATCTCCGCCTCAGCTAACGAAGGCAAATTTAAATTCGGTTCTCCATACCATCTTGATATTTTTACTACTGAGTCTTCAGAAATTTCTTCACCCTCCATATATAATCTTTCTAACTCTTTGGCTACCTCTAATTTAGTTTTTTCGTCTGGAATTTCTAAATTTTTTGGCAATGATTGCTCAAACTTTATCCGATTTATCATCGTGTCGTTATCCATACCTAATATTAACAAGCCTTCTTCACTGTTCGTGCCTATCATCATGGGAACTTTGTAATAATCTCCTCTGGTGAGGATATCGTATGGTGGTTCTGTTAAAAATGCTTCTTCGCCTTCTATGGGCTTTTCAGTGCACGGTGTGTATAATATTTCAGAAATGACCGTATTCCCTTCTGCTCTTGGTACCCTGGTAAGTATGAGTTCGTCGTTGGACTTTGACATGAAGAACTCGTACAATTCACGTGGGTCCTGCGACTCAAACAACATGGTCTTGGCCAACAAACTTGCCAAGTATGCGGTTTTGAACTGATATGCCCACGGGGCGAGCGCCGATCCACTTTGAGTAATAGCTTTGTGGAAAAGTCCTTTCGACATTGGAGAGATGCAGAGAAAGGAGATAGATGCTGCTCCAGCACTCTCCCCAAATATCGTGACGTTTTCAGGATCTCCGCCAAACTTCCTTATATTCCGTTGAACCCACCTCAACGCGGCGACCTGGTCCTTCATGGCTGCGTTACCAGGATTTTCTTTGATGCCAAGGCAGAGGAAGCCTTGTATATTTAGTCTATAGTTAATGGTGACCAGTATGACTCCTTTAGGTACTAAATAATTAGGTCCATAAAAGAACGGGTTTCCTGAGCCTTTGAAGAATCCCCCTCCATGGACGTAGAACATGACTGGTAGGTTGGACCCGGGGCTAGCGTCCAGGGGGGTGAACACGTTGAGGGTGAGGCATTCAGTGCTGCCGACGGTGAAGGTGTCCAGCACGCTCTGAACACACCTCACGTTCTCGTTGATTGCATCAAAGGTTCTCTCCCACGTTGGTTCAGGACCTGGAGCCTAGAAAAATAGTAAGCAGTCCATTATTTTGCAAAATTCTAATTTATCATTTCCCTAATCATTAGAGCAGTTCTGTGTTTTGAGATACGAGTACACCACGGCAGAAACTATAGTAATTTCTTGACCCACTTTACGTCTTAACGCATCATTATTTTAAATTAAGTACACGATTATTAAATACCGATGCATTTATTACGGACAAATAATTAATCGCTGAAACACAACCTAGGTCTTACATAACTTGCCAGGCACTTACCTGAAACCGATGTGGCACGCTGGCATAAGGTATGGCATTGTAACTCTTGTGCAAGCCATCCGGAGAGATGGCCCCTCTCACGGGCCCGTTGCTCAGCCAGAGAGTGTCAGTGGGTTGGCGCACTAACCGAGCGGCCCACAGTGACCACAGCACTAACCACTTCAAACTAATTGATTTTGCCATTAGTTCCCAGCACTTTGATACACTTATTGATAAATATCACTCAGCTCTAACTCATTTTTTCGCAATATATTGATTTAAATTGTAGCTGTCCACATTCTTATCCTCTTAAATTCCGTTTAACAACTGAAAGTAATTGTTCATGTTCACTGAATGGAAGGACCTTCGCCCTTTGGATATAACGTATCAATAATCACACTGTTGATAATGACAAGAATGTTTCGCAGACTAAACAGCTGTGCGATAGGTGCTGATAACGTATCGAGGGAATTATGTCACTATCCAACTCAGACACACACTATCAATGAAAATAGAAAGCTATACCTACAAGGAAGACTCAGAAGAACACCAAACAATGAAAAACAAATATTTTAAGGTATCCTCCAGATACTTGCTAACTTTTTAATTAGAAACAATAAGTATTACTGTAATTGCACGAGATACATACAATCATGAAGACTGTGCCCACTGGTCTATCTTTAAACGACACACAGACATCATCAACGTATCTAAACACCTGCCTATTTCATGAAAAATAGCATGAAAACCTCCTCAAAATCCACTAACAAGAGCTAAGAAGCTTTCTAAAAGACTCAACGGATCTTTCTTGTATAACAGACACTGTCACCATACGATGCATATCCACGACTTGTACCCCGCGAGGGAAATCTACATCAACGTGCTAATCGCATCAATAATAAATCGCCGGGGATCGATATGTCAAGGGAACGCTTGCAAACCGTACAGGTAACGATATCGAAACAGTACGGAATAGTCCTACACTGGATGTGGCATACCTTGTTGACGAAAAGGTACAAGAAAACTCTATCGGTGGTTTGGCACGCGTAACTCGCTGCCTTATATAAAGTGAACGATAACCTTTATATGGAACTGACCGAAAGTTAGATGAAATAACAGGTATTTTGTAGTTTATTATGTTGTCCTTGCTTCTGTATTTTAAGGGAACAAATTATGGACATAGTTGCGAGAAATACGAATGAAACTATGAATTATTATCTAATTATTTCAGCATCAAAACCTTTCTCTAGATCTACATCCCTTTGTATTCAAGAAAAAAATGATACCTTGGCTATAAGTAAACAAACATTTACGATCAGTTGAACACTAGAGAAGAGAAAGAGTCAGAAAGTTGGATACTAGAGACCAATCTTGCATTATTAAATGATCCGTGGCACACACACTTTTATACATAAGTACCTATATCATATCAAGGTCACTCACAAATTCACATAATTAAGATTGTAAACGAACGGAACACGTCTGTACGACACAATGTCCACGAATACACTTCATTCTCGAAATCAATGCCATTGTGTTGCTGTCAAAGCGGTAAACTGATAACAGTTTGGTTAAGTTTTCTGAAAAGCTTTTTGCAGAGGAGATTCGTTCATTTATAATGTTTGTTATGTATACAGGGTGGATAGAAGGATAGGACGCTTACTCACATATGGTTACTATGAATTCAGTACATGATTATGATGATCATGACTTAGAATAATTTTGCGACCAATTTCTAGGTAGCACTCGCCGGGCGCTGCCGTGGCACCACCCGCTTCGCTCGCTCGGCTCGCGCGTATTCGGTCACAGTTCAACCTTACCTAATCCCTTCGACAACGTTTTTACGACAAACGGTTAGTCGAAAACCAAACACATCAAGACACTGTTAGCCTTGTAGGTGTTGTATGTGATAGAATCAAGAAAATAAACGATTTGCCAAAATAACACTATTCGGCTTTTTTCTAAATCCTCGCGCCGCACAGTGGCGTGAAATTGAACTGTCATAGACATTCTCATTTAATTTTATAAGGGCTGATAATGTCTATGAAAGTAGCGCCAAGACGGCGGCGACGCTGCAACACGAGTTTATTTTACGTCATCGTACAGTCCTAACCTATCTACTCGTATTATACCACGACATGACCATGACTAACTTCGAGTTATAAAACTCGTTGCTAGTTTAATTATTTATCATTTTTACCAACTGACTTTGAACTACACTTTGAACTTCGCTCGCAAAATATTGTATGAGCATGACGCAACTAATTTGTAAATAAAGGCACTTTGTAAGATATCTAACCACTTCAAGATATGAAGATGACTAAGCTATAATAAAACCTATTTTCTTTAAAAATATTCGAACAGAACAAACACATTAAAATGTAATTCTTGTATAAAAACTGCATCTGCAACATGTAGTCTGCTCAGGCTTATCATTTGCCTGCCTTTTCTCAGCTATGTTGGGGTTGGCTTCCAGTCTAACCAGATGCAGCTGAATACCAGTATTTTATATGGAGCGACTGCCTGTCTGACCTCCACAATCCAGTTAGTACTGGGTATAATACAATACCACTTGGTAAGACTCGTTGTCAGACTTTTTGGGCCACTGACTACCTGTGTGACTCAAAGATCTACCAAAGACAACCGGAACCAACTGCTTAACGTGCTTTACGAAGTACGGAGGTAAATCGGTATGTAATGGGTGGTCACCCATCCACAGATCAACCTAGGCAAGCACGGCTTAACCTAAAGATCGACCCGAGCGGCTGTTATTATTCAGCCGGGAGCTCCTCTAACAAATGGTCTAGGCTACTACGAAAAGATATAAATACATATCAGGATCTGAATGTTTCTACAGACATCTGTATTTGCAATATAGCCGCCACATGCAATGTTATCTATCCGCAGTATCTATAAGAGTTTATATACATATAGGATTAGATAAATTTTATCTCTGTTATCAGTGTTCCATATAAAATATTATTGACTTAAATAATAAGTTCAATTTGACAACATACTGTTTTTTTACTCATTCATACGACAAATACACCCATTTAATCGTGCGTTTCAAATGTTTCAACACACAATTTACACATAATTTTATATTATTTAAAGATGCTTATCGTCTCGTCGTGCATGAAAATAGAGAAAATATTGAAAGATGATGCGTTATTTCAGTAAAAATTGGACACAAAATAATATTATGTGATTGTCCTAAATGTAATAAAGACATTAGAGATTAAATTAATTACTTACCAAAGCTTTTGGACTGTATTTATAAAATAGCAAGATGTACCGTAATAGTGTTATTAGTAAACCAACGTTCTACAAAAATGTGTGAAGAACTACATCAATAAAATAATCGCGATGTATATTTTTGAACTTTGGAATCTAGAGCTGTCACTTATAAATCAAGGTCATTAAACTCGTGTCTTCGACGATAAATTTCTAATGATTGCTCTGCTCTGGGATACTACTAGACAAATGTTACTACAGTGTTGATGAATTTTTAAATGATAATTTTTTGGTATGAATTATTATGACGTGTGTTTTTACGATTTTTAATAAACATTTTATTACGGTTTTCTTTTTATGATTTTTAATTGTACTGGCATTTTATTATTTATATTATTGACTTTTAGTATTTGTGATTTTTTTATTTTTTATTTTAATTGACGTTTTATAATTGTAATCATCTATTTCAGTTGACATTTTATTTGTAATTTTAATTGTTAACTGTTTCTTCTTTTTTTATTCAAATTTGTATGTCAGAACGGCAAAACATAGCAAGAGCATCACTATTTATAAGATCTATAATATTTATACCTATGTTTAACAAATAAATAATTCTGATTCTGATTCTGAACCTCTGCACCAAATAAATCATAGAAATAAATAATGAACACTTGTACTAGGACCTAACTATGTAGAAATAGAGATTGATTTCTTTGGAATAAATGATTAAATCGACTTTTATACTTATGAATTCATTCATTATGAAGGCCTATTGAATTAAATTATAGAAAACTTAATACTTTTAAGTGGCTCTAGAAAATAAATTGACAAGATTAATCTAGAAGAAATCACCACACAGGACCTATGGTAATTTAATCACCGACGTTTTCACAGGTGCCACTTAAAACTCGTTCAAGAAAACTTGTTATTTCTAAAAGTAACTTATATTTTTATCCGACTACGGCAAAGCCAAAAGGATGGGTTATGATTTTAGCAATCTCTGTGTGTATGTATGTATGTTTGTATTTATTGATAAAAATAACCATCGGTGATGGGTGGCATAGGTGCTAGTGGCCTTTGTCCTGTCCAGATTGAGCTGATTCATCATCATCAAAATCAAATCAAAAATCATTTATTTCTTAAACATAAGTCTTTTACAACAAAAATAGTGATTGGAGCCTCCCTTTAAGCAAGAAATGCCTGTATTGAGAGACTCCGCTCTTTCAAACCAAATTTACTATTATTATCCTAAAAACATACAGTATTAGTGTTAGTGTGTGTGTGTATATATATGTGTGTGTGTATATATATATGTGTGTGTGTGTGTAGTTGTGAGTGTTTACGAATGTGTGAGCAGGTTTGTGTGTGTGTTTAATAAGTGTGTACTTAAACTATTGCACTCCATTGCATGCATCATTTCAGCCGAAAGACGTCTACTGCTGGACATAGGCGTCCCCCAAGTGTCACCTCATTGACCGATCCCGAGCGACTCGCATTCAACGGATTCGCGCAACATGTCATCGGTCCACATAGTGGGAGGTCTTCCAACGCCTCGTCTTCCGGTTTGTAGTCGTCACTCCAGAACGTTTCGGCCCCATCGGCCATACGTTTTGCGAGCAATGTGCCCTGCCCACTACCACTTATGTTTGGCAATTCTTCGGGCTACGTCGGTGACCTTGGTTCTCTTGGTTCATTTCTGATTCACGTTGAGCTGATTGTTACCATCGAATTCCCTAAAAGTTTAAAAAGCATCGCATCATGCACAGTTCACCATACCTACTTTAAAGAATAAACTTAATGACCAAAGTGCTGTGCACCCATGTGGAATTGTGGACGCCACAAACAAGTAACATCTCCTAAACTGTACATTTGTAGTAATGTCGCATTTTACGACGTACCGCTACATGGACTTGTAGTAACGAAACGACCTGACGCCACTAGGGGCACTAGAATATCGGACTTTAGTGCCGCTTATGATATGTTTAGTGCCCATTTGATAATATTTTAGTACCTCCCCGTCCCATCATCTGTGGACCCCGACTAAATCTGTCTGACGCGATTGTTTAACTATTGTGTCTATTCGCTAACAGTTACTCAGTTATGGGGACCGAAAAGTGGAAATATTTAAACAAAATCTTGCAACCTGCTTAGTCAGTCAAATGACTAAAAGTAAACTATCTCCGAGGTACATTATAACTGGGCTATTTATTCATGTTTACCTGCAATATATGTAATAAATAAGTAATAGACCGTAATCCTGATCACCGAGAGGGTTACATTACACTGAGGTGTGGGCACTGTTAGCCTGCATTTACCCACTGCTGGATATAAAGGCCTCTGCCCATAACCTCCAGTTGTTTCTACTGATGTTGCTTATTTGCGTCAATGTTATTTTTCTGGCCGTCCAGCCATTTTCTACGAAGTCAGTATATATTAGTAGGGCGAGCATTTTGCCACCAACCTCACACCGTGATGCAACTTAAAAATACTGGAATTATCTGACAAATTATCAAAAATTGCTACCATAACTTGCGATACAGAATACTTTCAACAGAAAATCAAAACTTACCTACCGCAGTGAGCAAAAGCGGAGATCAATGTCCATTTGACAACGAGAACAGGGTCTTTGACCTGCAGAGATACAAATTGCAGACTGATATTACCTACTATTGAGTGAGGTTATCCCACCATTATTATAATAACGAGAAAAGAATTACTGACATTATAGCGGGTCGATCGATATACATTGATTAGCAAGAAGCGGTATTCCCAAGTATATTGATATATATTAAAGACGACCGGTTGTTTGCGCCGGCGCATTCAGCCAGCGATCAGACGCACGGGCATACGCGTCGAAGTAACTGTGAAAGTTACTATCACATTTTACTTAAAACTAAGATCAACGAAGAATATACTTTAGTGTTTTAAAAACAAGAGTGAATTTGGAGTGTGAGAAAAGTGTGGAAAGTGCAGTGCCATTTTACGATTTTGTGGACATTTCCTTGCATTTCCTAGTGGACATTGAGTGGAAACCTATTTGTAAGTAAGCTAAATAGTAACGCCATGTGCTTCGAATTACAATGTAATAGGTGCTGTTACCTAGCAATTTGATTTGCATCTTATTACACAGGTGCAAGGTTGATAGTTTGTTGATTACGATTGAATTAGCATGTGAATGAACTGGGGTCAATGATAGCGGAATTTGTAATAAACTCGAACTAAATAAAAAATAAACTACTAATAATACAAACGTTGTGTTTGTTTACAGTCGTCTGGCTTTTTTACCTTGTATAAAGTTGCTTTAGAGCTGTGATTCTGTTAGTTGACAACGTCGCAAATAGATGTCAAATGTTATTAATATTTTGATTAATAAATCAATTAGATGGTTTTAGTGCTCCGTTGCACTACATTTATGCTTATTAATTGCAATGAAACCACATAATTAGGTGTCGTTAAGTATTTTAAGAGATAAAAAAGGTATTTGGAACGTTTCCAGTTACTTTTTCACCCTAAATATTCAGTGTCACGATATTGATGATTATATTATTTTTGTAATCAATATATAGGTGCCACATATAACGATATTTGTCACTAACATTAGTAAATTCATGAAAAAAGGAATAATTGACAAAGGAGATAGTTTTTTTTGGGCCCACCAGGTCATTGCATTTATTATTCATAATAAAACCAAAAAAAAGTAACCATTTTACTATGGTAGTACCTAAACGAAATATTACGTAGAATTGAAAACGAAATATTAAAATCATAATAAATAAGCTATGTTATTATTGCGAGTCAAATCATTCCTGTTTTGGTCAATGTCATTTGACAGCAAATACTTACGTGAATAGGGGCGTTTTTTTTCTGTTTACTAAAAAAAGTACGGTACCTACCCGTTGGTAATCATATTTGCTATAATTATTATAGAATCAGAAAGAATATAAAAAAAAATATTATTAAACTGTGAGCATTTTTAATGCTATTTTTAAAGCTTTACACTAAAATCGCATAGATGGTTTAAACAATCAACGTTACGAACCCACTTTTTTAGTGATTGACAGACAACTTCATTATTTTGACATTTACTTAATTTCTGTTTATTTTGATTTTCGTAAGTGTTTTTGCAGATTTTTCGCATTTATTCCGTTTAGACAATGCTTAGCTAATTTAACCACTGGAATCTAGAGGTTATAAGGAACAAATCAATGTAAGTTTCATGATTATATGCTATAATTTATGTGGGTGGCCTAGTCCCCGAACAAGAAAAATTGTCTCCTTTAATGCTCCCTCTTAACTTTGTCATATATCTTTACACATTTCTTCTGATGCCTAACCTATCACAATAACTTGCACCTCCAAATATGCATGATGACAAAATTGATGACCCTACATAGAACCTGAGGACTAATGACTCAAGTGTTTAACTGCCAACAGATTTGACTCACACACTGAATTGAATTTAAAAAAAAAAACTAAAAAGGCTCAATCCTGGATTTGTGCCCGCTAACTATGACCAGGCTAGACTAGTTCTGGAGTGGTGACCGCGAACCAGAAGACATTGCGTTGGAAGGCCTCCCATTAGGTAGAACTATGACCTGGTGAAGGTTGCGGGAATCCGCTGGATACGAGTCGCACGGGACCGGTCAATGTGGTGATACTTGGGGGAGGTCCATGTCCAGCAGTGGACGTCTTTCGGCTGAAATGATGATGATGATGATGATAATGCAACAGACTCCCTGGAGGGAGACAAGCCTACATAGAATTATAACCTGACTAGCGAGATGTGGGTGTACTCCCCTGATTACATTTCTAACACTGTTTGAATTTATCACGGTTCACAACTAAACTGGAAATGTCACTTACTAATGTTACTCTTACGTTTCGACCTAGATCCCACATGAGGCCTAGACAATTATATTTTAATAAAACCAGACAAATACAAATACGTGACTATAATAACGGATAAACAATTTACATAATTATTACATTATAAATCCGGCTCATAATTCCAAAGCCTTGTGTGACAGTCAGATATTTAACTTTAATTTAACAAAACAAGTGAATGATGCTAAAAATCGCTGGCTTTGTCCTTACGATACTTCCAAAACAAGTAATATAATATTTTTATACCATGAAAAGTCGAGATAATAAACCATATAATAAAAATTATAAAAAGCCTAAAAACATGTTTTCTTTAAGAGGCCTGCGGAGCATGCGAATTTCACACCAACGTAATACCAAAATAATTTGTAAATCAAACATATTCTTAAAGCAGTGTGTATTTATTTTGATTGGATTACAGAATATATAGGTTCCCAAACACATATTTTGAATGTAAACTGATTTAAACAAAAGTTATGAGAAAAATAAATTTTCTGTAGAAATTTTAAATACCTCACAATCTCCTCTTCATATCATTGTCCTTTCAAAATATTTATTTGGGAACATAGATATTCTATAATACAATCGAAATATACAGCGTGTTAGGTTAAACGAGGGACATATTGAGGGAAGGTATTCAGTATGCGATTCTCAATCCAAATAAGTAAAGAACCTATAACCTTAATTTTTGACATTATTGTCTAATTAAATACATTACTCATGGACACTGAGCGCGCAAGTAGGTGTCACGCGGCAAAACACGTGCCGGTCCTGTGCTCCGTGCGCAAACTCGGCCCCTTTCCTTTGTAATGTCCCCGATGCACCGACAGGGCACATCCCCGCGCAAAAATGAAAAAAAAAATGAAATGATGACACCTAGAAAGGTCATTGACCCGCACACATGTTCTGCGATAAGCGCATGGCGCACACGTTGCGAAACTTAGGCGAAGTTTTTGGTATGGATCTATCTGTTATGTACTAGTGTTTTCTTTTTGTTCATATGTTGATTAGTATCATGTAAGCATGGACTATTGCGGGTTTGAATAAGTCCCTCGTTTAAACTAACACTGTATACACACTACCTATTTGCAGAAGCTACGCACATATATGTTTAATGCGCAAAGTAGCCAATGAAGAAGAAGATAGGTAGATTCATTAAATAAAGAGAAAAAAAGAAAAGAAAATGAAGTAGTACATAGATAGTACCAGAGGCCTAACTGGGTAATAGTTGACCCCGCGGACAGATCTCTCTACACATATCCCTAAATGACCTTTTTTCAAATGATATACAGTGCAAGAAGATCAGTACTTACCTACTGGATGAATATAGGCTTAAAACTCGCCACCCATCAGTAATTAAAATTTCCCGCTAAACTTTCAAGCCACCAGGAGATCACCTACCAAGATCGTTATCATCGACATACTCCTACCTTCACAAGAATTACATTTCGAACCACCACAATATGTTTTTTTCTTCCACGATACTTCTACAATAATTTGCGTAGACATCCTTTTGTAAGCACATCATCTGCCACACAATCTATTCAGCGTTTTAACTCAATAAATAAACGAAAAATCGCTTTTGACTAGGTTAAATTATCTGAATCATCTCCAAATTTTCTAAAGATACCGTCTCAATGAGCTTATTATGATTAATAAGATCCTTGAGAACATTAACAGCTCATTAATCCGTACTCAGACTTCTCAATAATTATCCCATTAATACTTATTTGAGATGCCTACTTCACTATAATCTCGTACTTTATTTACTAGGAGCTTAGTTTCTTTAGTCTAATTCAAGAGCCAATTTGATAATATTTTGTAGTTGTAATTGAGAATTCTGAATTGAATTGGGAATTGGATTCCTTTACAACGAATAACATTGATTTTCTAGTCACAAATACATATTTATATGTTGGAATAGCTTGGGTACCTCTATGGACCTTCAGCCAAAGTCTAAGATGCCCTTAGACTGAACATAAAATCAAAATCAAAATCAAAATCAAAATCAAAGCATTTATTTCAAGTAGGCCAATAACAGGCACTTTTGAATTGTCGAAACAAAGATGAAAATTAAATGTAGCTACAGTCCCAGTCACAAGACATAAAAACTGTGAAAGTACTGTAGTTGCCCATTCCCTAGCGTAGATCTCTATGGAGAAGAACGGGCAAGAAACTCCATGGACACTCTTTTAAATCAAAATATTGTTACAAAATCTTGGTTACATCATTCATGTTGAGATGTTATATTATGTGAGAACAATGTAGCAAGATGTGCACGTTAAAAGTGTCCATAGCCAAACAAAAACAAAATACAACTCAAAAACAAAATAATTAATTCAAATAAACCATGGCGACTAAGAGATGACCAGTCACAACTGACAGCGCCCATTCACGCACATGACGCATGGATCAGCACCATTCAGCTCAACCATTTTGAAGGGAACTAAATGGTCCGACACACGCGCCATGATCAGCGAGACATTTGAGTGAGCATGACATACTCTCAACCGCCAGGGCACATTCAAGTCAAAAACTAAAGTAGGTTTCCAGTGAATGATAGCTTTCTAGTACATAGTACTCACACAATATGGGCTATGCGTTTATATAATATTAAATAGATTGAATCTATACAATGCAAAGATAGTTGTACAATCTTCAGCAGCTCCAACAATACCATTTAATGCTATCAATTTTTGAGCCCCTGTCCTTGTGGAGCAGGACCAGCATTGAGCCAAGCATTTTTATCAGCGATATAATCGCTCAACTTGTAATATGCTTGCTTACATAGTGTGCGTTTAATGCATGTTTTAAATTTAGTCTCATTCAGTTCAAGAATACTTTGTGGAATTTTATTATAGCATCTCAAACAGTACCCCATGAAAGATGAGTCTACTTTAGCGAGTCTAAAGCCAGGCTGAACTAGTTGGTCCCTATTTCTAGTACTGTAATTGTGTCTGTCGCCTCTTTTACCGAAAAGATGCAGATTTTTTCTAACGTACATTATGTTTTCGTAGATGTATTGGCAATGAACCGTCATGATGCCAATATCCTTAAAAAGTTCCCTTAGAGAATCGCGCCTACGAAGATTGTATATGGCTCGGATGGCTCTTTTCTGCAGAATAAATATAGACTCAATATCAGCAGCCCGTCCCCATAGCAAAATACCGTAAGACATTATACTATGGAAGTAACTAAAATAGACCAGTCTAGCGGTATCTACATCAGTGAATTGACGGATTTTTCTAATGGCATATGCTGCTGAACTTAAGCGCCCCGCAAGAGATGTTAAATGAGAACCCCATTGTAGCCTTGAATCAAGCGTAAGCCCCAGGAAAACCGTTTTATCTACGAATTCGAGTTTCTCTTTATTCAATATTATCTCACAATCACTACTTTTAACATTCGGTAATGAAAATCTTATGCATTTAGTTTTTTTTTCATTCAATACCAAATTGTTTGCTGTGAACCAATTTTGGACCTGAAGTAGGGCATCATTCACGTCATCTAGATTTTGGGCCCGTCTATTTATCTTAAAAATTAGAGAAGTGTCATCAGCAAACAACACCATATTTTGAGGTTGGTGTTTCAACAAATAGGGTAGATCATTTATATATACTAAAAAAAGGAAAGGACCCAATATTGAGCCTTGCGGAACCCCCATTTTTACATTCAAACCCTGTGAATTAACACCATTTATTTGAACATGTTGTTTTCTATCGCTCAAATAAGATTTTAGCAGGCTAAGTGCAAGTTTACCCAGTCCGTAATGCTCCAGTTTCAAAAGTAATGTGTCATGATTTACGCAATCAAAAGCTTTCGAGAGATCACAGAAAATTCCTATTGCGTCTTGGGACTCTTCCCACGCAGCAAATATGTGCTTTAATAGGGTTACACCGGCGTCAGTTGTACAACGTCCCTTGGTGAAACCATACTGTTGATCATGTAAGATTCTGTTGGTGTTAAAATGATAAAGCATTTGATTAAGCATTACTTTTTCAAAAACCTTGCTAAAAACTGGTAACACGGATACAGGTCTATAATTATTGGAATCTTTACTGTCCCCGGATTTGAAAAGAGGTATGACTTTACTGTATTTCATTAAATCCGGGAAAACTCCTTGGTCTACACATAAATTAAAAATTAAAGCTAAATACGGGGCTATGGTCTCAAGTATAGATGTACAAACTTTGATAGACATTCCCCATAAATCTTCGGTCAGTTTGATTTTAATTTGCCGGAAAGCTTTAATAACTGTCATAGGGTTAATGTGTTTAAATTTAAATTCAGCCAGGCAGCCAGACACATTCGCCTTTAATAAGCCAATTGAGGCTTCAGGTGAGGAATTCAGAGCCTCCGTAGTTTTTATTGGTATTTCGGTAAAAAAATTAACAAATTCTTGAGCTACTTCCTGATCAGAGCTTTTAGGACCACATGCTGTATCTAATGTAAAGCTATTATTACGTATTTTCTTTCTGTTAGTCTCGTTATTTATGACTTTCCAAACGGTCTTTATTTTATTTTCTGCTGTTTTGATCTTGTTGCTTATGTGCAGGGCTTTAGCAACCTTGCAAGTATTTCTAAAAATCTTTGAATACGTAGCAACATACTTGCTAAAAGTTTCAGTGTTTATAAAAGGCTTAAGGCTATAAAGCTCAAATAGCCTTTCCCTACTTTTTCTGATACCTCTAGTTGCCCAATCACTAAATATAAATTTAGGGCAAATACTCTTTGTCTTCTTTTCAAAAGTTTTGTTGAATTCCGTGTGAACTAATGAAAAGAAACGATCATACAATTGATTTATATTAATATCCTCTTGGCTCATTACACTTAACTTGTTCTGTAGGGAAATATTATACCTATTTAATTTGCAAGAAGTTATATGTCTAAATTTAATCTGAACTTTTTGTATTGGAGTTTTACAACTAAAACTTACAGTTTGTCCGCTATGGTCAGACGGCAAACAATTTATTATGGCTTTATCTAAGTAATCACAATCGCAGAAAACATTATCTATACAAGTAGCAGAAGAAGTTGTGATTCTAGTGGGTTCAATAAAAACGTTAGTCAAGTCAAATGACTTAAAAAGATTTAATAACCGACTGCTATTTGAATTTTCTTCTAAAATATTGATATTAAAATCACCACAAATTATTGTAGCTTTATTACTGGCTGCAAGTTTTGCCAGGACATCTTCCATTATTGATTCAAATATGGAAAAGTTTTGATAGTTTGGGGGTCTGTACACACACACAATAACATGCTTATCTAGCTCAACACAGGACAGTTCGACGCAATGTTCAACCGAGAGACCTACTATGTCATTACGTTGCTTATATTTAAAACTATTTTTTATTAATATTAGGGAACCTCCACGAAGCATAGTTTTACGATTAAAGCAGCTACCCACCATATAGTTCTCATAATTAATAAGCATTTGGTAATCCTTTAGCCAATGTTCAGTAAAACAAATAATGTCAAACTTACTACTTTCTAAAAACAATTCAATTTCTAATAATTTCGAAGAAATGCCTTGGATATTTTGGTGGAATAATTTTAAGGTGTTCTGCTGAGGCCCTTTTTTACTAACTAATTGAGTGCAAGAAGGTACCTTGCTGTTGGTAGGATTAACAAAAATATTGTTAATGGTACCTTCTGTTGTCTCACTTTCTAGTTTAAATTTATATTTGAAGTGAGGCCGGAGACTCCTGTGCCATCCTCAGACGATAAGACCCTATCACTAATAAACCCTAATTGAGAATTTTCCACGGTGACAGATGGATCCTCCTCAGTACAATGTTTGTAAATATTTATAGCACTAGTGCTATATTCATTTGTGCCAGTCACCTGTACATTAGTAGAATTACTAATCGTCGCAGTGTTAATAATATAACTAAACTTAGACATACTATTTATGTCTGTGTGAATACTATAAGCTAATAGCCGAGCTATTTTGTGTCTACATACAATAGGTAGATACACCTTACCCCGTGTCGACTTAAGATTACCAACTATAGTGTTGATATCCAGATACATAAGCCTGTCACTATAGTGACCTACTAAAAAATGTACATGTTTATTCAACATATGTATATAATCGTTTTTCCCACTACTTAAATTTTCAAAATATGGAAAAGCACACAATATGATTTTATTACATCTTAACTTTAGCAACTCAGAAACACAGTCGGTGATATCTTCCTTTTTTACATTAGAACTATTACCAACACATAGAGTAATGGTAGTGTTAAGATAACAATCATTTTTTATTACTGATGCCATTACTTGTTTGTAGCTTGACCCTGGCATGCAATAATTTTGGGTACAGTAACTCAGGTTATTACTGATCAATTTACCTAGCCCTCTACCCATACTATCAGAAAACATAACTGAATGATGACAATCATTACAATCAGGTGAAACAAAATGACTAATCTCAGGCTGTACTACTTGTGAATCATGGTTTTGATGGATGATAAAGTTCTGAGCACTCACAGCTTGAGACGGGTCCTCCGTTGCCTCAGGCTGGAGGGCATCAAGACTGGGTTCACTCCGACAAGTACAATGAGTGTTGCTGAGAGTCAGCAAGTCCACTTTGTCAACCAACTCATTTGTGACAAGAATATGCTCCTTAATTTGTTTTTTAGAGCTTTCATATTTATTATATAAAGATTTTAGTGACTCATTCAGTGCCTCAATTTCAGATTGTAAGCGCTGAGTGTCTATTTCATAAATACTTGTACTGTCTTCTAACTTAATTTGATAGTTATTTAATCTATTAACAAGAGAAACACGTTCTTTCCTTAATTGAATATTTTTGGAACAGTGCTTTTGTTGTTTCTTGTGTTTATGACATTTTTTAATGATTTTATTCAATCTTGCATATTTCTTAATTTTATTTTTACTTACTTTATGGTATGAATTATGTTTCAGTAAGGAGTCCTCTGTAAGGTCTATTGTTATGAGGGAATGAGGGTTACAATTTGTATTTACTAGTTCGTTGTACAAATGATCAGTTTCCATAACCTGAGTACGATCCTGTTCCTTTTTTAAATTTAAAAGTTTAACATTAGCATGGACTAATTCCTCCTCTAGGTCCCTAATTTTACACAAAGCCTCCTCATATAAGTTGCTGCAGCTATGGAACCCATCCGTGACCACCCTTAGGTGATCCCGCTCATTGACAACATTCAAGTAATCCTGATGAAGGTCTACTAGCTCCCTTTTTAAGCTGGAGTTTTTGCTGTTAATATTAATGACCTCCTCCTCACTGTCTTCTCTCTCCTGCAATAGCTGTTGGCATTGGAGTTTTGAGTCCTTTAGTTCTTGGAGGGCCGTTCTCAATTTTAGCTCCATATCCTGAGCAGTAGCCTTACGGGTCATCACAGGCATGGTTTCCGGATTGGTTTCTGAAAATTGGAAATAAGGAAACGGTGAGAACTAATAGGATAGACCAATTAAGAAAATTTAGAGATGAAAGGGAGAAAAACAGGAAAAAAAAAAAAAAAAAAAGTTTACTTTACTAAAAGAAATGAGGTAGGCTGCTGTATTACATTAACAAGATTGATATTAGCCGACTGAATTATCAATTTAATTACATAAATAAGAAGTTTACTATCTTATGATTTTACTTTTTCCTAACGTGGGTAGATTGTTTAGACTAAACTCTTATGATTTTTTAAATATTATTAAAAGTAGTTAAGTACCTATTAATTTAATTATAACGAACATATTATGCTTATAAGGACTTATTAGGGACATATATTATGTGTGAAGTAAGGTTTGAAGTGGATGTTTTTGTCTGGGCAAGTGTTTTCGTCCTCGATTTTGCTTCCACAATTGTCAAGCAAAATGAGACATAAACGTAGCCGGTGTGTGTACGGGAAGTTGCTCAGAGCTCTGAGCAGTGTTAAAGTGATGTTTAGTATGTAAATAATACACCAATAATAGGTAAATTAAAACGGAATACTCCCCCGGTTCGAAGAATTCAAATCCACAGTCCAATAGTTGACAGCCGGTACTTGATTTATCGAATTATCGATTGTTGCGAGTTATCACAATATAAACAGGTCACGAACACTACGTGTGTCACTTTATACATTGATTCTACTATATAGAATAGATTTAAAACAAACTAAACACAATAAATCAATTATTTTAAAATAAATTAACTACGAGGCCGTTTTTTCACGACCTGTCGCCAGTGTTGCCGTGTTATAAAAGTCGTTAGTTATAAAAGTTTACCAAAATTGTAACAGCAGTTTAGTGTTACGACTGAATGATTCCATTGACATTTGACATTTCCATTTCCTGTGGAAACATAAACCACGTCGAGCAATCAATTATCAAGTGCACCTGGAGATCATAATAAGACTATCATAAAACATAATTGGCAGTTCACGTGTCAACAGTATTGCAATTAACGTGTTTAAAACAATTTTATTAAAACACAAGCAATCGTAAAGCAGTCGTGATCAATAGTTCTAGTTAGTTCTGTTGACTTGGCCGGTAGTTAGGCAACTATGTCTCTGTTCAACAAATAAGGATAGAAAATTACCTTGCAATGTGGATACAAGTAATGCACTAAGTCTTCACTGATGTTTACTTAAGCAATGTTACTTAGGGGCACTTGTAGCTTATCGTTTTTGAAGGATCCGTTCTTGAATCAGGCAGTGATGTGTTTGTTTTTTAATTTGCCTTGATGAAATTATTGGTTAAGTTAGACAAATTAAGTTATTCCCTACAATATTGTGAGAATCATTTTTACAAGAAACATGGTACAGCATGACATGATTAACTGGCAGTACAGGTCGGAGAGGTAATCTCTCCTTGTAAAATTTTGTTTTTCAGATGCTGTTGATAAATTGAAAAGCGATGCTAACATAGTTGGGAAAATGCTAGATACATATGTGGTAAAACCTTCTACTAAAATTCTTAAAAATGACGGTCATAACGTTCGTTGTCGGTTTTCGAAGACTCCATCAAAAAATCCTATGCTGATAATATGTTTACCATTTTGAAGACTTGCAAATAAAGGACCATCCTCTCTTTTCAGGTTCCGATTGGACTTGGACTTCAACCAGAGCAACGACCTGTACTTTGAACGTCTACCGTTTACGAGTAAGATGACGGCTAAAAACCCGTAGAAATACCAATAAGATCAATCAAGATCAAAATACATATTATCACCGTTACTTTCGTATATAAGTCCCGGCTGGACTGATGAAAAATAACACAAAATGCAACGATGGTATTGAATTCTAAGATTCTAAGATGATTTGTGTTGAAATCTGGGACTGTGAATAGTGTGAGTTTTTATGTGAGTGCAATTAGTGTTAAAGTCATTGACCTTGGCAAGTTGCGTCACTACAGCTACCAATATGAAGAACTATTTGAAGTCGCTGTCGAGTATGAAGCTGTTGGTGCTCATCTCGCTGTGGGTTGCTCCGCTGGTGCCCCAACCCACTGCGCCGGTGCAGCTGAGTGGTGGGCGGGCTCAGGGGTCAGTGTCCCCTGATGGGTCATACCTTCAGTACTTCGGTATACCTTATGCTACTGTCACGCACAGGTTCCAAGTAAGTACCCCTTCTTTGTCAAGTATAAAGTCAAATCAGGCGAACTTCTTCTTAAGAAATCTTTAGGGACGAATTTCACTAATAAACATAATTCGATAAGCACATCTAAACCACCGTTCAAGAGCTTTCAGTGTCCATATTCCATAACAATGATGACACTGAAAGATCTTGAATGGCGCGGGGGTTTTTTGGTGAAATTCGACCTTAAAGATTACTTAAGCAGAAGTTGATGATGATATTGATAATGACATTGAAAGATCTAAAACTTACTTTTGGTGAAATTTGCCTCTAAACGGCCGTGATACACAAACTAAAAAAGTGACGCATAGAAACATGTAGAGTCAAATTGAATTATCTGGCGAAACTTCCGTAAACGTAATGGTTATCGATATCATAATACAATTTAAAAAAAAAAACAAAAAAACTTCAACTACAAGAAATACACCTTTACCAACAATGTACAACATGCCAGTCATATTGCTCAGAATATCGACGTCAAGTATCCAGAAACAATTACAGTACGTATAATAGGTTCTGTGAAGGGTCGCTAATAGCAGAAGTTAATAATAATGAACATGACGTCGCACGTAACAGCACTAATCTACTTGTGATTGCCGCCCGCCGACTATAATCACACCTCCTGTAATATGAAGTGTCGACTAATTTGTCGCGATACATTTTTAATCAAATGTCACAGTCGTTGGATTGCAAGTGTGAAGAGAAAAGCAGTTTAATATTAATCATAAAATACTGCATTTTCCCAATTCGTTACATAACGTTATAATATTTGAATATGTTCAATTCCAGGAAGCCGAACCGAATCCGAAATGGGAAGGTGTATACAACGCACTCAACGAGCACGTCAGATGCAAGCAACGCTTCACCAGCACCCGCATCCTGGGCGAGGAAGACTGTCTCACAGTCAACGTGTACACCCCGGTCGAGCCCAGCGACAGCCCTCTGCCCGTCATGGTGTTCATCCACGGGGGAGGCTTCAGGGACGGCTCGGGATCCCCCTTCATCTACGGTCCCAAGTACTTAGTCAAAAATGGTGTTATCCTAGTCACCTTCAACTACAGACTCGAAATTCTTGGCTTCCTTTGTCTCGGCATTAAAGAAGCACCCGGCAATGTCGGGCTGAAGGACCAAGTACAAGCCCTCAAATGGGTGAAGAGAAATATCAGAGCGTTCGGAGGTGATCCTGATAATGTCACCATTTTTGGAGAAAGTGCGGGATCTGCTTCAGTTTCATACCATCTGCTATCTCCAATGTCAAAAGGACTCTTCAACAGAGCTATTATGCAAAGTGGTTCGGCGTTGGGATATTGGGCCGTACAATTTGAACCTTTGAAGGCTGCTAGTCTACTAGCGCAACAAATGGGTCACACGACCACTGACCCCAAAGAAATCTACAATTTATTCAGTAATATGACTGCAGAAGATCTGCTGACCTATCGGGTTCCTAGAAAGGATGGCGATATCGTTATATCAGAAAATATCTTTGTGCCCTGCATTGAAAAGAAGCTTCACAGAGTAAAATCATTTCTGGCCGACAGTCCTTACAATTTGATCACAAAAGGCAAATATAACAAGGTCCCTGTAATCATTGGTTTCAATAGCGCCGAAGGTTTATATTTTGCTGGCAAAGAAAACGACACAACACTGCCTAAGATAGATTTCTATAAAGCGTTACCGAGAGATTTGTCTTTCTCTTCTGATGAGGAAAAGGTGAAAACAGCAAACAGATTTAATGAGTTGTACATGGTCGGAGAGAAGATTACTAAAGAAAAGTCTTCCTTAGAAAAGTTGGCACGTTTCGAAGGTGACGCGGCAATAACTTACCCTGTATTAGCGACTATAGATTTGTTTCTACAGACGTTGAATGAGCCCGTGTATGCTTACAAGTTCGGTTACGACGGGTTGCTAAACTTCGCAAAGATAATGTATGGGTTCCGCAAGTCCCCGGGAGCGACGCACGCTGATGAATTATTCTACTTGTTCAGCACCCTGACCTTACCGGCGTTTACTGAAGTCAGATTCATTGACAAGTTTACTACTCTGTGGACCAACTTTGCGAAATACAGGTAAGCTAAATTCTTTAATTATTTAGTGTTGCGGCAGTTTGCCTTTAAGGGGCCGGCGGAGCATGCGTTTTTCATACAAACGTAATACCAAAATAATATGAAAATCGAACATATTCTTAAGGTAGTGTGTATTTATTTCGATTGTATTACATAATATCTATGTTCCCAAATGTATTTTATGAGAGGACAATGATACAAAGACGAGATATGGGGAATTTAAAATTTCCATAGAAAACTTATTTTTCTTATAACTCTTGTTAAAATCAGTGTCTAATCAAAATAACCTAGATATTCTGTAATTCAATCGAAATAAATACACACTACCTTAGGAATATGTTTAATTTACAAATTATTTTGGTATTACGTTTGTATGAAATACGCATGCTCCGCAGGCGTCTTAAGTTTTATGATTACGTTAAATTCTTAGAGCCCAGTATATTATTTATTGTTCTCACCTTGAGTTCTTGATGGACTTGACTCCACCCATGACCCCCACAGTTATTGCAGTTTATGATTACACACGACATAACTGTTAACTTAATTACTTTGAACGCATAACCTTGAATTAAAAGCAAAAGTTAATAGAACACAAACACTTTCAACCTCATTTGCTCCAATGCTTTGTAAAACACAATTTAATTTAGTAAGCGCGAAATGAAATGTTTCCATATGTACAGAAAACATTTGTTATGTATTAAACTATTCTGAAATAGTAGCAGCGAGATGAAGGAGTGAATGAATTACTTTGCAGCTGTGAATTGAATGGCTCGCTCCCGCGCAATGTTTTGCAACAAAATGTTGGTTACTAACATTTGATGAAAGAATATTTTAAGATGATTGGCTGTTGGCCGAGACCCAGATAAGTTAATTTTCAAATGAGAACGGATTAAGTTTTTAATTTCTTATACGGCATGTAGTTTTGTTGTGCCAATCTTCTTAACTTATGATTATTTCAAGGTTAAAACAGTATTTTTATAATCAGAACGCTTGCCTGAATTGAATATTTTTAGGGTTAACTGATGTTAAGTATTTCTATTTTATTTTGAACACTCATTTGTTTTATTATAACAAGTTAAATCAAATTAGAATATTTGAAGTAGTTATCATCGGGGGCGTCGGCCACAGGAGCCTCGACCACTTGGGGCCTTAGCCATGGACCCGATCTAAAAATATGTTTGTTTGATTTTCCCGCTTAGTTTTTTCGATTATAACATTTTTGATTCTTCCAGCGATCCCACACCACCATCATCATCAATCTCACCGAAATGGGAGCCAGCAGCAGTGGAAGACCCTCGACTTCTGCTGATAGATAAGGAATGCTCGATGGAACCCATTTGGAACGATGCTGATGAAGCCCTTCGGTTTTGGAATACGACATATTCTTTGTATAGAAGGAAGAATGAATAATGTTGGTATTCATAGTTTTAATGAAGTTGACTGAGATTAAAAAGTGAGACAAAAGAAAATAACAATGTGCAACTGTGTATACAGGGTGTAAACCACCTCATAAAACCGTCAACCAAGCATTCAGTACATCCAACTAAGTAACATTACGCAAAAATTATTGCTGGGATCTTTTTATGGGGCGAAAAATCATGTTTTGTGATAGAACTCAATGTAACATTGTGCTGATGGATGGATTGAATAGAACGGGGGTCGTAGAGGTGTTTAAAGTAAAATTCTTACAATAAAAACTTGTACTTAATTAAAAACAAACTTGTCCAAAAGTTGTAAGTTTGACCCCCAATATCTCCGTAAATAGAAGGTTCCCAGGTGTGGTGTAGAACAAAGAAATGATCACAATGACGGGGAGAACAATTAATTACCTTTCGGTTTTGTTAAGAAGTGTTTTAATAAAAAGTACTTAAAGGGAACGAAACTACTTAAAGGGTGTAATAACACCCTTTATTATAAGTTAGTTATAAGTTTCGTTGGAAAAGTAGAAGATAAATAGTATCTATTTTATTTAAATAAAATTTTAAGTAATAATATGCATGCTGTTTTACATATGCATCAGTAGGTAATAAAGTTATGGTATTTAAATGATAAAAGTGCCACTTAAATCTAAGTTATAAGAAGCTACACACATATCCCTAGGTAATTGTTTAATTATTTTACTTGCCTTATATATTAATTTACGAATCAACGCCTGTTTAAAGAATACTCAGGATTGCTACCAACAAGAAGCCGAACCATTATTCAATGTACTCTGTGGCCGAACTCTTATCGTGAACTAAGACACACTTCTAAAAGAAGTGCATTTGTAAGAACATTGGTTCAATAATTTTAAGCGAAGAAAGCTGAGCAACATTATTAAAACCTCGTTCTAGATCATATTTAATTAGATAAATGTAGGTACATTGTTCATTTAATGAACGCTACAAAAACAACTATGCTTACCTATTTTTTTACAATTTATACTTTCTTGTATTTCCTCTGGTTGCATAAGATTTAAAGTGCCATCATTGGCCCGTTTAGTTGATGCTCTATACACTTTGGTCAACCCTAAGAGCCTTATCACACTTGCGAGTTACGAGTGGCGAGTGCGTGTGCGCGGCGAAGACGCCGCAGGTGGGCAGCGAGTTCGCGGTGTGCGATCCGCGTTTTGTACAATCATTCATTTTGTTTTTTTTCGCGGCGTGTTCGCCGGACATTCGTTGCAAACTCGCGGCGAGCTCGCTGCGCACTCGTCCCTCTTTCAACTCGCTCGCAACTCGCCAGTATGATAAGGCCCTTATAATCATAAACTTATGTCAAAGACAGAATAATATTGTAGGTATAGCGATCAAACTATTTTTATTTGTTGTAGATACTAAAAATAATCAAGGGCAACAACGAAACATTTTTTCATACATAAGAATATTGTTAAAAACACAACAGACTTTTATTTCCTTTCCTTAGTCAATAAACATTCAAGTACAAAGAAATCGTAACAGTTTCTCAAACTTATTTATTTTCGTGAATAAGAAATACTGGAACTAGGTAGTGTGTTATGTCATTGATACACTATTATCTGTCCAATGTTGATGGACTGTTCCTTACAAATAATGCTTTATAAACTGCGAGAGAACGAAAAGTCAGACAAGCAGAAAGGAGAAGATTGGCCGAAATATACAATTTGGACCAGTTTCAAAAAGACACAAGCAAGAAAAACCTTCTGCAAAAACGACTTCCAAGAAGGCACTAAAAAATTCCTTTGACTGTTTAGCCACTTGCTCCCAAAAGAAAAGTTAAGTATTTTGATTTTTTACAGTTTTTTATTTTATCATGTCATCAACATAGCCCGAGAAGAAAACATAAATAGGTATGAAAGGAAAAAAAAACAAACCAAAAACAAAACGATTTGATGAAATTTCTTTGGAAACAAACAAAAAGTAGCTCTGTTCTTTCACATGAAAATTTTGGAACTTAGGTTAAAATACAGTCGAATTGACAACTTCCTTCTTTTGAAGTTGGTTAAAAATACAGAGCCTTGACCAGACCTTAATAAAAAATGATCAAAATAACAAACACAATGAACAAATGATGATCAAAATAGAAAAATTACGTATACAGTATATGTGCTTTAGTTTTGTAACTACGTCCGATGACTTTGGCCGAACCACTTTACGATTGGCTACAGGCAAATATCAGACATTAATACGATAATGCCCAAGCACAAGAAACTGACCAAATCACGTCGACACTTCACTGCGTTTCTCTGAGCTCAAGTACCTACGCCTGAAGCAATCAGTGAAGTACCAGAGCATCATAAGTACGTATGTGACACGCTGACCGATCACGTGTGACACATTGAGGGGAGATTGCACGTCTGACACGGCAGGCTAGGAGACATTTACCTCAATTCTAAATGGGCCTACTTGGTCTGATAAAAATAAATGTAACAGTTAAGATATCCCTGTGGTCAGTTCATGGGTTTGCTGGCGACATCGACATGGTGATGGTTGTATGTGAATGTGATTCAAGATGATGATGTGGTACAAATCTTAAATTAACGCGCAGTGAACTTTGGTCGTTAGTTAGAAAACAGGCAGGCACTTACTAAATGTGAATGGGGTAGACAACAGTAAAATCTAATCAGACCGTCAGTTAGATTATCAAAAAATATTTGACCCGTATTTTTATTTTGTAATGTAGGTAAGCTAAAATTGGCGAAGATACGACGCCTTTAAAATTCTTAATACGTCGCGCCTTGGTATAATTTTTAGTAAGTTTTGACGTCATGAGCCCCGGACTTCCAGTTTTGATGCGTTTTAACTTGGTCAATATTCATTGATTTACTTACAAAAACAAAAAATACGTGTCCATTATTTTCCAATTCTCTAACTGACGGACCAACTAGATTAGCAATTTTTGAAATTGTCGTCATGCCTATTATTTTATCATTTTACCTCTCACGGGATGTAGACTATGCTATTATGTATAATGTCATGCATGCTGCTATGACCAACTAATACAATAATCTTCTCCTGAGGAAGTTGACAAATATGTTCGTCGACTTGTAGACATTTTGCAATCTACTTTGATCAATTTAGATGAAAATTAGATGCTTGGTCAATAAGATATCATAATTGCATCTCTCGAAGGATTGTCATTTCTTACTTTGGAGGTAACTCGGCCAAGTTTAAGAATTTAAAGCTAGATTCATCAGACGGACAGTATACTCAGCTCTTTTTTATTAAGCTAGCCAGTAATTACCTGCACTGTTAAGAAATTCTACCTACATTGTTTGACCGTAAAACAAAACAATAACTTATTTAACAACTAATTCATTCCAAATTCTCACGAGTACATCAATTACCCAACATCGTACTTCGTGGCTCATAAATTCCGAATGAGCACCAACATTGCAATAGTGCCAGTGTCGCGTAAATACTGCAGCACCCAAGTACACGTGGGTTTTACGTAACCATTGATAACTCGGTCCCTACCACCGTCCAGCGACCATCAGATCCAGCAACCACCTGCTCTATCGCCTATTGTCAAACAACCTTCGTTGTGAAAGGCTCGTCTCGCCCCGATATCGAGCGATGGCCAAAGTCGCGAGACTCGCGCGCATGTGATAACGTGCGCTTGCGCATACACACGCGAATCTAACACCTACAGCAGTGATTTCAAAAGACGATGCGCGAAAAATTTGACCAAGTAACCAGTGATGTGCCTGAATATATTTTTTCCAAGTGATGTGTGAACAGAAAAGGTGTGTGTTTTTATTTTGCGAATATTTGCAATGGATCGTGGTTAACTGTAACGATTAGCGAGTAGCGTGTCGCAACCTAGATGCTTTGCTATTGTGCTACCGTTACTACAGGCTACAGCTGACCGGTGTATGGCGGAACATGCATGGGCCTAGCGTGAGGCCGATCGAAGAATAAATATCACCTGATACAAAAATAAACCCACTTCTAAAATTAATATCTTTAAGATATCTCATCAAAAATGATAGGTAAACTGTGCCTATCTAGTTTTGTTTTTGTTTTTGATCTCGAGTTCACGACATACCGCTAAGCATATTTAGCATTATGCATATTTGACGGCATGCATTTTATAATCAAAACCCAACACTTTTAGTTTTCACTAACACTTTCTATTACGACCATCTAAATCGGCTTATGTTTACATGTTTTATGGTATTGATAGGCTCGCATTTATTAGTCGCTCCATGTAAAATATTGGTATTCAGCTGTATCCGGTTAGACTGGAAGCCGACCCCAACATAGTTGGGACAAGGCTAGGCAGATGATGATGATAATTGCTAGCATTCGTCAACTGAGATACGATAACATGCGACAAAGCGGCTGAAGATAATGTGTGATTGCCTTGAAGTAATCAATTTTGCAATACCTAGATTTGAAGTAGCTAGCAATGTTTGTGGTATCTGGATTGAAGACTCACTCAGACCAAACAAGCCTAGCGCAAGCCTATGCTCAGCTTTGGATGTAACAAGGCTGCTGATGAGGGCTACGAAGATGATAATCTAAGCGATAAAATACCTAAGTCGATTTTTCTTCATTCACACACGTCAACGTAACTAAATGAACAGCATAGTGCAGACAAGACGTTAGTCCAAATTAACAGGAAATCCATCCTGCGAATCCAATGCGATGTGTCTCAATATCCTGAGTCCGGCCATTATGACGATAACGTTAGCATTGTGTACACGCGCCAATTGCACTACAATTAGTTCAATGACGACATGTACTACAGTCAAACGCACGTAATAACTTCACATTGACCGCGCCTTTATGTCGTACCAGTAACGACGATTTTGGTAGTGTAAGTACTATTTCAGATGGGTGGTGACTGTACCATGCCCTCGGCTTTAACTGCAGTTTGTTTTACTACAACAGTAACTTTTATTTCAGTGGAACGGTCATGAAGGTTTTTTTTAAATCGACTGACTTTGTTATGTTATATCTTCGCCGTTTTTTTGGCTCTAAACTAAGTTCAATATTGGCCACCTGGTAAATGAATGAAATAACGTCTGATGAATCTAAAATGATTCAATTGTTAACCAATACCACCACATTGTCGATTTAAAATACTGATATTTGTATTCAAAATTATGAAAATTATTACGATTCGATGTCGGTTGTGGAAAATTCATTTTTAGCTGGAGATGTTAATTACAATTAGAGCACACTTATACAAAATGTTTTCGATACAAAGTAATGAAACAGAAAGTGCTACAAACTCGGATCGCGCAGTTTTAAACATTCTCGGGGTGAAATCTGCTGTAATTCAAGGTCCATGCATGTTACAGATTGACATTTTAATCATCTCAGATTCATGTATTGCAGTCGATAAGAGATAATCACAGCAAAGGCATTGATTAAATACATTTATGAACACGTATGGCAAGGTCGTAACAAATGATTGAAGGTATGCCTTAGATAACTCAATACAATTACATATGTACAATGAAAAGCAATCACTTTTTAACTAAACATAAAATTAACATCGATCACAGCATCAATAACCGCGAGCAACTGATTGGATGTTTTTTGCAAGTGTTTGTAAGATCATCCAACCACATAATATATCTTGATATTTCGTTATACAAAGATAGCAACGAGCTCATGGCTAAATAATCACCGCCGCTCGAGTCGATCTTTAAGTTAAGCCGTGCTTGCCTAGATTGGTCTGTGGATGGGTGACCACCCTTACAAACCGAGTTTCCTCCGTGCCTCCGAAAGCACGTTAAGCTGTTGGTCCCGGCTGTCATTTGTAGATCTTTGACAGTCGTTTCAGGTAATCAGTGACCCAAAACGTCTAACAACCAGTCTTACCAAGTGGTATCGCATTACCCAGTACGAACTGGGTAATGCGAACTGGGTTGAGGAGGTCAGATAGGCAGTCGCTCCATGTGAAATACTGGTATTCAGCAGCATCTGGTTAGACTGGAAGCCGACCCCAACATAGTTGGTAAAAGGTAGATGATGATGATAACACATGGTCAAATATTCATAATACTAATTAGGGGGCACGTAGTATAGTCCGGAGGTCTTCAACAACAAACAAACGTTTAATAAACGCAAGAACCACCTCCGATGGATGCAGAAAGGTCTTCACTCAATTAAGTAGGTCAAGCCACAATGATTCATTAATTTTCTACATTGATTATGTATTATTAAATACAAAAAGAGGAATTAGGAGCAAGAGCACTGGAAAACAGCGTCCTTCTATCTGCTGCAATCTGTCAGAGTGTGATCTCAGTGGAGCATCGCCACGTTCGGTGGTCATTTGATTTCATTTTGATTATGACGATAATTGAAGTATCGGCCCCCGGCTACCACTTTTTGTCTTAACTAATATTCATTTGTAAGGTTTTAAAGTTTGCATGTTTTGTTGTTGGGGATAATCTTAAGAACTTCCGATCCGATTCCTAAAATTCTATTATGATTATGGGAAGCAACATTATGCCACAGGCTATATTACAAAGTTACTGTGGTAAAATTCCGACAATAGCACGAGTGAAACCGCAGGCAAAAATTTAGTACAAGAGAATTAGAATACTCTTGTAGTAAATTTTGCCTGCTTAGATCATAGTAGATACTCGTAGATCTACTACTATGTTTCCACCAAGACATGTGCTATCTTCGTATACTCATCATCTACATCATCTGCCTAGCCTTTTCCCAACTATATTGGGGTCGGCTTCCAGTCTTACCGGATGCAGCTGAATACCAGTATTTTACATGGATCGACTGCCTATCTGACCTCCACAACCCAGTTAGTACCGGGTAATACGATACCCCGTCGTAAAACTGGCTGTCAGACTTTTTGGGCCACTGTACTTTATCAGTAATAACCTGAGTTACTATACCCAAAATTATTGCATGCCAGGGTCAAGCTACAAACAAGTAATGGCATCAGTAATAAAAATGATTGTTATCTTAACACTACCATTACTCTATGTGTTGGTAATAGTTCTAATGTAAAAAAGGAAGATATCACCGACTGTGTTTCTGAGTTGCTAAAGTTAAGATGTAATAAAATCATATTGTGTGCTTTTCCATATTTTGAAAATTTAAGTAGTAGGAAAAACGATTATATACATATGTTGAATAAACATGTACATTTTTTAGTAGGTCACTATAGTGACAGGCTTATGTATCTGGATATCAACACTATAGTTGGTAATCTTAAGTCGACACGGGGTAAGGTGTATCTACCTATTGTATGTAGACACAAAATAGCTCGGCTATTAGCTTATAGTATTCACACAGACATAAATAGAATGTCTAAGTTTAGTTATATTATTAACACTGCGACGATTAGTAATTCTACTAATGTACAGGTGACTGGCACAAATGAATATAGCACTAGTGCTATAAATATTTACAAACATTGTACTGAGGAAGATCCATGTGTCACCGTGGAAAATTCTCAATTAGGGTTTATTAGTGATAGGGTCTTATCGTCTGAGGATGGCACAGGAGTCTCCGGCCTCACTTCAAATATAAATTTAAACTAGAAAGTGAGACAACAGAAGGCACCATTAACAATATTTTTGTTAATCCTACCAACAGCAAGGTATCTTCTTGCACTCAATTAGTTAGTAAAAAAGGGCCCCAGCAGAACACCTTAAAATTATTCCACCAAAATATCCAAGGCATTTCTTCCAAATTATTAGAAATTAAATTGTTTTTAGAAAGTAGTAAGTTTGACATTATTTGTTTTACTGAACATTGGCTAAAGGATTACCAAACGCTTATTAATTATGAGAACTATATGGTGGGTAGCTGCTCAAAGCGTAAAACTATGCTTCGTTGAGGTTCCCTAATATTAATAAAAAATAGTTTTAAATATAAGCAACGTAATGACATAGTAGGTCTCTCGGTTGAACATTGCGTCGAACTGTCCTGTGTTGAGCTAGTTAAGCATGTAATTGTGTGTGTGTGTACAGACCCCCAAACTATCAAAACTTTTCCATATTTGAATCAATAATGGAAGATGTCCTGGCAAAACTTGCAGCCAGTAATAAAGCTACAATAATTTGTGGTGATTTTAATATCAATATTTTAGAAGAAAATTCAAATAGCAGTCGGTTATTAAATCTTTTTAAGTCATTTGACTGGACTAACGTTTTTATTGAACCCACTAGAATCACAACTTCTTCTGCTACTCGTATAGATAATGTTTTCTGCGATTGTGATCACTTAGATAAAGCCATAATAAATTGTTTGCCGTCTGACCATAGCGGACAAACTGTAACTTTTAGTTGTAAAACTCCAATACAAAAAGTTCAGATTAAATTTAGACCTATAACTTCTTGCAGAACAAGTTAAGTGTAATGAGCCAAGAGGATATTAATCTAAATCAATTGTTTGATCGTTTCTTTTCATTAGTTCACACGGAATTCAACAAAACTTTTGAAAAGAAGACAAAGAGTATTTGCCCTAAATTTATATTTAGTGATTGGGCAACTAGAGGTATCAGAAAAAGTAGGGAAAGGCTATTTGAGCTTTATAGCCTTAAGCCTTTTATAAACACTGAAACTTTTAGCAAGTATGTTGCTACGTATTCGAAGATTTTTAGAAATACTTGCAAGGTTGCTAAAGAAGAAGAAGTCGGAAGAGTCCCAAGACGCAATAGGAATTTTCTGTGATCTCTCCAAAGCTTTTGATTGCGTAAATCACGAGACATTACTTTTGAAACTGGAGCATTACGGACTGGGTAAACTTGCACTTAGCCTGCTAAAATCTTATTTGAGCGATAGAAAACAACATGTTCAAATAAATGGTGTTAATTCACAGGGTTTGAATGTAAAAATGGGGGTTCCGCAAGGCTCAATATTGGGTCCTTTCCTTTTTCTAGTATATATAAATGATCTACCCTATTTGTTGAAACACCAACCTCAAAATATGGTGCACTTCTCTAATTTTTAAGATAAATAGACGGGCCCAAAATCTAAATGACGTGAATGATGCCCTACTTCAGGTCCAAAATTGGTTCACAGCAAACAATTTGGTATTAAATGAAAAAAAAACTAAATGCATAAGATTTTCATTACCGAATGTTAAAAGTAGTGATTGTGAGATAATATTGAATAAAGAGAAACTCGAATTCGTAGATAAAACGGTTTTCCTGGGGCTTACGCTTGATTCAAGGCTACAATGGGGTTCTCATTTGACATCTCTTGCGGGGCGCTTAAGTTCAGCAGCATATGCCATTAGAAAAATCCGTCAATTCACTGATGTAGATACCGCTAGACTGGTCTATTTTAGTTACTTCCATAGTATAATGTCTTACGGTATTTTGCTATGGGGACTGGCTGCTGATATTGAGTCTATATTTATTCTGCAGAAAAGAGCCATCAGAGCCATATACAATCTTCGTAGGCGCTATTCTTTAAGGGAACTTTTTAAGGATATTGGCATCATGACGGTTCATTGCCAATACATCTACGAAAACATAATGTACGTTAGAAAAAATCTGCATCTTTTCGGTAAAAAAGGCGACAGACACAATTACAGTACTTAGAAATAGGGACCAACTAGTTCAGCCAGGCTTTAGACTCGCTAAAGTAGACTCATCTTTCATGGGGTACTGTTTGAGATGCTATAATAAAATTCCACAAAGTATTCTTGAACTGAATGAGACTCAATTTAAAACATGCATTAAACGCACACTATGTAAGCAAGCATATTACAAGTTGAGCGATTATATCGCTGATAAAAATGCTTGGCTCAATGCTGGTCCTGCTCCACAAGGACAGGGGCTCAAAAATTGATAGCATTAAATGGTATTGTTGGAGCTGCTGAAGATTGTACAACTATCTTTGCATTGTATAGATTCAATCTATTTAGTATTATATAAACGCATAGCCGATCTGATCTTGTTTGCGGGGCGAACATGGCCAGATATCGCACAAGATAGAGAGGTTTGGAAGGAAAAAGGGGAGGCCTTTGCCCAGCAGTGGGACACACGATAGGCTAGGAAAAAAAAAAAAAAAAAAAAAAAAAAAAAAAAAAAAAACGCATAGCCCATATTGTGTGAGTACTATGTACTAGAAAACTATCATTCACTGGAAACCTACTTTAGTTTTTGACTTGAATGTGTCCTGGCGGTTGAGAGTATGTCATGCTCACTCAAATGTCTCGCTGATTGTGGCGCGTGTGTCGGACCATTTAGTTCCCTTCAAAATGGTTGAGCTGAATGGTGCTGATCCATGCGTCATGTGAACGTGAACGGGCGCTGTCAGTTGTGACTGGTCATCTCTTAGTCGCCATGGTTTATTTGAATTAATTATTTGGTTTTTGAGTTGTATTTTGTTTTTGTTTTGCTATGGACACTTTTAACGTGCACATCTTGCTACATTGTTCTCACATAATATACCATCTCAACATGAATGATGTAACCAAGATTTTGTAACAATATTTTGATTTAAAAGAGTGTCCATGGAGTTTCTTGCCCGTTCTTCTCCATAGAGATCTACGCTAGGGAATGGGCAACTACAGTACTTTCACAGTTTTTTATGTCTTGTGACTGAGACTGTAGCTACATTTAATTTTCATCTTTGTTTCGACAATTCAAAAGTGCCTGTTATTGGCCTAAGTACTTGAAATAAATGCTTTGATTTTGATTTTGATTGACTGACTGTCTAACGACTAGCAAAGCTAGATCTAAAAATGACAGCCGGGACCAACGTCTTAACGTGCTATGCGAGGCACGGAGGAAACTCGGTATGTACCTAATGGGTAGTCACCGATCCACAGACCAACCTAGGCAAGCACGGCTTAACCTAGAGATCGACCGAGCGGCTGTTATGATTTAGCTACGTCGAGCTATCTTCGTACACGATATTTCAAGATATATTATGTGGGTAGATGACCTTACAAACACTTGCACGTTGCACAAATCCAGCGCAAAGTTCACAGTTGATCGCTACGCGGTACAAGGACGAGATAGACATAGCTATGATCTGTAAATGTGTCAACTGTTTTGTTTGGCATTTGGACAAGTGATAAGAGATAACGAGTGGCTAGGTCAGTTTGCGACATCTCAGTCCTGCAGACATGGATGTAGTAATTGAAAACAAATTCGTCCTATTTTAGTGATAATCGTCTCGAGTACATAAAATAATGTTTTTAATTGACCGTTAAATTGAGAGCATCATTCTACTAAAATCGATGCGTCTGTAGAACTGCGTCGCAGACTTCCATCTTTCCTGCCCTCTGTGCCCTCAGTACCATCGACACTAATCAGACAAACACACATGTACTTATTGTCTTAAATGAATAACAAAACATCCTATCCTAACATTATGTAGTATTCCGTTTAAAACACAAAACAGTTTTCCCTTAACGTAACATCGTGTAAGAATCTTCAACAAGTTACAGTTTTTATTTTCTATCTTAGTTAAACAAATCAGTGACAAGGTTTCATACAAAAAGTATACAAAACTAAAGTAGTTCATATTGACTAATCGTCAACTCCATCAATTTCATATTTGAATGATGATTAACAGTGGTTCCGCCCATAACAGTAATGATTTACGAGACCCACACCACATAGGCACTTCATATTAAATTAACATATTACGAGCTGTTACATAAACCTGAGAAGGTACCAAAAGGGACTTAATATGTAAGCAAGTAATTAGTCAATGTAATCCAAACATTACTAAGTAATATTATAATAAATGCGATAGTAACTCTGTCTATCTGCTATTTTCTCACGATGGAACGGATTACTTTTTCTTCTTTTACTACTTATTTTTCTTGAGCCCATCATCTGCCTAGCTTTTTCCCAACTACGTTGGGGTCAGCTTCCAGTCTAGCCGGATGCAGCTGAATACCAGTATTTTACATGGAGTGACTGCCTATCTAACCTCCACAACCCAGTTAGTAATAGGTAATAAGATACCACTTGATAAGACTGGAGTCAGACTTTTTTAGGGCCACTGACTACCTGTAACGACTGTCAAAGATCTACAAATGACAGCCGGGGCCAGCACCTTAACGTGCTTTCCGAGGCACAGAGGAAACTCGGTATGTAAGGGTGGTCACCCATCCACAGACCAACCTAGGCAAGCACAACTTAACCTAAAGAACGAACCGAGCAGCTGTTATTCCGCCACGAGCTCCTCTTTTTTCTTGAGCCCAGTAAGTGGTAAATCGCAGCGGCTGTAGCGTTTTTAGGTTTGAGTTTCTTTTGTTACCTGAATTAAATGATATTTATTATTTTCTTTATTCAATTTTTTTACAAATTTTTTACATTTTTAAATATTAACATAAAAAATATATATAAAAACATTTAAAAATATAAAAAATTGTAGCCCACCGGTATCGGGAACATGGTCCAAGCTACCGGCGGTCAGGGCTCCAGAGAGAGGAACCTCCTAACAATACGGGCCGTGTCCAGTAGTACCGCTTTCTGAATCAAGCCCTTGATCCAGCTGCCTAACGAGAGCCTCCTCAGGTGTTGGTCGAGGCTCTTGGCAATTAAGCCATGCGCTGACACGACTATCGGCACAATGATTGCTGAGTCCACTTCCCACATGTCGACAACCTCGCGAGCCAAGTCAAGATACTTGATTTGTTTATCTTTCTCGGCTTTCACGAGGTTCTCATCATGCGGGACCGTTATGTCAACAATCATTGCGCGCCGCTCTGATCGATCCATCACCACTATATCAGGCCTATTGGCTATAACAGTCCTGTCAGTGATGATGGATTGATCCCAGTACAGTGTGATACTGCCATTAACGAGAACTGGGTCGGGCACATACCTATAGTAGGGCACTTCCGATTCCACAAGATTTATTTATTTATTTTAATTATTTATTTATTAATTCAATAACACATACATTTTGTTTTAACAGGTAAAACCCAAGCTAACAAAAGTAGTCATTATAGCAAATTGTCCAGCCCCAACTACCGGGTCTGTGTAGAAGCACCATTTATACAGAAGATAACATGCTTAGTGACACCCTCTGGAATTCCGCCAAAGAGCAAGAAAAAATATCCAAATGCCGAGAGACATCATTAAGTATTCTAACTGCACGAATCACTGGTGCGAACTTTAATAAGTTTGTACGGGTTGCCGGAACTTTAAAAAGCCCCTCCTTGGTCCCAACCGTAGCCTCCTGTTTGGAACGAGCAATCCCAACGATTCCAATATTTGTGGATTATTCAGCATACCACGAAAAACCATTAAAACATATTTTATAAGGGCGAGGCGGGCGGGCGGGCTGGCTACAAGGTTGTGTCTATGCAAGTACTCTCCGTTAGCTAGACGAGAACACCCGGAAATAATGTGACGGATTGATTCGCCTGGACGGTGGCATGCCCGACATATGTCAACCGTACCATCCTTCACAATAAATCTCCGGTAGTTATTCGTCATCATTACTTCATCCATAATTGCACAGACAAAACCTTCGGTTTCTCCGAAGAGGTCCCCGGAACGTAGCCAGGACACGGACGTTAGAAAATCTACATCGGGCCCATGAAGAGCCCGGTAAAAGCGCCCGTGAAGCTCCTTGCCCTGCCATTCTTTCCTGCGGTCATCAGTAGTAAGTATTATAGGTTTGCGCCAGTTCTCTTTAGCCAAGGAGAGCGGGGTGAGGCCCTTGTCCATCGCGACCACATCTCGATGCATCCCCACGTCGGCTTCTAGGAAATAATCCCTGAGACTGCATATCTCGCGATTGTGGAGAGTTTTAGCGTTTAAAAAGCCACGACCCCCACACTTCCGCGGGATATACAGTCTCATAACTGAAGAACGCGGGTGATGCATTCGATATGCCGTCAACAATTTACGGACCTTGGTATCCAGGGCGTCTAGTTCGGTTTGAGTCCATTTGAGTATGCCGAAAGAGTACATCAAAACTGGCATGACCCAACCGTTGAAGGCACGCACCTTATTTCCGCCCGATAAAAGACTATTAATAACTTTTTTCAGGCGGCCAAAGAAGCGCTCCCTCAACGATTGCTTCATGTCAGCCACATTGATGCCCAGCGCTTCCGACATACCCAAATACTTATAGGTTTCAGTTGCTGAGAGGGATCTAAGATTTATGGAATCTGAGAGCTGGGTTCCCACAGACTCCACAATCCCCCCTCGCTTTACATGCATGACCGCACATTTATCCACACCAAATTCCATCCTGATGGCGCTACTGAAGGTTTCAGTTACCTTCAGTAGCTCCATGAGTTGAAAATCGTTGGGGGCAAAGAGTTTTAAGTCATCCATGTAAAGGAGATGAGATATAACCCGACCATCTTTCCGCAACTGATAGCCTAGACCTGAATCCTCCAGCAGTGTGCTAAGAGGATTCAATGCTAAGCAGAACCAAAGTGGACTCAAACTATCGCCCTGAAATATTCCTCGCTCTATCCTTATCGGCTCGCTATTCCTCTGAATTTCCCGACATCCTGGATAGCGAAGGACTGTCCTCCATTGCCCCATACATGACATCAGGAAGGTGCGCAGAGTTGCATCAACTTTATACAACTCAAGCAC
The DNA here is from genome assembly GCA_950022955.1 of Xestia ashworthii. NCBI lineage: Eukaryota > Metazoa > Arthropoda > Insecta > Lepidoptera > Noctuidae > Xestia > Xestia ashworthii. The sequence continues at coordinate 1,429,550 of OX465563.1, read as the reverse complement.
CCTCATGAGCCATGTATGTGGGACTGAGTCATAGGCCTTCTTATAGTCTATCCAACATGTCGACAGATCCTTTCGGGAACGACGAGCCTGTTGACTAATGGCCATATCAATGAGGAGTAGCTCCTTAGTACCACGGGACCCATTCCTACATCCATTTTGGGAAGCAGACATGACAGAATTGTCATCTACATGTTTACAAATTTTTGTTCTCAAAATGGATGTAAGAACTTTATAGACTGTCGGGAGACAGGTGATTGGTCTATAATTTTTGGGTTCCGCAGTACTACCCGATTTATGAAGCAGGTGGGTTATACCTGTTGTCAGGAACTCTGGCAGCGACCCCGCCTCTAAGGCTGACTGGAATAGGGTCGCCAAGCGAGCATGCGACCTTGTGAACCATTTAATCCAGAAATGGTGCAGCCCATCCGGCCCTGGAGATTTCCAATTAGGCAACGGACGGACTGCACAAACTACGTCTTGGGGGCTGATAGTAATTGCCCCCATTTCTGGTACTGGATCGCACGCTCGCTCAATAACCCGAGTCCATTCACCCTCAGCATGGCTGACAGGCACCGACCAGATGCTGCGCCAGAACGAACACATTGCATCATCATCCGGTAGGCGCGTGTCAGCCACACCTTGGTCCGGTCGCTCCCAAGCCCTATAAACTCACCTTTCATCTCTTTGGAATATATTATTATTATTAAGTTCTCTATTCGGTGAAAGTACACATTGGTCATTCCAGCAAGTAGACCACAGTCTGGTCGGGAGCACCGCATTCACACTAGGCATCACATAAGAATCTAAGATTCTCCCAAGTCCCCCATTTTGTGTTTGCAGCGGCCTACTAGGGTGGGCAATCGATTGGCAACGAATTTCAATGATGGCACTTTATTATCAAGGTAGAGAGCCTTGTTTAGGACATGGGACCATTTTTATGCTGGCAGTAGGTATCTAAGTTCTTGCGGGCGAAACCACGGTCAGAAACAACCTTTGTACACAACATAGAGCAGCTATAGCTAAGTAATAATGTTGATCGATCGATTTGCTAAGTAAATTACATTTGCGGTCATTAAATGGATGCGTGACCATTATTTATGACGAGACCACACTCCGTGAGTCCGTGCATCGACTAACAAACAATCATAACTATTGGTATTTTGCTTCAAGTCCCCTCTTTGTATTAAGAAAGCAAGAATATTCACACGGAAAAGAAACATGAAAACAAGGCAAAAGATGACAGTTCGTCCTGTGGTAAACTCGTGTCTTGTAAGATTGGAAATTGGAAGTCGATTTTTCAGTAAACCCTTGATTTGCAATGTTTGGGATAAGTGATTATCGAAGCATTAATATGTTTATATTTCGAATAACAATATTTACTTCATGTGAATGATGATGATGATGGTCGTGGTCAAAATAAATAAGTGATCTGACAATTTTATTTACCTTCAACATAATATTTCGCCAGAAAGAGCGTAGCCTAGGAGGACAATTTTATTGAAACAATGCATTAATTATTATCGGTCGGGCTGCGGGCTCGACTGCTCGGTGTAGTACAGTACTAGCTCGGTATTTTTCCTCGGTCAATTAATTAGCCGATACCGGTGGAGTTCGCCTTTTCACTATTGTTTTATTTTACCTTCGTCTAATACAATACCTAGAGAAAATGGATCTTGCTCGTGGATTATATATGTCACCGTAAAATTGTCAAACACGTTATATTACAACATAACTTGTTTCTCTCTAGCGATATTGTTAGGTTATGTTAATCGGCATTTCTCAGGAATGGTACATTATCTTTTCATGAGAGTGGTACCATTGGGCAAGGGGGACCCCTCCTTCCCTCCACACCGCGTGAGTTGACTACCATCGCATGCATTTCACGAAAAATAATGCGTTTTATTGTAAGCAGTATGTTCGTTTGACAATATTTCGAGAGTTTACAATATCGCTAGAGAGATTACAATATAATGTGTTTGACAATTTTACGGTGACATATTATACATTAAAATAGTATGTTTATTACTGTTACTTCATTGTCATGTCATGGTAAACCTTGAAGTGCAGATTAAGGTGAAAGCGTTAGGGTAGGCGTAGGCTATTCGAGTAGGTTAGATTCGGTCGCAGGCCTGTGCTAGGTTTAAGAGAGGGGCCCGCAAGGGCCGAAGCCTGCCGGGGTTGCGGGACTGTTCGAAAGAGATACCGCGGCCCCGGAAAGTAAAGGGCGAGGAAGGAACATGGATGGGTTTTAGTCAGTAAGAGTCTGACACTCCCTCCCGCTCCGCCCAGAGTGGGAGAAGTCATTTGATGATTTCCCATCCTAAAAAAAAAAAAAAAAAAAAAAAAAAAAAAAAAAAAAAAAAAAAAAGGCCTGTGCAAGGTTGAATGTTGATTAAAATGGTTACAGAATTATCATCATCAAAATCATTTATACAATCCCCCAAGTTCATAAAGGTCTAGGAACGATTTTGACTTTGAAAATTTCATTGGCCTGCAAATTGCAATTTAAAGACTTTTTCGAGCTAGAGAGAGCCTGGAGCATTCACCTTAAATTCATTCACGTTCTAAAAATAATTATGTGCATAAAATGTCCGAACATAAGGTCGCTGCTTGTTTACAACGGCCTAAAAAATACATCAAAAGAAATAAGTACTTAAAGAGTTGTTATGGAAAGTCATAACAAAATGTCATCATTAACTTTCCATAATTCTTTGATAAATCGAAAACCATTTCCTATTTACATACGCACTGCTATAAATATTTTATTTTCTGGCACGTGTATAAGATTTGTGCCTAAAAATACAAAAAGAATCTCCTACTTACGAGTACATAATTAATGCTATGTATTTTATAAGTAGTCATTATCTTGAGTACTTAACTAGTATTGTGTGACGTCAGTTGGGAGGTACCTTCGGCTTCAACTACCCGAGGTCCACAATAGTAGGCGACGGACTACAGGAGTGCGCGCGCGCATGGATTGCGACTTCATTTAAAAACCGGAAAATTACTTATTTATTTATGTGGAATAAAATTTTAGGTGAGTCAATGGTTATGATTAGTGTTTAGATTTGTTGGAAAAAACATTTATATTTTTTTAAATCTCCCATAACTTTGTAATATGGCTATTTTCGATTTTTTTTTTTTTAAAGTTGTGTTGTTTTTGAGGAACCTAAACTAAAAGTACTCTTATAGAAACTTTTATCTGAAAACTAAATATTGTTTGGACATATTTTATGTACCTACATACATACCTACAGAAAGCTAATCGTACGAGTAATATTCATTCCTCAGTTAAGGTGGTTAAGGTTATCTGTTTTTAGAAAGATCAACCAAACAAAATTAAACAAAAACAAACCGTTTCCCTACGTCAACCGTATTTAATTTAAACGATTGTTACTCGTAAGGTTAACTTTTACCCCCGTTTACCAAATTCATCAATGTTAATTTGTTATTTGTATGACGTGCAACATTACCATATTCAATAGAATTTTCCGCAACAATTACGCGTTATGATGAAGTTTGTGGATAATAACTAAATAAACAATACGGCACATTTGAACCACTATTCACTTACATTTATTTAATACATAATTCTGTTATCTTAAAACGATTGAGGTGAAGAGATCTGATTTAAATCCGTTTAGCACTCAAACTTGGTGATTTGTGACACAAGCGGTTTGTACCCGGGAACGATTTCTCAGATGGGCAATTCAAATATTCTGTTATAAATGTTAAAAGTACGAGTATGAAGAGCGAACTGTCGAAAGTAGGTAGCCGAAAAGATTCACTGAAAATCCCAAAGTTTTTCCTAATGTAATGAGAATGGCTACAGTGTGATCAGAAGTGCCTTTTAGTATCAATTAGGATACCGGATAATTATGTCCTAAGAGTAAATCTAAATTAAAAACTTGAAGACATACGACATGTATCAAGCCGCTCTGGGCATATATGATACTGATTGAAAAGATTTCCTTGGGGTACAACATGATCTTGACTTGGAAATGTAATAAGACTCTTTCACGGGTTTTCCAGTGCAATGAAGTGGTTGGTGCTGGTGTCGCTGATCCTGGCGCGTATGGTGCAGCAACCGACGCAGCCGGTACGCACGCGCGGCGGCCTCGTCCGCGGTACCGTCAGCAGGAACGGAAAGTTCTTCCAGTACTTCGGCATCCCTTATGCCACGGTTGATGAGAGCAACCGGTTCCAGGTGAGGGTTTTGTTCTTTCATTCTTTTTTCTGACCTCAGCTAATGTGGTTTGGTGAAAACTTGCTCACCCATTCCACCCTGTCCACGTTCCGACTTAGATTAGGTACAGTGTAAACAAGCTGATATGGCAGTGGGATGGCAATATCTGTCTAAGAACCGTATTAGCAAGCGTTGTGTGGATGCACTAGGAAGCATAAATGGCCCAACGGTCTTTAAACGTAGCTGTGCCCGAACTGGATGCGGGAGACCCAGCTTGGAAGAGGTTTATTCCGTTAGTGGACTACGATAATTTAAGTTGATTGTTTAGCTCCTCTTTTAGATGTGACGCTATCAATCACTCCCTTTTTAGGGTTCCGCACCTAAAGAGTATGAATGGGACCTTATTACTAAGACTCCACTGTCCGTCTGTCTGTCTCTCAATAGGCTAGACAGTTAAAATTTTCAGAGATGATGTATTCTGTTGCCGCTGTATCAACAAAGAATAAAAGGGGCTCCCCTACTGTAATGGTACGGAACCCTTCATGCGGGAGTCCGACTCGCACTTGGCTAGATTTTATAATTTCTTCGCTCTCTCACACACACACTCGGAAGAAAAGAGGAAGACTCCGGGAAAGGACTTCGGTCCTTGCGTCTTCCTCTTATTCTCTGAACACTTTCATCGCGAGACAAAACATTGCAAAATTCAGGCGCCATCCAAGTGCCACTACCAACAGACCCCGGATTTGATTTCCGTAAGTACAGTCGTGCTGTTGATTGAGATAAGATTATTTTAGTTTCTGAAACCTAGCAAATATAGATTAATGGCCTGCAGATACCGAAAGGCAATACTTTTAAAGGTGATTATAGAACAAAATAACCGTAGGGTTTTGACGAAATTAGCAACATATTGTAGGTGTGGGTATATATACTGGATGTTCCCCTTCTCTATAAAAACTGAGGGCTTAGGTAAATAGGTACTAACCAAACTTATCACAGGTCATTCACAAAGAAGAATGCAGTTCCTTGAACCAATAAATCCCTGTCTACATAAAATAAACTCTTACAATACTCCACAAGGTACTTAAGAGGTAGTTCAGAGTTCACGTCGTTACAGATCGGAGCCCGGGCATAGTTGGGTGAACTTGGCAACAACTAGTTATTAGCCGAGTACCCGGGTACCCGGAACCCCCAGTCTGTACTCCGAGGTACCGCTGTACAGGAATCAAAGAAAAACAAAGGGTTCAAGTTTGAAGGCTTACAGATGTCTGGCTTGGCAACTGACAGGGAGATGGAAGTTTATAGAAATACGTCTAATGTTTTAGCAATTTTTATGCAGCAAAGGGTACTGTAGGACCAGAGTTTTGCTAGGCATTTTGCTTGAACTGGAAGTTTGCCATTTAATCGCACATATATTACAATATGGCTGGCTGCTGTAGATTCTGATGACCTCGAAGCCTGACGCTCTATACACCGTGTTCCTGAGGTTATACATTAACTTCGGCATGTTATTCAGACTATTAAATTGACCATTTTTTAACCAATTTTTTTTTTCCTTTTTTTTACTTTTAGTGGCAATAAGTAAAAACATATCGTGTTCATCTTAGATTACAAACTCATTTTATCACAACACAACACAAAATGCCTCTAACTTAAAAAAAAAGAAATCAAAAATCAGTTTCAGTCTTCTAAATTCAGTAGGCAACATCTCACAAATAAAGACTCTTTCTCACAGCACAACATAATTAAATTGGTTAAACTTAAATTACCAATAAGGGGCCGTTCAAGTATTACGTAAGCACTATTAGGGGGCGGAGGGGTCTTTGTTTTGCTTATTTTGGATGACATGGGGGGTAGGGGAGTCTAGATGATGATTACGTCATCGGTAGTTTTACACGAATGGCAACCCTCACATTATCTATGCTTGAAAACGAAACGCATTTTAGAAGATTCCCGCAAGTAATGCTTACGTTTAGGCACTGTCTCGCTTTAGAACCGATTAGGGGAATTACCGCGCGCTATTCACTTGTCTAAATTTCCTCTGTCAGTGTATTGTTTTGTTTAGTAAAATCTAATCTCTATCCTAAATCTATTCCTATTTTTGAAATTATAAATATAACATTTACTTCCTTTGTACGATATGTTTAACAAGAGCTATAGAAGTATTATTCAAAATTAATGTATATCCTCAGGAACATGGTGTATATTCTAAATTATAAAAGTAGGTACTTACAATTTTATAATTCTTTCGCTTTTTTGTTACTCTAAGAATCTACTCATTTTATTTTTCATTTGACCTCTACCACCTAATTGCGAAAACAATTATAATATGAATAATTTATTAATAAGATGCACAGTTCATCTCGACGTGAATGCTGAGGTCATTTGTCATTCGTATGTTATTCAGAAAGTTACTACATAAGGTGAACAGTTCGTAAACATCGATCAACAACTAATTCACGAACGGACAGAGTTAACTCATGAATATTTCCATTGTTTATGAATTTTCGTACCTTTTTCTTTGGTTCGATATTGTTCGTCGGTATTCCCGGGGGGAACAAAGGAGTAAGTTCTCCCTCGACAGGTGTCTAGAGTAGGTACGGTATTCACGTATTAAGGCGCTACCCCAGGCAAAAGCCGTTTTTTGTGCAGTTTTTTGGAGCCAACTCCTCTTTATCCAAAAGAAATACCAAGTAATAAAAATACATTAAATTTCTACATATTCTTAGACTGCAAAGTGGTAGTTTTATTTTTTATTTTAAGTCTCATAATGTGTAATAAATCCCCTCACAATGAAACCACAAAAATGAGAAAAAAATATTTATAACATGCTTCTTCTCGTAAAGTTAACATTATTTTGATTTGCTTCTTATACTAATGGATAGACAATTTAATAATGAACATAATGCTAGTTTTTTTTTTTTCAAAAGACGGAAATTTGATTTTATAAAGAATAAAAATCACTAATTTCGCACTATTCGACCCGCAGTGACTGACGTAAAAACCACTTTGTAGTGCAAGCTGATTAGAACTTTATTCTAATAGTATTTCAAACGAAGTTTGAATCACCACAAATAGAGTTGCTAATTTTGCCTGGGGTAGCGCCTTAAGAGACACGTGTAACATTGGCCGAGCCTATTGCTAATACTGGGGTCGGCTGTACTGCTCCTATTGAGAATTTCCAATACAATATGACTTGGCTGACTTGGTCCCCTTTTTATTTGTTTTAGTACGGGAACATCAAAAACTTCCCCCACTTTGGGCGGAGCGGGAGGGAGTGTCAGACTTTTACTGACTAAAACCCATCCATGTTCCTTCCTCGCCCTTTATGTTCCGGGGCCACGCTATCTGACTTGGTCCCCTACAGTCTGAGGTACACACGTAAGTACTTATAGATCGGTAGATACCCAACTGCTTGTACCACGTAGAGTTTTGTATATATGTCACCGTAAAATTGTCAAACACGTTATATTACAATATAACGTGTTTCTCTCTAGCGATATTGTAAATTCTCGAAATATTGTCAACTCAACCTACGGAAGTACCTCTGCCCCCCTAATCGGGACTTGGGGCACCCCCCGTTAGGTTAGTTAGGTTCCTTTAAACCCTGCACTCGGAAATAGGGGTCCGTCGACTACGCTTTTTAGGGGAAGATAAAGTGTTTTAAGGTTAGGTTATATTAATCGGTATTTCTCAGGAATGGTACAGTATCTTTTCATGAGAGTGGTACCACTGGGCAAGGGGGACCCCTCCTTCCCTCCACACCGCGTGGGTTGACTACCATCGCATGCATTTCACGAAAATAATGCGTTTTATTGTAAGCAGTATGTTCGTTTGACAATATTTCGAGAGTTTACAATATCGCTAGAAGGATTACAATATAACGTGTTTGACAATTTTACCACCACATACAGGGTGTAAACCACCTCATCACAAAGCCGTTAACCAAGCATTCTGTACATCAAACTAAGTAACTTTACGCAAAAAATATTGCTGGGAAACAACTTTTTTTTGAGGTTATAAATCATGTTTTGTGGTAGAACTCAATGTAACGGGACGTGCGTATGGTGTAGAACAAAAAAATGATCGCAATGATGGGGAGAACAAGTGCCTTTCGGCTTCGTGAAGAGGTGTTTTACACCCTTTATACGAAAACCTCATCAAATTGATTAAGGGCCACCTGGGCCACAGCATATCTTTGTTGTGTTGACGACTTTAAAGCTGCATTTTTGTTATTAGTTATTACGTTCTTTGTAAAGGCTAAATCGCCCATCGCTAATGTTAAAAATTCGTTGTTCGGTGGTCTGCTCACTGATGCTAAAACTCCAGCTGTATTAAATAAGCTTGCAAATTAATATATGGCCAAGAATGTCTTCAATCGGTTTAGGTATTCTTTGACGCAGGTAAATAATTTTATCCTAAGGTGTAACTGCGTCATTCGTTTTTTACCGACACGTGATCTTAGATTTATACATAATAATTTATTCATCACTTCCACTTTGTTGGATACAATTTATTTTGCTGTTGTTTTTAATTACGATTTTCGTGTTCCGTGATCGATTCCCGGCTCGTGAGTTGTTTCTAGTTGTGTGCTGTTGTGCTAAGTGCCAATATCATGTTGGATAGTAAACAGGTTACATCCGGAGTTATTTACTATACGGACCTTGTAGAAACTAGAGCAAATTTCCGTGCGTTCAAGCGTTTTTGCCATACCTATTATTGGAATCAAATAAAACAGCTCTCAACTTAAGACCCATTAACGTTAATATTTATCCGTGGTGCTAGGCAACTGGGCCTATCCTAGTTGTAAACGTCCCTTTGTGCCTATTGGCCTTGTTCCGTTCTGTCTCCTGCTTCCCTCCATGGAAGTGGAAATTACGGTTTTTCAACCGACTTAAAAAAGAGGAGTTTCTCAATTCGTCTGTTTTCTTTTTTTGTGTTTGTTACCTCATAACTTTCGACTGGGTTAACCGATTTTGATGGTTCTTTTTTTGTTTGAAAGCTGGTGCTTCCCGTGTGGTCTCATTTTAATTTGCTGAAGACCTGATGCTGATCTTCGGAGATATACAATGGAACTCTTCAAAAATACACAGCAAATCTGCCGTGATTGCTGCAATCGCTTGTAGGTTCATTGTTTATACTATATCATGACATAACATCACGCCTGTATGCTCTGAGGGGGTACGCAGACGTGTACAATACACCCAGATTTCGACAGTGTTTGTTACCTCATAACTTTCGTCTGGGTGAACCGATTTTGATGGTTCTTTTTTATTTGAAAGCTAGTGCTTCCCGTGTGGTCCCATTTTAATTTGCTGAAGATCTGATGCTGATCTTCGGAGATATAAATGGAACTCTTCAAAAATACACGGCAAAGCTGCAGTGATTGCTGCAAACGGTTGGTTGTTTATTGTTTATACAATATCACGACGTAACATCACGCCTGTATGCTTTGAGGGGGTACTCAAAAGTGTATAATACACCCAGATTTTGACAGTTAGGTGTGTTAAGTTCCATTTATTGGGGATAAGCCCTATTATCGCGACATGTATTGTTTTTTGTATTTTGTAAGGGTACATTGATGAGAATTTGGTTAGGTTCTGATTACTTCTGATTATGGGATCCATGACAAAGGAACGGAACTCTTAAATTCTTAAGAGCAAATTAACGAAACGCGGCCGAATTTTATAAAGGCTATCCGGATATTTGAGTCACCTACCATAACGTCGTTATTAACTGACTTCAAAAATAAGGAGGTTCTCAATTCAATGTTCCCATGATTACTCGAAGATGGCTGGACCGATTTTTTTTTTTTAAATTGTTTGAAAGGGTATACTTCTCAGGTTGTCCCATAATCATCAAATCAGGATCTGGTGATGGAATCCTGGAGAAATAGAGAGAACTCTTCACATTGTATAGGCACACTAGAAGCGATTTGGGTAGTTTTAGGAAGTGTACTTTCCCATCCCATTTCAATTTGATGAAGATCTGATGAAGAACTTCGGAGATAGGCAACGGAACTCCTCAATAAATGATAGCCAATGTACTGGGATTGCTGAAATCTCATTTCTGTCTATTGTTTACACCACTTCATAACCGAAAATCACGCCGGTACGCTGTGAATGGGTAAGCACATGTTAACCACTAAAAAGGGAAAAATAAAAACTTTTTTACAAAAAAATAAAACCGACTTCAGAGAAAACAAAAAAGTGAAAAATAACATCAGAAAAAACGCTTCAGAAGTCGGTGACCTTTGTTTGATTGATTTAGTTTTTTTGTCACCGACTTCTGAAGCGTTTCTTTTCCTATTCCTCCGCTATACTTTCTGAACTAATTTCGTTGCGGGATCCAAGACAGTTAAATTCATTCTCTGGGACTTCGTCGAGCTTCATTGTCTCGGCGCTTTTTTGGTGGTCGCCACTGTTGATTCTGGCTGTCAGGAGTTACAGTGGTTTGGGCGTGTGTGGCGGGCTTGTCCCAAAAAGAAAAATATATATAATTTATTGATCCCATTATAAGCCATTACCTACCTATATGCGAGTTAGAATATAAAACCACAGGCGATCCGTAATCACTCAGTCAGGGTGAACCAGTCGCGAAACGGTCGGTTAAGGCAATTACTGAGAAAAGGATTTCATTTCTTACTAGGAGTAGGAGACAGACCTTGATGTTGCGAATAGAGAACTAACTTGTTTATTTTAACAATATGTATATCTCAACAAAAATAATACTTAACTCAATATATGAAGCCTGTATTTTACCGAAAGGTTAGGTTAGGTTAGGCGCCCACCGCTTTTCATCGTTTAAATTCTAATAGGGAAGAACCTATTTACGAGGAAGTAAACAGGGTGGAAACGGTTTACGGGGCAGTAAGGGGAGCTATCTTAACCGTTGTAGCTACTTATATGAAAACGGTCTAAGGAAATTAGCATTAAAAAAATGTTAATGTCGTGTGAACTTGTGTGTGTAAAATGGCAATTTTCTTGCAAACTTTTTTTTATCTGTGAATGAGGATCAAAATTTCACGAAAAATTATGGATGGTTTAAGACCAAATTCATGTAGCTGCAACGGTTAACGTAGCTCCCCTTACAGCCCCGTTTACAGTTTCCACCCTGTTATTGCCATCAATCAGGCACCAATTCAGACCCTATGCTACTGAAACATTCCTAATGGAAAAACCCAATAATACTCTCATGACCATAAAAGACCATGGTACGAAAGGTTACTTTTAATACCAAGAAATTTAAAGAAAACAATTGATTCCCAAATAATAAACTGTGGTTTGAGATCTTACGAAAAATCCCAGTGTTAAACAGCTATGACACATTCTCCAAGAAATCTGTACGTCGATCTAACAAGGTTAGGTTGTGGTTAACATGTAGCTCCGCACCACAGATATTGGATATAACTTTGACGATTGACCTTGTACCTGGATTGCGGAGAAGAGGAAAGGTCAAACAGTCTCTTAAAGAAAATCTGGTTTGTTGAATTTATTTAGGATGTAAATAAATGAGTGTTTGGATATAGAACTGGTTGGATAAATACGGGTCAACATCAAAAAAAGCTTGTATTTTAGAAAAAAACCTAATGAGGTTTTTTTCTATATGTTGACGTTTCTGTATGTTGACGTGCATCGTCTTTTTAACCGACTACCTAAAAGATATGAGTAGACTCATTATAAAATTACTGCCCCCTGGCTATAAAGGTTATTTAAAAATAACTTAAGTTTAACAAAGCAGAAAATTCACGAATTAAAATAAAAGCATCTTATACGACCCGTCGATATCTTCGCCCGACCTTTATGGCATGAGTGTGACGTCACTCGTTCCAATCAAAGCCAAGGGCGCCGGTTCCGCCATCCGCTGCTGGGACCTTCACCCACTGCACAAAATAACATTACCTTCAGAACTTGTCGGACGTTGAATTTAATTAAAACAAAATTTCGTGAGGTTATGTCATTATGTTGGCAGGTGGCATGTTATGGTGCAGGTAAATATTGATTGTGCTAGCATGAGTTTGGTATACTTGACTTGTTGACCTAGTACAGTCAAGTGCGATGGGTGGGAGTGAAGTCATAGATTCGGATCCCAGATTATAAAAAGATAGGCCGCGGTTATAATAAGACCAGGATACTGCACTGCACTAGCACACAATTATTATTGTTGCAGTAACTTTTCTGTGGGTTCTCAACATCACATCTCACTCTCTATGACTCTTTCTCTTTCACTCTACTTTCGGTAATTCATACAACAGCAAAGTATTCAAACATTAGATATAATTAAATGGGTCCTTGCTTTTCTTTATCCACATAATAACGCTAGTAAACAATCGCCCTAGTAAACACTGTCGGAATATCAATGCCACCGTCTCGAGGTCGAATTTCTTTCGCAATATGGAACAGTTAATTTACCAGTGCCTACAGAGCAAATTGAAAAAGTACTAAATCAATGTCTTGCGCCTCAAACTTCTAACTTATCAAAGCCTCGGAAAGTTCCTGAACATTATTTTCAATAGTCTCAAAGTTTCCGACGATAAAATTAACATACTTTTTCAATATTTCCAGGCGCCGCTGCCGTCTGCGACATGGACGGGGATCTTCGAGGCTGTTGACGAGAACACGTGGTGCCCTCAGCACTCGGGAGGCATCGTCATTGGAGAACCGAACTGCTTGAAACTGAACGTCTACACTCCTACTACAATCACTAAACCTCTCCCTGTCATGGTCTACATCCACGGAGGATGCTTCTTCAGCGGCACTGGATCACCATTCCTGTATGGAGGTGACTTCTTAGCAGAAAGCGATGTGATATTCGTCGGTATTAATTATAGACTTAGCGTTGAAGGTTTCCTGTGCCTAGGCATAAAAGAAGCGCCAGGTAATGCTGGATTGAAGGACCAAATAGCTGCTTTGAAATGGATTCAAGAGAATATCAAAGCTTTCGGTGGTGATCCTAACGATGTGACCCTATTTGGCGAAAGTGCTGGTGCCGTATCTACTTCTTTCATGATGCTGTCTCCTGCTGCTAAGGGGCTCTTCCATAAAGCTATCCTACAGAGCGGGTCTTCGTTGGCGCCCTGGGCGCTCCAGCACGACCCTCTAGGAGCAGCCAGTAATCTAGTCAAAAAACTTGGATACAACACCAGAGACCCTAAGGAAATCCACAGTATTCTAGCAAATAAGACAGCCAAAGAAATCTTGACTGCTATCAGTCACTTTGAAGACAAATTCTGCGTGGCAGAGAAAGACCTATTCGTTCCATGCGTTGAAAAACGAATTGACGGAGTAGATCCTGTAGTAACAGAATACCCAGCAGACATAATAAAATCAGGCAACTACACTAAAGTGCCAATGATTATCGGCTACACAGATAAGGAGGGAATATACTTTGTAGGAGCAGATTATGGAACCAGTATCAAAAATAATTCTGATGTCATAGATCCATTGAAGACTTTGCAGAAGGATTTAGAGTTCCCGAGTGAGTTTGACCAGAACTGCACAGCAGAGGTGATAAAAAGACATTACTTCTCGTCTTACAGGGAAGATTTAATCGCAGACGTGGTAGATTTATACTCTGACGTACATATCAAATTTCCTGTAGTTTTAGAGTCAGAGTTATACTCTCAAACTACAGACCAGCCGATATATTACTACCTATTTAGGTACAATGGGTTGAGGAATATGCCCAAGATAATTTCAGGGTTTCGTGAGGTGGTGAATGGCGCTTCGCATGCTGATGAACTGTTCTACCTGTTCAAGCCTCATGCGTTCCCTCTGCTGCATTCTGTGGAGAAGAACATGATCAGCCGGATGGTGACCATGTGGACCAACTTCGCTAAATATACGTAAGTTTAAACATTATTGTATTATTGATTAATTTTGGGAGCGGTGAGCACACTAATTATCGAGTCGCGACGTCCGTACCTAAAAGGCGGATTACGTCTAATTCGCTTTAAAATGTGAATACAGAGTGTAAACAACCTCATCACGAAGCCGTCAACCGTGAATTCTGTACCTCAAATTATGTAACTTTATGCATAAAATATTGCTAGGAAACGACATTTTTTTGGGTGAAAAATCATGTTTTGTGGTAGAACTCAATGTAACGCACTCAAAACATTGTACTTATGGATGGATTGAATAGTACGGGGGTCGTAGAGCTGTTTAAAGTAAAAATCTTACAAAAAAATGTACTTTAAAAAAAACTTGTAAAAATGGAACTTGTGGAACTTTGACCCCCAATATCTCCTTAACTAGAAGGTTCCCAGCCCGGCTAGCATGGGCAGGGGATAAAATTTTATCCACCGGTTATTTCCACTGACAAGGGACAAAATTCAAACAAAAGTGGAAATAACCGGTGGATAAAATTTTTATCCCCTGCCCATGCTAGCCGGGCAGGTATGGTGTAGAACAAAAAAGTGATCGCAATGACGGGGAGAACAAGTGCCTTTCGGCTTCGTTAAGAGGTTTTTTTACACCCTTTAGATATAGACTGCACTTTCTGCTTTCAAAAATTAAATTAAAATGACACAAAAACAATACTAATGATGATTCTGATGACACTACGTTTGAATAATTATTTATTTCATAATAGGTAAATAATGGCTCAATAGATTAACCTCCAAAGATAAATAAATACTAGGTATGTTCAATCAAATACCTAATAACGTTGCACAATTCGTTTTAGTAAACAAATAAAGCTAACAAACGAGGCAGGTAATTAATGCAGTTATTAACTTAATTAAGTATAATATTACACCTGGTTTACAGCGTGAGTTTAGGATGCATAATAATATTGTAACACCAAATTATTTGAAAAGAGAAACCATGAAGTTTCTTGATGGTTCTTCTTCATGGAATCGAGCAACGCGAACCGTCTGTTATGTAAATAAATAATAATAACAAATGACTACATAACCTGGCGAAATGTGGGTACGATTTTAGCTCTACCTTTGATGATATCTAAAAGCATTATTTTATTGAACTTAAAAAATATGAATTGACATACTTAATTGCCAAATCCTGGGTCAATTCAACTTGAATTCCCATAAGAAGAACAACTTCTAACACGCCACTATCATCCTACATACGAGTAGTATTGTGTGGTATTGACGTAACCATGATCGTAAACCATAGGACAGACGGGGGCATATAATACCTACTTGGATTTAAACAATTTTATTGTGAAAAGCCTTATAAACGTCCGTCACCATTCGCGTCACGTGTAGCTCGTAATAAACCGTTCAGTAAATATATAATTTGCATGCAAAGCCGTGCTAACAGTGCAATAGTCATCTCTATTCTCTCGCCGCATGGCGCATGGAGCATGGCGGCGCACGAACTACTCATTACAGTAAAAATGCAATGCGATTTGTCAACTGCTTTATTGAATTTATAATTAGGTTTTCAATGTCATTTTATGTATGTGATATTGTTTAATTTTAAATCTTTTTATCACGAACATAATCATGAAAAATTGGTATTTGGATATTCGCCACATTTTTATGTTACAAAAGTAATAATTTTAGAGCATAGCAATTAATCCTTTCGTACAAAAATGTTGTCAGTGCTTTGTAATCTGTTTCAAATCAATAAACGATGATATCCTTTGTAGATGAATGTTTAAAAAACGTGATCACTAACTCGTTTTAGATGGGACACTGCGGGCTAGTATAATAATGAGTAAGTTACAAATGTCATTCTTCTTCACTCTTCCGTTCCGAGGAGCTCGTGGCTATAATAACAGCCGCTCGGGTCGATCTTTAGGTTGGTTAGCCAAGCCTAGGTTGGTCTATGGATGGGTGACCACCCTAACTTACCGAGATTCCTCCGTGCCTCGGAAAGCACGTTAAGCTGTTGGACCTGGCTGTCATTTGTCCATCTTTGACAGTCGTTACAGGTAGTCAGTGGCCCAAAAAAAGTCTGACACCAGTCTTATCAAGTGGTATATCCTAAGGAAATTGTGGATTTACTATCTGAGAAAAGGAAACAAAGGAAGCAGTGGCAGCAAACAAGGTGCCCGCGAGATAAAACATCATTAAATAACCTAAATAAACGATTAAAGAGGAAAATTCTACAATTTGAGGATGAATCTCTGAATGCCAACCTTCTGCAGCTAACCAATGACAAATCAACGGATTACTCCCTTTGGAAAGCGACAAGAAATCTAAAAAGGCCGATTACACAAATACCGCCCATCAGAACTAGTGACGGAAAATGGGCCATAAATAATGACCAAAAAGCGTTAAGGTTTGCTCAACACTTAGAAGAAACTTTTCAACCCAATGAAAGCTCGATAGAAATACTTGAGAGTGAAAATGTATCCCAAAACCAAAGAATTAAGCTTGTGACACCAGCAGAAGTAATGAGAGAAATTCAAAATAACATTAGCTCGAAAAAGTCTCCGGGTTACGATCTCATTACAGGTGAAATTTTAAAACACCTCCCGCGCAAAGCCATAGTAAAGCTCACCAAGCTTATCAATGCTGCATTTATATTAAAACATGTACCTGAGTCATGGAAGGTTGCTGAAGTCATTATGATTGCAAAGCCTGGGAAACCACCCCATGAAGCATCATCATATAGACCTATTTCTCTGTTGCCCGTGTTATCAAAACTATTTGAAAAACTGTTATTGAAACGGTTAAAACCAATAATAGAAGATAAAGACCTTATTCCAAATCATCAATTTGGCTTCAGGGAAAAACACTCAACAATAGATCAGGTACATAGAATAACTAACATCATTGAAAAAACGCTTGAAAACAAGTCTGCGCCACCGTGTTTTTAGATGTCGCGCAAGCATTTGACAAAGTTTGGCATAAGGGTCTAATATTCAAGCTCAGACGCATGCTACCAGAATTCGCAGATATCCTAGAGTCATACATTACTAACAGAATGTTTAGAATACGGCAGGAGGACGCATATTCCGAGCTAAAAGCTATAAAAGCTGGTGTACCTCAAGGAAGTGTGCTAGGCCCAATTTTGTACTTGTTATACACATGTGACATCCCAGAACTGGAAAACAACACCATTGCGACCTTTGCAGATGATACTGCAATTATGGCTACCGGATCAAGCCACAGAGAAGCAGTAGAAAAAGTTCAA
Source organism: Xestia ashworthii (assembly GCA_950022955.1). Taxonomy (NCBI): domain Eukaryota; kingdom Metazoa; phylum Arthropoda; class Insecta; order Lepidoptera; family Noctuidae; genus Xestia; species Xestia ashworthii. The sequence continues at coordinate 1,412,261 of OX465563.1, read as the reverse complement.
CTAGCTGTGAACAAAGTTTATGACTGGACACAAAAATGGAAGATCAAACTGAATGAGTCAAAATCAATTCACATTGACTTTACAAACAAGCACTTGGACTATCACCCAATCTACATAAATGGTTCGCAAGTACCTTATGCTAATACAGCCAAATACCTTGGAATTACTCTCGACGCCAAGTTGCGTTGGAAAGCTCATGTCAAAAAGAAAAGACAGGAACTCGATATACGATATAAAAGTATGTATTGGTTACTCGGAAGGAAATCTTGTCTATCAATACATAATAAAATAACCCTATACAAGCATATTCTGATGCCAATCTGGACGTATGGCATCCAACTTTGGGGCTGTACTAAACAAAGCAACGTCAAAATAATCCAGCAATTCCAAAATAAAGTACTTAGGGATGCTGTCAATGCACCCTGGTACATAAGAAATGACGACCTTCATCGTGACCTTAAAATGGAATTCGTCACCACCATTATCCAAAAATTTGCTGAAGCCCACGAACACAGACTCCATCGACACGTGAATGTTGAGGCAATCCAGCTGCTAGACAACACAGATTTAGTGCGTAGGCTAAAAAGAACTAAACCTTTTGAATTAGTGTAGTGTACAAAGTGAATGAGTAATAGTAACAATGTTGTGCTATACATAATAACACATGAACATAGTGTTTTATAAATTATATTAGACTCTAAGAAAGTGCTACGGACTTGTGTAAAAGTGCAAATGAACACTATTCTTAGTTTTAACATATTCTATCACGTAACATATTAAGTTAGAGTTAAATTACTTATTAGTCTTTTAGGCTAGATCGTAATTAATTATTAAGAATTTTGTTCTTAGTAATAAAGCACAAAAAAAAAAAAAACGTGGTATCGTATTACCCAGTATTAAAAGGGTTGTGTAGGTCAGATAGGTAGTCGTTCCATGTAAAATACTGGTGTTCAGCTGTATCCGGTGAGACTGGAAGCCGACCCCAACATAGTTGGGAAAAGGCTGGGCAGATGATGACTTTCCAGCATTGCTTCATGTTTACCCAGGCTTACAAGACCTAACATCTAAATTCTCATACTTGCAGAGACCCAACTCCTAAACCATCGCGCCTGACGCCATTCCGCTGGCGTCCCTCCCGGCGACAGAACCCCACGGCGCTGATCATCGACGCGCAGGTGTCCACGGCGCCGCTGTGGGAAGAATCCTCCGTGCGGCTCTGGAACGACACGTACAACAAGTACCGCAGGAAACACTACGGGGAGAAGCAGTTCCAACGTGCTGAAGTGGTGACAGATGAACAGTTGAAGTTATAGAACTTAAAAAAGACTAAATAAAGCGTTATTGTGCGGTGTTTAACCATTACTGGCGAAATGAAAGTGAAGACACTTCTGCCTATGGTTAGTGGTGTCCTAATTGAGACTAGTGACGTCACTTTTCGGTAAAAAAACGAACTCAAATGTGACGTCACACGAGTTTTCGAAGCACTGTATCGTCTTCATTTTTTGTTTACGAAAAAAAATATTTTTTTGGGAATTTATCTGACGGACTAACTGGATTATTTTTGGTCATCTATGAGATTGTCGATGCAAGATCATATTATCACACAGTTACTTTTGGTTGTGTTGTGTCCAATCCCAAAAAAGGAATAACAGTGAATAGCTAAAGAGGAAATTGGTTTCACCACGCTATGAAGACGAATTGGTGACCACAGTTGGGTGACACAGCCTAGTATATTGTTAATTATGATCCAATAGAAGACAAGAGGTGAACATTTCTGTGCTGGATATAAAATGGATTTCAGAAGACAAATTCGCAACAAGATCAGACATAAATATTATAATTTCTCGTCGAGACCAGGAGATGAAACATTTTACATAAAACGCGTGAAATCTAACGCATATGTCCTCGCATTTGTTACAGTTAACGTACAACGTACAATATGTGATGTCCTCACGTGCGTCGCGAGTAGATCGCACGTAACTTGGTAGATAGGTAACCACCAGTAAGTGCGATATTAATGCTCTCAATTTAATGATACCTGCGCAATATTGTCACGATCTACCTACTATATTGATTTTGAAGTGTGTCATAATTACTAGATCACATATTTTTAAACAAGTCAGGGTAAATCAAATGTTTTCAATCAAATCATGTTTAGTATGTAGGTATATGTCACCGTAAAATTGTCAAACACGTTAGATTGTAATCTCTCTAGCGAGATTGTAACCTCTCAAAATATTGTCAAGCGAACATACTGCTTACAATTTATATCTCATTATTTTTCGGTAGATTCTAATTTATCGAAGTGAAACCGTTATATTGTAAAATGGACGACGACGATGGAAGTATATCTGCTTTCATAATCGGGACTTGGGGCACCCCAACGTTTTTCCCGTTTCTGTCTAGAAATAGGACCAGGGTTAAAAGGAACTTAACTAACCGTCGACTACGTTTTTTATAAAGTGTTTTGAGGTTAGGTTATATTAATCGATATTTCTCAGGAATGGTGCATTATCTTTTCATGAGAGTGGTACCACGGGGCAAGGGGAACACCCCCTCCCCCCCCCCCTCCAACACACCGCGTAAGTTGACTTCCGTCGCATACATTTCACAATATTACGGTTTCACTTCGATAAATTGTAATCTACCGAAAAACAATGCGTAAAATTGTACGCAGTACGTTACGTACGTAATGTTATTATTACAATTATCACTCAATAGATCAGTTAGTAAATTATTATCATTATCATTACAGTTAACATTAAATTAATTAATAATCATTTCACAATCTAATGGTTTTTACAATGTGACGCTGACACGTATAAATAGACTCGCTTCTATCACATAGGACTTAAACATGAAACATAAGTCTGTATTCCCCGAAGTGCCAGGCAGATGTGTACCCTAATAGTGCACCCATATTTCGGCAGTTAAAGGTGCGAGCCTATTGCCATCGACCGGGCACAAATCCAGACTACGCGACTGCTACTGAGAAATTTCTGATGTCAGAACCTAATACCACTTTGCCCCACCCGGGAATCGGACCCAGGACCTCACGCTACGAGCCATTGTACCACTGCCTGACTTAATGTTGTGTGTAAATAAATATTTTATTTAAACTAGGTACTTACAAGTTTTGTGAATATGATAGTAGCAGGGTACCAGGCTGGGATTAGACTGGAGGCCGACCCCAAGATAGTTGGGAAAGGCTAGGCAGAAGATGTTGATGCCGTAGTCTAGGATTGCCATTTGGTCAGGATTATAAATTTCGATAATTTCTAGATCTCTTAACTACTTTTCGCTAGCAGTTTCTGAAATCTTATATCTTTATAACAATTCGAAAATGTGTGGCTGTCTATTTACTATTATGCTCTTCATAATATTGAATATTTAGCCTTCCGATATCGAGCTTATTACGAATTCTAATTCGAAGACTTACGTTTTAATACCTACTTCATAATATAAGTTAAAATACAATTAAATTATTATTTCATTTTATTTTATGATAATTTGGGCAGAACCTACCTTGTAATACTAGGTAATGCTATAATTCCTCGTTGAAATCGCCTCCAATAATTAGTTTTAGATGTCTCTATACACACATAAAAGAAGTCCAGCGCTCAAATAAATAAATAATGAACTGTAAACTTGTTTGGACTTCAAAGATTCTGCATTCATTTTATGTATCTCATAAAAATATTAAAATTGGTTAAATTTAATGTAAGTACAAACTATTGGCGAAATCGAATAAATTTGAGAAACGAACGCTGTTAGTAAACATTTGTGAAAATGGTTGGTTTTGAGTGAAAAAACCAATATTATCCACTCGCAAAACATTTGTGAAACGGGTTGGTTTTGAGTGAAAAAACCAATATTATCCACTCGCAATTGTATTGTTGTAAGTACATCTATAGAACTTTGATATTTATTGTGTAAAGTAATTAAAGTTAGTTACCACCAGATCATTGATCTGAAGCCTACTTAAGTGTTACTTGTCATTTAGGTTGTATGTGTGGTGATAAAATCTAGTCTGATCATGTGGAGAAGTTGACTAGTAATAAACAATATTGCAATAATAATGTATGTCAGTCAATCTGTAGTTCTCTACAGATGTAAATTTAGTGATAAGAATTATTGTGATTTTGGGTGTGATATTAACATACTTAATAAAATGTATTTTGTACGCAAAAGTGTAAATATTTTCCTTTTATCTTTTTAAACCTTTAAGGCTGATGGAGGTCGAGGAGCGATTTGACCTTTACCGTTTTGTTCAAGGTCAATATAATAATAATAGCAAATCACTTTGAAAATTGAATTTCGCGGGCTGCCCTGAAGCTTCCTCCTTAAAAAACATATTTTTTAATAAAACGCGTCTTTGTTCCGTCATAGAAATAAATTGACACACCCACGTCAATTGGCCGTAGTATGTCCATTTCATACAACTGTCAAAGAATGACAGTTGTTTGAATATACCGCTTATTTCAGTTGGTACCTATTAAATGAGCGTGAAAAATATTTTATCTGACTTCACATGCAGTTTTGCAAAATATTACTCGGCGAATGCTAAAAATTCTGTTACTAATTGTTATCAAATTTAACGCGTCTACAGGAAAGCGTGGCAGTACTGTACTAATTAATACTTATTCATTGTGCGCATTATGTTATTTTTAGTCATAGCAATGTTACACTGCAAAAAACATCAAATATTCCATTTCCCCACAATCCTACCGCCAAAAAGTACGTAAACCGACCACTCTACCGGATCGTTGTTCTGCAAGCATGATTTAATGAAAAGCAAATAGGTCGGATCCGATGCAGCGTAATAGGGCTGACCCGCAGATATTTGAATAGGGCCCATGGCTCTAATTGAGCCGCAGTCGGCCCTGCGATGTCCGACCTTAGACTGTTTGATCTTACAATGTATTGATATAATTATAACGACTGCGGCACGAAGGGTGAGACGATGGAGAAACAATAAAAATATTCTTTCTGTACTTAAATCTAAAGGACTCAGAGTTTATTTCAGGACGATTTGAAGTAGATGAAATGCCTTCAAAAGAACGACCCTTCATTATGCCCTGGTGAAATATTTACGAGGTGACAAACGGCGTATTCTGAGCCATTCGAGGATAATAAGAAAAGCCAAGAATATCCTGCATCTTACAAACTACATTAATATTTAAACCCATAAACAAAGTAGAAAGGCAGGATACGAACTAGTAATAAATCGATCAACTATTCAATTTCAACTTTTAATCGTAACAACGAGTTACAAAGTTTCCCTACAGACAAGTATCAGCACTCACAATTCTAAATGGCTGCTTACATAAAAATAGTAACTAAGTAAGCAATCGGATAACTATCAATTGTACTCAAGTGCAATAAAAACTACAGCCAAACTCATTGTAAGACAAACTACAGACTTACCAAGTCCAACAGAATCCTCCGGATGGCCGCCTTGGGAACTAATAAAGATAACACGGGCTTGTTCCAGCAATTTAAAATGAGCAATAAACATAAATAAGGAGTTAGTTTGTTGCATTAATGTGGTGTTCTTCGTCACCAGGTAATGGCGCAAGTTGGGCCATGCACGGTCATAGGTTATGAACTATCATGCCAAGAAGAGGTTGAATAGGCTTCTAGCCTCACAAATCGTAAAGATATGCCATAAAAGCGATAAAAAGCTGAATAATGCTTTACATTTGGTATGAATACAAAGTCACAGTAATTTATTTGCTAGACACACGGTATACGATGTTCTTACATTTAAATAGGTTAAGTGGTCTATATGTTACGTCATCAACTGGGGATAAACGAACGATCGAGATGGCAGCAAGAATTATCTCAGAAAAGATCGCAATACGAGTATCACTTTGCCAGACTTCGGTTCTTAAATAGAATATTAAGGATCTTACACAGTCATCGGGAAAGAAAATATTATGTTAATTCCTAATTTTTTTCTGCGTTATCCTACTTTTTTTTGTTGAAAATTGTTCAATGTATCACTCCGGGAATCCTACAAGGATTAGACAAAAGTGTACATAATAGTGCACGACCCATATTTCACCAGATATGTTTAAGTTCTTTGTACGTGAGAGCCTGTTGAGTTTCTGATGAAAAATAACACTCTGCTCGGCCTGGGAATTGAACCCAGGACCCAGGTAGCTAGAGGTATTTAGAGGTTTAATAAATACCTGCGAAAAACACTTGAATTTACCACAGAGAGCGCCTGAACCATTCATCAGATAATTGAATCAAACACGGGGTCGGGTGATTGTCATCTCCTCAATCTAATAGAACAAGTGCTCAAACTCCACACAACCGACACCGCAAACAAACATTTCAAAGTATAATGAGAATTGAGACGACTTTCTAAATTCACAGTGAGAGACATTTCTCAGAAAGTTTTCAGAATTTTCTGTGAAGCCTTGAGACTGTATTTAGGGCCGTTGAACTGAGCCTTCTAGCGATATTATACGAATCGGAATATATATTTATAAGAGGACATTACTTATGTATTTGATTTAGTCTGCGACGGTAGACACGTGAATGTATATTGAGTTACTATATGAGAAGGCGCTTTGACAAGTGTGTTCTGTGCGTACGTTTACCTCAACCTGTCTGTACCAGCCTGAGCTCTTAACGTAATACGCATTATTGCAGACACAATTTAATGTAGTTTTTTTTTTTTTTTTTTTTTTTTTTTTTTTTTTTTTTTTTTGTTTTTTTTGGATAGGGCATCTCGCAGTTCAGTCTACGAAGACTGGCTTCTGCTTAACCGGGCAAGTCCTGTGGATGCCTTGAATTTAAGGCCTCCAGCCAGGGCAAAAATGACTAAAAACTAAGCGACAGCGCTCTAAGGGCACCCCCTGTGGGGTACGGACCTCGGCTTAGGGCGTCGCTGGGGGCAGCAAAGGGACAGGCTGGATCTGATTGTCTTTATTTAGGGACTGTTTTATTGCTAAAGGCTCAGCATCGCGGGCTGGCTCAGGCAAGGGTCGGGGAGGGATTGATTTGGGATTACGCGCCGGACCTCGGCGGCGAGGTCGGAAGGTTTTCGGTTTGTATTTGTACAATCTACGAACTGTACTGGTATCTTTCCTACTCTCTTGCAAGATAGTGATCGGATCGTCGGGGGTGACTAAGGTGTGACGCGGACGTTGGACTGAACTAATACGCGATGGGTCGTACCGGGCGGCCGATGCGATTAGGGGGTTCCTATGTTTGATGGCAGTGTCGAAGTAACGCTTGGACAGGCGTTTCATGAACTGCTTAACGGTAGGGATTCTAAGGTCTACGTGTAGACTGTCGTTACGGACGTACGGGGGGGCACCGGTGATCTTACGGAGGAATCGGTTCTGCAAGGTCTGCATTGTGTGGATATGACGCGGGTGGGCATGAGCGAATACGATACAAGCGTATGTCATGATGGGACGGATGACTGCGGTGTAAAGACGCAACTTGCACTTGAGTGACAACTTGCTCTTCCTAGTGATCATGAAATGGAGTCGGCCCATAGCAAAGGCAGCTCGGTCACGAGCTGCTTTGATATGAGCCTTGAATGACAGATGGTCGTCAAGAATAACTCCAAGATATTTGGCTTGCTTCTCCCAAGGGATAGGCTTGCCAAACATAGTGACGGGGGGACCTGGCGAACGCTTAAGGCGTGCCTTATAGTACAGAACTGCCTGGCTCTTGTCAGGGTTAACCTCAATCCTCCACTTACGGAACCAAGCGCCGAGCGAGTCGACAGCTGTTTGGAGGATGCGACGGATGTTAGTCATAGAACGGCCGGTGTAGTAAATTGCCGTGTCGTCGGCAAATAGGGCTAACTGAACCTTCTTGTTCTTGGGGATGTCACTAGTATACAACGTGAACGCGAGGGGAGAGATAACGGAGCCCTGAGGGACTCCGGCACGGATAGGATGGGGAGAGGATAACGTCTTACCCACACGGTAGCGGAAGGTACGGTTTGACAGAAAGTCTCGTAAGATGAGCACGAGACGGTCAGGCACACCGAGTTGGTATAGCTTATATAATAAGCCATTGTGCCAGACCTTGTCAAAGGCTTTCGCTATATCGAAATACATCACGCCCGTCATCGCTCCGCGCTGGAAACCAGCGCTAACGTGTTCGACGATGCGGTGGACTTGATGTATGCAAGAATGTTCGGTCCTGAAGCCGAACTGTTCTTTAGGGATGAGGCCCTTTGTCTCGGCATAATCTCTGAGACGCTTATAAATAAGCCTTTCATAGATTTTGCCGAGAGCACTCAGTAGACTGATCGGCCTGTAGCTCGAAGGCTGGGCTTTCGGTTTCCCAGGTTTGGGAATACCTATAACAGTGGCCTCTTTCCACGCTTGGGGGAACATATTGTTGCTCAGGGCGCCATTGAAGATGGCAGCCAAAAGGACTATGAGCCGGGCGGGGAGGGCTTTAAAAACTCTATTAGTGAAGCCATCGGCGCCTGGGGCTTTCCGAGGCTGTAACTTATCTATGATGTCTTTGACCTCTTCCGGGGTGATGACGGGGAGAGGGTCATCGGGGTCTTCTACAGGGGGAAGCGATGCTCTACGTTCGACTTCTGCATCCACCTCATCAAGGTGCTGCTTGTCTACTGGTAGAGTGCTCGGTGAACATTGGGATTCCAAACTGTCGGCCAGACATTCTGCTTTTTCAGAGTCGTCAAAAGCGACGCTCTTATCGGGACGGATGAGGGGTGGAGAAGAAACCTCTTCCGAGGTGCGCAACTTCCTCTGAAGCTGCCAGAAAGCTAGGTGAGTGGGCTCAAGTTCGCTGAGCGTCTTGTCCCATTGACTCGAACGAAACTCACTGGTGCGTTTCTTTACAGCACGCTGTAAGGAACGCATGTGAATCTTGTTCGCTTCGCAGGGCCAAGAGCTGTAGGCACGTATGGCCGCATTCTTCTCGTTTATCAGTTCACGAATGTCGTCGGGAAGTATCCAGCGTTGATCGCTCATCGCTGGTACTTCTCGAGAACAATCCTTCAGTATGGACTGAACGTGTTCTGTAAACGAGTTGATTGCGGCCTCGGTGTCTGCGACAGAGACAATATGGTCGGGAATACCATCAAGAAGCGGTGACGTTTCAGATTTCAGCATATCGCTTACTTTCCTCCAGTCAGTGGTGAGAGTGGTGGGAGGGGGTTGGCTGGGGTCAATGATACCCGAGCGAGGAATCAAGTGCATGAGCACTGGGCGATGGTCGGAATGGAGCTCGTGTAACGTCTCAATCAAGTGTAACCGAAGGTTCACGTTCTTGAGCAGCGCTATATCGAGCACGTCAGGATGATAGCTGGGAGTGTCGGGATAATAGGTGTGCTCGATAGGAGCGATCGGGTCAAAGTTGAGAGACAGACCTAGATCGTAGAGGACTTTCCCTCTCGGGTTCGTCATTCTACTGTTCCAGGCTGGGTGTTTGGCATTAAGATCGCCCGCGATGATCACGGAGTCACTTAAGCCGAAAAGGAGGGTGAGATCATTAACCAGGAGGTTGTGATCTTCTGACGTGTTAGTAGGGGCCAAATAAGCAGACACTAAGTGGATCGGTTGATGACCGGTCATAGCTAGCCGACAGATTGAAACCTCAAGTAGGGACTTTAAAGGAGGGGGGTCGATAGGGATGCAGTGCAGTTCCTTGCGAAAGTAAATGAGAGTACCACCCTTGTGGCAACGTAACCTATCATTGCGAACTAAACGGTAGTTCGCAATCTTGGGGTCGCGGTGGCTGGGTTTAAGGAAGGTCTCCTGGATGAGGAGTACATCAACGTTGTGGTCACGGAGGAAAGAGGCGATCTCGTCGCGTTGACCTCTCATGCCGTTGGCGTTAAAGTAACCTAATCTAAGGGACCGGGGTTGGGTGCAAGAGATACCGGGTGTAATATCCATTACGGCGCGGAACTAAGATTGCTTAAGGCTGACTTGATGACCGGATAGGCATCAATGATATCAACTACTTGTTGAAGGTCCGTTGCAGCCCTGAGTTCGGCCACCATGCGGTCGGCCTCAGGGGTGCAAAGGGGCTGATACTTCATCAAGTATTTGAGGTTAGATTCCTGTGAAGCAGGAGCGCGGGTTGGAGCGACGGGAGCGCGGGTTTGAGAGACGGGAGCGCGGGTTTTAGGAAGAGCCTGAGGGGCGACCACCGGAGTGGGCGCTGGTACAGGGTTTTCCATTAGACCGGGCATGGGGGGGTTGGGTTGGGACTTCGCGAGGGCTGGGAACGCTTGCTGATGGTTCAGCATGTTCCAAGGGGAGGGCCTCTGCGGGCTGAGACGCTCGGGGAGGACCTTGGAGGGGACTTGGAAGGAAGAGGGAGCTTCCCTCTGCTGGCGTTGGTTGGCGCGATTGGCCAACTTTCCAGCGGACTGTTTGGGGGCTTTGGGACAGCCCCTGTAGTTAGCCGGGTGGCCAGACTGACCGCACAGGACGCAACTAGGCGGCTCTGTGCAGAGATTCCTGTCCTTAGGACGGGTGCAGTCTGCCGTGGCATGATCGCCGAGGCACTTTACGCACCTATGCGGTGCGTAGCAGTGCTTTTGGCTGTGGCCATAAAGCTGGCAGCGATGACACTGCCCGACGACTTTAAGCTTTTTAGGCCTCTCAATGATGATGCCCGAGAGCGAGCATACTGACCGGACTTTGAAGATGGGGTGGTGCCCTTCAACTGGGTCACATATTACGAGTACCATGTCGTACTCGTCACCCCCTTGGGACCTATTCTTGTGGAGGCGGTGGACCGCCGAAACGGGGATACCCTGGGAGGTGAGATCCTCCAGGATATCTTGGGAGGGAATCTCCTTGGGGATCCGCTTGATGACCACACGGGTCGGCTTCTCCTCAGGGAGACTATACGTGTGAAAGGCGACGTTCCTTCCACGAAGCGCGTGGACGAGACTTCTAAAGTCCGTGGACGTGGGGGTCTTCACCTTGATACCCTGAAGGGTAGAGGTGGCATTGGTGTAGTTGATCTTGCGATCAACACACATCTTGGAGATTTCTGTCCATCTGGATTTCTCCTGGATGTACAGAGCCGGGGGTTTTAACTGCTTCTTTGAAGAAGGAGCAGTAGAAGTGGGGGCTGGCTGAGAAGCAGCCATAGGGCTTGCAGGGCGGCTGACAGGAGCCGCACCTTGCGGTGAGGAAATAGCCATAGGGCTGGACGGGCGGCTGCCCTGGGAGGCAGCTGGGGGTGCAGTAATACCGGACGGGGGCGGGGAGGCTAGGGGAGCAAGGGGAGGCGCATTGAAGTCCGTGACGGCCTTCTTGGCCTTACCGGCCTTCGCTTGCCTTCCCTTCTTCCTCTTTCCCTTCTGCACCAACTGAAAGTCCTCAGATTCAGAGGACGAGGAGTTGGTGCCCGAGGTCTCCGGAGAGCTCTCAGGGGCTGGCTGGGACTCTACAATCTCCATGTCGGAGGATTGAGCTAACGGGTCGGGGGAGCGCGTGGGCGACCTAGAAGGTATCTCCTTCCTAAGGGCATTGAAACCGGCCTTTTCAAAAGGCTTTAAAAGGGCCGAGTACTTGTCCTGAATATAGGGACTGTCGTCAGCCAACAGTACCTGTATCAGGTCGTCGAAATGCGCTTTCAGCACTATGTTGCGCGCCGCCTGATAAGTTAAATCTGCCATAATGGCGGGGGAGCCTAACAGCCTAAAATCCTAATACTGAGCTAACTAGAGCTAACTACCTAGTCCCGAGGAGACACGTGAAACGTGAACTCCCCGGGCAGACAGTACCCCGTAAAAACGAACCCACCCTTGTGTTTTTCCTAGTGTTACTGGCAAGAAGAAAAACACAAACAAACTTGCCAGCGACACGACTGTCTGAGACAATTTAATGTAGAAATAAGATATCATATAAATGGAAACAATAAAAGGTGCACATTGTGCAATGTTACCGGATTGGTAGGTACTGTTGTAATGCGATTTAATCCGTACCAAGTTTCGGAATAATACTAGCCTATTAATGTTCCGACTGCTGGGACACATCACACAGGCCTCCTCTCTATGAGAGGGAATGGGCTATAATCTACCACGCGGGCCCAGTGCGGACTGGTAGATGTCACATGTCTTAGAAGTTTTGGCTCTAGGGCATGCCGGTTTCCTCACGATGTTTTCCTTCACCGTTTTGAGAAATATCAAAATAAACAAGCATCATCTGCCTAGCCTTTCCCCAAGTATGTTGGGGTCGGCTTCCAGTCTAACCGGATGCAGCTGAATACCAGTATTTTACATGGAGCGACTGCCTATCTGACCTCCACAACCCAGTTAATACTGGGAAATACGATACCACCTGGTAAGACTGGTGTCAGACTTTTGGGGCCACTGACTACCTGTAACAACTGTCAAAGATAGACAAATGACAGCCGGGACCAACGGCTTAACGTGCTTTCCGAGGCACGGAGGAAACTCGGTATGTAAGGGTGGTCACCCATCCACAGACCAACCTAGGCAAGCATGGCTTAACCTAATGATCGACCCGAGCGGCAGATATTATTGAGCCACGAGCTCCTCTCTATCAAAACAAACAACCAAAACATATAATAATAATTAGTTGATTAACACACTAATTAATTGGCACTCAGAAATCTTAATTTTATAACATCTTCCCGTCCCGAAACTTTCGAAGTAATAGTTGACAACTTGCGACGAACAAAATTAGCAACCGAACTAACTACCGACATATACATACCTACATAATAAGAATACGTGTATGATCTGAGGCAATAGTCGGCAGCAACTTGTCCTGATGAAGTTTGCAGCAGTTAGCAGCCTCCTGCAGTCCTACCGTTTGTTCTCGCTGCACTTCGTGTACTCTTGTAGCCCGTAATACAAATTGTTGCAACACCATTCTCTAACTTAAATTAAAAAATACAAGACCAAGTAGATACAGTCGACTTAAAGAGCAAGTTGAAATAACTTAAATAATACTAAATAATAGGTAGGTCTAACGGAGGCTTTATAAGTTTGTCTATCTGTATATTACGTGCTTATCATTCTAGTCTATAGTCGATGTATATAATTTGACATCGCCACAAAAGGTATTTGACAACACGGTGTTTTTTTTTAAATTCACAACTAAAAATCGTTGTTTTCGCGGTTGGGTAGGATTAACTCTAAAAAAAATGGTTAACATTGTGATTTTCTCTACAATATATCTATCAGGCTACCTTCATAACATTTTTTGGTAAAGTTACCCACAATATTCTATCCACAAAACAGTTTTTGTAACTCAGTACAAGCTCACTTCGCGCCGCCCCGCCGCCGCCGCCGGTACACCCCGGGTGAAGTTAGGTGATTATGTTTAGTAACTTTTCAACTTGTGTCACCTATAAGGGCTGTAACTGGAGCTTTGGCGCTGACTGTTACTGACAACTTTAACATAACTACACTTACTGAAACGCACGCGTTTGCGTTAAGTTGGTAATTGTGGGAATTTCAAAGTTATCGTGCGGTTGATTAGTTGTGTTGAGTTCAGTGAAATTGGATTAATAGAAACTAGTCTCTAGCCTTTAAAGATGATGAGACTTAGGTATGCCGAGGGAAAAGCCAGCAGCATACATAAGCAAATTACTGCCACTTTTATCCCTCTTATAACAAGCGTGGTGATATTGAATGGGTCGAGTCTTCACCAGATTGCGATATGATTCGGTTTTTGTAAACCATTCGTATCGGTGTAAGAAAATGTTTTCAGTAAATTATGTTCGCACGTTGTTCAGTAATCTGCCTCAAGACTAAACACTAGCTAAACAAAAAACTGAATGAATCCCCCACATACAACTATGCCAAGCTGCGGACTAAGCCCAATAAGAGCTATTTAACTGCGCAATAAACGAGCAATCGCACAGCATTCATATATAAAGCATAATTAAGCGCAAGTCGGTACCCTTGCGACGAGCGGGCCGCGCTAATCCTGGTAATAAAGAAAAATACCCGGGAAGCGGCGGCTAATTGTTATAAACTGGGCAAACATGCAAATTGGACGAGGAAAGGACTTCCTCGGCGTTTTAATTCAAAAGTTATCTCGTTGGACGGCCTCCACACCGGCCCCCGCGCTCCGCTGAGGCGCTGACCCAACGATCAACTCCGTCCGGAAAAAGCTTTTTTAAGCAAATAATCAATTTAGCGCTCGCTGCGTGAATTTGTTTTGATTGATTAAACAACAATTTAGTTAAGAGGGCTCAGTTGGGCCGTATTCATGTTATTGTAAACTTTGCACAGGAATTCTTTGGAAGTAATTGTTCAAAGAATTTCGCTCTTTATTGATCTGATGAAGTTTTCACTTCACACAAGTTCGTAGATAGCTACACTCGATCCCGACATAGCTAGAACATTCGGACGCTGAAAGTATCACTTGAAACTTATCAAGTGATTAAAACTTTTTCAGTGCAGTTCCTCTCACTGTAACGAGAACATCCCGACTCGACCATCAAGTTTGTAATCCCCAAAAGGGTAGAGCAGTGATGAATGATGGAAGGCGCCCTTGCTCATTTTTATGTGACGGGGTGGACTTATCACTCGAGAGCACACAAATTTAACTATTCATTCTGAGGTAATTAACGGAAGAGCTTAATAAAGTTAATATGATATATCGAACCAATACCACCCCATCTCGAAAACATTATACATTTGTATCAAAATTACTGTTTCGGTAAATAGTTTCCCTACCAATTCATTTCCCTATCATACATTAGAAGTAGAATTTAAAACATATATTTTTTAAGGCTCCAGTATGAAACCCTCCTTACTGCCTCCAGCGCGCGAGACGAATTCTCTTTATTATATGACTATTTATTTTTAATGCACTTACTAATATTGTTGGCGACTTCTCATTCGTTAAAAACCTATTTTCGTTTCAACTTTACTCAAGAGATGGTTTCTTTGAAATCTGTCTCAGAAGTTTCTACCAAATTGTTTTTATGCAAAGTGTGTACGTTTTAACTTTAAAGTAATGTTGACGTTTTAAGTTTTAGGCTATGAGGTGGAGGTGACATAAAGATAAACAGGTGAATATAATTCCATGGGGACAGTTGTTTCTCAAAGGGGCGGAATCTTGAAGGCGACAGACCTTCATACCGCTGCCTCATGCCCATAACTATTTATGGGCATGAGGCAGCGGTATGAAGGTATTTTTGTGGTCAAGCAACAAAATGTTCAATATTTCGTTGAAACTTTGTAACTGGTTTTTCCGCTTGACACACTAGTTCCGAGCGCTTCTGCCCCCGACGCCATTCGTTGCATCATACAATATTATGCTTTTCCTGTGCCATGGATCCAAGCTACGCGTACATAAAACAGCACAATTCTACTGACATTTCTACAAATCTACATGCTCGCGCCTTGCTTCGGAATGCGAATGGCTTCTTATAATGGCCGCTGTCCTAATCGGTCGTCATCACTTCCACTTCCATAAAAGCTTAACTTAACCAGCTTTTCGAGATACAAACGTCGTCTAAAAGTAAACGGTCTATCTGTCTAGATTAATTTAATTAGCTGGCGTAAGACGGGGTATGTTTTGGACCTAGGTACAAGGAACTGTGTCCTTATCTGGATTAATATCAAAAGGTTATAATAATACAAAGAAGAAATTAATATTTCCCCAATTAAAGCACAGGTCAATGTCTCAAGTTAACGGTCGGCTCTTTAATGTTAATTTTATTAAATTGTTTTTTACACCAACAATGCATGCCGTGCCTTAAGGTTTATAACGAGGGCCAGGACCAGACTAACTGCGCGTCAGTAAAACTTGCGACCTAAATGATAAAATGACTTTTAATCTATACAACCAACAAGTACGTGTGAAATATAACTCAAAAGAATGGTGTTAAAATCGATATAATAACAGATAAAAGAAAAAAGCCAAAAGTTACCTTTTCCTTATCAAACAATCACCGCAATCAATGTTTTAAGAACTCCGTCCACTGTCACGACTTACGACACAACTGAAAGAAACACATTAAGAATTGTTACAAAATCGATTAATGGAAAAAAACTGTAATAGACACACTGTCACCGCGATCAGTAAATAATGCCTTATAACAGTTTGCGGACAGTGCGCAAATATTGCAGTGAACCAGTGAACTTGCGCAAGCGCACCGGGCCACCGCACCGCAGCACCGCGGCTATACCGCGAACTTTCCCGAGCAGTGGGCCCCAGACCGCCTCGCACACAACATCTCGGCTTCCTCGCAGATGAACTTCATCTGTGAACTTGAAGTTTACCGGAAAGTTGAACGACGAAGTTTCTATCAAAGACTTTTAAACTTCACGAAAAAGTCGTTCTAGTGTTCTAGTGGTTTAACAGTGAACTAATACTACGGTCTGCTTATTTTATACGTATCTAAAGCTAGCTTTAAACTAAAATATCTAATATTTTACAGGGCGAGAGAGAAATTTTAAACAAATACTTCTCACTAATTTATAGCGTCATTAATCCTACGTTAAACAAAATTAATCACATTGTAAAACAAATTAATCAGACTTATGAATTCCGCTGCACAAAAAAGCGGGAAAATATTACGCCAATGTTTATGCAACCATAGTGATATAGCATCTTAACTTAACTTTGAAATGTAAACAAACCTTAATAACCGGCTTGACTACATGTGAAACACATGTTTACAACCGAAACTGATGAAGTGCATAATCTAGTCAAAGTTACTCAAAGGATGGTAAACATTGACCTTAACCAGTTCATTGTACGATATCATTAATTTGGTACTTTGCTAATCCCAAACCGGTATCCGCATGATCGTACCTGCTATAACGTATAAAAGGACATCACGAACTAAACATTGACAATAATGACTGAAGACTTGTGTTGGTAAATATGAGATACGGAGTGTCGGTGTATATTGTGTGTTTGTCGTGTGTGCACTATGTGTGGGGGCTATTCTTGTACACGCCGGTCGTGGAAGTAAGCCAGGGTAAGTTAAGGGGGCTCCGAGGCTTCTCCGGACAGAACCGGTATTACGGGATCCCCTACGCCGTCAGCGAGAGATTCCAAGTGAGTATACGGTCCGTAATATCACTGCAAACGTAATCTGCATAGTATGAGCCGGGAACGTATTGACATGAGATATATTTCAATGTAATCTTATTCCCCGGTGAGGTTGGGAAATGCCTGGAGATTTCTAAGGCATACTCAATTTAACGAAGGATAAACCGATGTTTTGTGAAATGGTTATGTTGAGATATTGGTTGAATGTCTAAACTTATAAATAAATAGCTCACAGCGTAAGAAGACGACATTGTAGAAGTGTAGTGGTGCAGTAATTTAACTGAAAGTTAAGTTGCAACTTCGTACCCGTATCCGTATATCCTCGTCGATATAAAAGTAATCCTATGTGTGAAAATTAAGCACCGTATTTTAACTAAACTATAAACACATACTACTATCTGAAAATAGTTCAAAATATTAAAACCTCTTTTCAGCCAGCGAAAAAACCGGAAAAATGGGGCGGCACGTTCCATGCGGTGTCTCGTTTCGATTCCTGTGCACAGGCCTTCGCCATCTTCAAGCTGGGCGTCGAGAACTGCCACAAGTTGGACGTGTACACCCCGGGACATGCCACACCACGCCACCGATTACCCGTGCTGGTGTTCTTCCACGGGGGAGCTTACTACTACGGCAGCAAGTGGCACTACGACCCCGAATTTCTAGTCAAAAAGAACGTTATAGTCGTGACAGTCAACTATAGATTAGGTGCTCTAGGTTTCTTATGCGTAAATAATGTGGCAAACCTCGGACTCAAGGATCAACTAGCAGCTTTAAAGTGGATACAAAAGAATATAGCCGCTTTTGGTGGAGATCCAGACAATGTGACCATTTCTGGGCATAGTGCGGGAGCAACCTCCACAGCGACGCATTTGTTATCCAGACGTAGCCGAGGACTGTTCCACAAAGCGATCATGTTGAGCGGTGTGGCTCTCACACCATGGTCGTTCAACCCCGAGCCGCTCACACCTGCTTTCGAAGACGCCGCTAAAATGGCGACAGTGCGAACTGAACGCGATGTTTACAACACTTTCCTAAAGGCCTCCTTGAGAGAGGTCCTGACAGCAACTCAGGGATCTTCAATAGATCCTCGGTATTTCAAGTACGCGCCATGTGCCGACGCGAACTTCACCGACCCGTTTTTCCATGACACGCCATACAACATCATCACGTCAGGAGACTTTTATAAAGTCCCGATAATGGTCGGCGTCACCGACAGCGAAGGCACGCTGTTCTACGGCCTCAATAACCAAAGAACGTTAGAATATTTAGACAATAACTTGGTAGATAGGCTGCCATCGGTATTTCAATGGTGTTCCGACGAAGATAAAAGAGAAATAGCCAAGAAAATACGTTCGCATTACTTTGGGAAACAAAGTCTCAGCAGCAGAGTCTCGATCAAAGGTAGCATAGACTATTATTCGGATTGGATAGCGTACGGAGCGGTCGACGCGTTTTCAAAGCTGATAGCGAATTATTCAGACAAGCCGGTGTATAATTACATTTTCTCTTACGAAGGAGGACGTAATTTCGGGAGTGAAGTGTTCGGTCACGGGCTCGGGGTGCGGGGGGCGACACATTCGGATGACATCTTCTACATGTTCAAGCCGGGAGGTCTGACCTTACGGTTAAGTAACTCAGACAAGTTAGTCATCGAAAGGCAAACCACAATGTTGACCAACTTTATGAAGTTCGGGTGAGTTTTACAAACATTATCCTTTATTAGTTAATCTAGATGTATTTCTGTTGATGTAGAGGTAACCAACTTATCCACAAGGGAAATACTTTAGATGTCAGTTTTGCAACCTTCATCACAATTTTTTGAGGTACTTAAAATTATTACATCAGCCGCACCCATTTTGGATGAATCGTTTAGTGCATTCTCAGAAACGTAGGCACAGCTGTTTTTTTACCCAATGATGCAAGCTCGCGCTTTCCATACAATGTACAGGTGACGTAAAATGGCACATTCCGTCCAAGCCATGGGGGGTTACACCATCCAATGCACATAACCAAACATGATCTTAATGACAATCATTATATGTATATTTATGATTTTATGTGAGTAGAGCATTACAGCATGTTTAATGCTTTACTTCATAAATATGAATTAACTTTGTGTAAGCCATAGTGTTAAATATCGTAACAACTGTAAAAGCTTGTAATCATGTTATTGGTAGTAAGTTATTAGGTACCGTACTTATTACTAACATCGATGGACTCGGGTCAACACGCGGTTCGCTTTCGTAATAGGCTGCATGATCACGACTACTCTTTGTTCTCACAAAAGTAAATTGGTTTAAAATAAAACAATTTAAAATAATAGACCTTGTTAGGAGGACATCGTTGCAAAAGACCAAATTAAGTTTTGACTGATAACACCAAAAACTTTTATTCGAAATTCATTTTTAAGTAAGCATTAACTCTGTAAAATAAGTCACGCTTACCACTTTTTCTTAGAAAATAAACTATTACGGTAACATTTAAAAACATAAAATTACGAGGTAGGTATTTGCAACTCTTGCAATTGATAACAGCCTGTCATATGGAAATGTCGTTACTTCGAAACAAAATAATAGGGAGTGGCGTAAGAATCGACTTCAATATCCTATCTACGACAATTCGTCAAGACAAACAAATCTTACATTTCCAGGGACCCAACTCCAGAACTAAGCCAGCTACTACCAGTCCGCTGGCCAGTGACCACAGCCAACAGAACCCAGGTGATGCACATCGACCAGCAGCTGTCAGTCTCCGACATGCCCTCCAGCCACCAGGGTCGGTTTCTGCTCGACCTGATGTGTGAACATGGCCTGCAAGGTTACGTGCCCTGTGAAAGTGCCATGAACTGTAACGTGCAGCTTGATATCAGGGCGAATTTTAAATAAAGAACGTTCTAGTCTATGTGTGTTGTTTTAAAGCGTACGACTTAACTGCCAGTAAAATCTATCCACAACATCGAACTTTCGCGGTCCATTCTTCACTTTCTGAAGTAATTTATTTCTGATGTACAGTTAGATTACCTAGGTTCTAACTCCACGTCCTACATATTATTCATTCTTCACGCGTGCGTATATATCTCGAGAATCTTTGGGCTAGTGCGTTGCTTCAGAGAGGATATCTATACAAGTGTGGACACGTGTTAATTTCCTTTGACTGGAGAGCCACTCTCACATGCTTATGGGTCGTTATCACTAACCAGTGGCCTCGGTCGGTGCGACTTGCAAGTACCTTCTTATTTTACGACAAACCTAGGTTTTATCTAACTAGTGTTTAAGCAGGACAAGGACTGCTTGTAAGTATTATAATAAAGGCTATAAGTATTTAAAATAACCTCGCCTAAGTGTAAACAAACACTTTTATAAGGTGCAACTTGATGGTATTTATACTTTTAATAGATAATTAGTTAGTTATGCAGTTTAAGTCCTGATAAAGTCAAGGCTGCAACAGTCAAATGATACTCGTACCTAGATAAACGAGTATTTTTATTTTGAATTTAGACTTAGTTAAATGCCAACCCATTTTTAGGGTTCCGTAGCCAATTGGCAAAAAACGGAACCCTTATGGATTCGTCATGTCTGTCTGTCTGTCCGTCCGTATGTCACAGCCATTTTTTCAGAATCTATAAGAACTATTCTGCTTAACCTTATTAAGTATCAAACCCATACGTAGACCTATGGATAGGTCTTCAAAAATGATATTGGGGTTTTTAATATATTTTTTTTCTAAACTGAATAGTATGCGGGAGAGACACTTCCAAAGTGGTAAAATATGTGTACACCCCCCCCCCCTCCTGTAACCATCCATCCATCCATGTAAACTTCCACCTTCCACCGAAAAATGGTTTGAACGAGATCTAGTCAGTAGTTTTTTTTTTAATACATCATAAATCGTAAACCGCAATTTACCTTTTATTCAATCCACAAAAATAAATACAAATTATGTTACTGCTACGGAACCCTTTTTCTTTTTCTTTGTGTTCTTTCGAACAGGCCCGCAACCCCGGCAGGCTTCGGCCCTTCACTTTGCTGACATCTCTTTGAGGCGCGCGTGGAAATCGAACGCGCCGTCGACACGGCTGCTACGGAACCCATCATGGGCGAGTCCGACTCGCACTTGGCCGCTTTTTTAAATAACAAAAATGTATATGAAACCAATAATCTATTCACGGAAGTTGCATGACATCTTGCGAACATAAGTGTGCTTCACAAAACAATACTCGTATGACCGGAGTGTGGTACAAGTGTCCACTTGCATATAGCGTTATTGCGCCATAAATTCACAATTCCTTAAAGATTGCGGACAAATGCAAGCATTGATATAAAATATTCCAGACCATACGCTTCCTGAGAACGTAGGTACAGTAAACAATGGGTTGATGTCAGGCGGAGGGATCCTCACACGAAATGAAATAAACTATAAATCTGCAAACATGTTCGGGGGGCGGCGCAAACAGTCCGAGCACGATTTATAAATATGCAGATCAAATATTAAAAGGAGAGCCACAAGATTATCTCGGAACCACAAAGAAGTGCTCTCGCAGACAAGACAACTGGGCGCCTCAGTCTTGACTAAAACGTCTTCTATGGCCAGATTCATTAACTTGTAATCACGACTAGTAACATGTCAAGTCTCGCAGATAAACATAAAATCGAAGCCAAACATGTTGCAGAAGACCATTTATGACATACGATTAGTGCATTCTAACAAATTCTAGGAAACCAGTCTGTTAGCCAATGAACATGAATAGTTGTATTGTCCTACGACAAGCAGTTGCGGAACTTGTAGGGGAGGCCGGGCCTTCAATTAACAGAGGTAAGTATTAACAAGCGAATTACTAGTGACGTGCTGTTTATAGTTTATTAGAAATTCGCTTGTTAATACTTACCTCTGTTAATTGAAGCCCCGGCCTCCCGTACCTATCGGAATCCAAAATGAATCATTATTGTTGCATAGCTGACTCCTCTTCGTCGCTTTTTTGCTCGTATGTAAGTATTACAGCTTAATAGATATAAAGTTGTGATAGTCGGGAGTCAAATAGAATATTTACTACCGCTACTGGCAAAACGAGAAAATTACTGAGTTTCAACATTTTTACGAGACATGACCCATGTGCCCCATCTGCCCCACTGCATAATACTTGCTCGGGGCCCGCAGCGGTGCACTGGCATCGTCTCAGAATAAATATTCAATGTTTTCATTCAATTTCTCGCGAACCCCTCCCTCTCCGCTCCCCCCCCCCCCCCGCCCATCCCACACACTGGACCTCAGGCCCCGGAGCTGTTGGAACAGAGATAACGTGACATTCAATGAATTGACTACCACGGTCGTATTGCTTGCGATGCGACTTCTATTTAAGGCGCTTAGACGAGCTAAATTAGCAACTCTATTTGTGGTGGTTCAAACTTCGTTTGAAATGCTGTTAGAATAAAGTTCTAATCAGCTTGCACTACAAAGTGGTTGTTACGTCAGCCACTGCGGGCCAAATAGCGCGAAATGAGTGGTTTCGATCGATTTACAAAAAAACTATTGATTGGATTAAAAAACTAAAACAGTATCATGCTAATATATTGCTTGTAGAATTATTTGCCAAAAAATCAGAATGATCGCATGCATATTAGTATGTTTTTTATTGTTTGAAAGATATTTTTAGAGGTAAGTTCGTGATTTCTTTTTATCGAGCCAAATTAATTGTATTATGTTTTCAAAACAGTATCATGCTAGCATATATCCTGAAGAATATCATATATTTTTCTGGTCTTGTTTATAAAACTCGCGTTTAGCTCGTGTAATCGCCTTAAGTAAATACTTAAAAAATAAAAAATACTTAAAACTGTCGCCTTGAAAAAGTTGAGGCAAATCAAATGATTTGCCTCAACTTTTTCAAGGCGACAGTTTTAAGTATTTTTTATTTTTTTATTGTTGAGGCAAATCAAATGATTTGCCTCAACTTTTTCAAGGCGACATTCGATGCGTTAGGTAGGTACACTAATTGAGTTTAAGTGGCTGGTTAGTTGCTGTAGTTACGACTAAGGTACTACGAATTATGCTGACTGTTGAATTTACCTATCTAACTTTTAGGACTTCCATAAGTATGTCGTAAATTAGGGCAGTCCAAAAGTTACGCACGCTCTAGTACAAACACAAGTCTAGCAAACATCATATAAAGTGTTTGGGAAAGTTGAAAGTCTTGCGGTACTTGGAAGAGGCCTACGTCCAAACTGAGACTGCTGACCTAATTTATTGGACATCATCATATTCATACTTTGCAAAGAAAAAACTGCCGAACCGGGTTGCTGAGCTTGCTGAGGGGTCAGTCGTGGACCATCCATTACAAATCAAGACTAACAATTTTAACGATCGACTCAAGTGCTGAGAGTTGAAAGCAGCTTTAATTTAGGCACTATTTAAGGTTTGGCTTTGTGTTAGTCAAAACTGGCAACGTGCTGAAGACAAGTTCTTTTTGATTAACGCCAAGAATTTTATCTACGGTGGTATGGGAGATTGTTAAAGACCACGATTATTATGAACTTTTTTGTGAGAACGTTATGAAGTCATCTATAAGCGATTGCTTGCTACGCTGCGTGTCGCGGGTTCGATTCCCACACGGATCAAATATTTGTATGGTACCCACGATCCAAGAGAAATTCCTAGTGTGGGGCATAAGAAAATGTGTTCATAATAATATAGAAACGTTCTGCGTCCACGTGTAGCGTACCCACGAACACTATTCTAACGCAACGTTTTTGTAAGATTGATCGTACGCTTTCGGTGTTGAGCCTTGAGAATCAAACAGAGCGCATCATGTTAGAAAAGAGCGCATAGTTGAAAACCCATCGGCTTACAACTCTCGGCATTAAGCGGAGCTGCGGAGCATCCAACCGCGGTGAAACATAGTTATTAGAGAAAAGTCCATTCCGAACGTGTGCAAGAAGACCCATGGGCCTTAGGTATGTAATAATTAAGGTCACTGTCACTTTCACCTAATCGATAACTGAATTCTTTTCAGTGACAATACCAGGCAAATGAAAAAATCCGCCGACATTTTACCGATTTTACCAGAACCGATTGATTTTGTAAAGAACGGCCTGGGTCGAGGGTTGATCCACAATCACCTCCCTCCCTAATTTATTGAATCTGTCCCTCAATAATTTTTGCACAATTAACATAATTATTCGATGAATCGTTATCTGCAGGCGCCATTGTAAATTCGTGTTTTATTAAGCCATTTCCATATTGATGCGATATTACAAAGAAATCTATTATTTGCACGTAACTCATGAGCGAGTAGGAGGAACAGCACAAGTACTCCAGCACCCTGACCTGACATAAGTAGTCGAACAATACCATGGGGTATTTTGCAAACCGGACAACCGGTTCCGGTGCTACTAAACGTAACAAGTGCTACTAAACGCTCTCACAATTAAAATAGAAACAGTGCAAAATAACATCCGTGATTCAAAACAGTGCCGATCCAAACAAATACTGTGCTTGTGTGCATCGATAAACATTAAAATATTAACAAAAACAGTAATTCAGTGATACAATCTCAAAATAAATTCGTAGTCATCCAGTTTTTTGCTACCAACATTACAACACAAAGTGTGCGTTCGGAAACCTGTCTACAAAAAGAAATTGCGTTTCGTTACTCCATAATTAAGTCTTCCGAGCTGTCACCAGAAATGTCACTGCTCCTTACGAAAGTGACAGAACAATTAAAAATACAAACAAACGTTCTAACAGAAAATATCACTGCAGTTATATTACGAAAAGTGGATGAAAAACTAAAACCGATTATTGAGGAAAATCAAAACCTGAAAAACGAAGTTGACAAACTAAACAACAAGTTAATAAATCTCGAGGCGAACAGCAAGCGAAAAAACGTAATAATTCATGGGCTCTCAGAGCCAAGTGGAGAGAATCATGAAGACCTAACCACTCTCGTCACGTCAACTTTGAAAGAAATAGAGGTGAAACTAGAAACAGGGGAAATAGATAGACTTCAGAGACTGGGAAAATAATCCAGATTTTAAAAAACAAAAAGAAAATGAAATCAGGCACCTACATTACACATGATCTGCCAAAAGCAGTACTACAGGCAAAAACTGGAAATAAGAACCAAAATACAAATACAGACAGTGAAAAAAGAAAAAGATCTGAAACTCCAAGCCCCAACAAGCAGAATACAAACACCCCTAAGATGCAGAAGAAAGATGCATTTCAGTACCTGTGGGAGAGATCACAATCCTTTCCAGGGAACATCACAAGCAAAAACTAACACACCAACCGGAACCGAAGAACCGCAACTATCCAAACTAAGTCAACCACAACAAATAATTCTACAACCAAAGCAACAACAAAACAAAAATCAACAACCAATGCTCCCACCACGGCTGGTCACCGCGGGAGAAATAGACCATAACCCTCTAACAAAAAACAACAAACTGCACAATGAATCTCTATTAGAGCTTGAAGAAGCGTTAAATGAACTCAACTGGGATATACTGGGAATAAGCGAAATGCGAAGAGCTGGTGAAGCAATAGAAGAACATACAGATTATATAATGTTTAACAAGGGAGAAACTGGGGGACAAAGAGGAGTTGGATTTATGGTAAAGGCACACCTAAGAAATAACATACTGAACTTCATCGGAGTTACCGATCGAATTGCAATTTTACTTTATTTATTTATTTATTTAGGAAAAACAAACAGTAACATATTACAGATTTAAAATAAGACTTAAATACTAAACTATGATAAATATGCTACCCACTACGTTTTTCACAGATTACCATAAATATTGTACAACTAGAGAGACTATTTATGAATGTAAACTATAAATATAAAAACGTTCAACCATAATTGGTACCTAACAGGTATAACAACAAGTCATATAGCAAGTTATAGTTGTGTGATGTACTTACAAAATACAAAAAGTTACATTAATCGGCACACAATACGTAACATATATACTTAATTATGCCACACACATTACATCACAATGGTCGACTGCCGATCCTTAAGAATTGCACGGATTTGCTTCCTGAATACGTTTTTACTAAGGAAAAGTATGTCGATTGAGCTAAACTCATTATTGTAAGTCTTACTTATTAAAATACCCAGTCATGAAAAAACATGGACAATAATACAAGCTTTGGCACCAACCGAACAAGCTGTCAAAACGGAACACATTGCCTTCTACAACAACCTATCCCAAATTATACACAAATACTCAAAAAATATAATTGTGGTTATGGGAGATTTTAATGCTCAAGTAGGGACCAAGCAAAATGAAGATGAATATGTACTAGGAAAATTTGGGCAAGGCAAAAGAATCACAAATGGGCAAAGGCTAATTGAATTCTTACTGGAGCACAACTTAACCGTCCTGAATAGTATCTTCAAGAAAAACCAAAAAAATAAGTGGACATGGATCTCCCCAGATGGTAAATACAAAAACGAGATAGATTATATTATGTGCAGTCACCCAAAATTATTCACAAACACCTCAGTGATAACAAAACTAAATTTTAATACAAACCATCGTATGATAAGAGCATCCCTCAGACTAATACCACCCAAAAAACCTAGAAAGCACATTACAACATCCAGCATGGTTCATTATCCAAAAAACAACATAGTAGCAGCCCGTTCCTTGTAAAGGCAACCTATACCAAATAGAACCAACTTACAGGTCTCAACACTGGCAAACCATCAAAGCACAAATACATGCTGAGCAATGAAACACTACAATTAATTCAGGAAAGAAAATGTCTATTTGACAGCAAAATGAAGAAACAGAATATCCAAATTTATTTATTTATTTATTTATTACAAAATCCACAGCTCTTTACAATTTTAACCTAAACTATTTTAACTAATCATACAGCCAATTAAGGATTTACAATTTAACATCTATACATAGCTAAGAATACAACGTGTGAAAGTGTGTGTGCCTGAGGAGTTAAAGTGGGTGTGCGAGTATGTTATAGCGGTGTGTGTGTGTGTGTGGTGATTGTCTTTATACCTTCTGTACAACCTCATGTATTTATTTATTCCGTTTAGATGCATTTGTCAGTTCGTCACATACTGACGTTATTAATTGCTTCCTGAATGTAGTTTTTTTAGTATTAAATATATCTAGATGAGAGAATCTTTTGTTATAATTACTAAGCGTTCTACCAATGACTGAGTTTTGAGCGTAGTTTGTGCCACTGTGTGGCACTTCGAATAACTGTGTATGCCTAGTCCGTCGAGACGGAGCACTTAATCTTATAACTAAGTTATTTAAATCAGTACTGTCAATATCTCCACTACAGATATTATGTAGAAATAGGATGTCCAGAATCATACGTCTGTTCTCGAGTGGCAGCATGTTATGATGTTTACATGATAGCAGATAATCTGCAGATCTGAAACCACTACGATAATTAATGTATTTAACAAATTTAGATTGTATTGATTCTATCTGCTGTATATAAACCAAGTAATGCGGATTCCAGATATTACTACAGTATTCCAAAATACTGCGTATGTACGCAAAATAAAGTACCTTGATGCAATTTATATCATTAAATAATTTACATGTACGCATAATAAATCCCAGGATTTTGTATGCCTTGCCGACGATATAGGACACATGCTCCGAACACAGAAGTTTCGAGTCAAGGACGACACCAAGATCCCTAATAACATCGCAACGCACAACATTGCCACCACTGAGATTGTAGTTATAGTTAATGAAATTTCGCTTCCTAGTAAAGGTTATAGTCTGACATTTGCAAACGTTCACATTGATTCTATTGACAATATAGTAGTTAGATAATCTATTTAAGTCGTTTTGTAGCTTCTCACAGTCGGACGTGTTTCTTATAGTCATAAAAATCTTGGTGTCGTCGGCGTACATCAGGAACCTTGCGTCAAGAACATGTGCTCCTATATCGTAAAGGTAGGCAGAGTATAAAAGAGGAGCCAAAATTGAGCCCTGGGGCACTCCAGATGGTATGGTTACGCAGTTAGACCTTGCACCCCCCAATGTAACAATTTGAGATCGATTCCTAAGGTATGACTCGAACCATCTGAGCAAGTTACCATGAATTCCAAGCTCTTGCAGCTTACGCAGAAGGATGTCGTGATCCACGCGGTCTAAATGATAACCAACTTAAGTAAAAAAATCAAGGAAGGCATCAGGAAAGATAGAAAAACCACGAGGCTACAAAAATTAGAAAAACATATCTTATCTACTGGAGGAACAAGAAAAGCTCTTAAAGAACTACGAGAGTCAAACTCATGGATACCAAACCTGAAAAATAACCACTGTAATACCACAAACCGAAAAGAAATAAACAAAATAGCTACAAAATTCTACCATAACCTATACTC
The DNA here is from genome assembly GCA_950022955.1 of Xestia ashworthii. Classification (NCBI taxonomy): domain Eukaryota; kingdom Metazoa; phylum Arthropoda; class Insecta; order Lepidoptera; family Noctuidae; genus Xestia; species Xestia ashworthii. The sequence goes on along the minus strand of OX465563.1, from coordinate 1,383,860 downwards.
CAACCAAGATAACACCAATCAGGGAAATTATGGAATCCTTAGACCTAACCCATGCCCTTCAGACCCAGGCACAAACTCTGCTCAATAACGAAGCGACTTTTTTATTCTGTCCGTTCTAGCCTCCATGAACATGGCAGATGCGCTGCAGAACCGTGGGAGCCGCAATAGTATTCTGAAGGCATTGTTATATTGGACGCGCAAGGTGTTGTGGGTTTTAAGCGAATATGTTGTCCATAAGCTACTGCCGTGGAAGTTATGGCAATACGCCTTAAACAAGGTAATTTGAACTTATTTTAAACAAGACGCAAATCTTCTAAACAACATATTAGCCCTGACCGTGTAAAAACCTTCTGTCTCAACTATAGGTTATATTTCTATAGTATTGCAGAGGCTCTTCATCCTACCTAGTCTTATAACCTAAATCTAGCAGCTTAAACAACTTTTAGATAACCTAAACTTAGAATCTGTTTATTTATAAGTTAACGCATGTTTAGCCCAAGTATAATTTAGCTGTGATCGTAAGTGGTAATATTTGGACCCCTATCATTGTGTGATTCAGTTTAATGCGAAAGTTGTTTATTTATGCATAACTTATAATTAATCGTACACATGAGCCAGAAGAAAGTCTGACTAAATTTTTCGAGCTTTAGAGGAAAATAAGAAGGTAACGGATCGTTTAAAATGGGAGTTATTAGAATAGAAATCCGCTGAAAATAGCTCGGAACGTTCGAGTTATTGCCTGCAAAAGCATAATTTTAAATTCCTAAGCTATAAAAGAAGGCACACGATGAAACAAAGTGATTATAAATTCAACAATTATACATTTATATATGAGTTTATCATCAAACACACAAAATAGCATTTGGTTTAAAGAAAAGTGAGAATAAAATTACATGCAATACTCACCTCTGCCCCGCTAACATAACTTTCTTCTATCGTCACAAACACTTTACTACACTTTGACAATTACGGGCCCGATTTGGTTAATTTCTATATATAATATAATAACGTATATGAATACACATATATCAATATTTATGTAGGTGTAAAATAAAATTAAAGCTTCCCAATAATGTTTTTAGGTTAAATTACTCACTCTCGAAGAAATTCGCTCGTTTATCCTTCTGCTATGCTGCAACTAAAAGTCCCGACCCAAATGACCTTTGAAATAAGACCTTTAGGTCTTGAGTTCTAACCCTAGCGAGAGAGGTATGGGTCTCCCTACACGCCTTTAACCCATCCTGAAAGAAGTTAGCAGTTTAAGAAAGTCCGGAGTCAGAATCCAGCCCGCTAACCCTTTCTCCTGCGACCAAAATTTCCCGGCCTATACTAAACTACGCCCGGTTGAGTTCATACTCGTCATCTCGTCATCCTTCTCGCAATCACCTCAAACGAATCTGCAGATTTTGATGTTCGGGATAGGAAAGGGTTAATATTAATTTGTTTTAAACAAATTACAATTTGTACTAGAAAATTTTACCGGAAGTTATGGGGTTTTAGCCTTCGTGGCGTTCTTTAGAATAGTGAGCCCGTCCTGCAGTGAGCAATCACTTTTCGCCTTCAAAAGCTGCTACGTAGGCAGACCAGTCTCCAAGGAGAAATGGTTGGACGTGGTTCGCACAAAGGTGTTAAAACCCCGGGTCATGTACAATTGTACACGCCACTCTCCCCCACCGCATGGCACAGTTAATGAAAGCAGCAACGCTCCCACAAGTCGACCTTACAATCCTAGAGTCGCCCCTATTCTAAAGAGACATATAAGTTAGTTTTTAAAACAAACAACGCAACTATTCCTAAAATTTTACTTCAAACGATTAGTTAAGTTTTGTGTTAAAACGTCGTCCATAAATTATATTTCTAATGAATGTGAAGGCTCATGAGTACAAGGTTAGGTGAGGAATTATACGAGTTGTGAGTTCGTACAATTCCTAGGTCAAATAAATGAGTCCCACGGTGTCGCCTATAGCGAAACATTATCCCACGTAGCGCTCATATTAGCGACAATTTGATCCCTCGGTGCGCCTTAATTAGCGATAATTTGGTCCCTCGGTGCGCTTTATTTAGCGAATAAGGTTAATTTGTTGGCTCACACTCATATGCAAATAAAGTCGATGCGTTGTATTTAAACTTTAACAAATATTTACTTCAGGAATTCGATTCCAAGTCGAATGTTCCATGTGATCGATGTAGATCCAAATAATATTTACGTTGTAGTTGTTAGCTTTATGAATTAATGGTGCTCTGTCGAGACAAGGTCTTCTTTAAAATGTAGTGTCGCAATGAATGAATTATTGCAATGAATAAAATTATTGAAAGGTGACTCCTTTTAAACATACTTGTACTGTCTGCTTGAATTAATTAAAATAGAAATGAAGCTACAGTTTGTCAATCAATTCAATCGTCGGCAACATTTAAGTTCAACGAGTGTGAGCCGAAGTAATAAAATATTAAATCTCCTACTTCCAATCTGATGTCGGTCTTAAACACATAAAGTGTTCGTTAGTCTGTATTTCGTACGCGTGAAAAATTTCTGAAGGAGAAAAAGGGAGATAGGAAAATACATTCATCCGCTCCTAAACAGTGCTACGTCTAAGCTAATTAAATGCTGCGTCTACTCAATACGAAATTAGCCCAAACGACGTCGTACCTCCTCTGCTTGCACTGCTGTCCACTGGTCGCTAACGCTATAAAAAGGAACGCCGACTAACCCCTAATTCAACAAAAAAGTATTAGCTCCCACGGATCGCGATTCCTGCAACTGTTCTGTGAAGAAATATGATTAGCGACTTACCAAAATGAAGACACTTTACATACAAATAATAATACATGCTATAATACTACTTTATTGTTATACACCCGCGACGCGTGAATTTAAGGTTAATTTAATACTCGAAGTATTTATTAAGTCACTACAGTGACTTCAAAAACCGACACAGACAAAGAATTGGTTAGGGCTTTCGTGCCACTAAGGACCAATCCTGATGCACACAGTTCCGCGTCCCGACGTTGATTGACTCCCAATAATTTCTCTTTCATAAGTCAACTCTCAGTCCCCGCGCCCCCGTCAATTTTTCCCACACTATTTTTCATAAACAAAATTTTCCACTTTCAAATGTCCGGACCGCAATAAATCAAAAATTTTATTGTCCCTCATTATATTAGTGAAATATCTGCATCTTGAGTATTCATGTTACATTCTAGAAAATAATGTTTAAAAATGTCACCTTTGAGCGATTTATAGGCTTTGTAATCGAATGCGCTCTCAAGCCACCGCCATAAGACAAATATACAGTTTCGTCTTCGCCTCTATAGTTTTAGATCTTATTCCCCTATGTTTAAAGTATATTAATAATAATAATAATATTCATTTAATTCAGATAACATGATCCATAAACAGCAAAATTAACATAAACAAAATTATTAATAATTAAATAATTAAACATTAGAATCAAGAAACTAAAATAAATTACCATAAAATCAGATTTTTACAACATTAAAATTAGTCTAAGATAAAATTAAAACATTAAAACATAAAATCGTAACATAAAATACTTCAATACAAATACATATACAATCAAAACACAGTCACAATACACTATAAAAATTCAATTGACAGTTATTAAAATAATATCTCCACATTAGCCCGTACATGTACCATGTCACAGTGATACACGTACTGGCAGTCGAAACGCTGGGCGAACTCTTTCAATTTGTTTGTTTAATTTTGTATGTTTTTTCGTGCAACAAAAGGTCTCACACTGGCGATGGCGTCGAATAATTTTTTATAACACTCGAACTCCGACATTAAGATTTCAACAAAAAATTGAACGCCCCTTGATTTGAACGCTACACTAGCTGTGGTTTTACTTACAAGTTAGCTAAAAATAGAATCATGTAATAACCAAATATACTCTTTGTATTTGATGTGACAATTTACGATTGTTACAACCGTCAACGCCCTGTGCTCCCAATCAATATCAGCGTCATCTTTAAGGTCGGCACTCACCAAGTGAACCAAATATTTAAACTGACTAACCCTGTTAAGAGCAACACCATTCAACATCACTGGGGGAACAGAGTCGGGCCCAAGATTGCCTTTTGAAAAGAACATAAATTCACTCTTGGTCACATTGTATCGTAAGCCATGGGTTAAGGCATAAGTTTCCCACAACTGTAACCACTTCCTCAGTGCGCTGACAGATGGCGCCAACAGCACCATGTCGTCCGCATAACTCAAATTGTTGACAAAGACGCCGTCAATGGAGCAGCCGACTTGCATGCTGGTGAGGCCAGCTATCAACACATCAACGTACAAGTTAAAACGTTTGGGAGAGGTTATTCCTCCCTGCCTCACTCCACATCCCAAACCATATGCATCCGAAGATTCCCCTGCCCACTCAACATAGTTGATCTGATTGTCATACCAATACTCAAAAATAGAACACAGCTCTTTTGGCAAATTAGTTTCCCTAAGCTTCTTCCATAGCACATCATCAGCCACCATGTCGAAAGCCCTCGAGAGATCCAGGAAACACGCGTACACTGGAGTCTGTCTATCGACATAGTAACCTACTACGGTGTGCTTTAGAGTAAAAATGGCACTCTCTGTAGAAAGACCTTTTCTAAAACCAAATTGTTCGTCATGCAGATTTAGGTGCTTGCTTAGGTAGTAGTCCATTAAATGGTCCAGAACCTTTGTAATAACTGTGGCCAGCGGTATCGGTCTTTAATTACCTTTATCCGAAATGTCTCCCGTTCTGTTCTTAATTATTGGTACGACAACAGTCTTCATCAGATCTAATGGCAGGTGAGAATGAGAAACACACAGCAAGAAAAACATGGCAAGAACTCGTGGTAGATCTGATCCTACATACTGCAGGTGTTCAATGTTTAGACTATCATGTCCTGGCGATTTGCCTCCACTCATGTTCTTAATTGCGTCTCTCGCCTAAGGAGGCGCATGAACATGATGCATGAACATGATGGAGGTGCATGTCGTGTAATATTATTTTTACAGCAAAGGTGCTGTAAAAATAATATTACACGACATGCACCGTCTCGGCACTGAACACCTGCTGTCTACCCGCGCGTACTCAAAGGCGAATCAACTTGAAAGTTGTCTTCAAATAAGTTAGCAATGTCTTTGCCTTCCGTCGGTCCTGCAATGATCAAAGGAAGACAACCACCAATGTGACTAGTATACAACGATAGAACTTTATAGCAGTGTTTACTGTCGCCCTAATGCACCTAATTTACGCAATAAAGGTTCTGAACGAACTATAATTGGTCTTTCGTTATAGTACAGATGAAAACTCAAAAATATAAGGCGATATTGTGATATTGTGGATTTTGATCGTCGGCGTCGTTAAACTACATTGTAGGCACAAACATTCTACAACAGAGTGTTTTGGTGATTTAGCTGAGTTTCAAATTACATTTATGTAGCCTAAATTGTCTTAAAAAGGTTTGTGAACGCTCGTTATAGTCGTAGTGATAAACTTATCACAAAGACACTTTTTAGAACCTGCGACCTGTGATTTTTTTACAACTCTAATAGTCCCTCTATTACACAATAGTACTATAACGGAGATCCTCTCTCTTTTAAATCATAATTACTGTGTATAAAGGTAGGCTAGCAATGCTTTTATATGATAATTCAGTTTTGTGAAGGCATTTCTATCGCTCTTCTACATTCATTGACATTTTGATTCCCATCATAGAAAATTGACCCAATTATAGAAAATGGTTCCGTAAAAAATACATTTTACGTACATAGATGAAGAAATTGAGAATTATTTAAATATGGACAATGACCTCAGTAGTGGTTTGGTTCCCGAAGCTCAATTATTATATTAAGGAAAATCAGCAACTTTATCACAAAAACTCAGAGTATAAATAATAACAAATAAGTATGACTTGGCGTCGTAGTAGTGCTGATTTAGAAACTCATGTTTTCTAACATTTAAAAAAAACGACTAAGTTTTATAAACAAAAAAAAACATCACATTTATGGCACACGGACAACTCGTAATCTGTCGTGACAAGTGCAGGTTCAGGAAGCTGGAAGTATGTTAGACTTAAAATAAAATTCGTAATTGTTTTAGTAAAAGCTCAATAATTCGACGGCTTTCAAATATTGCCGTACGTACATAGTCTATCACTAAAATGTTAAATGTTTGTTATTTTTGTTGTCGTTACTGTGTGTGTCTATTGTACTAACATAGGTCAAGGAATACTAACGAATGTACGGGTTCTACCTGAATTAAAGATAAATAAATAAATAAAATTATAGTCACGTCATTTTCCCCCTACGAGATGAATAATTTAATTACAAAATAATATCTAACTTAATACGATTTCTTCGTATTCTATATATTTTTCTCTTCAAAAACACTGAGACACTGCAGCGGCGTGAACAAATGTAAAATGAATGAATGATGAATATTAGTGAAGTAATGGAATCATGATCTCTTTTTCAGTACAAAAAGGTACTACAGTTGCGTTATGGTGGCTTAATATGTCATCAAATAGAGACAGCGTTACTGTTACATCAACTGTAATAGGCCAAAATGGTCACACCAGATGCTAGAGTTGTACTATACAATTGCATGGAGATATAATTGCACCACACTCTTTGTAGATGCACCTTCTTAGGCCTTTTATTTGACCACCGATTAGTTTTTACAAAACGTTATATGGTCTTCTATACAACTAACTTTTGTTGGTTGGGTAGTAAACTTTACTAGCATCGAATCATACATAGATCTAACATCTGACCATACACCTGCTCTCCTTAATATTAACCAGACGGTCACGTTGACAGTATTTAATAAATGCTCCGCTGAACTATCAACTCATAAAAACAATGGTTAATAGCAATCTACAATCCTACCTCTCAAGTTTGAGCCCGACTGTGGACATTAATTCTACTCATTATGGAAAGCAACTAAAAACCTGAAACGCCCCAAAACTCAAATTGCGCCCGCTAAAAAATACACTGGAGGCTAGGCTATATCAGACCCGGAAAAATCTGAGTACCATCTTCCAACCATTCCACGATGGTACTAGTGAACATACACGGCTGAAATAAAGACACTGCAATACAAATGTGTCCACCTCACAAAAGTACAGGTCCAAATGAAGTCAGAACAATATTTAAAAATCTTTCCGAAGGCAAATCTCATCCCAAAAAATCTTCTAATCCCAGTTTACGACCTCATACTCGTAGATGCAACTCTTTTAAAACAACTTGCAAAGGAATAATGAGTCTGGTCAAAATCTTTAACGCTTGCTTAAAACTGGAACACTTCCCTAGTTAACGGAAAATAGCACAAGTGGTGATGATCTGCAAAGCTGGCAAGCCACCTCAGGAAACGACATAATATAGTCTTACAAATAGAAACACACAATGATTTTTTAAAAAGATTTTAATGGCCTCCGGCCAAACAAATTACAATTTTAAATAAAACTGGCAAACAAAGGAAAAATTTGAAATAACGACAATCGCTAGTAGTTCGGGCAGAGGTTCTGTACTCTGTGACGACCGATGAGCAAATGGACGAGTGCCACCAGGAACCTTCCTTTTATAGGCCGTCGCGGTGTTGCTAGTCTTGATTAGAATTTTCTTCTAATACGGCTTCTCCTGACGGGGCTGCGTGCTCGAAGCCCTCAGCAGGAACTCGAGGATGGTCCAGCAACACCCTCTGCGTCCAACGGCTGCTCGGTGTCATCATCATCAGTCTCTGCGAAGATACACACATTCTAAGAAACACATAGTTACATCGTGTATCAACAGTTGCTCTATATTCATATAGTGCATAAAAGCGTCAGATTATGTACTAATTAAGCAAACAAGCAAACAAGCCAACATGAGCAGTAATAAACGCTACACACTAGCGTTTCAAATCACATTAGGTTTTACACAGGTCTGTTCCCACGCAACCGAATACCCCGCACTACTCTCGTGCGCAACAGGATTTACATCAGTCTCTAGTAGGTCACCCCAGATACCTAATAAGGGCTGGATTTACACAGGTCTGTTGTCGGTTGCGCCACCGACTCACCCCAGAAACCAACAGTGAAGGGCTGGATTTACACAGGTCTGTTGTTGGTTGCGCCACCAACTCACCCCAGAAACCAACAGTGTCAGGGTCAACCCAATACCATGGCGCACAGGATTTACACGGGTCTCTTCCACTGAACACAACACATAACGTAGCCAAAAACAATACATATGCGCTTGTTTAGTACATAATCTAGCTCAGGAATAGGGAAAAGACTAGTAGGTACATAAGCTAGCAAAGAAGCATAACAGCAATCGTACAACAAGTACCTTCAAAAAATGCAGCACATGTTTCGGGTGTCCATTCACCCTTCCATAGCACCATGTATGCAGCAGCTGCCTGACTAGTCTTTCCATAAGCTCCAGCTAACAATTGGAGCTCATATCTATCGTTAGGGAGTAGCTTAGTAACTTTATAAGGCCCTCTCATACCGCTATCCAGTTTTCCGGTACTTTGAGAGTTCTTAATCACATAGACTAAATCATTTACTTGAAACTTTTTAGGTGGTTTCCTATTTTTATTTACATACGTGTCTTGTTTGTCTTTGTTTTCGCGAATAAGCCCTTCTGCACGTTGCCGTCTTATCTCGCGAATTGCATCACGGTTTGGATTCGAACCTTCGCACGTTATTTCTTTAATCAACGAATTTATTAAAGGTGTAGTGGAATCAGTGCCAATAAGGAGATTTAATGACGAATATTGAGTAGTCCTATGCTTAGTGACGTTTAAAACCAATTGCAGTTTCCATAATATTTTAGACCAATCATTTTCATTATGATTTACTTCAACTCGTATCATGTTTAAAACGGTACGACAATAACGTTCTACTTGTCCGTTTTCCTGATGCATTTCAGGGGTAATAAAATGCACTTCTATTCCATAATTAGAAATCCAATTATGGAACTCATTGTTATCGAACATACGACTTCTATCGCACACTAGTCTTTTAAAAGTACCAAACAATGAAATTATTTGGGTCATTACGCGTTTCAACTCGCTACAATCTTGTCTTGGTAAGGCATAAAGTAAGCAATATTTAGTAAACGCCTCAACTACGATAAGTACATGTTTATGACCATCACTTTCTCTCAGTGGTCCGAGTACATCCGCGTGAATTGTATCGAATGGTACAGGAGCCTTATCCCAAGAGGTTATTGGTTGCAAAGGTGCGCGAGGGACTTGCTTATGTGAAATGCATACTACGCAATGCGTGACATATTTCCTGACAAATTGTCTAAGACCGGGGAACCAAAAGTGTCGCAGGATCAGATCAGCAGTTTTGTCTACACCGATGTGTTCATGCTCGTCATGGAAAACACGTAATAAACTTAGGCGAAATGCCTTTGGTACATAACATAAGAATCGCGCTTGCTCACCCGTGACGTCATACTTATAGTACAAGAGGTTATCACGTTTTATGTAACGCGTGTTATCTAATGTACCGTTATCTAATTTTTCAATTAACGTTAACGTCTCCTCGTCACCTGCCTGTGCTACTTGAGCCCAATTTTTTGGTTTTTGTACAACATTAATAATATTGACCGGATTTCTACTCAAATAGTCTACGTGCGACATAAGTGCGCCTTTACGATATTCTAGCGAGAAATCGAAATCCTGCATGTACATCCACCATCTTGCAACTCTGGGTTGGAGATCCTTCTTACGTTGTGTCATTTTTAATGCATTACAATCTGTGATTATTTTAAAAGATTTACCAATCAAATATTGCCTAAAATGTTGTAACGATTTTACTACCGCGAGGGTCTCCAGCTCATAGCTGTGATATTTCGATTCCGCACCAGCGGTCAACTTGCTAAAATAAGCAACAACACGTCTACGGCCGTCTTTATGTAATTGCATAAGGATTCCGCCGTAACCTATAGAACTGGCATCTGTATGCAGCTCAGTTGTTAATTCAGGATCGAATATAGCTAAAATTGGTTCATTGGTTAAATAAGAAATAATTTCTTGACGTGCATTTTCGTGTTCATTACTCCAATTAAAGATTACGCCTTTCCTAGTTAGTGCGGCGATTTGTGCAGTCTTAATCGCGTAATTAGGAATGTATCTTCGGAAGTACCCTGCGAGGCCAAGAAATTGGCGGACCTGTTTAACATTACTTGGTCGCTGTGATTTAACCAATGCATCAACTTTATAATTGCTCGGTCTAACCTGACCATCTTTTATAATCCTACCTAGGTATTCTATCTCGTTAGTAAGAAAAGTACATTTCTTTAGATTTATCGAAAAACCTGCTTCAGTTAGCGTTTTTATAACCGAATCTAATAAAACGAGGTTTTCGTCAATCCCGTCCGTCAGTATTAACACGTCATCAATGTAGACCATGACCTTTCCAGCATCAATGAAGGATTTAAGCGTTTTAGAGATAGTTTTCTGATAGAAAATCGGCGCGTTAGCTAAACCGTAAGGTACCTTGCAATATTCATACTGGGCTTCTGGTGTAACGAACGCAGTTTTATGAATGGACTCTTCAGCAACTCTAAGTTGATGGAACCCGGAAACCATGTCCAGTGAGCTAAACCAGCGAGCATTACCTAACCTATCTATATAGTCGTTAATCAAGGGAAGTGGATGTCTAGTTTTGACTGTTATTCGATTCAGTGCACGGTAGTCCACGACCATTCTATCAGAGCCATCCTTCTTTTTTACTAGTAGGATCGGACTGGCGTACTCTGAATCGGACTCGCGAATAATTCCTTTATCGAGCAAATCCTTTACTATAGTGCGTACTTTTAATTTTTCATCATGCGATAATTTGTAGGGTCTGTAGTACACGGGCACATCAGTTGTTAACTTAATATGCATCTCACTATCTTTCACTGTTGTGGTCGCGGTACCACTTAAAAAGAATTCAGAATACTTTGTGAGAATCTCTAGTAACCGTTCCCTATCACTTCCGGATACTGACGTATTTACTTGATCGGACAAAGAAATCGTATTTACTTGCGTAATATTGTTTACTGTCACTTCACTACGAACTAAACGTTGGAAATCACCGGTCCTAACATAGGTAATACCTTTCCTATTCAGTACATCTGTACCGATTACGACGGGTACATTCAAATTATTACCATCTACAATACAAAAATCTATTTCTATTGTGATATCGCAAAACTCGACGGGTAATGTCACGAGAGATGGGCAATCAACCGGGTTTTAACCCGTTTACTGGGTTTAAACCCAATAAAAACCCATTTATTCCCTCCCACGGGGTTTTTATTCGGGAGTTTATTGGTTTGGTGAAATTTATCAATTTAAACGTGGTAAACGTAAATTATTGTGAATATTTTAGTAGTATTTACCATAGTTGTCGTTTTTAAATCATCTTTTTGATAAATTTTCTTCAAATTAAACAAACGGCGCGGCAGGTAGGCGACGAGTTAGAGAAAGAAATATGCCGCTCTTTGTCGCACTTATGTCGCTCGTGTATGCTCTCTTTCTATCAAGCGATAAAGGCCGCGCCGCCCGCGCACCGCACTCCAGCAACGCCTTTGTTCTCGGTCGGTTCCGGCTCAGTCGAAGTCTTCCCTTGCTTGTGAAATGAAGTGAATTGTGGAATAGAAGTGTTTGTAATCCGTGAGATCGTAATTCAAAATATTTAATTACTGCAAGTAAGCAGTTCTTATATATATTTTCACTAGTGTTTAGACGATACAAGGTAAGTGTACTGAAGTATTTGCGTAAGAAAATATTGCGTAGAACTAATAATGTCGTAAACTCTAAACTAACTATTATTTAATTACATACTTATGTTTGTTTTAGTTCAAATGGGTCGGCCGAAAGACCAGCGTGTATGGCGACATTATCACGAGTTAGGTAATAAATCGGATAAATGTAAGTTCTGTGATAAAGTATACCGATACAGCAACATTGCCAAAATGACTCAACATCTCATTGCTTGTTTCAAGAGTCCACCCGTTTTAAAAAAACAAATGATAACACTGCATTTGGAAAAGAAAGGCAGGACTGGTACGTCGCATAACTTTCAGGAAGTACAAGAAGGTAGTAGTACGAGTAATACTACCGATTTGCCAACACCTACAGCAAGTACAAGTACGAGTATTTTACAGGAAGACGAAAGACACAGCACACGCATTACAGAGAGTGACCTTGCTGTAGAGTTTTCTAAGGCAATTTTTGTAACAGCCACTCCTTTATCTATGGTAGAGCATCCTCTTTGGATTAACTTTTTTAAGAAACTGCAATTTAAGATGCCATCACGAAAAGCACTCGCTACTAAATATTTGGATCAAATTTATAATGAGATGCGAACAGAGTTGAGCGAAGAGTTACAATCTGCAAGTTATCTTCACCTCCAATGTGACGGTTGGAGTAATTTACGTGTTGAAGGTATAATAAATTTTGTCATATCAAAGCCTCAACCAGTATTCATAAAAAGTTTGAATACAGAAACTAATCGCCACACCAGCCAATATATTGCAAGTGAAATAGAAAATGTGATGAAAACGTATGGTGTAAATAAGTTTGTAGTCCTCATAGGGGATAATGCTAAAAATATGCAAAAAGCATTCGAAATAGTTAAAAATAAATATCCACATATTACTCCACTCGGTTGTTGTGCTCATGTACTAAATTTATTAAGTCAAGACTGTTCAAAATCAGAAACCATGAAAAACTTTATAGATGAGGCTGTGAATGTGATAAAAATAATTAAAAAAAGCCAAATTCTAAGCGCTCAACTTTCAAAAATTATAAAAATCAAGGGTTGTGGAGAAAAATTGAAACTACCCGTTAAAACCCGCTGGGGAAGTACAGTGACAGCTTTAAAAAGTTTGAAAAAGAATAAAGCTGCTCTGCAAAGCTTGGCAGTAGATGAAACCGTGAATATCCCCCGAGATTTAAAAAGAATGCTGCTGGAGGAAGAGTTTTGGAACAAAACGGAAGAATCTATCAAAGTTATAGAACCTATAACAGAATGTATATTTGAATTAGAGGGAAATGATCACTGCATAAGCAAAGTATTTATAATATTTAAAAATATTAAATCGAAATTAGAATTTGTGCTTCCATCTATAACAATGTTGAGTGAGGAGGAGAAGTTTGAAATTTTAGTATCAGTGGATTTAAGGGCAAGTATGTGTGTAAAACCTATACACATGGCAGCATACATGCTTGACCCTAGAGAGCAAGGTTTAGAGCTCAACCAAGAGCAAGAACTTCTAGCCATGGAGTTCATATACAATGAAGGGCAAAGGCTGAATTTAGATGTAACACCCGATCTCGCTAATTATAAAGCAAAAGAATGTTTCTGGGGCAAACAATTTGTTTGGCGATCTCTGGGAGATATTGAACCAGTTGTGTGGTGGAAAGGTATATGTAGCTCGACACAGCTGAGCAAAGTGGCTTTGAGGATTCTTACGGCACCATGTACGTCTGCAGCAACGGAACGCACATTTAGCGCTCAAGCAAACGTCCACAGCATAAAACGGAATCGTCTTACTGCGGAAAGAGCCGCCAAAATAACTTTTGTATCATACAACTGGAACATTTTACACAGAAAGACGGTAAATGAAAGTTTAAATGATGATCAGATTAGTGAAGAAACTCCAACACCACATGAAAGTTCACCGCAAACCGATACAAATGCTATTGAGGACGAAGTATTCGCCCCATCTCAATCGGAAGCAACGACATCAAATGAGTTGGTATTCGTTGATTGTGGACAATCTGATAGTGATAATTCTGGGACTGACATTGACTCTGAATGATTGTAAATTGATCACCTGATAATGATAATTCTGGGTATGACACTGACTCTAAATGATTGTAAATATTGATTGTGTTATTTGTTTAATTTTATAAAAAATACAATCACTTACCCATTTGTTTTATTTAAAAGTAAATACTGTGGCTATTACCTATTTGAAATCTGCAAGGTCATGCTATTAAGCTGTGGTGAAATACTTGCATAAATTATAATATAACTGTTAAAATCTCATGTTCGAAGAGTAAGTTGTGAAACTTCATGTACCTACTGTTGATTGTACCACTATTAGTGATATTTATACTCCAAAAAACACTAGAAGTACCTAATCATAAATATTATCATTTATTTATTTGTTAACATAGGTGTTATAAATACATACCTAAATTGTGTTATAACCACGGTCCAAGATATTAGTGAAAGTAATTTAGACCCACTGTTTGGGTTTTTACTCGGGTTTAAACCCGCTTCAAACCCAAAAACCCGGTATAAACCCGTTTCCGTCCATTGGGTTTAAACCCTCTGCCCATCTCACTCACGAATGATTCCGATCTAATTTCCGTACCGCCTAGGCCGCGTAATAACTGATTAGTAGGCTTTAATTGACACTGGAAATATTTAACAACATTTTTCGACATTAACGAAATACACGAACCACTATCAATTAGTACGTCCAACGGTATTCCCATTATGACAGCAGTAATCACATCACGATTTTTATAACTACCCGCAATTTCGCGACAAAAATTGACACCATTATTATTTCGAGATTTAGCGCGTTCCTTAGCAAAACAAGTATCTTCGGAATGACCCACTTTTTTGCAAAAAGTACACTTCAACGGATCGTCACGAGATGTCGTCGGTATCGCGACTGTTTTATCATCACTATTCATATTTGACCGTTTGTTACAATTAACACTTTTATGACCAAATTTATTGCACTTAAAACATTTTAATGATTTTAAATCTTTAGAATCATATTGACGTTTGCGGTTTGAGTTACTACTGTTGAAAGACTTTTCAGATCGATTACTATTAGAAAACACTTTTTTAATATTGCTGTTAGAAGGTTTGACAAAGCTCGATAAAAATTCCACTATAGAATCAGGTGATAATTTAGCGTTGGTAGCCATAGCGCGAATTTGTGGATCTGCAATTCCACGAATAATAATAGCAGTAAGCAGCTCGCTACTCAAGCCTTTAACTATGCGTAACCTTAAAAGCGATTTACGAGCGTACTCAGCATATGTGGAATAATTATCGGACTCTGTCCGCATTACATCGTAAAGAATGTTCGCGACATCGACAGAACGTGGGCACAGCGCTTTTAGTTCTAGTTTGAAATTGGACCACGTGCGAATATTGCTTGTCCATTGGCTAAGCCAGGTGCGAGATTCGCCCTTGAGACAATGTCCGACGCGAGCAAGGCATTCTCTGTCGTCCCAACAGTTTGAAATACGGGCTCTCTCTACTTCATCACACCACGTGTCGAAGTCATGAACACTCGGATCGAAATCAGAGACAAAATAACGGTTAGATCTGACCTGAGCACAGCTGATAGCGGTCAAAAGACGCTCTGCAGCGTTCGTCACCACGTCTTCAGACTGCGTTGATCCCATGTTGCTAGTGTGTGGAGTCGGCGGCGGCGTCCCCATGTGCGCGGACACGAGGTCGCGCAGCGGTGTAGGCGCCCCAAGCTCCGATGCCGATGGTGTCGCGTTGGGCAGCTCAGCGGCGCGGCTAGGGCCAGCGCTGGTCGTTGCAATGGCTTGCGTCTCAACGGACGCACGTGGCTGGTCCTCCAACACGCGCAGCCTCCTCAGGATCTCTTCCATCGGATTGGGCGAAGGAGTTCGCCCACGGCGTTTTTGTTTGCTGCGTTGATCGTTGGCAGGCATCACGCTTACAAAAACTCCGCCCGAATATTAAATATCCAAACCACGTGGACCACGTGGAGCAATACTAAGTTTTCCTTTATAAAACCAGAAAGGTAGGCCTTTCGGCGGCTTTTCAGCCTTCGAATCCCACTTCTGATCTTACAAATAGAAACACACAATGATTTTTTAAAAAGATTTTAATGGCCTCCGGCCAAACAAATTACAATTTTAAATAAAACTGGCAAACAAAGGAAAAATTTGAAATAACGACAATCGCTAGTAGTTCGGGCAGAGGTTCTGTACTCTGTGACGACCGATGAGCAAATGGACGAGTGCCACCAGGAACCTTCCTTTTATAGGCCGTCGCGGTGTTGCTAGTCTTGATTAGAATTTTCTTCTAATAATAGACTTATAAGTTTGCTTCTCGTCATAGGAAAGATTTTCGAAAGAACCTTACTCAAGAGAATAAAACAGTACTTAGAAGACATACTGCCAAATCACCAATTTGGGTTTAGAGAAAAACATGGGACAATTGAACAGGTGCACCGCATTATTGACATCATAGGCAGATGCTTTGAAGAAATCATGTACTGTTCAGCAGCATTCTTAGATAAAAGTCAGGCGTTTGATAAAGTATGGCATGAGGGCCTTATCTTTAAAGAAGTGGCTTCCACACTCATTTATAAACAAACTCAAATCTTACCTTGTTATAGGGGCCGTTCAAGTATTACGTAAGCAGATTTATTACAATTATTAACCCCCCCCACCCCCCTCTGTCAGCAAAAGTAAGCAAAGCTCTTACCCCCCCGTCCCATGCTTACGTAAACATTGGTATACTTATGCATTTTTATTTTAATCCAGAATATGCCATACGTGTGAAAAAGTTAATAATTACTGCTGACGTAATCACCATCTAGACCCCCCCCACCCCCTATGTCATCAAAAATAAGCAAAGCATAGACCACCCCCCCGTCCCCCTTAATAGTGCTTACGTAATACTTGAACGGTCCCAAAAGAAGTTTCTAACTTAAACAGAACAATGATTCATCTGCTCTGCATGAGATTCAATCAGGTGTACCACAAGGTAGCATATTGTACCTTTTATACTCCCACGACCTATCAACAACATGCAACAGAGGAAACAAGGACTGCGACCTTTGCAGACGATACTGCATTACTATCTTCTCATAGTAACCCGGAAAATGCGTTACTGAATTTGCAAAGGCATTTGAACAAAGTGGAGAGGTAGTTGAAACAGTGGAGAAATCGAGCTAACCAAACTAAGTCTACACACGTCAGAGACTTCTCCCCCTGGCAAGGTCAATGGCGAAGTAATACGTCAAGAAGAACTTGCAATGTACCTTGGCATGCATCTTGATAGACGACTTAATTAGCAAAAGCACATTTGGACAACGTCGTAAAATACGTTTTTGGAATACGTATTTTTTATAATGAAAATCAGACGGCACTAATGATTGTATTCTAGAGTTAGTCTAAAATACGTTTTATTTTCATATTAATAACAGCAATTGATATAATTCAATTTGAAGCAGCAATCGTGCTGTATCTTGGTAGTTACCTACATCTAGAATATTGTGATAAATTAAAAATGCTGTATGTATAAATAAACAATTTTATTTAGGAAATTATGTTTCACCTAGTAACAATCATTACGCACAAACAATAAAAATTAAATCTGTCTCTAAATTAGAAAGCAATAAAGTCTACTGAGGGCGACATTTTCAACTTTAAGGCCTGAGTTCCTCCTGCGCTGACGTCGGTCGCGCACCGTCGGTCGTGACATCAGCAAGAACAAAATAAGGCTATCAGTCTGCGTCGTAAGTCGGCGTCGCAGTATGTTGCGATATAGAACCTACATACTCGTACGTGCGACAGACGTGCGCGACCGACATCAGCGCAGTACGAATTCAAGCCTTAGAAATATACATTTCTTCTTTCTGAGCGATATTGTGGACGAAATATCAAACAATAATGCAAAATATTTAAAAAACAAAATTATAAATTACGTATGTACAAGTTTCTTAGATCTACAAAATCAATAAAAAAACAACCAATTGAAAAAAAATATTATAATTTGATATCAGTAACTTTAATCAATAACTTTAATAAAATATATTTACAATATTAACACACTAACTGTATGATAAAAATAAAAATATGTACAAGACACAAGTATCAAAAAGGGTTACAGGGCGTCGAAAACTTTGTTGCTTGAAAAGCAACAAAGTTTTGGTAGGGTATCTTGCAGCCACGCTCGGTCGTAGCATGGATGTTAAAAATTGAAAAAAATGTAACTACTAAAGTTAAAACACCAAAACATTTTGAGCTATAATTTCAGTTTATTGCAGTCTTCTGATCTTCATCATCTTCATCAGACTCATTTGAAGCATCTTCATCATACTTAATGTCGCGTTTTAGACATAAGTTGGTGTTTCAAAAGCGAAAGGGGAAACAAAGGTCTGATAAATTAAACAGACGCGTGGTTCAAAAGATGAATAACTAGGAGTACCTAATATTCACCTGAAAAATGGACTGTATTGTATGACTAAAAATGCGAAGTTATTTTTTAAAGATGGCCTCAAAATATTTTATGGAGATAATGGCTAGCTGACTGCTGAATGGAGCTGATATTTTCGTATTTTCGATCAGTGATTATACAGGAAAAGGGTAGGGCATTAGAAGGATTGCAAACACTTACGATTGTCCAGCTCTCACCGTTATTTTTGAGTTTCTTATGGCTGATCTTCTTCCGCGTGCACGCGGTCACAAATTACAAAAAATATTGTCCTTGAGGGTTGCTTGAGTGTCCACCACAGTAATTACACTTCACCGATATTACGACAATAGCGAGATCACTAGTTTAGAGTTAGATTTGGCCAACAAATTATTTAAAATCGATTTTTTCTTCTAATGCGCGCGCGCCACTGCGATCGGACGTAAGGTTGCAAAGCGAAGTGAAGTGAGGTACGGGGAAAGGATTAGGGATGGGACATGTCACTGACTAAAAAATACGATGAAAATAGTAAGGTGCATCAAACAATATCGAACATCCCCCCCGCCTTGAAGGAACCCCTTCAATAGAGGTAGAACAAAGAGTTTAAACTACAAAGTAAAGCTAAAGTTAATGAGGCAAAATTAATACAAACTATTACTACAAACTAGGTAAACTTTATGTATGCTGGCTGAACGATTATTGATTTGGTAATGGACAAAGCTTTACGATCGGTCTTTTAAGTACACCGCTCTTGATCCTAACTTCAACAACGCGAGTCACTCCATCCCTTCCAGGGAACAACTTAGTGACGACACCAAGAGGCCACTGAAGAGGAGGTGCATTCTCCATGTTTAGTAACACTACTGTGCCGACCAAAACTGGATTAGCTGAAGTATTCCATTTCTCGCGACATTGAAGATTGTGGAGATACTCAGACTTGAAACGATTCCAGAATGACTGGACAAGAGAGTCTAGCAGCGAAAATCGAGTAAGCAAATTAGCTCGTTCATTGCTGAGGTCAGCCGCAGGTAATAAAGAAAGTGGTGCGAGCGAAAGAAAGTGCGCGGGCGTAAGAGCACTAGGTTCAGAAGGGTCGGAACTTAGCTGATAGAGAGGACGACTATTAAGAATAGCCTCAATTTGAATGAGGATTGTGTTCAATTCCTCATAAGTCAAAATCTGAGTCCCGATGACCTTAAATAAATGCGATTTGACGCATTTAATATTAGACTCCCAAATGCCCCCAAAGTGAGGCGCACTGGGTGGATTAAGTTTCCAAGCTATACGATTGTTTGTCAACTCGTGAGTAAAGGTCTTAAAGTATTCCTCAGAACGAAGAAATGTATTTAGCTCGCTAAGATAAGCCTTAGATGCAACAAAGTTAGTACCGTTGTCGCTGTAAATACATTGACAAGGACCACGACGAGATAGAAACCTTTTGAAAGCATCCAAAAATGATGCCGAACTAAGCGAAGAAGCAAGTTCTAGATGAACTGCCTTGGTTACTAGGCAAATAAAAAGGCACAGGTACGCCTTTTGGCTGCGTACACCGCGCTTACGAGAAAAAGTTACATTGAATGGCCCAGCAAAGTCTACACCAGTGTGTGAGAAGGCTTTGCTTTGCTCGACACGACATTCTGGAAGATCAGACATAACTGGAAATGTAGGTTTTGGATTCAGTCGAAAGCAAATATTACAACGATGAGTACGCATACGTACGATGCGACGAGCCGATAAAATCCAAAACTTTTGTCTAAGTATCGACAATAACAAATTGGGACCTGTGTGAAAGTGTTTAACATGGTAAGCGTCAACAATAAGTTCAATGATATGTCCATTTCGAGGCAAAAGAATTGGATGTTTTTGCGAGTAATCCAACGACGAATTAGCGAGGCGACCCCCTACACGCAATATCCCTTGATCTAAGAAGGGGGAAAGTTTGCGTAACGCATGAGAACATAATTTAGAATTTTTAATTTTGTCTATATCTTCGTAAAAATACGTGTGTTGTACAGCCTTCACGATAGTCAATTCTGCGAAGTCCAAGTCTGATGCGGTTATGCAATTATTGCGTGGGAGCTTTTTTATAAACCGAAGCATATAAACTACACATCTAAGAAATTTATCCCAGTTAGAGAACTTTAAACTTAGCGTTACAAGGATATGTTCAGGTTTATTTTTCGAAGCGAATACGGCTGACTTCTCCTCAGGCATTGGAGTAGAAGTATGAGAAAATTCCGAAACAGGCCAATCATCGATTGGAAGCGATGCCCACGGCGGACCAGTGAACCAAAGTTCATGTTGAGCTAATTGTGAAGGTAATAGTCCACGCGACAGACAATCCGCGGGGTTTTGAGAACCCGGGATGAAACGAAAATAGTGTGACGAGAAATAGGTATGGCACTGGGCTATTCTATTAGCTACGAATGTGTTAAACCGATGAGGAGAAGAATGTACCCAGCACAGAGCAACTTGTGAATCCGAAAAGGCATACACATCCTCGATAGGATGTCGCTTCGAAATAGTGTCATAAGCTACCCTTAGTAATTTAGCCATTAAAAGAATTCCACAAAGTTCAAGCCGAGCAAGTGTTACAGTTTTAATAGGAGCGACTTTAGATTTCGAACATAACAGCCGAACCATGGGTTTCTGATTATTATTCAAAACATAGGTGTAGACAACGCATCCATATGCCTTTTCGGATGCATCGGAAAACGCCAAGAGATAAAGCCGAGAATGCGAACCAACGCCCAAATGGCGGGAAAACGAAAGACTAGAGATTAATGGTAATTCCGAAATAAACTGATTCCACAAACGGAGAACAGCTTCTGGAGGTTGGTCATCCCAATCGAGTTTGAGAAGCCAAAGTTCCTTGATAAGCAATTTTGAATATAGAATAACAGGACCAACAAGACCAAGAATGTCATACAGGCGAGCTGTGACAGACAAAATCGCACGTTTAGTACCTTCGGGATTAGGTGGCGTGACAGTGAATTTAAACGAATCAGAAGATGGCAACCACTGAAGGCCGAGAATTTTGAATGATGTGTCCGTGTCGAAAGAGACTGATTCCGATTGGCGGTGAGTATCAGGAATAGTACCGAGCAAGTCAAGAGAATTACTCGTCCATTTCACTAGTTCGAAACCACCACGTTTCAGAAGCTGGATTAGATCGGATGCCATTCCGACCGCTTCCTTCAGGCTAGAAGCGGAGGAAGCTAGATCGTCCATGTACATGTCACTTTCTAACACGCTGCAAGCGAGAGGAAAACTATCACGCTCGTCATGAGCGAGTTGTCGCATAGTGCGCAATGCTAAAAACGGCGAAGAACGAAGACCGAAGGTAACGCGATTAAATTGATAAGTTTTGATTGGAGCGTCATCCGAGAAACGATATAAGATTCTTTGATAAGAACGATGCGAAGGATGGACCTCGATGCAGAGGTACATTTGACGAACGTCAGCGAAAAAAGCGAATTCAAATACACGGACCTTTAAAAGTATCTGAAAAATATCATTTTGCAAATTGCAGCCCGTATGCAAAACGTCATTAAGTGACAAACCGGAGTCTGTTTTAGCACTAGCGTCGAGTACGATACGAAGTTTAGTCGTTGATTTATCTTGACGTATAACGGGATGGTGAGGCAAATAAAATCCTGACTCGAGACAATTCTCGGGCGGGACGAGCGACAAATATTTTTTATTGAGATATTCCGTGATAACGGCATTGTACTCCTCACGTAATCCAGGAGACCGCGCGAATTTACGTTCGAGAAACAAATATCTACGCTTTGCAGATATAAAAGAATTGCCAAGCTGATCGACATTTTCCTTAAAAGGCAGATTAACAGTATAACTTCCATCGACATTTCGAGTAGTAGTAGATGTATAAATATCTTCGCAAACCTGTTCTTCAGGGCTTATAAAGCTTGTAGAAGGCACTTCTTCTAATTGCCAAAATCTCTGAAGCGAATCATTTATTTGCTCATGTGTAAAAGCGCAGAATGAAAGAGTTGACTGAGGTGAAATTATGGTGGGTGCATTTCCCATTAAAATATATCCCAAACTAGTTTCGATTGCTGTAGGCAAATTATTACCAGGACTAATTTTATTAAATAACAAAATGTTGCAATATGAATTGACACCCAAAAGCATGTCAATTTGTCCGGGTGAATGATATTCATCATCGGCAAGCGGTAAATTATCTAAGTAATGAAGTGCGTTCACATCAATAAAAGCGTCTGGTAGCTGTGACGTAATTTTGTCAACTACAAGTGACTGCGAGCTATACTGTGTCCTAGCGTCAAAACGAGATGTAAACAGAACCTTGGTCAAGCCCAATATACGTTGAGATGCACCACCGATGCCTTGAACTTCAACAAACCGATTTTTATTCGAAACAAATAACGATAGACGTTTACAACACGAAGCTGTGATATAATCACTCTGCGATCCGGAATCAATTAAACATCGTACGAAATGCACACGATTATGTTTATCTAAAACCTTTATTTTTGCGGTACTCAACAAAGTAGTTAAACACCTGTTATCGAAAAAGTCACGAGCAACACCACAAACAGACGTACTATTGTCATTCGATGGCGAACCAGATTCCACTCCGCTTACGTTTAAGGTGCGGTCAACCTGTTGAGAGGTAGCGGGAGCGGAGGCGACAGCGGGCAAATTAGATACATTATTTTGCGAACCAGATGAACCAAAATGCAAGATTGAATGATGTTTCGACTTACAATGACGACAAACACTTTTTGAAGGACACGATAAAACCTTGTGCCCGTGATTTAAACAATTAATGCACAACGAATTAGATTTCACAAAATTAAATCTCTCCTGAGGGGTCATCTTTGTAAAATCAGAACAAAAGTATAGTTTATCATGTTTGTCTGACTTACACATAATACAATTATCGGCTTTCTGAGCGACAAAAGCTTTTGTGGATTTCGGCTTTGAATTAGACAAGTTTTTAGTTTGGCCCTCTTGTTGAGGCTTGGAAATAATAGGACTAGAGCGTACTATTTTATCTTGTTCTTTAACGAATTCAACTAAATCATCATAACAAGGCATGACTTTCTTGCGATTGCTCATTTCGAATAACTTAACTGTCTCGGAGTCTAACCTTTGCAATGCGAGATGTAACAAAATAAAGTCCGTAAGATTTCCCAAATCTACCTGCTTGAGCGCCCTAACTGCGGTATCAAATGTATTTATAAATGACTCTAAACCGGTTGTAGATTTAGCAGATATCGGTTTAAATTCTAATAGTTGATTTAAATATGACGCGGCAAGAAAACGCGGATCATCATACTTATCCACGAGCGAGTTCCATAATATTTTATAATTCTCTGGTGTAGGTGGTATCCCTGCACACAAAGACGCGGCGCTGCCAGTCAGCTTACTAACAAGAAAATGAATGCGCTCCGAGTCAGACAGTTGCGTGTTATCATGAACTACGCGCTTAAACTGATTATAAAATAGCGACCAATTACGAATATCACCATCAAAGGAAACTAAATCGATACGAGGTAATTTTGGAAAATTATTTTTGTGTGTTTCTTTTGTTTCAGATTTTTCTATTTTAAGTAAATTAACGACACGTTGAACCCGACAGTATAATTCCTCAAAAGAAATCCAAGATTGGTAACTTATAGTAGCATTAGGATCCACTTTAATAGAACACGTATTGAAGGCGTCTAATACGCTTTGAAATTCACTACGTAAACTTTGGAGATTTGCGACATTATTTAAAAATGACTCCCTACAAGTTTCATCATTCATATCCTGTTTTGATAACTCGAATATATTCTGCATACGTTCGAAATGTGCATTACGTTTAGCTTGTAATAAGGCTAATTTATTTTTATTGTCGTCGTTCGACATGATTCTAAACAATAAGTAAAAAAATGCGAATGTGTAAACTAAAAAGGTGACGTAAGTATAGAAATGCGTTATAATTGTGTCTTGCCGTATAAGTTAATGAAATGAGTAAACAATTTACCTATTTCCAATGCGAGCGTAACCAAAGTAAACGACAACGATAAGTAGGTACCTATGCGACAACAACGAATGGGCGTTTGTATGCACAAATAAGTAGGCTTACTCAATTACGAACAACGAGATGCTCCCGAATAGAGCTCCTGAATACAACCTTAACGACTTATAGGTATGTACCAGGACGAATAATATTATGTATGAGTAAACACTAATGTACTTACTTATATTACGAATGAACGAACGAAATGAAATTAAACGACGTTCAAGACACAATTAGATATATATGCAAACGAAAGATATAGATAATTATCGAATACCTATACGAATACTCGTAGCGGCACAGAAGCCACAGAGCAGCTATGTTTAAATACCTACCTACGTACCTATATCGGCGCGCGCTTTCGACTACGAACAATGAACGAACTAAGTACTTAGATAAATTATTATGAGTAGGTAGTTGACCAATAAGTGTACTTAGAACACCGACTAAATATATTTTTCTAATAAATGTGTGTAATAGTACGATATTGAACACGAAAATATGTAATAATCAGTTACGAATAATAAGCTCAGCCAGCACAACACTGAATACCCTGTAGTAATAGAATTCAACAGAATATTTGATGTAGTACCTACGTATTTTTTCGGGATTGTTCGAAATTCGAATTTTAAAATATGAACTAGTATTATCCGGTTCGATTGGACCAAAAAATATGGTGTTTCAAAAGCGAAAGGGGAAACAAAGGTCTGATAAATTAAACAGACGCGTGGTTCAAAAGATGAATAACTAGGAGTACCTAATATTCACCTGAAAAATGGACTGTATTGTATGACTAAAAATGCGAAGTTATTTTTTAAAGATGGCCTCAAAATATTTTATGGAGATAATGGCTAGCTGACTGCTGAATGGAGCTGATATTTTCGTATTTTCGATCAGTGATTATACAGGAAAAGGGTAGGGCATTAGAAGGATTGCAAACACTTACGATTGTCCAGCTCTCACCGTTATTTTTGAGTTTCTTATGGCTGATCTTCTTCCGCGTGCACGCGGTCACAAATTACAAAAAATATTGTCCTTGAGGGTTGCTTGAGTGTCCACCACAGTAATTACACTTCACCGATATTACGACAATAGCGAGATCACTAGTTTAGAGTTAGATTTGGCCAACAAATTATTTAAAATCGATTTTTTCTTCTAATGCGCGCGCGCCACTGCGATCGGACGTAAGGTTGCAAAGCGAAGTGAAGTGAGGTACGGGGAAAGGATTAGGGATGGGACATGTCACTGACTAAAAAATACGATGAAAATAGTAAGGTGCATCAAACAATATCGAACATAAGTATTATGTGGTTTTTGTTATTATTTTCTAGTCGACGAGTTTTTTAAATCATATGTTTGCAACAATACTGGCAGTTTTGCAGAATATAGGCAACATTTTGTTTCCGAACCATTCAGACGTGACAGAGAACCAGCTTCTGTGACCTCATGAGGATTTTGAGATAACATTTAGAATGCCAAAAAAAAATTTTAAAATACAAAATTGCTTCTGCCGTTTTATTCCGATATCCCCTTTATTTGGCTTTATCATGACAGATTGGGCGTTTTTCTTCTGGCTGTTTGCACAAAGACTTTTCGGTCCCAATTTATTTATTTATTTAACAAGTAACAGGACTGGATATTATGTTCCTAACAATACTACATAACAACTATGTTAGTAAACTTAACCTTTTGATTCGCGGTATCTTCTCGTCCAACTTACCGCAGTGTCTCAAGACGAAAGTCTATAACCAGTGTGTGTTGCCGGTGATTACATACGGGACCGAAACGTGGTCGCTCACAATGGGCCTTAACAAAAGGCTTAAAGTCACCAAAAGGGCTGTAAGGGTTGTATTAAGTACCTAGTTTAAGATCTGTATTACTATAATCTATGCACCTTTGTAACCATTTATATGCACTATCGTATGAAATATATCTCAGTATTATTCGAGCATTCGTTGGTTTCATTTACCATCAACACCGCACCTTACATGGCGACCCTGCCAGAGAAATCTATACGCGCTCCGCGAATTTGATACCATTCGATGAGTTACGAAAAAATGTTAGTGACAATGGGACTAGTACTGATTTTTTGGGCCAACCGACTAGACATCAGCAGAACTGTACGACTCATCCACGAAAATGGGCAAGCAGCAGTCTAAAGAGGAAACCCTGATCGTTCAAAACGCGGGGGCTGGCAGTAACCGAGCTACAGCAGATGAACTACGCTTTCATATGTCCACATCAAACATAATTCTGTCCTGTATCCTGCTTATACTACTACTTGGCGTATTGGGCTTCGTGTATCGGCTATACAAAAGGTGCCATAAAAAATGGATCACCAATGAGATAAACAGGACGACTATGAGGAGATCTCTTTTCCCGGCGACGCATGCGGATGGGGGCCACGGAACCATCATCAAAAAACTACGAGGAAGAAATAGTGTGAAACAGTGTTTAAAAAGTGCGTTGTAAAAAGTGCTTCCCAATTAAAAAATTACCAAGTGCATAAAATAATATAATCGCATATTTATATTAATCAAATCTACATCTCTTACCAAATATGGACGGTGCGCTGATTGAACTTTGGACCTTGGTGTTGATTGCGTGCAGTGTTTAGTCATAAAACTTACTTATACTTATGTTTATTCATGTATTGGAAGAACATTAATTCTCCTCAACTATATGGTGGTAATAAGGTATGGATGCTATTTTAAAATTGTACAATGAGTTAAAGAAGGTAAGAGTATACTTAATAAAGTTAGGACCGAAACGAAGGACCGAAAGAATACTAGAAAATAAATTAAATGAGGTTGATGTAATTTATGACCAGTATGAAACTTGGTTGATTGATTTTAAAGAAAAAATTAAGGAAAAGTATTATAGTGCACAAGATATAGAATTAATAGAAAATTGTTGCCGTCAATTTATAGATTTACGTGAGGATATTTTATTGTTGTGTGAAAGTGATATATTAGAGACATCGACAAAAATGAATTCATTTGATTTAAAAACAGCCTTAACTCTTTTACCTATTATGACAAATGAGGAAACTAGTATAAAACAGTTAATTGATAACATCGAATACTATAACTCTCTACTGAAAGATAGCGCTTGTAAACAAAACTTAATTAATTTTGTGTTAAAAAGTAGACTTACACAAGAAGCTAAGATAAAGTTGAATTCAAAGTATGATACAGTAAAAGACTTGATTGATGACATGAAAAACGTGTTATTGTCTAAGAAAGCTGCAACGGCAATACAAAATAAATTAATGAAAATAAAACAAAATGAGTTGTCGATTGCTGATTACGGAAAAGAAATAACGGAATTATTTGTTGATCTGACGATTACGCAAGCTAACGACAACGAACAGAATTTCAGTATTTTAAAACCAATAAATGAAAAGATAGCGATCAAAAAATTTGCCGATGGTTTGCGAAATCGAAGATTAAGTACCATTATTTCAGCAAGAAATTACAGCTCATTGAAGGACGCCGTCCAAGCAGCACAGGACGAGGAGGTCTCAACTACACCTCCAAATGATGAAATTATGGGTATGTATAAAAGACCTTACAATCATTTCTATTATAACAGAAGCCGTTCAAATAACTATAGAAACCAACGCGGTGGAGGTAGAAACTTCTATGTATACAGAGGTCAAGCGCGAGGGCAGCAGCAAAGATACCGCCCTACTTCTCGGGGGCAACCGGCTCGAGGAGGAACCAGCAGTCACAGATGGCAAAGAGGTAACTTTAATCATACCAATAGAAGAAATCAAGGGATACCTAATGTGCGTGACGTCAATGTACTTAATAATTCGGAAAACGCAGAGTCAGTATTAACATCCAACCAGTTTTTTCGTGACTAATAGTGATAAATATATTCTAGCTAGTGATAGTAATTGTTACATTTCTTTATATTCGTCATTACATAATCGTCATATTAAGAAACATTATTTTCTAGTAGATTCTGGAGCATCGGTGTCAGCATGTACATATAAACATGCTCTCGAATGCGGCATTCCAATCCATAATGAGCAAGTAGCCATAAATGGTTTAGGTGGCAAAGTTCAAGCAATAGGATACTTATATTTACAATTTAATTTAAATGGTGAAACAATTAGTCAGAAGTTCTATGTATTTCATAACTTACCCATTAAGGGAGGAGGAATTTTAGGTCGTGACTTTTTAAATAAACATAAGGCTCAGTTAGATTTTAATAAAAGTGTATTAACTTTATCAACAGAAAGAACAACTATATGTTTGCCATTACTAAGTAAATACAATGATACCATAGATTTACCAGCTAGAAGTGAGTCTATACACTACATACAAACGAACTTTAATGAAGATTGTGTAGTATCTTCAAAAGAATTATCACATGGTGTGTTTTTAGCAAGTTCAATAGGTACTCCTAAACATGGATAATACCTATTAAAATATTAAACGTTAATGACGAAGATATATCGCTAACGGAAATAGAACCTAACATTAGAAAACTTAATGAATTTGACGTCTGTCTTTATGAAAAAACGCAAAATGACGCAGACAGGGTACAAACCTTATTTTCTGAATTAAAATTGCAACATTTAAATAACGAAGAACAAAAAACTATAGAAAATATTTGTGCAAAATATTCGGATATATTTTATCTCCCCAAAGACAAATTAACTACTACAAATGTATACAGTCATACTATAACCGTAAAGCCTAACACCACACCAGTATTTTCAAAACAATACCGTTTGCCACATTCACAAAAAAGTGAAATAAAACGTCAGATTAATAAAATGTTAGAGGAAGGTATTATAGAGCCAAGTAAAAGCGACTGGTCTAGTCCAATTTTATTGGTACCGAAAAAGTCGGATTCCACTGGAGATAAAAAATGGAGACTAGTGGTTGATTACCGAAAACTAAATAATTGCATAGAAGACGATAAATTCCCATTGCCGGATATTACAGAAATTTTAGAATCATTATCGGGTAGCATTTATTTCACACATCTTGATTTGCACCAAGGCTATTACAACGTCAACTTGGAGGAAAACAGCAGAAGGTACACAGCTTTTCATTCCGGGCAGTATCAGATGACACGTATGCCTATGGGATTGAAAACCAGTCCCAGTTCGTTTTCAAGAATGATAACAATAGCAATGGCCGGTCTAAAAAATGAAAAATGTTTGATATATTTAGATGATTTAATAGTATTTGGACGTAACTTAGAACAACATAACAAAAATTTACAAGATATTTTTGGAAGATTACGAACCGTAAACTTAAAGTTAAATCCCACAAAGTGTGATTTTCTTAGGAAACAAATTTTGTACTTAGGACACGTTATTTCATGTGACGGTATAATGCCTGATCCTGCAAAAATAACTGCAGTTCAAAATTATCCATGCCCAACAAGCACAGAAGAAGTAAAAAGATTCGTAGCTTTCACAAACTATTATAGAAAATTCATACCAAAATTTGCTGAAATTGCTCATCCTTTAAATACATTAACTAGAAAAGGTGTACCATTCGAATGGACTGAGGCATGTCAACAAGCATTTGAAACATTAAAACAACGGTTAATACGACCACCAGTGTTACAGTTTCCTGATTTTTCAGAACAAAATCATTTTATTGTTCACACTGATGCATCAAATAATGCTATTGGAGCCATTTTGTCAAATAATAACGGACGACCGGTAGCTTTCGCTAGCAGAAGTTTAAACAAAGCCGAAAAGAATTATCCTGTCATAGAAAAGGAACTACTAGCAATTGTATGGGCTGTGAAATATTTTCGTCCATATTTGTATGGTCGACCATTTATAATATTCACAGACCATAAACCATTAGTATACTTGTTCAATATGAAAGACCCATCAAGCAGACTAATGAAATTTAGAATGACTTTAGAGGAATATAATTTTGAAGTACAATACATAAAAGGTTCTGACAATGCAGCTGCAGATGCACTGTCTAGAATTACTATAAAAGCATTGAAGGAAATGCATGATAGTTTAATAAACGTCATGACAAGAGCACAAGCGAAAAAATTAAATAAACCAGACACAACGGTGGATATGGATGTTTCAGACTTGAGGCCTGATCAACCAAAAGTCGTAAGCACTCATATCAGACCAAAAGACTCTGTCGAATTAAAATTTATTGATATTAAAGAATTAGGAATCTTAAAACAAATGGGGGTTATTTCCAAAGAAAATAAAATATTCAGCTATGTAGAAAATAAATCAACAATTTACGTGAAATTCCTAAGTTCTCAATCGCAAATGACGCGAGACGAGTTTGTGAGAGAGTTAGATGAATTTTGCAAACTATTAAAATTAGAGGAGATATACATATTAAAAAATAAAGATAACGAGATCTTTATAAAAAAGTTATTAACGTCAATAAAAAATAATAAAAGCAGGTCCGGACCGCGCATATGCATTTTAAGTGACGTTAAAAGAATAGAGAATAAGGATGATAAGAAAGTAATTTTAAATGACTTCCATCTCTTACCTAGTAGTGGCCATGCTGGTATGAGACGGATGTCAAATAACATAAAGAAATACTACTATTGGCCTGGCATTGATAATGATGTTCGGGAATTTGTAAAGCGGTGTGACAAATGTCAGCGGCAAAAGTATTCAATACCTAAAAAAGAACCAATGGTGATTACAAGCACAGCTAATACTGCGTTTGAAAAAGTATATTTAGATTTGGTTGGGCCATTGGAAACAGACAATGATAATTATTCATACGTACTGACATTACAATGTGAACTCACCAAATATGTAGAAGGTTATCCCTTAATTTCTAAAAAATCAGAAGAAGTAGCGAGAAGTTTTGTCAACAACTTCATTCTCAGATACGGTGTGCCGAAGGTAATAGCGACAGACCGAGGAAAGGAGTTTCTCTCAGAAATATTTCAACAGGTATGTAAATTATTAAACATAAAACAACTTAATTCTACAGCATACCATCACCAATCCATAGGAGCATTGGAAGTCACTCATAAACATTTAAATGCATTTTTACGAATACAAACAGAGAATCACCCAGAGATGTGGAGTAAGTGGATTCCTTTTTGGTGTTTTGCATATAACACGGGCGTACATACAGAAACAGGATTCACACCATACGAGTTAGTTTTTGGTAAGAAATGTTCTCTTCCTAGCAATCTGACAACAGATTTAGAACCATTATATAACTTTGATAGCTATCCTCATGAATTAAAATACCGATTGCAACTTTCACAAAAAGAAGCTAGAAGTAACCTATTAAAAAGTAAGTTGAATAGAAAGACAGCATACGATAAAAATGTAAATCCTATAAACTATAAAGCAAATGACTTAATTTTAGTTAAAAATGATACGACGTCTAAGAAACTTGACAACTTATATTCAGGTCCCTTCAAAGTTGTAAAAGATATACCACCAAACGTAGAAATTGTTAATCAAATTGGAAAAAAGGACATTGTTCATAAAAATCGAACAAAACCATACTATGTATCATAACTTCATACAGTTAATGAAAAAAAAAAAAAAAGTGTATGTATTTTTTTTTTCTATAAGTGCGGTGATGTAAGGGTTGTATTAAGTACCTAGTTTAAGATCTGTATTACTATAATCTATGCACCTTTGTAACCATTTATATGCACTATCGTATGAAATATATCTCAGTATTATTCGAGCATTCGTTGGTTTCATTTACCATCAACACCGCACCTTACAGGGCAATGGAGAAGGCTATGCTCGGAGTTTCCTTGCATGATCGAATCAGAAATGAAGATATTCGCAAGAGAACCAAGGTCACTGACGTAGCCCGAATAATTGCCAAACTTAAGTGGCAGTGGTCAGGGCAGATGCTCGCAGAACGGATGGCCGATAGGGCCGAAAAGTTCTGAAGTGGCTACTGCGAACCGGAAGACAATGGGTTGGAAGACCTCCCACTAGGTGGGCCGATGTGCTGGTGTAGGTTGCGGGAATCCGTTGGATGCGAGTCGCACGGGACCGGTCAATGTGGCTACACTTGGGGGAGGCCTATGTCCAGCAGTGGACGTCTTTCGGCTGAAATTATGATGATGATGATGATCCAAGACATTTAAATTCATTCTCTGGGACTTCGTCGAGCTTCATTGTCTCGGCGCTTTTCTGGTGGTCGCCACTGGTGATTCTGGCTTTCAGGAGATACAGAGGTTTAGGAAGTGTAGCTCGCTTAACCTATACACTTAACCTAGCACTGCCTTAAAGATATAAGAATCCCTGCTACAAGCTCATCATTGATGTAGAAAGCTTACAGTAACGATTCTCACACAAACAGTACAGTCTGTTCGCAACACACCGCAGTATAATGTTGGGGCTGACCCGCACCCGCCGCACAAAGGAAACGCATATTTTTCGCATCGTAGCGTAGAAACAATCAACACGAGCACCAGCAAACATCCCTGATGCGCTACAGAAGCGGAACAGCCCCATCAAAACCCGAAACGCATTGTTATATTGAACACGAAGGGCGCTGTACGATTTTTGAAACTTGAAAAAGTCACAGTTTTCATGTTTTTATGAACCAGTTTCTTCATGTGCAAGCGTAAACCAGTGATATGACTATTTAATCCTCACCCATCGCTACCAATCCGTCCTGGCTTTTCCGTACTGGGAACCTGTAAATTTATGCAAGCAGCCTCTGGTATCGACGCCTTGTAACAAACAACCAGCACGGGTTAAGTATACAGGGTGTCTCATTCAAATCGGTCAGTATGGGAAAGTCTGAAACTATAAGACTTACGAAGATCTGTTGTGAGGAACCATGTCATCGATTTTAATAACAAGAAAAACTGTATTCATACATTTTAAAAAACATCTGTACCTACTCCGTTCGGGAATCGAACCCGATTATTTTGAAAAAAAAAACCTACACTATTTCTATTTAGATATCGATTGTGTAGGTCATAAGCAGTAAATGTCTGTATGAAACATGATGTCTGAAATGAATAAAATGCATTGTTTCCACATACTTTAATTTATTTTAGTAGGTGCTTGAACTGACCACGTTTACAATATTAAACAAGTTCAGGTATTTAAAATTGTCTCTATGGTTGTTTGTACCTCTTTGCTGATGTTGCAACTTGATACATACACCGCTTTACATACATATGACATTGGCATTGCATTACATCATACATTATTGGCCAAATTTTAACGCAAATTCACCACATGAAGATACAAAATGCAATTGTAAGATCGTTACCTAAACGTGTTGAATATTGTATTGAAAAAGGCGGTGGTCACGTCGAGCACCTACTAAAATAAATTAAAGTATGTGGAAACAATGCATTTTATTCATTTCAGACATCATTTTTCATACAGACATTTACTGCTTATGACCTACACAATCGATATCTAAATAGAAATAGTGTAGGTTTTTTTTTTCAAAATAACCGGGTTCGATTCCCGAACGGAGTACCTACAGATGTTTTTTAAAATGTTTGAATGCAGTTTTTCTTGTTATTAAAATCGATGACATGGTTCCTCAGAACAGATCTTCGTATGTCTTATACATAGTTTCAGACTTTCCCATTCTGACCGATTTGAATGAGACACCCTGTATATGTAGTATATCAACTACCTGGTGTCCACGACACAAGCCTTGCTTAGTGTGGCACTAGGTGGCGCCGTGTGTTAATGTCCAGCGATATTTATTTATTTTTATTTATTTTAGTTAGTAAAAACAATATTTACATTGAAAATTTTAAATTGAAAAGTATGAACAAGCATACGCAAAATATGACCTTGGGGCTTGGAGTTGCAGACACCAGTCCGTTATACTATTACACAATGTAAAGAATTAGAGAATTCGACCCAGGTTGGCATCATCCGGGACCGGAGTCCAGCCATTTAAAAAAGAGTCCAATTCTACTTCCATGCCTTGAAATTTCACTCTGCCGCTCGCCAAGATATTCTTCTGTGATTCTTCCCTCATGTCATATAGACTATTTCTGTCATCGTGTACTATTCTATCATCTGCTGTTCCGAAATATTCCTGTAATATTGCGACATACGAACGTTTCGTAATAATTATGGTTCTTTTGTTTCTAACTGCTTCTGCAACGTTTGTAAAAGTTATTTTTTCATTTTTCGGTATGTTATTACAAACTAAAATTATAACCTTTTCTGTATTTGTCAATTCTCTACGCAATGCGTTACGTTTTTTCCTTGGTAGATTTACAATACATTCAAGGTCTAACACGACATGTTCTTTGTTTTGTAAAATTAAATGTTGAAACACTTTGATAACAGTTAGTACGCTATTCTCTGCAATGACGATAGTACTCGAGCGCTGATCCTGCAATTTCAAGGACCTCACTGCGTTTTCAGTGAATGTATAATTATATTGTTGTATTTTTTTCATGTGTTTGTCGCTTATGTCGCTCATCAGTGGGTCTTCAGCAATATTACTAGCATCTTTTTTAAGTATTCGATTATCTCTGTTAAGATAGGGTGCCTCTTTTTGCAGCATCCACCATTTCTGTATTTCATCGTGATATTTAAGAAATATTGGCTCAGTTTTCGCTTGAAGGTAGTCGTTGTGATTTAGATTCTCTTCTATTTCATCTTTTAATTTGTCTTCCACATCTTTCTCGTCAGCCTGCCCAGAGTAAATCAACAGTTTGTCCAAGAAATCTTGCGCTAAATTTTCTTCATACTCACTACATTCCAATAAAAGTTTAGGGCACGTTTTAAATTTAAAACAAAATTTATAGTCACACAAATCAGGGATTTTATTATTATCCGTTCTTTTGTCATTTGTCAATGTGATTTTTTCATTCAATCTTTGGTACAGACTTTTAGCAAATGGACCCAATGAATTCTCGTCGCTTGTAACCTTCATCAGCTTAGGGTCATCATCAAGCACAAATATATTTCCGATGGCACCAGATATTCCTCCTTTGAGTTGCAGGAATCCATCTTCCAAAGTATCATCAATAATTACAGTTTTACTGTATTTACATTTGTCTAAAAGATCAGTGATAACTGACTCTAGATGATCAATTCTTGTCGGTTTTTTCACTGTTAAATCTATGTTACCGAAAGCAGCCGGCACTTTCAGGTCTAGCTTTGGAGATAATAATATTTCCTTTGCAGCCAGTTCTACTGCTTGCTTGACTGTCTCTGGAGAAACCTTCACTTCATTCGGTTGTTGGGGCCCGACATATTCTGTGTATTGATTTTTAATTTGCAACACGCCGTCATTGTTGTATTTTATAACGGGTCCTATCAGTTTGCTCAGTTTCTCGGCATCAGTGGTCTTAGCGCAGAATTCAAGCAGTAAACTCTTTATATTATCTGTGGGGTCTAATATTCTTTTCTTAACAATCTCTCGGTACAGTGTATCTTTGAATACAGTGAGGTATTTATCATTGGTGTTAAAAAAGTCCTGACGAAAGGTAGCTATTCGATGTCCTTCCGGGTAAATATCAGAAACCTCGACAACTTTTTGCCCCAGAATGACATGATAGCACATCATGAGCTCAGTAGTCAGCATCATTTGGAACTTCTTTTCACCCATTACATATTTAGCTATCCGTTCTGCCAATGAAGCCATATGTTCTTTAATAGCTATTTCGCATAGAAACTCTGCATCTTCTTCTAGGTTGTACGGCTTGGCCGTTCCGCCTGTGTCAATTAAATCATGCAGATTGGAGCACAAGCTACTTTTAACATTTGAGTTATTACTGAATTCATCTCTCGCGGTTGTATAAATAACGAAATAACATTCTGTTTCATCAAATTTACAACCGAAAAACAAATCTTTGTTACTTTGATCGAAATGTTGTTGGATTTTTAAGTAACTGATGAAGTAAGATGATAAATCGATTTTAAGAGTTTTTTTCTTGTTTTCCCTATGTTTAGCCTGTATAAACAGACAGATAGGACTATCATGTTTTTTTACGGTTGCTCTGAAGCAAATGTCGTCGAAAGCCCCGATATTGTCGACATTTGAAGCTAACTGAAACTCTTCAATAGTATCATCGTGAAACGCTCGAAAATATAGCAAGCTGAGTAACTTTGTCTCATACAGGTGTCCGCTAATGCCTGCCGTTCCATCTCGCCTCTTGAACATGCTGCCACTCATCGTTGCTCGATGGGAGGGTGGGGGAGGCACTTCACACGGCACACACAGCACGGAAGCAGGCGCTGCTCAGACAAGAGGAGCACTCAGAAGCATCAACTGTTTCACCTGCAAACAAGCGAAACATGTGAATATGACAAAAAGCCCCAAAGTAGTAGTTAGAGAGAGAATGATGGCAGTATACGACTTTCTCATGTTCTTAATAATAAACACACTACACTACCACCACAACCACGGCGATGAGGAAGAGGACGAGCAGGCCTGGGACCCTGAGGCCAATAGGCCCCGATCAGGGTTCCCGCTGCCAGTAGAAATGTGTCGCGCATTCGATGGACGCAGTCCATGAATGAAAATGTGATGCACGCCCATTAAGGGGCTACCTACAGAGGGAGGAATTAACCTTACAGCGCACCAATGTCGGATGCTCTCTCTGTTTCAATCACTTGAGCTTGCGGTCAATGTCTCTACTGCTGTCAGGGATCAGATATGCGTCATTAAAAAAAAATATAGGTTGGATGACGCTACATTTGATCGGCTGTGCTCGGAAATGTAGATTAGCCCTGCTAGCAACGCTCTCCCATCGCAGAACGTCACACGTGTGCCTGATGCACTACCACTACGGGAAATATTAAAATGTGTTGGTGTGATTCATTGCAATCACAGGTTGGTCAAATTACTCCTCATCATCATCATCATTTCAGACGACAGACGTCCACTGCTGGACATAGGGGTTAAAATATCCAATACAGGACAACGATTTAAAAGGCGAGGAGGGAGGAAGGGCTACCCTGTACCACCCCTGTCAAAATTTAGTATCGTTTGGCAGGGGGAGGGGGGGATGATGCCCTCTGTGCCCTGGCACCGCTCCCATGTAAAGGTGACGCACCGTTCTTGAGAAAAATCAAATTTTAATAACCTTTACGTTACGTTTTGCCAATTTTTCACATCATTTTGCACTCGAGATGAAGCTATGATGTGTAAAAACTCAACGTAATTGCATAATACAGCAATCAATTAATGTGCACAGCATTTATTACACACCAAAAGCATGGGAATATGTAAAAATAAAATTATATTTCTGTAAAAACTAAATCTCGTAAACCGTGGGCTTCCGCCTGTTTTTTTCAAAAGCTTTCTATTTATGTGTACCTAGTGGTACTACCTACCACGTCTACAAAAAAAAATTGAAAATTGTCATCCTGCAATGGATATTTTGTCCGGTTGCTTCAGAATGGCTGGCCGGTGGGGCCGAAAAGTTCTGGAGTGGCGACCGCAAACTAGAATACGATGCGTTGGAAGACCTCCCACTAGGTGGACCGATGACCTGGTGAAATTACACCTATTTACACAAAATTGGTCTTCACGAATAGACATTATTTATACCTTATCTTACTTTTTTATTAAATACTGTTATTTTTTAATTAAGTAAATAAATTGTAGTGTTTAACATGATTGTATGCTACAATCATGTGTCCTCTTACTCGTACATAAGGAATTTTATTTTTGAATTGTAGAGTCCTCGGCAGATAACGATAAGCTTACACACTGCTTATCAACCGCGCTCAATTCACATAGACAGACATACCTTATACTTTATTTGTTCGGTGACGTGACGCACTAAATAAAACACTAATACTAGTCTCATTTAATGTTACTGCTAATTAGTATTATACGAGTATATGATGCTCTGTCACTCAAATGATGATGCTCGGTACAATAATAAAACCCATAATTATCACAATAAAATTGTGCCACAGACAACGAGTACCTAGGGCAGGCAGAGTGTACAATACACCGAAACTCGACTATTCGATTCTGTTTCAGAACAAGTTAAATTCAGTCAATTCGCGAACTGACTGACCGAAAAACATACGTAAGTACCTAGTTATCATTTATTATTAGAAAGTGTCTTGAAAAAAATCGCAAAAAAAATTTAGTTCTCTTTTCCATCTTCTCAGCTCGTTTTTAATGGAGTCTGATTGTTATTTTTAATAAGTGATTTAGTGTTAAGTACTTTTGTCAAACTATGTTTTATGGTCACAGAAACTCCCATAAAGTGCAGCAAATTATCAATGAACTGTAAGAGGAAGGCGCCTGTGTCTGTAACACAGTTTATACTAGCACAGACACAGTCGTTCACTCTATCTCAAATTAGCATAGTGTTGTAATTCATAAAAGAACGTTTTTTCTCTGTTTTGATTGAGATGGACAAACTGTATTTGGCTTTTTTGAAATAAAGATTATTATTATTATTATTTTGTTTGTACTAAATTAACCCCGTGATTCAATATATTATAGATAACGTCATCAAAAATTGCTTTTAACGCATTTCGATTTCGAGGTTCGCGTAGGTACTACACTACTCGTTCTGTTCGTCGCTGCGTCACAGCTCTAATACAAATCTACGATAATAATATATTATCGACATTGTGCCACTGATAACTGTAGTCAGAGCATTGTGTCGAGACGGTGACGAGTCACGACTTCAAATAGTTGAGTGCCTCGTTGTGTCGTGCGTTGTGTGAACTTCAGAGCCTCTGAGTCAGTAAAGTGAATACTTTTATTCAGTGGACCCAAATCGGCTGCGAGAGGCCTAAACACTAGGTATGTCATTCACAAATCATAGAAAACCCAATTGGATGTATTTATGTTCCATTGAGAAACGAAAGCACCTAAATAACTCCTTAACCATTACCAGTTGAGAATACAGGAAAATATGTAGTTGTCACCACACCGCCATTTTGGTTTTCGAGCAAGGAATCTCGACTTGCATGTGAGACTCAAAGATATATAACTAGACTCGACTTGTATGTGAGGCTCAAAGATATATAACTAGGATCACGCGTGTATTTCCCCAAAAGACTGGGTAGAGGTATACTATGGAGTATGGAACATCCAAGCTTTCGGAATCTTCTCATTTTTGAACTTAAGTTTTGTTTACTTTTTATAAGCATAGAACTTGCCGTGTTAGTTTGTTATTAGTATATATTGGTCAAATCTTGCAACTGAATTTAAAACCAGTTTCCCCCAACCGATTGAGCTGAAATCCAGCACACACCTTCGGTTCTTGTATACATTTGTATGTCAAACAATACTGTATGCTTAGTGCGATTTTTTTGTACGTATCGACCGTGTCAACGTTTACGCAAATTTGTATGGCGCTGAGTAAGCGCCACCTAACGTAATACGTGAGAACTACATATTGTGAGTGCTAATTCTAAACCCATCGACAATTGTTAACTTGCAAGTGTTAGATTCTAGAATACGTTCGTTCGTTTCGCGTTTATTCACTGCGAGAAGTGGCGCGTACATTAGTTACCGGCCAAAATAAATTGACAGTCGTATTTTGTGTTCATAACAGAAGCGACTGCCTTTTCAACTAGTTGTGGTTATACAACGAAGTTAGACGACATTATTTATCTGTGGTCAATGGTCATTAGTTTTGTTTGTGTTTACGAAAGTTTGTGTTGTGATTTAGATTCAGTTTTGAATATTATTGTTAAAAATAAACGGAGCAGTTAGTGTAATTTATGTCTTTTGGTGTGTAGTGATAGAACTTGATCCATCTGTGAAGATTGTAAAACTAAGTTTGTTACTTTTTAAGCATGGAGATCTAAGCAAATGATCTAATAATGCCCGAGTGGCTTGTAGTGGAGCACTCTACCATTGTTTAAGTGACCGTGTTTACGTGAACGTGTTTACGTGTTTTTTTTGTGGCGTTAAATTACGCTTATCTTGTGCTTTTGCGGTCTCAAACATTCTCCAAACGAAGTAATACGAGATTCCATTGTAAGTTTTATTCACAATATGAAATTACATTAAATTACTTTGTTATATGACCACTCTCACGATGCTCTCACCACAAAATCTTAATTGACAACTTTCACGCTCGCAAGTGACTGTGTTTCGTATTCAAGCTGTCAAAACTGTCGAAATTGTAACTTGCACTCGCGTTATACATGCAAATGTTAGCAATGTGCTCAAAACGGTCCTTACTTTCTTATAGGCACTGGATTGTCACTATCGACGACGTAAACTCGATCTACGCGATACAGACGTCACTCGAATTTTAGTATGAAACTCGCACTAAGCATACTGAAGCAAATCTTCAACGGTTAATAATAGTGCAGTGCGAACATGGAAGGGCTTGGAAGATTTTTGTATGAAGCCTGAGCGGCCTGACTTCCGCCATTTCTTTTTCAATGTTGCGGTCACGTATGAATCGTATGATAATCCATAGCTGGTATCAATACAAACAAGTTTTGTACAACACGAAATGTCCTAAAGTGTCACGTTTCTGAGATATAAGCTACCAAAGTGAGAATCTGTTCACTGTTGATGCAACTTTGATTTAAAACCCATAATTTCTATGTTACGCCTTTTCTTATTAGTAAAAATGGTTTGAATACTTGTGGAAAGCCGCAACTTCAGTTTAGGCCTTTTTAACCGACTTCCAAAAAGAGGAGGTTAACAATTCGTCTGGTTTTTTTTGTGTTTGTTCAGCGCGATATCTTTGCCAATATTGTCAACCGATTTCGATGATTCCTTTTTTCGCGGTGGTTCCGTTTAAATTTGGTTAAGATCTGATGCTGATCTTTTGGAGATATTACAATGGAACTCTTCAATTAATTATATACAGAAAATCTGTCGTTCTTTGGAAAAAATCGGCGGAGGAGAGCGAGGAGGAGGGCTGACCGCTGTATTTAGTTATATTATTTTACCTATCAGAGGGGAATTTTTCCCGTTTTTTTTACCGTTGCCTGTGATGGTCGGACAGACAGACAGACAGACAGAATGGAGGAGGGAATGTACGTAGGATGCTATGATATGCCATTTTGCACGACGCCTTCAGTCTTGCTGTCTTCTGCTTCATAGATTCCAGTCACAAATATGTTCTATTTATCCGCAGGTACATCAGGTCACCAGCCAGATATTTTACCATGGTGAAAGTGTATGTTCTGCCTTCTTTCCGTGAAGAGCCCCTGGAAGCAACAAGCAGTGACAGCATGTACAGCAAGCGTGCAGGCACGTCTGGCATTCGCGGACAGCTGTATGAAACTAAATTACTCAGCTTGTTATACTTTAGAGCTATATACGACAACACTATTCAAGAGTTTCAGTTATCTACAAATGTCGACAAGATAGGGGAATTCGATGATATTTGTTTGAAAGCTGAAGTAAGGGGTCACGATAAGCCTGTCTGTATGTTCATTCGGGCTGAACATAGGGAAAACAAGAAACCGGCGCTCAAAATTGATTTAGCAACATACTTTGAAAGTTACATGAAAATAAGGCAAAATTTCGACTACGATCCAAAATGCGATTGGGTTTTTAAAGGTACATTTAAAGAAACAGAATGTTTCTTCGTTATATTCACAAACGCAAATGTGGACTACAGTGATGCCTCAGCTACAAGTGGCCTTTCCGCCAAACTAAACGATATACTTGACACGGGAGGTATGGTCAAGCAACCGAATGGAGAAGAGAATATAGAATATCTTACTAAAAAGGCTGTGAAAGATCAGATAACCTCACTGGCTGAATGGTTAGTTGGGTTTATGTACGACGCCAACAAAAAATTTCAATCAATGCTAGCGGACGAACTCTTTTTGCGATATCACGTGATTTTGGCGCAAAAAGTGCTCGATGTTTCAAAGATTCAACCACCATTACCAATGTTTGGTTGGCTTTACCGCATTGCTTCCTTTCGACAAGATTTTTTTGATAACACCGAAGAATACATCATGTTGTTCAGAGATACGTTGTACTCAGAGGTTATTAAACGACGAAGAATAGAAGCGTCTGAAATACCGGTTTTACTGTCCGAATTCTTGACCGATCCCATTGATGCTACACGACTGAGCAAGCTGATAGGGACCGTTGTAATATACAACAACGGTCAGCTAGAATTTAATAAACAGTCCACAAAAGCATTCAGGCCCAATATGAAACCAATGGCCGTTTCTCGATCGACTGTTAACAAAGCAGTTGAACTAGCTGCAATAAAAATATTATTAACTAGGAAGTTTAAAGTCCCATCCGCGTTCGGAAACAAAGATTTAACGTTAAGCGGCAGTGACAAAAAAAAAGAGAAAAGAATTTGTCATTTAACAAATCAAATTGTCAATTTGTTAGAAAAGTGTGAACCCAGTAAGGTGGCAACTATAGATGAATCTCTGGAAGATGGATTCCTGCAGCTCAATGGAGGTATAGCTGGTGCCATCGGAAATATATTTGTGCTTGATGATGACACCAAATTGATGAAAATTACAGATAACTGTGAAACACTAGAAACTCATGCAAAAAGTCTGTATACGAAATTAAAAAGTAAAATCCACAATTTGCACGAATATAAATTTTGTCTTAAAGTTGAAAAGCTTCCAAAACTTTCATTCGACTGCAGTCACTACGAAGAGAAAATGGCGAAAGATTTCCTGAACAAAATACTAGTTTACTGCAACCAAGCTGAAGAAAATGAACTACAGGAAATATTAAAAAACGAAATAGAAGATATCCAGCGTAATCAACCAAACTACTTTCAAGCTAAAACTGACGCGATATTATTGAGATATTATGATGAGATACAGAAATGGTGGATGCGACCGCAGCACGCATCATATCTTAGTCCAAAAATCAACATATTTCGGCAATCAATAGACGACATTATTAAGAACCCACTGATGAACTCAATAAACTTAACGTATACGAGCAAAATAAAACAACATGATTACACATTCACTGAAGATGCAGTTAGGGCTTTGAACTTGCAGGATCAGCGCTCGAATACTATCATCATTACAGAGAACTGCGTATTGACAGTTATCAAAGTGTTGCAACATTTGAAGATCAAAGACCATGTTGTGTTAGATCTTGAATATATTGCCAGCCTTCCAACGAACGACCTGAATGCGTTACGTGCAGAGTTGATGAATACGAACAAAGAAAAAGTTCTCATTTTAGTTTGCGATAAAATGGATTCTAAGAACAATATGAAGACCCTAAAGAACATTGCAGAAATAATTAAAAATAAAACAAATATTATTATCACGGATCCAAAGTCATTAGAAATGTTAATAATACGTAAATATTTCCCAGAAGCAGATAAAATATTACATGACAAAAAGTTTAGTCTGATTGACGTATGTAAAAAATCGCAAAAGAGTATATTGGAGTCTGCCACAGTGGTATTTCCAGGCGTCGAAATAAGATTGAACCATCTTCTAATGGACTGGGCTAAGACTAGCCTTACGTAAGTAGAGTTATTACTTATACTGAATAGGACCTAAGTTTAACTAAAGCATACAATTATAATTTTTGCATATTTTCTTAGTAATTGTACTATAATATAAAATATGTATTAAAGTGTAATACCAGTTATGGCCCGTCACAGACAGGTGCGCACAGCTGTTTCACGCAGTTCTTAAGTTTAATATGATCTGCCATAGTTATGATCTCGTGACGCCGCCCCCCCCCCCCCCCCCCCCGCAGGCCACGCCTGGCTGCAGGGTTAT
The DNA here is from genome assembly GCA_950022955.1 of Xestia ashworthii. NCBI lineage: Eukaryota > Metazoa > Arthropoda > Insecta > Lepidoptera > Noctuidae > Xestia > Xestia ashworthii. The sequence continues at coordinate 1,339,977 of OX465563.1, read as the reverse complement.
ACGACGGCTAGAGATACATGCGTTGCCGCTGATGCACCGCCCGAGCGAAGCTGTCGATACTGAACCGTTCCGCTCCGCACTGCCACTCACATCCATCCGTTATCATCCCAGCTTACAGTGTGTATTGTAGCCGCATTGCACACCGAAGCCCTGCAGCTCAAGTGTCCAGCATGGGTGTGTGCGGACCTAATATCTAATCTGTGGTGCGGACGATCGTGCCATCTGTGGCCGGCTTTTAAATGTGAAGTGTGGCCATGTTAGCTCAGCGCTTCATTTGTTTGCCAGCCACCGTGCCACCACCAGTATCTGTGCGCAGCGTGGCCATGGGTAGGCGATCCTGACAACATTTTATACAAAGCCAAGCTAAGTCTAGTACGCAAGCATAGCCCTGTGAGGCTGTGGAACGGTGAAGGGCATCTGCGTAGCATCTCTGTACTTACTTATTAATATTATCACCTAAACCAACCAGTTGGGTACCTCTTGGAAAGATCAGTTCTAAGACTTTTCGGCTTCTGACTATATACGACTATCAAAGATCCACAACTAGCCGGACCAACATGTTTTTTATTACTCTACCACTGTTCTTTCCTGATTAATTTGATTGTTGAACGGGATCCAAGGCAGTGGAATAGTTTCTGCGAGACTCCTCGAGCTTTATTGCCCCGGCGCTTTTCTGGTGGTCGCCACAGTAGTGCAGGAGTTGCAGTAGTTGGCTGGCGTAACTAACGGTTTTCCGATGCACGGAGGTTTTGAAATGTAATGGATTGGTTACCCATCAACAGACTGACCTCATCTGTGAGCCTACTTCTGCTGCTGCTATAGTAACAGCAGCTGTAATGTTCTATGCAGGTCAGCAGGTGAAATTGATACAGCAGGTGTAGCGGATATTACTGACCAACCCACGGCGACAGGTTCTCCTGACTTAATCGGTACGTACATATCTACTCTATTCTACAACCTCCATTTACTTAACATTATAAAGGGTGTAAAACACCTCTTAACGAAGCCGAAAGGCACTTGTTCTTCCCTTCTCAGCGGTCATGTTTTACCGTTAAACGGCTGAACTACTGAATCGGTTCGTATGACTCATAGAAGAAGAACATGGGCTACTTGACTGTCATCATAAATATTTGTTAAAAAAAAAAAACAAAAGACACGACCAAGTCACGGGCAACAGCCAGTTCTTCATCATTAGAAGCGTTACTTTTAATCAATTTCTGTTATACGCCAGGCATGGAACAGCGCAGCGTGGAGGAGCGGAAAAAGAAATTTAAGATTCCGATTTTTGACTTAAAGTCAGACATGCTTTCCATGCGTCAGCAGACCAGGTGAGATGCTATTATACAGGGTGACTGGCTCGGGACCCGCCATAGCAAATTCGCATATAGAGGAGGTCATTTGCTAATTACTGAACCTTACTTTCCTTTGCCAAAGTTTTATAGTTTAGGAGATATGTCAATTTTTATACTTTACTGAAATTTTTCCGAAATTTGACCTTCAAGCATTCATACCTTTTTTTTTGCTTTATTTTTGTGGGTTTTTTTTACTATTTGTTGGTAGTCATAAACATTGGTGATTAAAATATCTCGGAACTTCCCTCAAACTGGGGTACAAAATAAGATAAAATAAAAATAAATAAATATCGCTGGACATTAACACACAGCGCCATCTAGTGCCACACTAAGCAAGGCTTGTGTCGTGGACACCAGATAGTTGATATACTACATATATACTTTTTTGTCTGTAAATACATACTTATTATACATATAAACATCCATGACTCGGAAACAAATGTCCATGCTCATCACACAAACATTTGCTCCTACCGGGATTCGAACCCAGGACCCTATGAACGTAAGGCAGCCTCACTACCACTACGCCATTCGAGTCGTCGAGTACGCTTTTTAAAGATAATAATGCCAAATCAAAATCATTACTGCTGACAATACTAACAAGAGACGGAATGATATAGTTTGCATTTCTAAAGCAACCTCCAAACATGTCTTTGTGGAAAGATTCTTTACATTTTTAGGCCCATTTCTCTACAATAGATTAAATAGAAAACTAAGTATATATAAGTTGAACTATTTTAGCTGTAAAAAGGCTATTATTACTTTTTTACAACCCATAACCTATGCACAGACAGAAGATTTACTTGTTGTCTGCAAGTAAACTGCTGACATATTGTTTAATTATTTTCTATGTAAGTCGTAATTTTAGTAATTTACTTTTACATTTCTTTTAATGTTAATTTATTTATTTTAAGTAGGTATTTATGCACCTTCTAGCCTGAAACACAGGTTCCATCTAGTTCAGGCAATAAGCAACAGTGCTCTATTTTACTTGTTTTGATACTTAATTGTAAGTGTGCCCCTTTTGTTAAATAAACGATTATTAAACGATTAAACGATTATTATTATTACAATCAAATTCAACCTCAAATTAAAAAAAAGCTACGGTGTTTCAATAATTACTTTTTATCAAAATTCGTTCTCTAGTTTATAGCATATTGTTTTTGTTTGTATTTAAAAAGTTGCTAGTTTAAAAAAAACAATTCAGTATAGGTTTGTTGAAGCTAATTGTGCAAAGTATTTTTTGCAAATTTATGACTAGGAAGGTAGAAATTCTTAGTAGATTTACATTTTTTATTGTTCAAAAAAAACACTTTTTGAACAATAAAAACTATAAAACTTTGGCAAGGGAAAGTAAGGTTCAGTAATTAGCAAATGACCTCCTCTATATGCGAATTTGATATGGCGGGTCCCGCGCCAGTCACCCTGTATAGAACGTAATTCCATACATGCACCCCCAGGGGGCCAGTTGAAAAAGATACCGCGACCCTGTAACACAAAGGGCTAAAAGGAACATGGATAGATCGGTTTAGTCAGTAAAATTAAAGAAAGAAAGAAAAATATTTATTTGACGTCAGTTACGCACACACACAATAATATAAAAAAGATACAAAACAATGAGTAAAACATAGTAGAAATGTGCTGTGAATTCTGACACTACGTTTCGCTCCGCCCAGAGCGGGAGGGGTCATTTGATGTTTTCCCATCCGAAAAAAAGGGTAGCTCAACTAGCTAGGGAGGCAGTTTAACGTTTTAGTTAGAAGGGCAGTTCAACATAATTGCTAGCTAAGGGCCCAGCTCAACACTTTAAAACACGGGAAAGTCCTGTACGATGTTATTAAACCAGTTAAGTAGGTAATGGTTTTTATGCTTGTCCCTAAACATCAATCTGTAGCTAAAAGTTAAACCAAATCAGTGCCATTTGGTGACAATATTATGGAAAATGTAATTATTTTTCGTGATCGAAAAGGTAGATATAAAAACACGCAGTAAGCTCTCAGAATGTGAACAATACAAATTAAATATGAGTGAGTATGTGAAATAAGGAGTTTGATTATTTAAATGTTCTTCAGTTAATAATTCTGGGTCAAAATCGGAGTAAGTCCTACAGAATTGAAGTGTGCATATCTCAAATCATAGCTCATACTACGTTCTCTAATTCATAGTATTGCGACAAGTACCGAAAACGCCCGAGACCAGAGCTACGGCAAACGATCAGTTGAAGATATTATTTACTGTTTTTCGTCGAAGCTTTGGCTACAACTAAATAACCCGAACTCGGAACTAGGCCGGTATGAAATCCTCGAATCGACTAGAGTGGGCTGTTAAATCTTCGGCAAAATAATTCAAGTGTCTTTATTTCTGTTCTTCAGTGCCATGACTTTTGGATACTTGCTACTGTAGAATGAATTGAAGTACTAATAAGCTACGATTTTATATATTATGTCACCGTAAAATTGTAAAACCCGTTAGATTGTAATCCATCTAGCAAGATTGTAAACTCTCGAAATAATTCAAGCGAACATACTGCTTACAATTAAACGCATTATACTATATTTCGGTAGATTGTAATCTATCGAAGTGAAACCGTAATATTGTGAAATGCATGCGACGGAAGTAGGTATCTCTGCCCCCATAATCGGGACTTGAGGTACCCCGACGTTAGATTGGTTAGGTTCCTTTAAACCCTGCAGACAGAAATAGGGGCCGCGTAGCGGGGCTCCGTCGACTACGCTGTAAAGGCGAATATAAAGTGTTTTGAGGTAAGGTTACATTAAGCGGTTTTTCTCAGAAATGATGCATTACCTTTTCATGGGAGTGTGGTACCAAGGGGCAAGGGGGACTTCCCCTCCCTCCTCCACCTTCACAGCGCGCGAAGTGAGTTCCGTCGCATACATTTCACAATTTTACGGTTTCACTTCGATAGATTATAATCTAACGAAAAATAATGCGTTAAATTGTACGCAGTATTTTCAGTTGACAATCATTCGAGAGTTTACAATCTCGCTAGCTAAATTACAATATAACGGGTTTTACAATTTTACGGTAACATAAACATATTTTAATTCTGTTGAACTTACGCCCACAGTTCAAAGACAAATACCCATGATCTTTCCAGATTTATCCAAAATTCTACCATTCATATACCACTTACGTTAAATTTTCAGTAAATCCATCCACATTCCGGGCGTAGAGCTGAAGCTTGACAAAAACTACTATGACATGAGCGGCGAGAAGTGCCTCATCATACTGAACCAGCACAAGTACAAGTTAGTATTCTATTTCATTTACTTTCATAACATGCCTCATGCCCGCAACTGTACTCTGGTTGCAAGCGCAACTACTGAGCTTCTGGGTTTAATTCCCAGGTCGAGCAAAGTGGTATTGAGTTTTGCCACAAAGAACTTGTCAATAGCAGCCTGAAGTCTGGGTTTGCGCCGGTTTGAAGGCAATAGCCTCATCCGCTGTTACATAACGGGTAGGGGTACATTACGGGTATACGCATTTTACTGATATTTGTTGTAATAATGATAATAGCTGTATTACAGAAATAAACTGTCTTCGGGAAACGATAACGAAAAAGATGTAAAAAGTTTGAAAGAAGCGTTCAAACATATCGGTTTTAATGAATACATCGTCTTCCAAAACTTGGAATACGAGGAGATTATCAAAAATCTGACTAAATGTAAGTTTATTTTCACTTAATTATGTTATCAGACCATAATATAGGAGATCCACAAGCCAGTCAATTAGATAAAGAGGGTCCGGGGTCTTCTTTGTATCATGAGTTCAAAGCCAATCGATCAGTCGACCTGGCGTTTGTTCAGAACATAAAAGTAAATAAATAAGAAGTTCTATTAAATAGTCCGATACCTGATTATTCGCCGGCAAATGACAATGACTACCACCAACAGATCAGAGTGTGGGCTGCTGTGCCACCTGAATCACCAGCATCAGACCTTCCATCCATTGACGAATTCATTAATGTTGTCACGAAACTGCCTCACAAATCATCAGGCGAAGATAAAATATCTAATCGGATGATATTAGAAGCATGTAAAACAGCGGGCGACGCCATTCTCTCTATTTTCAACCGATGTATTGCGGATGGCGTTTTCCTCCATACGCGAGGACGTGGCTTTATACGAATAATTCCAACAAGTGGTGATAATAGGCTTGTGTCCTAAAAAAATCTAATTAGTCCGTCAGTTAGATTATAAAAAAATATTTGACCCGTATTTTTTCTTTTGTTACATAAACCAAAATTGACGAAGATACGACGCTTTTAAAATTCGCAATACGTCACGCCGTGCTATAGTTTTTAGTGACTTGTGACGTCACGAGCCCCCACTCCCGAGTTTTGATGCGTTTTATCTTTGTCAGTACTCAGTGATTTACAAAAACAAAAAATACGTGTCCATTATTTTCCAATACTCTAACTGACGGACTAATTATTTTTGCAATTTATTGATGGTGGAAACTAGCCTATTCATCTGACGAGCCTAGGCCCTTAACCCCACTGCCATCTTTGGGAAAACTCCTGGAGCGCCTTATAGTTCCACGTTTGTTACCGGACGGACCAAAGTTTCATAACAACCAATTCGGTTTCACCGTGGGAAAATCTACCGTAGACGAGGCATTTTTAGTCAGAAAATTGATAAAAAGTCGGAACACAAGTAGGTACATACCTATTTGGAATCTTTTAAAATATTTCCGGGGCTTTTGATAATGCATGGTGACCGATGCTACTATGTACATATAAAAACTTTTTTGCAAAAAATGTAACCGACTTCAGACAAAAAAGGGAAAAATAACTTTAGCTTCAAAAGTCGGTGTGCCAGAAGGAATGATGTGCTCAAGTTAAATGCATCTTAATCAATGAATCAGAAATGAAGACATCTGCAAGAGAACCAAGGTAACCGACGTAGCTCGAAGAATTGCTAACTTAAGTGGCAATGGCCAGGGCACATTGCTCGCAGAACGGATGGCCAATGAGGCTGAAAAGTTCTGAATTCGCGACCGCGAACCGGAAGTCGTTGCGTTGGTAGACCTCCCACTAGGTGATCCGTTGACCTAGTGACGGTTGCGGGGATTCGCTGGATGCTAGACTCACGGGACCGCGGTCATGTGGCGACACTTGGGAGAAGCCTATGTCCAGCATTGACGACTTTCGGCTAAAATGATGATGATGATGAAATGCATCTTAGAGTTTACACCAAAAAGCACCAATTTACCTGAACATCAAATAATAAAACTCATTGTTCAACAAAGCTAATCGTTCCTTATTGCAGTTACCACTAAAGACCACTCTAAGACCTCATGTATCTGCGTCGCAATCCTCACATCTGGCGACAAAGGCGGCAAGTTATATGCAGCAGACAGAGCGTACCCACTCACTGATGTTATCGCTATCTTCGGGGAGGAGAGAAGTCTTGTCAACAAACCGAAACTGTTCTTCGTTCAGGTAGATTGGTCACTTATTTAAATTACTAGCCCATGTCTTCATTAGCGTCATGGTCAAAAATAATCCCATTTGAACTTATTTTTTTTTTTTGGAAACCGGGCTGGTACTGTTACAAATAATTCTTTTTGTTTTTTGTAAGCCTGTTATGGCCTGCTGGTGGGCAAAGGCCTCCCCTAATTCCTTCCGTATGCTCTTTTCGTATGCCTCCTAAATATAAATACACACACAAAATTGCTACTTAACCCAAAATTGGGTTTTCTTACAGCAACCTTACTTCGATTGCGAGATTTGCAAAACAGGATGAACCTATGTGCACAAACAGTACATTTAAAAAATGCGTAAATACATGAATTAACTTTTAAAACTAAACTAATCTGTGATAAGCACGCAATATATACAATATACCGTATACATATATGTCACCGTAAAATTGTCAAACACAAAAAATTGTAATCTCTCTAGTGATATTGTAAACTGTCGAAATATTGTCAACTGAACATACGGAAGTATCTCTGCCCCCATAATCGGGACTTGGGGCACGCCCCCCCCGTTAGGTTTGACAATTTTACGGTCACATACATGTACTCGTATACAATCTTGAATAAATAATAAATGCAAATTTGCGTTGGCATTTAATCCGGTCTCTATACCAATTAATTTGTCCCCACAGGCTTGCAGAGGCGATGACATCATCATTGTTCAGGATGCAATGTACATGGACAGTGCTAGTTACAGTGGTTCCACTGTATCTAATGTTACACCTGCTGACGTTCTTGTGCTGTTCTCTATTAATGAAGGTAATAATCGAAGGGGCCGGGGGAGACCATAGGACCAAAGTGTATTTATTTCGATTGGAATAAAGAATATCTAATTGTTCCCAAATATATGTTTTGAAAGGACAACGATTTAGAGACGAGATATAAAGAGGAATTTAAAATTTCTATAGAAAACTTATTTTTCTCATAACTCATGTTTAAATCAGTGCCCATCCAAAATATGTATTTGGGAACATAGGTATTCTGTAATCCAATCGAAAGAAACACACACTACCTTCAGAATATGTTTGATTTACAAATTATTTTGGTATTACTTACGTTTGTATAAACTACACGCATGCTCCGCGGGTCTCTTATAGGCCTTATGACATAACACGATTTATCGGGCCCTGCCCGCAGGGACAACGAAGTGTAATAAGAAACAGGGAGTCAGGGTCCCTAAATCGGGTGGTCGAGTGGTTCCAACCGCCCTACTTCCCTGACGCGCTGCCGATCCTATAGTGTAATAAGCGACAGAGAAGCATAGCTCAGTTGCGTGGCCGCAAGCGCAGAGTCATAGATAATACACTATAAGTAATAATACAAGATAGATGCGCAACTCCGGTTTTCGTTTTTAAAACTATGCACCTCAACTGTTATGGCACTGTTAGTTTCTGTTCAACCCAATAAATACAAAAAGTTATTCTTGACTGCGGATTCGAACCTGGAGCCTATTAACCACAAGGCAGCCGCTGTCACCGCTATGCTATCTATTTCCCTGACAAATTGTTCAAAATAGTTGTTCACTTTATGACAGTTGTAAAATAGTCAAACAGTTGAAAAGTTTGTGTTCTCAAACACACAGATGGCAGCACTATCTACGAACATTTTGTTTGACGCCAATGTATGGAAGTTTCACCCCCCTGCGCAGAGTCAACACGTCTATCTTAAGCAAAATGACAATGGGATGAGAATGGGATCGTGTTGAAATGACGAATTTATTAATCGGTCGATTTACTTTATTGCTCGTAAGTAACTAAATGTCGAGTTTGTCGTGGACTGAAAAAAGAGAAGTCCTTTGGAATGTCTGGAGGACGGACAAAAGGACTATTCAAATAAAGACATGAGAAGCGAAGGCTTCAAAGTATATTTCTAGAAATTCATAAATCCACGGTACCGATACAGCCAATAATACAATTTTTGACGTTTAGATAAAGTTGGCGCCTTAACACAAGTAACACAAGTTTTGTTTTAATTTATATATGTTAGTCGACTCTTCACGTGACCAGAGGGCGGGCCTATTTTTTGGGCAAAGAATCAGCAATGCCATCCAACGTGGCAATGCTGCCAGCCTTCTGGGCACTTTTTCTGTTGGCAGCGATGTGGACGAATTTTTCGATGCCCAGAGTCAGAGTTCGCCCAGAGGAGTCATTTGATGATTTCCCATTAGAAAAAAAAACGGCTGCCATTCGGATGAATCCTAGTAGAAAACACAAAATACTTTTAAAACTTTTAAACATTTGCGGGCGCTGCAGCTGCGCAGCTGAGAGAAATCCTCAAGCGGCGTAAATGCTGTAAACCTTATTATGGTAGCTACAGTTTTGAGGCGCGGCCGTGCCACAATATCAATATCATCATCATCATCATCTCAGCCGAAAGACGTCCACTGCTGGACATAGGCCTCCCCCAAGTGTCGCCACATTGACCGGTCCCTTGCGACTCGCATCCACCGGATTCCCGCAACCTTCACCAGGTCATCGGTCCACCTAGTGGGAGGTCTTCCAACGCATCGTCTTCCGGTTCGCGGTCGCCACTCCAGAATTTTTCGGCCCCAACGGCCATCCGTTCTGCGAGCAATGTGCCCTGTCCACTGCCACTTAAGTTTAGCAATTCTTCGGGCTACGTCGGTGACCTTGGTTCTCTTGCGGATGTCTTCATTTCTGATTCGATCACGCAAGGGAACTCCGAGCATAGCCCTCTCCATTGCCCTTTGGGTGACTTTAAGCCTTTTGATAAGGCCCATTGTGAGCGACCACGTTTCGGTCCCGTATGTAAACTGGCAACACACACTGGTCATAGACTTGTCTTGAGACACTGCGGTAAGTTGGACGAGAAGATACCGCGCAGCTTCCCGAACGCTGCCCAGCAGAGTCGGATTCGAAGATTGACCTCTTTCTCGAAGTTAGACCTACCTAACTGGACCGTTTGTCTTAGGTATACATAATCGTCTACAATTTCGAGTGTCGAGTCTCCAATCTTGATAGGAATGGGTGTGACATGGGCATTCAACATGACCTTCGTCTTGTCCATGTTCATTTTTAGACCCACTCTTTCGGAAGCTCTACTGAGGTCATCGAGCATTGAACTGAGGTCCTCCATGGTCTCAGCCATGACCACATACATGAACACAACTATCGTCGGCAAACCGAAGGTGAGTGATGTACTCGCCATTGACGTTGATGCCTAGCCCTCTCCAGTCCAGAACCTTGAAGACATCCTCCAGTGCAGCAGTGAACAGTTTCGGAGATACGACGTCTCCCTGTCTTACACCTCGCTGCAGAAGGATAGTTTCCGAGGCTTGGTCCTGAAGTTGGACTGACATGGTGGCGTTTTTGTACAAACACTTCTACACCTCGATGTACCGATAGTCAATTTGGCACCGTTGGAGAGACTGCAGTACAGCCTAGGTTTCGATCGAATCAAAGGCTTTTTCGTAGTCCACAAACGCTAAGCAGAGAGGCCAGTTATACTCTTCGGTCTTCTGTATAACCTGCCGAAGCGTATGTATGTGGTCCACGGTGCTAAAGCCTTTTCGGAAACCGGCTTGTTCGGGTGGCTGGAAATCAAAATGCTATGAAAAATATTTAGTTTTAATACCGCCGTACCCGTTTTGTCTTGCGGTATTAAAACTAAATATTTTTCATAGCATTTAATGTCATGGATTTCCGCAAAGTAACGCCTGATTCCATAACTTATCATAACTTGGCTGGAAATCGTCAAACCTGCGCGCGAGACGATTCGTGATGACTCTTGAAAACAACTTATAGACATGGCTTAGAAGTGCGATGGGCCTGTAAAAGTGCTATTATGGTTTGCGAGAAATTTAACAAAATTGCCACCCCACCATGTACACTGCAATAAATAGTCCAATAATGTACAACATCATTGGTAAACAAAATGTTCGGCTATTGTTCTTTATATTTGTCATTATTGTAAAAAACTTTTTATTAAATAAAACTACTGAATAAAAAACTATCAGGCGATCTTGCGACACTTTTTTTGTCCGAGGTTATGCATTTAATGATTTATTACTAGCTAATCATAGCCTCGCAAACATAAGCAGAAAACAAATCGAAACAATTCAATGTGGCCGTAAATTTAAATAAATGTCAGGCAATTATCGTTGGAATTCCACGCAGCCTGAGCAAGTTGGATGGTACAACCTTGCCGCCAGTGGTTTTCGACGGTGCGATCGTTCCTTTCAAAGCAATACTGATGTAAAGGATGTTGGCTTGCACATCGACAGCAATATGAAATGGCATACTCAAGTCGCTCGTGTCAGCCAAAAGGTTACAGGTTCGTTGCGGGCGCTGCCGCTGTACCGTTCGAGAAACTTTTTACCCTCAAATACGAAGACAACGGTACTGTCCTTAATTTTTCCTATAATCGATACGGTGATATGTGCTACTTTGACCTGAATGCAGACCTCCTCGACAAACTTGACCGTCTTCTAAATAACTGCATTCGATTCGTTTTCAATCTGCGTAAAAACGATCATATCTCCGAGCACCGGTCTCTCCTTAAGTGGTTGCCCATTCGTCAGCGCAGGGAACAAAGGGCGTTAACCACCTTGTTTTCTTTTCTTGTCTCTCCCACTTCCCCCAGTTACCTTGCTCCCCACTTTCAATAATTTGTGCCAACCATAATAGGAGCCTGCGCTCTTCGCAAAACCGTGTACTTCACTGTCCCTCTCACCGCACTGACTACATTCATCGATCGTTCTTCGTCCAGTATATTTCTCTGTGGAATGCGCCTCCCCAGGAAATCAGGATGGCAACCAATCGTTTATCCTTTAAAATTAAAGTTCGCGAGTACATTCGGAAGAAGCTGGCAGTTTCGTCACAATGGTAATGTTTTCCCAATTGTCTGTCTTTTTATTTAAGTATATCCGTGTAAATCTATTAGAACAGAGAATGTAGATATACACGAAAAAAAGAACAACAGAAATAAAATGCGAAATAACAAAAGTAAGCAAACAAATAAATAGAAATATTACACAAAGAAAAAGAACAATACGACAAGAAACTTTTGAAAAATTCGTAGGTAAATTGGGAGCTCTACGTAAAGCATATAGGAAACTGAGTGATAAGTCAGAGTGGACAGAGAAACTTAAAAACAAACAGGGAATTATACAATCGAGACGTCCTGACATCATAAGCGAAGCCACACAGTTCTATAGAGAACTCTACACTGCCCCAGATAGTGATTGCAATATTTTATGCACAAAGCTTAACAACTATAATGCTGAAGAAACAAATACAGAGCCACCAGGCATTCTGAGATCAGAAATAGAACGCGCAATTCAATCACAAAAAAATGACAAGACACCAGGAAACGATAACATCACCAACGAAGTCCTTAAGGTGTTATGCACTTCACTTCTGAAACCCCTTCAAGCATTTTTCAATAACATCCTTAGAACAGAAACCACTCCAGAACAATGGTCAAAATCTACAATCATACATCTGCACAAAAAAGGAGATAGATCCGATCTTGGAAATTATAGACCTGTTTCTTCAGCATTATAGTTGTTAAGCTTTGTGCATAAAATATTGCAATCACTATCTGGGGCAGTGTAGAGTTCTCTATAGAACTGTATGGCTTCGCTTATGATGTCAGGACGTCTCGATTGTATAATTCCCTGTTTGTTTTTAAGTTTCTCTGTCCACTCTGACTTATCACTCAGTTTCCTATATGCTTTACGTAGAGCTCCCAATTTACCTACGAATTTTTCAAAAGTTTCTTGTCGTATTGTTCTTTTTCTTTGTGTAATATTTCTATTTATTTGTTTGCTTACTTTTGTTATTTCGCATTTTATTTCTGTTGTTCTTTTTTTCGTGTATATCTACATTCTCTGTTCTAATAGATTTACACGGATATACTTAAATAAAAAGACAGACAATTGGGAAAACATTACCATTGTGACGAAACTGCCAGCTTCTTCCGAATGTACTCGCGAACTTTAATTTTAAAGGATAAACGATTGGTTGCCATCCTGATTTCCTGGGGAGGCGCATTTCACAGAGAAATATACTGGACGAAGAACGATCGATGAATGTAGTCAGTGCGGTGAGAGGGACAGTGAAGTACACGGTTTTGCGAAGAGCGCAGGCTCCTATTATGGTTGGCACAAATTATTGAAAGTGGGGAGCAAGGTAACTGGGGGAAGTGGGAGAGACAAGAAAAGAAAACAAGGTGGTTAACGCCCTTTGTTCCCTGCGCTGACGAATGGGCAACCACTTAAGGAGAGACCGGTGCTCGGAGATATGATCGTTTTTACGCAGATTGAAAACGAATCGAATGCAGTTATTTAGAAGACGGTCAAGTTTGTCGAGGAGGTCTGCATTCAGGTCAAAGTAGCACATATCACCGTATCGATTATAGGAAAAATTAAGGACAGTACCGTTGTCTTCGTATTTGAGGGTAAAAAGTTTCTCAAACGGTACAGCGGCAGCGCCCGCAACGAACCTGTAACCTTTTGGCTGACACGAGCGACTTGAGTATGCCATTTCATATTGCTGTCGATGTGCAAGCCAACATCCTTTACATCAGTATTGCTTTGAAAGGAACGATCGCACCGTCGAAAACCACTGGCGGCAAGGTTGTACCATCCAACTTGCTCAGGCTGCGTGGAATTCCAACGATAATTGCCTGACATTTATTTAAATTTACGGCCACATTGAATTGTTTCGATTTGTTTTCTGCTTATGTTTGCGAGGCTATGATTAGCTAGTAATAAATCATTAAATGCATAACCTCGGACAAAAAAAGTGTCGCAAGATCGCCTGATAGTTTTTTATTCAGTAGTTTTATTTAAATAAATAAAATATCGCTGGACATTAACACACAGCGCCACCTAGCGCCACACTAAGCAAAGCTTGTGTCGTGGACACTAGATAGTTGATATACTACATGTATACTTTTTTGTTTGTAAATACATACTTATTATACATATAAACATCCATGACTCGGAAACAAATGTCCATGCTCATCACACAAAATTTAATAAAAAGTTTTTTACAATAATGACAAATATAAAGAACAATAGCCGAACATTTTGTTTACCAATGATGTTGTACATTATTGGACTATTTATTGCAGTGTACATGGTGGGGTGGCAATTTTGTTAAATTTCTCGCAAACCATAATAGCACTTTTACAGGCCCATCGCACTTCTAAGCCATGTCTATAAGTTGTTTTCAAGAGTCATCACGAATCGTCTCGCGCGCAGGTTTGACGATTTCCAGCCAAGTTATGATAAGTTATGGAATCAGGCGTTACTTTGCGGAAATCCATGACATTAAATGCTATGAAAAATATTTAGTTTTAATACCGCAAGACAAAACGGGTACGGCGGTATTAAAACTAAATATTTTTCATAGCATTTTGATTTCCAGCCACCCGAACAAGCCGGTTTCCGAAAAGGCTTTAGCACCGTGGACCACATACATACGCTTCGGCAGGTTATACAGAAGACCGAAGAGTATAACTGGCCTCTCTGCTTAGCGTTTGTGGACTACGAAAAAGCCTTTGATTCGATCGAAACCTAGGCTGTACTGCAGTCTCTCCAACGGTGCCAAATTGACTATCGGTACATCGAGGTGTAGAAGTGTTTGTACAAAAACGCCACCATGTCAGTCCAACTTCAGGACCAAGCCTCGGAAACTATCCTTCTGCAGCGAGGTGTAAGACAGGGAGACGTCGTATCTCCGAAACTGTTCACTGCTGCACTGGAGGATGTCTTCAAGGTTCTGGACTGGAGAGGGCTAGGCATCAACGTCAATGGCGAGTACATCACTCACCTTCGGTTTGCCGACGATAGTTGTGTTCATGTATGTGGTCATGGCTGAGACCATGGAGGACCTCAGTTCAATGCTCGATGACCTCAGTAGAGCTTCCGAAAGAGTGGGTCTAAAAATGAACATGGACAAGACGAAGGTCATGTTGAATGCCCATGTCACACCCATTCCTATCAAGATTGGAGACTCGACACTCGAAATTGTAGACGATTATGTATACCTAAGACAAACGGTCCAGTTAGGTAGGTCTAACTTCGAGAAAGAGGTCAATCTTCGAATTCGACTCTGCTGGGCAGCGTTCGGGAAGCTGCGCGGTATCTTCTCGTCCAACTTACCGCAGTGTCTCAAGACAAGTCTATGACCAGTGTGTGTTGCCAGTTTACATACGGGACCGAAACGTGGTCGCTCACAATGGGCCTTATCAAAAGGCTTAAAGTCACCCAAAGGGCAATGGAGAGGGCTATGCTCGGAGTTCCCTTGCGTGATCGAATCAGAAATGAAGACATCCGCAAGAGAACCAAGGTCACCGACGTAGCCCGAAGAATTGCTAAACTTAAGTGGCAGTGGACAGGGCACATTGCTCGCAGAACGGATGGCCGTTGGGGCCGAAAAGTTCTGGAGTGGCGACCGCGAACCGGAAGACGATGCGTTGGAAGACCTCCCACTAGGTGGGCCGATGACCTGGTGAAGGTTGCGGGAATCCGGTGGATGCGAGTCGCAAGGGACCGGTCAATGTGGCGACACTTGGGGGAGTTTAACTTTAACTTTATGTTCTGTCGTGAGGATGATGGTCGTGATTCGTTATCTCTACTTGTCTATTTTGTAATCTTGTTTACTGTGTCCAAATTTTTGTGCATGTCTGCGGATATTTTCATGTTTTCTGATTTTCCCATTTCCATGAATGTAGCAATTTGAACCAGTTTAATAAAAGGTGGTGTATCTCTTTCTTGAAGAATTTTTGTTCGTATTTCACAGTCTTTTAATCCACGAATAAATTGCAGGACTAAGAAACTTTCTGAGGTAGACTTTTGACAGTTTTGGCACTTGAATTCGCAGTTCAAGGAATTTTCCTTTAATTCTGAGGTGTATGTTGTTACTGTTTCTTCTTCACGTTGTGTGTGCGTAATAAATCTGTGTTGTAACGCCCATATACTAGGCTTAGGATCTATGTAGTCGTCTAGAATCTGTGCTAGTTTTATAAAGTTCATATGAATTCATATGAATTAAAGAGGACATAGAGGCAACAGGGAACATAGTCACAGGCGAGATAATTAATGCCCGATATGGACCTGAAAAGAAACCAACTTCAACTTTTTTCGTTAATCTTGCTACTAGTCCCAATAATAAGGCTATTAAAGACCTCAAATATATATATCACCAATCAGTCACAATAGAGGAACCAAAGAAAAGAAAAACCATTGTCCAATGCCAACGGTGCCAACAGTATGGCCACACAAAAAATTACTGTATGCGCCCCTATCGGTGTGTCAAATGTGGGCAATCCCATAAGACGTCAGACTGCCCAAAACGGGACCGCAACACTCCTGCATTGTGTGCCTTATGCAATGGACCTCACCCAGCCAACTATAAGGGATGCGAGGTCTATAAAGAAATTCTAATAAGGAAAACCAAAAAGAACCCAAGCCAAGCAAACACTGAAAAGCAACGAACGCAGACAGAATCACCAAAACAAGGACAAAGGGTAACTTATGCTGAAACCCTACAACAACGACCAGCCAACAACCCCATTCATCATAATGACTCCAAACCTCACAACTCAGCAGTGGCGCAGGCTCCTAACAACTCAATTCCCACCGGCTTACCTTCAGAAGTTTAGAACACAACCACTCTCTACCTACCGTAATTGAAAAATTGCACAATCACTACTTCTTACAAGCATCACCAAACGCCTACTCGCATTTAATAAAAAAAAAATTACCCTTCAATAACATTTTGCTATAAAATAACCCGCAGGCGCTATCGGGTTTTTTGGGAGCTTAATTTCTAAGCAAAATAAACGTCATGACGTCACTAGCCAGCCCGCCACAGTATGGCTCTGGTAAGCCGAAGCAAACCGAGTTATTCATAGAGAAAGTAATAGAAAATGCGTGCGCGTGAGCGAGATGGAAAGAAATCGTTATCGCTCGTTGAATTTCGTAAAGAATCGGTGATGAATGTCATTATTTTGTGCAGTAAACCGAATTTTATCGAGTTACGACAGGGGCACAAAAAGAAAGTATGATAGGGGAAGAACGAGATAGTATTAGTAATGGTGGATTTCGTATTTGGTTATTTATTTGGATGTTTATTTTGTTGTTCACTTTTATTTTTTTACTATGGTACCTCTGCATTTTATTCTTTTTTTTTTTGCTTTTTTTTTTGTCATGATTGCCAATTTCATTATTTTTGGGGTCGCTGATAATGAAAATTAGGTCAAAATGAAAATCCAAAATGACATTTTTTGGTTGTGGGTGTGTTTCTTCATGGGTGTTGTTTTCGTGGTATTTGAGGTCGCTGATAATGAAAATGAGGTCAAAATGAAAATCCAAGATGGCGCCGACGATAAATTTCGGTTTTTTCTTCATGGGTGTCGTTTTCGAGGTTTTTGGGGTCGCTGATAATGAAAATGAGATCAAAATGAAAATCAAAGATGGCGCCGACGAAAAATTTCGGTTTTCTCTTCATGGGTGTCGTTTTCGTGGTTTTTGGGGTCGCTGATAATGAAAATGAGGTCAAAATGAAAATCCAAGATGGCGCCGATGAAAAATTTCAGTTTTTTCTTCATGGGTGTCGTTTTCGTGGTTTTTGGGGTCGCTGATGATAAAAAAGAGGTCAAAATGAAAATCAAAGATGGCGCCGACGAAAAATTTCGGTTTTTTCTTCATGGGTGTCGTTTTCGTGGTTTTTGGGGTCGTTGATAATGAAAATGAGGTCAAAACAAACATCAAAAAGTCAAGTCAAAATAAAAAATATTCTAATTTTTTTTCTCGGCTTACCCTGACTCTTTTTTCACCCTTCGCCACTGCAACTCAGGTCAAGTAACCCAGACACTAGAAGAAATATTAACAAAATACACTGAAAAATTTGATATCATCTTTCAACAAATGAGCACTCTTATGAGTCTCATAACCAAACTAGTTGACAAACTAACAAAATGACTGCACTAAGAGTAGGAACCTGGAACATAAATGGGCTAACCCCAAATAAACAAGAAGTAGAACTACTACTCGCCCAACATAAGTTAGACATACTACTTATATCTGAGGCCCACTGCACTGGTACATCTTTGATAACATTCCCGGACCACTTAAGTTATGTCACAAATCACCCAGATGGAACAGGCCATGCTGGTTCAGCTGTGATCATCAAGAAGACAATCAAACATCATCAAATGCCACACTATAAAACTGATCACATCCAAGCTACCACCATCGCTGTGCAGGACAAGAGCGGCAACTTCAACATCACAGCAGTGTATTGTCCACCTAAACACAAAATTAACGCAGATATGTTCACAGAGTTTATTGCCACTCTTGGTCATAGGTTCATTGCAGGGGGGGACTGGAATGCCAAGAATGAACAATGGGGCTGCAGATTAACAACAACCAGAGGACGTCAATTAAAAGCTAGCGTAGACAATAATAATCTGATGATAAGTTCCTCCTGTGAACCAACTTATTGGCCATCAGATCCGAAAAAAATACCAGACTTGCTAGACTTTTTTATCATGAAAGGATTCTGTAAGCACTACATAAAAACAGAATCTTGCTATGATGGCTCTTCAGACCACACTCCTGTGATATTAACTGTCAGCGCAATGTTAGTAGAGTCCACGGGTCATGACAACTTATATAACAAAAATACTGACTGGGCATCATTCCAGGAATTCATTGAAGGAAAAATCCAACTTAGAATACCTCTTAAAAACGAAGCAGATATTGAGAATGCAACCAAGTATATAACAACTTTGATCCAAGAAGCCTGCTGGCTCAACACTCCAGCTACAGACTCCCGCATGAGACACCACAACTATCCTATAGAAGTCAAAAGAGCTGTTCTGGAAAAACGAAGGCTAAGACGGGTTTGGCATGAAAGTCGCCTGCAGATCGATAAAACTAATTTCTAAAAAGCAGCTGCAGAACTAAAAGATATGCTTCGTAAATGGCACAATGACACCCTTGAATCTCAACTGGAATCACTTACAGCCAGTGCGTCGACTAACTATTCGCTATGGAAGTTTACAAAAAACTATGACAGACCACAAGTAGCCATACCTCCTCTAAAAACCGACGACGGATGGGCGCGCACCCCTCAAAATAAAGCAGATACATTTGCACTACACCTAGCCAAGGTGTTTTGTCCGAATGAGACAAGTGTTCCAGAGTCCGAAGAAGTAGATGATATTATCAATCAGGACTTGCAAATGTCGCCGCCACCAGCTCCAATAACTGTTCGAGAGGTCTGGAGAACAATCAACAAAGAGCTGAAAGATAAAAAAGCACCAGGATTTGACCTCATCACAAAAGAAGTACTAGTGCAACTCCCACGAAAAGCCATAGTGTTTATCACAACACTCTTCAACAGCATGCAAAGAGTCCAATATTTTCCCAGACTTTGGAAAATCTCACAGATCTTGATGGTCCACAAAGTAGGAAAACCAGCGAATGAAGTAACCTCTTACAGACCTATCAGCCTACTGCCAGTTCTGTCTAAGGTATTTGAGAAACTCTTACTACACCGAATGCTACCCCTACTCCAGAAAAATAATATCATCCCTAATCACCAGTTTGGCTTTAGGCAGCACCATTCCACAGTGGAGCAGGTCCATAGGGTAGTGGATAAAATAAGAAAGACTTTAGAGGAGAAAGAGTATTGCTCTTCAGTCTTTCTTGACATACAACAGGCTTTTGATAAGGTTTGGCATAAAGGACTACTCTGCAAAATCAAGAATAGCCTTCCTCACAGCTACTATCTACTGCTGAAATCGTACCTGACAGATAGACTCTTCCAGGTGAAAGAAGCTGACTCCACTTCCAAATTCCAACAAATAGATGCTGGCGTGCCACAAGGATCAGTCCTGGGACCTGTGCTGTATACCATATATACGTCTGACCTGCCAGAAGAGGAAAGTGTCACTACAGCCACATTCGCAGATGATACGGCAATTTTAGCAAGCGACAAGAACCCTGTGCTCGCAACACAAAAACTACAAACAAGCCTTAACAAGATTTCCAATTGGCTCCAAAAATGGAGAATAAAGGCTAGTGCATCAAAATCAGTACACGTTACGTTCACACTGCGACAAGGACATTGCCCCCCTGTACACCTGGGAAACGATACACTACCTCATCAAGACAGTGTACGATACCTTGGGCTACACCTAGACCGACGCCTTACATGGAGACACCATATCAAAACTAAGAGACAAGAACTCAAACTTCGATACACTCGCCTTTCCTGGATACTGGGCCGAAACAGCAAACTCAGTACAGACAACAAACTACTCATATACAAGAGTATCCTTAAACCTGTCTGGATGTATGGTATACAACTCTGGGGCAGCGCTTGTGACTCCAATATAATAATAATACAGCGGATGCAGAACATGATCCTCAGAAACCTATGCAGTGTCCCATGGTTCACCACTAACGCAGAAATACACCATCATCTGGGGATGAGCACGGTGAAGGAAGAGAGTCATAACGCTACAGAGACATATAAAGGGAAGCTGGAAAGACACCCCAACAAATTGGCGACTAAGCTAACAACTAGAAGCTACAAAAAACGGCTAAAACGGAAAGACATATTGACCATATAATCCACTTCTATGGTCTACTGACGAGGAGATGACCTCACTGGAGGACACACTCAAACTGCCACATCCTACAACACATCTGCTTATAGCTAATGCTGATCGCAGATTTATAAATGGAAAAAAAAAAAAAAAAAAAAAATATGAATTGGATCCTCCGGAGAGCATAAATCATATAACTTCTCATGTAATTCGGGTGATAATGCAGCAAGAAAAGTGTACACTTTTATTTTAGGATCTTCGATTTTATTGAGCAAGAAAAATACCGTTAGACGTTAAAGTTTGCAAAGTTTTCTTTTTCTTGAAAAGGCTGGAAATTCATTTTTGGCCCTCGTTCTTGTTGTGTATTCGTACTCATGTGTGATGCCGATGATTGCAGCGGTGTGATTCGTCGATTTTCTCTGTTTTGTAATATGAGAAGTTTCGTCTTTATGATGACACATTTTTCTTCAAAATCGTACCTGGTCTCTATCTCTTGGTCTAGTAGTTCGTCTGTTGTTTCTAATTCTATTTCATGTTGTATTTTCTGTAATTTCTGTAACGTTTCTTGAAGCGATTGTAGTCTCGACTCTGTTTCTTCGTATGGTAGAGTTTCTTTGGTGTTTACGTAGTTTTCAAGCTTTGTGATTAAACCTGGCAATGATGCGCGGGTTTTCTTTAATTTTTTAATATCATTAGTCGACATCCTCGTCGCCAATGATTAAATACACATTTTTAATATGTACAAATACAGGGTGTTAGTGTGAACACCGCTATCCTTCAAACCAGGGGTTCGGTTTCATTAGTAGAAGCTAAAACCAATGAAAAAAAGCAACCTTTTTTTTTGAAGAAAATCCACTATTTTCGTCAAGATCATTTCACCCTAATACACTCGGAAACAGCTGACCGCCGACCGGGTCAACGACCGCGCCGCAGCCCGCGCGCCCGCGCAGGGATCGAGTGAACGGTGAGTCACGACCTTACCTCAGTCGGCCAGCTGTCGCCAAAGCGAGTCCACGTCGCTCGTCGGAGCGCGCGCCGCGCGCCGAGTCCTAAGTTTCTCGCGCGTAAATTTAGTGCTATGTCTTACACAAGTCAACAGTGGGCCGTAATGGTACGGCTTTACGCCATCGCCGGTGATAAATAACCTGTACGAGGTTTCTGATTCGAGATTCTCGAGTGCTCAACAACCTAAAATGTGTGAATTTTGAACAGTAGGTAAGTTAGTAGATATTCAATCTGTCTAAGACGACCCACTGACCTCTGCGTAAATGTAATCGGTGACTTTTAACTGTACGTACATAAAATTGTGATGAACTTTTTAAATACGCCAAAATATCCCAACCAGCAAAAACTAGGCTTACAACAATCTCAAGACTACTCTTAAATCACTCCTATATATTCGTATAAGCCTGGGTTTGGGCACTAATTATAAGCTTATTTAGTTTAATATCGTTCTAATATCAGTCTAATTGAATGCTGTTTGCACTTACTGAACTCTAGCCAAAATCAATTTAAGCCGACTTAGGCTAATATTGGTCTAAGGTTAGAACCATTTGAGGCAATACAAGCTCATTATGATTGTACGTCAGATCAAACTTAAAAGTTTGTTTGAGTGTTGGTTTCAAAGTTACAATGAAACAATTTTTTTTTTTTTTTTTTTAATAGCCTGCTCTGTCCCACTCCTGGGCAAAGGCCTCCCTCCACTCTTTCCACCTCTCGCGAACCCGCGCGTCCTCCCTCCAGTTTGGACGGAACCTGTCCAGTTCATCCCGCCATCTCCTTCGTGGTCTGCCGCGACCCCGCCTCGCTGTGTCAGGGCACCAATTTCCTGCTATTTTGGCCCACAGTTGGTCCGGCATGCGGCAGACGTGCCCTGCCCAATCCCATTTGAGTTGGGCAGCCGTTTGAGCCACGTCAGCTATGTTTGTTTTGGAGCGCAGTATTGTGTTTCGAACACGATCCGTTAATTTAACACCTAGTATACTGCGTTCCATTGCTCGCTGACAAACCCTGAGTTTGGACTTCTGGATGTTAGTCAAAGACCAAGTCTGTGCTCCATAGGTCAAGACGGGGAGAATACACATGTCCATAAGTTTACGTTTCAGTGCCATTGGCAACTGTCCCTTGAATAGTTCCTTCATGGACCAGTAGCTCTTCCAAGCGTTTTCTGTACGTCTTGCGACTTCTTTGTCTTGCCTCGTCTGGAAAGAGACTACTTGGCCCAAGTAAAGGTATTCCTGGACATGTTGTATTGTCTCCCCGTCTACTTTTATGATTTTAGGCGTTTCATTACACATAACTTTGGTCTTCGACAATGAAACAATTAATAAATGAAAACAAATTAAAGTTGCTGTGAAGTTAATGCGTCAGTGTATTTAAGTTTTACGGCAAGTAATCGTATTGGAATTTATTATTTACTGTTAAGTAGACCTCGTTTTACGCTTCAAAATTCATGCGCCTTGTTAAATAAGGTATTTTCTGTTCTCGTTTGATAATTTTATTTGTAAATTTCTATTGATAGTGTCGCCATTAGTATAGCTGCATTTTACAAGAGCAATATTAGACTATTGTAAGATTGTTTACTCTAATTTTAGCATTTGGTATGCTAAAGATAACTCCATATTGGAATAAATTAGGGTTCCTCGCAATTTTACATAAAACCTTAAATCGAAAGGGAGAAAAAAAATTTTACATAATTTTCCAGTTTTTGTAATCCATTATTTATAACTATTAAAATTAAAAAAAAATGAAATTAAATATGGCCAGCAAAATGACTCGATCTAACATCAAACGGTCTTAAATGAGTCTTGTCTTTTGTATTGTAAATACATATGTTGATCCAAAATCACTCTAATATCATACTTATCCAGTGCTATTGATCTAATAATAGTTTAAAATAAGATCAGAAATGCACGTACTCACAGTACTCTTATGCAATGCTGATATTAGTCTGACATCTTACAATAGCATTTAGCAAGTCTAATATAAAATCAAACGAGCTTAGAAATTGCGCATATAAGAGCAAGTTTTCTCAAGTGCAACTAGTCTTAGTAAATGATCTTATATACAAATATGAGACTTGGTTATGAGACTGAGCGTTCTTGAGCTCATACCGGCTTATCTAAAAGTAATATAGGATCGATGGCATGTTCTAAAACAAATATAAGAGCGCTTAAAGCCTACCACTCTTATATAGTGCGAGTTCTGAGACTATTTTGCTGGTTGGGTACCTACTCAGTAGTTTGGATTACTTTTCATTTTCTTTGTTGTCACATCAAAGTTACATTTAGACTCGTCACGCAACACGTGAGGTAGGTATTTTGCCAGGAAAAGTTGCATTTATCAGGTAATGTTACGAGAATTCTGTAAGTAGATAGATGCGTCGACGGGCGGGCAGCAATTACGTCACTCGTGTAGTCGGGCTAGCCATGATTTCGGGGACATCGTCGGATAATTTAATTTAATTTTTTTCTTAAAGAAAATCCCTGATCCAGTTTTTTAACTCGGTCCTATATTTTTTTATTTATGTCAACTACCCGTGGTTTGAGTGACAACGGTGTTTACACTAACACCCTGTATATAATTTGCTAAGTTAGACAATCAATGAACAACGTCACAAGTCGTCAACATGACAGGTGAGGATCCTAGGTGGCCAGTATATAACAGGAACAATCCGAGATATCAAAATAGGAAACGAAAAGATAGAATATGTGAAGGAATATGTATACCTTGAACAGCTAATATCACTACAAAACCACACAAGAAAAGAAATAGAAAGAAGAATAACTCTAGCTTGGCGGAAGTATTGGAGTTTAAAAGAAATCACGAAAAACAACTCTGTAAACATAAACATCAAGAAAAAACTATATGAAGTAGTGATACTACCATGCCTTACCTACGGTTGCCAGACGTGGTCATTAAGAAATGAAGATGAAGAAAAAATAGCTATCTGCCAACGTAAAATGGAAAGGAGCATGCTTGGCTTAAGACTTGCAGATAAGGTCAGCAACGAGATCATCAGAAAGAAAACGAGGATAATAGATGTACCTAAGGAAAAGAACAAGATCACTGAAATGGCAATGGGCAGGACACATATGCAGAATGTGTAATCATAGATGGACAAAACGTTTAACAGAATGGTTACCAAGAGATTTAAAAAGGAAAAAAGGGAGACCAATTAAAAGATGGAGAGACATCTTTAAACAGAGATGTGGCTCGTGTTGGATGGGATTGGCGCGTGAAAGAGGTGTATGGAAGGGTTTAGGAGAGGCCTACGCCGCGGAGGCGACTACTACAAATAAAGTTTAATATAAAAAAATAAAGTTTAATTTAAGAGTGCATGCAAACATTTAAATATGTATTTATACTGTTAAAACCTATGTTATGTATCATTGTATTTATGCAAAACTTGTAGTAGAAAATAAAGGCTATTTTTATTTTTTTATTTATATCCGTGCAAAGGTCTATTTACTTATATATATTTATACTATTTGATATAATTATATGTATAGTATTTTATATATCCTTGTAGTTTATCGTAGTTTTAATAAAATTATTCGTGAAGTTTCAGGAATGACACCTACCACTGCTTGTCTCTGCATCACCTAAAGGTTGACTGGTAGAGAATGCCTTTGCCATTAAGTCCGCCTCTGTACTTTGTGCTTGAAGTGTTAAATAAATAAATAAAACAAATACAAAACAATATTTGTTTTGTACCTAGTTGGTTTAAAAAACCTCTACAGTAGATCTAACCTTCGTCATTGGCATGGATACAAACAATACCTTTTTTCACAGAACCTATCTCCTATCGAAACATAAAACATGGAACTACGATGATTCAAACGCTTTGTGACGTCATCCGAAACTGTTACGAAGACCAGGAGCTCTTGAATATGATCATGATTACGAACCGAAAGATCAACGATTTCTATGTTGCGATGGGCAGGAAAGGAATAGGTTTCACAACAAGAACTACTTTGACGAAGCGGCTAAAGTTTTGAGTCTGTTCCGAAGTTTAAATGCTTCGGATGTCGATTTTGTTCACAGAATTACAGTTGTTTTCACGGTTTTTTGTTGTTTTATTAACACCCTGTTCCCCGCTTCGTGGCCCCATGGGTTTAAAGTTAAGGCACTGATAGGATAGGCCTCAATGACCTTTGTCACCATGGTCGGAGCTCTGCGGACTGTACCCGCACTGTCTGCACACGGGGGCTCATACATTTGTTCGCGAGCGTTTCATCCAGATGACGACTGTGAGCATAACGATTTATTTTTACATATTTTTTTTTTTAAATATTAAAGAACGAAATCGAAATACATTTTAATAGAGGTTTCGTGGTAACGAGATTCGTGATTTCTCGAGGCGGAATTAAGCCGAGAAATAAAATAAAATACGAGTAATGTAAAATATTTGTGTCATGAATTATTACGAGCCTAAAAAACCTATTTTTCATATTAGGCTGTGTAACGGCTTCATACCTTTGCTTCTCCTTCAACCTGGCGACAGCAAAGCGCGGAAAAAAATTAAATTTAAATCATAGTCTCGGAATAATTCATGACACAAATATTTCACATTCTTTTATTTTATTTCTTCAAAAGTGTATTGAAAAACGTCGTTTGATTTATGTGGACATTTTTTAAAAAAGAAGAAGAGAAGCCAAAATGTGTTTACTGTGTACTGTACTGTACTGTGTGTCTACCTCACCCTGCCAATAGGCTTGTGTCCTAAAAAAATCTAATTCGTCCGTCAGTTAGATTATAAAAAAATATTTGACCCGTATTTTTTCTTTTTACATAAACTAA
The DNA here is from genome assembly GCA_950022955.1 of Xestia ashworthii. Taxonomy (NCBI): domain Eukaryota; kingdom Metazoa; phylum Arthropoda; class Insecta; order Lepidoptera; family Noctuidae; genus Xestia; species Xestia ashworthii. The sequence goes on along the minus strand of OX465563.1, from coordinate 1,313,731 downwards.
AATACACGAAGATATGACGCTTTTAAAATTCGCAATACGTCACGCCGTGCTATAGTTTTTAGTGCGTTGTGACGTCACGAGCCCCCACTCCCGAGTTTTGATGCGTTATATTATATCTTTGTCAGTACCCAGTGATTTACAAAAACAAAAAATACGGACACGTATTTTTGACTCAACTACTGACGGACTAATTAGATTTGCAATTTATTGTTGGTGGAAACTAGCCTATTATAGAGGGTGTGAAGTAGCTAAACAAATTCAAGTAATGAAAAATAAAATAATTAAAAAGAAACTTGCGGTACCAACTACCCAACAGTCTCTTCCCTTACCAAAACTTGACAAACAGGCACAGAAAGCAAGTGTCCAGTCCACTGCAAAACCTATGCAAGTAACCAACGCTGGTTCCTATGCGGAAGCTGCAAACCAAGATCACAGCCTTTGAATCTGGAGGATAAGATTAATCAGATCTTAAAGTGTATTACCTCATTTGACAAGAGATTATAGAAATTAGAATCCAGCACTAAAACAGCTGTTTTAAATAATCAAAAATGAATAACACCCTTAAAATAATGGCTTGGAACTCTAATGGGCTCCTCAAACATCAAAATGAGTTGCAGGCGGTCCTGGACACAGAAAATATAGACGTGTGTTTGGTCTCTGAAACGCACTTCATTAGGCAATCTTTTGTCAAATTTAGAGGATACATGGTATATAATTCGCTCCACCCTGACAACTGTGCCAGAGGAGGTAGCGCGGTCATAATCAAAGAGAACATTAGTCACTACGTGCAGTTGGTTGGTTTCGCCGTGGCAGTATGTGTTAATACCAAATTTTGTCACGTAACCATTGCAGCCGTATACTGTCCTCCACGGCACATGATAAGAAAAGAGCGATATTTACATCTCTTTGAACTATTAGGCCAGAGGTTTATCCTAGGCGGCGATTTTAATGCTAAGCATACGCATTGGGGATCAAGACTTACAACAACTAAGGGAAAGCAGCTCTTAAGCGCAGTTTAAGATACACATTCTGAAGTTATGAGCACAGGTTAACCAACGTACTGGCCCACTGACCACCACAAAATACCGGATCTTATAGATTTTTTTATTTGTAAAAATATATCCGCCAATTACATCAGTTTGGAGGAAGGTTTTCATATGAATTCGGATCACTCTTCAATTATACTAATGCTTAGTCAAAAAATCGTATTCAAACAAAGCCACTTAACACTGGTTAATAAATTAAAAGATTGGCAAAGTTTTGCCCTTGATCTAGATAAGTAATATAATTGACCTTAATACTTCTATAAAAAATCAAGATCAGCTTGACTCAGAAGTAAACAAATATATTGTTAATATCCAACAATGTGCGTGGAACAACACACCGCAATTAAAACGTAAATATAAGGGATTTATCTATCCTAAGGAAATTGTGGATTTACTATCTGAGAAAAGGAAACAAAGGAAGCAGTGGCAGCAAACAAGGTGCCCGCGAGATAAAACATCATTAAATAACCTAAATAAACGATTAAAAAGGAAAATTCTACAATACGAGGATGAATCTCTGAGTGCCAATCTTCTGCAGCTAACCAATGAGAAATCAACGGATTACTCCCTTTGGAAAGCGACAAGAAATCTAAAAAGACCGATTACACAAATACCGCCCATCAGAACTAGCGACGGAAAATGGGCCAGAAATAATGACCAAAAAGCGTTAAGGTTTGCTCAACACTTAGAAGAAACTTTTCAACCCAATGAAAGCTCGATCGAAATACCTGTGAGTGAAAATTTATCACAAAACCAAAGAATTAAGCTTGTGACACCAGCAGAAGTAATGAGAGAAATTCAAAATAACATTAGCTCGAAAAAGTCTCCGGGTTACGACCTCATTACAGGTGAAATTCTAAAACACATCCCGCGCAAAGCCATAGTAAAGCTGACCAAGCTTATCAATGCTGCATTTATCTTAAAACATGTACCTGAGTCATGGAAGGTTGCTGAAGTCATTATGATTGCAAAGCCTGGGAAACCCCATGAAGCATCATCATATAGGTAGACCTATTTCTCTGTTGCCCGTGTTATCAAAACTATTTGAAAAACTGTTATTGAAACGGTTAAAACCAATAATCTATATTATAGGTATATATAAAAGAAAGTCGTGTTAGTTACACTATTTATAACTCAAGAACGGCTGAACCGATTTGGCTGAAAATTGGTGGAGGGGTAGCTTAGAACCGGGAGACGGACATAGGATACTTATTTTGTTTTTTTTTTTTAATTTCTGCAGGTAATTGCTCCTTCTAATTTATGTCTATATTATAGAAGATAAAGACCTTATTCCAAATCGACAATTTGGTTTCAGGGAAAAACACTCAACAATAGATCAGGTACATAGAATAATTAACATCATTAAAAAACGCTTGAAAACAAGGAAGTCTGCGCCACCGTGTTTTTAGATGTCGCGCAAGCTTTTGATAAAGTTTGGCATAAGGGTCTAATATTCAAGCTCAGACGCATGCTACCAGAATTTGCAGATATCCTTGAGTCGTACATTACTAACAGAGTGTTTAGAATACGGCAGGAGGACGCATATTCCGAGCTAAAAGCTATAAAAGCTGGTGTACCTCAAGGAAGTGTGCTAGGCCCAATTTTGTACTTGTTATACACATGTGACATCCCAGAACTGGAAAACAACACGATTGCGACCTTTGCAAATGGGTGAATTTCAACAAATGCCATTTTTTTTTATCATATCGGTGAACTTTTTCAATTATACTTTTTTTTGTATATTTTTCAGGTTTTATGTAATCTTTAGGATATCAAATATCCCCAAATTTAATATCATCAACGTATCATTTAAGATTAAGGAGAAAATTCAGTTTGAATTCTGGTTTCCACCGATATGACAAACCGGCACCGATTATTTTTTCTGTAGGTACCCCGATATGATAAGTTTATGTACCGAAATGATGTACATATCCAGCGATATGATAACCTATCCACCTTTGAACATCAAAAAGGAAATAGTAGGTACCTATACACCATGTTCCTGAGGATATACATTAATTTTGAATAATACATCTATAGCTCTTGTTAAACATATCGTACAAAGGAAGTAGTAGTTTAAATGGCATAGTTTTTAAGTTATTGGTAATTTAAGTTTAACCAATTTAATTATGTTGTGCTGTGAGAAAGAGTCTTTATTTGTGAGATGTTGCCACTTTGTGTGCAACCAAAACTATGAAACTGAATTTAGAAGACTTGAAACTGATTTTTCTTTTTTTTTTAAGTTAGAGGCATTTTGTGTTGTGTTGTGATAAAATGAGTTTGTAATCCAAAATGAACACGATATGTTTTTACTTATTGCCACTAAAAGTGAAAAAAATAAAATAAAAGTTAAAAAAAAATGGTTAAGAAAAAGTTAAAAATGGTCAATTTATTGGTCTGAATAACATGCCGAAGTTAATGTATAACCTCAGGAACACGGTGTATATTTTTACAACCAAGGGTGACTTAGAACTGAAGACCTGAACTTAGGGTCTTATGTAGATACCGCGGCCCCGGAACATAAAGGGCGAGGAAGGAACATGGATGGGTTTTGATGATTTCCCATCCATAAAAAAAGGGTCTTATGTAAGTAGATCACATCCAAAGAGAACTGAGTTCTTAGAAATCCAATTAAAATATGTTTTTTGAAATTATCTAGGTACTTAGAATTTAAAAAAAAAATGTTTATTTTTAATATCATTGTCTTTATTAAAATGAAGTTATAGAAGTAAATATTTCCTAATCTAACTAGTATTATAGTCTTATTGATTTATCCCGCGCGGGGATAGTAGTGTTTTCCTCGATGAAAAGTGTATTTTTTTTTTGTTTCCGTTTCCCTTACAACGTATATGCAAAATGTCATGAATCGGTTCAGCGGTTTAGGGCGTGAAAGGGTATCAAGCAAAGCAACTTACTTTCGCATCATTATAGTTAGGAGAATGAAAAACCGATCTAGACTCACAAAATGGGGCACAAAAGGTGTGACAGGGAGACGTCATATCTCTGAAACCGTTCACCGCTGCACTGGAGGATGTCTTCAAGGTTCTGGACTGGAGAGGGCTAGGCATCAACGTCAATGGCGAGCACTTTACTCACCTTCGATTTGCCGACGACATAGTGGTTATGTGGGTGGTGGGTGTGGTAGTGGTTTGGCCGTGTCCCAGCAGTGGGAACATTATAGGCTGATGATGATGATGATGATGATAGTGGTTATGGCTGAGACCATGGAGGAACTCAGTACAATGCTCGATGACCTCAGTAGAGCTTCCGAAAGAGTGGGTCTAAAAATGAACATGGACAAGACGAAGGTCATGTTGAATGCTCATGTCACACCCACTCCTATCAAGATCGGAGACTCTACACTCGAAGTTGTAGACGATTATGTGAACCTGGGACAAACGGTCCAGTTAGGTAGGTCTAACTTCGAGGAAAAGGTCAATCGTCGAATCCGACTCGGCTGAGCAGCGTCCGGGAAGCTGCGCGGTATCTTCTCGTCCAACTTACCGCAGTATATCAAGACGAAAGTCTATGGACCAGTGTGTGTTGCCAGTGCTTACATACGGGACCGAAACGTGGTCGCTCACAATGGGCCTTATCAAAAGGTTTAAAGTCACCCAAAGGGCAATGGAGAGGGCTACGCTCGGAGTTTCCTTGCGTGATCGACTCAGAATTGAAGACATCCGCAAGAGAACCAAGGTCACCGACGTAGCCCGAAGAATTGCTAAACTTAAGTGGCAGTGGGCAGGGCACATTGCTCGCAGAACGGATGGCCGATAGGGCCGAAAAGTTCTGGAGTGGCGTCCGCGAAGACGATGCGTTGGAAGACCTCCCACTATGTGGATGATGATGATTAAGTTCCTTTAAACCCTGCACACAGAAATAATCCCCCGGGGTCCCACATAGCGGGGCTCCGTTGACTACGCTTTTTAGGAGAATATAAAGTGTTTTGAGGTTAGATTATATTAATCGGTATTTCTCAGGAAAGGTACTTCTCATTATCTTTTCATGAGAGTGGTACCATGGGGCCACTGGTATGATGGTATCCATATACCGGTACACTACCGGGTATTTGAAACGGCGGGATCGATTTTGACTAGACTTTTATTGGCAGATTGAGTAACTTTCATTACAGCTGTTTTCTACAAAACTGCAATGCAAACGATTCTGAAACTTAACTCCGACAAACGTTTCTCCGTCGCGTCAAATGAAATGAAAACACGGTCAAAATGTTTAATGTCTCCAGTAAAAAGCTGTCATTTTGAAATTACAAACAGACACTTCCATTTTGTATTTTTTTTTTGGAGAGATAATCTCAAGTGATCGGTTAGAACTTTCCATCGATGAACAGACGCTGAAAACCAAAATGGGTGTATGAAGGGACGCATGTGGTGCCCCTTTACACCTGGCGCCCCTTCACACCTGGCGCCCCTTTACACCAGGCGCCCCTTTACACCTGGCGCCCCTTTACACCTGGCGCCCTTTACACCTGGCGCCCTTTACACCTGGCGCCCTTTACACCTGGCGCCCTTTACACCTGGCGGCCTTTACACCTGGCGGCCTTTACACCTGGCGCCCCTTTACACCTGGCGCCCTGGGCGGTCGCCCAACCGCGCTCTACCCTAATGCCGCTACTGCGGATGATCTCATGTATTTCATTTTTGTTTAAGAGTGAAATTAAAGTCATGTGAGCGGTTTAAACATAATATATTATTAAAAAAGAAAACAATACAATATAAGAACAATATTGTAGACTGATCTTTACAGAACAAAATTACACGAGGCGACGGCAGGCGATGTAGCGGGTTCGCTTAGCTCACATATTGATGAGACAGTTATATATTGTAGTCTAATTAATATCTGAGCACGTTCACATACAAACTTATACACATTTATTTTTAGATAAAAGATGACTCCTAATATTCCTTCAAGCTCACACATTCAAACTAGTAAGCTATTAAAATCAGACTTGTGATTTGAATGAAAATATTCAGGAACTTTTACTTAGCATATTTCATAAGATCGTGTTGATAACCAAATCATTGTTACTTACTACATTGTACGTACAAAACAACTCTCGAGTGTTCAATATTTAGATATTTCTAAACTTTACTTTAAGACTGTGAAACTAAAATGAACTAGTAGCTTCAGATGGCATTTACTGATTATTGCGGGGTAAGTGCCACCCCATGCTCAGTACAAACAGAACCGTTCAAGATAGATGTACGTATATGTATAAGTTTGCATGACACATTGCATCGCCTTTTGCCGTGACTCTGCCCGATATTATCATTATTGCATTTAAAGCTACATATCGCGAGACCTACGAAAAATACGATATTTCGGGGTTTACAAACTCCTGACTTGCTTATACGATGAAGTCAGGTACATAACCTAAATGCAATAGCAACAAATCAAATTCGTAAATCTTAGTATCTCTACACTCTTCTCGTTATATATCTCTATATTAAAGTTTAGCGGAAACACTGTTGCGGTATCGTCGAGTCTTTCAAAAACGTTCACTTGTTGGTCGATTGTTGACTAAACATTAACTGCTACTACAATTACCTGTACAGTGCCGCACCGGAACGATACTCGCTGTCTTATAAACAAAAATCGATATAAAAATAATTAATTGATGATAATAATCGACTCTCGTATACACGCTACTGATCGGGATCTCTCGTGACGTTCAGACTCGTCTGACTAGAGAGCTCCACTGTTTGTGTATCGATAAAATATACATGAAAATAAAATATTAAAAAAGTAACATACGACAACAGTGTCTCGCTGCGAGCGTTACAATTACCTTGTTTAATTTCTATTACAATATAATCTATAATATACGCTAGAGACAATATACAGCGCATTTCCGACACATATTACAGCTACATTCGAATTTAAACTCACATTACACAACGTCCCTTATCGTCGAGGTCATAGCGGAGCACACAGTTATATATTTACTTTTTATTACACGTTTATATTTCTCACTTCATAATATAAAATGGTCGAGGGCGGCCGGGGCCGGCCCGAGGGCGATCGCTTACCAACTATTACTTCATATAAAAAGTTCGACTGTTGTACGAGTGGCAGTTTATAAGCAGTCACGGTCTTCTTCTAGTACTATTGCAATGAATGCAGTTGGCACCTTGAGTGCAGTGAGTGCAGTGAGTGCAGTGAGTGCAGTGAGTGTAGTGAGTGTAGTGATGCAGTCCGGCCCGGCGACCTCGAGCCGCGTAATATATCACCATATAGTAAAGCTTAAGCAACCACCTGCTAAGCAATAAACACATCTATATATTACACAGTATTTGGCGTCTGAACGTCTCACGCGCGCCTCATAACTAAATGAATCGTCACTAAGGCATTCAATGTGCGTTTATTTCGGTCCGTAGATCGTTGCGTTGAAAATTGATCTTTATGTACAATTGTAAGATGATCTGTTTCGGTTCACGCCTGTTACGCCTCACGCCTCCTCGTGCCCTCGCTTCCGGTCGTCGACGCTCTACGCCTCGATCAGTCCATAGCTCTTCATTCGCTAATTTAGATTTACGTTTAATCAGTCAGCCAGGCCATATTATGAAGATAATAATTATGTTTGATACATTTTACGGCGACATATTATTAGTTCTCAATGAAAGTTAAGAAATTTTCGAGAACTTTGTCTTAATATTATGAATAATTGTAATTATTTCAGTTGCTTCAGAATTCTCACGGCGTCGTATCTCGGGCTTCCCCGTCGACGTCTCGTGGAGTCGGCCGGCTCACGAGCGGCAAGTTGAACACTAAAGAGCTGATGCTCCCAGTATTGTTCAGGTGTGAATCTGTCGCCTCGCAGCCTCGTCGTATCGTACACCTCGCGGCGCGTCAACGTCGGCGCGGCCGGCGCAGGCGGCGCAGGCTGCGGCGCGGCGGAGTGGGCGGGGGCGGGGGCGGGGGCGGGGGCGGGGCGCTGGGGGCGGGCGGGGGCGGGGGCGGCGCGGGTCAGCGGCGCAGCAGGGCGGGCAGGTCGGCGAAGGCGCAGGCGCCCAGCCCCGCCCCCGCCATGCGCCGCAGTAGTGCGCGCGAGTGCGACACGCACGCCTCCACCGGAGAGATCCACTTCATGCCTTGCGCCTCTGTAACACACCACCACCCTCAGCGATACCACTTACTGATCATTACTGAGCTACTACCTACGATAGATATACAATACAAGATAGATGCGCAACTCTGGTTTTCGTTTTTAAAACTGTGTACCTCAACTGTTAGATGGCACTGTTACTTTCTATTCAACCAAATAAATACAAAAAGTGATTCTTAACTACGGATTCGGACTTGGGAACTATTATTCACAAGGCAACCGCTGTCACCGCTAGGCTATCTACTTCACTGACAAGTTGTCTAAAATAGCTGTTCTCTTTATGACAGTTGTAAAACAGTTGAAAAGTTTATGTCCTTAAACACACAGATGGCAGCACTATCTATGAAAATTTTGTTTGACGCCAATGTATGGAAGTTTCACCCCCCTGGCTACTACGGGTTGCTGTACGTAGCACATTAGTGACTCTAGAACATTACCCGCGCCCGTACCGAGTATGGCGGAGTTGAGCGCCTCGCACACGGCCTCGCGCCGCACGGGCTCCAGCTGCCAGCCCACCGGGCTGTCCCACGGGTTGCTGTACGCCAGCAGACTGAACGCATCCTGGAAACGTTACACAAACATTTACATAGATCGGCTATTTGTACCACTTTCTAGTGTATTTTAGTTGCTCTGCTTAGAGCAACTAAAATACTGGAAAGTGGTACAAAGTTCGACTTTCTTTAAATGCAACGATATTTCAGAATAGACGAAAATTGAAACATCCAAACAACGTACAGAGCAAGAGCCCACGACGATCAGACCTTCGTTATTTTATAAAACCTGAAAGTTTATCTGTGTATGTCCCTAATACAGGTATGAACAGTCCCAGAGTGTCAAGTTTGGATCACGGTTCATTTAAAAGTTATCAGGTAGCAAAATTGAATAAAATTAATCCTCGCTTTCGTTAAAGTATAACGCCATTATGAAAAATGGACAGGGCGCGCGCCCGGGTCGCCGTAGGTAAAAATGTATGGCGCTCTGGAACGAAATATTCAAAGCGGCGCGGGCGCGCGGCCTGTGTAATTGGCATTTTATACGGGTTATTTATAATTTGTTTCTTGTTAATTTCTCACAGACGGGTGTTAATAGGCTTGTTAACTGAAAAAATCTAATAATTAGTCCGTCACTTAGATTATCAAAAAATATTTGACCCGTATTTTTTCTTTTGTCACATAAACCAAAATTGACGAAGATACGACGCTTTTAAAATTCCCAATATGTCACTGTTCGGTATCATTATTAGTGAGTACTGACGTCACGAGCCCCCACTCCCGAGTTTTGATGCGTTTTATCTTTGTCACTATTCGTTGATTTACAAAAACAAAAAATACGTGTCCATTATTTTCTAATACTCTAACTGACGGACTAAATAGATTTGCAATTTATTGATGGTGGAAACAAGCCTATTACATTTTCAGTGAGTCCTGTTTTTATACATATATATAATAATATTGAGGAGATACATATTCTACCTAACAATATGTACCTTTCAAATTTTGATTTCTAAGTCTCAATTACTTTTTCCTTTTCGTGTATAGGTTTGCTGTCATACATTGAAATGATTCATTTTTCAAGTAATTTTATTTAAAACGCAGAGGAGAAATGCTTACAAGGGGAGAGACGGGGTTCATGCAAAATCACCCATTATTCTTTGGTTGCTTAAAATTTCCAAACAAAATGTAAGTATGGGGAAAATGTTTGTGCAATTTGTTTTTTTTTAGTATTTCAACTTGGGTTGGTTCCAGAAGTTTTTGATCAGTATTAGAAACAGAATAGATAGACATCAAAAAAAAAATTGTATGAAATAGCAATTTTCTTGATAACGGTATTTTTTAATTTTGAAAATCTGTGATTGGTGATCAAAATTTCACGAAAAATCATGGATGGTGTCCTATGACAATTTTCGTGTAACTGTAACGGTTTAGGTAGTTCCCTTACTCGCGCTCGCATCTACGGTAGACTTGAATGTGTTTGACAAGATGCAAGAACCATGGAAACTGTCTGATAACTGAGGAAACATCTTTTGATAGTTCCTCACGTAACATGTATAGTGTTGTAAACAGACTCAACCAATAATTCTGTACATCAAACTAAATAGGTACTTACGCATTTTTTTTTTGCTGAGAAATAACTTTTTTAGGGACTCAATGTAACGCACTTAAAACATCGTGATGGATGGAATGAATAGTACGGGGGTCGTGAAGGTGTTTAAAATAAAAATAAAATACATTAAAAACAAGTTGGAACTTGGACCCCCAATATCCCCGTAACTACAGTAGGGCCAAGTTAATTGATCACAATTGACGACAGTTCATCAAAATACAACAACGTAACCTTGTAATGAAATATTATTTATTTTTTCGAAGTTAGATTACATATTTATTGTACTAATGGCAAAATAAGGTAACCTTTACTTTGAACGGGCAGATGTTAAATGTGATCTATTAAATTGGCGCTACTATAGAAGGTTCCCAGGGCCTCGATTCTGCTATTACAATAGTGTCAAAATAGTCGATCATTGATTTTATAATAGTCTAGTTCTGTCAAGTTTTTACAAGTTAGTTAATCTACTAATATAATGCCGCCATTATGACTTCTCAATGGTCAACCACTGACACTCCATTGAAAGAAATGCCATAGAATGGTAATCTCGTATGAATTAATGTTCGCATTTAGTAGTAGATTTCGAAAACCATTTATACTAAGGGTTTATAATAATGGCAATACGACAATGCCATTAAAACATAATTTTATTACGAGACCATTGACCGACCATTGTGAATTTAGCAGATTACGAACTTTAAGCAAAATGACAATGGGATGGGAATGGAATCGTGTTGGAGTGACGAATTTATTAAAATAGTATAATAGGCCCCAGGTATGGTACTCGTATAAAACAACAGAAACGAGTGTGCTTAGACCACACGACTGAAGTAAAACTTCTTTAACTCCATCTATACTTATGTATGTGCCTCCAGTCACGTGACTGCCTCCATGTTGCGACTAAATACTATTTATTCATAAAGGATGTACTTCACCTTCTTTATGAGCGTCGGTTGCCAAAAGACTTTGTCATCAACGACGATACACGAAGCGTAACTCTCTCTCTTTCTATCTTCACTAACTTATATCTCCCTCTCAACTTCCGCGCCCTATTGTCATTTCGGTAACGCGATCACGTAACGCATTCACTTGCTTAAGAGGGCTATCACATTAACTGATTTATTTATAAGGTACTCCCTTGATTGTCCTAAAATTTTTTGTCCGAAAATCATTATCCATAACACGTTTGCTATAAACTTCAGTAACCATAATGTTCAAAACACCGAAATTATGTTTTACATAACTAACTTTACTTCTAATACTATTTTGTCATAATATCGAATACTATAAGAATTGAATCTCCTAATTTTACATGACATAAAGTCGTATGTCCTAAGTATTGTATCACATAATGTGTATGATTCCGAATGGTCATTTATAAACCTAACTTTTAGGGATTTTTTAGGGACTAACAGTCGCTAAAAAATCCCTAAAAGTTAGGTTTTAGTGACAGAAACGAATTGCTGTAAATCCGACTCCACGCAGTCTTGTCTGCCCTACCCCAAGAGTGTTATTTAAAATCGCTTGGCGCTGCGGGGCGAGCCGGGCCGCGAGTTGAGGAGCAGGTGGTTGTAACACTCGCCGCCGCTGCTAAGGCTGCAGCAAGCCGAAGCAAGCGCTCACGGTGATACGACGGCATGATCGGTGTAATCGCAAGATGGCGCGTGTCATGACGTCATCTATGACGATTCAAGGGACATCGATATCGCGCTCACGGTAATTTGGAACGGGTTTATGGACGCTCAAATCGTTTACAGCCTATCTCGGAACGCGGCCTATGTCTTCCTTTTGCTGAGGAAAGCTAGGCTCATCTTTCTCTCCTTCTGTCATAATAGGTTTCACATTTTTTTTTTTATTTAATAATTTGATTTAATTTACTCGAAACTAATATCCCTCTTAAGGCTCTCCACACAGGCGCGTTTTTGCGTTTTCGTGTTTCTACGTCCCAATACAAAATGCACTTCCTCCCCAAGTCAAGCCTGCCTAAAGAAGTTTTACTTCAAAAAATATCGCAATGACGTGGACAACAAGTGTCTTTCGGTTAAGAGTCTTTTTTCACACTTGTAAGAATAACTATAATTCAAAGATCATACTTTATGACTACCTGATAACTTTCAAAGGAACCGTGATCCAAACTTGATACTCCATACCTGTATTAGGGACATACACAGAGAAACTTTCAGGTTTTATAAAATGAAGAAGGTCTGATCGTTGCGGGCTCTTGTACTGAGGGGTCTATGGTCAACAATGTAAGTCAACAGTCTAAGTATCTAGAAAATCATCTATTTAACGCCAAATTTTAAGTGGCGCAATAAATTAGCTTTTTTCAAAGCGGAAGTTGCTTTGCTAAAAGCACGTTTTTTGCGCCCTTGAACAAAATCAAGAATGTCAACCTAACTGAATGTTGGGAAATCTTTAGGAAGCACCTCACAAGTGCAATATAACAATGAGAAGTGAATGAAACGTGATGTTGTATATGTGTGTTACCTCGAGCATAGACTTGACGAACTGGTCCTGCTGCAGCTTCTGGCTCATGGCGTACAGCTCGCGCCCGAACGCCAACATGCGCTCCACAGAGGTGCGCGCGCACGTCTCCGCCTCGCCTGACAACACACTCCACTCAGTACCACGAAACACGAACCACTCACCACGAACCACGAACCACACGACCGGTAGAGGGACACAGCTCATCATGCTTATTTGTAAATTGCTTTTTACACACAAACATGAAAATATCTTGTCGGTTAGTCTTAGCGCACTACTCTGACGAGAAACTCACGAGGCTACTAGATGTCGCCTCGTGAGTTTTGAAGACATAATCTTTTTAAAACAAAATGAGGACCGTACAGATTAGTGCCTGTCCGTTATTGTTACAGTAATACGACATGAATGTATTTGGAATCACAGGCATTTAAATATTTGAAACTCCTTAATTTCAACGATATGAAAAAGCGCCATTGTCAGTATTGCCAGGTCCCTCTACCGACACATCTGTACAGATTAGTATATTAAACTAAGACTAGAAAATAAAATGATTATAAGTTTCTTATCCGCAGATCAAATCGGGGAGCGAAAGATATGAATCAAAACTCAGTGCTAAGGAGACAAAGTAAAACCGTGTCGTGACACAAACATATACCGAGCGGTATGTCGGACCGTCCATGCGTTTAGTGTAGCCCCTTGTCGGTATATATTACGATAATATATTAAATATAATAATATACTTGGGTGTATAATAAGAAGCGTTACAGTCATGCCGGCGTCGTATCGTCTCGCGGACGTGGTACAAACTTACAATGCATGCAACATTCACTACTCGCTGCAACGTTACGGGCATCTCATTTGTAACACGTGCGTCATTACCTCAACTTAATTTACAATGTTTTAGTTCATTTCAATGGTAAATGACACCAACCCTTAAAGACCAATAACCCTCAGCCAAACCATATTGTTGTAAATTATAAATATTATTCCTGTCAGCCAAAATAAAAAGAAAAACTGTGATTTATTTTGTAAATTAAGCTGAAAATAATTAACCAAACTGCTAAAAAGTCAGTACTTACTGTTTTTTACTTCTAAACACGAAATAATACAAACAACACTACCCACCTTACCACGATTAACATTGTATTGGATGATAGTTAATTACAGAGCTATTTGAGAGCAATGTGCACTGTGACTGATATCAATCATTTTCAGTCAGTTAGATTAAGTACTTATCAAAAAATATTTGACATATATTTTTTCTTTTGTTACGTAAACCAAAATTGACGAAGATACGACGGTTTTAAAATTCTAAATACGTCACGGTTTGGTATAAGTTTTAGAGCGTACTGACATCACGTGCCCCCACTCCCGAGTTTTGATGTGTTTTATATTTGTCAATATTCATTATTTACAATAACAAAAATACGTGTCCATTATTTTCCAATACTGTAACTGACGGACCAAATAGATATGCATTTTTTTATACTGTCATCATGCCTTTTGTACCCAACTAGCACAAATAGCTGGTTAAAGACTGGACAACAGAATTTTTGAACACTCGAGGCTGTTATTTTTGCTGTACAAGGGCTGGATAGCCTGCTACGCAGCCCTTACTAAACAGCACCGCAGCAGCTAAGGTGCTGTTTAGTACCGTTAAGCAGCCATTAACAAGCTTTGGTCGTCTTAACCAGCTAGTAGCACTATTCGTAGCTAAAGCTGGACAATAGTTCTTTTAAATTCTACTAACAAGCATTTTGTGTTTTATTTTCACCATTTTACAGCCATTAGCCAGCTGTGCTGTATAACAGTGTAGAGATCACCCCTCATACAGTTGCAAGAATCATTTTATCCGTTTGTACAGCTACAAAAAAGCCTTTGGCTGTAGTAGAGGCCTTTTTGGCTGTAATTTTCACTAATGTGCTAGTTGGGTAGATAGTACGAAGTGACACGATTTAACACAAAAACATAAAACTTCTGGTTGTGTCATACTCATGACAACATAGCGCCAACTCGTCTTGGTAGTTACTCTATCGCAAATTAGAACAGTCACATTGCACAAAGGCCAAAATCCAGTGCAGGAAACCTTAAATTAAAATGGTTTTCTACATTGGTCACAAATAGCCCGTAGAAAGTGCACAAATGCTCAGACCGTGAGGTTAGTTCAATATACAAGCACAGCTTTACACCGAATCATGTCAGCCATCACTTCTAGGAGTACTAGAAGGTTCAGAAGGTTTATTTATTTGAGAAAACAGGCCACTTTGGACAAGCGCAGGGTACATCAGGACACTATGCTGCATCCAGAGGAACATTGCAGTATGAGAACGGAACGTGAACTGTCGATGAAGGTGTCTACAGTCGAAGCGATGAGACCAAGGATTGCTCTGGTTCCGCCACCTTGATTAAAACCTAACTTTTAAAAAGTGATTCCCCCTCCATCCTATAACCCAGGTTTCATAGTTAATACAATAATTTAACAAATTTAAAATTAATTTCACGCAAACTGCAGACTTTTGTAATGAGTTGAACATTGGTAGCTATTGCTCTATTATGGAGCATTTCTACAATTGTAAAACCCGTTAGATTGTAATATACCTAGCAAGATTGTAAACTCTCGAAAGATTGTCAAACGAACATACTGCTTACAATATAACGCATTATTTTTGGGTAGATTGTAATCTATTGAAGTGAAACCGTAATATTGTAAAATGCATGCGACGGAAGTATCTCTGCCCCCATAATCGGGACTTAGGGCACCCCGACGTTAGGTTAGATAAGTTCCTTTAAACACTGCAGACAGAAATAGAACCGTCGACTACGCTTTTTAGGGAAATATAAAGTATTTTGAGGTTAGGTTACATTAATCGGTATTTCTCAGGAACGGTGCATTATTTTTTCATGAGAGTGGTACCATGGGGCGAGGGAGACGCCCTTTCCCTCCCCCCACTCCACACCGCGCGAGTTGACTTCCGTCGCGTATAGTCCGGGAGGTACCGTTGCAAATGAAAAAGTCATAGTAAGCCGGCTAATATTGTCAAAGTGAACCGTCAGCTGCTCAAGTAGGCGTGTAGGATTGGGAGGTTCGGAAAGTTGTGATGATGATGATGATGGAGCACCACACCCAGCCAGGAGCAAGCCTGACCTGGGAGGTTCGGAAAGTTGTAAAAAAAAAAAAAAATTAAGTCATAGTACGCCGACTGAAACTTTATTCATAAATAGTTTACACCATCAAGTACAGTGTGTGATATAGTTGCTTTTAGTTTTTTTATCAGGCGTGGATCATTTACAAGTTATGCGAGCGGCTGACGCATAATCCCCCCACCACTATGCAGCTGACTTTTTTTTAAGTTCAATATGATGTAAACCAGCGGTCGGCCCGCGACCGCGACCCGCGGCCCGCGGACATCTTACTTGCGGCCCGTGAATGTTTTGTCAATAAGTTATAAAAGTCAAAATAAATGCATGAACCAACCGCGATCGACCGTATAGTGTGAATTCAGCCTTAAGGTGACACTACTCGATTTTTTTTAGAAAAGCGATGGTCCAAAAAAAAACCCAGAGTCGATTCAGACAAATTAGGTATCAATAGCTTTATTAAAATGCACAATTTACCCCACCGAAAAAAAATTGCCCATATCCATGGGGTATATGAGTTATAGACGAACAAAGTTAAAAAAGAACACCTATGTACCTATTACCCATGTTTGCAAAGAATAAATGATTTGATTGAAAAAAAAAAAAAAGTATATATGGAAAAATCGTGAATAACTTGTTATTTTTACCAGTTTTTTCAACAGCTTTATATTAATAATAATAATCATAGGACAATAATAAATATAACTAGCGATCATATGCAACTATCAAGTTCAAAGTCCTTTATTAATGAGATTACGTCTATTTTAACAAATACACACAAATACTTCAGAATATAATGCGTTCATCTTACCTCTCGCTCTATTGAGTGAGCGAGAGGCTTACCTTTAGGAGCGCGAGCGCGCCGACGGACGCCAGTCGCCATTTTCTATTCTTTTTTTTTAAATATTAATAACGAAGAAAGTACATTAATTAGGTGTCGAATCCATTCCAGGCACGTCGGGACAAGAACATATTACTGTTATGTTTTATATAACACGAATAGGATTTCGGAATACTGTTGCAGCTGTATTCATGGTCGCCGCACATTGGGCAGTTGTGCCCACATAACAAGCATTATATATTATCTGGCCTGGGCCAGGTACCAAGACGACCTTATGCAACCTGCTGGGTTCTTAGATGATATATTAATAGACATTGAAAATAATTGAAATAAATATTTTTCCCACAGTATTTGTTTTTTTTTTAAGTAAGCGACTGAAAAAATAAATAATCTGAGACAAAATAGGCACATTCAACTGTAAAAAGATTTCACGACAAAAGTATCTTGACATATGATTTACAAGCTGTGAAATATAAGATTTCAACTTGATAGGTTCATATAATCGCTACTTATATTTATTATTGTCCTATGATTATTATTATTAATATATTGCTGGAGAAAAAACTGATAAAAATAACAAGTTATTCATTATTAATATATTGCTGTTGCAAAAACTGGTAAAAATAACCAGTTATTCATGATTTTTCCAATATACTTTGTTAGCCTATAACTTTTATATCCCATGGATATGGTAATAGTTTTTTCGGTGGGGTAAATTGTGCATTTTAATAAAGCTATTAATACCAGATTTGTCTAAATCGACTCTGGGTTTTTGGTCCATACATTTTTGGACCATCACCTCTAAGGAGGGAATTACTCAACTGTTTGAAACTGTACATCCAAAGTTTTAACTTTGGATGTACAGTTTCAAACAGTTGATATGATACTTATCGTTTTTTCTCATTATTATTTTTGTGTGTGCGGAAACAGAACAGTAAAATGAAAATCCATTTAAAAGTTAGGAGTTACCAAAGATTCGTTTTTATTGCCAATTGCAAAGCGACTTAGTAAAAGAGGTGTCAAAATTCCAAAACAAAGTCGGTACCTACCGACAAAGCACTATTCTCGAAGAATTCAATACATTTTATTTGTCACATAAAACTAAGTTTTGCAAAGGCTTTTTAGTATTTTTTTTTTCGCTTTTCATTTTTGCTATGGCATATGACCAAATATACCTAGGTACATTGAGCGTCTAGGGTTAATATCACAAGTGCGGCCCGCCTTTAGTTTATTTTGTCGCCTTGTGGCCCTTGTCTGCCAAAAGGTTGCCGACCGCTGATGTAAACTATTATGAAACAAGTTTCAGCCGGCATTCTATGACTTTATTTTATTTATTTTTTCTAACTTAACCTGACGCTGAGTTTACTTATCAGTCATTCGAGATCTATTGAATAAGATGGCAACCGATCGGCAAAAAACCCTACCTAAAATGCAACGGTACCTCCCGGACTAATACATTTGTCAATATTACGGTTTCATTTCGTTAGATTATAATCTGCCGAAAAAAATGCGTCATACTGTAAGCAGTATGTTTGTTTGACAATCTTTCGAGAGTTTACAATCTCGCTAGTTATATTACAATCTAACAGTTTTTACAATGTGACGTTGACATATATTTATTGTTCGTTTTTTTTTAGACAAAATAGCTGCCTTAACTATTGAAAGAAGTGACAAAATCCTTGAAATAGATTAACATGTAAGCAAACAATGAGAAGGTACAATCGGGAGGAACCAGAGCGCTGGTGCTGAAGACATACTCGTAAGGTTACCCACCCGTGTGGAAGTCGGGCATGAGCGCGGCGATGCTGGCCGTGACTCCCGGCATGCCCTTCACCAGCGGCAGCTCCTCATCTACAACCATGCCACCAGCCTCACCCTCTCCGACCTCTACCCGAGACCGTCTGACCGTCTGACCGTCCCAGTCCCAGCTGGTACATGTGCCTACACTTGCTTCACCACTACTCAACTGTCACATTGCTCTCACTGCAAAACTAGACCTCAACCTTTAGGACATGCAAGTGACATTAAACCTTATAGTACTGTATATAGTGGTGAAGCAATGAAGATATCGACTATACATCTCAATATACTGCGTGATTGTCATGCACCGCGGTTATGGGATACTGAGCGCAGTGTACCCAGCTAGGACAAAGTAATACGGTCGGAAGACGATTGACTCTCACCCCGTATTTTAGTGTTACTTCGAGTTTGCGGTCGCTGCGACAGCAACTTAAATTTAGCAGTAGCGTGCTTGAGATGCAAGTTATTATTCCATGTTATTTGATTGAGAAGAAGTTAATCATCGGATAAATAAGACTCAAACTAAAAATATTCCCCCTACCTACTGATTCCGAACTCACGCAAAAAAGATATTTGATTTTATTTGTCACAACTTGCACCTCTGAGGTTACTCGACATGCGTAAGCGACGCCTCGCGCGAACTAAATTCAACATAACGGAAAAAAAATAAACAAAATATGCATTAGGTGCCGATGAGTGATGTCGAATCTAATACGATGTTACATGAGCTGTTAGTTAGGAAGCTTGAAACTGTACTCAACCCATGCCAACTTACTAAGTGTGTACGGAACTAATGCATCCACACTTTTAGTTTTACCCAAAGTGAGTTTAGAGAACTCCTAGAAAATAATAACAAAATTAAAGAAGCAAAACCAATGGGTCTTGTATGATTATGATAACTTGAAAGTTTATTTATTTTTGTCGTCATCTCAACAACTTACAGTAGCAGCTGGTCATCAGCCTAACATGTTCCCACTGCTGGGACACGACTGATATACAATTTACTGCTAAGTATTTCAACAGTATATTACCAATTATACCTTAATTGTACCAATACGCTTGCTGAATAAGTGTCAGAGCTGTGAGGTAAATGGAAAGATTGAATCGAACCGATTTCGATCGATTGTATATTCTTTTTCAATACACTTCCTCGAAAACTGGTTCTTTTCGCACTACGATTAGGTTCAAAATGCAGTGTATTTCACCACACACGTGCGTTTTTCATGTTTTTTCCACACATGTGCAGAAAGCTAAATTACCACAGATAATTTATACCTGTACTTAGTCCACACTGATAAATGCACAATTTAAAAAAAAACATTTTTACATACAAAACAAAAATACATTATTTGAATATTCAAATTGTGTTTATAAATTCAATATCATAGATAAACATGATTCTTTAACACTAATATTTTTTTTTATAAACAAATTAACATTTATTTGTGTTCTAAATTCAAAAATATATAAGGTGTTAAAAAATTAACTGCAAGAAACTTGAGTTGTTTGGAACCACAAATAAAAAATAATAACGAAAAAAATGTATCTAAGTAACGATCCGTTTTAAAGATATACATATAAGCAATATTTTCACTGCGCTCAACATTATTGAATGTGCGCATATTTGACTGTACACCGTGCTGGTCATTCACCCCGTGCGACAGGGGTGAACGACAGGACAACTGATTCTAACTTCCCATCACATTTTGTAGACTTTGGACTGGCAATTTATCGAATTACTTACAAATAAATAATTTTATTGACCACATTAATGAATTACTGTTTTTAAATTAAGTAAGTTCGATAAGCTGGTTTGTTTAAAAAAAATTGAATCCACCTATTTACAATAATTTAAAGCTATTAAATGAAGTCTTCATTTTTACCTTATTTACAAAACGTTCTGAAAATGTCCACCACTTTGTCCAATGCACAAGTGAGCACGACGTATTACATTCGATTGCACTGCGATTAATGTGTCTGTCACTTTTAACTATGTCGAATGCACTAATTATGGTCATGATATACCACACTACCATATCTAAATACTCCCGATTAGAATACGTAAACTTTGTTGGCATTGTTTACACGAGGCTGCGCGGGCGCGCGTAAGTAGCGAGATGACGCAGGGCAGCACACCCTTCCCGCGCGACAGATATCGGACGACTGAAGTGGGCGGGGTAGGTAAGTAGCGAGATGACGCAGGGCAGCACACCCTTCCCGCGCGATAGATATCGGACGACTGAAGTGGGCGGGGTAGGTAAGTAGCGAGATGACGCAGGGCAGCACACCCTTCCCGCGCGACAGATATCGGACGACTGAAGTGGGCGGGGTAGGTAAGTAGCGAGATGACGCAGGGCAGCACACCCTTCCCGCGCGACAGATATCGGACGACTGAAGTGGGCGGGGTAGGTAAGTAGCGAGATGACGCAGGGCAGCACACCCTTCCCGCGCGAAAGATATCGGACGACTGAAGTGGGCGGGGTAGGTAAGTAGCGAGATGACGCAGGGCAGCACACCCTTCCCGCGCGACAGATATCGGACGACTGAAGTGGGCGGGGTAGGTTAGTAGCGAGATGACGCAGGGCAACACACCCTTCCCGCGCGACAGATATCGGACGACTGAACTGGGCGGGGTAGGTAAGTAGCGAGATGACGCAGGGCAGCACACCCTTCCCGCGCGACAGATATCGGACGACTGAAGTGGGCGGGGTAGGTAAGTAGCGAGATGACGCAGGGCAGCACACCCTTCCCGCGCGACAGATATCGGACGACTGAAGTGGGCGGGGTAGGTAAGTAGCGAGATGACGCAGGGCAGCACACCCTTCCCGCGCGAAAGATATCGGACGACTGAAGTGGGCGGGGTAGGTAAGTAGCGAGATGACGCAGGGCAGCACACCCTTCCCGCGCGACAGATATCGGACGACTGAAGTGGGCGGGGTAGGTAAGTAGCGAGATGACGCAGGGCAACACACCCTTCCCGCGCGACAGATATCGGACGACTGAACTGGGCGGGGTAGGTAAGTAGCGAGATGACGCAGGGCAGCACACCCTTCCCGCGCGACAGATATCGGACGACTGAAGTGGGCGGGGTAGGTAAGTAGCGAGATGACGCAGGGCAGCACACCCTTCCCGCGCGACAGATATCGGACGACTGAAGTGGGCGGGGTAGGTAAGTAGCGAGATGACGCAGGTCAACACACCCTTCCCGCGCGAAAGATATCGGACGACTGAAGTGGGCGGGGTAGGTAAGTAGCGAGATGACGCAGGGCAGCACACCCTTCCCGCGCGACAGATATCGGACGACTGAAGTGGGCGGGGTAGGTAAGTAGCGAGATGACGCAGGGCAGCACACCCTTCCCGCGCGAAAGATATCGGACGACTGAAGTGGGCGGGGTAGGTAAGTAGCGAGATGACGCAGGGCAGCACACCCTTCCCGCGCGACAGATATCGGACGACTGAAGTGGGCGGGGTAGGTAAGTAGCGAGATGACGCAGGGCAACACACCCTTCCCGCGCGACAGATATCGGACGACTGAACTGGGCGGGGTAGGTAAGTAGCGAGATGACGCAGGGCAGCACACCCTTCCCGCGCGACAGATATCGGACGACTGAAGTGGGCGGGGTAGGTAAGTAGCGAGATGACGCAGGGCAGCACACCCTTCCCGCGCGACAGATATCGGACGACTGAAGTGGGCGGGGTAGGTAAGTAGCGAGATGACGCAGGGCAGCACACCCTTCCCGCGCGACAGATATCGGACGACTGAAGTGGGCGGGGTAGGTAAGTAGCGAGATGACGCAGGGCAGCACACCCTTCCCGCGCGACAGATATCGGACGACTGAAGTGGGCGGGGTAGGTAAGTAGCGAGATGACGCAGGGCAGCACACCCTTCCCGCGCGAAAGATATCGGACGACTGAAGTGGGCGGGGTAGGTAAGTAGCGAGATGACGCAGGGCAGCACACCCTTCCCGCGCGACAGATATCGGACGACTGAAGTGGGCGGGGTAGGTAAGTAGCGAGATGACGCAGGGCAACACACCCTTCCCGCGCGACAGATATCGGACGACTGAACTGGGCGGGGTAGGTAAGTAGCGAGATGACGCAGGGCAGCACACCCTTCCCGCGCGACAGATATCGGACGACTGAAGTGGGCGGGGTAGGTAAGTAGCGAGATGACGCAGGGCAGCACACCCTTCCCGCGCGACAGATATCGGACGACTGAAGTGGGCGGGGTAGGTAAGTAGCGAGATGACGCAGGTCAACACACCCTTCCCGCGCGAAAGATATCGGACGACTGAAGTGGGCGGGGTAGGTAAGTAGCGAGATGACGCAGGGCAGCACACCCTTCCCGCGCGACAGATATCGGACGACTGAAGTGGGCGGGGTAGGTAAGTAGCGAGATGACGCAGGGCAGCACACCCTTCCCGCGCGAAAGATATCGGACGACTGAAGTGGGCGGGGTAGGTAAGTAGCGAGATGACGCAGGGCAGCACACCCTTCCCGCGCGACAGATATCGGACGACTGAAGTGGGCGGGGTAGGTAAGTAGCGAGATGACGCAGGGCAACACACCCTTCCCGCGCGACAGATATCGGACGACTGAACTGGGCGGGGTAGGTAAGTAGCGAGATGACGCAGGGCAGCACACCCTTCCCGCGCGACAGATATCGGACGACTGAAGTGGGCGGGGTAGGTAAGTAGCGAGATGACGCAGGGCAGCACACCCTTCCCGCGCGACAGATATCGGACGACTGAAGTGGGCGGGGTAGGTAAGTAGCGAGATGACGCAGGTCAACACACCCTTCCCGCGCGACAGATATCGGACGACTGAAGTGGGCGGGGTAGGTAAGTAGCGAGATGACGCAGGGCAACACACCCTTCCCGCGCGACAGATATCGGACGACTGAAGTGGGCGGGGTAGGTAAGTAGCGAGATGACGCAGGGCAACACACCCTTCCCGCGCGACAGATATCGGACGACTGAAGTGGGCGGGGTAGGTAAGTAGCGAGATGACGCAGGGCAACACACCCTTCCCGCGCGACAGATATCGGACGACTGAAGTGGGCGGGGTAGGTAAGTAGCGAGATGACGCAGGGCAACACACCCTTCCCGCGCGACAGATATTGGACGACTGAAGTGGGCGGGGTAGGTAAGTAGCGAGATGACGCAGGGCAACACACCCTTCCCGCGCGACAGATATCGGACGACTGAAGTGGGCGGGGTAGGTAAGTAGCGAGATGACGCAGGGCAGCACACCCTTCCCGCGCGACAGATATCGGACGACTGAAGTGGGCGGGGTAGGTAAGTAGCGAGATGACGCAGGGCAGCACACCCTTCCCGCGCGACAGATATCGGACGACTGAAGTGGGCGGGGTAGGTAAGTAGCGAGATGACGCAGGGCAACACACCCTTCCCGCGCGACAGATATCGGACGACTGAAGTGGGCGGGGTAGGTAAGTAGCGAGATGACGCAGGGCAACACACCCTTCCCGCGCGACAGATATCGGACGACTGAAGTGGGCGGGGTAGGTAAGTAGCGAGATGACGCAGGGCAACACACCCTTCCCGCGCGACAGATATCGGACGACTGAAGTGGGCGGGGTAGGTAAGTAGCGAGATGACGCAGGGCAACACACCCTTCCCGCGCGACAGATATCGGACGACTGAAGTGGGCGGGGTAGGTAAGTAGCGAGATGACGCAGGGCAACACACCCTTCCCGCGCGACAGATATCGGACGACTGAAGTGGGCGGGGTAGGTAAGTAGCGAGATGACGCAGGGCAACACACCCTTCCCGCGCGACAGATATCGGACGACTGAAGTGGGCGGGGTAGGTAAGTAGCGAGATGACGCAGGGCAGCACACCCTTCCCGCGCGACAGATATCGGACGACTGAAGTGGGCGGGGTAGGTAAGTAGCGAGATGACGCAGGGCAGCACACCCTTCCCGCGCGACAGATATCGGACGACTGAAGTGGGCGGGGTAGGTAAGTAGCGAGATGACGCAGGGCAACACACCCTTCCCGCGCGACAGATATCGGACGACTGAAGTGGGCGAGGTAGGTAAGTAGCGAGATGACGCAAGGTAGCACACCCTTCCCGCGCGACAGATATCGGACGACTGAAGTGGGCGGGGTAGGTAAGTAGCGAGATGACGCAAGGTAGCACACCCTTCCCGCGCGACAGATATCGGACGACTGAAGTGGGCGGGGTAGGTAAGTAGCGAGATGACGCAAGGTAGCACACCCTTCCCGCGCGACAGATATCGGACGACTGAAGTGGGCGGGGTAGGTAAGTAGCGAGATTACGCAGGGCAGCACACCCTTCCCGCGCGACAGATATCGGACGACTGCCCGGCTAGCATGGGCAGGGGATAAAAATTTTATCCACCGGTTATTTCCACTGACAAGGGACAAAATTCAAACAAAAGTGGAAATAACCGGTGGATAAAATTTTTATCCCCTGCCCATGCTAGCCGGGCTGAAGTGGGCGGGGTAGGTTTGCGGGAGTTGAGGGAACGGATAGCGAGCCGCGGTCACCGCGGTGCTATGGCGACGAGGCGCAGCCCTGCGGCGTACAGTGCACATCAAACAGTTGTACTGAATTGTTTTTTTTTTAAGTAAAAACTAAAAATGATGGAATTTTTTTTTTTTTTTGGAATATATTTTTTTTTATACCGAGTACGTACACGAAATTCTTGCAGTTAATTTTTTAACACTTTTTATAAAAAAAAAAAAAAAAATTATATTAGGCTGTATAACAGCTTCATACCTTTGCTTCTCCTTCAACCTGGCGAAAGCAAAGCGCGAAAAAAAATTAAATCATAGTCTCGGAATAATTCATGACACAAATATTTTACATTCTTTTATTTTATTTCTTCAAAAGTGTATTGAAAAACGTCGTTTGATCCACGTGGACATTTGTTATTGCAGTTCTCGGCTCAAAAACACCCTCGCCTACGGCTCGTGTGTTAATACCGCCTTGACCTACAATAACAAAATTTCTCCACTTGTATCAAAATGTACTATTTCAATCACGTTTCTATTTACCTCCAGAATAGCTAAACTACAGCTAAATATTATAACTAGCGCTTAACTTCATATTAGTAACTACTATTACTTCTGTACAACTTTAACTAGGTGCAGACAACTAAAAAGTTGTTAAATTAAAAAAGGGTTAAATCAGTTGTTTTCAGGGTGGGATGCTAACGATATCCACGACGCGTTACTGTCGAGGGTGTGAAACCGCTCTTATAATCATAGATAATAGCGTAAATATTATTTTATAAGTTTCTGTTAATCTGAACTAGCTCATGTACATATTCATGCAAAACTAAAATAAAAGAGCGAATAATAATAAAAATGATAAATGTGACTAAATAAAATTGTTATAATGAATGAATATGGTGTGCAAATAATATATAAATTCAAATATTAAAAAAAATAACATAGTAATTGTCATTTAAAAATAAGGTAAGTACATAATATTAATAATACTGTTTCTCACATGTTCTAAGCTTATTCATCCTTTTAATATGAGTATAATATATTTGATGTAGGTTGGCAATTTGTAAATATATATATTGTATTTTGGGGCCATATTTTCAAATAATAAAGTAATTTATAAATATTAATGAATTGCTTATTTGAATGATAATCCATGTAGAGTTGGATTGCGCTCGGAACATGAAGGTATAGCGGCGCTACTACGGTACACTCCACCACACCACCATGCGTGTCATCAACTGTTACGTACAATGGGGATCGAACCCGACCTTTCATAATGTCACATTATATTCTATTATTTTGTATAATTATTGCTGGTTTACATTGTGAATACTATGAGAACTAAGTATTCGCAAAAAGTTAAACACAGATACATTTACTTCATCTAGATAATAATAATAATTTTGTACTAAAATATTTTCTGCTATCCATATGACATTTGTATTCACACATTAGAGTCAATCGAAAGGAAACGTAATATATTTCCAGTATAAAATGGACCTACACGTAGCAATTATTCCAATTGAGATCGTTATCTCGCGTAATTAGGACGCGGTAATATAGATAATAGCCAAACAAATACTTAACAACTTCATACATTTCCTGCGCACGCGCATTTTTTTTTTTTTTTACTTTGACTTTATCAAAAATTGTAATTTTTGACGTACGGTTCACTATTCGTCTCGATCAAGTCCTTTGCTTAGCCGCACTGGGCATCAAATAAATGCATGCGTCACAACCAAATGTTTGAAGCTGGAAATAGTTTTACACCCAAAACAATGACCCACTACAGTAAAGATCACAGAAGTACATATTGTAAACTCAGACGTACGAAGCGCATAATGAATCGACAGTGTAAGACTATTTCGTTGTAAGTAATCTGTTTGTAAGTGTAGTTGTAGTTGTGTACTCGTAGGTTGTATGGTATCGGTACCTGCGTGTGCGCCGTTGTGTGCGGCGGTGTGCGGCGGCGACATGTCGACGTCGTCGGCGCTCGACTGCAAGAGACTCTCCTCTATCGTCTCCGCTACGCCTGGAACACAAACACCACACTACACTCTATCACTCACATAACACTCACTAACTATATGCTAATCTCATCGCATTATTCTTCTTTTTAATATACTTAGTGTCCCACCTCAGTTTGGCGTGGTGTTTCACAAAACATCTATATTCTCTAAGATAATATTTTCTTAGAACATTGCAAAAATCCGTTGTGAAGTTTAAAGGAACAACGTGGTCACTTGGCGAAATATGAAAGGTGTATTTTTTGCAATATGTTCAGATTATCATCGGCTCGTTGCTGTGCTTCTAACATAGATGTGGCTATTTAAGAATGAGTAATTAATTTAGCTGTGTGTTAGGGCGAGTGGAACAGTGGGACACTCCCACCAACCTTCCCATGGCCCTTCCAACTCTTGTCATATGGGCCGAAACGTGGGCCGGCTGCGGACATAGCTCCCTTGGCCATCTTATTTTTACGGTCCGCAGGCGCTTCTTGATCCCTTACAAATTAGCCATGTGTGCCCTTACGCACCTCTCCCTTAATAGGGCATGCACACATACGAAACCACAGCTGAACTCCGCTGCCCGTCGGCTCCAGTTTCGTTACGTCGCCAGGTCTTGCGTCGCTCCTGCGTCTCCTGCAGTTCCTGCTGTCTCCGGACGTACGTCGCCAGGTCTTGCGTCGCTCCTGCGTCTCCTGCAGTTCCTGCTGTCTCCGGACGTACGTCGCCAGGTCTTGCGTCGCTCCTGCGTCTCCTGCAGTTCCTGCTGTCTCCGGACGTACGTCGCCAGTTCTTGCGTCGCTCCTGCGTCTCCTGCAGTTCCTGCTGTCTCCGGACGTACGTCGCCAGTTCTTGCGTCGCTCCTGCGTCTCCTGCAGTTCCTGCTGTCTCCGGACGTACGTCGCCAGTTCTTGCGTCGCTCCTGCGTCTCCTGCAGTTCCTGCTGTCTCCGGACGTACGTCGCCAGGTCTTGCGTCGCTCCTGCGTCTCCTGCAGTTCCTGCTGTCTCCGGACGTACGTCGCCAGGTCTTGCGTCGCTCCTGCGTCTCCTGCAGTTCCTGCTGTCTCCGGACGTACGTCGCCAGGTCTTGCGTCGCTCCTGCGTCTCCTGCAGTTCCTGCTGTCTCCGGACGTACGTCGCCAGTTCTTGCGTCGCTCCTGCGTCTCCTGCAGTTCCTGCTGTCTCCGGACGTACGTCGCCAGTTCTTGCGTCGCTCCTGCGTCTCCTGCAGTTCCTGCTGTCTCCGGACGTACGTCGCCAGTTCTTGCGTCGCTCCTGCGTCTCCTGCAGTTCCTGCTGTCTCCGGACGTACGTCGCCAGGTCTTGCGTCGCTCCTGCGTCTCCTGCAGTTCCTGCTGTCTCCGGACGTACGTCGCCAGGTCTTGCGTCGCTCCTGCGTCTCCTGCAGTTCCTGCTGTCTCCGGACGTACGTCGCCAGTTCTTGCGTGTCTCCTGCGTCTCCTGCAGTTCCTGCTGTCTCCGGACGTACGTCGCCAGTTCTTGCGTCGCTCCTGCGTCTCCTGCAGTTCCTGCTGTCTCCGGACGGCGTGCCACGCGTGCGCGAAATCCTGCAGCCTCGCAAAGTTCGTCGGTGAACTCACGAGATCGCCGTAGTAGATCGGACCGAACTCCTCGCGACTGATCCCATCCATCATCACCTCCGCATATAGGGGGCAGACCGTGCGTGATGCAGGTCCTCCTCTTCCATGCCGCATGCACACATACTCTCCTCACACAGCGCCATCGCATTCAATCTTTTCCTGAAGCACCCGTGTCCCGTGAGAATCTGGGACAGCTGGTGGTCTGGCACGATCCAGTGCGACCTGAGCCGATTCCTCACGTCCGGGAAAAAACGGAATAGTTCCCGTCCTTTCTCCTCATTCGTCCATCTCTTCTGCCAAGCATCCATCACCTCTTTCCAAACGTAGGGGCCAGCCCCGCTCTACCTGACCTCCGGCCGCGGCCTGGCAGCCGTACTGGTACACCTGTACGCCTTCGTCAGCAGTATCAGGCTTGGTCTCTGCCACCTGAGCAACGTGGAGTGCCGCTCTTTTGTGCCAACAAGCTGCAGCATACGTCACCATAGCTACGAAGGTGCCCCTGTAGAGGAAGCGCAGTCCGGGATATCGAATGCCCCAGGAAGATGCCGACACTCTTGACATCTTGCCGAAGCACTTGGCCGCGTGTTCCCCTATCGATGTCGCATGCCGCGCGAAGGACAGACCTGCGTCGAGTACCACGCCCAGCACCATCATCAAAGTGACACTCCTGACCGAGTCCCCGGCAAGCTTGACAGTGGGGGGCCGCTGGAGTTTTCCCCTGATCGTCATCGTAGATGACTTCGCAGGAGAGAACCCCAGCCTATTCCTGGCGCCCCATGCCGCGACCAAGTCCAGCGTTACCTTGGCCGCTGCCTCAATCCCAGCGCGGGATTGGGACTCGATCAGGATGGTCACGTCGTCCGCATACGCGACCATTCGGACGCCGGCCAGCAGTGGCAACCGAAGCAGGTCGTCCATCAGCAGATTCCACAGTGCCGGACCCAAGACGGACCCCTGGGGGCATCCCATTGTGGACACCTTCCACTCCACCCGGTTTGCGACGAAAAGCCCAACTCGTCGGCGGGCAAAGCAGTCCGCCAGCATCTCAAAGATGTTGGACAGACACCCCCCCCGCTTGGCTTTCGTCAGGATCATCGGCCACCAGGCGCTGTCGAAAGCGCCCGAGATGTCCAGAAATATGGCCTGCACGTACTTGCCCGAGCCTTCCCCCGCAGCGCGCAATATATCATTGAGCGCCGTGACGGTAGACTTACCCGGAGAGAACCCGTGCTGGGCGGCTGAGATCTGATTGCCGATCGTGGGAGCGCATCTCAACATTACGCGCTCTAAAATTTTCCCGAGCACAGGCAGTAGCGTTACAGGTCGGTAGGCCTCGGGGTCGGTCAGCGGCTTGCCCTTGGGCAAGACAAGTAGCCGGCCCACCTTCCACACATCCGGAAACACTCCCTCCGACACACACTTACCGTAAACCGCAGTGACTTCTGCGGGCACGGCTTCCCACACATTCTTCACAATTCGCGAACTTATTCCGTCCAATCCCGGTGCCGTGTTCGGAAGGCTCCTGATGATACCTCCCAGACTGTCACGCGACAGAGGAGGCGCAGCCTGGCCTGACCTGCCCTAACCTGTCTGTGATACGGCGTGTCCCGAGACGTATCATCGTCCGGGCACAACGCCCGCAGAAGGCCAGTCGCCGCATCGCCCACAGTGGTCGTAAATCCCTCCGCCAGTTCGAGGCCATTGATGACCCGGGAAGGCGGCCTGAGTGTGCCACTGGCAGCACGGTAGGCGATCTGCCGGAAGTATCCAAGCTCCGCCTCCTCCATTGCCTTCCTGTCCCTCGCTCGCACCTCATGGAAGTCCGCTTTCAGTCTTTCCTCTCTCGGACACCCATCCTTTCGCAATCCCTGCCATTTCCTGTTCCTGCTCCTCGCCTTACAGTTGGATTTCCGGAGCTTCTCCAGCTCCGGGCTCTACCATTCGTACCCTGCGTCCTCTGGTGGCCCTTTCACCCCCAGACAGCGCGCCGTGTTCAAGGGGCAAGGTTCCAGGTGCAGCACGAGACAGTGGTCTCGTGCTGCACCTGGAGGACCTCTGCTGAGGTGAGGTAGCATCGCGCCGATGTATATATGCCCCGCTTTGGACGACGGTCCATTTTGTAGTACTTCTTCAGCGGCCTGCACGTACTGCTCCTGCAACAGTACCACGTCCACGTTGAGTTGTTAGCTGGCCGACTCTCAGCAGTGGGTCATGGCCACGCTCCTCTCCATCGCGTGAATGCGAGCCGGGCTCACCGCCTCCTTCTTCCCGAACCGCTCTCCGCGGTGGATGGCACGTGGCCTCAGCCGACCGACACGTATTGTCGCCACTTGGTGCAGCAGGTGACCTCAACAAAGTCCGTCACCTCGACGGCCTGCCATCCTATGTATCCCCGTCCCTTCCTTAGGAGCGCCTCCCTTATCTCCGCCGAGCAGACGAAGATGACGGCACGCACCTGTCGCCTCCTTTATTATGCGCGCGAGCGGCCATGCGGGGTCTTCTTTGAAGTTCTGCTCATGGAGGTCTCCCAGCACCGCCTCGAAGGACGGGTCGCTGTCGAGCCTGTTGAAGCTGACCAGAGGCTGCTTCCTTTTGGGCTGGGTCACCCTGAGCGTCGCTGGTATCGCCGCCGCATCCGTGGTTGTCTGCACCAGCACGGCGGCATTGCCCACCTTGCGCACCTTGCTGACTTGCACCCATCATTTTGCTGGATCGATGGCCGTTTTCAGCTCCGTCTTTGTGTCCTCTGCCGTTTTTAGTGGTCCGTCGTCTTGCGCCGGGTAGAAGGCCAGGACGGGGCCGGGTGTGGTGCGCATTTGTACCGACGCGTATAAGGGCACGTGTTGGTTAGCTCCACTGAGACTTCCCCTCGGCAGCGACTAGGCGCAGGGTGAGGTGTACAATGACGGCGGAGATAGTCTCGGTGTGCACGTCTATGGCGGCGAGCTCGTCCTTAATCAATATCGACGTGTTTGCGCGGACAGCCTCCATTATCCCACGCGTCGATGCCGATGCGAGTCCAGCTAAGGACTCCACTGGAGCCGACGCCAACGGGTCGACATCCTGCAGTCCTTCTGGTTCCTTCTTATTAGTGTCGTTGTTAATCGGCTCCTCTTTTCCCTTGGTGCCCTTCGGTTCCTGCTGTTTCGGTTCCGGGCGCGAAACAGGTGGTGGTGGGGAGGGCACGGGGTCTGCCGTTAGAAGGGCACCCGCCACCCGCCGGCGCACTGCCTCTTGCACCTCCTCCGGCGAAGCCAAGTGACGCTTTTCACCCGCCTGTGGTAGAATCGTCTCAGCGCACAGCGGCGACGTGTCCATAATGCTGGAGGGCGGTGCGAGAACGATTGGGGGGGGGACACGTCCCTCACGTCTCAGCTCCTCCAGCGCCTTGAGCTCCTCTTCCTCGTCCAGTATCGAGGTCTCAATGAGCGCCTTTTCCCGGCGCTCGGCGTCCTCGTCCGTCGCGGCCGAGGCGGTACCAGGGTTGGCTTCCGCCATCCCAGTTAATGCGGTGGCTTTTGCGAGTTTATTAACACGCCTCAGTACTTACAGATATCAAAAAGAAAATAATAATAATACAAAAAAATTAACGGGGACAGTGGGACAGTGGGACAGTGGGGTGCGTACCGTTCCTCTTGTCGACTGGTGTGCGAGATGACGGTAGTATGTAGGTAGTATGTAGGTAGTATGTAGGTAGTATGTAGGTAGTATGTAGGTAGTATGTAGGTAGTATGTAGGTAGTATGTAGGTAGTATGTAGGTAGTATGTAGGTAGTATGTAGGTAGTATGTAGGTAGTATGTAGGTAGTATGTAGGTGCAGGGACGTACCGTTCCTCTTGTCGTGTCCGTTAGCGCTGGGCGCGCGACTGGTGTGCGAGATGACGGTACTATGTAGGTAGTATGTAGGTAGTATGTAGGTAGTATGTAGGTAGTATGTAGGTAGTATGTAGGTAGTATGTAGGTAGTATGTAGGTAGTATGTAGGTAGTATGTAGGTAGTATGTAGGTAGTATGTAGGTAGTATGTAGGTAGTATGTAGGTAGTATGTAGGTAGTATGTAGGTAGTATGTAGGTAGTATGTAGGTAGTATGTAGGTAGTATGTAGGTAGTATGTAGGTAGTATGTAGGTAGTATGTAGGTAGTATGTAGGTGCAGGGACGTACCGTTCCTCTTGTCGTGTCCGTTAGCGCTGGGCGCGCGACTGGTGTGCGAGATGACGGACGTGGCCACACCGTTGGCCGCGCCGCCCATACACCCCGTCGTCTGCAACCAACATAATACTATCTTACATAAACTGCAATAACCTCTACTTTGGTTAATATTAGGCAAAACCACTGACGTAAAACTGCCAAAGATAACCGAGCCAGACAGCTACATAAACCCTCGTCAAGTGTACAATACACACATGTTCAGATCGGCGCTCGGTGGCGTTACATTTACGTATACATACATAGCGGGAGGTTCTTGATTGTACTGCCCGACCTGGGCCGGTGCGAATGTTTGTGCCAACTTTCAGATATCAAGACACGTAACAAATGTTGAAGTAAAGAAACATACAACATAATTAGATTCGATTAAAAGACCAAATATTACTTATGCTAGCAAGCTATGTTGCTGCCATCGCAAATTTTACAACATATGTACAAACTTAGACCACGTTCCCACTATGTCGTAACGACAGATAATCGTGCAATTTTAAGTGTCGTGACTTGTGTATTTAAATGGAGGTGTTCACATATAGGACGACAGTAATGAGTTTTGCCAACTAAAAATCACTGATAAATTAATCATCACGACATAGTAGGAACGGGGCCTTATATAAAGTCCTATTCAAATAGATAAAATTTTAGGAATCATTCAGACCACCAAAATATGGACAATGGTAAAAAAAATACAAGAAAAACGCATTAGATACAAGAAAAATAAATCATCTAACGAAAATACACTAAGAATGTTGGTTAACCAATGCATAAACACATCCATGTTTTTATTATCTCAGTGTTTTTTTTTGGTTCGATATCTTTGGTTAGACGTACTGAATGCTGTGTTAAACTTTGTCCATCTATTTGAATTGAAGCTCATAATTTTTTTTGAAAAATGTATGTTTTATTCGAGCTAGGGGCGCGGGCAAAACTGTAGAGTTTTGGTTATAGTGTTTTTTTTTTTGTTTGGGCAGGTGTGGGAAATCCCCGCTCGACTATCTCACAGGAATTTCTCTTGTGAGACAGTCGAGGTAGTGCCGGACTCGAACCGGCTAAAAACCACTCCTGCCTAGCCAGTGTACCTCTGACATGGGGATCAGAGCCCTTTTTATCGATGTTTTTACTTGTTTGCGACTGATTGATGGGAGGCCGAGGAGACCACACTCTATCTTTTTATTATGATCCGCTACTGTTTCTATTTATTCATACTATAATTTGTTTATGTGTTTTTACGTTTACTTTTTACTACATATTTAAACTCTCTTTTATATGACACTACTATTTACAAAATAATTATGATTTTTCAAAATTAAATGCCTAATTTTACAATTTTCTAAAAGTTTCCCTAAATTTACTAAGTAACCCATGTTTTTCTCTCGCTAACTCTTATTATTATGCCTTTTCAATTTTAACTCTGCGCTTATTTAATTGAATTTAGTCTTATTTTAATAATACCTTAACTATATGATTATTATTTATTCGGATATTATTTTAATATCTATTTTTATTCTTAGTTTTTTCGAAAATTTCTTTGAGGCCTAAATAAAACGTAAGTAAATAATTTTTAAGACGACGGCAGAATTCGTCGCCCAGTCTGACACAACTTGACGATTCCACTAGAGTTGACTTACGGTCCAGTATAATTCCAGCCACTTTCTTATGAAAGTGACTCCAATTACCATTCTCCATTAAGCCAACCCCAGTGGTTCGCTCAATGCGTCTGCAATCTGGTTGTGTCAGACCGGTCATCACTGTGTACGTGGAAGTGGGCGCATCGACAACTTTAGCAATATGCTATGGATGCTCTAGCGAATGCGTCCCACTTCCTACGTATTGGGCATAAATCACTAAACGCATTGTGCGAGTGTTCCCCCAGTTCGGCTCTGGTGCAGTTGACGCATACCGCTGCTTCGACCCTGTGCTTGTCTGGGCAGTCCACTCTAAGATGTGGACCGCCGCAGTGGCTGCACAGGTCGGCGGACTCCGTACACAGGCGCTTGCCGTGGCCGTACGACAGACAGCGGGTGCACTGCACCAGAGGCGTCTGATCCTCGACGCGCACTCTCTGGAGGTCAATTCGAAGCTTGCCTCCTTCGAGTGCCCTCCTCCAGATAGCTGGAGTAACACTCAGCACAATGCTGCTCACGTGCGGGTTGCGAGACTTTTTGCGGAACTTTACAGATACCTTTTGTTCCTCGTCACCGAGGCCGTGAAAGATCTCCTGGTTCTGGTTCTTAAGGGCTCTGAGCACTTCTTCGTCGCTGTGTACTAACAGCACGTCCCTAAGAACCAGAAGCGGGTTCCGATTCTTCACTTCCTCGACGACGAGGTTCTCCCCGGCCTTCTCCAATCGCGCCTTTAATTTTTGCCTCTCCTCCGTCGTTGCGCACCCCATGATAACCTTCTGGTCCCTGGCCTTGCGGACCCTCTCGACGCGCACCCATCCCTCCTTCGCGTCCACTGCTTTCCTTACCCTTTCTAAGATTTGGTCCCCCGTATCCATCTCCTCAGTGAAGGAGACAACCACGGAGTGCAGCGTCGTTCGCTCCGGAGCCTGTGCCCCGGTGTGGCACTTACTGACGGCTGTCATGCTCGCGTAGGTTGTCTCCTCCACCGCTTTCCTGCTGACCAGACTGTCTCGGAGTGCGTCAAGTTTCTCAGAGTTGTCTCTTAACTCCGAGATGTGCTCCTTTAGGCTGTTTAGGAGCTCAGTCTGGCCAGCAAGGACCTCGGCGGAAATAGGATTGGGACTACGGTCAACAGTGGGCGCGGGTTCCGGCATGGCGACGGGTGCGGAAGGGGCCTTATCTCGTTCGGACTCCTTGACCAGCTCATAAAGCCTGTTTATGGCTTCGAGCACCGCAGTCTTTATCTCGGCCTTGAGGTTGCGAGAGTTGCCCAAATTAAGCTTCGCCTTATTTTATTATATTATATTAAAGAAAAAATTTGGAATTTTACCTCACTACCTGGAGACCGGGACACGGAACGCGGACCAGAATTCAGGGAAGAAGGGTGAGTACTATTACAACTATAATCTAATTTAAAATGTGAAGGAAAATTTGGAAAAATAATTAATTTTGAGGAATATCTCTGGAAATTAGGGATGAAGTCCAGACGCGCGTGTAAAAGTGGCGTTATGGTCAGTACGTAGGCGGAGGCCTAGTTATGTCTAAAAACACCGAAAACAGATTGAAAATCGCACGTCTGGAACAGAAAATATCGATTGGTTATAGTGTTTGGGTGTTCAGGTTACCTCTGCGTCGGAGCCGTTGACCATCTCGACGAACTGGCGGTACTTGAGCAGGAACAGCAGGTCGGGGTCGCGCTCCAGCAGGCCCGGGTACAGCGTACGCGTCAGCTCGATGGCCTCGCCGATACGACCCGACACCACCAGCGTACACACTCCTGCATCACAACACAACAACATCACATCACTATCATCCACATCCGCATCTGCTCATGCTCAACCTAAACATCCTGAGAATAAACTTTATTCAATATTTGTAAAAGATAAACGCTGAAATCAAGAACTATTGAATGCTCCACTATTCCAGAAGATTAAAATGGAAACTTGATATGCAAGGAAAATGGGAAAAATGCACGATTTTATTAATAATCTGAAAGTGGGGCGGGGTGCAGTTAGTAAACAATATAATATTATATATTTTTCGCTTTGTGAATATCCAGTACAATATCCCAAAAGTAAGACTTACTTTGTCTATTTTTAATGGAGGCGATATCCTCGTCGATGGGCTGTCCGGTGGCGCGCGAGAAGGCCTGCGCCGTGCTGCAGTACCCGTGATGCACCAGGTACGTCGACACCATCCTGCGGGGACTCATGCTCATGTAGTCAGTGGTAGACACACTACCGGGGGACTACCCACATTATTAACGAAACAATACTCATTATATTATCAACGCCAACGTGAATGAGTATCTCCAAAGATTTATACGTATCTCTTTTTTTTTTTTTTTTTTTTTTTAGGATGGGAAATCATCAAATGACTTCTCCCACTCTGGGCGGAGCGGGAGGGAGTGTCAGACTTTTACCGACTAAAACCCATCCATGTTCGTTCCTCGCCCTTTATGTTCCGGGGCCGCGGTATCTCTTTCGAATAGGCCCGCAACCCCGGCAGGCTTCGGCCCTTGCGGGCCCCTCCCCTTATGCTGACATCTCTTTGAGGCGCGCGTGGAACACGAACACGCCGTCGACACGACCTGTCGTCATGTCGTCGGACGGACGGCTAGCTAGCCCATAGCTAACCGTCCACAGGCAGGTATCTACGGTGGCCGGTAGCCACCACGTGGCCCCCGACGCTCGGTGCGTCTCCCGCGGCGGCTGGGAAGAGAGGCTCTCTCCCTCTCTCGTTCCGCCACCTCCTTCGCTAGCATGACTGCTTCGCAGCGCGGAGGTGACGGCTTCCCATTCCGTCTCGCTCCGGACCATGGATTGAACCAGGGCCGGACGCGAGAGGTCGCCGCCGCCGATCGCCGCTACGAGGACACCACGCAGGGCAGACCGAGACCGTGTGTGAGACCGTGTCACGTGAGTATCTCTAAAGATTCATGTGAAAATAGAGTACAAAGCCTGAAGCAAGCGTACCCCGTGTTATAGCTCGCTGAGCGACCTTAAGGCTGCGGTTACACCTAAGCGGAGAAGAGATGAGAGCTGTGTGTGGCGGAGATGTGTGCGAGGCGCGGACACAGGACGCCGCCGCGCCGCCCGCCCGCACGACTACGCACATCTCCGCTCTGCCGAGCCGTTTGTCAACTGACGGCACTCAATCTCTTCTCTCGGGTTGATCCATTTTCACCGAAGCTAAGCGGAGAGGATATGTGGAAATGACTCAATCTAATTGGGTTATTCAAAACACATCTCCTCTCGTCTCCGCTCCTCACCGCTTTGGTGGAAACCGGGCCTTAATTTATGAAGGAATCATAACGTCCACGTTTCGGCACCGTAAGTCAGGCTCGCCGCACTGGTCGAGTGGTCGAGTGGTCGAGTGGTAGAGTGGTCGAGTGGTCGAGTGGTCGAGTGGTCGAGTGGTAGAGTGGTCGAGTGGTCGAGTGGTCGAGTGGTCGAGTGGTAGAGTGGTCGAGTGGTCGAGTGGTCGAGTGGTCGAGTGGTAGAGTGGTCGAGTGGTCGAGTGGTCGAGTGGTAGAGTGGATGGTGGTCTCACCGATGTAAGACCTGCTGCCACTGGCCCTGGTCGTCGGGCAGCGGGAACTCGTCGATAGCGCGGCGAGTGCGGGCGCGCAGTTCGCGCAGCATGTCCTCGATGTCGAACACGAAGGGTTGCTGTCCGAAGTTCGCGTCCACCACCTCGCCCGGCGTCTGGAGACCCACCGTCGGGTATAGGTTCGGCTGAAACATTATTGTGGAATTTATCATTATTTTATTTGTGATAAACCTATATTTTGCACTTGCGAAACATCGAAACATAGGTGCACGTTTTGTATTAGTTTCTTATGTAGAAGAAACTGACCCAAGAAACTCCTTGGTTACTCTTTTATAAACATTTGTTTTGATTAATTGCACAACAAGTTCTAGCACGAAATCTTTGTAGAGCCACGTCTCTGACTCTCTGTCACTGTGGCAGCCTCTATGTCATGTAAACTTCAGTATGTTAAGTCACTGTTAACTTCAAAAACAAAACAAAAGAAGGCCCTGAAAATGGTGGAAATAAGAAGTGCAAGGAACTGGGAAGGTTTTAGTTGTTGGTATCCAAGTGCTTTATAGAAACTGTAACTACTTGTAAGTGAATCTCATTGCTTTGTGAACGCGATGATTCATAATTATTCTTCATGCTGAAGACGTCTATAAACTTAAGAGACAGTATCTGATCATCTGAATAGACTTATACTATACTAGCCGATGCCCGCGGCTTCGCCCGCGTAAAATTATATACAAAAACCTTCCTCTTGAATCACTCTATCTATTAAAAAAACCCGCATCAAAATCCGTTGCGAAGTTTTAAAGATCTAAGCATACATAGGGACAGACAGACGTGGCGGGAGACTGTTTTATAATATAGTGAAGTGATAGTGACAAGGCACAAACCCTGTTGCGATCGTTTTATCACAATAGTGTAGTACATAATAATAGCAGGAAAATCCCAGCTGTGGATCAGGACATAAATCAGTACGCCTAGTTACATGTCAGGTCGGTTGTCGGCGACCCACACGAGATGGCACTGATATTATACTCAGTAGGAGGAGAGCAGATGTCACCGCTCCGATGAGATTGTTACAAGGACATAACTGAATGGGCTTGTAGGATATGAGGAAGCAATACTTAGTCATCCCGATAACATTATGCGTTTACTATTAGACCACATCACCTAAGCACCATGGTTTAGTAGAAACTAATGGATTCATGATTTAACAATCATTGGTATAACGTAACAAAAATGGAAGCTTAAGTTTGGTATATTGTCGCGGTCAGTTCTAAAGCCTTTTTTTCTAATAAAGCCAGTTCCCCCTTAGCACTACTCTTCCAAAACTAGGTTGTTGCACAATGAGGGTGCCAACAGTGAAGCTTTCCAAATATGACAAGACCCCAGAATTCTAAACGTACCGGTAGTCCTCTGAACGCAATGCCGAGATGGTGTCCGTTCTTGGTGTAGAAACATGTGTTGTCGACGAGGTTGACACCGCAGCCGATGACGTCGCCGGTGGTGAAGGTAGGCCCGTAGGGCTGGCCCGTGCCGGACGAGCAGAACGAGTGCCCGTCGTCGCCGTGGTAGCCGTATGAGTGCTTGTCCCAGCCTGGAACGTGGCGACGAAAAGAGGTTTTAGTACATAGGAAAAAAATATGATATCCTTTTGCTCCGCGACAGTAGGGTGCTCATAGAAATGGCGTAAAAAAAAAGGGCTTATATTGTACTCGTCTCTGAACAAAACTAGAGAACACATTAGCAAACCTTTTTGTAATGGTCAATTTATTTGATAAATGTCTTGCCACACGTTGAACTAAGATGAATCGGTTTCTTTTGTGCTTGCACTACCTGCTAACCACACAATACCATGTTGCTAATTCAAGCAGGTAAACTAATAAATGTTTGTAATAATACATTATTAACTTTGGTTTGTGAATTCACATTGATCTCTGATAATATCAGTCCGTGTTTCAGGAAGTATGACCAAAAAACTGTTAAGATGTTTAATAAAAATAAAACCGACTTCAATCAATCAATCTCAATTATGTTTTGTCATAATTAAGACATACAAATTTATAAGTGACCCATTAGGTGTCATTACATTATAATCATTAATAATTTTAAATTAAATAATACATAAAAAGAAAAAATAATAAAAAAGAAACATTAAATACAATTAAATTAATAAATAGTCATAGTACTTCATGATATGCATTATTGTAATGATTGGTCGTTCAAAAAACACAAAAAAGTGAAAAATAACTTTAGCTTAAGAAGTCGGTGACCTTTGTTTGATTGATTTATTTAGTTTTTTGTCACCGACTTCTGAAGCTAAAGTTATTTTTCTCTTTTTTGTGTTTTTTGTTGTCGGTTTTATTTTTGGCAAAAAAGTTTTTATTTTTCACTTTTTAGTGGTTCACTTGTGCTTACCCGTTCACAGCGTACCGGCGTGATGTTATGTTATGAACTGGTGTAAACAATAGACAGAAAATAGATTTCAGCAATCCCAGTCCATTTGCTATCATTTATTGAGGAGTTCCGGTGCCTATCTCCGAAGTTCTTCATCAGATTTTCACCGAATTGAAATGGGACCACTTTAAGAAAATATCCTTCCAAAAACTACACAAATCGCATCAAGTGTGCCTATAAAATTTGAAGAGTTCTCTCTATTTCTCCAGGATCCCATCATCAGATCCTGACTTAATGATTATGGGACCACCTGGGAAGTATACCCTTTCAAACAAAAAAAAGAATAATCCAAATCGATTCAGCCATTTTCGAGTAAGCGGGGAACATACATTAAAAAAAAAGATTCCGACAAATTGAGAACCTTCTCCTTTTTGAAGTCGGTTAAAAATACAACCTAAGCATAGTTATTCACAAACACTCGATTCGATTCCGATTCGACAAGTCGTATGTCTGTCTTTTTTGGCGTTACGAAAGCGAGCTAGACATACGACTTTCCGAATCGAAATCGAATAGAGCGTTTGTGAAAACGAGTACTATGCAGATCACCCATAAATCTGATGGATTCAAAAACAACAAAGAAGTCGTTCTTTCAAAGTGTCGAGGCAGTTGAGTCGTGCACTTACCAGGTAATCTGTTCATGTTAACTCCGTGCGCGGACAGGCCGATGCCCATGTACCCGTCGCGTCCCTTGGACACGATGCGCACCTCGAAGTAGTAGAGGCCGCACGCCGCCGGGATGGGGTGCGTGGCGCGCACGCTGGCCGCGTCCTTGTGTGTCTTGCCATGACCTGCACACCACACCGATCCATGTTCACACCACGACTAGCAAGCTTTCTGTCGTTACTAACAAGATCTAAGGAGTAACCACATTTATCGACGCGTAATTTCATTGAGCCAGTCAGAATGAGCTGGTCAGGTTAAAACTGATATATCTACCGCGATAAGTGGAGTCCCTCTCTAATCGTCCAGTCTACGTTTAATAAGAGAACTTTAACTAAATAATTATGTCTAGGTTAGCTTCAGTGTGTTTGGCAGTTAGGTTTTGTCTGTAAGTTTTAAAGGCTTCATGCGAAATAAAGGCTAGAGAAGTAAATACTGGCATTGAAATAAGTTTAGTTTATAGAGTATAAACAAAGCCACTTTCGACTATGGTCGTTGTTAATAACACCGTCTAATAGAACATGTACGCAATTTAAATTGTATTCTAGAAATCTAGAGCATGGAAAGTGACTTTGTGTTGAGGCTCAAGCTCAATAATGAAAGTACCTACCTATATGCAAGCTGTTAGTGTGGTGCATACTTGTAACTAAATAGGTCTGAAGGTACTCAAGAGCAGCAGAACATTACTCTCTCTCAAGTAGAATATCGTCCCAGTTTGTAACTACATTGTCCCAGTAGCGAAGGGTAATGATTGTAGCAAAGACTATAAACGTTATATACTCTATGGATAGACCAAACAAATTGTGTCATATCGACCCTTCACCGCTAGCTGCTAAGCTATTGTATGAAAACTAATCATTTTACACAATTTCCACCAAGAGCCAGCGGATCGACTGTCCTTTAAGTGCCGT
Source organism: Xestia ashworthii (assembly GCA_950022955.1). Taxonomy (NCBI): domain Eukaryota; kingdom Metazoa; phylum Arthropoda; class Insecta; order Lepidoptera; family Noctuidae; genus Xestia; species Xestia ashworthii. The sequence goes on along the minus strand of OX465563.1, from coordinate 1,271,688 downwards.
GAGGAGGCAAACTATCTCGATGGAGCACTTTCGCGCGTTAATTATGAGCCAACACTCTAGTTACCAGAGAAAAGCTCCGACTTTATATAAATACCTACCGTTTTTTACCGAGCCAAGTATCTTGAGAAGTCAATCATGAACTGGTAACCGTGTTTATTACTTTGTTTTGAAAATATTTAAACGAATATGAAAGTTTTGGGAACTAGTGTTATGGGAACTGCAGTGTAGTAATCGATTTAGCCAACACACGTAGTAACACGTATGTTTGGCAGAAGCCTGTAAACCGCAAGCTATTTGTGTACAGTTATTAATGTTCCTAACTTGTCGATGGCTTGTAATTCAACAAAATCTTTACTATAGGAAAACAGAAAGTTAGTAACGATCATACATAACATAACACACATAGTCATCTGTTCAAATCAACATTATTATTCACACACAACGTGAATAACAAGTGTCAGAGAATTTGAATCTACGATCAAACATCCTGAACGTTAGCCAAATCGAAATGTGGACGAATTTTAAAACAAGGCCAATGGGGAATGCTAATGACCTCAAGCTAAAAAGTAAACACGGTTTAAATTCAACACCATAAATTATGGGACGCACCAACCGCAAGTACCGCGTTTACAGCTACAACAATGCATAGCAAACTATTACAAACTAGCAGACGAAAATAAAACTTGAGCGATGAAACTACGGCTCACATTTGAATAACTCTTATAGGTATTGTGAAAAACGATTAGTCTATCACAAGGCCAAACACTTGAAACGATACAGCACTTGATAACGTTGGCCGCCAACACGCCAACATTTGGTCACAAACACGTGGAACAATGGCCAACAGACGAATTAATGTTGATGACTGTGCCGTTCTGTATCACGCCTTTGATTCATGTTTTAGTAAGCACGAATCGAATTATAAGACATAATTATGTTAATGCGGCGACCAGACCTGAACGATATTTATCTGTGTTGTGGTGTATGTTATCTATCAGCGAAACAAAATGCGATAGCAGCACCCACATTGGTGGAGTACCTACGTAATGATTGCAGACCGAGAGACGATTCAGTATTCTTGAGCACCATCGAGACACGACAGGTCAAAATATTACGAACCTACAATAAACGGCAATTGGCACCAATTATTCTCGAAATAGAAATCCAATTATGATGCGGAATTATAAAATCAGTTGAAACGGCTGCTCATGCTAGTCATCAACGAATAATAGACTGAACAATAAACAAAAGAAATTGAACGTGGTATCATCCTGTTTCCACGAACCGCTTCCATCCATCCCGAGCATAGAGGTGGTTTTATAGTCTTTGATCCCGATCTGTGTATTATCTATGCCCGAGCTTCCTTGCATGCGATGCGGCATGCGGCCGGCAGCACGCGCACGCACACACCGAGCTGCGCGTACGCATGAGAACAACAACACAGGTTAACGAACCGCCACGTGTTTACACAACAACGCGTAGATAAAACCACTGGATATGAGTGGGACGAAACACTCGCACATGATACATGGCATTTTATAAATCGGCGTTACAAACAACGCGCATTTTGATGAAGAATTTTGTTCCCTCGAGGTAAAGAGATTCGCAATTTCGAGTGTTGTTATGCTAATTAGGGTGTTTGACAAATGACTGTATCGTAGCCATTCGCACCACTATGTGGATATAGCGTCATATTACGGTAGTACCTAACGGCAGTTTTAAGTAGGATCAAGGAAACCGCAGGACGAGGTATTCCGTATTCGCCTAAATACTCAAGTTGTTTAAGACAACAAAGAATCGTAAACAAGTCGAAGTATTAACCATAGGTACATAAATGGACAAACAAATGCACAAAGCATTCGAGGAATCAATAGAGCGTTACCTTCAAAGCTACATACAATGACATCAAACGGCAAAAGGACTGACTCATTATATGCAACATAAAGCGGGTTCGGTCCCAACCACGAAGAACAATCACATCCAATCACTATAATTCTATAACCACTATCTAACTCGTGTCCCAGATATTGCTTATTTTAAGACGTCGGTCGTAAACAAAAATCCAGTTAGGAACTACGCAATGCGTACTACGTAGCGACGGATTAACAACATCACGTTCTCGATTTTGAATGAGGTTAATGACAAATTCATATAGAGTTCGGCCAGTCTGATTATGCGGACACCTCGTCAATTACGAAGAACATGCACCAAATGCAAAAAAACAGTATTTTTGCTCTAAAAAACAACTAAAATAAATAATTGCAAAGTCCAGTGAAGAGTAGAGTAAATATATCCTGTCCATCTCAAGATGGCACTGCTTGACGAGAATATCATCAGTTCATCGGCCCAGCCCGCCACTCGCAACTCGCCATCTTGACCTTCGATAACTTGGGTACATTTGACCAAACATTATCGCTAATGGATACATCAGTCGCAACACTCGCAACGCAACATTTATGAACATAACTTTTGAATCGGTTAGGAATGGCAGCGCACCATGAAATGGCGCCTTCAAGGGCTTGTATCTCGAATACTGAGCTCTGATGGCAAAGCTTGGTGCGTTGGCGTCGGCCCAACTGGTCTTGTCGAACATTCGACAAATGTCAAGGCGTACGCGAGGTCGACCACTCGTGTTTCCTACAAACAAAGAATCAGAGCTCGGTAAGCTCACTGTAATGCAATGTATTTAAAACAAACGGTCCATTGGGTCAGACAGCAAACAATATGTCTACAAATTTAATTAACGATGTGTTTAGGTACGTGACTATGTACAGCGCCAACATACTAGAAATGTATCGAGTATTGCTGGCGATATTTCTGGATACGTGTTCTGCAATAATAATGCGCTGTCCACCGTCGTCGCAAGCCTTGGGCATCAATAATAAATGAGATAATGATATGCTGACCCGCATCAAAGCATTTACTGCAACCTGTGTCCTTCGGTATTTCAATTAAAAGAAATATAGAAAGCTTTCTGTTTTACATTGGAATATTCTACTTGGGAAAAGGTTGCAAAGGCTGCTCTTAAAACCTCTTGCATGTATCTGTAACCTATGACTAAACGTGAAGTATTACTACACTTTTACGCAACCAGCCATTGTGACAATCTCAATTTCCTTCACGTAATTGTCTCGTTCTATTTAGTTATGTAGGCCACACCTAATTGTAAATCCGACGAAACGAGCAAGACAACGCGTCGCTCGTCACTTGGCAAGAACAATGAGAGGCTAGGGAAAAACAGAGGCTCGCGTTGTGCGCGTATGAGTATGGACAAAATTAGCTACAATCGTTAGCAGACCGTTGCCCCGGCTGCAGGTGGCTACCGCTGTACCGCTGCAACACTGACTCACGCCCGCGAGATAATGTACATACTCGAGCCCAGATCACGGGCTACAACTACATTGATTTCCTACACTGGTAGTTGAGACACGCGGACTAACACAGCACTAGTGTATTAAGATTCCAACGGGATTACGAGTGGAGTCTATCGTGTCGTGCATGCAGTATTTCATGCAAACGTTATTGCGTATGTGTGCGTGCGCTGGAAAGCAAAAGCAGGAAGTGTAGCATCTCGATAGTGAGGCGGAAAAGCCGCGTGAGTCACTCATTTCGATTAAGACATTCCGTTCCCGGAGCGATGCGCATCACAGCGCCTGAAGTGTTCGCCTGGTCGGCCAGAGCTTACAGCAGCTGCCTTATCTGAATGTTTATGGCCAATAACACATCAGCGTCGGCGCGGCGGAGTGCGCACCTTACAGAACTGTCGGGTAATAATATTATCTCGAAGACTTACGAGTTACGTGACTTACTAACTTACTACGACGTAGTTTTTGTCATCAATTAGCAAGTTTATAAAGACAGTCAAGACTAAACTTATATTGTCACTTACGGGATATCTTCCGTGATTATTTATTGTTTTGAGCCACCGTATGAAACACAAGTTAGTCAACATGCAAATATCAGAAGCAGGAAACATTGAATAACGCTGACATATGAAACTATGTAAAAACAATAACAACATTTATATTATTATACAACAGTTCCCTGTACACGAGTTCCACGTATGACAACTGTAATTTGCAAATAAATCACAATCATGCATTCAACGGTTTGATTGATTAAACAAATACTCAACTAGAATTGAAATATGAAAACAGGTTAAAGTTATGTTAACTTAGCAGTAATCAGGTTAGGAATGATCGCGTACTACCAACATTTCTAGCAGAGTGACAGAAATAAGTCGACATGTGCTCCGCTCAGTAAGTCACTCACGGTGACGCAGATAGCATACTCGAGCCTGACGTAAAAGCGAGCCGTCTGGCTAATCTGGAACGTTTGACAAAGCCGAAGCACATGTCGACGGGACTAGAAGAAAAGCATACAGAGATTAAGACACTCGAGGCGTTTCCCGAGAAAGTTACAGAACACACAATGACGGTGACACGCAGTTGCTAACAAACAGTCCCGCAGCCGGCCGAGTGAGCGCGTCCCACACGGCGCACGCCGCGTTGTGTGGTACCAACACCTCTCATGGCTACTCACATCGTGTCGACGTACACAATATATACTCGTTTTTATTTAAATGTTAAACACGTTGAATAAATTAGCACTGTTTATTAGCAATGTGCGTGGGCATAGATATAGTTGTATGTATGTTGACGTACGATACATCCAGAGGCGTAAGTGGAGGTAGGGCAGGTGGGGTCGGCGGCCCGGGCCCTGCGTCCCACCTTACAACAAATAGAGAAAACATCCATGTCCATTAAAACAATCCACAGTCGGACCCCATACACACCACTTACGCTTCTGGCTGCTCGGCGAGACGGCCAGCGAGATTCCGCTATGCAAGCTGCGGTCACAATGCGCCCTCGACGATGGTCCCGGTTAGCTACATAACATTGCGCGCAAACGCCAGTCAAGCTTCCTCGAACGGAAAGCCGCGGCAGCAATGGATGCATGCGCTCGCGTGAACATGTCATGCAATGTCCTGACTACCGGCACACGAGCGTTTAGAGCATAGTGGTGCTATGGAGCCGAATATTATCTATGCTACTGATTACTTCTACAGTTAATTCTATGATTATTCTAAGCCTTATCAACGAATGGGCTACTTTCAGTACATTAACTAAAACAACAATAACTTTGCGATAAGCATAAGCACTTATGCAGGGCCCCGATTCTGATATTGCTATAGTGTCAGGATAGTCTTTCATTGATCTCATAATTGTTGATGAATGACAATGGGATCGTTATTGCCATTTTGCTTAAAGTTCATATTCTGCTAAATTCATCATAGTGGTTCGATCAATGGTCTCGTAATTGTGTTTGAATGACATTGTTGTATTGCCATTATTAAAAAACCTGTTAATAGAAATGATTTTCGAAAACATACTATTAAAATTTAAACTGTTATTCAGGCCAGATTTAATTTATTTATATTTTTACATAAGTATTATTTCAAATTCAAAATTCAAATTCTTTATTGACACAATTTATGATACATTAATTGTTTGAAGCCTCTGACCCCCGAACTAGGTTTACCTGTATGTCAGGAGTCAGTATTTATTTGTGTTAAAAGCAATCTGAAGTAGTAAGAAGTTCGTAAATAGCAAAAAACATATAAAGTAATGTGGAACGCAACGTGGATAAATGTGCAACTATCCAACTCGTTGTATCTGTTTAGCTGTCAAAGTCAAATATGACATTTACGTTTATTTGTTTTTATTTCAGTGGCCGGTGTTTAGATTTATTTTCTTACAAGTGTTTTAAATTATCTTTATTAAAGAAGCCTATATATATTGCAATATAAAATAGTGCTAATTGAGCAAATTTCCGCTCTGATTCTCAAAGGAACTGTCAACATGTTGGCAGATTACCGCGTAAGTCAGTCATTCATTTGGCATTATGTACGAGACTACTATTATAAGCTATTTCTTTCAATGCAATGTCCGTGATTGTTCATTGGATAGTCATAATGACGCCATGATAAACTTGTCAAAATGAACAATTATGATAAGAGAATCGGGGCCCAGGGCACAGGGCAGAATGTGTCGTTTCTTGCAAAATCTGTATTCTGTATAGCCGCGGTAAACACTGTGAAGGTCTCCCCCTCCTCAAACAAAAACATATCCTGCGCGTTGAAGAAACCGTAAACTTATCAAGATATGTGATAACAATTTCACCCTGATTATGGAATTAATTAGTCCGCAATGATGCAGACGGAGGCATAATGAAAAATGATGGTAAATGGAAGCCGGGTAATACATAGATACGATACAAGGTCCACGTAGATAACTGTTTCGTTTACCAATTCAAGAAAATAGGTACCTACTTTATTTTCTGATGGAACTCATATCGTATGATTACTATCAAGGAGCACAATCTACCAAGTTAACGCAACGCATTGTGTAGATTTTCCTCAATTGCACGCAAGCCGTGCTAAACAAAGATATTAAACCTTTATAAACAAAGAAACAAAAATAATTAAGATAAAGGGAAATAATCGTTTTTTTTTTCATACCTATTAAAACAAAAACGCATAAAAAAATAAAGACACGGAAAATAACAATAACAGTCTAAGGATTCATTGTATGTAACGAAAAGAAAGCCCCATGAACTGCCAAGGTTATAAACGTATAACCTGTTAAAACAACTGGCTGTGATAAAGGGGAAAACGCCTTGTTGCCATAAACGTCAAATGCAAGCGAAACCAAAATAAAAGAGAAGCTCTGTGAAAATGTATGGCGCAGCGTGAAAGGCGAGGGTGGAACAGGGACAGAGCCATAAACGTCAATAACTGTAGACGAAAAAAAAACTACAACGTATAGTCACAGAATAAAAAAGGTATAGTGCATAGAATATGGCAAAGGTATTGGCTGACGTGCGCGTAGAAACAATTAGCGCGTGGAGCGGTTGCCATGCGGCGCGGCCTCGCTCGCACCCGTGTCCGCCCGACGCATCTGAGCGATTACTTCAAATTAAATTAACTCCGCTACATGTTTCGACACAAATCCGTTGCACGCTGCCTCAAACACACAAGCTCGCGTTTTCAATGTCTTAATCTCATGATTACCATCTAAGAAGGACGTGCGGTTGGCTCACCTGAACCTTGAACGGTAGCTCGGTAACAGCCAACAGGATTTTCGTGACTGTATTCATTTAGGTATATAACTTGGAAATGGAAACGGGTGAAGTTGAAACCGCCTTAAATTGAACGTCAATGAAGACAATCGAAGCATCGGACATCGAGCGGAGCATTCGTTATAAAATGGACCAAACAAAGAACATGGTTGCTTTTCGGTCGTTTCTTTGTAGTCAACCCACTGCATATACTCGTAATTTTACCTAGCATTTGTCCAGAACATTTAAGTAAATCAGCCGTCGGCAACCTTTTGGCAGGCAAGGGCCACAAGGTAACAAAATAATATAAAGGCGGGTCGCACTTGTGATAGAAGCCCAATATGACCAATTATACGTATGTTCAAAAATGAAAAGCGCGTTCTTAAGGTTGCACTAGTCGCGGGTTCGAACCAGGGCCGTCTTTAACTAATTGGGGGCCGTGGGCACTTGAGAATAATGGTGCCTTTGTAGTATGCAATGAGCGAGCGAAGCGAGCTCGAATTTTTCTGCAACCTGCCTCGTAAAAGTAACGTTTTATTGTCAAAAAAACGGGTGTTTTTAGCGGCGGAGAACCATAATTTGAAATTAAATACAGAAAAACATTTTTTATGATAAATGTGTGGAAATGGTTTTAGTGATGTGGATGTGACCACAAATGCCCAAATCTGGAAGCTGTATTTCGGCTATAATGCGTTGAATGTTAGCTTCCAAGTGCTCATTGTATATAATTTCGTCAAAGGTTCAAAAACGATGTTAATCAGAACTTACAGTCAACAGCAAGCTAACTTTTCGTGTGACAATTGCAAGGCATTAATGTTGCAGACTTGTGGTTTCAAACGTTGTAGTCTGAGATCCATGGGTCAAAATGGGAAAAATGCAATGCATTTTTATCCGCTTGAGTGCCAAAAGAAGGTTTCATAATCTATAGCAAACAAACAATAATGGCGTAGTGATCAGTAAAATAGAGTCCTTTTAAAAACCTTTTTTCTGTGTTTTGTTTCAATTTAAAGTTCGAAAATTTTAGTATCCAGCGGTCCTGCCTGGGTCATGTTAACTTTTGACAGGCTCTAGCTTGGACAGTTACAGGAACTTGGAGGCCCTGGGTGGGCAAATATCCAGAGTGCCCAGTGGCAAAGATGGTCCTGCCACGAACTTACTGGTGGGTGTGGGCAAAAAGCTCGCTCTCACCTGGCATCGAGTCCGACAGAGTGAGTTCAGAAGATGCACGATAATTCATAGTAAAAGACGCGCATAAACAGACATAAAAGCCTTTGTAAAATCGAGTTTTATGAAAAAACCACTGCATAAATCAATTACAAATAAAATTGATTGAATTCGATAATTCTGGTTTGTCGGTAAGTACCGACTTTTTATTTTACTATTCTGTTTCCGCACAAACAAAATTAATAATGAGGCAAAACGATATCATGTTTAACATTTGTACGAACGAACAAGCTATTAGATTTACAGTTTAACCCACAAATTACACTGTAAAATGTAAACCAAATAGTTTGTTCGACCGTACAGTGTCAAACAGTAGTAATTCCCTCCCGAAATTTCTATGGAAAAAATGTTGAATAGTGTCACGCTAAGGCTGGATCCAAACTATACGGTCGACAGCGGTTCGTTCATGTATTTATTTGGATATTTATAACTTATTTACAATACGTTCGCGGGCCGCGTGTTGCCGTCTGCTGGAGTAAATAATAAACACACCACCGGTATTGAGGAAACGACCGAAGTGCTATTAAATACTCTAATACCTAAAGATTCGTCGGTAAATGACAATGACTACCATCAAGAGATCAGAGCGTGGGCTGCTGTGCCACCTGAATCACCTGCGTCAGACCTTCCATCCATTGACGAATTTATTAATGTTGTCAGGAAACTGCCTCTTAAAAAATCAGCAGGTGAAGATAAAATATCTAATCGGATGATAATAGAAGCGTGTAAAACAGCGGGCGACGGCATTCTATCTGTTTTCAACCGATGTATTGCGGAAGGCGTTTTTCCTCGCCTATGGCGACGTGGCTTTATACGAATAATTCCAAAAAGTGGCGATAAGCCACCGGACGACCCTAAGTCGTACAGGCCCTTAACCCTACTACCAAATTTGGGAAAACTCCTGGAGCGCCTTATCGTTCCGCGTTTGCTACCGGACGGACCAAACAACCAATTCGGTTTCACCGAGCGTGGGAAAATCTACTGTTGACGCGGCACTTTCTGTAGATGTGATTGGTGGTGTGACTACTTAATTGAACAACGTAAAAGCTATCGCCGAGCGCGTAGACACTTAAACAAGCTTAAAAAACAAAAGGTCACTGGAGACCCATTTACCATTGCTTTAACCCTTAATAGGGCACAGGAGCTTACCACCTCAGCTTTTTGACCATAGATCATGAGTCGTTCTAAACACACCTGCTCTTATTCATTATTTATAGTGTGCGGACACCCTTTAAACTTTTATTAGTACAGGCAATTACGCTAACTGTCAAAGTTTGAGAACTATCATCATTTGAAAAAAAAAACGAACAATCTTGAAAATCGAAAGTGTTTTGTGCAAACAAGTTAAAACTTTGTTCTAACAAGATTCCGGTAAGTGGTTTTATGGTATTTGGTAAGATAATTGATTATATTACCCTGCATGACTCGTAATATAAGTTTTGAAATGAATCTAGTACTTTTTGGAAAATGGTCGTAAACACGGTGGTAACAATCTTACCATTGCCCGGTTAGATCAACTTAGTAGTTTTTGGTGGTAATATTGTTACCTTTACCCATTAGCGTTCTTGTTATTTCAGGAGAATGTCGAAGAAAAAGAAGATAACTGACAGTATGATAGCCAGTATTCTAGAAGATGATCTCTCCGCTATTGAAAGTAGCGACGTGTCTCGGGAGAACCACTTTTGGGCGATTGCGTACTGGATTACGACGATGAGGTTTCGAGAGGCCTTTCAAGAATATTTGGTAAAGATCCTGAGTTGGAGACGAGAGAAATAGATGGTTTTGAAGAACCTCCTGGGCCACGTGTTTCGGTAGAATATCTAGAAAGCGTTGAGCCAGTGATTGAAGAATCGGTGAGGGAAGGAAGCACGCAAAATGAAATACCACAAATATTGTACCACAAATATTATTTTCAGGAACAAGCAAGGTGGGAATTTCGGAGTACCCGCTGAAATCAGACGCTCTTCTGTGCCCCACTACCCAGAATGCCAGGGGAAATTTTCTAGATGCCGATTTTGCAGCACGAAAAATACTCAAAAACGATCAAAGATCATTTGCGATGTCTGCAAAGTGGCCTTATGTGCTACAACATGCTTTAAAAGCTTCCATATTGCTCCAGAAGAAGGAGAAGTTATGGACTGTAGCAGCACTACTTCTAGTACCTTAACGGACTAAGGTCAAAGAGTTACCACCTGCACCCAAACGTAAACGGGCAATGGTAAAATGATTACCACCGAAATTTCGCGTACTTAGGATTATATTTTTTTAGATTTTCACTGATAATGTTAAAAAGGGTCTTATTAAGCATATAAATAATAATACAAAACCTGTTTTTCAATTATTTTTTACCTCTGCCCTAGGGTTAAATGCGTTTAGAGTTGCCAGGTCCCGTAAATTAGATAAAGAAGGTCCGTGGTCTCCATTGTATCACGAGTTCAAGGCTAATCGATCGGTCGACCTAGCATTTATCCAGAACATTAAAGTAAATAATAAACACACCACCGGTATTGAGGAAACGACCGAAGTTCTATTAAATACTCTGATACCTGATGATTCTCAGGTAAATCTACTGTTGACGCGGCACTTTCTGTTAGAAAAATCTATACTAATATTATAAAGCAGAAGAGTTTGTTTGTTTGTTTGTTTGTTTGTTTGTTTGTTTGTTTGGTTGAACGCGCTAATCTCCGGAACTACTGGCTCGAATTGAAAAATTCTTTTTGCGTTGAATAGTCCATGTATCGAGGAAGGCTATAGGCTATATAACATCACGCTATGACCAATAGGAGCGGAGCAGCAATAAGAAATGTTGCAAGCGGGAACAAAGCAGTTTAAACTTCCGTTGAGTAGGCGATGCGTTGCGATATCAAAACTTCACACGAACGAAGTCGCGGGCAGAAGCTATGAGGCTATAATTTATCTTAGAAACTTGAACACCTGATGCAGAACCGCAACAGACCAGCTAAACTATAAGAGATACAAAAATGCCACCATAGCAAAAATTGTTCTACATGATGAGCATTTTCTGCTGAGAGTATAAGTTTGAAGATCTGGAACATCTGATGTGGAACTCCAAGAGCCCAGCTACACCATAACACATATAGGAATGACGTCTTAGCAAAAGTTGTTTAATTTTATGAGCACTCTCTGTCTATACTAATATTATAAAGCAGAAGAGTTTGTTTGTTTGTTTGTTTGTTTGTTTGTTTGGTTGAACGCGCTAATCTCCGGAACTACTGGCTCGAATTGAAAAATTCTTTTTGCGTTGAATAGTCCATGTATCGAGGAAGGCTATAGGCTATATAACATCACGCTATGACCAATAGGAGCGGAGCAGCAATAAGAAATGTTGCAAGCGGGAACAAAGCAGTTTAAACTTCCGTTGAGTAGGCGATGCGTTGCGATATCAAAACTTCACGCGAATGAAGTCGCGGGCAAAAGCTATGAGGCTATAATTTATCTTGGAAACTTGAACACCTGATGCAGAACCGCAACAGACCAGCTAAATTATAAGAGATACAAAAATGCCACCATAGCAAAAATTGTTCTACATGATGAGCATTTTCTGCTGAGAGTATAAGTTTGAAGATCTGGAACATCTGATGTGGAACTCCAAGAGCCCAGCTACACCATAACACATATAGGAATGACGTCTTAGCAAAAGTTGTTTAATTTTATGAGCACTCTCTGTTGGTTTATAAAAATCGAAGATCTGGAACACCTGTTGTGGAACTCCAAGAGCCCAGCTACACCATAACACATATATAAATGACGTCTTAGCAAAAGTTGTTCAATCTGATGAGCACTCTCTGTTGACTTATAAAAATCGAAGATCTCGGACACCTGTTGTAGAATTAATTTCCTTTTCCAGTTATCTTCGTGACTCGGTAGCCTACCCGGTAACGCAGGGGAGCAGTTACTTAGATTTCAATTGATCAGGTATCTTCACAACAAAACTATAACCATGCCTAGAAAGAGGTCAAATCTTTCCCAATGTTCCAAAGGAGCTAAAAGATGGAGGATCATAAGATCCCAAGAATCTATCGAAGAGCGTCAGGGGAGACTTGATGCTGTTCGAGAACATCAGGCTGCAGCTTGCTCCGTGGAAACCTCTTCGGATCGCGAAGCACGCCTGCGTTCTCAGCGTATTTCTACATCCAGGTCTCTAGAGACCAGTGAAGAATAGATGCGCGACTGACCGCTAATCGTGAACGTCATGCATTGTCTTGCGAGTCGGAGCCGTTTACGGATAGAGAATTGCGCTTGAGTTTCAAGCGTATCTACGCATCGACTACTAGATCTCTAGAGACAAGTAGGGAACGTGACGCGCGACTGACCGCTGATCGTGAACGTCACGCATTGTCTCGCGAGTCGGAGACGTTCACGGATAGAGAATTGCGCTTGAGTTCTCAGCGTATCTACGCATAGCTTCTTCTAGGTCTTTAGAGACAAGTGCGGAACGTGATGCGCGACTGTCCGCTGATCTTGAGCGAATCCGAAATGTTTACCGATACAGAATCAGGCTTGAGTTTTCAGCGTATTCGCACATCTACTAACAGGTCTTTTGAAACGAGTGATGAACGTGATGCGTGATGCGCGATGCACGTTCATTGAACGAACGTTTGAATTCTGATCGACGTCGACATTCTCTGAACAGAATGTCGATATCATCTGAAAAATCGGATATGTCTCAAGATATAGCCGTAGGGCATGGCGACCTGCCGTGTCGACGGCGCGTTCGTGTTCCACGTGCGCCTCAAGAGATGTCAGCATAAAGGGAGGGGCCCGCAAAGGTCGAAGCCTGCCGGGGCTGCGGGACTGTTCGAAAGAGATACCGTGGCCCTGGAACGTAAAGGGCGAGGAAGGAACATGGATGGGTTTTAGTCAGTAAAAATCTGACACTCCCTCCCGCTCCGCCCAGAGTTGGAGAAGTTATTTGATTATTTCCCAACCGAAAAAAAGGGCATGGCGACCTTCCTTGGGTTGATAAGGCACGGAGTGCATTTACGTCTCCTATGATTGAATACGCCACATATTCCGCCATCGGAGGTATGGCTAAAAATTGTACTTTTTGTGAAGCTGTTAAATGGCAAAAAGAAACAAATGGTATGTGTTGCTCAGGTGGGAAAGATCCGTTATTTTCCCGTCCCCGGGTTCTTAGAATTCGACATCAGACGTTTCAGATCTTCGACGACCCCGTTGTCGCTGGCATAAGCAACAGGATCCGCGTACGAAGTCGCGGGCAGAAGCTAGTTGTTAATAATTCAGAACACAAGTACGTGGTTGGAATCTTTTTAGATATTTCCGGGGCTTTTGATAACGCATGGTGGCCGATGCTACTACTTAAAATGAAAAATCGTGGCTGCTACAAAAACATATATAATCTTGTTTATTCATTCATTTTAAATGGTACCGCGAAACTAAAACTCGGACATCATTTTATGTCAAAGTCCCTTACCATGGGATGTCCTCAGGGCTCGGTAATGTCTCCGTATGTATGGAATATAGGGTTTGATGATTTCCTCGCGATGCCCCTTCCACCCGGCTGTTCATTAACCGGTTACGCGGACGATGGCCTGTTGCTCATTCAGTCAAGTACCCGGGCTGGACTCGAGAATTTAGCTGACACTTGCCTACGATTAATATCTCAGTGGGGTGATCGAAACCGTCTGACCTTTGCACCGCCTAAAACTTTTAAACTAATTTTAAAAGGTGATCTTAAATCGTGGCCGAGTATTAAATTTAATGACGTTCCCGTGAAAAGAAAGCAGTCCGTGTGCTACCTTGGGCTGGTCTTAGAGAGGAATTTTTCATTCGTAGATCACATAAAAAATGTCGGTGAAAAAGCTAAAAAGAACTTTTATTCCTTAACGAGGATATCCAAATCTACGTGGGGACTGTCATTTTTAACTTTAAAGACAATCTATGTGGCTACTTACTTGGGTTGTATGTGCTACGGGGCACCTGTTTGGGCCGATAGGGCCACCATAGGAGCGGTGCGACGTAAATTGCTTCAAAGCCAGCGTTTGGCTTTGATATTCTTATGCAAAGCGTATAGGACGGTTAGTACTGAAGCTTTACCGGTGCTTGCGGGGTGTACTTCCAGTCGATCTTGAGGTGCAGCGGTGGGCTGCAATGTAATATCACGCGCGTGAGACCACGGACGCAGACTTTTTAACCAACTTTCAAACCACAGACCGACGTCTTCTATCTGGAACCTCTATCTGAATGGCAATGTAGGTGGGACAATTCCATCAAGGGCAGACACCTCCACCAGTTCTTTCCATCCGTTCGTGAGCGGCTGGACAGGACATGGCTGGAGGTTGATCACTGTGTTGCCTAATTTCTCACGGGTCATGGTAACTTTAAGAGTAAATCCTTCAAGCTTGTTGACTCGCCTTTTTGTCAATGTTCTACATCTGACTGCGAATATGAACAATCTGCACATCAAATTTTGTGGGAGTATAGTCTTTGGCAAAAAGAACGCAATATTATATTGGATAGTGTACAGGTTACATCCGGAGTTATTTACTATACGGACCTTGTAGAAACTAGAGCAAATTTCCGTGCGTTCAAGCGTTTTTACCATACCTATTATTGGAATCAAATATAACAGCTCTCAACTTAGGACCCATTAACGTTAATATTTATCCGTGGTGCTAGGCAACTGGGCCTATCCCAGTTGTAAACGTCCCTTTGTGCCTATTGGCCTTGTTTCGTTCTGTCTCCTGCTGATACGGAGGGAAGTGGAAATTACAGATTTTTTCCTACTCCTCCGCTATACTTTCTACTCGTAATTAATTTCGTTGCGGGATCCAAGACAGTTAAATTCATTCTCTGGGACTTCGTCGAGCTCCATTGTCTCGGCGCTTTTCTGGTGGTCGCCACTGTTGATTCTGGCTTTCAGGAGTTACAGTGGTTTGGGCGTGTGTTGCGGGCTGGTCCCAATATAATAATAAAAAAATATATTTTACTGTGACATGGTAGTGTTTGTGTAGTAATCAATCTTTACGGTAATTTGTAAAATTGAGTGTCCAAACTAGTTGTAGTGTAGGTATCAACACTGCGTTAAGATAAGAGTAGAAGTTACTAAATTAGAGTAAATAGAAAGTCGGAACAATAACGTCAAAAGACTTGAAAGAATAGGTGAATTTGTACATTCATCTATCATTTAATTCTGTCCATTAACTGTCGATGAAATAGATGCATGCAATCAAAGTGTTTAAAATAATGGCACATTGTTTGTGATGATGATGACTGATAATGATAACTCTAATGAAACCAGAGAAACTGGTACTATTGTAATACGTCAATCGAGAATACCTAATATGAACAACACCAACTCGTGAATAGAAGGAATACAATCCTCGAGAGCACGAAGTTGTTGCTCCCAGATTTACGATATTACTGGAAAAGAGAATCGAATATTCGCACGGCATGTGTTAAAACCGCAACGAAAGCAATCATGTCCGATCGACGCTGAATTAACAATGAAGTAAACTGTTCTCGCAGGAATCTATGTGATGTAATGCTGCGATACTACTCCAGTAAACAAACGAGTGAATAGGGGTAAGCCTTCGCATACAACGAAATTACAAAGGGAAACAAAACACCCGACACAGACCAGCAACATTAACGTCTATTTTTCTGTTCAGTGTGTTCTTTATGGTTTTATATTTAAACAACGCCAAAGAATTTCTAAACAGAATGTGACTGTAAAATATAAGAATTTATTATTCCAAGGCCCGTACCAAGCCTGTGCACAAGCACCATAGCGACCCAGTGACCCAATTCCTTCAATTGATCTCACAACGGCGCACCAGATAAGCAGTAGATGCCCTTCATGCCCATGTTCTTCTATCATGCTGCTACTATTACAAAGAAACCGAAAACATTTACAGGAATGTTTTCGGAGAAAAAAATCGCATTGCGGTTTCAGTAAAGAGGCCTATGCTCATTAATCTTAGTGTTTAGGATCCCCTGCGGGACGGTAGAAAAAACTGTAGAACTGCGGTTTAAACTAAAGACCTAAACGGCTATCGACAAGTTACAAATAACTTACGGAGGCAATTCCAGTCAAGCGCTTTAAAACTTCAGAGCAGACAGCTATTAGCTCACAACAAACAATGCCATGGAAACTAGGCATAAGATCCCGTTTCTATTATTATCTGTGCCGTAAAAGGCAATTCAGATATAATATACATGTGTGTATAAAAGAACACGCCGGGCAGCATTCACCTGTATACTAATAACATTGCAATCACCTATTGGCCTGCCAAGCGTGGCTGTTACGCCAGGTATTCCACGTTTATTTATGTACTCATTTGTACATTTTCCGTTGCCAAGTCAAATCTATTCAATGCTGCTAAGGATTAATTTAGTTTTGATCCATAACTTTCGATTACATTCACCGGCGTCATAACCGTTCAAGTTAACGACGTCCCATTACTGTTCACTGGTTCTTGCAACGTACGTACATTTCCTTGAATTTAAGTCTTAATGATAGCTAATTGAGTGTTACTTCAATGAAAATGATACAAACTAGTTCCATGATTACTGGCTATTAACTATTATGCATGGGGAGTTTGGTAATCTCACTTTCTTAGTAATCATTCTACAAAATCACGTCATTACCGTAAAGGCCAAAGAAACAGGAAAAAAAACTTGCGACTACTAAAAGCTGAGATCAGAATAATTGTATCGTTATCGAACAAACAAAACAGCCTTGTTCCAATGAGCTACGAGTATACTACGTTGATAGCTGTCGATGCTTTATTTTATGGGGTACTCAAAGAACCCAAACACTAGTAATGTAAATGAACAAAAGTTGGAAACAAAACGCGATGCGTGCCCCTACCTCAGAGAAGCTTGTTGACGTCAATTTATATGAAGACATGCTATGGCCACGCCACAAGTCGCGTGCCAACCACTGATTGCTTTCCGACTACTGCCTTGCTAATCGTAAGTTTGTTGCTGCTGGCTGTGGAACGCTTATTGAATATGCAAAAGGAACAACTCAACCTTTTTAGTACACGAAAGAATCGTCGCACGCTTTACAGTAAATATGAACCCTTCCACTATATGAAAGGCGAAAAATATCAGATCTTGTGTTTCTTTTCAAGAATGCCAATGGAACAACTGGTGTTACCGAGTTGCTGCACAACCTGGGACTGCGAGTGCCGTCTGTGTTCTTGCGTAGACCTCATTCATTATCCACCCCAGTGGTAACCATAACGTACAGACGGAACTCATACGTGGTGAGAGCGAGTCGTATGTACAACACAACCTGCCAGGAGGCTGAGATTGACATTTTTAATACTAGTACCGCTAAATTGAAGAAAACTTTAAGCAATACCTTCTTCTTTGAGCGTACTCATATTTAGTAACTCTTCTGTTTGGTGTTATTATAAGACTTATTTATTTGTATGTCATATTATTTATATACTACATGTGGAAACTTGTAATTGGCCATATTTTGTTTAAACTATTACTCACTGTCTGTTTAGCTGTAAGCTTTCCTAAAAATTAAATAAATAAATTTTAACTGTTAAATGGCGAATGGCTTCTGAAAAGATTTCAAAAGCTAAATTCGTAAGGGAAAATGTAAAAAGCTTTATATTGTCTTGACTGAGACCGTCAGAGAATGTAAATTTCCACGAAGGAATACAATAAACAATGTCTGAATAATATGTGTATCACCCTACACGTAAATTAATTTATCTCAGGCGGCTACTTTCTCTCAGAACTATACAAATATTTCGACAATGAGTTCCGATTCTGATGTAACCGAATATTCTGATGGAGAGCATACCTATAAAGGCGCTCTGTTCGATTCCGAACGGACGTGATTGAATCTGATGTACCTACTCTGAGAAATTAATTAGCAAATCGTTACCCAAAGACAAATTGATATAAAAGTGTATTAGCGTAGTAACACGGTCCGATATAATATTAGAATCAATGTCGGTGTCGCAACATGCAACCTCACTCAAGGAGAGGACTCTGGTTTCAATACGATCGTAATCATATTTATTTATCATGTATTTCATAACATCATTGCACACCGTCACATAATCAACAGCGTCAGTCGCTTCTGCAGTGACGCGGAAATGTGCAAGCTAATCTTTTTTCAATGTCTATGAATTGTAAGAGTCGTGACAATGAGGAGCCGCTGAGTTTCTGAGACTGTTATGAAAAGATAAAACTAACTTTGCATTTAAATATGCTACAAAAAAAAATAACAGTCACTCTCAACTAGAATAAAATAAATGAATTATAGAAATAGTAAGATCGGAAATATACCAGGCTGAACCTGAAAATAGTACTTCAATTAGTCGATACAAAGCTAGCATGAATATTGAAAATAAGGTTTCCTGGAATGTACGGAGTCGCACACTTTATAGGCAAATTATTTAACTACAACTCGATCACCAGTTTATTGATTATAGTTATGTCACACATGTATTGAAAACTACAATACAGAAAAGGACGAGGACGAAAAGGTTTTTATTTGTCAAGTTCCCCAAAAGTATCAAACTTTATTTAGGTAGGTACGACTGCGAACTTGGTTTCGGCTGAATAAATTGACCTGACTCGGAGAAAAATTGCCTCCTTAGCTTCAAATTAAGTAGGCACAATTATCAATACTTCCATATCAACATAACACACAAATCACGCGACTGACCTAAGGAAATAGTTGCCAGGCGAAGGCGTCGACCGTCATCATTACGATTCAAACGCGTTTTTGATTCTTATGTCGTGAGTTCGTGACTAAAAACAATACAAGCCAAACAGTTTTGTGCCTTACAAAACATGGCTATATTTGGTGCGATTCAGGAGATTAACGAGTATTGTGGCATGGAAGGCTTACAGAAAGAGATTTACGATCAAACAGCAAGTGACAAAGAAAGGAGACGTATGGCGACGCAAACAGACTGAACTTGACCTGCCATTGTCTGTCTTCGGCCTACATAGCCTCAGACTAATTTGGCATCGATAAAAACAACGCGATAAGTACTCTCTGACCTCTTTCACTCAGACAATTCCAATAACATGTGTAACAATTAATTATTCGTCGAGGCTAGCTACTGCTACCTAATGTTTTGTAACAGTTTGCATTTACAATATTACATAGGTATCTAATGCGTTTCGAGGCGACTCGAAATAATAAATGAATTTAAGAATTCAGTTGGAATGCCCAAAACTAGAATATGACATAACAACTGGTACAACAAGAAGAATAGCAATAATATTTCAGGATTTTTTGTACTTTTCTGAGATTTCAATTTGGACTAGAAAATAAACTTTAAACCACAAATAATAGCAACATCAGCGAGAAACATACAGACACGTACGTAATGCTAATGAAAATATCAAAGTAGGTATTTGTGCCAAGAATGGATTGACGACCTCAGTCAGCGTTCGCTTTATAAAACCAAACACCAATTTTAACGCGGAAGCGGAAACTATAGATAAGAGAGGAGTAGTCCAAAAGTCCCTTTATTTATCGAAGCACGAGGGTCGCATTCAGGGAACTGTTCGGACTTCGGACTATTAAACTGTCTGTCGCAAGAAAAATGGGGACTTTCAATAACGGTACTAAATCAAAAAGTATGCTAGGTACGAACGCAACGGGCTCACTTTCACTATCACAGACTAGCGCTCCGTTGCATAATTATGCTGAGCATTATAATTATCTGTGGCTGAGCCGACTTACTAGGTAGTACTTATCCAATTATAATTCACATTTGCACATAGCGTCAATTGTATGGGTATCAATAAATTGTACCTACTGATAATCATACTCGTCATATTGATGTGGTTATTGGATGGCACACAAACCACCGGTCCACGTTAAGTAGTCATGTCCGCCTTCCGACATCGCAACATCAGAAGCACCTCAGCACCGAACCTGAGACATTCCAGGTCTACACCGAACTATTCCTGTAATGAGATCAGCAGCAGCGGCAGACGTAGGTATAGTATTGGTGGTAATACATTATTGGACCATGCACAGGCGAACAAAGAGCAACAAACATATATGTACATGGTATATGTTTAGCTTTTTCACGCCGGTGTAGTCATGTTTTTATTCATACTAATGGAATCTCTCGGAACTGCGTCAGGAGAAGATTACCGACTACCGTGAAACCCACAAGCGAGAAATCATCTTCTTGTACCCAAAATCTTCGTAAAATACGGGCTGGTATAAGTTTTTAGTTGTAGGTAGTATCCTCTATTTTGCTTGCAAAACTTGCACCGCAAGCACCGTGAAACAGATCCAGGATCGACTTCCTGATAGCAGAAATTTTAAATGTAAATAAATTCATAGCCCTCCAAAGCATCCTTGAAAAACAATTCAGTCATTGTGAACAACTCATTGTTATAATTACTAAAGTTACGTGTCTAATAAAATTATACTCTGACACAAAGGGCCAGAGTTCCGAATGGAATTGAGGTAGATAGATTCGTATATCGGGGCTTCGACAAGGCCGATGTTAGTAGAAATAGACACAAGGAAAAATAGACGGTATCACATCAAGTTTGGGTGTATTTGTGAATGAGGAGTATCAAGAGGGGAAGTAGCAGCGGGGGGGAGCACGTGGCGGGCGACCCAACGCAAGCGAGCTTGACCCAGTTAGTAGATGCACCATTTCGGTCCCGTTTTGAAGGCAAGGGCGGCCCTTTGCCGCCGTTGCATGTTTGGGATCTCCCTATTCCTTCCTATGATTCCTTTGTTCGGTGAAGACCGACATACTACGTCTTATTTTGACGTAGCGATGACGCCTACTCGAATGCATGAAAGCGGATTAAATACGTGCGGAAATCGCTAGAAGTTTGTTAAAATACCCTTCTACCCGGTCACGGTAAATATCAATAAAACCAACATTTTGAATCTCACATGTAACATTTGGCAAGTTGCCGTAACACGAGAGCGCGGTGTCACTACTCCGCGGTAGAGTCTATAGAAATAAATTCTAATAATCTTAAAAATATTATTCAATTTATTATTGTTTTTTATCCGAAACAACTGATTTATTTTTATAGGCAGGCTCGGTCGTTTCTTTAAAGCTACTGCGTAGTCAGTCACTGGTCAATCAAAATACCGTAAAAAATAATGTGAATGAAATACATATTACTTAAAAATTAAATTATGTAAAAGTAAAACAGTGTGCAGTTGAAGCGGTCGCGGATCAATGAGTAGAGAAAAATACGTCGCAACGATATTTGCTCATCGGTAAAGAGTGGAAGTAAATTATATTCAAAGCATGGTTCATCGACGGGCAGACAATGGACCCGGAGACTCGCATGATAGCGACACTACACGACACACGCTCATCTCACGCCTATTTAATTACACAACAAACAACTGCATAACCGAAATACTGAAATATACATGTACACCGGTGCGTATTATTAGAAACTGAACGAAACTAGAAGAGACGTTGCGAACGGGAATGACTATAAAAAGCCACTTGATGACTTCACGTTATAATCAATGAAGCCAATATAAATTATACTTAAGTTAACTCGCCCCAAGGATACAAAACAAACTCCACCGCACAAAACCTAAATCTGTATATTTGAACGAATCATTCAGCGGTTGTGACAAATTAAAAGCACCTTGAAGAAAACTCTTCAAGGTGTTTTTAACCGAGATCCATTATCGATTGGTTATATTGTTCGATGCGAAAAAAGCTGTGGCTCGATGGAGAAATCATGTACGACAATTTCTATCTGACAGACAGTGAACAATCTCAATACTATCGTGGCCTATTATCCAAGACGTCACCGGGTCATCGATACCGCCACTAATTAAACCAGTTCACGTAGCCAGCGAAGTAGCGAGCATTCATTCATATTATCATAGATCGTGTAGCCCGCGTGAGCGTCTACGCAACGACGAGGTGCCCTTCAGCCAGTGGAGTGCGACCTCATTACCAATACACCCCTTGTCCCCTGAGAGTCCTGAGACCTGTAACTTGTTATACGAAACGATATTCTAACCCTACAGCATAATACTCGTATTTTAATTATTGTGGTTCGTAATTTAAAGATCAAAAAAGATTTCATAAAATCTGACCAGTATGACTGGTGTGGAATTTTCATATACATATTGTGCTGTTGAGTATTGTGAGTTTTTGTAATAGGCGAGATATTTACGACTGCACGATCACGACCAACCACTAATGGCAAAAACAATCAAATGCATAATTTTATAAACACAGTTCAAGAGCCATTCATTCACTGAATAAGGTACTTACTTGTTATGAGACATTTTTAATGATGAAATAAATTATAAACTATGTAGTTGGATAAAGAAAAGCCAACAGTGTTTCCGTCGTAATAAAACATACAGAAAATTCTATTTCAGTCGCAACTAGTCCCAAAGCCCACATGCAATGAACTAACAGGAGAGAATATTATGTGGGTCGAGCGAAAGGAACTGATGTTCCTGGCTATAAAACTATATCCTAAGCATATACAGAAGACCACTTCGACGAAGTCGAAAAAAAATTAAAACGCCTTTTTCAATCAGAAAGAATAAACATAGTTGAATTGAAGGTTGCAGGGCATCATGTAACTGAACATGAGCGTACACCAAATATTCACACTACCTGCACAGATGCAAAGAATAACAGCTCAACAAGACCGTGATGGGTGATGTGATGTTGATGAAAAGCGGCTAACTGAAAAACTTTCTTGCGATTTGGTAGGGAGCCGAGAGGGAACATAAATTTGTTCGGCCACTGTGAAAGTCGATCGAAGTGGAGCGGCGCGATAGTAATTCGATTCAGATCTGCTATTGCCGACGTTCAATATTCCAAGACAAAAGTTAAACCTTGCCAAATGTTTTGTCTAGATAGCTCATTCCACAGCAATCTGATGATTGCATATTATATATATATCAAACTGGTGTAGTGAAAGATTCGCAGCTGGGCTTTATGTGTTTATTAATTCACCAACAGCTGCTGTATACAACATTTAGGTATAATACATAGGTTTTACAATCTTGGACCTTTAACCAGAACTCACAAAAATAAACTTGAAGCTGACTTTCGAGGAAAATAATCTACACAGATCATTCAGGTTTTACACAGACTTCTGGGGATCATTATGAAGTAAAAGGTGTAAGGGTCAGGCAGGGGTCGAGGCATCGGAACAGGTTGCAAATGAACAATTGCCAATACAACGCGATCTTTGACTCTGTAATCGCATCCAGCAATAATATTATTAATGTTATAGTCGTACATCAAACAGTTACTCATGAATACTATCGCTGAAATCATCTTCGTTTGGTGCCAGATTCAAAATTTAATGTTAATTTGGCAGAGTTTGTGTTGAGTTGTCAGCGTCATCGGTCATACACGACGACTATTCTTGTAATATCATCATTATAAGTTTTCCTTTTTATTATCTTCACTCAAATGTCAAATAAGTAATGCAAAGTATAATTGAATATTTCGGAAGGAAATATCTTAGCAAAAGGTATTGTAAGTTATTTCGTTTAAAACACTACTACCAACCACTGACTTGCAAGTTTATCTCGCAGGCAAACTATGGGTATATAAAACAGTGTTTCGACCGAGTTTTAACGATGGCTTTCGAGACAACTTGAGATTTCCCTGAAGACTCCTCAAGCTCGAGGCTGTCCGGTTCAACCACTAATTTGTGATTCTATACTCTTTAACTATAAAACTTTGGACTTCATCATACTGTTTTTGAATGATTACTACTAAAGACAATAACTATGTACACAAAACCATATCTTCCACTACAAAGAACAATACTGCTTTTAAGTTGCATTCCATTAACTCTACCTTCGGGTCGGGACCTAGAATCGTCACCACACTCGGTCCGACGAAGACAATTTTTAAGAGAAAAGAAATTGTTTCTAACAAGAAATTAACCTCGGGGCGACCTTATCATTTTCCTGCAGATCTTCAGGCAAACGAGCTTTGCTTGTGAACGTAACATAGTATAATATTTACACTACCATTGAAAACCCGCGTGTGCATTTCCACGGATTATAGGGAAAATGATACCTAATAGTTCGCATTGCCAACAATTTAATTGGCTTGGGGTCGCCCTCGACGAGCGCTACACCACATAAACACAAAGCGAGTCTGTGCACATGGGGACATGGGGACATGGGGAGTTGGGGACAGGGCACTGATCCCAACAGTTTTTGTAGGAAATTGTTCATTCTGATCGTAATGAAGACGAAATATGGAAACGAAGCGCCACCCTTCGAAAATAAACAATAGTATAGTATTCAGTATTCAATTTTTAAACAAGAAAAGTATTTCAAAAAAATAAATTGTGAGCTCTTGCAAGTTGCAACCATTGATCCCAGCAACGCCAAGCGCTCGAGTCCTCGACACAAGCACCAGGGGAGGGTGGAACATGTTGCACTCACGGTCCTATTCTAACTCCTCAACCTCAAGTGACTCCTGCAGAAAAATGGGCAACGACCTGCTATAGCTTTTGTGTTGCATGCAGCGTCCGCTCTCCTATTACAGGGTGAGAGAAAAGGATGCAGTGAAACTTTCATCATTTACTTGCATTTTTCTAGATAATTCTTTGCTCGCAAGGTCTTACTCTCAGTAGTACAGACAGTATCCATAATGATATACTGGACTGCTTCCAATTTATGCTATTGTCTGATAGCCCTACTCATACATGCAATTTGTTTTCTTCGTTTTTCGCTTCTGTCTATGAACCATCCACGTTTGATCCTGAGAATTGGGAACCATCAAACAAATACCAGGATAGCTCTGCTTGTTTACCCGATATTTACCTCACAAAAGAAGAAGTACATAGTACATCGAGCAGTCAAATCACTGGACCCATCTAAGGGAGCGGGCCCCGATGGTCTTCCACCTATCTTCTTAATAAAAACAGCTGATAACATCTATGCTGCATTGTATTTAATTTTCAATAAATGTCTACATGATGGTATCTTTCCCACCGTGTGGAAGCGAGCATTTATAACACCGGTTTATAAAAGTGGAGACAAAGACAATGTAGAGAATTATCGTCCCATATCTATTATTTCCACCTTGTCGAAGCTTTTTGAGAGACTTGTACACAGCGCTCTTTATCCTCAATTGCATGGCCTTATTGTACCCGAACAACTCGGGTTCGTCAAACGGCGTTTATGATTTTCACTAACTTTCTTTTTGAAAATATGGACAGGAGAGTCCAGGTAGACGCTGTGTACACTGACTTTCGGAAAGCTTTTGACAGGGTATTCACTAACTTTCTTTTTGAACATATGGACAGGAGAGTCCAGGTAGACGCTGTGTACACTGACTTTCGGAAAGCTTTTGACAGGGTAGATCACACAATTCTTTTGGATAAGCTTGCTTACAATGGTATCCGAGGCCATTTACTTCGTTGGTTTGCATCATATATTTATAACAGGACACAAAAGGTAGTTATTAATGGGTTTGAATCTGAGAGTGTAACTGTCAGGTCTGGAGTTCCTCAAGGGTCTATCTTAGGCCCTTTGCTTTTTATCCTGTATATTAATGACATAAAATATTGTTTTGTTAATGCAAATTTCCTAATGTATGCGGATGATATAAAAATCTTCAAAGCCTGCCAAAACCTCGATGACTGCCTATTGCTCCAAGAAGATCTTCACAGACTTGATACCTACTGTAAAGATAACAAACTCTTTCTTAGTCTTCCTAAATGTCACAGTATATCTTTTACTAAAAACAAAATATAGTTCACTAGCTGTTGCCCGCGACTTCGTCCGCGTAAACTACCCTTGTCACATAGGGTTAATAAAAGTAGCCTTCGACTTGTTCTCTGACCTACCATATATAAGTACACAAAAAAAACGATGAAGTCGTTTCGGAGGACTTCGATAACAAACAATGTGACACGAGGTATTTTTATGAATTAGATAGCTTTGTCTGCGGCTTTGCTCGCGTTGAATTTGGGGTAATTTTAATAAAAAAATGAGAGAATTTCATTGCTCAAAACAAAGAGTAAGTAAAATTCAAGATCCAGCTGACTTTTAAAGATATACATATCTGGGTTGTTCATAAATTAGTTGGTTTCAAAGCAGAACAGAGGAACTTTGCAGAAGTATTGTGTAAAATCTTAAATTATTGTCTAGGATGAAATTACTATGGCCGGTAAATTACATAACGATACGTAGCTACGAAGACAAACAAAAAAAAAATTGATTTGTGTTCAGTGAAAATCATGAAAACGACACCCATGAAGGAAAAACGGAAAAAAATCATAGGTGCCTTCTTGGATTTTCATTTTGACCTCATTTTCGATATCAGCGACCCCAAAAAACATGAAAACGACACACATGACGAAAAATTTACTTCAACGCCATTTCGATTTTCATTTCGATCTCATTTTTGTAATCAGCGACCTTGAAATCCATGTAAACGACACCCGAGATGGAAAAACAAATACTTTTCCTCGGCGCTATCTTGTATTTATCAATAGGAGTACTCTTGTGAGGTTTCGAATGAAATAGTCTTACCAATCTTGTTTCCTCTTACAAACTTTTGAGGCCCGTTTCACCCCTTGGAGGGTGAATTTTGAAAAATTCTTAGTGCAACCCTAGACTACATAAGGAACCTACGTGCCAAATTTGGAATCTGTAGACCCAGCGGTTTGGGCTGTGCGTTGATTTTTAGACTTTGTCACCCCATTTACCCCTCTTAGGGGTTGAATTTTGAATAAACCTGAAACCCGTTTCTACTTATTTATCAATAGCAGTACTCTTGTGAAGTTTCGAATGAAATAGTCTAACCAATCTTGTTTCCCCTTACAAACTTTGGAGGCCTGTTTCAACCCTTTAGAGGGTGAATTTTGAAAAATTATTTCTTAGTGCACCCCTAAACTACATAAGGAACCTACTTGCCAAATTTGGAATCTATAGACCCAGCGGTTTGGGCTGTGCGTTGATTTTTACACTTTGTCACCCCATTTACCCATGTTAGGGGTTGAATTTTGAAAAAAACTGAAACCCGTTTCTTCTCATTTATCAATAGGAGTACTCTTGCGAAGTTTCGAATAAAATAGTCTAACTAATCTTGTTTCCCCATACAAACTTTGGGGGCCCGTTTCACTCCCTTAGAGGGTGAATTTTGAAAAATCCTTTCTTAGTGCACCCCTAGACCACATAAGGAACTTTCGTGCCAAATTTGTAATCTGTAGACCCAGCGGTTTGGGCTGTGCGTTGATATATCACCCAGTCAGTCAGTCAGTCAGTCAGTTTACCATTTTATATATATAGAAGATTTTACGTATACGCTGAACAGCCAACCGTTATTTGTAATGGAATCCGTTCGCGACCTTGGTGTGACTATTGATTCATGTTTGCACTTTGACTTGCATATCGAAAATATAGTAAATAAAGCCTTTCAGATGTATGGTTTTGTCATGAGATCCTCGAATGACTTCGTGGTGTTGCCCAAATGCAAGAACAAGACGAGACCTTAGCCAGTCTTGCTCTTGGTCTTGCGTCAATACACCTGGTCTTGGTCTTGGTATTGCGCTATCAGTCTTGGTCTTGGTCTTGCAGCAAGAGTCTCGCAAGTCTTGCGAGACTCTACTACTTAGACTAGACTAAACGGAAAACGGACGAAACTTCGGGCTTATATTAAAGGTGAAATTCGCGATAAATACCCGTTTACATATATTTCATAATGTAGACTAGACTACTTGCAAATACCTATTAGTCTATTGCTATTTACATACATCTTCAAGGTCTTTTAGTTTTATCCTCTTGTCCCTACCAAAATAGGTAAAAATTTTGTGTGCCTCAGTCCGTACTCTGTGGCGGCGCATGCGGCGCTCAAACAGTGTCAAATGCTGTGTGATACACTTGTTGCAGTCTTTGATACACTGCGGCGTCTTTGTCGGTAAATGATCAAGTAAGTAGGTACATAATACACCGACCGACCAACGGTTTATTCGCGGAACGCCAAATTTTCCCAATCAATCATGAACCTTAATGCTTTAGCGATAAAGTTGAAAATCTGTTATAGGAATTTGGCAGATTGTAGTAGGTAGTAATAATCAATACAATACCTTTTAGTGTTATGACGATACGGTTTTGATACTGGGGAACGACTCTCACAATCGGGATTGAAACCAAATCCCTACTTAATAACGCCCAAATCTCAGTTTGACTTAACTGCGAGACGCAAGAGTCTTGCAGGCTTAGTCTTGTCTTGCTCAAATCTTGCAGGGTTCAGTCTTGGTCTTGCTACAATACGTCGGTCTTGGTCTTGGTCTTGCAAAAATGCAAGAACAAGACCAAGACTGATTTTGGACAACACTACTTCGTGCGGCCCTCTACTTTTTTGGTATTATATAAAACGTTGATAAGATCTCAATTAGAATACGCGATTCCTATTTGGAATCCGTTCTACCTCAAATACAACATTAAATTAGAAATGGTACAGAAAAAGTTTTTACGTACTGTGAACTATAAATGTTACCATTCAAGGATTCCGTACAAACAATTACTACAGCAGTATGATGTTTTAAGTTTAGAGTCTCGGCGTTTACTTCTGGTGGCCATGATGCTGCATGGTTTGTGTAACAATAGATTTGACTGTATTGAAATTACAAATAAGTTACGCTATACGGTACCAAGAAATGTAGTCAGACGGGCGGCCCGCGTGCCCCGGTTGTTCCACGTGGATTCATGCAGGACCAACGCCGGGGCACGAGTGCCGCTTCGTCAACTAGTGGAAACCTATAACACACACTTCATGGACATTGATATATTCTCTCTTTCTAGTAACAAATTTAACACTGGCTATAAATATTCTTTCACCACAATCTTAATCTAACATTAATTATTTAAATCAACTCTAAAAGCAAAATGTATCTTTCCGTTATTTATTTGTTCATCTATTAATCCGTGGACAATGGTGTGGGTTACATGTTTACCTATTTATTTAAGTACTCATAATTTTAAACTTGAACATGTAACTGTTCTTTTGTCCCTAATAAATAAAATAAAATAAAATTTAAACTGATCAGGCCCTGGCGTCAAGAGTAAAAAGTCGCCAGATTTCAGAAATTTGAACTAAAAAAACCCACCAAATTCCGCTAAATTTATTGTATATATTGTAGAGATAAAAGGCATTAAAAACTAACGAATAGGTATGAGATGCTAAAAAATTGTTAATCGTTCTTATAAATTACATTTAGCATTTCACGTGTTTTTTTATGTTTTTTTACCAGAGTGCATTATAGAGTTTTTACTAACTTACAATTTACCAAACATAAACATTGCATTTCGGCTTATTGATCGAAGCATTTCGGTAAAACCTAAAGACAAAAGTAGTATTCTAAAGGGTGTTAAAAGAATCTTAACGAAGCCGAAAGGCACTTGTTCTCCCCATCTTTTTGATCATGTTTTGTTCTAGACCTTACTCAGGAACCTTGGATATACTTACCAGGAGATATTGGGGGTCAAAGTTCCAATTCCTCACTTTTTTTTATTGTAAGATTTTTACTTTAAACACCTCCACGATCCCCGTACTATTCAATCCATCCATCAGCACAATGTTTTGAGTGCGTTACATTGAGTTCTCCCACAAAACATGATTTTTCACCACAAAAAGTCGTTTCAGTTTATTTTTTTAAGTAGGTAAAGTTACTTAGTTGATGTTCAGATTCAGAATGCTTGGTTGACGGCTTTGTGAAGAATCTGATTACATCCCGTATAGGCAGTGAAGTAAATCTACCTAACATAGTTCCATTTGTTATAAATAAGTTTAAAAAATGTTAACTAAAGAAACGGTAGGAGATTTCCCTCTCAAAATGTGATGCCAGTTTCCGTATTGAAAAACCACTAAAAACCACAAAAAAAAAAAAACGAATAAAAAATACCACCATAAGCCTTGAAAAAGCACCAGTTCTGGTGGGAAAACCACCAAGGTGGCAACACTGACTGATCCATCATTTATATGACACCCACGCCACGGGATTAGACGAGCTTCGACAGGTCGCTTCACAAGTTTTGAGCTCCAATGTACTGATAAAAATATAGCAGAAAAGAAATCCATAACAATTTTCCAAAGACCTTATTTAAATTTAAGTAAACCCGATGCTGTTATGAATTTTAAAGATGAATTATTCAATGTGCTTCACGTGTCTCGTGGGATTTGACAAAATTTATAAAAATATAATATTGAATAATTTGCTGGTTGCTGTCGCTGTATAATCAGGAACCTTGGACCTAGTTTGTTTTTGTGGCATGACAAAAAAGCAAGACCCACATTTGGCAAAATGTTGATGTGACTTATTCATTATCATAATTACTTTTTACAGTTACATTGTTATCGTTGCTGTTGTGTTGATTGTTGTTGACTTGTACTATCTGTAATCAAAAACTTTGATCGACTCATGTGCCAGAAATTAAAAGAGTTACATTTCAACACGCGAGTTGGTTTTTCGCGTGCTACCTACCTGTTTAGTACAGCTGTACAGTTATATCATTCTTGTGGAACCGGTTAGCTATAACAGCGTCATAATACGGTACCACTGCAGCCGACTGCTCTCCGCGTCACTGCAGTCAACATTTGGGAATAACATTTACTTACTTACATCCTATTTAAAGACATAAGAACTAAATATACCTAATTGTGTTGTGGGGTTCAGGGTAATTTCTAACTCAATTAACTATTTTAGCTCCACAAGTAAGTAGGTATTTAAAACTTCTGATTTTGAAACAAGTTTTTTAACCTAATAGAAATATATAAATTACCTACTTCTTGCACTTCCAATTATGACATCTCTCTTGAAACTTCATTATTGTTAAACTTTCATCATAATGAGTCTTCAGCTAAACACTATGAGAGGAATAAAGACATTGATGATGAAATTAATAATGATGAATGTGGAATAATGACATTAGGTTAAGATCCTAGTGTAGCATTTTACTAACTTAACGTAGCTCGATGAAATTGATTTACCTAGGCAAATTCACTCCAGTGAGTGATTTGAGTCGCACAAAGTCAAACTCCTCCATTAAGCCAATCCCGGTGTGGCTCGCGTATTATTCGCGCGCACGTTTCACAAAGTAGGTACCAACCTATTGATATTGATTTTATCACTGTCCCTCTGCATGTAAGTGATTTAAATAGGGCTACCGCAGGGCAGTGCACTTGGTCATTATTTAGGTGAGTACCTGCTGCTAGAAAAGTGGCGTCGATCAACTTTAATGAATCAAATAAATGTCTTTTTCTCCTTTGCATTTAAAGTGCTGTATTTGTAGTAGTTAGTCGTTTACAAAAGGCATTGTTGGCAAGTTATAAGGACTAAAATTAAATGTGCTAAACTCGGGTGATTCTCTTCTTACCTACTTCATAACTACTTTAGACGAAGACACCTCAAATTCCTGTATTTTTTAATATGCTACAAAGTTTCATCTTCGTCCTGCACGTTTATAAATAATATGAGATTCAAATAAAACTCAACCACTTTTGGTCTCAAAGTTTCAGTTACTTCCCAAGACAAAACTGCAACCGTTTGGCTTCATTTCAGTTTATGTAGTCCGGGGGTAGTAAACTTGATACATAACCTTCCTTCCGGGTCCTTCTGAACACAAATCGACCTTGGCAAACACTTCCTCATAAAGTAATGCTCAACGTATGAGCTGAGCACGCAACGTACTTTATAATCATTAATATTCCCTACACTCCTCACCATACGCTCACGAGCGCAACATTGTACAAACAAAACGTAAACGCACTCATTTTATAACAATTTGTCACTTTGTTTTCAAAATTAACTAGGTTCCATTTAATCAGTTGCTCGCACCATCAATA
The DNA here is from genome assembly GCA_950022955.1 of Xestia ashworthii. Classification (NCBI taxonomy): domain Eukaryota; kingdom Metazoa; phylum Arthropoda; class Insecta; order Lepidoptera; family Noctuidae; genus Xestia; species Xestia ashworthii. The sequence continues at coordinate 1,239,517 of OX465563.1, read as the reverse complement.
GCCGATACCTTGCCTAACACTTAACATTGTTCCATTTAATCAGTTGCTCGCACCATCAATAGCTGGCATACCTTGCCTAACACTTAACATTGTTCCATTTAATCAGTTGCTCGCACCATCAATAGCTGGCATACCTTGCCTAACACTTAACATTGTTCCATTTAATCAGTTGCTCGCACCATCAATAGCTGGCATACCTTGCCTAACACTTAACATTGTTCCATTAAAAAAAAAAAAAAAAAAAGTACAAGTACGTAGGAATCGATAGGACTCGATAAGATAAATTTGACAGTCATTCTCGATAAAATGAGTTTTTGACTCCATAAAAACTCATTTTATCGAGAATAACTGTCAAATTTATCTTTTCGAGTCCTATCGAATCTTACGTACTTGTACTGCAGGTTTTGATTTGAATTCAGAATTTTGATTTAATAACAGAATGCGACTACAAAAAGATGACGGTCTGATTATCTTAAAACAGCTGTATAAAACACATTGTTGTATGGGAACATGTCACAGTGACAGCTGTTTTTAGCAAAAGATAACCAGACCGTTATCTTTTCGGTGAACATGGTGGACCTAAGAACCATAAAAACACCCGAAACGCTTTCGACAAAGCTGACGCAATTTTTGGATTGGCGAGCCTTGCCTCAAAGTCACAACATTAGTAGTTTTCTTCGAAAACATACAAAAAGCAGTCGGGACAACATGAGCGATCAACCTAGAGCAACTAGTTGGTTAACTGGTTTCGTGGGTCGTTAGCCTCGCGCATTGTGCCCGGCAACAAGGCCCTGCTGCCAGCTACTGATACCAGGACTACTACTTTTCAGTTTTAACTTTTGGTAAACCAGTCAACACTTCAGACAGAGTCGTGACGAAGACATAGCTAAATGTGAGATCATGAGATGAGTTTCTAAGTTATAAGGACCTCGATGCGCGTGGGTGTATTCCCACTATTCCCAGTATTGTACGTTCTAATCATGTGTCAAAATGCATTGCCTTGTGTAACATACAAGCTCATCGTCTATTTGATACGATTCCAGAACATTGAAGTTTCTTACGTCACTTTTAGCTATTCAATTTACGAATTCATTAAGCCACTAGCGACCCCGTGCCCTATTGACCGAGTTGTCCTTACCCCGAGTGCTATTTTTCACAAGGTTCCCGAAAAATATGTCTGAATACGCAGAATTAGTAAATGTCAGACGAAACACCTTCATGTGCCCTTCAAGTTTACTCAGAAAGGCAATTTATACGTCTAGTGATGTTGCAGTATTATTACAAGTTTCCAAGTTAAGGTACTTAGGTCTAGGTACTTACAAAACGCCCACTTGATACTAAGTAATTACGAATAATGTTTATTGGTGTACCTACTGTGTGTACAAGCCCGATATCATCGGCTCATTACAATCATTACTGCATTACAGCTGTGAAATAAGATTTATTTCAGTAGCTTAAAAAGTAAGATTTGTTGCAGTAGTAGGTATTATTGTTTAGAATATAGAATACGACCCAGCAAGAAGTGCAGAGCATTCATAAGAGGGAGCTCCACAGAGCATTACGTGCACTGATGGTAAAGAGTAAGGAATGTTTAATTGAACACCAACTGAAAAAACCCAAACTAAAAATAAAGTTGCCAGATCTCACTTGTATACTAATAGTAGGTAAGCGACATCGAGTGGGTGGAGAAAGATTAGTGAAGCCACGCGGGAATATTAAAGGCAGCAGACAACAAAAGGTGGTACAAATTGCATTGTCAGCACCCCCAGGGTCCTTGCCCCAAGTCTAGACGCGGAATTAGGCGGAGTGCACCGGCGTGTACCGGGGCCGGGCAGCCTGCAGGCGCACGGTCAACAACCGGCGCGCCAGCCCTCGGTCGATACAGGGCCCCGAGCCTCCCCGACCTCACGAATCCGGTTACAATACCAAATTCTGCACTCGACATGTACTCGTACTTCAATAAATCAATAGTCATGTCTATGCAAATATCTTCTCAAACATTGCGGAATCATTTCCACTTGTGCTTTGTCTGCTTCTGGCCATCCAAGCTTATACTTACAAAGGCAAATCCCACCGTTAGGTAAATTCTTATCATTTACGCTGAATTGTTGGACAGTTGATTTTCTAAAACTAATTTGAAAACACACTTTGCATGTACTTAATGCTAACAAATAAGGTTTATTATAAAACATACAAAAATAACAGACACGACACGACCAAATACATTCATAATAAATTGTGAATGTCGTACACATGTAATATTTTCTTGGGATCAAAGAACGCATCATTTATCTTAAAAGGAAAATAGTACTTATACAATGTACAAAAAAACCTGCATCAAATAAACATCTTTTGCATAATTTACTCCGATCATTCAACCAGGATAGGTACTGCATAAAATATTGCTAAGATTCAAAGCGAAGATTTACTGAATTTTCTTTTCTTGTCGGAAAATACGTGGGAATTGGCAACATTCATGAGATCTCCATATACACTAAATTAGTGTCAACTTTTCACTTAGAGATTAAAACGACAATTTCAGATGCTCAAATGTTAAGAGTGTTAAGACATAACAAAAACCCCGCCGTCCTAAATCTTATCTTAAGTAAGTCGACTATAAATCAGGTGAACATCCAGCTGAGGACTCACTAACAAGAAGTAAGCTGACTAAGCTGTCACCCTCACCACAACAAGCCACGACTCCATGAATCACTGAACGACACTAAATAACACGGACGTCACCACTCCGTACTCCATGAAATGTAAACCAATTCTTTTTTTACGAAAGCGTCTACGCATACCGGCTGTTTCTGACCGCAAACTGTTTGCTATAGCTACCAGTCACTTTCTTTTAAAATACCAGAACAACATGTTTCAGACTTGTCACGGAAGACTTAGAAGAGAAAACCTATTTTGGTAGATTTACAAAGAGTGGAACCGCGGATTTAAGGCGATTACACGAGCTAAACGCGAGTTTTATAATTACTAAAAGTATATGATTCACTGCTATAAACAAGACCAGAAAAATATATGATATTCCTCAGGATATATGCTAGCATGATACTGTTTTGAAAACATAATACAATTAATTTGGCTCGATAAAAAGAAATCACGAACTTACCTCTAAAAATATCTTTCAAACAGTAAAAAACATACTAATATGCATTCGATCATTCTGATTTTTTGGCAAATAATTATACAAGCAATATATTAGCATGATACTGTTTTAGTTTTTTAATCCAATCAATAGTTTTTTTGTAAATCGATCGAAACCACTCATTTCGCGCTATTTGGCCCGCAGTGGCTGACGTAACAACCACTTTGTAGTGCAAGCTGATTAGAACTTTATTCTAACAGCATTTCAAACGAAGTTTGAACCACCACAAATAGAGTTGCTAATTTAGCTCGTCTAAGCGCCTTAAAGTTTGACCTGAAGTCTATATTTCTTCAAGATACGAACTGAGGCTTCTCCAACTACAATGATTTAGAATATGTAGTGAATATGAAGAACCTTATTGTAGACTAGCTGACCCGCGCAACTTCGTCTGCGTCACATAAGAGAAAGAGAGGGTTACAGAGATAGGGTCGTAAGCACCTATAATACAATTTTCAAAGAGCACATCATACACATCCTTCCGCATAATGAAAATACGCGCCCGGTACATGATCATTATTTTGCTGCGGAGTTATTTAAAACGGTGTATCTCCTAAGATATGCATTGAAATCAATTTACGTGCAATACGAAACGCGTCCATCAATTCTGTTAATATTGTTGATAGCAAAATTTGAAGTAGATTGGACCAAGGAATCACATTTTCCCATACAAACTTTGCCCCCCACCTTTTCACCCTCTTAGGGGTATAATTTCAGAAAATCCTTTCTTATCGTACTATAGGCATACGATAAGAAATGATTTTCTGAAATTATTATACAAAAAATACACCCTCCAAGCTTCAGGTTTTTACAATCTGCAGTAAAGGCTGTGCGTTGATCCATCACAGTCCTTCAGGACAAAGCATTTTTATTATTTGTAGATAGTAGGATTGGAACTCGTTTGTATTTGTAACTTTTCGGGCTTTATGTCTGATGTACATTCGTATAGTCTACATTTTCTTCGTAGTATTATTTTATTTGGAAATACAGGGTGGAAACGATTAACCGGGCAGAAAGGGAAGCTTCCTTAACCGTTGAGTATTAGAAACAGGATCGATTGGCATCAAAAAATGTTTTGTGTAAAATACCAATTTTTTTTGCTAACTGTACTTTTTTTTAAATCTGTGAATGGGGATCAAAATTTCACGAAAAATTACGGATGGTTTCCTAAGACCATTTTCATGTAGCTGCAACGGTTAAGGTTTATCATTATTGGCATAAAAAAAATTGTTTTATGTAAAATGGCAATTTTCTTGCTAACTGCACTCTATTTTTTAATTAAATCTGTGAATGGGGATCAACATTTAGCGAAAAAGTTATGGATTGTTTCTAAAACCTTTTTCGTGTAGCTGCAGTTCCCCTTACTGCCCCGTTTACCATTTCCACCCTGTATTACCAACTACTTATACCGAGGAAAGCCGATTTTCTTGAGTTCCGCTATTTTGGGCGTATTCACTTCAAAAATCAAATTTCAAGAAAATTGAGAAATTATATTTACCTTTATTAGATTTGAAGTATTTACAGCAACTTTTAAAGGTTTATACTTCATTGGATTTTGTTCTATAGGTGTATGAAGTTTATTAATTTTAAACACAAAATCCTCTTTTTTACGTCTCTGGATGAAATTTTTTAAAAATGCTGAAACAGGTATTTCTTTATTTTTAATAATAAGTATTTACTCTGAGTTTCATGATTCTAGAACAATCTAAAAAAAAAATTTTAACCCCCCTTTTCACCCCCTTTTTCCAAAATTTTCCATAATTTCTATAGCCTAAATGTTATTCTGAGTTTATTTAAATAGATTAGTGAAGTTTTCATCAAAATCCGTCCAGCAGTTTTTACGTGATGCGCGTTCAAACAAACAAACAAACAAAAATTTTAAAAATGGTTTTAATATGTTCAGTTACTTATTTTAAGTCACCTTGGGCGATTTTTTTTTTAAATCTTCACATGTACAGATTTTTTGGTCTCAACGATTTTATTATATGTATAGATAGAAATACAAAATGACCGAAAGTACCATTTTCGCGGTGACGAAATTGAGCATTACAAAAGAAACACAAGAACAAGGGACCACCGAAAACAGAGTAAGGTCTCCAAAGACCCATGAATGGTCCTTGACATTGAACGGGCTACATTAAGACGTCTTTACCTCTGCTATTCATAAACTAGCTGGCTTATCTGTAATGTGCCTGAAAGCCTAGTTACTGTTGTTTACGTCGCACTGTATTTTTTTTTTTTTTGTTGACGCAAAGAATAATAACATTTAGTGAATTGAAGGCGCGGGTTCGACACACTTATCGCGGTGTAGCCGCAGGTCACCGTCGCGATTCATACGCCTTGATAACTGTGTAGTTTATTGATAGTGGGAAAGTTTTGCCAAAAACATTGGTAACGAACCAAGCTATTTGCTCGTCTAACCCATCCCCGAATACTGAAACGTCACGCGTCACTTAACATTTGAGAAGCTCCGAAACTTTAAATTTCGTATGGCCAAACGTCACTTTTGGGTATCTGTTAAATTTAAGTGCTACTTAAATTTTGAGTGACGTTTCAGGATTCGGGGGTAAGTCGTGTCGTCGATTCAATGCTTTAGTAGAATTTTACTCGATTTTGTTTTTATCCTTAACGAAGCCTAGAGGCACTTGTACTCCCCGTTATTGTTATTTTTTTTTTACATCGGGAAACTTTCTAGTTACGGAGATTACTTTCTTTCGATAACTTTCTATTAAGGGTTCAAAGTTCTAACATTTTCTCAAGTTTTAGTGCCATCATCTTCTTTTAAATATCTCCACGACCCCGTACTATTCAATGCATCCATCAGCACAATGTTTTGAGTGCGTTACATTGACTCCTACTGTAAAACGTGATCTTTCAAGCTAAAAAAGAAAACATTTAAATTTTTTGCGAATTGTTACTTAGTTTCATTGCACACAGACATCCATGAAGCTCTGACCATGAGAACTGTTAAGACGAAGTTAAAAGTAACAGGGAATAAATACCACGGCTGTAAAATGACCCAAATGTCTTATATTTAAGAGTAAATTAAAAAACATGTATGTACCATCTAACGTCGCCATCGCCGCAGAGGCTCTAATGTATATTAGTATTAAGAAGTAACTTTGTATCTCATTACAAGTGAACTGTTATTTAAAAGTTCTTATGAGAAATAAATATCTTTGAACCTAAATCAGTTTAGCTACCGCATTAGCAACTATAAGCTCCTTGGAAACGCTAGGAACGACAGGAAACAAATCTGCCTATAGTTTGAAACTGCTGGCAGATGAGCACAAAAAAAAGAACTTACTATGTACTTAGTTTGATGTACTATAAAGCATGTTTGGTTCACGGCTTCGTGATTCTCGATCTTTTGTATGTCGCTGAAACGTGGTGCATTAAAAGTCGTGAATGCAGTAAGATTGAAGGGTCCGTTTACACCTCACACACTTCTTGTATTTCAGAATGTTGGTTAACCAGCAATAATTGGTGACTGTGTAGGTAAGTCCAAAACGATTTTTAGTTAAACATAAGATTTATTGGAAACAGAAGCTATTGGTAAACCTTCACCATCATCAGCCTAATAATGTTCCCACTGCTGGGACACAGGCCTTCTGTCTATGAGAGGCAAAACTTTACTAATAAGAAAATAGTTACATTATGATTCTCATTACAGGACAACAACCATTTGGATTGAAACTTGTTAAACTTAAGTTCATTAGTTAATGAAGGGTGTAATGGTGGGTGTGGCTGTACTGTAGGTGTTGGTGCCATACCCTTTAGGAAATACAGGTGTGATCTTTCAGTCACTACCATATCAGTAATAATAACAGTACAACAGTATGCAATAACATCTAGAGGTTTGATTATCATATTGACTCATTATAAATAATCTCAGCTAAAATAATTCAAAGGCAGTTAAATGTTATTGACACTCTAGTTTCTCTAGTTTCATCTCATGGTTTGAAAGCAATTTATATTAAGACTCACTCAGGTCAGGTGTATAATAATGTTAATGTGAGTCTTAATTAGGGTTGTCAACCGTACTATAATACATTGTACTATATTTCGGGTCTGCGTACTATATACTGTTGAAGAAAATACTCTATAACGCAAAAATACTATACGGGGAGTATTGATGCTCTTGAGAATGTCGAAATAAACGTTGCTTGCGGCGTAAGCGGCTGTATCTTTTTTACGTTAACTTAAAAGGTTGATTTTTCACAAATCTAAGGGACTATAGATCTGAGAGCATATATGGTTATAATTTCAACTCGATACCTCCACGCGTTCTCGAGATAAAGGGTCTTGACACACAGACTGACAACAAAGTGATCCAATAAGGGTTCCGTTTTTTCATTGTGAGGTACGGAACCCTAAAATTAAGTTTTTGATTTACATAAAAAAATATGACACTTTTTGTAATGCAAGATAGGCAACAATAATTTGTTTTTATAAAAATAAAACAACTGTTGTAAAATACTATATTTCTTTGAGGTGTATTATATTTTGCTGACGAAAAGTTGGCAACCCTAGTCTTAATATTTATTAAATGATAAAAATATGATCAACTTGTTTTGTTTCAATGATAATATAATAATTCATGTCATCATCATCTACATTAAATTAAAGTTTTATAGAAGGAAAATGCCCATTGAATTATTAAATTCCTACTATGATTAACAAAGGTTTTCATTTTCCCTTTCACTCAATTAGCCTACTTTTTAACCTGAGTCAAATGTTTATTCATGACTTCTAAGATGAAGTTATAAAGAGTTTTGTATAGGTGGAAAGAATCATTACTTGCCTTTATTCCTTTTATTTAGGACTCACATTCTGATAAAACTGACTCATCATCTGCGGCGCCTTTTCTCAACTATGTTGGGGTCGGTTTCCAGTTTAACCAGATGCAGCTGAATACCAGTATTTTACATGGAACGACTGCCTATCTGACCTCCACAACTCAGTTAGTACTGGGTAATACGATATCCCTTGGTAAGACTGGTTGTCAGACTTTTGGGCCACTGACTACCTGTGATGACTGTGAAAGATCTACAAATGACAAGAAACCAACTGCTTAACATGTTTACTGAGGCATTGAGGAAACTCAATGTGTAATGGGAGGTCACCCATCCACAGACCAACCTAGGCATGCATAGCTTAACCTAAAGATTGACCTGAGCAGCTGTTGTTATTCACATAAAACTGAGTGTAGCTCATTATTAAAATAAAAAAAACCTGAATGAAACAGCCTGAGACAGTGGAAATATTTGGAAAATATTTTTTTTGTATAAAAATGAATCAGATCAAAGTGCATAGATGCTGCTGCCCTCTATGAAATAATATTTGACATTTGTTTAATGTTTTGTTTTGATAGCACTGATAACCCCACAAGCCTAGACCTTAAGGTATTGTGAGACACTCTCACAGGTGAATAGATTTACATTGCATTATGGAACAGTACATGTGTCCGGAGAATAATGCAATCTTGGAACAACATTGTCCCTTTCTGAAACCTTGAAAATCAGATGGCATTTGGGCTACCTAATTTGAAACAAAGGAAAATTACTTCAAACCATTTATATGCCATAATATTATAGAATCAATTAAAAAGTTATTGTGTAAATAAGTTCTGCCACATGAAGGGTTAATGATTTTTTAAGTCTTCCAGAGTAAGAAACATATAAATTGAAATTTTCTTTTAAATACATAAGAAGTGCCTTTCTGGTACAAGCAGACTACCTACAACCCGTCAATTGGGCATCTCCCTCTCACAGAGAGTTTGCCTGTCCCAGCAGTGAGGACATTTTAGGCTGATTATTTGATTAAGCATGTATAACTAAGAATCGTGAATACAAGCAAACCAGGAAGATTTCAGCATTGCTCGCCATTAATAATGAATGTAGTTAAGGGAGACCTTCATCTATTCATGAAACAAAACCAGCTTGTTTTAAAAAAAATCAGTGATGAGAAAGTGTTTCAATGAAACAACAGTAAAAACATCAAGATTTTATCATTGTAATTATAGTATTTACAATACTGAAGAATTACAAATATTTGAAAGTAAAATGACCATGCTCAGTATTTATTATTGTCCCTACATATCAATACTCAATGCAAAAGTTAGTAAATGTACATGAAGTTATATATACTATAGTGTCGGGAGTGTTTAATAGGTGCCAAAATGAAACTATACTTTTAAAAACATATTTTTGTCTGCCATTTTAGAGGAGGAGACCTTGTAAAACAATACATGAATTTGTCGTATAAGCCGGCGGGAACCGACTATTACAACCTCCTATCGTAGTTTGAAATGTATTCTCATGTTCTTAGAAACAGCTATCATTTATTCCTACGTGTTGTTACAAAATATACGATCAGCTGATTTCTTTGTTTGACTACTGCAACGATAGTCACCACACTACAAGCTGTTATGACACGTCAGACGACTTACTTCTTACATTAAACTATACAAAACTCTACTCAATAACATGAGAATTACTTTAAAGTGCATTGACGAAGAGTTTTGCGAATTACTAATCCATAAACAAACCTTGAAAGTTCTTACCTTTGTAATGGACTCGAAGATTATTTTGCGACAACCCGATGTAGCTGAATTTATCCTTAGTACTCCATGATCTTGGTAATGGGGTTTCTTCTTCATTCACATTGGGATAAAGCAACTTTAAACGATCTACAGTCTCACTTTGCACTTGATTTTGGGAATCCATCGTTCCCCGTCCACTACCCATCGCAGCCATTTCTAATTTCTGTAATTTCATGTCATGTCAGTGACGTCACGAAAATAATTTACAAAGCTTTCGAAAGATGGCAGCTCAAGTCTCACTTGTTGTCTTTTGTCTCGGTTTTGAAGTTTTTAATGTGTTTTCGGTTTTGTTTATGGCTGAACCGGAAATTTTCAAATAAATAATATTAGCACCACACAAAATCTGCAATCATCAATTTTTTTCAGTTGTATAATGAAGCTTCGTATTTCAGTATCTTGTTGTTTAATGCAATAAAACTTTTAAACCTAAGGCAGAAACTAGATATGAAGTGATCTTTAATAACAAGATAATCACCACCACAACAAACCACTTCAAAGATAAAAGTGAATCTGTCGACAATAACTAGTTTTTTAAAGAAATATTTTGTAAATTATGACAAGTGTGCCAAAACACGTTAAAGCTATCGAAACTCAGACAGCAGAAAAACTCAAAAGACTTAAGAAATCGAATAGTGAACTACTAGAAGTGCAACAGTTACACTACGATGAAGTTCTGGAGGTATGTCTGGTCTGTAATAATCTGGATCTGTCGTCGTCAAACTCAGATCAACAAAAAAATCCTTTTTTTGTTGATCTGAGTCGTCTTTTTTTCATCCTATCCTCTAATCAGTCAGTCAGAATAAAACATTCTAAAAACTAATTCTGAAAAGTACTTGATTACCTTTTTCAGATTTATCAGGATGCCTTTATAACCTTAATTGATGGAACTAAAACATGTTCAGGAATCCTCAATGACGTAAAACAAGCATACGATAATGCAATACAAATTCGAGATGAGCGAATTACTCAATTTATTACACAAGATGTGAGTACTGCATTCTATGGTGTTAGGCGTTAATCTAATCCAAATGAAATAGTGGGCTCTGATTTATAACAATACTTCTTTGTATTTTTGAATTCAAAATACTGTGTTCTAAGCACGGATTAGTTTTTTTTTAATGCTGACACTGACAGTCAGCGTTGCCAATTTAGCGACTTAGTCGCTAGATCTAGCGACATTTCGTATTCTACAGCGGCTTAAATTATGCATCTAGCGACAAAAAAAATCTAGCGACTATTCTAACGACTAATAAAACGTAACCACAACAAACATACATCGCAGCCTCAGCCTTCAGGAATTACTGTCAGTTCCAGAGTGGATGCATCATCATTTCAGATTTTCATTACATTAGCGATAATTCTGATGATGAATGAATCGTGATTATGATTCGAACTATCGCTAATAATCTGAACTTTTTCATCTTAAACTGTTTTTAGTGTTAAGTTTTTGATTTTTTGTTTGTGAAATAATAATATTTTAGTTGGTTTTTATAATTTTCAATTGTTTATCAAAATTATAAGTTGGAAAATCAAATTATTTTCTTTTATTCCAACAGACCAAAAAGCATGCATTCTAGCGACTTCTAGCGACTTTTGATATTTGTCCGTAGCTAACGACATCTAGCGACTTTTCAAGCGTAAGTTGACGACTTTTTGACAGATAGAGTTGGCAACACTGACTGACAGTGACATCGACGATGTTGACATATTATTAAAATCACAACAATTTACAAACAAAATTATACCTATCAACTTATTTTTACTTATATCAAATACTTAGTGACAGACCTTGTACCGACGTCAGCATATTATGTGAATAATTGGCAGTGTATTTATGCAGTATATTAGTAGTTTTCTATAGTCGTGCCTAATGTCAGCAACCGGCGATGTAGCGCCGGCTGTGCTTATTCTGGACGGCGGGTTTTCAACGCAGCTGTCATGCCATGTGGGCACCTCTGCGGATGGAGACCCGCTGTGGAGCTCGCGGTTCCTACAGACACACCCTGAAGATGTTGTCAACACACATCTGGATTTCTTGCGGGCCGGCTCCGACGTTATCATGACCAATACTTACCAAGCGTCAGTCGGGGGCTTCGTTAAACATCTTGGCCTTACTACTGAGAGTGGATACGCTCTGATTAAACACGCAGTGGAACTTGCCAAGCGCGCCCGCGACACGTACCTAGAAGAATGTCGTGAAACAGGACACCACACTCTGGCTCCTCTGATCGCTGGCTCCATAGGCCCGTACGGCGCGCACCTGCACGACGGCTCTGAGTACAGCGGCAGCTACGCGGACGTCACAGCTGTTGACACCATGAGAGAATGGCACATGCCCAGGATCAGGGCCCTAGTTGAAGCTGGAGTTGACTTCTTAGCTTTTGAGACAATACCGTGTCTGAAGGAAGCTGAAATGCTCGTGAAGATACTTAAAGAGTTCCCTAAAATGAAGGGCTGGTTAAGTTTCAGTTGCAAAGATGAGCATTCATTAGCACATGGAGAAGATTTCAAGACAGCTGCAAAGAAGTGCTGGGGCTTGAACTCCAACCAACTAGTGGCTATTGGTGTGAACTGCTGCTCACCTAATATTGTTGGCAAGTTATTTAAAGGCATCAATGATGACAGGCCCCAGTCTCCTATACCGTTCATCACATACCCTAACTCTGGAGAGAAGTATAACCCTCAGATAGGTTGGATAGACCGAGACAAGTGTGAGGCCCTGGCCAACTTTGTACCTGAGTGGCTGGACGTTGGAGTGAGGTATGTGGGAGGATGCTGCAGGACATATGGAGCTGACATCTCCCTCATCAAGAACCAAGTCCAGATCTGGTTAGATAGGCACTCTAAGGCAAACTAGCTCTCTCCTCCTTACCTACTTTGTAAAGTTTAGTACTATAAGTATTTTAGGGAAAGTTTAGTACTATAAGTATTTTAGGGGTTTTACTCATTTTATGTGAATAATGTGTTGAAGTAATTACTTGCAATATTAGAAACTAGTTTTACATGATGTTATCTTTGCTTCTATTTCAATACTGTTTACATTATAGACCTCGTTATCACTATCTAATAAATCTGCTATTGGGAAACAGTACTTATTTTAGATGAAATAGAGTTTAATTTATTATTGTTAAAAGTAAATATCATGTTATATTATTTGTCTTATTGGTTCATGATTACATCATGTTTAGAACATTGTCTGCAATCTAATGACTGCTTAAATATTTGACCACTTTTTCTCTAAAAAAAAAGGCTGATGTTATTTGTAACGAATGTAGAGACTTGAAAAAAGACTGAACTTAATTTACAGAGAGTATTTGGAATATCTGTAAGAAAAAATCAGAGGGACGACAAAATCAAAAAGTTGTTAAAAGACAATGAAGATTTAAGAGAACAAAACTTGAAACTGACTTTCGAAATTAACAAACTGAAGAAAGAAATGGGGAAGGTGTGTACTGTGGGCAGTCAAACAACCTATTTGTCTTGATCTTTATTTATAATTGCTTCCCATCTGTGTAATATTACTGTCATACTTGAACTTACATAATATGTCATTTTATATACCTATGTTTATGTTAACCTTATCTTTCTGCTGAATTATGACGTCGGAGATCGGACCCCGTGCCACAGAATTATGTAGTTTCCACTGCTCTCTCTTACGCAGTTTGCACCCTACTGGTTACGGAATAAATTGCTGATAGGTTTGTTCTGTACACACGGCCTACGCTGCAGTGGCGTGCAAATGCGTTAGGCACAATATGCACAGAAAACACGTTCAACTATGGCTTAAATGTGGTGTCAGCATACTCTTCTTATTGTTATATATATACAAATATATATAGTTATTATGTACCTTATTTTGTGTTTTACTTGTTGTCTACTTACCTTAAACTCTTAATACTCACTGTAGCACAGTGTATCTACTGCTGCAACGACAGAACCATGCGGTCGCTATCATGCCCATTTATCATTTAGCTACCGATTTCCGCTAACCTAACTAAGCTTGCTGAATTGTCTACTGCCGCGACTTTAATCGGCTCTGTAATCACGTTTATCTCGCATAAAATGTGTAAACATTACCAAACCATTGTTCCAGTATGTGAACCTAGCTTTATCTTCTTGCCTTTCATCATATTTCACCTGGCGTCCGGGCAAATAATTTTCTTCTTCCATTCTCCACTGCCAATCGTAACGCTATAGGTTCACAATAAAAGATGGAAGTGAGTGAATTTCACTCCCTTTTCTTTCTTAACATTCCATACACAATCCATCCATCTTGTTTTTGGTGTCCTCTCCTTTTTCGACCATCAACATATCTTTGTCTAATAATATGAACGCGTTGCCAGCTCAACGATGACAAGTTCTCCGACTACCTGACGCTGATGCGCGAGCGGGACGCCCGCTACACGCTATACTTTGAGAACCTGGGGTTGCAGATGAAGCTCAAGGAGCTAGACGGTAGCTCGTACCCTGTGGATGACGCCTACGGCGACCCCGTCGTACTGAGGATTGCGCTTGACAGATGCAGGTATTTATAGAATTATTACAAACCTGGACGAAGCATTACCTATAATCTTGAGTATGTATTGTATATTGTACCTATTATACAACGGGCTGGTGTCCGCAACTCCACGTCAAACCGCGTATTTTGCGTATGGGCTATAATCCACCATGCAGGCCCAGTTCGGGATGGTAGATGTCACATGTTTTCGATTTTTTGCATCTAGGTATTACGATGTTTTCCTTCACCGTTTTTGAGAGCAGTGGTGATGAAATAAATTACACAAATTTAATGCGCCTGCCTGGTTCGAACCCACGACTTACTACACTGTTCGTAAGTCGGGACCGCCACCACTGGGTCACCGCTGCTCTCGAGTATGTTAGGACCTCTACGCGAATAAGACGTGAGTTTTAGTTTATGTATGTAAGTATATATAGGTACTTGGGGGGAAACTAAGGCAGAGAGTAACAACTCATGCTGCTGAAACGCTATCCTACTCTACCATTCTTAAATTGTGGAATTCGGTGGCTCTGGATCTGTTTAAGTGCTTCCCCGCATGGCCGAAGTGAGCGCGGAACATTTTTTCTATCTTTTTTTAATTTGGATAATCAACAAAAAGATTGAAGCACAAATTAATGCAATCAATAAATGTTTATCTTGTAGGGAGCAGCTATCCATAACCCAGACGGAGCTGAAGAAGATGACGGACGAGTACGCGGACACCGTGCCGCGGCGAGAGTACGACACCTTGGAGGCCAAGTATTATCACCTGTCCAAGGCACTGGACAAGTTAGAGGAAGAGTACAAGCTGCTGCGGAATAATAATAAACGGCTTTTGGGTACGTCATACCTTCTTAAACTTCCTTCGACTGCTTATTGGTCCAGTGATTTGCAGCACGATTGCTGAGCTAGGCTAAAACTCTTATACTTAGGTGTTCCCCGGAAGTAGGAACAATTCAGAAAATAAATGCGCCATGATGTAGCATCCGTTGCTTGCTTACAATCGCTCATTTACAAACCTACGAGTATAATTACAGCATCAAAGACGTCTATCGAGGAGGAGTTATTCGAAACGAAGGAGCGCTGCAGTGAGCTGGAGCGCGCCGGCACGCCGCGCCCGCAGTGGGACCTGTGTGCCGACTTCATCGGCGGAGGACGCGATAGGTAGTACCCACTACTAGCATCAGCCAGACTTTATCAAAATCTGTGACGCGACCATGTTACACTGCAGGCTTATGGTGTTTCGTTAGCAAATTTAATGTAGCCCTGTTTACGGTAACTGGTAGATAGCTTATAACATAGTTCACTATCTGAACATCGCACACACAGCGCCTGAGCGTTTAGTGTAATATCCTACTTTCCTCTATGAAGGTATACCTACCAACTTCCTACTAATCTACACTAATATAGGTATTATAAAGAGGAAAACTTTGTTTGTTTGGTTGTAATGAATAGGCTTAAAAACTACTGGGCCGATTTCAAAAATTCTTTGACCATTGGAAAGCTACATTTACCCTGAGTAACATAGGCTATATTTTGTCTCCGTAATCCCAAGGAAACGGGAACTATGCGGGAGAAACCGCGTGACGGGTGCTAGTATTTTATATGCGAAAGTTTGTAAGTGGGTATGGATGTTTGTTACTCCTTCGTGCAAAAACTACTGAATGGATTTGGATAAAATGTTGTTCACAGATAGTTTATAACCTGAATTAATACATAGGATACTTTTTATCTCGGTAGTATAAGATCCCATGGGACAATGATCAACATCACGCGGGCGCAGCCACTGGCAGTAGCTAGTATTTAATACGTAAATTATTAAGTTGTGTAATTAAAAGCCTAGCTGTTACTTATGAATAAAATGTATGCGTGTAGTAGGTAGGTACATAAGTACCTACCTACTACACGCATTCACATTCGCGTTCACATTGCATACATATAAATGTATGCAATGTGAACTGGGAACAACTGAGATCAAACTTCAATTTGATTCCAGATGGTGGCAGCTGGCGAGCGGTCTATCTTCGCGAGATGTCCTGAGGGTGCTGCTGAAGGAACTCGGTCCAGCTGCTGAAAGCGACAATCTGGAACATTTCGATGGACTTGTAACCTTTATTATTCACTTGTTTTCGTTCTAACAATACCTTGCTTGAATTTTATGACTGTTTTTATATTCCTTTTTTTCCTAGGGTATGGACCCCGCGATTCCTCCGTACTTGCGCTACGAAGGCAAGGTGCGCAACTTGCGCCTGTCGCGGCGGGAGATCAGCGTCATCATCACCGACATCTGGCTCGGCAAGATGAACAGCCCAGACGTCTCCATGCAGGACTATGTCACTCAGTACTTTGAAGACAGGTACCTTATACCACTTGTCGTATTCAACAGCCTTCCGCACTAAGTGGAAATTACGGTTTTTTTCCTACTCCTCCGCTATACTTTCTGATTAATTTCGTTGCGGGATCCAAGACAGTTAAATTCATTAGTCGAGCGTCATAATATTGTCTCGGCGCTTTTCTAGTGGTCGTCGTTGTTTCTGGTTTTCAGGAGTTACATTGGTTTGAGAACAGCCTATAGTGTGGCGGGCTTGTCCCACAAAAAACGCCTTCCGCTACTTTCTTTTCAAACTTTTTATCCAGATCAAGCAAGCCTGTTCAACCAAAAACCCTTAACTGAACTGGTAACTGACACTGAGAGCCTATTTTATCCCACTGCAGGTCAAAGCCCTGCCCTCCAGCACTTCGGCTCAATCATAATGTGAACCACGCAAGGACCATTTGCATTATTCTCCTAATTGCCAATCGCAATCGCAGATACGGTCAGCCGTCAGTCCGCGCGGAGTGGGCGTACAACCTGTGCGCGGGCGCCGAGCAGATGCTGGACGAGCCGCAGGTGAAGCTGTTCTGGGGAGTGCTGCACGGACATCTCAGCGAGCAGATCTACTGCGGCCATCGCCGGCACTGGCAGGCGCTGCGCGACAACTTGTACAAGCACACCAAGGACCAGGAGGTACTGTACATCTACTGACCAATAACACGCCCACAGTTCGGCAGACATGTTTCAGTCCCATGTAACAGCGGGCGAGCCTATTAGCATCAATTGAGAAAATCCTGTCGGAAAAAATTAATAACCGAGCCTAAAACATAATAACCGAGCCTGAAACTTAATAACCTAGCCTAAAACATAATAACCTAGCCTAAAACATAATAACCTAGCCTAAAACTTAATAACCGAGCCTAAAACATAATAACCTAGCCTAAAACATAATAACCTAGCCTAAAACTTAATAACCGAGCCTAAAACATAATAACCGCGCCTAAAACTTAATAACCGAGCCTAAAACATAATAACTGAGCCTAAAACTTAATAACCGAACCTAAAACGTCGTGCTGAGCAGTATCGATTGCGACCATCGAAGCAGCCATCAGCACTGCGTGTTCCACTGACCAACCCTTCTTACCGCTGTTATTTTTCTTTCACAGACAATAACAATTGAAGAATTTGAGAAGATATCAAAAGCGACGTTTCCACTAAAGAGTGAAGTGGACATCAAGAACATGATGGACGTGGTGCGCAAGCAACTCAAGCTGAAGATCAATAATAACGATATCAACCTCGATAAACTGTTTCAAGAGGTACTATTATGATACTAGATCTATTATCTATATAGCTAACCCGAAAGACATGTCCTGTTACTTACTGGATGTCAACAACAGCGCCACCTACTGGGTCGAACTATAGCTAGGATCCATGGTGAACATATTCTAAGTACATTATAACGTCAAAATTGGTCTAGCCGTTTATATGGAGAAGAATTTCAAACACATCATTTCTTCTAACTGTCCAGAACGAAGAAGGCTTCGACCGCGTGGATTTCGCGCGCGAATTGTTCCGACAGCGGCAGCTGGCGCAGGACAAGTACATCCGGGAGGTAGTCGCCGAGCTCGCCGGGAAGCACGCCGCCGCCGCCGCTAACAAGACTGTCTCCGTAGAGAACGTGAAGCGGGCGTTCGCTATTGTCGACCCAGCCATAGGTAATGATGTTAAAAGGTATTTAATGCAGTGCTTTAAAATTAAAGAGAAAGTGTTGCTTTGTCAAATTGTTTAAAACATTAATATGATGATGTTTCTAGATCATATCCGCATGGAACGTTATATCCGTTGGGCGTTTTCTGATTCAACAAATGAACTGAACAGTATTCCTCCAATACCACTAAAGATTCTAACTACTAGGCTTGCCGCAGGAGACATAGAACGTGTTGGGCCCAGATATCGGGGCGCATATCGCAGGACGACCTACAAATAATCGAACATATTTCTAATAATAACAGAATGGCATGTGTGCACATATTGATTGCTTGGCAGAAACTCCCATGCGTGTGAGCGTTACATATCGCTTCATTATCATTGTATTTTTAACGTTTTATCTTAGCAACGTTACGACTGTTTTATTTATTTATACAACAGAATAAATGTTGAATGTGATCATCGTAAAACCGTATTTTTATTTATTATTGGAAACGCACGGTTTTGTTGCAATTTCCAAAAACCGATCTTGCTTATACGCGTAGGTATCCGAACGTTGTAGCTAGCTGCAGTGTTGCCGTTTTGTGTAATTACACATTTTGTGGGTAATATAGGCTTATCGTGTGTAACCCGTGTGTAATAAGCATATGTGTGTAATTGTGTACAATTACAATCGGTTTCAGTCACTACAACTTGTTCTAGCTCGGTTAGGTAAACGAGCGTTGCCATGATAATAATACAGTCAAATATCGTGGGTAACATAACACGTACAAAACTGTACATAATGCGAAACATCTTAAAATGGTTGCATTATACCTGAGATGACAGTTCTTTGTAACCATCAAATTTTACTTATCTGTGGTGTTTGAACTTTTGAAATTCTGTCCTTTAATCTAATAGATTGTTGTAGTCTTCGGTTTATTTTGAATTTTTGAATCGATCGGTGAATTTGTATTGTAATTTGCAATGATTAAGGGGTAAGCGTCAGTGTAGCCCGCTAAATTCAAATTTTCTTACGTTTTTTGCAATTTGCAGGCCAGTGCCAGGTTGTATGTTTATAAAAATATCGTTCGCGACTGTAAGACGTGTGTAGTGACGTGTGAATTATGATCATCGAAATCGTCAATACAACCCTCCAAGCTCACAAAAGTCTAGAACGACAATGACGTTGAAAAAAATCGTTCCTCGACTTATATGAACTTAGAGGTTTGGGATTTTGAGGATTTTAATTCTGTAACTACACAGGTTTTACAGTCGCGAACGATATTTTCAACTTCATAACCTACCACTGGCCTGCAAATTGCAAAGAACGTAAGAAAATTTGAATTTCGCGGGCTATCCTGACGCTTTCACCTTAATTGGCTCAAGAAATATAATCATAACCCTTCTAATTGCCTATCTGAAAATAAAATAATTTTGAAAATTGTGATCTAAGTATGTAGTTCCTGCAAAAACTGATTTTAAAGATTTATCAAATAACACAATACAGGGTGTAAACCACCTCATCACGAAGCCGTTAACCAAGCATTCTGTACATCAAACTAAGTAACTTTACGCAAAAAATATTGCTGGGAAACCACTTTTCTTTTGGGGTTATAAATCATGTTTTGTGGTAGAACTCAATGTAAACATGTCATCATGTCAAACACACTTAAAACATTGTGATGATGGATGGATTGAATAGTACGGGGGTCGTGGAGGTGTTAAAAGTTAAAATCTTACAAAAAAAAACTTGTATTTAAAAAGAAAGTTGTCAAAAAGTTGTAAATTTGACCCCTCATATCTCCGTAACTAGAAGGTTCCCAGGTATGGTGTAGAACAAAAAAATGATCGCAATGATAGGCAGAACAAGTGCCTTTCGGCTTCGTGAAGAGGTGTTTTACACCCTTTATGATATTATTTAATCTGCAAACTTGGCGGTCTGTTTGGTGTGTAATTGTGTGTAATCAGGGAGGTATGTGTGTGGAATTTGATCGAGGAGCAGTGGCAACACTGGCTAGCTGTCAAGTCGTCAACGTCAAACACGCATGACGCAAGATTGTCGTATCCATCCTTATATAGTTATAACCTCAAATGAAATGTTTGTTTACAATTACAAATAATGGACCTCGCAAAACAATAATATTTACTGTAAGTGGACATAAAAATGGCTGATATCGTTGATAATGAAGAAGTTGATAGAGATACTGTGGACTCTGAAGTGCTAGAACAACAGTTCCAAAAGAAATACAAGTTATTAACAGAAACAGCAGTATCACTTAAAAAATCATACATTAATAAATTGCACGCTTCAAAGTGAGTATATTGGTCATGGTATTTATATTCCTAAACATAATAGAAGATCAAAAATTTAATACCCGTTTACTTTTTGCTCTTTTTATGGTTTATTTAATTATTAATTTTTATGTACACACAATATACTTAATAGGACATTACATTAAGAAAGAAGAGCACAAAGGTACTGCTTATTTCATAAGAAATCGGTCGTACACAAAGGGTAAAAACGGGAGCCTATTACTAAGACTTCACTGTCTGTCTGTCCTGTCTATCACCAAGCTGTATCTCATGAACCGTGAGAACTGTGATAGCTAGACACTTGAAAGTTTCACAAAATGTGTATGTCTGTTGCCGCTATAGCAACAAATACTAAAAACAGAATAAAATAAATATTTACGGAGGGCCCTTAGAACAAACGTGTTTTTTTTGCCGTTTTGTCTAATGTTGTATAGATAATGGCACGGAACCCTTCATGTGCGAGTCCGACTTGTACTTGGCCGGATTTTTTTTGATACCTGGTATGTCCTGAATATCAGGCAAGGGCCACTTCACATACAGAAGAGATGGAATGAGCTTGATCTATTTTATTTTATTTGCTTTAAAACAATATATATTCACTGACTCCTTAAGTTCTAATTTAATTTTAATTAAAACCGGCAGATCTTTAAAACTAGCCGTAAGTCTATCAGACAATAGCATAGAAGTATATCAGTTGAACAACACATCGTTGAACAAGGTGTGTCGGCTTAGCGGCCATCAGAAGTCTCTCACAGAGGTGGTATGTGACCCCAAAGAAGACCATCTTGTGTACTCGGCCGGGCAGGATGGGCTTGTCAAACTGTGGGACACCCGAACCAGTGGGAGCTGCGTGCAGGAGTACAAAGGTGATTTGCATTTCCATCTTAAAATTTGTATTTATATGTTTAAATAAAACTCATGTGATGGATAAGTTAGTTGGATATGAGATATGTATAGAAAATGAAAACTTTTCATAAGTATTTAAAACTCACATCTATCTGCTTTTAATAATTTGATTTTGTGTTTTTTTATGGAGAAAATTGCCTGGGCAAAGAGCTTTATTTAGCAACACTTATTTGTATTATTTTTGTTCAGATAAAGATGAAGAGCTAGTCAGGCCGTATGAGTGCATGGACATTTCCTCCAACGGGCGGGTCCTGTGCGCGGGCAGCCAGCTGGTGGAGGACGACGCCTACCTGGTGTTCTGGGACACCCGCCTCACGAAGCCACTGGGAGGGTACTGGAACTCACATACTGATGATATCACACAGGTAACAAATCAAATGTCTTTTTCAACCAATTTAAAATGAAGGAAGTTAACAATTTGCCTGATTATGTATCTGTGCTGTGCTGACACTTATAATTTTCTTCTCAAATAGTTACTACAAGATGCATTTCAGCAGTTTGTGAATTAGACACCTGTAGGTGTTTCAGTATTTATACATTAAGATTGAATCACTTTCAACAAACCAGTAAAGAGGGATTAGGGTGGCTATGTCTGCCATTTATGAGTATATGAGCTCAGAGCTGTGGGACAAAATAACTACTGTGTGGCGCCCTGACCCCAGACATAGCCAGAACACGGCGCGGCACGCCCCGGAGCTTGTGCGCGCGTTAGCGTTTGCGTTTGTATGATAGCGAACGCTTGGCAATGAAGATTGTACGAGTATAAGGGCCTCGATTCACCGTCACACTGTCGGGCGGCGCTGACTGCGTGTTGATCTCTTTTATCGAAATTCCTCTTTCTTGTTGACCTCTGGATGGATGAGATGACAAACCAACAACCAGTAGCCTCAATTAGCCGTAGATCTTGCCCAGCTGTTAATAGTCCTGAAGCAGGCTAACAGTAACATATGTATAAAACATTAATTACAGGTGAAATTCCACAAGACAAAAACAGAGATGCTAGCAACGGGTTCCCTGGACGGCCTCATCAACATATTCAACGTGATGGAGCTGACAGAAGACGACGCGCTGACGTACTCGCTGAACGTGGAGAACTCGGTGGAGAAGCTGTCGTGGTTGGACGAGAAGCAGGTGGCCTGCATCACGCAGTCCAACGACCTGCAGCTCTGGGATGCGGACAGTGGGGACATGCTCAGGAGCTTCGCTAGGGATAAAGTTTCTAGAAGTATTAAGGTGGGCTGCCATTATTTTAATTTGTTTTCTTTCTTCTAAAGTACTACGCAGATGATGGACTATTTGTTTGATAGATAGAAATGTCGGTCCTGTCCTGCCTGTCCATTGTTTAGCTGCTTTGCTCTTTTTAATATTATTATCATCAGCCTATCATAGCAGTCCATTGTGGAACACTGGGCTTTCAAATCTCACGCCATTTAATCGAGGCTGATGCACTTTGACTACATGACAGCTTAAAATTACATTAAGTTTACTCGCTCAACATATTGTTACATCGGACCTACTAGAACATTCGTGAAAGCACGTGATTACAGTATGTGTACTTTGGAATTCGTGGGGTTTCCATTATTATTACTTTTAAAGTTAGGTAGGTACCTACAAATTCGCGACCTACGAGTATTTATAAAAAGACATTAGAATTTCGACCGTACGCCTAGGTCATACGGTTCATATTTGTTTGTTTTGTACAAGTAGCTTATACCTACTACTTTTATTACCTACCTACCTACTCTTTTGTTAGTGTTTTTTATGACCCTCTAGAATATCCGTGGTTATTCTGGTGTCATCGTCTGTTGGCGAGTATAAATAGACCGCTCAGGGCCGTGACAGTCAGTCTTGTTTTGGCTACACAGCGAAGCGAATCGAAGTGAACTTGAAGTGCGATATCTAAGCGAATAATGAACAGTAGTGTATTGTAGTGTACTTGTGATTAAGTTTAAATTGTTTTGTGATTAATAAAGTAATTGTGTTGTTTAATCGGTAGTAATTAATTTATCTCATACCCAGCTCGTAACAATATGCAACACTAGAGTATATTAAACATGACACTCGTATTATTTACAGAGAAGTAAAGCCGACGACTGTTACCTGGTGGACGCATACACTTCGATAGACGACACGCCCGTGCTACTGGCGGGCTCCTATGAAGGCGATGGGTAAGATCCTAATTATAAAATGGATATCAAACACTGTTTTAGGCTTTCACGGTTTAAAACTAAACTTATATTGTCACTTACGGGATATCTTTCGTGATTATTTATTGTTTTGAGCTCCCGATATTTCGACACTGTTGCAAGCGCCATGATCGCGGGTTGACTGGAGACTGCTGGTGGATGGAAAATAAAATTGTTACGAGCAGACAAATCTGTCTACCCTCTTTCTTTGTACCCTCTTTCTTTGTACGGAAGATATCCCGTAAGTGACAATATAAGTTTATAAAATGGATATGATTCACAATTCCACATAAACGTATGCGTAACTATCGCAACCAGTGTACGTATACCTACTCGTAGCGGCGATCGGCGGCGGCGACCTCTCGCGTCCGGCCCTGTGTGTGGTTCAATCCATGGTCCGGAGCGAGACGGAATGGGAAGCCGTCACCTCCGCGCTCAAGTCTGACACTCCCTCCCGCTCCGCCCAGAGTGGGAGAAGTCATTTGATGATTTCCCATCCTAAAAAAAAAAAAAAAAAAAAAAAGTGTACGTATACTACATATTATGCATGTTACGATGCCAACCTGCAAGCTATGCACATCGTACCGACAAAGCGACCGTTCGTATTACGACACCGCGCTTCAGACGTCACAGACTATTGTCATCGCCTTTTCTTTACCTAACTTCGGTGGGAACGGACATTGATATGTTAAACCTAATTAATTCATAAGAAATCAATTTTATAATTTTTATATGTTATTTGTGAATCTACGAAATATATTCGTAACCTAAAGGACTTATTCATTGGAGAGTTTCCCGACACACGCCCCACACATATTTTGCACGAAAACAATACAAATAATAATAATAAGGGTCGTACCAGGTGGCAGGTGGTGTGGCGCCATAGACGTGAGTTGACCGTGTGTAACGGGGGTCCTCAGTAAATGCAAATACTTGAACTTAGAAATTCCATCTAGAACGCTTAACCTTTTCACCGCAACGGACTTCAATCGAAGTTCCACATTTTTTTGCCACCAGCGCCACGACTTCATTAGAAGCTCTCTCGGTGTTATTGTTACGAAATAAAGATGGATTGTGGGGTTTGTAATAGAGAAATGAATAAAGGAGAAACTATTGAATGTAATGGATGCAAAAAAGGATACCACTATAGATGCGTGAATATCACCCCGGCGGCGGCGATTCAATTAAAGGGTACTTTTAAGTGTGCCTCCTGTTCTAACGTGACTCAGCGTATACGAGTAACAGATGACACACCGGTACGTGGTGGTCAGTCTGCTGGTTTCTTAGACCTAGTAAATCAGTCGCTTGAGGGGAATGTTGCGCAGGAGAAAGCGCAGTTGTTGACATCGGATGAGATTGTAGATCAAATTAATAGTGTGATCCTGGCTAAAATCAGTATTTTTGAGGCAAATATTATAAAGGAAATTAAAGCCAGTGTGGCTGTCCTGGCCCTAGAAAATACTAAACTAAGACAGGAGTTAAAGGAAGCGAATATGAAATGTAGTTCTTATGAGTTACAAATTAAAAGCTTAAAAACTGAAGGTAAAAAAGAAGATTGTGATACTCGTATTATTACTAATGACCAGAATCAACGATCAATACGGGTACCAGTACCTACAACAACGAGTGGTACAACAGCTCGGGCTGCAGCGTCTCAGACAAAGGTCCAGGAGCACGGAGTGCAAGCAACTACGCCTCCGCCGCTGCCGCCGACCCAGAGGCCCGTGGAGACTGATTACGCGGCGGTGGCCAGGAAAGCAGCGGATATGAAAGTTGGTGATACCGGTGATAATGATTGGATAGAGGTTAAAAAAAATAACAGACGTAGTAACGCAATAAAGAAAGGTGGTAATAGCTCAATAAATTCGTTAAAAGCAGTGGAGCGCAGAAAATTTTTACATGTTTGGAGGCTGAATAAAAGCACTACAGAGGACGACCTAAAGGAGCACATTAAACAGGCACTGGGAAAGGACTCGGAAGTCGTAATCGAAAAATTAAAACCTAAAACCGAGCGAGACTATGCTTCATTTAGGATTGGTGTTACATTAAGCAAATTTGAAAAACTTTGTGACCCTGAAATATGGCCTGTAAATGTAGAATACAGTGAATGGATTTGGTTTCGTTCCAATACTACCCCAAATCAACCGGAAACCAAGCAGTAATTTCAACATTTTATATCAAAACGTCAGAGGACTTAGAACTAAGACAACACAATTTTTAACACTATTGGAATCATCAGGAGCTGATTTATTTGCTGTTACCGAATCGGGCCTTAATGATGCAATTCAGAACGCGGAATTTGGGCTTCCTGGCTATCAAATACTACGATGCGATCGAGCGGATGGTCGCAAGCAAGGAGGCGTACTTTTAGTGGCCACACCGAGGTTCGAGTTGCGACGAGTGTCGGTGCCAGGTGACATTGATATCGATAGTCAAACGTTTGAACTGTTGTGTGCGGCTGTTTACAGGCAAAACTGTTATCTATTCACTTGTTGTGTCGTGTATATTCCACCAGGGGCTGGCGATAATGAATATTTGTCAATGTTTTGCATATTAGAAAAAATATGTGTCAAATATAACAATAATTTAATTATATTAGGGGACTTTAATATGTACTCGTGTAACAACAATATTGCTAACTATTATGAATATTTTATGGCCTACTGTGAATTTGCTCAGTGCAATTCTGTACCTAACTGTAACAATAGGCAGTTGGACCTCGTGTTGAGTGCGCGCAGTGGCGTGTCGGTGAGCGCGGCAGATGAGGGTCTGCAGCCCGTGGACGCGTACCATCCTCCGCTGCCGCGCTGGCAGTTCACATCGAGCGAGCGGCGCGCGCGCGCCCGCCTCCACCGCCCCCCGCGCCGCGTACCCCTCCTGCATCGCCGCGTATTACGCGACACTCGCAATCCCAATCTTTAATAAATCGTGCATGTTGGAATTTTAATAAAGCGGACTTCAATCAAATGTATAGTTTGGTAGGTAAAATAGATTGGAGTGACATTTATGGTTCATGTGACCCAGATATAGTTTTAGATTTGTTTTATAATAAGTTATATGACGTTTTAGACAAGTGTGTTCCCTCAAAAAGTAAACATATTAATTCATTAAATAATAGATACGTTTATCCAGTTTGGTATACAGCTGACATTATTAGAAATATTAAAATTAAATATTTACTACATAAAAAATATAAATTAAGTAAATCACGCAGTGATTATGCGGAGTTCGCAAGATACAGGGCGAGAGTGAAGACCGAGATTGCTCGAGCGCATGATCAATACCGCAACCGCGTGCAAGGGCACCTGGCGAAGGAACCGCGAGCGTTTTGGGAGTATATCAGGTCTAGGAAAGGCGATTCGAATCAGCGAAAGTTAATTAAAGACGGACGGGTATTATCGGAATCCGAATGTGCAATCGAGTTCGCTCGGTTTTTTCAGTCTGTGTACAATCCGGATCCTCCTGAACTGAACGTGGCGGCGGCGAGTGGGGCGCCCGGGTGCACCTGGCAGGCGTGAGCGCCGCGGACGTACGGGGCGCGCTCGCACGCTTGCCACCTAAGCGCTCAGCCGGCCCGGATGGTATTCCGGCGTACATTTTTAGGGATTGCCGGGCGGTGTTGGTTAAGCCGTTGCTACACTTGTTCAACGTTTGTATCAGGGCCGCAACTTTTCCTGAGCGCTGGAAACTTACCCGGGTTGTACCCGTGCCTAAGGGTAGGGGCGGTTCAGAACCCTGCGATTACAGACCTGTAGCAGTATTATGCACTCCAGCTAAAGTGTTTGAATCGACCATTCACAGTAGCCTGTACCCGCAGATTAGCGCTCTGTTGTCCGACGCACAGCATGGTTTCCGTCCTGGGCGGGGGACAACGGGTAACTTACTGGATCTTATGACACAAATAGTACCGTCTGTGGATGCGGGTCAACAGGTGGATGTAGCCTACTTCGATTTCAGGAAGGCTTTTGACACGGTAGATAACGACGTCCTTTTGGCTAAATTGGCTGATGTAGGCTGTACCCCTCACACCCTGTCATTTTTTGCTTGCTATTTACGAGACCGTTGTCAGTACGTCGACTGCAATGGGCAGCTCTCTGAGCCCTATTTTACGAGATCGGGAGTCAGTCAAGGCAGTAATTTGGGGCCTTTTCTCTCCATTTTAACAACTAATGACCTGCCGGAAGTGGTAAATGAAGCCAAACCATTGTTATTTGCGGATGACTTGAAATTGGTTCTCGAAATAAAACAGGAGACTGATCACGATATACTGCAGCAGGATATTGATAGGGTAGTAGAGTGGAGCCGTAGCAATAAGTTGTATTTAAATGTGGCCAAATGCTCGGTGCTATCATTTTCCCGTGCCCGCGACCCTGATCATTATCAATATTGCATGGATGGAGTCCGACTGCAACGTGTTTCGGAAGTTAAGGACTTGGGTGTGCGCTTTACAACTGATTTGAATTTTCGTAAGCATGCCACGGATGTCTGTAAAAAAGCATTCCGCAATTTAGGGTTGGTCTTACGGATAGGAAACCAGTTCACGAACATCAGTGCTCTGAGATCGTTGTACGAAGCGCTTGTAAAAAGTCATTTGGAATGCAATGCTGTCGTATGGTCACCACATGAAGCCAAGTACAAACTAATGCTAGAGCGTATTCAGAACAAGTTTGTCAGATTCCTGTACTTGAAGCTGTATGGTGTATATCCAGGGTATCCACTGTTATATCCCACTCTATTTGTGCTGGGCATGGTAGGCTATTATAAATTAGAAGTAAGAAGGGAAGTAGCTCTCGCCACTTACTTATTTAAAATTTTGCGTGGAAAAATACACAACCCAGGCGTTCTAAGAACGGTTGGGTTGTGTGTACCTGATAGGTACGTGGGGCGACGGAGGCGGCCGCCGCTGCTGTGGGTGCCGCCCGCTCGCACCAACTTGCTGCAGCACGCGCCGCTGACGCGCGCGCTGCGTGCACTCAATATGGTGTCACAACAGATTGATTGCTTCAATTGTACACTGAGCGAATTCACACGGGCCGCATTTTGCGCAATTACTTTAGCTTGTCAAATTAAGTAATTAATTTATTCATTACATCAATCATTTAACTTTAAATATAACTGCTCTATTGTATTAGGTACCTTAACCTGTAATAATAGTTGTATGTGTTGTTTAAATAAATAAATAAAAAAAAAAAAAAAAAAAAAGTTCGTCATTTTAACTGTGTTATAAAAAAGCACTTACAGTATTAAACAGGTTTTTTAATTTTATAATTTAACTAGCTGACCCACGCAACTTCTGCGTCACTTATAAGAGAAAATCGACTTTAACTACCTACAAATTTTTTGTGTGAAGTCGGTCACCTGGCCTTTTGCGCTGACGGTGCGCAGATAAACAACGGCGGCATAACCGTTCGAAGACGCGTCACAAAACCCATGAAGGGTAGCAGTATAACCCCCAGGGGGGAGGATGGCGCGTGGTAGCGCGACCTCGTTGACCGCAGGGAGTGCGGATACAAATTGGAGCCAGTCTTCCAACAGGGTTGGTGACTCCAAGTCGACATCGTACGTAAAGGTGTCTTGGACAGGTGTCGGTACTGAACGCCGAGGACGGCCATCGTGGCGGGATTGTCAACGTTCTCAAACAAATGAGGATCCTGCTTATGATCCTCCAACACTCCGTCCAATAGCGCTGGCGAGTTGGACACCCATTTACGCAACTCATAGCCAGCGGAAGCCAAAATCTGAACTAACTCGTCACGCAACAGGATAGCTTCCTCAACTGTGGGAGCTCCAGTGCAGACGTCATCGACGTATAGGTCCGTTTTCAAGATGGCGGACGCCCGAGGGAACCTCAAACGCTCCCGGTCCGCGAGCTCCCAAAGCGAACCAATAGCAACAAAAGGGCTCGATCGAAGGCCGTACGTATTAGTGTTGAGCTCGTATACAATCATGGGGTCCTGGGGATTCTCCCGCCACAGGATCAACTGATAACGTCTGTCATCCCGGTGAATAACCGTTTGCCGGAACATCATTTTGATGTCGGCCACAAAGACTACTTGATGACGACGGAAAGACGTGATGACGTCACAAAGATCCCTCAACAATTTGGGGCCGGAATGCAGGCAATCATTCAACGAGACACCGGAAGAAGTCCGCGCAGACCCATCAAACACTGTGCGCAGTTTACCAGTGGACGGCTTGAGGACCGCGTGATGTGGCAAGAAGAAATGCTCTACTGAGCGCCAATCCAAATTTGACACCGACATGTGTCCCAAGTCTGCGTATTCACGCATGAAATCTACATACTTTTGCCGCAGCACCGGGTCCCTGCTCATGCGGCGCTCCATTGCCAACAATCTCTTTTCGGCCGTGGATCTGGATTGGCCGAGAGGTGGTCGCACCGCAACAAAAGGCAACCGGGTTACAAGCCGACCGGAACGGAGTCGACCGGTGTTGTTCTGATAGAACAACTCGCACTCCTCGTGTTCCGGATTCAAGCGGGCCACCTGAGGGGGCTCCTCAACTTCCCAAAACCTCTGAACGGCGTCAGAGAGAGCGGAGCCGGATGTCAACACAAAATCAGGCTCAGGTGGAGGGGGAACTTTCAACACTCGGCCCATCACTGCAAAGCCAAAGATGGTTGAGACAGCCATCAAGCCCCTCTCATAACGCCGTGGGATCTCCGGCTGCAAGACCTTCATATTTCCCAACATTATTCTCCCCAGCACATCGGAGCCCAACAACAAATGCACCGTACAAGGGGAATCGAACCGGGGGTCAGCCAAATCCAGGCCTGACGTCAATCGTAGAACATCCAAAGGCAGCTGACATTGAGGATGGCTACCCAAAATATTTGGCAGAACAAGGGCAGGAGCACCAATTTTGGGGTACAAACAACTCACGGGAACCAAGTCTTTCCCTCAACAGAGGTGACAGCCGTTTCGCCAATTCCTTGTATTTTGCCTGCAAAGTCATTCACATTCAGGCCGACCTGTCCCGCTAACCATGACGACAAAAGGCAACCCTGGGCTCCCGTGTCCAAAATGGCACGGACCACAATCGAGTCACCCAAGGGTCCCCAGACCTTGACCGAGGACGTTGGCAACAAAACCGTCTCGATCTGGGGGGGTCCTTTTGCGGGGCAGGCGCCAATTTCCTGGCGATGCCTGGGCGGCGACCGATCGCCGCATCCAGGCTGTCGTCGTTCACGACGAGGGTAGCACTCAAATGCTTCGTCCGCGCGGTGCCCCGAGCCGCTCGCCATCGCTGGAAGGGCATATCTCACCGGATGCCTGAAGGGCGGGGGGCGCGACTCCAACCGGGGGCGTTCCGCCAGCGGAGGGGAAAGGCAGCGGTGCTGGTCTGGCCATTGTATTGTCCCTATGAGGGGAGGTCAAATGGCGCGCGCGCGGCTCCCGATCACCATTGCGAGGGGAGACCAAATGGCGAGCGCGCGGCTCCCGTTCAGCTTGCGCGGGGGGTGGAGTGCGGTCATCAAAATTGCGGGCCTCTACCCGGTTCCCAAACGGCGTGCCAGAGGCCTGGTGCTAGTCTCCGTCATACCCCCCCCCCCTGCGCGAACCCTCATCAGAAGGCAACGCGAACCGCTCTGGCAGACCAGAGCGGTTCGCGTTGGCGCACAAAATCTCGAGGTGAGCGCCCTCACAAATTCTACACGGGCGGGGCTTGGGGCAGTCCCGATGAAAATGGGCCCCTAAACAAGAAAAGCACAAGCGGCGTGCGTTGGCAATTCGGCGACGGGAGCCCACGTGCAAGTCCAAGAATTCCGGGCAACTTGCCATACCATGTCCCGAGGCCTTACAATAGTCGCAATCAGGACGACTCCGGGTGCCAGCAAAACGGGGGGCGGGGCGACTATCAACAGGCCCCTTGGCCCTAGTCCGTCCCTGGTCTCTTGGCCGAGAAGGTGGTGGGCGCAACCCCATTGCGCCACAAGTGTTGTCCAAAAAGCGACACTTATTCTCCAAAAATTTGATGAGGTCGTCAAAGGGGGAAGATGGGTGGCACTGTCCCCACCATACCTCTTCTCGAAGCGGGACCTCAAGTCCGCGGGGAGCAACTGTAGTACAATGTGCACCAACAAATAGGACCAATGATCCACCGGCAACTGCAGCCGTCTCAAGGCGTTGGTCGCTAAGACCAACGGGTTCAGCAGGCCCGTACGCAACGCTGACATGCTGGCGACGGCCGGTAGCCCCAAAATCTGGCCGATGTGCACATCAGCCAAGATGCGCTTGTTCTGGTACCGCCGGGACAGGAGGTCCAGAGCGGTAGGGTAGGCTGCGTCCGTCACCGGCAAGTGCTGCACCAAGGCTCGGGCCTCACCTTCCAGGACCGACAACAAATAGGCCAACTTTTGGGCGGGTCCGAGGTCCGAGCGTGCATCAACCAAACTTTCAAAAAGGTTCTGGAAGCCCAGCCAGTGGTCCAAGCGACCATCAAAATGTGGCAGTTCCAGAGTGGGCAGTCTACTCAATAGTCCGGGGGCTGTAGCAACCGAGGCCTCCTGCTTGGCTTGGACAGGCATCCGGCTCTTCAAAATTCCCCGGGCTCGCAGAGTCAAGGTATCCCCCAGTGACAAGATCTGGTCATAATCCGCAGCAACCTTGTCACGGGCTGCCTGGCCCAACAGCTCCAAACTGACATCCCCGATGAGCTCGTTGAAGCGGGTGAACGTAGCGTCCACAACGCTGAGTCTCTCCTTCAACTGCTCAAATCGAGCAAGGGTGACCTCTTCTAGGTCCACACGCTCAACTGTGGCCGCAGCTGAGGTGAACCATCTTAGCTGTGAGACCAAACCAGCGGCCGCCTCCTTTACAGCCTTCAGTGAGGCTATTGCAACCAAATATCAACAACAAGTTAAACTAACAATAATAGTCAACAAAAAATAAACTTAAATTCAATTTAATTTTGGTCTAAATCCGACCCTTACTTCCGATACTTTTTCCAAGTACTGATCTGCCTTGCCAAAGATTGTTGCTGACAGATTATAAACAACTAGAACCTTGTGTATAACAATTCACCTTAATATGGTTTCAACCACAAGTCAACATACAATACAATCAACTCAACAATCAACAATCTTACACTATCACAACACACATATGTATTTATCTACGAATACACTCAACAACAATATTCTTATATTTCCAGTACAACAACCTAGATGTGTCAATACAATTAATTTTAATTAAATGTGAGAGCCCGGCTGACAACGGCAACCAATCAGTTCAATGTTCTAGACTACCAATTTGACCAGGCACTAAGTAAGTTGATGTTATATTGAATAACCACGCTCTGCTACCAAAATGTTCGGTCCAAACCCAGGGCAAGGTGTGACCGACACTTCCGCGATTCGCGGAGACAAATCAAATGCCCTTATGAAGGTAACTTACCTGGTGCCGGTGGGCTGAAGGGGACGACGCGTCCTTGATCAAGCCGGTTCGATGTATGTGAATGTGTGTGTGGTGTGGAGTGTTCTGAATGTGGCGAGTGAATTTGCAGATCCGACTATGCTTCAACAGGCGCTAGTCTCAGCAGCGCGCAACAGGTCGAAATCCAGCACTGGTAATAGTTCAAGGCACCACCGTCAACACTTTTAACAATAATTGTCAATTTCACAGCACGCGGCGGGTGACTTTATTAACCTCAACAAAACGCGGCGCTTGACAATGTACAAATGAACCCGTTCCTTGGTACAAATGTGGTGTGGTAGTCCAATTAACACTCAATTACAACCAAAATCTTGCAAACAAAGGAGGAAAACAAAGATTTTTCAATTATCTCAATCAAACAAAAAATTCAATGTGTTTCCACCAGTAACCAGAATTTTTACAAAGACAAAAATACTGACAGCAAATATCAAACAAACTGTCAGATGCTCGGACGACAAGGGATGCGTTCGAAAACACGCATGGTACGAAACACATAAACTTTGTTCACAGCTAGTTGAACTTTTTCTACTGCTTCTCTGTGGCTTGATCCGGTAGCCATAATTGCAGTATCATCTGCAAAGGTCGCAATGGTGTTGTTTTCCAGTTCTGGGATGTCACATGTGTATAACAAGTACAAAATTGGGCCTAGCACACTTCCTTGAGGTACACCAGCTTTTATAGCTTTTAGCTCGGAATATGCGTCCTCCTGCCGTATTCTAAACATTCTGTTAGTAATGTATGACTCTAGGATATCTGCAAATTCTGGTAGCATGCGTCTGAGCTTGAATATTAGACCCTTATGCCAAACTTTGTCAAATGCTTGCGCGACATCTAAAAACACGGTGGTGCAGACTTCCTTGTTTTCAAGCGTTTTTTCAATGATGTTAGTTATTCTATGTACCTGATCTATTGTTGAGTGTTTTTCCCTGAAGCCAAATTGATGATTTGGAATAAGGTCTTTATCTTCTATTATTGGTTTTAACCGTTTCAATAACAGTTTTTCAAATAGTTTTGATAACACGGGCAACAGAGAAATAGGTCTATATGATGATGCTTCATGGCGTGGTTTCCCAGGCTTTGCAATCATAATGACTTCAGCAACCTTCCATGACTCAGGTACATGTTTTAATATAAATGCAGCATTGATAAGCTTGGTCAGCTTTAGTATGGCTTTGCGCGGAAGGTGTTTTAAAATTTCACCTGTAATGAGATCGTAACCCGGAGACTTTTTCGAGCTAATGTTATTTTGAATTTCTCTCATTACTTCTGCTGGTGTCACAAGCTTAATTCTTTGGTTATGGGAGACATTTTCACTCAGTATTTCTATCGAGCTTTCATTGGGTTGAAAAGTTTTTTCTAAGTGTTGAGCAAACCTTAACGCTTTTTGGTCATTATTTATGGCCCATTTTCCGTCACAAGTTCTGATGGGCGGTATTTGTGTAATCGGCCTTTTTAGATTTCTTGTCGCTTTCCAAAGGGAGTAATCCGTTGATTTGTCATTGGTTAGCTGCAGAAGGTTGGCATTCAGAGATTCATCCTCAAATTGTAGAATTTTCCTCTTTAATCGTTTAGTTAGGTTATTTAATGATGTTTTATCTC
Source organism: Xestia ashworthii (assembly GCA_950022955.1). Lineage (NCBI taxonomy): Eukaryota > Metazoa > Arthropoda > Insecta > Lepidoptera > Noctuidae > Xestia > Xestia ashworthii. The sequence goes on along the minus strand of OX465563.1, from coordinate 1,204,799 downwards.
GCGGGCACCTTGTTTGCTGCCACTGCTCCCTTTGTTTCCTTTTCTCAGATAGATTACAATTTCTTTAGGATAGATAAATCCCTTAAATTTACGTTTTAATTGCGGTGTTGTTCCACGCACATTGTTGGATGTTAACAATGTATTTGTTTACTTCTGAGTCAAGCTGATCTTGCTTTTTTATAGAAGTTTTAAGGTCTATTCTATTATCTAGATCAAGGGCAAAACTTTGCCAATCTGTACATATAAAAAAATCTATAAGATCCGGTATTTTCTGGTGGTCAGTGGGCCAATACGTTGGTTTACCTGTGCTCATAACTTCGGAATGTGTATCTTTGACTGCGCTTAAGAGCTGCCTTCCCTTAGTTGTTGTAAGTCTTGATCCCCAATGCGTATGCTTAGCATTAAAATCGCCGCCTAGGATAAACCTCTGGCCTAATAGTTCAAAGAGATGTAAATATCGCTCTTTTCTTATCATGTGCCGTGGAGGACAGTATGCGGCTGCAATGGATACGTGACAAAATTTGGTTTTAACAGATACTGCCACGGCTTGGATGTCTTGTTCTTCACATTTACACTGCACGTAGTGACTAATGTTCTCTTTGATTATAACCGCACTCCCTCCTCTGGCACAGTTGTCAGGGTGGAGCGAATTATATACCATGTATCCTCTAAATTTGACAAAAGATTGCTTATAGACGTGTGTTTGGTTTCCGAAACGCACTTGCGTTTCGGAAACCAAACACACGTCTATATTTTCTGTGTCCAAGACCGCCTGCAACTCATTTTGATGTTTGAGGAGCCCATTAGAGTTCCAAGCCATTATTTTAAGGGTGTTATTCATTTTTGATTATTTAAAACAGCTGTTTTAGTGCTGGATTCTAATATCTCTAATCTCTTGTCAAAGGAGGTAATACACTTTAAGATCTGATTAATCTTATCCTCCAGATTCAAAGGCTGTGATCTTTGTTTTGCAGCTTCCGCATAGGAACCAGCGTTGGTTACTTGCATGGGTTTTGCAGTTGACTGGGCACTTGCTTTCTGTGCCTGTTTGTTAGGTTTTGGTAACGGAAAAGACTGTTGGGTAGTTGGTACCGCAAGTTTGTTTTTAATATTTTTATTTTTCATAACTTGAATTTGTTTGGCTACTTCACACCCTCTATAATTGGCAGGGTGAGGTAGACCACAGTGAACACATTTGGGCTTCTCCTCGGGAGATTTAGTACAGTTAGCTGTAAGATGCTTGCCAGTGCATTTTACACACCTTGGCTCTTTTCTGCAATATTTATGAGTATGTCCATATGCCTGGCATCTCTTGCATTGGGGAATAAGTTTGGCATTTTGAAGTGGGTGTATTTCAATTTTGCACCCTAAAATGTACTTTATGCCTTATATTTTGTTGACATCTTCGTCATTTTTAAATGATAAAACGAACATGTTGAGTGGTTCTTTATTCTTCCAGCTCAATTTGTTGTCTACTTTTTCTATTTTCAGTCCTTGCGTTGTTAGATCGTCTTTAATTCGATCAGGTTAGCAAGAAGAATGTAATTTTTTCACTACAACTCTAATTGGTCTAGCTTGCTTATTCTCGTACGAATGCCAATGGCAGTCTTTTTCTGTTAAAAACCTTGCCATTACTCTATAAGAGTCTTCTGTTTTGGCGTTAACTTTAACACAATCCGCATTCATCATTTTTGCGGTAAATGATTCAGCTGTAATTATTTCAGTTAGCGAGTCGTAAAACGTTTGGAAGTTTTTAACTCCATCTACTATGATTGGCGGTGGCGGGGGCACTTTTTTGACTGAAGTCTCTTCCGCATTTTTCAGTTGTTTTTCTTGGGCGCTTGTTTCGGGTTGTTGTTTTGGAGAGAGGGAGGTATTAAGCTTCCTCTTCTTCCTGCTCTTGGCCCTAATCCACTCAGTCTCTTTAGCGAGTTCATCCTCGTCCGTGCAATATTCAACGTCACTTTTTGTACGCTGGACAAATATTGTTTTCTCGCTTTCCTGTTTTGCTAAGGGTTCTTTTTTTTCATTCTTTTCCTTCAAGCAATTTAATTCTCCTTGAAGGGTTTGTACTTGTTCTTGCAAGGTATTAATGGTATCATTCAGATTACGTACCATAAGTTGCAGGTTTTCTCTGTCCGTTTTCTCCTGGATGTAACAGTCATATAACCGCTTTTCCAGGTCAGTTTTTATCTTAATAGACTGTGAAGCCATTATTTTGTTGTAAGGTGAGTTTAACACCTAAACAATAAATTATTGTAAACACTTCATGATTTCCGCACTTGTAACTAGGTCATGGCAATGACCTCGATAGATTAGATCGACGTAGGTACACTGCGACGACGGTGTTGTGCTGCGTCTGCAGAATACTCTCAACTAGAGCACGCGCGCGCGATCGTACGTCTGTTCACTATTATAGTTCAACAACAACTGAATAAAAAAAATATTAAAAAAACGACTCATTGCTTGCTTTTCCTTTCATTTCGCTGAAGGCGTAATTCCGAACTCGGCTGAAACTACAAACTGCAGGGGCAACGTCGTCGTCTAGTCACAACGACAGGCCGCAGCGCTCAAGCAACTCTTAAGAGAACGGAAACAAGCGGCTATGTGGCTGGCTACGGAAATGTTTTCATAAAGTTCCATCGCCTTCGGAATTGAAACATAATAATAATAATTATTTTCTACTTCCAGGCAAGTACTCCGCTCAGTGACGATAACGGACAAGAAACTGCAGCCGAGCTCGGACTTCACGCGTAACACGCAGACCGTGCGCTGCTGCTGGTACGACAAGGACGTAAGTACCGCCTCATCTAAACCACATGAGTAAGTAAACGGAATAGAGTATAAGATTCATACAACCTCGCGAATCGGTAGCACTACTACAAGCATGCGGAGCAGGTGTGCGTGACCACTGGCCGCTTGTCGCGTACGCGGTGAGAGTGGAAATAACCTGTTTACGCTCTCACAGCCAGTTGACATACCAGGGTTGTCAGGGCACACACGTTGTTTGTTTTGTGACAAGTTTTGTAAAAACGTGGTTTTTAATAATAGTGGTTGTTTATTGTACTTTGTGATGAATAATGCTAGAATAAAATATATCATTTAACTATCCCAAGGAGTAAAATAGGTAAGTAAATATTTGATTAATTTGTCTTCACCTATTATGACAACCCTACCAAATAGGTAACAATTTTGCAAGTTCTTAAGAAGTTTATACTCTGTTCCGTTTACTTACTCATTTGTCTAAACTGGCTCTAATGTACGGTCGAACAATCTATTTAGTTTACATTTTACAATATAATATGAGGGTTAAACTGTAAACCAAATAGCTTGTGCGACCGTACCTACTGTTCTAAGATCGTAAAACAGTTTATTGCCTATTTAAAAACGACGTCATGACGAGATTCGCATCAGCTTGATGTGGTTTTTGATAAGGTAGGTAAGCTACTCCTTTGTATGTTATCCCATCAAAAACAATGTGAAATGAAAGCAAAGATCAATATTATGATAATTATATGCCTTGCAGTTGTTGACTTCAACGACAAAAGATCTAAATGGGTGCCTATTATGATTTCTTCATCTACTTTAGGATAATTTATATTGAAGCCTAAGGTCGGACTTGGCTAGTTCTCATATAAGTACGAATTATTATTATGTAAGTACTAAAACAGTATGGACGAGCCCTATGTTCAGGAGAATAAAATAAGAACTTACAGCTTTAGAACTTGCAAAGGCTTCATATAATTCGTATAATAATAATATTATGAAAAAAATAAAACCGACTTCAAAAAGAAAAAGTGAAAAATAACTTTAGCTTCTGAAGTCGGTGACGTTTGTATGATTGATTTAATTTTTTTGTCACCGACTTCAGAAGCTAAAGTTATTTTTCACTTTTTCTTTTTGAAGTCGGTTTTATTTTTTGCAAAAAAGTTTTTATTTTTCACTTTTTAGTGGTTCACATGGAAAGTGCATACCGTTACAATTACAACAAGCCCAAACACGACTAGGATACATTGTCTCATTATGGAGTTCCGTGACTCTTGGCTTCATCATCAGATCTGATGGTAGAATGGTTCTTATCAAACGCAAATGCTTCACTTGTTGTAGAAAATATAAAAATTGCTGTACGTTATCCTATAAAATTTGAAGAGTTCCCTCGATTTCGCCAAGATTCCATCATCAGATCCCGACTTGGCGACTATGGGACCAACTTGGAAGTATACCCTTTCAAACAAAAAAAGAATTTTTCAAATCGGTTTAGGCGTCTTCGAGTAATCGGGTAACATACATAAAAAAAAAAAAAAAAAAAAAATACATACAGTCGAATAGAGAACCTCCTCCTTTTTGGAAGTCGGTTAAAAATAGCCAAGTCAGACCGCCGCACGGTGGGCTGAAAATCGGCTTTCATAGACTTAGGGATTTCAATTTGCAAGTCCCGATTTTTTTGCCGGATATAGGTTCTATTAGTCATTACTATGTACAAAAAAGACACCCGAGTTAATTCTGCTCAAAAACGAAGGAATTTTATTTTTTATGGAAAATTTGTATGAAGCTAGTATGAAAAAATCGAATTATCTCTTAAACGGAGAGTTAAACACAAATATCCTTACAGATGATAATAGTGCTAATTATTTATGACTTGAAGGGTACAGGGGCAAAACAAGGAATGTCACAAAAAATCCAAAAGTTAATTTATGATGGCAACATTCTCATTTTCCCGCGTATTTTTATTGGCACTATACAAAAAGCGTAAAAACAAGCATAATCAGATGTTATACTAGAATTTAAAAATTGTGTGCAGGAACAAAACAGGGAAGGTCCATATTGTAACGGAACGTAAGAAGGAATGTCCCATCTTACATTCAAAAAATTTTGCAGTCAACTTTTTTTTATGTTTGTTTCTGTTTCATTAGATTTAACAAACCACCTGAATAGTCGTAAAGCATTTAGAAATATTTTGTGATTTAGCAGGTGGACAGAAAAAGAACTACTTGGTATAAGGTTTATCAATTTTTGTATGGGACGTACTGGACATTTCCAGTTTTTGTATTGTCTAAAAGTGAACTACCTACATTATTTTTTTAATTATTTTCAAACTTTTTATTTTCATAAAAGTATTTATTGTTTCTAAAATTAAGACTTTAAAAGGTATACTTAAGTTCTTAGTAGCAGTTTACAAGTAATACCTAAGAAAATTATTAACTTAGAAAAATAAAAATGTTAATTACACAACTTTCTGTTTTTGTGACACTTCTTGTTTTGCCCCTGTACCCTTCACTTTTGGTTGCCGATTTTCCGAAACATTTTTAGCCGTTTTTTTTTTAAATCATCAAAATATTTTTATTTATTTTTAAATATGAAACGGTTCCTTTTAGGGTCCAAGTTAATAAAATCGATATGTTATTAACCCAAATATTAAGAATACTTATAACAAGAAAAATCTTTAATAAATACGAGTACTAGGTATTTATAATATTTTTTGACGTATAATTTAAATAAAACAGACGGTTTTTTGTCGGATATATAGGTTCTATTAGTCATTACTATGTACATAAAAGACACCCGAGTTAATTCTGCTCAAAAACGAAGGAAATATATATATATTTTTTTTAAATTTGTATCGAGTTAAACACAAATATCCTTACAGATGATAATACAAAAGATGGTAGAATAAATATGTAGTGCAATGACACATTTCGCCATAAAATTGGCATGCAAACATTAAAGTATAATTAGATGCTAATTTCAAAATAAGTGCTAATTATTTATGATTTTTGGTTGCCGTTTTTCCGAAACTTTTTAAGCCGTTTTTTTTTTAAATCTTCAAAATATTTTTATTTATTTTTAAATATGAAACTGTTCCTTTTAGTGTCCAAGTTAATAAAATCGATACTGTATTGACCCAAATATTAAGAATACTTACTTATAACAAGAAAAATATTTAAAAAATATACCTATATAGGGTGACTGGTAATCAGTGTACGATACTTAAACACGTGATTGTGCTCATTATAACGAACAACTTTTGCTATGGGACCAAAACTGAAATCGCGAAAAAAAATCAGCTGTTCAGTAAATTCAACTGGTCAAAATGTTCTTAAAATTATTTATTTATTTATTACAAAATCCACAGCTCTTTACAATTTTAACCTAAACTATTTTAACTAATCATACAGCCAATTAAGGATTTACAATTTAACATCTATACATAGCTAAGAATACAACGTGTGAAAGTGTGTGTGCCTGAGGAGTTAAAATGGGTGTGCGAGTATGTTATAGCGGTGTGTGTGTGTGGTGATTGTCTTTATACCTTCTGTACAACCCCATGTATTTATTTATTCCGTTTAGATGCATTTGTCAGTTCGTCACATACTGACGTTATTAATTGCTTCCTGAATGTAGTTTTTTTAGTATTAAATATATCTAGATGAGAGAATCTTTTGTTATAATTACTAAGCGTTCTACCAATGACTGAGTTTTGAGCGTAGTTTGTGCCACATTAAAAAATTAAGTAATATCTTTTTGTTAAAAAAATGTTTTCATCTTTGAAAATTGAGCCATTTATTTAGCCGCTATTTTCCCACAAAAATTATAGCAATCATAACTTATTTCTGATTTAAACCGTTTTTTATTAATAGTTGTTACAAAAACTATTGTTTTAAGTGTGAAGAAAATACTATTCTTACCAATCGTGTTTTATTTATCGACATGAATGTGATTGATTTGCAGATTGCGTTATCTCTCGCAAAATATGACTGACCGTCCAAAAAAGTAACAAAATCGTATCCATCTTACAAAATTTTCTCTTACAAAAAATATAAAATAAATTGTTTGGCATTTAGAGTAACGAACGATATGTTATATTTTAGTTAAATAGTAAAAAAAAACTTATTCTAATTAGCGTTAATCTATGAGATTGAGCCTAGTCAATAAAGCTGAAAACATTGGGCCTTCAGTCTAGACGTTTTAGTAAAATTCATCTCTCATTTACTTTTTAGCAATTAATTTTTTGTGTCATTATTGCTTTTTAACTAATTCACTGAGGTATTTTACTAAAATGTATTAAAGTCATATTTATGTATTTCTTCAGATAAATTCATATTTTGCAAATTCCGCAGTCCAGACATGTATGAATTGAGGTCCCTAGATACCTAAATCACCAAAATAACCAACTCAGAGATAGTACTTTTTGAGATTTAGACTATGCCACTTTACGCAAGCGTCTGGATTGAGGGCCCAAGTTATTTGATCATAACTATTTTAATTCACGTTTAAGAAATTCACGGTCTATTTCTTTAATTTTTACTATTTTTAACTAAATTCCCTGTAAGTCTTATTTCGTTTCTCAAGGATTTAAAAAATGGGCCCTCAATCCAGATGCACACTCATGAAGCGTATACTTTAGTAACGAAAGTCGTCTAAACTACTACTCGTGAAGCTCCCTTGTAGTTGTAGACAAACTGTATGCTTACTCTGCACTCTACACACACCTAACCAAAACATTTTCGACACCCTTTCTTCGATTTGGTTTATTTCGTTGTTCAGCGTGACATATTGGTGACGAGCGGCGAGTCCGGCATCATCAGCGTGTGGAGCGTCAGCGAGGACGTCGCCGACGGACCCATCTCCGGGAAGATCTCGCAGTCTCTGAACAAGCTCCGCGTCAACAGGCACAAGCCCTACTGATATACACTTATGTTGTACAGCTGTCTAATAAATCCGTTCATTTTCAGTAAGTCCAAATAGCATTATTATTTCATTAATATCGATCGATCCGATCCACTATATGCCCGCAGGGGCCTAATTCTGCTATTTTAATAAATTCGTCACTCCAACACGATTCTATTCTCATCCCATTGTCATTTTGCTTAAAGTTCGTAATCTGCTAAATTCACAATGGCTGATCATTGATCGGTCAATGGTCTCGTTATAAAATTGTGTTTTAATGGCATTGTCGTATTGTCATTATTATAAAACCCTTAGAACAAATGGTTTTCGAAATCTACTACTAAATGCGAACATTTATTCATGCCAGATTTCATGTACGAGATAATCATTCTATGACATTTCTTTCAATGGAGTGTCAGTGGTTGATCATTGAGAAGTCATAATGGCGCCATTATGTTAATAGAATTAACAAACTGGTCAAATTTGACCATTATGAAATCAATGATCGACTACTCTGACACTATTGTAAAAGTTGTAATAGTAGAATCGAGGCCCAGGTTTGCACGATGTATTAGTACATCTTGCAAAAAGAAGAACTCAAACTTAATTTACAAGGTGTTTAGCCAGTCGTTCTACTCGTGGAGCGTGTGGGTTAGACATGCCTACAACGTTCTTCGTGTACAGTACAGTTCATCAGTGCTGAAAATAAATAATTAAATAACGGCTATCGCTATTTGTCGCGTAGTTTTAATTGGCGAACCCAAACACGTGAGTTTTCAAAACCGACAATCGCATATGCGACTGTTCGTTTTGGTTAGGACACGGGGTTAGGCCGATTTTTTTTTTTTTTTGTTTGGGCAGGTGTGGGAAATCCCCGCTCGACTATCTCACAGGAATTTCTCTTGTGAGACAGTCGAGGTAGTGCCGGACTCGAACCGGCTAAAAACCACTCCTGCCTAGCCAGTGTACCTCTGACATTATCAGAGACCTTGTTTACTCTGATAAGCCTTGTTTTGCGAGTTGTTGGTTAGAGGCCGAAGAGACCACTCTCTATTTAATTTTATTTATTTTCAGGTGTGTTTAGTTTTTACTTGTTACTAAGAATGTGTATTAACTATTACAACTAACTTTGTGATTTACTATTTTTAACTATATTTTTTATCTCTTAATTTTGAAAAAAAATTATGAAAACGCTAAAATTTTATGAAAAATCTAATACTACTTGTAATAACTTTACATTTTTTGGATCTATTCTTCAGCAGATTTATCTGAACAAGCATTGTTATATTCCATTTATCCCTTTCTGTGATTGCATTCTATTGAATTCCATTTCTGTTTTTATTCGTCTTTTTTACTTTGATTTACTGATATAGGGAATATATACTTAGTATATATTTTTATATCAATTTTATTATGTTAATTCTGACTTTTCGTCGACAGATTTTTGCAACCGTGACCCAACTTAGTGATTTCACTAGGATTGACTCTTGGTTCAGTTTAACTCCAGTCCCTTTCGCATGAAAGTGGCTCCAGCGCCTGATATCCATAGAGCCAATCCTAGTGGTTCGCTCTATGCATCTGCGTTCCGGTTTTAACGGCATTGGAATCAATGTGTACGTGGAAGTGGGCGCACCGACAACTTTAGCAATAAGCTATGGTTGCTCGCGCGAATGCGTCCCACTTCCTACGTATCGGGCAATCGTTACTAAATGCATTGTGCTGGTGCTCCCCAAGCTTGGCTCTGGTGCAGTTTACGCACACCGCTGCTTCTCCGATCTGGTTGCTAGGGCAGGCTACCCTGACGTGCGGTCCGCCGCAGTGGCTAGTGGCTACACAGATCGGCTGGCTCCGTGCACAGGCGTTTGCCGTGCCCGTATGCCAAGCAACGTGTGCACTGCACCAGAGGCGTCTGGTCTTCGACGCGCACTCTCTGGAGGTCAATTCGAAGCTTGCCTCCTTCGAGTGCCCTCTTCCAGATTACTGGGGTGACACTCAGCACAATGCTATTTACGTGCGGGTTTCTGGACTTTTTTCGAAATTTTACCGACATTTTGATTTCCTCGTCACCGAGGCCGTGAAAGATCTCCCGGTTCTGGTTCTTAAGGGCTCTCACCACTTCCTCGTCACTGTGCACTGAAAGCACGTCCCTAAGAACCAGAAGCGGGTTCCGATTTTTGACTTCCTCGACGACCAGGTTCTCTCCGGCCTTCTCTAGTCGCGTTTTTAATTTTGTCCTCTCGTCCGTCGTTGCGCACCCCATAATAACTTTTTGGTCTTTGGCCTTCCTTACTCTCTCTACACGCACCCAGCCCTCCTTCGCGTCCACTGCTTTTCTCACTCTTTCGAGGATTTCGGCCCCCGTATCCGTCTCCTGTGTTGAGGTGACAACCACGGAGTGCAGTGTCGTTCGCTCCAGGGCTTGCGCCCCGGTGTGGCACTTACTGACGGCTGCTACATTCGCGTAGGTTGTCTCCCCCACACTTTCTCTGCTAGCCAAACTGTCTCGGAGCCTATCGAGTTTCTCGGAGTTGTCTTTCAACTCCGAGATGTGCTCCTTTATGGTCTTCAAGAGCTCAGTCTGGCCAGCGAGAACCTCCGTAGAGGTGGGATGGGGACCGAAATCAGCAGTGGGCGCGGGTTCCGGTACGGCAATGGGTACGGCAGGGGCCTTATCTCGCTCGGACTCCTTGACCAGCTCATAAAGCCTGTTTATGGCTTCAAGCACCGCAGTTTTTATCTCGGCCTTGAGGTTGCGAGAGTTGCCTAAATTAAGCTTGGCCTTATTTAGGCAAGCTCTCGCCTCCTCGGTGCGACTGCGGCACTTAGCCTCAGGCCTTATGAGCGGTCTTGAGGCATCCATAGCAGCTCGGCGCGTCCCCGGAGTGGCAGGGCCCACCCGCGACGCAGGAGGAGTCTCATCTCCGAAGGAGATTCTCCTCCTCGCAACCGCAGACGAAGGCACCGCTTTCTCCGCCGATCGCGGCGAGCCACTAGAGCCTGGAGCCCTCACGGTGCTGGATGGGGTGCGGAACATCTTATGAATTTAGGAGCAGGTATTGTTAGTGTCGAACCCTGTAAAGAGGGTTAGGCCGATTTAGAAGCAGGTGACATTATACCTACTCAACAATTTCAGGCGCACCCTGATACACACCCCCTTTTTTTTTGTTTTTTTAGTATGGGAAATCATCAAATGACTTCTCCCACTCTGGGCGGAGCGGGAGGGAGTGTCAGACTTTTACTGACTAAAACCCATCCATGTTCGTTCCTCGCCCTTTATGTTCCGGGGCCGCGGTATCTCTTTCGAATAGGCCCGCAACCCCGGCAGGCTTCGGCCCTTGCGGGCCCCTCCCCATAAGCTGACATCTCTTTGAGGCACGCGTGGAACACGAACACGCCGTCGACACGGCCTGTCGTCATGTCGTCGGACGGACGGCTAGCTAGCCCATAGCTAACCGTCCACAGGCCCGCATCTACGGTGGCCGGTAGCCACCACGTGGCCCCCGACGCCCGGTGCGTCTCCCGCGGCGGCCGGGAAGAGAGGCTCTCTCCCTCTCTCGTTCCGCCACCTCCTTCGCTAGCATGACTGCTTCGCAGCGCGGAGGTGACGGCTTCCCATTCCGTCTCGCTCCGGACCATGGATTGAACCACACACAGGGCCGGACGCGAGAGGTCGCCGCCGCCGATCGCCGCTACGAGGACACCACGCAGGGCAGACCGAGACCGTGTTTGAGACCGTGTCCTCCGCGAGATCAGAGCAGTGGAAACACCCTGGCGTTTCCTCCCTGATACACCCCCTGGCTCGTTCATGTTAGTTGTGCCACCCAGATTTTAAAGGAGCAGTAAACAGTGAATTAAAACAACACATTTCATCAATAACTTAGCACTTTAATCGAAACCGAAAATTACTACTATTTGTAAATAAAATAATTCTCTATATAAAATTATAGCTGTAACCCGGCCCCAGGGTTACTTTCAAAATTATAATTTAGTTGATTATACATACAGTCAAGAGCCGAACTAAAGGTCACACATGCAAAATACATAAGATTTGTAATAAACACAACTCATCAAAATAGTTTTATGAATACGTATATCTATATACATTGCATAGCCATTGTTTCCAAATTTAAAAAGTTACGACAAGCAGTCGCTCTATGGAAATTTTTAAGTCTGCTGCATCCGATTAGACTGGAAGTCGGCCCCAACAAGGTTGGGTAGATGCATTAGAGGCTAGGGAGATGGTTACCGAATATAGAGATAGCAAGGAATAATGTGCGTATCCGATACAGTCACTCTGATATTTCGTCACAGCTTGGTACAGTTCAGTCCAGCTGCCGTTTTTAATATCTCGTATAATTCAAATGATACTAATGAACACGCGCATCGTATCTCATATTACCCATGCAGGTGAACCGCACCAAACGTCTTTGGAAGCGAAAAGCTTACACTAGTAATTAACATCTATAAGTCAATACTTACATCACTAACGAGTCAACTAATAAAATACCAATTAATATAAATTTGTACTTTTGTACTCAAATATAATCTCAAAACACCTGCCTTTTGAATTTTGCTTCGTTTTAATTTAAGAAATACTAAATTAAGATATAAATAATAAGATAAGTTTAGTATTTATTCTTATACTTTTAAATGTTTCATTTTCAAATATTTAAAAATATAATTTATATTATGTAGGTAGAATATTTATTTATTAAAGGAAATAAAAATAGAAATAATAATAAGTATTCTAAAAAGCCAAATGTGGAACAAGAATGCGATGAGTGATTTGACAGATCAATCGTGACATTCATTATCTAACGACTCGGAAACATCCGATATATGTATAATTATATTATTACAAATAGATAAAACCGTCATAGTAAAGACTATTCGAGACATGCGACAATTCGAGTTGTTTTGATGTTCGATTGATCTGCAAGGAATAAGATGAGTTTGTGGCATGATTGCATTGTTCTTTGGTAATCGCACAGTGCGAGTGTAAAGCGGTACAAAAGGTCGCGAGCAGGAGCGCGGCGGCGCGGCGGCGCGTCACTTCGACGACAGGAACATTATGAGCCTGCGGACGAGACACACGCTTAGACACACCACACCCAGCATCACACGTCCACGTCTGTCCACGCACATCACTACCATCAGGGCCCTGTTTCATAATAAACGTTACAATCCGACACATTTTGTATGTAATTGACATATTTGTAAAGTTGCATGACGAGTGTTGTTTAATAAACCTTACAATAATTGACACCTGTAAGGAGAAAATGTTTCATCCATCATCATTACCTAGTCTTTCCCCAACATGTTGGGGTCGGCTTCCAGTCTAACCGGATGCAGCTAAATACCAGTATTTTACATGGAGCGACTGCCTATCTGACCTCCACAACCCAGTTAACACTGGGTAATACGATACCACTTGGTAAGACTGGTTGTCAGACTGTTTGGGCCACTGACTACCTGTAACGACTGCCAAAGATGGACAAATGACAGCCGGTACCAACAGCTTAACGTGCTTTGCGAGGCACGGAGGAAACTCGGTATGTAAGGGTGGTCACCCATCCACAGACCAACCTAGGCAAGCACGGCTTAACCTAAGGATCGGTCCGAGCGGCTGTTATAATTTAGCCACGAGCTCCTCTGAAAGAGAAAATGTTTATTAAACCGAAATAATATGTAAAATTCTAGGTAAAATTTTACAATTTTGTCAGTTTTCCACCATGTTAAATTTGTAAGTTGTAATTTTTATTAAGGCGATTACATGAACTAAACGCGGGTTTTATAATTACTAAAAGTATATGATTCACTGCTATAAACAAGACCAGAAAAATATATTATTATAAGTATTATGATATTCTTCAGGATATATGCTAGCATGATAGTGTTTTGAAAACATAATACAATAAAATTAATTTGATTCGATAAAAAAAAAACACGAACTTATCTCTAAAAATATCTTTCAAACAAAAAAAAACATACTAATATGCATGCGATTATTCTGATTTTTTGGCAAATAATTCTACAAACAATATATTAGCATGATAGTATTTTAGATTTTTAATCCAATCAATTGTTTTTTTGTAAATCGATCGAAACCACTAATTTCGCGCTATTTGGCCCGCAGTGACTGACTTAACAACCACTTTGTAGTGCAAGCTGTTTAGAACTTTATTCTAACTGTATTTCAAACGAAGTTTGAACCACCACAAATAGAGTTGCTAATTTAGCTCGTCTAATCGCCTTAAACAAAAACTTGTAGATTTAAAACTTGTAAAATACAAGTACAATTTACAATTTGTAACGTTTATTAAACAGGGCCCTGGTCAGACTGGGACGCGCGGGATACGCCGCAGTTTGAACAGACCCTAAGTTGTGAGAGCGACGACAAATGACGCGGACACGTACGGTCGATCAAGCTAATTTGTTTACATTTTAACATGCAAATTACATTGTAAAATGTAAACCAAATAGCTTGGTCGACCGTACCTTCCAGATTCGTTAAGGGTATATTTACACCCTATAAAATGATGGAGTATAATAATACAGTAGAATTGATGCTAATTACAATAGGTACGCGCCACGAAGACTCATTCTAGTATTTACAAAAAAAAAGTTCGGTTTCTACTACAACGTCAATATTTTATGATTATTATGAAACTGTAAGAAAATCTTTAAAAAACTAAGAAATTGGTAAAAAAAACTAAATAGAAATTTAAAAAAATAATAAATAATCAACTTAATTTATAATTGACTGTAAGGGAAAATAACGTTGAAGGGGGCCCGCAAGGGCCGAAGCCTGCCGGGGCTGCGGGACTGTTCGAAAGAGATACCGCGGCCCCGGAACGTAAAGGGCGAGGAAGGAACATGGATACTTGTCTTTTAGTCAGTAAAAGTCTGACACTCCCTCCCGCTCAGCCCAGACTGGGAGAACTTATTTGATGATTTCCCATCCGTAAAAAAAAGGGAAAATAACGTGTCAATGGAAAACGACGATTTCAATAGACTTAGGTCCATGTTCACCAAAAAGATGACAGTCTGATTACCTAAAACAGCTGTTTAAAACGCATTTTTGTATGGGAACATGTCACAGTGACAGCTCGTTAACGTATGACATATAATGCAGCGTGATTGTTCAGGCACATCAAGACATTAATTACATTGTCTGGGGCGTTGCTGGTGTAGTGCGACATGCTTGTTTTGGCTCGTGGGCTCGTGGCCATAGTTGGAACTAACGCTTTCATAGAAGTTTACCAACAGAGCCCTGACATTGTAATTCAAGCGTCAAAAGAACCATGACCCATTTTAAGAAACTTAATTTAAGTGAAATTGTGTATAGATAATGTACTGCAAAAACAAAATGGTGCTTTGGTTCAAATTAGAGTCGTAAGCGGTGGTACCTGAAGTGAATGGCCTTGTTGGAGAGCAGACGGTTGGTGTCGTTGATGTCGGCGAGCGGCAGCGGCATGGGCGCGGCGTCGGGCGCGTCCTCGTGGAAGGTGTGCGTGCAGACGCGCGGCGCCACGCGCGCCTCCCCGTACGGCCCGCGCAGCACCACCCACTGCAGCGTCAGCCCGCACACCGTCTTACTCTTCAGGATCAACTGCAGGGCAATCTCACACTATCTGAGCTCTCGGCTGTGCGCCCGACTCTTGAAAGGCCTCCAAGCTAAGACGGAGCAGCGTGCAATCTTCTCCGGCTGTTAATCTAGATACTCATCTAAACTTTGAGTGGTGGCCAGTGGCCGACTACTGTGCCCGAGTAGTTTGGTAAGACGTACCATTGGTACGAAAGAGGAAGATATACAATTTAGTAGTCTGAGTGGTTGTCACAAACTCACAAGAAGTGAAATAATGGTGTGTGTTACCCAAAATGTTGTGCATTTGAGATGTGAGACCTTAACAATTAATTAGAGTATCATGAGGAGCAATTAGCTTACTAATAGCAAAATTTGCTTGAATTATAGTTTTAAAGTTATTTGAGAAAAACACATTTTGCTGGATTAACGTTTGTAACGTTATCCTGGCAAAATCGATTTTCAAAAATTCGTTTAGCCCGGAACCAAATACATGAATAGATAGCTTTTGTTGTGTAGTAAATGTTAGTAAATAGCAAAATTTGTGTGTGACATGATTCTCGAGTTTTAAGATTTTGTTGCGGTAACATTTTGGGATACCCCAGATCTCGGAAACGGCTCAACGCAGAAGATGCTTTTTCGTGACCTTTTCGATTTGGTCGGCTTATTAGAGAGTTGCCGACTTATTCTTGTTTTGATATAACTTTCGTTACAGACGTAATTGAAAGCTGAAATGAACAGGAATTAATGTTCATGAATCATTTTAATTTGCTTAATGTATGCCACGTTTCTTAATGTTTTAGGAATTGCGTATTTCATCGCTAAAGGTACGACCAGTCTAAAATTAATCAAATTGGTTTTATCTTCATATCGTGTAAAGTTAAAAAATCAATTTTCCTGACGTTATAAGCGTCTACCATGGGTATCTTTTACAGCTGTTTATTTGGTTCTAAGTGTTTTGGTTTACTTGCAAACCCGTTTTTATCTGATTTTGAAACCATTTAATTCCCTTGGTTTACGACGACCTAATCAAAAACTAATGTTTAAACTAATTTAAGCAAATAAGGTCTCTTGTTGGTATTTTTTTCAACCTTCCGCGTTGAGCCGTTTTCGAGATCTGGGGTATCCCAAAATGTTACCGCAACAAAATCTTAAATAACTCTAGAACCATATCACACACAAATTTTGCTATTTACTAACATTTACTACGCAATAAAAGCTATCTATTCATGTATTTGGTTCCGGGCTAAACGAATTTTTGAAAATCGATTTTGCCAGGATAACGTTACAAACGTTACTCCAGCAAAATGTGTTTTTCTCAAATAACTTTAAAACTATAATTCAAGCAAATTTTGCTATTAGTAAGCAAATTGCTCCTCATGATACTCTAATTAATTGTTAAGGTCTCACATCTCAAATGCACAACATTTTGCCAGGGTAACACACACGAAATAATGACGAAACATCGATTTAGTGAGACACGTTCGTATGTTAAGGATCTCGTGTTCACACAGGACTATGATTTACTGTAGCTAAACTCTTGCTACAAGCTGTGCATCCGCCAGTCGCGGGCAAAGTACCGCACGAAGTGATGTCGACCAACAGTATGAAGGAAAGTGTGGCCTTGGTATCCATCTTAATGCAAGAAATGTAGGAATGGAAGGAATTGATCAGCACAAGGTAAACTTCTGACAATTACAGTGGCTGCCCTCCTCGTGCGAAGTGCTGGGCTGTGACAGTCTGGTGAGTGAGTCATACCTGGTAGGTGATCTCCCGCTGCGAGCTCTGTGTAGGGTCGCGCTGGTTCTTGTTCACAAAGGCCTTCAGCACCCACTGGTGGCCAAAAGCGGAGAACCTGGACGTCTCGTAGTACAACTTATGGAGGAACTCCTCCGTACGGTAGGGCTTCAGCTGGAGGTCTGCGACACATTCTTCGTTAAGGTTGTTAGTGCGCACTGCTCTCAAGCCTCATTACATGCGACACAATATGACAAGGAGTAAGCCCAGTTTGCATGAGGGCAGTTTCGTTTATCCTCGCCTAGCGGCGCGCGGCCAGACACTCTCCCATATAAACCATGGCAGGCTCCAGTCGAAGCCATGATGCCTTCTACAGTTAATTTATTAGTTAAGTTTTTGGTTTTATCAAAAGTTGGTAAGTAGTGCAAATTTAGCAATAGTTAATTCGGAAACAGATCTTTGCAAGACTGCGATTAGGATGTTATGTAAACAATCATTGCTGAAAAGTAGTAAGATAATCAAGCTGAAACCTTCTAAGTATACATCATGTACAGATGAATAAATGTGTGCTAATTCCCTTTAGTGGATAATTGCGCAAGAATTGAACAAGATCAAACAACCGCACGGGACGCATCGCTGCTATACCGTGATTCTTCGTGCTTCGGAAACAACAGCGTCTGGGCTGTCATTGGTAGGTCTTTGAAAGGTTGTCTTTAAAAGATCGCTTTTAGCGATAAGACCGCCCATTGTGTCACCCCTTGTAAAATATTTAAAATTTTTGTATTTCTATTTTTATGGTGTACATAATAAAGAGTATTCTATTCTATTCTTTGACGGTCGTTACGGGCAGTTTGAAGCCCGAAATTCCCCAACCAGTCTTTGCGATAAGGTATCTTCTTGTATGTATTTTTAAGTACCTGCCCGGCTAGCATGGGCAGGGGATAAAAATTTTATCCACAGGTTATTTCCACTTTTGTTTGAATTTTGTCCCTTGTCAGTGGACATAACCGGTGGATAAAATTTTATCCCCTGCCCATGCTAGCCGGGCTGAGTGGGTCGGTTGCTCATATGAAATTTTAGTGCTCAGCTGCATGAGGTTAGACACAACATAGTTGGAAAAATACCAGACAGATAATTTATGAAAAGGTTTGTTTACATTTTTATTCAAATGTTTTGGAATTTCGTGACCCGCGAACACCAACGATGATTGGAAATGTAGGTCTTCTAGATCAATGCGGACTGCAGAGACCCGTGAAACTATTGTTACATCGGACCTACTAGAACATTCGAGAAGGCACGTGATTACAGTATGTGTACGTTGGAATTTCGAGAGATTTCTATTATTATTAGTTTTAAAGTTAAGTAGGTACAAACTCGCGACCTCTTTATAAAAAGGCATTAGAATTTCGACCGTACGCCTAGGGCATACGGTTCATATTTGTTTGTGTTGTACAAGTAGCTAGTAATAATAATTACCTACCTACCTACCTACTCTTTTGTTAGTGTTTTCTATGACCCTCTAGAATATTCGAGGTTATTCTGGTGTGTCTGTGGGCGAGTATAAATAGACCGCTCAGGGCCGCGACAGTCAGTCTTGTTTTGGCTACACAACGAAGCGAATCGAAGTGAACTTGAAGTGCGATATCTAAGCGAATAGTGATCAGTAGTGTATTGTAGTGTACTTGTGATTAAGTTTAAATTGTTTTGTGATTAATAAAGTTATTGTGTTGTGTAATCGTAATTAATTTATCTACCCAGCTCGTAACACTATTAATAATCTTAATCTGGGAATGGTAAGGATTATGTGGGCCGTTACGGTGTGTTATAAACTTACCATTAAAGGTAATTTTTTCGTAGGAGAGCAGCTCGAGCACCTGGTTGTAGACGAGGGTGGCCTCCCGGTTGCGCTTGTCGCGCTCGGCCAGCACGGGCACCACCTCGGCCGCAGACTTGTGCGGGTGCGCGCACTGCGCCTCGTGCGCGCCGCTCTCGTGCGCCGGCCCGCGCCAGCCGCAGCCGATGCACGCGAAGCGGCAGCCCGTTATCCTGCGCAACACGACACTATTCACGCACGCCCCGCGCCCACACGACTGAGCGAGTGAGGGCGTGTACATGTACCGGGCGCGGGAGCTCTGAGATGTGTGCGTTATCCTCGCAAAATGTTCTGAATTTGAAATGTGAGACCATAACAAATAATTAGTGTATCATGAGGAGAAAGGAGATCACCCAGCCTCTATGCATTTTTGGGCTATTTTCAAAAGCCGGCCAACCAAAATAAACTTATTATTTCGATAGAGCATAACATAATAAACGTTTTTTATTATTATGCCTAAGTCGTAACTCAATTCACCGAGAAGTTATTCAACCACAAAATATCTGAGGTCACCCAGATTGGGGTAATGTTTTTTTTTGCCGGCCAACTAAAATAAACGAAATAATTAAATAGAGCTTATGGATATAAAAATTTTTCATTAAGCCAACAAAGTTCCACACCCAAGTTTTAAATAATTAATAATGATAAATATGGTAAAAACGCTACTGGTCGATGATCAAGGGAGACCTGCCGATTTCCGTGAAGCCCAAACTCATCGATGTGTTTATCCTGACCGTCCTACCTACGGTGCTCAGACCTGGTCACTCGACTTACTGCAAAAGTTCCGCCTTTGGGTCTGCCGAATAGCAGCGCAGCGCAGCATCCGCGAACAAGTCACCTCTTTTAAGACTGGCCTTGGCGGCGCCGTTATCCTCAGGCTGATGATCTGGACGCGTTATACATTTGTTTTGTATAGATTTTAAAGGTTTTTTCAGTAAAATTGAATGTCCTACTGCTGGGTAAAAACCTTCCAGGCGCTCTTCTCTTGCGCCACCTTGAAACATTGCCTTCGTGATGCGCGTTCAGATCATTACGTCACCTCTTTCTAGGCCGGCCTCGGCAGCGCCGTCTATCCTCAGCAGGCACTCATCGTGTTGAGACCATTGCCGAGCGTTTGTTGTGCTTGCGGCCCACGTGACTTACCCAATCCTATTTGAGCCTGGCAGCGTTTTTGCCCACATCTGTATTTCCTGTTTTTGAGTGCCCATTGTGTTCCGAATTTTATGTAGGTAATCTCTTTATACCCAGAATGCTCCGTCACTTTTTGGCAGACCCCAAGGTATTTTTGCAATAAGTTGCGTGACTAGGTCTGAGCAACAAAGGTTTTTGCCATATTTATCATTTAATTATTTAACGTCAGATATTTTGTGGTTGAATAAAATCTCGGTGAATTGAGTTAAGTACGGCTAAGGCGTAATAATAAAAAAAAATATGTCCTTACGCTCTATTTAATTATTGCGTTTATTTTAGTTCACCGGCAAAAAAATAATATCCCAATCTGGGTGATCTCCTTTTACTAATAGCACAAATTGTGTGAATTGTAATTTTAAAGTTATTTGAGAAAAACACATTTTGCTGGAGTAACGTTTGAAACGTTATCCTGGCAAAATCGATTTCAAAAATTCGTTTAGATCGGAACCAAATACATGAATAGATAGATAGCTTCTGTTGCATAGTAAATGTTTGTAAGTAGCAGTGTGTGATATCAGTGATATGGTCCTCGAGTTATTTAAGATTTTGTTGCGGTAACGTTTTGGGATATCCCAGATCTCAAAAACGGCTCAACGATGAAGATTCCAAAAATTACTAACAAAAGACCTTAATTTCTTTAAACCAATGAAATTAAATGGTTTCAAAAATCAGATAAAAACGGATTAATTTGCAAGTAAACCAAAACACTCATGACTATGGCTCGGATAAATATATGTGCCAAAAATTCCAAAATATGTACTTAAAATATGGGTCTAAAAAACCGAAATTTGGAAAAATATGGACTAAGAAGACATTCTACAATTATCAACTATTATCAAACATAAAACACTTTATTTTATCATAATTGTTTGAAAAAATCAACGAAATTAAATTGTTTAGCTAAAATTTAGTCTGCCTCCTTATTCGAGTTGTTGCAGTACACAACGATGTTTCTTCAAATTTTCAAAATTGAAGCTCCTTCTGTTTGATCGGAAAAACGCTTTATATTGACGAATGAACTCTGTCACAGGAAGTAACTAGCGCAAACTTAAATTTGCACAACTCTGTAGGGGAATATGCCTCCTTTGGTTTGCCGTTTGGTGTTCCGCTGAGAATATTGTTATTTTTTTGTAGCGTCATAAATCCTTTATTTTTTTTGAGGACATCGATGGAAAAATAGCGCACAAGTCCCGCACAACTACCTACGTCCGTGTATGCCGCGCAACGACAATTTATTACCGCGGCACGGCGGCGGCGCTATGGAAGCAGTTTAATTTTTAAAGATAGGAATTATGGACTAATGTAGGTACCTACTTAATAAAATTCTAAAAATATGGTCTTAACCTTGAAATATGGAAAAATACGGATTCTAAAACCCTCATTTCCCAGCTTAAAACATCATTGTTTATGGAGAAAACCAACTAATTAATGAAAATGATTAAAAAAAAAATATGTGTTTACATATTTATCCGAGCCCTAGGTACTCATGACCAAAATAAACAGCTGTAAAAAATACCGATGGTAGACGCTTAAAACGTCAGGTAGGTAGGTAAGTATATTAGATTTTGTAACTTTACACGATATGAAGACAAAAACAAATTTGATTAATTTAAGACTGGTTGTACTTTAGTAGCGATGAAATACGCAGTTCCCAAAACATTAAGAAACGTAGGTACTTTAAACAAATTAAAAAGATTCATGGACATTCATTCCTGTTAATTTCAGCTTTCAATTACGTCTGTAACGAAAGTTATATCAAAAACAATTCAAATCTTTTCCTGTTCCAGCGCCCCACGCTTTTACAATCAAATATTTTAAAAGCACATAGTTTACACTTCAGCCCAGAAATAGAGACAACTTGAACGATCCATAATTTATTTTTGGTCTATAAGTGCATTTATAAAAGCGTGTGTTTCTAGTGTTTTTTAAACTATTAATTTATTCAATCTTCTGCGTTGAGCCGTTTTCGAGATCTGGGATATCCCAAAACGTTACCGCAAAAAAATCTTAAATAACTCGAGAACCATATCACTGATATCACACACAAATTTTGCTACTTACAAACATTTACTGTGCAACAAAAGCTATCTATCTATTCATGTATTTGGTTCCGGGCTAAACGAATTTTCAAAAATCGATTTTGCCAGGATGACGTTTCAAACGTTACTCCAGCAAAATGTGTTTTTCTCAAATAACTTTAAAACTACAATCACACAAATTTTGCTATTAGTAAACAAATTTCTCCTCATGATACACTACTTAATCATTTGTTATGGTCTCACATTACAAATGCTGAATGCACAATATTTTGCCAGGGTAACGCACACCTCTGAAATTAGCATAGCAGCCTTAGGGTTGTTGGGGTCCAAGAACTCAAGACTCTAACTCTCGAAGAGTTATGAGAAAATTAACAGCTTCACTCCATGATAATGATATGCCACCATGCGTTAGGATAGCAAAGCCACCTGAAAGGATGGGGTTATATAATTATGATTTGTTACACAAGACACGTATCGAGCTAAATGCAGGCGATAAGTTCAGTGCGCATTACACCAGGAGCAGGCGTTACCAAGCGATACAACTATGTTAGTGATGACGAGAACGGCGCAGCGGAGCGGGCAGCGGACACACCTGCGCGGCCGGCGGCGCCCGAGCGGCGCGAGGCCGGCGGTCGGCGCCGCGCACTGCAGGCCTGCGCCGCCCGCGCCGCCCGCCAGCACACAGTACACGCTGGACACAATGCGAACCAAACTATCGAGGTAGCGCCTGTCGGGAGACCCATCTACTACGATTTGCGAGAACTTGAACTTCCTGGGGGAAGAAATATGTGGCCTCGTTTAGTACGCGTTACGCTAAGTTCTACCTATATCTACTGCTCAGTATTAACTCGCCACTGGGGCTCGGGAGCGGCTACCTTTCATACAATATTCCTATTGTCCCGTTTTCGTTTCATAACTCAAAAGTAGCTTTAATTTTAAAAGTAATAATGCGTCGAAACGTAATTAACTTCTGTCCCCAAACGTGTTCCAGCTAAGCTACTAGAACATTGTGACGCGATAACGGCAGAAGATGTGTGTGCAATGAAGCGAAGTAGATAAGCGAGCGAGCGTGCGTCACCTGTCGTCGCACGTGTTCTCCTCGTGGTGCTGCAGCGAGTGGCGCGGGAACACGCCGGTGCAGAACTTGCACTCGGACGGCAGCTCCGACACCGTCTTCTCCACGGCCAGGTTGCGCGAAGCCGACGTCTTGGAGATCTCCACGCGGCAGTTGGGGCACGTGGCGGCCTCGTCGCGCAGTCGCGCGTCCGCCAGTAGGTGCGTGAAGCACGGCGCACACATCAGGTGCCCATTGCTACACTGCAATATGACAGCCGTATCAGTACCCAGCAGTGGCGGCCGGCACGACATGTGTTTGTAAAACAGTTGTACTTGTTTGTGTACCATTCTAATATCTACAATGAATGTATGTGAAAGGTGTAATGATTATTGCAATCAGTGCTTGGTGCTGATTAAATCTTACAACATAGGTGGATGGGATTTTAACTATTTCAGAAACGAAGCCTTTCTTGCAATTAGATAGACACAAGTGTTTCAGAGAAATTAAAATGTATGTATGTGTGTGTGCTACATGGTCTACCTCTGGCCGTGATTGCGTGTGCCACCTGTAATCAAACTACATTAAGTAAATACCGCTGTAACAGAAAAATAAGTTAAGTATGCGGAACAACTGATTTTAATATAATTTGGCCTTTATGATTAATTTTTCTTTCATCTTATTCAAATTAGTGTTTTCTTTTTCCAAATTATGTTTGAAAAAACATACAAAATTTACTTTACATTAAGTACATTAAAAATTCAGTCTTTTTTCAATTATGATGGATAAGAGCACTGACAAGAAGTATTTCATAAATTATAAATATGCATGTGGTAAACAAATTTTAAGATTTCTCATTATATATCAAAAAGGATGCTTTTGAATTTGGGATGGGGATTGTAAAGGGGATTTCTGAATAAAGAAAGAAGTAAATCTCTCAAACATTTCTTTATTACAATGAAATGTTACAAGAGTTTATACAGCTAAGTTTACTTGCTACACTATGGACCATACACACTAGTTAACCTATACAACATCACAGACACTTAACTCCTAGGAGTAATGACACTTAACACAATTTGCTCAGATTATGTACGTACACAATAATACAATAAGTCATAGGTCACATATACATTGACTAATTGAACCATAACATAAAAGAACACAATCAATAAGACTAGGTAATAACACCCAACAGAGGGCTTTCACAGGTATTAGCTGTGCCAACTTTACAATGACAACCAAATGATTCAGTACAATACATTGACGCCATACAATCTACTGCTCTCAAAATGGTGAGTGCTAAAGCGACGTCGTGTAGGCGTCGCCACGACGCGAATGTATGCTGTGAGCTGAAGGCTCAGCTGCTTACGTAACAACAAAAATATTGGTAAAACAGCTGATGCGAACATCAACACTATCAGCTGTTTTAAAATACCTGATACACGGCCGCCTGAGGCAGGTCCAGGCAAACTGCGCAGCACAGGATGCCCCCCAGCCTGTGCTCGAGCTTGTCGCTCCCCTCTTTGTCAATAATTTTACGTTTTTTAGTCAATGGCTCGTCGGGATCTTTCGCGTCAGGGTCGACCGCACCCTCGCTAGACGATGGCATGGGCTCGCTCGCGGGCACCTCTGCCATTCTACGATGTAAATAACAACAATATACGACACAAACTACGCGCAACTGCGTCAGAAGGACAGAAAATGAAATGACGCGAAACAAACGAGTATCGACGAACATGCGACGAACTTCGCGACAAACAAAGGTTTGTTGTGTTTAGTGTTTATATAGATACCCACCCTCCCGCACCCGCGCCGCGACCCAACCACAGATTACTATATTAGTAGCTAGCTAGACCCAACACTGTTTAGTTTTAGTGATGTTCTGTTGACATGATTACCGATCACAGACGTATAAAGACGTCTGTGTTACCGATACATCACATCATGTCATAAAGCTTGGCCAACGAAAGCTGTCCATAAAAAAGCCGGGAATTTTAAAAAAATAAACCTGGCTATACACTGCTTAAACAGTGTTGATACTATTAATTATTTATTATTCATGAAGTCATTTTTTTTATATGTCTATCATCTGGGTAAGGTTAGGTTAGAACAGTGACCATTAGCGCGCAAAGGCGTGCGAGCGGAACAAGCGTGCCCGGTAGCGGCCGCCGAGTGCCAGGCCTCTATTATTGATGGATCATTGATCATCTGTAATTTTCGAGTGTATTATTGTCGGCAACGAGACCCTATCTCCACAACAGGGTGCAAGTAGTGCCCGGGTGCGTACCATTTAATATCGATGCTTCCGACAACAAAGGTCGTAAACACCAAAATAGCACTTTTGGTAATCAACGAAAAACAAAAAATAATTTCGTTTTTGGCTTATATCTTTTTAACTTTAAAAGTTGTAAAATTGTGTTCTATACAAGAAATACGTAAAATACGATGGTGTTTCATAATATATTATTGCTATTTATGTCAAAGCCTTATTTTAAAAGTTAGCTTGGACATACACCCCAGAAAATTCAAGAAGTTGGTATTTACGACCACTAACAAATCAATGGAGAACGATTTGTCTAACGGAAGTTAGAAGTATGCACCAGTTATTAAATACAATAGTTCTGGGTTTGGTTTTAAAAACCATATACTGAAATAAAAATGAGTGTAAACACCACGATCTGACGCGATGGTATGTAACAAACATGGAAGTATCTGAAGCAAATCAATGAATTTAAGACTGTAAGTTAAGTTTTCATTACTTGTAATAAAAACAATAAAATAAAACACAAATTGACATAATTAAAGTAGGTTTTTTATTCATTGACCGTCATCGTTGGTCAAAATAATGGTTAAGCAAGACACTAATACAAATTCAAAGTAAAAAAATGTCTAAACCAATCACTTAAATTTCCATTAGAGGATCTTGTACATCAATCATCATTCATCATCATTGTTTGTGTCGTGGCTCGAAATTTTTATATAATACGACGACGAGTTATAGAAAATCAGGTCTTCAAATTTCTGATTAATAATCTTCTGTCATTGGATAGAAGATTATTAACCAGAAATTTGAAGACCTGATTTTCTGATAGAAGATAATTAATCAGAAATTTCATCTTCCTCGTCAGTCTCAGGAAGAGTATCAATGACATTATGAGACTGACAAGGAAGCTGTTTGTATTCGGCATGAAACCGTTTGTGAATTTTCAAACAAATTCTCCAAGACCAAGTGACATTACGACAATTGTTTCTCAGTAGAGCTTACGTTTTAAAAATGATTGTGGGGTGTAATTACAATTAATTATGTACTCATGTTTTTACGACCGACAGCTGTTTGTACGTTGTATTATACGACCTGCACGGTTATTCGGTTCTAAGCAATATGAGTTATACATACCCTCTTTTCTAAAAAATCTTGATTATACTAGTAAAAATTTTGGGTGTAAAAGTATTTTTTTTAGGCGAATATTTTTTTCACATTTTTAGATCGACGCAGCGCCAAAAATTAAGTAGGGCTGCATTCTTAACTCATTTTCGCCAAAATGGCGTTTACGACATTTGTTGCCGGAAGCATCGATATAATAACAAAAGTTCTATCGATTACATGACCTATTTCATGTCAGATACTTTTTTTAGTATAACGATGTGACGATATTATGAATTATTGATATAATTTCAGTTTACCTGATTTTATATGGTTTAATATACATTTTCTATAATGCACATTTGATCTAATATTAAGTTAGTATATTATTTAAAATCCATCTATAGTAACGTTTAATATAATTTTGAAACTAACTATTTTGTGTTCTAAATTTTTGCAAAAACTTACTTATTTATTTATTCACACATCATCACTATCATTACAGGATTGCCCTAATTCAATAGTGTGGCTATAATAACAGTTTTATTATTTATTATATATTCTGTACATAGTGGCTTTTGTGAACTCACCCAGAGAACAAGTAAAAAGATCTATGCTGTCTGCTACGTCATTAAGCATACGCAAGGTACGCGTTATAGGGGCTTTACTCAGTAGATTGGTCCTACTACTGGGAACCGCCAATAGACGTGGCCGTCGCCTTCGCAATACATAATTGTCGGGCACACACAGGTTTATTTCTTTTAATATACCTGAGTTTGAAGTCTTGCCACGCAATAACTTAAAAATAAAGGTAGCAAGAGCTATGTCCCTCCTCGTTTCCAATTTATTGTATCCCACCATGCCTATAACAAACAAGGTTGGATACATCAATGGATAAAATGGATATACACCATACAACCTTAAGTATAGAACACTGTTTTAGACTTTCACGGTTTTTCACTACACTTAAAGTACTTACGGGATTATATCCGTGATTTTGTTTCGGTTTTTCGAGCACCCGATATTTCGACGCTGTTGCAAGCATCATGATCGCGGTTTTAAACTATCGAGTACGTGGAATCCAGTGATAAATCTAATAAAAACTAACATGCGTCCCCATTATAAAGAAAAACCGAGTGATACTGTGAGTGCGTTCTGTCGTGAGTTACAATCGAGTTCCAGTAGTGCGCGTAATAAAAGACTAAGGAAGAGGGTAGACAGATTTGTCTGCTCATAATTAATAATTTTCGTCCCACCCGCATACCTCTTCAGTATTCCCGCGATCATGATGCTTGCAACAGCGTCGAAATATCGGGTGCTCGAAAAACCGAAACAAAATCACGGATATAATCCCGTAAGTACTTTAAGTGTGTTAAGTATAGAAACCTAGTAAATTTATTTTGTATACGCTCCAGCATGAGACTGTATTTAGCTTCATGCGGAGCCCATATGATTGCGTTACATTTGAGCTGACTTCTTACCAATGCATTGTATAAAGAAGTTAGCACAGCGATGCTTGTAAATCCCTCAGCTCTTCTAAGGACGAACCCTAGGCTCCTATAGGCTTTTTTACAAACATTTACGATATGATTACGAAATGCCAGGCCCGAGTCAAGGCGTACTCCTAAATCACGCACCGTATCTGTTCTTCTCAATACCGTGTTGTCCACTCTATAGTCATATTTCTTTGGCATTTTCATCCTACTAAAAGTTATTGCCAAACACTTTGATGTATTAAACACCAACTTGTTCTTCTCTCCCCATTCCACAACCCTGTCTATGTCTTCCTGTAAGCGCACACAGTCCTTTTGTTCTTTCACAGAGAGCAGCAATTTTAAATCGTCAGCAAACAACAGGCACTTGGCATTCTTGACAACCTCGGGCAAGTCATTTACCATCACTATAAATTGAAATGGTCCCAAATTACTGCCCTGACTTACGCCTGACCTCGTAAAGTAGGGCTCAGATCTGTACCCAGCATACTCTACATATACTGCTTCCTGTTACTCATATGATCAGCAAAGAATTTCAACAATTTAGGAGTGCATCCGACTGCCGCAAGCTTTGTCAATAAAATGTCATTATCGACTAAAACTGATTGGGACTATAAACGACTGCTACTTTCGTGTTCCCCCCTGACCCCCTCTATTGTTGGTGAATCATCTGGGGTAAGGGTAGAAAAGTGACCATGAGCGCGCGAAGGCGAGCGAGTGGAGCGAGCGTGCCCCGGTAGCGGCCGCCGAGTGCCAGATCCCCCCTTTTATTGATGAATCAACTGAACGTTTTATAAAAAGAGCATTATACAAATTGAAAATATTTTAAATGAACGTTATACTACTGTTATTAAAGCAAAAGAATTTTATATGACATGTAACATTAGATCACATGACGATCAAATTAGGTTATTTGTTTATTTGTTTTTATAGCATATGAAAATTAAATGATGTGAACGTTATTTCAGGTGAAAATATACTATCTGTTTTATGCCATATATTACACACCCGTAGTGCCTATACATAGAGTATAACGTGAGTCGATCAGTTTAATTATTAGTTTGAAAACTTGTGATATTAACTTAGATATGTAATTAAGTATTTTTTTATATAATATCACTAGAATCTTGTTGGTTTTATGTTAACTTGGCGTCATCATAGTATTAAAGTTCAATAAGAAGGAAAAAACGTAGATTAAAGTTTTTGTGTCATCGAGGGCGGGTCAATAAGTCCGTGACTTTTGGAATAAAACACAGAGTTTTTGATAAATAAATCATTTTATTTTTCAACGTAGTCTCCCTTGAGCTCTATACACTTTGTCCAACGCTTCTCCAATTTTATTATCCCTTCCAAAAAATATGATTTGTCGAGGTCCTCAAAATAGGCCTTCGTTTGCGAGATGACTTCATCATTGGAGTCAAATCCTTTTCCACCAAGCCATTTCTTCAGGTTTGGGAACAAGAAGTAGTCACTCGGAGTGAAATCTGGGGAATAGGGCGGATGAGGGAGCAATTCATAGCCCAATTCATGGATTTTTGCCATGGCAACTGCACATGTGTGCAGTGTGCACCCTTGCATTGTCTTGGTGGAAAAGAACTTTTTTCTTGGCCAAATGAGGTCAGTTTTTTTTCAAATCGTCATTGAATCGGTCCAATAAGTTGGCATAATATTCCCCATTGATTGTTCTTCCCTTTTGAAGGTAGTCAATGTGGATTATCCCGCGTGCATCTTAAAAAACAGTCGCCATAACTTTATTGGCTGACAAACCCACCTTGGCCTTCTTTGGCGCCGATTCACCCTTAGAAACCCACTGTTTTGACTGTTATTTGGTCTCTGTGTTGTGATGGATCCATGTTTCGTCCACGGTTACAAAACGGCGCAAAAACTCCTCCATATTGCGATTAAACAACGCCAAACCTTCCTGTGAAGTTGTTACACGATTGCGTTTGTGGTCGACTGTGAGCAAACGCGGCACCCATCTTGCGGAAAGCTTTCTCATGCCCAAGTAATCATTCAAAATTGAAACCACTGAGCCATGCGAGATCCCTACGGCTTCCACAATCTCTTGCACTTTCAATCTTCGGTCGGCCAACACCATATCGTGAATTTTTTCGATTGTTTCGGGTGAAGAGACCTCAACTGGGCGTCCAGCACGTTCGGCATCTTCAGTGCTTGTACGGCCACAACGAAATTCAGTAAACCACTTTTTTACCATTGAAATCGATGGTGCAGGGTCCCCATAGTATTTATCAAGCCTAGCCTTGGTCTCGGTAATGGTTTTTTTTCGCAAAAAGTAATGCATAATTTGCACACGAAATTCACTTTTTTCCATTTTTTCCTCGAATTACTGGGTAGTCTGTTAAAGATAGCTGTCAAACACAAACTAACTGACGCAGCAAGTTCAAATTTTGACAGGAGTCAACTGACAGATGCCTGTTGACAGGAGTATCTAGTGTTGTTTTTTCAGTAAAAAGGTCAGAAATTCAAAAAGTCACGGACTTTTTGACCCGCCCTCGTATTTACGTAACTCGAAAGGATAATTTTTTATTAGTGTGTTTTTATTTTATTTTTTATTGGTTTTGTTTAAAAAAATGCCGAAAACAAGCAAAGGTTCGACGAGGAAGTTTCTATTTACTATGACTGACAAATATAGACATAAAAAGTGATTTGAATCAGAATGAGTGTGAAATTAACGTAACAAACTCCACGATTAAATTTTTTTATTTTTGTTTTCTATGCTATGCTACGATTTTTTATTCAATGAGGGCGCCACTTAGCTCGGGGTAGCGCCTTAACATAAAGAGGTCAATCGTCGAATCCGACTCGTCTGGGCAGCGTTCGGGAAGCTGCGCGGTATCTTCTCGTCCAACTTACCGCAGTGTCTCAAGACGAAAGTCTATGACCAGTGTGTGTTGCCAGTGCTTACATACGGGACCGAAACGTGGTCGCTCACAATGGGCCTTATCAAAAGGCTTAAAGTCACCCAAAGGGCAATGGAGAGGGCTATGCTCGGAGTTTCCTTGCGTGATCGAATCAGAAATGAAGACATCCGCAAGAGAACCAATTGCTAAACTTAAGTGGCAGTGGGCAGGGCACATTGCTCGCAGAACGGATAGCCGTTGGGGCCGAAAAGTTCTGGAGTGGCGACCGCGAACCGGAAGACGATGCGTTGGAAGACCTCCCACTAGGTGGACCGATGAACTGGTGAAGGTTGCGGGAATCCGGTGGATGCGAGTCGCAAGGGACCGGTCAATGTGGCGACACTTGGGGGAGGCCTATGTCCAGCAGTGGACGTCTTTCGGCTGAGATGATGATGATGATGATGATGATGATGATTTCTCCTTATACTTCACTGTACTTGTATTTACGTAGTGTAATGAGCGTTTACGGTTTATACGGAAAAAAATGGGCAGCGCCAACGTCGCAAATAGCCATCAAATATTTAACTGTTTAGATTAATATGGCAATATGACTGTCTGGAAATAATAAAAACGCCTAACTGGCCCTGACGGCCCTTCTGTTCTTGTTTCTGTTTATATGAGCAAAATATAACCGAATTATCCTAGCATAATTATCCTAAAATATTTGAGTTCGCTTCACTCGCTCAGACATCTTTTGTCCTTTGCATGCATAGGCTTTTCTCTAGAAATAGGCAGCATACCATTTAATCGGTTTTTTTTTCCATTGATAGGCTTTTCTGTATAAATTGACTAATTGTTTTCATGGAACTGACGTTGCTGGAAATAATCCTGCCGGCGCCCATGCCTGGAGTTGTTTATTGTTATTTTTCACATTATTAATCGGTTTAGTCGTACAACCCAATAGTTGACAACTGTCAGACTACCGCAGTACCGCTATCTCTGGAATGGGGAATTTTGTTCTCTCTATTATTGTTTTTTTTTTGACAACGTCAACTAGATCGATGAACGCCGGCTGCACGCACGAAACAGTGTCCCGTAACGCTAATTGTAAATTTGTAACGTTACGATCGGAGCGTATGTATGCAATTATTTCATCAATGTTTTGTTATGACGTTGTCACGTTAAACTATCATAAGTTCCTTGACTATCATACGTAATTTACGTAAACCGACAACTATTTTTTTTTTTTTGTGAAAATGTACAACACTATGGAAACTAATATTTTAGTTTGAGTTGCCAATAAAAAAAAGTAAAACCAAAATGAGAGAAGTTTGAGAACAGGCAGCGGGCCTAAAATGGCCGCTGTGTAAACGTAGTGATTATATACTCTCGCTGCATATTTTGTCGATATCGATAAAAAGCTATTTGGTTCATTAGGTTGGCACTCTTGTTTAAACGTAGTGATTATATACTCTGTGCTCCACTGCTCCTCCTGTTGTTTGACATCTTTGTGGTATCTTCAGGTATCTTCCACACCAACAGATTCTGTTGGTGTGGAAGGCCATGTAATGCCATTCCAATGGATTGTATGGAAGTCCCGTCTCTTAAACGTAGTGATTATATACTCTAAACGTAGTGATTATATACTCTGTGATATACTCTGTGTTAAATACTCTGAAAGCGTCAGGGTAGTCCGCGAAATTCAATTTTTCTTTACGTTTTTCGCAATTTGCAGGCCAGTGGTAGGTTTGTCACATAGTATATAATCACTAGGTTTGTTTTATGAAGTTGAAAATATCGATCGCGACTGTGAGACGTATGTAGTTAATTCATTCAATCATTAATTTACCCTACATTTTTTTATTGTACCTATAGACGTTTATTTAAATATTATTATGTTTGAATTGACTGACTGTTATTATTATGGTGACTGTCTGTCACTTACCCCCTCAAGGCTCATTGGAAGACCAGCGTCAGACGAAGTATATTATTGTACCATGCGTCAGACAGTATCACCTGTCTGGCATGAATACTGAAATTTAGGATTTATAGTCATTGACTGAAATGGACCTTTTTGGCGCAGCCGTGAGGCACACAGTACATGCTATGTATTTTTGTCCTTTTTTGTATACTTTTAATATTATTGTGTGTGCTTAATGTACTGTCGTCAAATAAACATTTTTTCTTTCTTTCTTTCTTTCTTTCAGTACAACTCTCTAAGTTCATATAAGTAAGTCGTGGAACGATTTTTTCAACGTCAATGTCGTTCTCTAAACTTTTGTGAGCTTGGAGGGTTGGTTGTATTGACGATTTCGATGATCATAATTCTTTAACTATACGTCTCACAGTCGCGAACGACATTTTTATCTGGCCTGCAAATTGCAAAAAACGTAAAAATAAGGTGAACGCACACTTATCAGAGCCGAATGAAGCGAACGAGTCATAAGCATAGAGTCCATTTCATATGATGATTCTGCTAAAGCGGCTATTAGGCTGCCTGTCCACTGAAGCGGAGCTAGGCTGCGGAGCGGAGAATCGGGGAAATATTAACCAATAGGATTGCATACTGGTGTGAAGCTGGTATTTGATGCAATTTTATTGGTTAATATTTATCCTTTTCTCCGCTCCGCAGCCTAGCTCCGCTTCAGTGGACAGGCAGCCTTAGACCCCCAGAAAAGCCAAGCAAAAGTGGGTTGGCCACCTAGCACGAAGAAGTGAGAGTACCATTATCACCAGTATTATATAAGACGCTCCGTGGGGGGAAAGAGGGAGAGGTTTTGAAGGAGAAAAGCCTGCCCCTTTACTCAGCTGTAAGATTAATATTTTGGCTAAAAAAAAACCCTCGTGAACTTAACCTTAGCTTGGATGATTTTTGTGCAGTTAAACGTACGCCATTTTTTTTTGTTTAATTTTGCCGCCACACGCCTAACACCGATAGCCCGTAATCTTGTATCTATACAAACAAGTTTGGCAACATGTTCTAGTGGCACGTTTCCAAGATCTGCGGGCCTAAAATGGCGGCTTTAGCAGAACATAATATGAATCATGTTAAAAATTGAAAATTCTTAAAATGGACAGTATACACGAGTACTGATAGATACTGTGTTCACGAAACTAAAGTCCATTTTTAGAATTTAATTTTTTTGACGTGATTCATATTATGTTCTGCTAAAGCGGCCCCCTGAACTTTTGCACAGTGGTTCCCTTTATGATGTAGACAAGGAATAAGGAAGGATTTTTCGAAATACAACGGTAATAGAGGATGAAAGTTTGAATGAAAGTCCGTCTGAAAGGATTAAAAAAGGGAATGAAGTTGTGTATGGAAAGTCCTTAATTTTCGAAGTAAAAATCACTTAATTTATTATCTAGCCGTATGGTTGGGAGCTAATCAATGGTGTTGTTAGAATTTCAATCCTTACTATTACATCATATAATATTACATCTCCCGATGTTGATGATGTTTTTAAGTTAAACTCACGAATATCATGAAACATATCACATATCATGAGATACATATCATGAAACCGACCTTACAGACAACCATTTATTTTTTTCATATATTTATTTTTTTCTTCCCTAGTTTGAACATCACTGGAAAATATTGTGAGGAAACCTGGACTTATAAATTCTTGTCTAAAATCGCCAACCCTTCTTAAGCATGTATCAATGCTCGTGCCTTCTCAGTATGAGAAGAGGCCTTGGCTGGCAGTAGGACAGTAATAGGCTGGTATTATTGTTTATTATTTTTTAAACTTTATTGAATACCTTTAACACTACCTAAATGCTAAGGCCGAGTATGTAAAATATGAATCATGGTACTTTTTTCACTTTGATAAAATCCACCACAGCACAAAACACATTAGACACTGTTTCATCTTATGAATATTTTGTTTCCAGTCAAAGTTTTGGTTTCTTCGGCAAAGAACCAAATGCTGAGATAATGGTTCCCTTAGTTCCCGTAACATTGCTAGTGAGTGGTTGTTGAACTAGCCCGGGCTGCTTGATGGTTGGCTTGTTGGATACGTTGGGCCCTGCCTGGTCCCACTTGGACTTCCTCTTCTTTTCATCATCACTTTCAGATTTCTTTGCTACTCCTGTAATAAAATCTATTTTTGCTAGTTTCTCTTTCTTTTCTTTCTCCCTCCGATCCATCTCTAATTTCTGTACTCTGGATAATTCATCATAATACGATTCTTTGCCCCACTTGAGTGGATCGTAGATTTCAGGTGGATAATTTGTATCTAATTCATTAATATCACAGAACTGTATTAACTTTTCATAAATGCTTGGATTTCTAAACATCTTCTTATCTTGTATTATCCTGTTCATGTCAAAGCCTTCATTTAACATTCGGCTGTAAAACTTAGCTATGCTGTCTTGGAGCTCCTTGGGGCACTTGCCGGGCGGCTCGGGCGGGATGGTGACGCCATCCTCGCTCTCGTCGGGCTCGGAGCGCGGCACGGCCTCATCCGTGTCCGTCTCCATGGATAGGCGCCGCATGTCGTCCTGGTTTTCTGCAGCGGGCGACAGCGGCTCCTCGTCTGACACCACCGTGTCATCCACGTAAGAAACTAATCTTCTCTTAGGAGATACGGGTGCAGAGGCGGGTTGATTACTTTCGTCAATCTTCTTTGGGCTAGTAGGAACTGAATGAGTTTCCCTGGGCTCCTCCTTTTCTGGTGTCTGATCTTCCATATCTTCCTCGCCCTCTGAATCAGTGTAGGTAGCAGTTAACGAAGCTAAAGCTTGAGAAGCCATTGCATAACCTTTGAATGAACAGATTTTTAGAGATAACACTATAGCAAACACTTCTTTTGTTTAAAGAAATCTAGAATTAAATGAATAATTCAATGAAATTTACCGAATTTACGCACAAACACGACTCTGTTCAACACAATGACACAAGCACTGACTGAATATGAATATTACAATGACAGCATTGACAGCATAGAGTGAATGGCCTGTCTGTCATTGTCATGTCCATAACTTGTCACATTTGATGAAGTTTACAATTTCGTTCAGCAAAGCAAATAAAAATCCACACGTTAAAATATTTTATTGTTGCAGTTGCACACAGCGGGCAACACCTCCTGTTAAGTGTCAATTGAATTTGATTGACATTTATTTAATTAGCGATTGGCAATTCTAGCAAATTATGGGGGAGTTGCGTTGGAGATTGTAAAAATAATGAACTATCGTATGTAAAATACATATTGACATGAAATGAATTCCTAACCCGTGGTTATTATTGTGTGTGACGCAAAAGCCAGTGAAGTGACGACAATGGCGACGATGCCGAGTGACTATACGGAGTTTCCGTCCGAGATAATTCTGAAGCCCCTTGCGCTGATCGGGTTGTCTGGGCTCGATGCGGTGAACAATGCCGTGCACAAGGAGATCTGGGATGCGTTCTCTAATAACCGCCGCGCAGACCGCACGCCCGTGCGCTTCAAGTTGTTGAACAATACCTTCGAGTTTCCTGTAGTCAAGCCCAAACGGAACTCGTACGAGTGGTATATTCCAAAAGGAGTCCTCAAAAAGAACTGGATCCACAAACGAGTTTCCCTGATTCCCGCGGTTGTAGTCATATTTTACGACATGGACTGGAATGATCCACAGTGGAATGAGAAAATCATCGAGTGTGCGTCCAAAGTGCAATCAATCCGCGCTGCAGTGGAGGGACACGCGACACGCGTCGCCGTCGTCGTCATCCAGAGCCGACTGTCCCCGCCCCCCTCTGAGTACATGCTGGGCGCCGAGCGCGCGCAGGCTCTGTGTGCCGCCTGTGAGATACAGTCCAAGTCTCTGTTTGTGCTGCCTCACAGTGATCATCTCATGGGGTACATAGTTCGCCTGGAGAATGCATTTTATGATATTGCCCAGAACTACTATCACCATGAAACTAAAAACATTAAGCAGCATAGAGATCATCTCAATAAGACAACACATCAGTATTTATTTGTGCGACATCAATTCAAACTAGGCTATCTTAATGAGTTGAAACAAGATTTGAGTACAGCACACAAGCACTACATGCATGCTTACAACAATTTACTTGAGACAAGGATTGTTGACACCAATATCCATGAAGTAAGAACTGTAGCTGGTTACATCAATTATAAACTTTGTAAATTATTGTTTGCTCTCAATCTGCCTAGAGATGCTATTGCACAACTCAAGTCACACATTGAAAGATATAAGAATCGTATTGGATCAACAGAACTGTTGTTTGAACATTATGCTTGGATTGCAAGGCAGTACAGTGCCTTTGGAGAGTTGTTTGATGAAGCAATCCGTGCAGGCCTTCCAGCTATACAGTCCCAGCATCCTGGCTTTTACTATCAACATGCAGCTCAGTTCACCGTGAAGAGAAGGCAAGCTATGAGGTCTGTATGCACTGAGGCCACAGCATACCCTCCCGCTCCTGATCCACTGGAAGGCATTGTGGAGTTTTATGGCCAGAGAGCATGGAGGCCAGGCCGCCTCAGTGCTGACCCTCATGACCCACAAAAGGAGCAAGCAGCTGTCCTAGCTTTACAGTATAATGAAAGGGTCTTCAACCACTCAGCAATGATAATCAGCTTCTTGGGCTGTGCCATCTCACAGTTCAAGACATTCCACTCTCCTCGGATGAGGAAGCAGCTGGTGGTAGAGATGGCTAACGAGTACTTCTACTCAGCTGATTATGGCAAGGCTCTCACATTATTGACACATATGCTGTGGGACTACAGGAGAGAGAAATGGTGGTTCTTAGCTTCTCATGTTCTCAACCGAGCATTACAATGTGCGTACTTATCTGGGAAAATACAAGACTATCTTCAGTTGTCCATAGAGGCACTGTCTAAGCATATTCAAGTGCCAAACAATGATAAGGATAGAATATTTAGGAATATAATGTCTGTTCTCAACTTGAACATCCCTGCTGCAGAGCCAGATCTGCCAGCCTCCTCTCAGCACAAGGCTCTGGAGCTGTGGCAAGCGGCCATTGAGAAAGAACCCCTCACAGTTCCTGTAGACATGGCCAATATATCCAGCTTTTTAGAAGTAAAGCCTAAATTTAAGCAGCAGAGATACAGGATGGATGAAATAATAGATTTAGAACTGTATGTCAGACTCTTGTACAGCACAGTTCTTGAAGCAAGAAATGCCTTTGTAGCCATATCTAGTCACACAGAAACAATTGAAATTCCAATCACAGAGGATGGCAACACAACTATTTCCTTGCAAGGGGGGAAAGTTAAGAGATTTTTATGTCAATTTAAACCAAATCCCCATGATAGTGGATCAGACCTTCATATTAAAAATGTGTCTTTTGTACTTGACACGGACAGAAAACGCAAGATAATTTTGAATTTCAAGGTTGAGGCAAACAAAGCTTCAGAGTCAACTATCCATCCAGAACTGCTGCACTTCATAAGGAGCCCTAAGGCAGACTATGAATTTGACTGCATTGTGCCTTTGACAGTAGCATCAATCACATCGCGAGAGTGTAAGGTATCACTACTTGTCACCAACTCAAGTCCAGCTCTTCAAGGTGAATGGTTCCCATCCACATTCACTATTACAAATAATGAACTAAGTTCTATTTACGATGTTAAAATGATACTAACTCTGTTAAGTTCCCCTGACAATCCCAATCCGGATTCTGTAACAGAATTGAGTCTACAAGAAGGTGAGCCACAAACACAACCACTTCACATACAAGTTGGCAGTATTGGCACATCAGGCAGCCATGTAAATACATTCTATTTAAAAACAAACAGAACAGCCACTTCAACTGTACAAATAAAAATAACTTATGTTATTGATCTTCCTGAAATATGTAAATTGGAATGTACTAAAGAGTTCTGTACAAAAATTACTGTAATTAAACCATTTGAAGTTTCAACAAATTTTGTGGCTATGAACTTCAGACCCATTGCAAAGTGTTTTGTGGATGATCCCTTCATAGTGATGCCACAAATAAAAATTTTGAGTCCATGGGACTTGCTGATAGTGGACACAGAGTTGGAGGTGGTAGAGTGCTTCAAGAATAGTGATCCAGTCAAGCCATCTTCTTGTATCAGTAACCTAGAGGTTGCTGAAAAGAATGTTGCTACTGATGCTGTATGTTTACAAGCAAAGTATAAACCAAAAGATCAACCAACTAGAGTTGGTCTATACAACATAACATGGCGACGGAAGACTAGCACCAGCCACTGTGTGATGAGCAGCACGGCTCTGTCGGGCCTGCCCATCGATGACTGTCCAATAGCCATTGAAGTTGATTATCCTCAGGTGGTGGAACTGCTTACTTCAGTTCCATTGAAATGCACTTTGCTTGGCAAATGTAGTACCCCGATCAGACTTAGTGTAACAGTAGAGGGCACTGATGCCTACATGTTCTCAGGATACAAGAAACTATCGGTCACTATCCCACCCAAGGGTAAAGTGGAGCTGTGCTACAACATCCATCCTCTCGTCGCTGGCAACACCACCCCTCCAAGGTTAAAAGCTACTATAGTAGGTGATGCTGCAAGTCAAGAAGTAGTGAGTGAAATGTTTGATAAAATCTTCCCCCAGAATATATTTGTTATGCCTAAGTACAATAAATAAAAGTATGAAATGTTATTCCCTCAGTTTTAATAAAATTGTAAATAGTAATGAACAAAGTGTATAAGTTATATTGTAGTTACCTTGTAATTATTTTTTAATAATAAATTCAGTTACTTGTTTCCTAGGTTTTGTTTTCCATTGCCTTTCATTATAATTCTGTAAGCTGCTAATCAGCTTACAATTGCTGATTGAAGCGTGATTAATGATTTTATGGCTTGTTAAGTACTTCTTAAGCCATAAAATTACCTACTCACAGATCATTAGAGCTGCTCTTGCTCTTGCTACACATATATTAGGGAGCTTGGTGTAAGTAAATCAAGTATAGCAGGTAGGCAGGGTAAACTACCAGTCCCTCTGTAAAAACAATGAGATATCCCTATCTGTAATGAGCTTGAAAGCCAACCTAAGCAAGATGTTACATAGATGAGTAAAATGTCTCATTTCTACAAAAGGATAAATAATAAGACCCCAGATAATGAAACGCAAGTATATATGAAATTATACATATTCATTTATTTCATATTAATCTTTGCGCAATTCAAATTTCTCCTCTTGAATACCACTTGCAGTGATGATCAATATGTAGATGCAGTCTCCAGTGTAGATATCACGCTCAGCGGCACTGATGAACACATCCTTCAGAAGTGCCAGAGCCTTCTCCCTAGGTAAGGGTGCTTCTGTCACATTTTGCATGTTCTTGAGTCCAATTTGATTATCAAGCAGGGGCTGCAGCTGTGCGCCAGCTGAACCACCGGCGCGGTAATTGGAGCGCTCGCAATGACCGATTGGATCATAACTGTAGACACAACCCTTTCCATCAGCATCCAACCCCGCCAGTACATTGGACACATAGTAAGGGAAGAACCGCTTGTAGTACAACATGGTGGAGAGCATCTGAGCGACGGCGGGTGTGGACATGGACTTGTTGTGCTCATGCTCGTACATCTGCATCCTCGCTGACAAGAGCCGCGTTAGAGTGAGCGTGTCACACCAGCAGCCCGTCGCGCCCAGGACTGTCTTGTCTGCTAACTTGAACAGTTTCTTCTGTTCTCTTGTGTAGATCGAAAAGCCCGTACTGAGACGAGTATCTGCTCCAATTACAGCGTAATCATCACCGGCAATAGCAACGATGCTCCCTCCATTGTCAGCATACGGCTCAAAGCGAACTTGTTTAGCGCCGGGCACTGCATATTCAGGGAAGTTTCCGTTAACACTCAGCATTTTAATTTCTAACAATGATACTTTCAACACAATTATTATTTGAACAGTTTACAATAAATTCAGTGCACAACGAATGACATGCACAAATTCACAATACAGTATGCTAAAATTTTAAGTGGCAGATTAAAAGCATAGAAAAATGCTATCCCTTTCAGAACTGTCCACTAGGAAGATGGAGATAACTCTTTTTAAGTGCTAAACAATGACAGGAATATTTGGACTGAAACGCATTTACTTCAAATTAAATAAAATGTCACCTCACTGCGATCGGATAGTTCGTATACTTTTTTTTTAGAATATTGGAGGTGTTAAGGTGAAATCGTCAGGATAGCCCGCGAAATTCAAATTTTCTTACGTTTTTTGCAATTTGCAGGGCAGTAGCAGGTTGTATGAAGTTGAAAAGATCGTTCACGACTATAAAATGTATGTAGTTACAGAATTATAACCATCAAAATCATCACTACAACCCTCTTAGTTCATATAAGTCGATGAACGATTTTTGCATGGTCAAAGTCGTTCCTATACTTATGTGAGCTTGGAAGCTTAAATTGATGATTTCGATGATCATAATTCTTAACTACATATGTCTTACAATCGCAAACTATATTTTCAACTTCCAACAAAAAACGTATAAAAAATGAATTTCGCGGGCTACCCTGACGCTTCCCCCTTAAGGCTCCCACACACTGCGTTTCTGCTTTCTGCGTTCCAATACCAAATGTTCTAAGAACTCATCACATATAGCTATCGTTTATAACACCTAAATAGGAGGCTAAAAGTGTCTTGGTGTTTTTTGTCTCCGACTAACCGTTTGTCGTAAAAACGATGTCGAAGGGATCCCTAAGTTAACGCAGTATCGTGCTTGAGCGACGAATACGACGCGACACGACACGAAGCAATACGACGCGATGCTACAAGCGACGAATGCCCTGCGTGATTTTGGTCATTACTTCTCGAATCATGGAGAAGTACAGTGCAATTTTGCTTGACAGTTCATGTTTAAAGTACGGACTTAAACAGAAAAAAAAACGTAAAATTCGAAAAAAGTTAATTGAACCAAATCAATCAAATGAAATCTTCTGTATCAATCAATTCGTAGTTCGTGGTGTCGCATCTGGTCGCCTTCAAAACAAGTACGTGTTATGTCACGTCTCGTTGCAGACTGCCCTAAAGGCCGCAAGCAAGGAATGCCGTTGAGTTGATCGCGTTCGCAGCGTCGCGTTGCGTCGCGTCGCATTCGTCACTCACGCAGGACACCCCGCAAGTTAGAACTAAGACCAACCATAAGAGGCCTGCGGAGCATGCGAAGTTCACACAAACGTAATACCAAAATAGTTTGTAAATCAAACATATTCTTAAGGTAGTGTGTTTTTGTTTCGATTGGATTACAGAATGGTTCTCTATCGTGTTACCTAACTTTTTAAACCATAATGACAATTTTTTTTTTGACATAATCATTTGTCCGAATGATATTTACAGTCCAAAGGAGAAACGACCACAGACGTATAACTACTCTTTATACGTCTGTGGAAACGACTGTCGGAGAACGGTTGCAGAATCAACAAGAGTTATGAGAAAAATATATTTTCTATAGAAATTTTAAATTCCTCATATCTCGTCTTTATATCATTCTCCTTTCCTTTGTACATTATGTGCATAAAGTTTTAATAAAATAAATAAATAAATATTTACATACTACCTTAAGAATATGTTGGATTTTCATATTATTTTGGTACTTATTACGTTTGTATGAAAAACGCACGCTCCGCCGGCCCCTTAACCTAGAAATATTTTTTTTCATAATGCCCATAAGACGGCCCAGTTGACCTATAAGTAGTCGAAGTGTCGTTGTGTCGTGAATCGGAAGATGCTTTTGATTTTTAGTGTCATATGCCGGCAACACACTTACGTGGCGTGGCGTGTCGTGGCGTACATATCAAAAATCAAAAAATCAAAATCAAAAATCATTTATTTCTTAAACATAAGTCGTTTACAACAAAAATACTGATTGGAGCCTGCCTTTAAGCAAGAAATGCCTGTATTCAGAGACTCCGCTCTTTCAAACTAAATACTAATACTATTGTTATCCTATAAATATACAGTATTAGTGTAGTGTGTGAGTATACATTTGTGTGTGTGTGTGTGTAGTTGTTAGTGTTTACGAATGTGTGAATGTGTGAGCAGGTTTGTGTGTGTGTTTAATAAGTGTGCACTTAAACTATTGCACTCCATTGCATGCATCCATTCATGATGATAGAAACAAGCATCATGACACAAGTGTTAACAGTGCTTCTGTTTCATCATAGCTTAACGGTTTTATCCAATTAATCAAAGTTTTTTTGCAGTCATAGTATTGTTTTGTATAAATGTATATTTTCCTGTTTATCCTATTATATAAATGGGCCGAAAGTTTATGTATTTGTATTCTAGCAAACCGAGTTCGTGATTGGGGAATTTGTGCAACATTGTCCTTTCGTCTTTTTGTTAATTTAGAGGAATCAAACGGTAAAGTTTTGTGCATTTTCAAGATGGTCTTTACAATGTATAATTTTCACACAGAGAGCAGGTCACTGATCCGAAATAGTTCGTCTGTGTGAAATCTCAATTTCTTAAAAATATGTAATTTTTATTAATAATAATAATAATAATAATAATAGTATCACACTGTACTGGGATCAATCCATCAACACTGACAGGACTGTTATAGCCAATAGGCCTGATATAGTGGTGATGGATCGATCAGAGCGGCGCGCAATGATTGTTGACATAACGGTCCCGCATGATGAGAACCTCGTGAAAGCCGAGAAAGATAAACAAATCAAGTATCTTGACTTGGCTCGCGAGGTTGTCGACATGTGGGAAGTGGACTCAGCAATCATTGTGCCGATAGTCGTGTCAGCGCATGGCTTAACTGCCAAGAGCCTCGACCAACACCTGAGGAGGCTCTCGTTAGACGGCTGGATCAAGGGCTTGATTCAGAAAGCGGTACTCCTGGACACGGCCCGTATTGTTAGGAGGTTCCTCTCTCTGGAGCCCTGACCGCCGGTAGCTTGGACCCTGTTCCCGATACCGGTGGGCTACAATTTTTTATATTTTTAAATGTTTTTATATATTTTTTATGTTAATATTTAAAAATGTAAAAAATTTGTTAAAAAAATGAATAAAGGGAATAATAATAAATCTTTATTTCAGACCAAGGTCCATACTAAATTAATATTAACTACAAAGGTATTAGAAAAATTACATAACTATATACCTACATTTAAAAATCACATTCATTTATTAAAAATTACATACCGTTGTGATACCTACATTTATTCGTGGTCTAATTATAAAATTTGAGCACGAATAAATGTTTTTAGGATATTTGTGTCGTGTCTATCCGCAATGACTTGTAGGATGCTGTTAGTACTATCCCGGACTCTGCATAGTAACGATGCGAGCCGTTTGCGTACGATGGCATGGAAGCCGTCTACCCTAGCCTCGGTAAACATACCAGAGGCACTACAAAAGCAGGGTAGCCCTAACAACATCCTAAATCCATTGTTATATTGGACACGTAGGGCATTGAGCTGTCTCTGCGTATACCTGAACCACAGGCTGCACGTGTAGAAGGTCTGACAGTAGGCTCTAAATAGTGTGACTTTAACTTGACCACTACAACGCGCAAACCTGCGAGCCAGCATGTTACTTCTGACCGCTGATGCCCTACGTTCCCTTTCTAAGTCGATTTGATCGTCAAGGTCCTCGGTAACGTAATGTCCGAGGTATTTAAACTGTTTTACAATTTGTTTTTTAAATAATCGGTTATATCGGTTTCATACATTTAGTACCTATGATTAGAGACATA
The DNA here is from genome assembly GCA_950022955.1 of Xestia ashworthii. Taxonomy (NCBI): domain Eukaryota; kingdom Metazoa; phylum Arthropoda; class Insecta; order Lepidoptera; family Noctuidae; genus Xestia; species Xestia ashworthii. The sequence continues at coordinate 1,160,265 of OX465563.1, read as the reverse complement.
ATAATTTGTAGGTCGTGTCGTGTCATGGCGCGTTCTGGCGTGGCGCTGCTGACTGCTCACCACCGATTGGCCAGAGCGGTGGTGGGGTGGTGGGGTTGTGGCGCGACACGCCACACCACGTAAGTGTGTTTCACGATTTTTATTTCATCTGTATTTCAACAGCCAATTGAATGACATGACGTGTAATTTTCTTGTCAAACATTCACAATACACTACAAACGTCAAACTTTTGACGTTTAATTATTGGTGAAGTGAACTGAAGTGAAGTGGAATAGGACATTGTAAAAGCCGCAATAAATCTACAAAATGACCTCCTTAACGTCTGTTATTCCTAAATTATACCAGGAATACACAAACAAAACACCTAAGAAGTTGAAGATCATCGATGCTTATCTATTTTACATATTTCTCACCGCTGTAATTCAGTTTGTGTATTGCTGCCTTGTCGGCACTTTTCCCTTCAATTCATTTTTGAGCGGTTTTATTTCTACTGTCAGCTCTTTCGTTCTTGGAGGTAAGATACTCAACTTGGCGAGTGGTTTCAGGCATAAAGATCACAAATTTGTGTTTAAGTAGAAAAAAAAAAAACCTGAAGCAATACTAACAGAATCTATCTTGTTTTCAGTATGCCTACGCCTACAAGTTAATCCAGAGAACAAGAGTGAGTTCCAGGGTTTGAGTGCAGAACGGGGCTTTGCGGACTTCATATTTGCTCACCTTGTGTTGCATATTGTTGTCATCAACTTCATAGGATAATTAATTTGTATATTTTAATTATTAATGTATAAGAAAATCTCCAAATAAAACCGTTACACTAATTGCTTGTTTTATGAGCCCCTTGCTGATAAGTTGAATTTAATAATGGGTTCAAATTATGTTGGGTGTTAAATATAATAATGTGCAGCCAGGAATCATTCCATTTCACGTACAGAAATATAGGGGCAGGTGCAAGCTTACACTGGGTTGCTTGCTTTGGCAGCAGGTCCAGGTTTATATGGCAGGTGCCTTGTGCATTGAAGCACTTTTGGTCAATAGGTCTTCTTACTCATTCAGTGAAAATCTTAACACTCTAGCTATCATGGTTCATGAGATACAGCCCGGTGACAAACAGACGGACAGTGGAGTCTTTACCTTTTAGGTACGGAACCTTGATAAAGATAATATTTTGTTTTTGTGACACTCTGCTCTCCCACATTAGCCTTTTGACCGCCACAGCATAAACGCTTGCGCGTGCCCTCCACGCCAAGCCCCAATTTTATCTACTATTTTGTCACATATTTGTGTCGTTTGGCGTACAGGGCACGCGCTTGCTTGTCACGTGTATGTGACAATGGCATCCAAAAGGTTAATGCTACTAATTGTAATCCTGAAATTATTTTCTATACATCACGGGTACATAGATTTCTTATACTAGGGTGCCCAATGACCGGTACTGCAAGGTTAATTTCAATACTTAGCGTTCCTGTAGTTTTGAGATGTAAAAAGAGTGAGGGCCGAGTCGGAATGGCAGCGGCTTGCAGCGACGCGGCGAGCACTTTCAGTGATAATTTTAAACCTGGCGCAAGGCCTCCAGCGGCTGCTAGAGGCGACGCCGGGGGCCGCTGCCATTCCGGTGTGACTCGGCCCTGATGGTTTAGGCAGGTCGGAGGGTAGAAGTACAGTACTTCCAGGGAACTGAAGCCAACCCCAACATAGTTGGGACAATTCTAAGTAGGAGTTCAACTTGTCGGGCTATCGCAGAAAGATACGATGGTATTACATCAGCCATCACCGGCTGCGGCTCACGCGCCAACTAAAACACACACGGACACGACCACGGCTGCGATTTGTGCGCCCACTGACTCGACGACGACTGCGACACCTTCCACGATGGCCTGGCAACAGAGTATCGTTCGGAACAGTGTCACAAACAATCCCGACAATGACGCCGACAACCCGCGAATATCCAGCCTTAGCAGCGAACTCCGCACGCTGGCACTCCAGCGTGAGAAGATCGAGGCAAGGCTGAGGGACATAGACTCTCTCGGGACGGGAAAGGAAGCGGAGCCTGGTGGTTCCGGTTTCATCTCTGTGGACGAGGTCCGCAAGCTGAATACTCAGCGCGGAAAACTCCGAAACAGAGAAAGAGAGCTCAACAAACGTTTGCGCAAAGCCCGCGAAGGCAATAGTCTACGCGATGCGCAAACGGGAGGTTGTAAAGGAGTACGCGACCGACTACAGGCACGCGAAGGGGAAACCCAGAGCAAGCAGCAGTCGGACGCGGAAACGAGCGGGCAGGGAACAGTACGCGAAGGGGAAACCCTACGCGAGAAGTCACTGCCCGCACCGGGACCATCCGGAGGAAGCAACCAGAACCGCAATGAGACGACTGGCGACCGACACCGGACTAGAAAACGAGGAAAGCGGGCTGGGTTCCTAAACCGGGCATCCCTGGAACAAAGAGCCAAGCCGGGCCCCACAGAACCGCAACCAGGGCCAAGTGGCCAGGGAGCGGCGAAGCGGGAGCGTCCGGACGATACGGCCTCGCCAAGCACGCTCCAGGGGGACGCCAAGCGTTTCAGAACCCAGGCTGCTCAAGGGGAGCAGAGAACCTATGCGCGGGCCACGAAGGATATTCCTGCGCGACTCGCCGTAGCGATCTGCTTCCCGCCTCCATCACGTGACATGACACCTGTCGAGGGCGAGGTCGTAAAGACCAAGCTCGAAGACCTGATAGTGGACACGTGTTGTACGGACCCCACCAAAGTCCCGGCCTTCCGCGGCTACCCAAGGGTAGTGGATGGCACGGTGCACATATGGTGCGAGGACGAAAACGCGCTGACTTGGCTAACTCTGAACGTACCCAAGATACGACTGCCGGACACTGACGTGACACTGACTATAATGAGACAGTCCGACGTACCGACCCCATTACGAGCGGCGCTCTTCGTACCCAGGTATAATGGGGACATAGCGCTGCTCCAGAAGATTTTGACATGCCAGAACCCCTGGTACGCTGTCGGTAGGTGGTCCCTATATAGGGCGACTTCGGTCGGTGGAGATAACCATGGGACTTATTTGACCCTGGGTATCCCACCGGACGAAGCCGAAAAGGTCTTGGGTAGGGAGCGACGAATATCGTACCTTCTTGGGTCGATATACGTTCGCTTCATCCCCAAAACCAACCCCTCCGACACACAGACTGACACTCAGACCGACACCGACACGGAACGGACGAAACCGGCACCGACGGACATTGACCCGACCATGACCGAACTGGAGGAGGAGATGGCCAGAACGGCGATGGCCGATGCCGACGCGGTGAGGACTGCAGCCTCACCATCAGGGTGGACGGAGCGGCTGCTCTCGTCGTCACCGGTACCGAGTGTAGACCAGCACGGGCTGGAAGGGGGGGGTGTATCATCCGATGGATCCCTCTCCTCCTAATTCCACCCCACTACCGCCCACATCCCGTCCTTTAAAAATTATCCAGACCAATCTCCAGCACAGCCAGATGGCTACCGCCTGCCTGCGCAGGGCACTGGAGACGGAACCCTGTACCATTGCACTCATCCAAGAACCGTGGATCCGCAAAAATAGAATATGTGGCCTTGGTAACATTGGAGGTAAGCTAATCCTCGATACACAAGGCACAGAAAAGCCTCGAACCTGCGCCTATATACCCAAAGATGTACCCACCACCACACTCACGCAATTATGTTCCAGAGATCTAACAGCCGTCAGGATAAAAACCGACGGTGATGCACCTGATATCGTCCTAGCCTCGGTATACATGCCTGGCGAGGATGAGGACTGCCCACCAAAGGAGATGGCCGACCTGGTAAGGTATTGTGAAGATGCCAACCTGGACCTGGTCATCTGCACGGACTCAAACGCCCATCACCCACTTTGGGGCTGCAACAAAGCCAACACTAGAGGTGAGGTACTATGCACATACTTGTTCTCCACTAACCTTAACATCGCTAACCACGGCTCGGAACCCACTTGGGTTACATCTCGCGGACAAACAATTATTGATCTCACGCTGGCTTCGGAAAGCGCGGCAAAACTTATATCTGACTGGCACGTCTCCAACGAGCCTTCCTGCTCCGACCATAGAAGAATCCGATTCTCACTAGTGGCTAGTATAAAAAAACCCGAACCCAGACGCAACCCACGCCGTACCAACGTACCCGGCTACAAACGACTACTGGCCTCCCTGCTAACGCAGCACCAAGCGCCCCAAACTCTAACAGACCCTAAACAACTTGAAGACACTGTAACAAAACTCTCGGAATTCATAATCGAAGCCTACCACGCCTGCTGCAAACTAAAAGACCAAAACACCAAGACAAAGGGCAACTCCTGGTGGAACTCGGAACTTAGTAAGCTCAGGCAAACCATGCGCAAACAATTTAACAAAGCCAAGAACTCCAGACTACCAGAAGACTGGGATTCATACAAGAAAACACAATACACCTTCAAAAGACAAGTCAGGTACGCCAGCAGGGCGGCCTGGCGAAGGTTCTGCGAAGAGATTGAATCGAACAACGAGGCCGCACGCGTGAGAAAGATCCTATCTACCGATCAGGATCGCGCCCTCGGGTCGCTGAAAACCCCAAACAACACATATACCAAATCGGACCACGAGACAAGTAAGGTTCTCCTGGAAACCCACTTTCCAGACTGCGACCTCTCCGAGGACAGAACCTGGGCAACTGAGCCAACGCACACACCAAACGACCAAGACTGGGCCAGAGCCCGCACTATAGTAACAGCAGAAAGAATAAAATGGGCAATAAAGACTTTCAAACCATATAAATCCGCAGGCTTAGACGGAATCTTCCCCGCCCTCCTACAATGGGGAGTAGACGTCTTAACGCCATGGCTGACCGTTATCTATCAAGCCTGCATAGCACAGAAATATATACCACTTGCATGGCGAGAGGTGAAAGTCATTTTCATCCCTAAACCAGGCAAATCAGATTACACACAACCCAAGGCGTACAGGCCAATAAGCCTAACATCTTTCTTACTGAAAACCCTCGAGAGACTCTGCGATCGACACATTCGGGACGGACCTCTTAGGGAAAGACCACTTCACAAACAACAACACGCTTACTCCACAGGAAAATCAACAGAATCCGCGCTGCATAGTGTGATCTCCAGGATCGAAAGTGCAGTGGAACATAAATGCTCGTCACTGGCCGTCTTCATCGACATAGAAGGCGCCTTTGACAAAACCATCTTCCATAGCATCAACGCAGCCCTCGAGAAACATGGGGTGGACCCAACCCTGCGAGGCTGGATCACAAATATGCTCCGACTGAGAGCCGTTCAAGTTACGGTGAACGACACCACTAGAGCCATAGTGGCGAAGGGCTGCCCCCAAGGTGGAGTCCTCTCGCCACTACTGTGGAACCTCGTAGTAGATAGCCTCATCAACCGCCTCAATAGCAGAGGCTACTACACGGTGGGCTACGCCGACGACCTGACTATAATAATAAACGGCACACATGAAAACACATTATGCAACCTTATGCGCCAGGCCCTAAGGATAGTAGAAGACTGGTGCAAGGAACACAAACTAGCAGTGAACCCCACCAAAACCGAACTCGTCCTCTTCACAAAGAAAAGGAAGCTGGCAACGTTGCAACTACCAAGCTTCTTTGGGACAACTCTAAGCCTATCGACTGAAACCAAATACCTGAGTATCTATTTGGACAAACAGCTCAACTGGGCAAAACACACGGATTACATCGTCACAAAAGCCAGTATATCTCTCTGGCAATGCAAGAGACTCCTCGGGAGAAACTGGGGCCTAAGCCCCAAAATCACCTACTGGCTATACACCACAATTATCACATACGGGTCTTTAGTATGGTGGCCCAGGACCAACCTAAGTACGACCCAAAAGGACCTTGAGAAACTACAAAGATTTGCCTGCGTGGCAATCACCGGCAGCATGAGAACATCACCAACTGCTGCCCTACAGGTAATGCTGGGGCTACCACCCCTACACCTCGTCGTAAGAGAGGAGGTGGCCGTAGCGATTTTCAGACTCGAGTTAGCCGGCACCCTAAGGAACGACTCAAGAATAAAACATACACGCATCAAAGAAGATGCAATCAAAGAACAACCGATGATGGCATCCCCTATCGACAGAACTCTGAAGACTCACTGCTTCAAAAAACACTACAACATAGAGCTCATAGAGGAGTTGTGCGACTACTCAGGCACAAGAGAGCTAAGAATCTATACTGATGGATCAAAAACCAACGATGGGACAGGCGCCGGGGTGTTCTCCGACGACCTCAACATTAAAATATCAAAATCTCTTGGAAGGTTCAACTCTGTCTACCAAGCGGAGTGTGTGGGCATTATCCAAGCAGCACACGCTATAGAGGCCAGGGAGGTTACGGATACCAACATTCGTATACTCTCCGACAGTGCCTCGGTCCTTCAATCCCTAAAGAGTAACCAGATCACGTCGAGACTAATACTAGAATGCCACAAGGCCCTAGAACAAATCACGGTGTTGAATCACAACACGGTAACGCTGCAATGGATTAGAGGACACAGTGGATCACTCGGCAATGATGCGGCTGACGAACTTGCCAGAAGAGGATCCACAATACCATACGGACCCGAACCCATTGTGCCCATTCCCTTCAAGCAGCTGAGGAACTGGTTAAAGGATCACACCCGATTACAAGCAGGGAAATGGTGGGCCTCGGCACCAGGTTGTAGGCAGTCCAAGGAAGCTATGCCATCCTTGGATCCAAAGCTGACCAGGCGCCTTCTGCGCCTGGACAGAGATAGCCTGCGTCTGGTGGCGGGGACCATCACTGGACACTGCTCGTTGAACAAACACTTCCACACTCTAGGTATCACTGACAGTCCCCTGTGCAGAGCGTGCCTGGAGGCGGAGGAGACGGTAGCGCATGTGCTCCTGGAGTGCACAGGCGTTACCAAGATTCGCGAAGAGACCCTGGGAACACCAGGATCACTTGCAGATGTCCTGAGGAGACCGGGAAGTTTAATCTGCTTCTGGAGGGAGGTGGGCTGGTTGGAGTAATCGGCCACCATGGCTCACGCACAATGGTCCACTTCAAGGACTAAGTGCGGAAACCTAAACCCCCATGATGATGATGATACATCAGCCATAGCGGGCGCTGTTCGAAGCTTCACACAGCGACTGAGGTGAAGTGCCGACAGATAAATAATACACAAACATTTGTAATATTAATTTATGTTTATTTTGACTAGTCATGAATTAATTTTCATCATTATTTTAAATGTACCAGCAGTAACCTAACGTGGCTATAACAAGAACTTAACAATTATTTATCATCAAATAAGTACTTGTCTCCCCCGTTTTCCAGTGGCCTCAACATTCGTTTTAAGTTATATGCTTACTATTGTCTGCTACTCAGCCACTTTACTTACTACAGATAAAATTTTGTCAAGTTACTAATATCACATTTATAATCAATTTTAGTTTATTGTTAGGCAGGGAGCCGCTCACACACATTTATACAATAAGTACAAAAATTCACAACAAAACGTGTTTTTGTTTTAACAATGTTTTGTTAGGCAATGATAAAAAATATGAAAATTGTGATACAAATTACAAAATGTGGGAAAAATCTTATAAAAGTATTATTACAATAAATTTGCGAGACAAAATTATAATTACATTTTATTACAAACGTGTTCATAGTCAGCAGTGCGCGGACTAGGTAGTTACTTGTGCTGACTAACAGAGTGACTGAGTGTCGCTCACTGCTGACTACGAACACGCTTTCTTCACTATCTTAAGTCAAACGAAAATAATATATACTATTTAATTGTGTTGAAACATATATTTACAATAAAATTAAAGGGAGATCAAACTGGTATAAGTTCGTGTACATTTAATGGTTAACTACAAACTATGGACGATGATATTTTTATTAAATAGAAAAATACACTCTCAAAGATAAAATAAAAAAATAAATCGGCGCGTCAAGCGTCTAATAATAAGGCCCTTCGATGTATCGCCCGCCGGCGCCGGCACAGGTTCCACTGAAATGTTTAGCGTACGGCCAGGCTCGTCGATCTCAGAGGACATACAATTTTTTACACTAATTGAAATATCACAAAGGATGAAGTATTTACATTGAATCATATGTATGGCTACTCAATAGAAATAAAGAGTCGGGCCGCGACACGGTGTTGTCTCAGTGCGGCGCCGGGCGCGCCAGGCCGCTCCGCGCTAAGTAGCGACGTCGCGCCTCCGCCACCAGCGCCTCCTTGCGGCGCGCCAGCCACGCCTCGCGCGCCGCCGCGCTCGCGCCGAACTGACTCGCCCGCTCCGCCCGCTCCCCGCGCTCCGCCCGCAATGTGGCCGCCGTCAGCGTGGCCGCGTCCACCAGCACGGGCTCGGGCTCGGCGACGGGCGCGGGCGCGGGCGCGGGAGCGGGCGCGGGCGCGGGCTCGGGCAGGCGGCCCTCCAGGATGTTGTCGAGCGTGAGGTCAGCGGAGCGCGTGCGCGCCAGGTCCTGCGCCAGCGCGAGGCGCGAGTACTGCGGGAACATGAGCTGCAGCTGTGCCGCCGCCGCGTCCAGCTGTGCGCCCGCCAGCGCTACGTCCGCGTCCGGCCGCACGCGCGTCACCTCCACCGAGAAGCTCGGCAGCCACGACACGTACCGTGACCCTGCAAGTTGCAACCGTACGAACCTTCTTTATATACGACTACATGTCATGGGCCTACAGAGTACAGCTACACTAACGCAGCCACACACACGTGTAGACCACAGGTCGGGTGACCAGGACGTGACCTGCTCAGGTAAGAATGAGTTCAATGAAGGAGACCTACAGCATTCAGCGATGGCAGGCTTCAAGAAAAATAAGGTTATCAAATTAAACTAACGTGATGGATAATAATAATACTGCCGATTAAACAAAAAAAAAAGAAGAAGAATAGGCTTGTTAACTGAAAAAATCTAATTAGTCCGTCACTTAGATTATCAAAAAATATTTGACCCGTATTTTTCTTTTGTCACATAAGCCAAAATTGACGAAGATACGACGCTTTTAAAATTCCCAATACGTCACTGTTCGGTATCATTCATAGTGAGTTGATACCGAACAGTGACGTCACGAGCCCCCACTCCCGAGTTTTGATGCGTTTCATCTTTGTCAATATTCGTTGATTTACAAAAACAAAATATACGTGTCCATTATTTTCCAATACTCTAACTGACGGACTAAATAGATTTGTAATTTATTGATGGTGGAAACAAGCCTATTGCAACTACCAACCGTCGTTCACCCCTAACTAGAATTACATATCGATAAGTACTTATAACTTTTGTGAACTTACGTCGATTTATTTAAAAAGGTTCAGAAAGGAAGCGTGTTATTGTCGGAATATCTAGCAAATAGGTATAATAAGTTGCTGTCGAATAGTTCAGAATGAGCTAGCTATCCAAGAATACATTCAGAGTCGACACAAACGTTATCTCAACACTAAGTTACTGAACTAATTAGTGCTAGCGGCTTCGTCCACATGGAGGCTACGTTGAGAGTTGAGTGTAGAGAGAGGAGAGACCTTCATAAGCCAGTCATAACTGTAAACGTTTACCTTATATTTTTGAATAAATTTTATTATTTATTTTATTTTATTATTAGTGACATGTGACTCTAGATCCAAATCCGTACTCGCGAATACTAATAACAGACCGGAAAGGCTGTCACATGTCCTCCTAGTCGCACTAGTCGCTCTAGTGGCAGGTATCGCTGACCTGTCGGATTCCATTCCAGCACATGCACTCGCAACAGCAGGTACACGAGGGCACAGCACAGCGCACTCAGAACCACCGCGTACACGCCGAGCCGCTGTCTCATTTAACTCATAGCAAGCCCCCTTCCTTCCTTCATACGTTACTTCTACAAGTCTACATGAACCTCTCCCACAACAATAAAGCTCAAGCTGCTGCTATATCAGAGCTAAGATAACGATCAAAGGACTGTGTGCACGCCACACGGACCAAGCATATTATGCTTTTGGGATTGATAACTAATTTTTTTCACTTCACTGCATTGTTTTGATGGAAATTTTGATTGATGTCAGGTGTTGCTGTGACTGATACGTCACACGTTTGAATCTTTTTCTTTTTTTTTACTTCTGACATTAATTACCTTTTGTTGCAGAAAGAGTTTGGTTTATTTAGGGTCTACTCACACCGAGACACAACGCGACGTGACGCTGCGACTCAAAATATAACATTACTAGCGGACGCCACACGGTTTCACCCACGTAGTTCCCGTTCCCGCGGGAGGACGGGGATAAAACGTTTTGACATGTTTTTTTTAAATATAAGTTCTTATTGCTATATTTTTACTTTATACACCTCCACGACCCCCGTACTATTCAATTCATCCATCAGCACAATGTTTTGAGTGCGTTACATTGAGCTACCACAAAACGTGATTTTTCACCCCAAAAAAAAGTTGTTTCCCAGCAATAATTTTTGCGTAAAGTTACTTAGTTGGATGTACAGAATGCTTGGTTGACGGCTTTGTGATGAGGTGGTTTACACCCTGTATTTAACGAACTAACATGGACAAAATATGTCATTTGAGTGCCCGCAGATCTGTGCAGCACTGTAATGCTACAGAGATTACAGCATTGATTGATTATTAGCAATGCAGTGCTACAAAGATCTGCTGTGCATATTTTTATCGAGCAAGTAAGGGTAAGTAATCTTACAATTGATCAGCTTATGTCCATGAAAACAACGATTTTTTACTTAGCTTTTTATTTATTATATTTATTTATATGAAAGGCGTACGCGCGCATACATCTGCGGATGCGTACGCGTCTCATATAAAATCGTTGTTTTATGTGGGCATAGGCCGAATTACCGAATAGAGCTGAACCTGTGTGAGTAGTCCCTAAAGAAGCTGATATTGTAAGTGATGAGGGCCTCGGAGTAGACTCACCGTCGAAGTGGAACAGATGGTTGGGATGCCTGAGCGCGGCGCCGGCGCCGGGCTGCGGCCTGGTGCCCCCCCCGCCCCCCCCGGCCGCCGCCAGGGCGCGCCGGCACGTGGGACACGACGCGTCCTGCTGCACCCACTGGCACAGGCACGAGCTGAGGACACATACCACACCACTTCAATCTACACGACCACATTTCAGTTGACACATTTTATTATTTTTCAATACACTTCCTCGAAAACTGCTTATTTGTGTACTAAATTCAAAAATACTTATATAAAAAACTATTTTTATAACGGCTGTATAACGGCTTCATATACCCTTCAAACTGGCGAAAACAAAGCGCGGAAAAAAAAAATTAAATCATAGTCTCGTAATAATTCATGACACGAATATTTTTCATCCTTTTATTTTATTTCTTCAAAAGTGTGTTGAAAAACGTCGTTTGATACACGTGAGCATTTGTTACTGCAGTTCGCGGCTCAAAAACATCCACGCCTACGGCTCGTGTGTTAATTCCGCCTCGAAATACAATTTTTTTTTCGTACTTTATTAGTAGAACAAAATTCTTCAAATTAAGCAATTTAACCCTATCATACTATGATAAGTGATAGAATATAAAAACTAAGAATAGTGTGCATTTGACGACCTGAATGGCGCAGCGGTAGTGAAGCTGCCAAACGTTCTTAGGGTCCCGGGTTCAAATCCCGGTAGGAGCAAATGTTCGTGTGATGATGAGCAATGGACATTTGTTTCCGAGTCATGGTTTTTTTTTTTATTTACATATTACATATAATAAAAGAGTAAAAAAACTGTGTTTGTACATTGCATACATTAAAAAAAAAATAATTGAGGGGGGTTTAGAATTATTAATACATCACGAATCAAAAAAAAAAATCTGTCTGTTTGTTTGTACACGCTAATCTTCGGAACTACTGGACGGATTTGAATGTTTTTTTTTTGTTGTATAGATATTAAGTCTGGGCAACATATAGGCTATAATTTATCTTGGAAATTTGAACACCTGATGCAGAACCGCAACAGACCAGCTAAACTATAAGAGATACAAAAATGACACCGTAGCAAAAATTGTTCCACGTGATGAGCATTTTCTGCTGGGAGAATAAATTTGAAGATCTGGAACACCTGATGTGGAACTCCAAGAGCCCAGCTACACCATACCACATAAAGGGTGTAAAACACTTCTTCACGAAGCCGAAAGGCACTTGTTGTCCCCATCATTGCGATCATTTTTTTGTTCTACACCATACCTTCTAGTTATGGGGGGTCAAAGTTACAACTTTTTGACAAGTTTTTTTTTTAAATACAAGTTTTCTTTGTAAGATTTTAACTTTTAACACGTCCACGACCCCCGTACTATTCAATCCATCCATCAGCACAATGTTTTAAGTGCGTTACATTGAGTTCTCCCACAAAACATGATTTATAACCTCAAAAAAAAAAGTCGTTTCCCAGCAATAATTTTTGCGTAAAGTTACTTAGTTTGATGTACATAATGCTTGGTTAACGGCTTTGTGATGAGGTGGTTTACACCCTGTATAGGAATGACGTCTTAGCAAAAGTTGTTCGGTCTGATGGGCATTTCCTGTTGACTTATAAAAAATCGGAGATCAGAAACATCTGATGTGAAAATTATTGCAAAGCTATCACTAATTTCACTGTATAATTATAAAATAACAAACTGGGAGTACCTCCACGCGGTGAAGGCGATAACAGTTTAGGACTGATTTTCGATGATGATGGTAATCATTGAAAATTTGACTCTACTGGCCAAAACTCCCATTTATTATTTTACATTTTATCGAATAAATATGTCTTCGGGCTTATGTTATTTGAGTGTTTAATTTCCTTTTCCATTTATCTTCGTGATTCGGTAGCCTACCCGGTAACGCAGGGGAGCAGTCACTTAGAATTTAATTGATCAGGCAACTTCACAACAAAACTATAACCATCCCTAGAAAGAGGTCAAATCTTTCCCAATGTTCCAAAAGAGCTAAAAGATTGAGGATCATAAGATCCCAAGAATCTACCAAAGAGCGTCAGGAGAGACTTGAAGCTGTTCGAGAACACCAGGCTGCCACTGGCTCCGTGGAAACCTCTTCGGATCGCGAAGCATACCTGCGTTCTCAGCGTATTTACGCTTCTACACCCAGGTCTCTAGAGACAAGTGCAGAACGTGATGCACGACTGACCGCTGATCGTGAACGTCACGCATTGTCTCGCGAATTGGAGACGTTCACGGATAGAGAATTACGCTCGAGTTCTCAGCGTATCTACGCATCTGCTTCTAGGTCTCTAGAGACAAGTGCGGAACGTGATGCGCTATACTTTTTGTGAAACAAACGGTATGTGTTGCTCAGGTGGGAAAGATCCGTTATTTTCCCGTCCCCGAGCTCTTAGAATTCGACATCAGACGTTTCAGATCTTCGATTTTGACGACCCCGTTGTCGCTGGCATAAGCAACAGGATCCGCGTACGAAGTCGCGGGCAAAAGCTAGTCTATACTAATATTATAAAGCAGAAGAGTTTGTTTGTTTGTTTGGTTGAACGCGCTAATCTCAGGAACTACCGGCTCGAATTGAAAAAATCTTTTTGCGTTGGATAGTCCATTTATCGAGGAAGGCTATGGGCTATATAACATCACGCTATGACCAATAGGAGCAGAGCAGCAATAAGAAATGTTGCAAAAACGGGGGAAATTTTATTCCCTTTGTGAACTCTTAAATGACGCATTAATTAAAGAACAATGGCCACTTGGCCACTCGGCTAACATGGTTATGTTCATTATATTTAATAATCTGTGGTATTTAGCTTACCTCATAGACATAGAGAATGGACTGAGCACTATCTGTATGAAATTGACCACACTCTCTAGAAAGAGAGAAAACAGTTATTGATCCCTAAATCGTTGTCAACGTTTCAGGACGGAAAAACAAAATTATGAAAAAGTTTCACAACTGCCGCGCGACGCTAATTTAGTTTAGTGATCGTTTTCAAAATGCCACAACGTGTAGAGGTCGGTTTTTAGAGGTCGGCTCCATTAGCGTTTTTGGAGTTTGAGCCTAACATGAATACTGAAATAACGTGTAGAGCACTGAGCAGTATGAAAGAAAATTACATGCTGAGCGATAGGCGCATCCCAATAACTTTGTAGTAAGGCTAAAATGACATGCTGGGCGATAGGCGCATCCCAATAACTTTGTAGTAAGGCTAAAATGACATGCTGGGCGATAGGCGCATCCCAATAACTTTGTAGTAAGGCTAAAATGACATGCTGGGCGATAGGCGCATCCCAATAACTTTGTAGTAAGGCTAAAATGACATGCTGGGCGATAGGCGCATCCCAATAACTTTGTAGTAAGGCTAAAATGACATGCTGGGCGATAGGCGCATCCCAATAACTTTGTAGTAAGGCTAAAATGACATGCTGGGCGATAGGCGCATCCCAATAACTTTGTAGTAAGGCTAAAATGACATGCTGGGCGATAGGCGCATCCCAATAACTTTGTAGTAAGGCTAAAATGACATGCTGGGCGATAGGCGCATCCCAATAACTTTGTAGTAAGGCTAAAATGACATGCTGGGCGATAGGCGCATCCCAATAACTTTGTAGTAAGGCTAAAATGACATGCTGGGCGATAGGCGCATCCCAATAACTTTGTAGTAAGGCTAAAATGACATGCTGGGCGATAGGCGCATCCCAATAACTTTGTAGTAAGGCTAAAATGACATGCTGGGCGATAGGCGCATCCCAATAACTTTGTAGTAAGGCTAAAATGACATGCTGGTCGATAGGCGCATCCCAATAACTTTGTAGTAAGGCTAAAATGACATGCTGGGCGATAGGCGCATCCCAATAACTTTGTAGTAAGGCTAAAATGACATGCTGGGCGATAGGCGCATCCCAATAACTTTGTAGTAAGGCTAAAATGACATGCTGGGCGATAGGCGCATCCCAATAACTTTGTAGTAAGGCTAAAATGACATGCTGGGCGATAGGCGCATCCCAATAACTTTGTAGTAAGGCTAAAATGACATGCTGGGCGATAGGCGCATCCCAATAACTTTGTAGTAAGGCTAAAATGACATGCTGGGCGATAGGCGCATCCCAATAACTTTGTAGTAAGGCTAAAATGACATGCTGGGCGATAGGCGCATCCCAATAACTTTGTAGTAAGGCTAAAATGACATGCTGGGCGATAGGCGCATCCCAATAACTTTGTAGTAAGGCTAAAATGACATGCTGGGCGATAGGCGCATCCCAATAACTTTGTAGTAAGGCTAAAATGACATGCTGGGCGATAGGCGCATCCCAATAACTTTGTAGTAAGGCTAAAATGACATGCTGGGCGATAGGCGCATCCCAATAACTTTGTAGTAAGGCTAAAATGACATGCTGGGCGATAGGCGCATCCCAATAACTTTGTAGTAAGGCTAAAATGACATGCTGGGCGATAGGCGCATCCCAATAACTTTGTAGTAAGGCTAAAATGACATGCTGGGCGATAGGCGCATCCCAATAACTTTGTAGTAAGGCTAAAATGACATGCTGGGCGATAGGCGCATCCCAATAACTTTGTAGTAAGGCTAAAATGACATGCTGGTCGATAGGCGCATCCCAATAACTTTGTAGTAAGGCTAAAATGACATGCTGGGCGATAGGCGCATCCCAATAACTTTGTAGTAAGGCTAAAATGACATGCTGGGCGATAGGCGCATCCCAATAACTTTGTAGTAAGGCTAAAATGACATGCTGGGCGATAGGCGCATCCCAATAACTTTGTAGTAAGGCTAAAATGACATGCTGGGCGATAGGCGCATCCCAATAACTTTGTAGTAAGGCTAAAATGACATGCTGGGCGATAGGCGCATCCCAATAACTTTGTAGTAAGGCTAAAATGACATGCTGGGCGATAGGCGCATCCCAATAACTTTGTAGTAAGGCTAAAATGACATGCTGGTCGATAGGCGCATTCCAATAACTTTGTAGTAAGGCTAAAATAATGATGAATGAGCTTGCAGCTATATATTATTACTTTTGGCACTAAAATACATATGTTCATTATAAAACTTACTTGTGAAACAGATGTGAGCAAGGCAGCTTCCTGGCTTCCTTCATGGGCTCCCAGCAGATGGCGCAGTTGTCCTGGTTCTTGTCCACCTCTTCCTTGCTAGCCATCGGGTAGCTGTGGAGTGTGGACATACCTCCTGTTACATTATCACTATAACTACCAGATTCCCTCCTACAATCTTAATTCGATGACCATACACCAACTCACCCTGAGTCCGCGTCATGGATCACAGTCCACTACCTCACGCGGAGAGGAGGCTGTGTCCCAGCAGTGGGAATTCAATCGATAGCTGATACATACGAATACGAGACAATAATTGGAAGTTATTTTCTAACAAAAGGTAACGATTTGTTGATTATAGTAATAATCCTAATGTAATTAGCGTAATGCGTCAATTGGTGGGTTGTTTACAGTTGTAGTTAAGCGGCGTATTAGTGACCGATAGCGCAGATACGGTGCCGAGCGAGACGTGGTGACGACACTTGTTGTGAACTTGTGACGCCGCGACGTCATACCGTACAATTGCATAAAGAGTGGAACATTTTTTGTTATTAAAATGGCCTAGCCTTTTCCCAACTTGTTGTGTTGGGGCTGGTA
Organism: Xestia ashworthii; assembly: GCA_950022955.1. Lineage (NCBI taxonomy): Eukaryota > Metazoa > Arthropoda > Insecta > Lepidoptera > Noctuidae > Xestia > Xestia ashworthii. The sequence goes on along the minus strand of OX465563.1, from coordinate 1,143,609 downwards.
ATACATAAACAATTACAAACATAACCAATAGGTATTATGCCAAAATGAGGATATTGCTTGGCGTATTTTTTTTTCAAATGGCTTCTATACAAGGCCTAAATTACTTTGATAATTGAATTCAAATAACAAGGAAATCATGATACAACGAGTTATCATAAAATTTTCTGAAAAAGATTTCTAATTCTTATTCTTTATTGCATTTCGCCATGGATTGTGTGTTGTGGACTGATATACAGGGTGTGTAAACCACCTCATCACGAAGCCGATAACCAAGCATTCTGTACATCAAACTAAGTACCTTTACGCAAAAATTATTGCTGGGAAACAACTTTTTTGTTGGGGAGCAAGATCATGTTTTGTGGTAGAACTCAATGAAACGCACTTAAAACATTGTGCTGGTGGATGGATGGAATAGCAGCCCCGGTCGTGGAGGTGTTAAAAGTCAAAATCTTACTAGAAAAACTTGTATTTAAAAAAAAACTTGTCAAAAAGTTGTAACTTTGACCCCCCCATTTCGCCGTGAAGTTCCCAGGTATGGTGTAGAACAAAAAAATGATCGCAATGACGGGGAGAACAAGTGCCTTTCGGCTTCGTGAAGAGGTGTTTTACACCCTTTATAAGAGAAAGGCGCAAATGTTGCCGACGATGTGACGATGTGACGTCTGACAGGGCTGCGGGGGGGAATGGAACAAGTAACGTGTTGCCGACGAGAGCAGGGAGATGATGCATTACAGAATACTTCCTACACTGATGGCAAGCTACGAGTACTAGTCATAAACTTGCCGTCACGTGGCTCAGCTCTCCGACAACCTAATAGCATAACCTTTTATGTTATTACATCATGGTCATTTATTTGTAAATCGTTTCATGATTAGTCTAAATATTATGACACACCTACCGATCATTATCAACACCTAAATGTTAATATTTTGACTAATTACGAGTAATATAAACTTAATTGAAATCCATGTCATACTTACGACTGTGTTTACCACTTTTAATAAGCAGGGCATTCATAAGCTTGTTGTGATATTCTTCTACTGAGTACTTCCATCATCTGGATTTGTGTAGAGCAGAGTTGTAGCTGCAATGACTCTGAATTGTTGGTCCTCCGAGTCAGGTGTGTCCTTAGCATAATGCCGGAAACACTTACGTGGCGTGGCGCGCCAGAAGCATATCGGTTTCACACATTTAGTATGGTTTGAGACATATTTGGCGCTGACTGCTCACCACCGATGGGCCAGAGCGGTGGTGGGGTGATGGGGTGATGGGGTGGTGGGGTGATGGGGTGATGGGGTGGTGGGGCGGTGGGGTGGTGGGGTGATGGGGTGGTGGCGCGACACGCCACACCACCTAACTGTGTTTCCGGCTTAAGTAATGTACAGCGAATGCTACAGTGCGGGGGGGGGGGTAGGGTAGGTACTAGGTACGTACTTGCGGCTCATGTGCGTGGCGAGCTCGGTGTAGAGGCGGTGGCGCCTGCAGCTCGTGCAGCAGGTGGCGCGGTACGGGTAGGGTAGGTACTAGGTACGTACTTGCGGCTCATGTGCGTGGCGAGCTCGGTGTAGAGGCGGTGGCGCCTGCAGCTCGTGCAGCAGGTGGCGCGGTACGGGTAGGGTAGGTACTAGGTACGTACTTGCGGCTCATGTGCGTGGCGAGCTCGGTGTAGAGGCGGTGGCGCCTGCAGCTCGTGCAGCAGGTGGCGCGGACGGGTAGGGTAGGTACTAGGTACGTACTTGCGGCTCATGTGCGTGGCGAGCTCGGTGTAGAGGCGGTGGCGCCTGCAGCTCGTGCAGCAGGTGGCGCGGTACGGGTAGGGTAGGTACTAGGTACGTACTTGCGGCTCATGTGCGTGGCGAGCTCGGTGTAGAGGCGGTGGCGCCTGCAGCTCGTGCAGCAGGTGGCGCGGTACGGGTAGGGTAGGTACTAGGTACGTACTTGCGGCTCATGTGCGTGGCGAGCTCGGTGTAGAGGCGGTGGCGCCTGCAGCTCGTGCAGCAGGTGGCACGGTACGGGTAGGGTAGGTACTAGGTACGTACTTGCGGCTCATGTGCGTGGCGAGCTCGGTGTAGAGGCGGTGGCGCCTGCAGCTCGTGCAGCAGGTGGCGCGGTACGGGTAGGGTAGGTACTAGGTACGTACTTGCGGCTCATGTGCGTGGCGAGCTCGGTGTAGAGGCGGTGGCGTCGCACGCGCGCCTGCAGCTCGTGCAGCAGGTGGCGCGGTACGGGTAGGGTAGGTACTAGGTACGTACTTGCGGCTCATGTGCGTGGCGAGCTCGGTGTAGAGGCGGTGGCGCCTGCAGCTCGTGCAGCAGGTGGCGCGGTACGGGTAGGGTAGGTACTAGGTACGTACTTGCGGCTCATGTGCGTGGCGAGCTCGGTGTAGAGGCGGTGGCGCCTGCAGCTCGTGCAGCAGGTGGCGCGGTACGGGTAGGGTAGGTACTAGGTACGTACTTGCGGCTCATGTGCGTGGCGAGCTCGGTGTAGAGGCGGTGGCGCCTGCAGCTCGTGCAGCAGGTGGCGCGGTACGGGTAGGGTAGGTACTAGGTACGTACTTGCGGCTCATGTGCGTGGCGAGCTCGGTGTAGAGGCGGTGGCGCCTGCAGCTCGTGCAGCAGGTGGCGCGGTACGGGTAGGGTAGGTACTAGGTACGGACTTGCGGCTCATGTGCGTGGCGAGCTCGGTGTAGAGGCGGTGGCGCCTGCAGCTCGTGCAGCAGGTGGCGCGGTACGGGTAGGGTAGGTACTAGGTACGTACTTGCGGCTCATGTGCGTGGCGAGCTCGGTGTAGAGGCGGTGGCGCCTGCAGCTCGTGCAGCAGGTGGCGCGGTACGGGTAGGGTAGGTACTAGGTACGTACTTGCGGCTCATGTGCGTGGCGAGCTCGGTGTAGAGGCGGTGGCGCCTGCAGCTCGTGCAGCAGGTGGCGCGGTACGGGTAGGGTAGGTACTAGGTACGTACTTGCGGCTCATGTGCGTGGCGAGCTCGGTGTAGAGGCGGTGGCGCCTGCAGCTCGTGCAGCAGGTGGCGCGGTACGGGTAGGGTAGGTACTAGGTACGTACTTGCGGCTCATGTGCGTGGCGAGCTCGGTGTAGAGGCGGTGGCGCCTGCAGCTCGTGCAGCAGGTGGCGCGGTACGGGTAGGGTAGGTACTAGGTACGGACTTGCGGCTCATGTGCGTGGCGAGCTCGGTGTAGAGGCGGTGGCGCCTGCAGCTCGTGCAGCAGGTGGGGCGGTACGGGTAGGGTAGGTACTAGGTACGGACTTGCGGCTCATGTGCGTGGCGAGCTCGGTGTAGAGGCGGTGGCGTCGCACGCGCGCCTGCAGCTCGTGCAGCAGGTGGCGCGGTACGGGTAGGGTAGGTACTAGGTACGGACTTGCGGCTCATGTGCGTGGCGAGCTCGGTGTAGAGGCGGTGGCGTCGCACGCGCGCCTGCAGCTCGTGCAGCAGGTGACGCGGACGGGTAGGGTAGGTACTAGGTACGTACTTGCGGCTCATGTGCGTGGCGAGCTCGGTGTAGAGGCGGTGGCGCCTGCAGCTCGTGCAGCAGGTGGCGCGGTACGGGTAGGGTAGGTACTAGGTACGTACTTGCGGCTCATGTGCGTGGCGAGCTCGGTGTAGAGGCGGTGGCGCCTGCAGCTCGTGCAGCAGGTGGCGCGGTACGGGTAGGGTAGGTACTAGGTACGTACTTGCGGCTCATGTGCGTGGCGAGCTCGGTGTAGAGGCGGTGGCGCCTGCAGCTCGTGCAGCAGGTGGCGCGGTACGGGTAGGGTAGGTACTAGGTACGGACTTGCGGCTCATGTGCGTGGCGAGCTCGGTGTAGAGGCGGTGGCGTCGCACGCGCGCCTGCAGCTCGTGCAGCAGGTGGCGCGGACGGGTAGGGTAGGTACTAGGTACGTACTTGCGGCTCATGTGCGTGGCGAGCTCGGTGTAGAGGCGGTGGCGCCTGCAGCTCGTGCAGCAGGTGGCGCGGTACGGGTAGGGTAGGTACTAGGTACGTACTTGCGGCTCATGTGCGTGGCGAGCTCGGTGTAGAGGCGGTGGCGCCTGCAGCTCGTGCAGCAGGTGGCGCGGTACGGGTAGGGTAGGTACTAGGTACGTACTTGCGGCTCATGTGCGTGGCGAGCTCGGTGTAGAGGCGGTGGCGTCGCACGCGCGCCTGCAGCTCGTGCAGCAGGTGGCGCGGACGGGTAGGGTAGGTACTAGGTACGTACTTGCGGCTCATGTGCGTGGCGAGCTCGGTGTAGAGGCGGTGGCGCCTGCAGCTCGTGCAGCAGGTGGCGCGGTACGGGTAGGGTAGGTACTAGGTACGTACTTGCGGCTCATGTGCGTGGCGAGCTCGGTGTAGAGGCGGTGGCGCCTGCAGCTCGTGCAGCAGGTGGCGCGGTACGGGTAGGGTAGGTACTAGGTACGTACTTGCGGCTCATGTGCGTGGCGAGCTCGGTGTAGAGGCGGTGGCGCCTGCAGCTCGTGCAGCAGGTGGCGCGGTACGGGTAGGGTAGGTACTAGGTACGGACTTGCGGCTCATGTGCGTGGCGAGCTCGGTGTAGAGGCGGTGGCGTCGCACGCGCGCCTGCAGCTCGTGCAGCAGGTGGCGCGGACGGGTAGGGTAGGTACTAGGTACGTACTTGCGGCTCATGTGCGTGGCGAGCTCGGTGTAGAGGCGGTGGCGCCTGCAGCTCGTGCAGCAGGTGGCGCGGTACGGGTAGGGTAGGTACTAGGTACGTACTTGCGGCTCATGTGCGTGGCGAGCTCGGTGTAGAGGCGGTGGCGCCTGCAGCTCGTGCAGCAGGTGGCGCGGTACGGGTAGGGTAGGTACTAGGTACGTACTTGCGGCTCATGTGCGTGGCGAGCTCGGTGTAGAGGCGGTGGCGCCTGCAGCTCGTGCAGCAGGTGGCGCGGTACGGGTAGGGTAGGTACTAGGTACGGACTTGCGGCTCATGTGCGTGGCGAGCTCGGTGTAGAGGCGGTGGCGCCTGCAGCTCGTGCAGCAGGTGGCGCGGTACGGGTAGGGTAGGTACTAGGTACGTACTTGCGGCTCATGTGCGTGGCGAGCTCGGTGTAGAGGCGGTGGCGCCTGCAGCTCGTGCAGCAGGTGGCGCGGTACGGGTAGGGTAGGTACTAGGTACGTACTTGCGGCTCATGTGCGTGGCGAGCTCGGTGTAGAGGCGGTGGCGCCTGCAGCTCGTGCAGCAGGTGGCGCGGTACGGGTAGGGTAGGTACTAGGTACGTACTTGCGGCTCATGTGCGTGGCGAGCTCGGTGTAGAGGCGGTGGCGCCTGCAGCTCGTGCAGCAGGTGGCGCGGTACGGGTAGGGTAGGTACTAGGTACGGACTTGCGGCTCATGTGCGTGGCGAGCTCGGTGTAGAGGCGGTGGCGCCTGCAGCTCGTGCAGCAGGTGGCGCGGTACGGGTAGGGTAGGTACTAGGTACGGACTTGCGGCTCATGTGCGTGGCGAGCTCGGTGTAGAGGCGGTGGCGTCGCACGCGCGCCTGCAGCTCGTGCAGCAGGTGGCGCGGACGGGTAGGGTAGGTACTAGGTACGTACTTGCGGCTCATGTGCGTGGCGAGCTCGGTGTAGAGGCGGTGGCGCCTGCAGCTCGTGCAGCAGGTGGCGCGGTACGGGTAGGGTAGGTACTAGGTACGTACTTGCGGCTCATGTGCGTGGCGAGCTCGGTGTAGAGGCGGTGGCGTCGCACGCGCGCCTGCAGCTCGTGCAGCAGGTGGCGCGGTACGGGTAGGGTAGGTACTAGGTACGGACTTGCGGCTCATGTGCGTGGCGAGCTCGGTGTAGAGGCGGTGGCGTCGCACGCGCGCCTGCAGCTCGTGCAGCAGGTGGCGCGGACGGGTAGGGTAGGTACTAGGTACGTACTTGCGGCTCATGTGCGTGGCGAGCTCGGTGTAGAGGCGGTGGCGCCTGCAGCTCGTGCAGCAGGTGGCGCGGTACGGGTAGGGTAGGTACTAGGTACGTACTTGCGGCTCATGTGCGTGACGAGCTCGGTGTAGAGGCGGTGGCGTCGCACGCGCGCCTGCAGCTCGTGCAGCAGGTGGCGCGGTACGGGTAGGGTAGGTACTAGGTACGTACTTGCGGCTCATGTGCGTGGCGAGCTCGGTGTAGAGGCGGTGGCGCCTGCAGCTCGTGCAGCAGGTGGCGCGGTACGGGTAGGGTAGGTACTAGGTACGTACTTGCGGCTCATGTGCGTGGCGAGCTCGGTGTAGAGGCGGTGGCGTCGCACGCGCGCCTGCAGCTCGTGCAGCAGGTGACGCGGACGGGTAGGGTAGGTACTAGGTACGTACTTGCGGCTCATGTGCGTGGCGAGCTCGGTGTAGAGGCGGTGGCGCCTGCAGCTCGTGCAGCAGGTGGCGCGGTACGGGTAGGGTAGGTACTAGGTACGTACTTGCGGCTCATGTGCGTGGCGAGCTCGGTGTAGAGGCGGTGGCGCCTGCAGCTCGTGCAGCAGGTGGCGCGGTACGGGTAGGGTAGGTACTAGGTACGTACTTGCGGCTCATGTGCGTGGCGAGCTCGGTGTAGAGGCGGTGGCGTCGCACGCGCGCCTGCAGCTCGTGCAGCAGGTGACGCAGCTGCATCAGCAGCACTAGTGACGCCATGGACACCAGCATGTTGCTGTACACCACCATGTGCAGCACGTGCAGCAGCTCCACCACCAGCGACACCGACTGCAACAACCACATTTCACTTTAACGACCATACCTACGGAACCAATGTTTTACACTTTACAAGAAATACCCGAAGCTTTTATCGGTGCCAGTTCTCGCTTTTATGTGTGTCCGGCGCTAAGGGGGTTTTAGTGACATGTTACAGACTCAGCTAGTCTGGCTCATATAATATACATATACTTCTATCTATTGGCGCATTCCTTGAAATGAGTTTAGCACAAAATTTGACTACAATAACTTGACGCCCAAACTGAACCCAGTTTTTGGAAAAATCTAACTGTAAGAGGTTTTTGAAAACTTTCCAACTCTCCACAATAAACACGGTAAAGTTCATGTTCAGAAATTTTCTTGAAACAAATAAATGATGACACTATTGTCGCACGTGATGTTTATACACGGAGTTTAGTCAGCCATGTCAGTTGCAATTATTTTCAGGTCGTCGGCGTAAAGTAGATATTTCGCGTGTGTTGTTATTTGTGGCAGATCGTAAAACGTTAGTCAATAAAATCATCCACGTCTCCACGATGTAACGGCAATATAATTGAGCGAACAAGAACCTAAGTTCAGTAAGTGTCACAAATACAGCGACTGGAGGTTAATGTAATAACTTGTTAGTTTGTTACATCGTTGAACCACTATTCAGTTCGTTGGTCGATGGCCGCCAGTGGCTATTATTTTAGTCGCTAGGTACTTATACAGTCATCTACCTGTAACGGTCAAAGGTTAATTTAAAGTAATCAAAACTTTATTCAGTACTGTACAATTTGTTTAGTTTGGTTTTTTACTCTGATGATAACTGTCAGCTAACACGAATACCGCGGCAATGTAGAAAGTCGACTGTTTTTGCGTGCATTCACAACAATCTATGGCGCTCAGTAACAATGCAATCTTATCATATTGTTTGAACTTGTTTGATTGATCGACAGCCAATGACAGCAGGATTACAAACATCGCATCAGTCAATGTGACTTCTTCCGAAAACAGCGCAAGTGAACTGTGTCGATGACGTCGATCATTCAGCTAACAGTATAATATGGCACTACACTACTGGACATAATTAAAGGGTGTTAAACACCTCTTCACGAAGCCGTAACGCACTTGTTCTCCTCTTCATTGCGATAACTTTTTTGTTTTACACCATACCTGGGAACCTTCTAATTACGGAGATATTGTTGGTGAAAGTTTAACTTTTTGGCATTACAAGTTTTTATTGTAAGATTTTTACTTTAAACACCTCTACGACCCCTGTATTATTCAATTCATCGTGTTCAAGTGCGTTACATAGAGTTCTACCACAAAACACGTTTTTTTCACCCCAAAAAAAAAAGTCGTTTCCCAGCATTAAATTTTTTCGTAAAGTTACTTTGTTTGATTTACAGAATGCTTGTTTGATGGCTTCTTGATAAGGTTGTTTACAAAATCAAAATCAAAGCATTTATTTCAAGTAGGCCAGTTACAGGCACTTTTGAATTGTCGAAACAAAAATGAACATTTAATGTAGCTACAGTCCCAGTCACAAGACAAAAAAACTGTGAAAGTACTGTAGTTGCCCATTCCCTAGCGTAGATCTCTATGGAGAAGAACGGGCAAGAAACTCCATGGACACTCTTTTAAATCAAAATATTGTTACAAAATCTTGGTTACATCATTCATGTTGCGATGGTATATTATGTGAGAACAATGTAGCAAGATGTGCACGTTAAAAGTGTCCATAGCAAAACCAAAACAAAATACAACTGAAAAACAAAATAATTAATTCAAATAAACCATGGCGACTAAGAGATGACCAGTCACAACTGACAGCGCCCGTTCACGCACATGACGCATGGATCAGCACCATTCAGCTCAACCATTTTGAAGGGAACTAAATGGTCCGACACACGCGCCACCATCAGCGAGACATTTGAGTGAGCATGACATACTCTCAACCGCCAGGGCACATTCAAGTCAAGAACTGCCGTAGGTTTCCAGTGAATGATAGCTTACTAGTACATAGTACTCACACAATATGGGCTTTGCGATTATATAATACTAACATTGAATCTATACAATGCAAAGATAGTTAAGTACTATCTTCAGCAGCTCCACTATACCATTAATGCTATCAATTTTTGCGCCCCTGTCCATGTGGAGCAGGGCCAGCATTAAGCCAAGCATTTTCAACCGACTTCTAAAAAGAGGAGGTTCTCAATTCGTCTGTATTTTTTTTTTTTGTGTTTGTTACCTCAGAACTTTCGACTGCCTGAACCGATTTTGATGATTCTTTTTTTATTTGAAAGCTGGTGCTTCCCGTTGGGTCCCATTTTAATTTGTTGAAGATCTGATGATGATCTTCGGAGATATACAATGGAACTCTTCAAAAATAGACGGCAAATCTGCAGTGATTGCTGCATCCGCTTGTAGGTTCATTGTTTATACTACATCATGACGTAACATCACGCCTGTATGCTCTGAGGGGGTACGCAGATGTGTATAACATACCCAGATTTCGACAATGTTTGTTACCTCAGAACTTTCGACTGGGTGAACCGATTTTGATGATTCTTCTTTTATTTGAAAGCTGGTGCTTTCCGTGTGGTTCCATGTCAATTTGGTTAAGATCTTACGCTGATCTTCTGAGATATAAATGGAACTCTTCAAAAATACACGGCCAAGCTGCAGTAATTGCTGCAATCGCTTGGTTGTTTATTGTTTATACAACATCATGACGTAACATCACACCTGTATGCTCTGAGGGAGTACGCAGAAGTATAGTATGTAATATATATACGACATGTATAGTTCCATTCAATGGGATCCCGGAGAAATAGAGGTAACTCCTTAACTTTATTGGCACACCAGAAGCGGTTTGGGTAGTTTTAGGCAGAGTACTTTCTCGGAGTGATCCCATTTCAATTTGATAAAGATCTGGTGACTTCGGAAGATAGGCAACTGAACTCCTTAATAAATGATAGCAAATGTACTGGGATCGCTGAAGACTCACGTCTGTCTATTGTTTACACCAGGGGGTCTAAAATGGCCACTTTTGCAGAACATAATATCACGTTAAAAATTTAAAATTCTTAAAATGGACTTTAAGGTTATGACAATAAAGTGCATTTTTAGAATTTAACATTTTTTACGTGATTCATATTATGTTCTGCTAAAGCGGCCATTTTAGGCCCGCAGTTCATAACAAAAAATCATACCGATACGCTGTGAAAGGGTAAGCAAATGTGAACCACTAAAAAGTGAAAAATAAAAACTTTTTTGCAAAAAATATAACCGACTTCACACAAAAAAGTGAAAAATAACTTTAGCTTCAGAAGTCGGTGACAAAAAAACTAAATCAATCAAACAAAGTTCACCGACTTCTGAAGCTAAAGTTATTTTTCACTTTTTTGTGTGAAGTCGGTTATATTTTTTGCAAAAAAGTTTTTTATCAGCGATATAATCGCTCAACTTGTAATATGCTTTTTTACATAGTGTGCGTTTAATGCATGTTTTAAATTTCGTCTCATTCAGTTCAAGAATACTTTGTGGAATTTTATTATAGCATCTCAAACAATACCATGAAAGATGAGTCTACTTTAGCGAGTCTAAAGCCTGGCTGAACTAATTGGTCCCTATTTCTAGTACTGTAATTATGTCTGTCACCTTTTACCAAAAAGATGCAAATTTTTTCTAACGTACATTATGTTTTCGTAAATGTATTGACATTTACACCCTGCAGGCCCGAAGGCACTTTAGACGCCTATTTTCTTTACCGATATACCGTTAAAAACTACGGAGGCTCTAAATTCCTCTTCTGAAGTCTCAATCGGTTTATTAAAAGCGAATGTATCTGGATGCCAGGCTGAATTTAAATTTAAACACATAAACCGGATGACAGTTATTAAAGCTTTCCGGCAAATAAAAATCAAACTGACCGAAGATCTATGGGGAATGTCTATCAAAGTTTGTACTTCCATACTTGAGACTATAGCTCCATACTTAGCTTTAATTTTTAATTTACGCACAAATTACCAACCAAGGAGTTTTCCCTGATTTAATGAAATACAGTAAAGTCATACCGCTTTTCAAATCCGGGGATAGTAATGATACTAATAATTATAGACCTGTATCCGTGTTGCCAGTTTTAGTAAGGTGTTCGAAAAGGTAATGCTTAATCAAATGCTCAATCATTTCAACACCAACGGAATCTTACACGATCAACAGTATGGCTTCACCAAGGGACGTTGTACAACTGACGCCGGTGTAACCTTATTAAAGCACATATTCATGGCGTGGGAAGAGTCCCAAGACGCTGTAGGAATATTTTGTGACCTCTCCCAAGCATTTGATTGTGTAAATCACGACACATTGCTTTTGAAACTTGAGCATTACGGACTAGGTAAACTTGCACTTAGTTTGGTAAAATCTTATTTAAGTGATAGACTGCAATATGTTCAAATAAATGGTGTTAATTCACAGGGCTTGAAAGTAAAAATGGGGGTTCCGCAAGGCTCACTATTGGGTCCTTTCCTCTTTTTAGTATATAAATGATATACCCTATTTACTGAAAAACCAACCTCAAAATATGGTATTATTTGGCGATGACACTTCCTTAATTTTTAAGATAAATAGACGAACCCAAAATCTAGATGACGTGAATAATGCCTTACTTGAAGTCCATAATTGGTTCACAGCAAACAATTTGGTATTAAATGAAAAAAAAAAAAATGCATAAGATTTGCTTTACCGAATGTTAAAAGTAGTGATTGTGAGATAATATTGAATAAAGAGAAACTCGAATTCGTAGATAAAACGGTTTTCCTGGGGCTTACGCTTGATTCAAGGCTTCAATGGGATTCTCATTTAACATCTCTTGCGGGGCGCTTAAGTTCAGCAGCATATGCCATTAGAAAAATCCGTCAATTCACTGATATAGATACCGCTAGACTAGTCTATTTTAGTTACTTCCATAGCATAATGTCTTGCGGCATTTTGCTGTGGGGACGGGCTGCTGATATTGAGTCTATATTTATTCTGCAGAAAAGAGCCATCAGAGCCATATACAATCTTCGTAGGCGCGATTCTCTAAGGGAACTGTTTAAGGAAATTAACATCATGACTGCATATTGTCAATACATCTATGAAAACATAATGTATGTCAGGAAAAATCTGCATCTTTTTGGTAAAAGAGGTGACAGACACAATTACAGTACTAGAAATAGAGACCAATTAGTTCAGCCAGGCTTCAGACTCGCTAAAGTAGACTCGTCTTTCATGGGGTACTGTTTGAAATGCTATAATAAAATTCCACAAAGCATTCTTGAACTAAATGAAACCAAATTTAAAACATGCATTAAACGCACACTGTGTAAGCAAGCATATTACAAATTGGACGATTACATCGCTGATAAAAATGCTTGGCTCAATGCCGGTCCTGCTCCACAAGGACAGGGGCGCATAAATGGATAGCGCTAATTTGTGTTGTTGGAGCTGCTGAAGATTGTACAACTATCTTTGCATTGTATAAATTCAATATCTTTAGTATTATATAACCTCATATTCCATATTGTGTGAGTGCTATGTACTAGAATGCTATCATTCGCTGGAAACCTATGTTTTTATTTTTTTTACTTGAATGTGCCCTGGCGGTTATGAGTATGTCATGCTCACTCAAATGTCTCACTGATGGTGGCGCGTGTGTCGGACCATTTAGTTCCCTTCAAAATGGTTGAGCTGAATGGTGCTGATCCATGCGTCATGTTCGTGAACGGGCGCTGTCAGTTGTGACTGGTCATGTCTTAGTCGCCATGGTTTATTTGAATTAATTATTTTGTTTTTGAGTTGTATTTTGTTTTTGTTTTGCTATGGACACCTTTAACGTGCAAATCTTGCTACATTGTTCTCACATAATATACCATCTCAACATGAATGATGTAACCAAGATTTTGTCACAATATTTTGATTTAAAAGAGTGTCCATGGAGTTTCTTGCCCGTTCTTCTCCATAGAGATCTACGCTAGGGAATGGGCAACTACAGTACTTTCACAGTTTTTATGTCTTGTGACTGGGACTGTAGCTACATTAAATGTTCATTTTTGTTTCGACAATTCAAAAGTGCCTGTAACTGGCCTACTTGAAATAAATGCTTTGATTTTGATTTTTGATTTTATTACAAAAATGTGTTACGGCAGGGGCAGAAAAAGAAAGTATGTGTGGTAGAACGAGATAGAATGAGTAATGGTCGGTATCGTATTTGATACCAAGTTACCAATTTTTTATTTTTTTACATAGACTCATCGTAGACTCTGTATTTCATTAATTTTTGGGGTCGCTACTAATGAAGATTAGGTCAAAATGAAAATCCAAAATGGCGCCGACAAAAATTTGTGCTATTTTCATCATGGGTGTCATTTTCGTAGTTTTTGGGGTCGCTGATTATAAGAATGAGGTCAAAATGAAAATCCAAAATGGCGCTGACGAAATTTTTTTTTCATTTTTCATCATGGGTGTCGGTTTCGTTGTTTTTGGGGTTGCTGATAATGGAAATGAGGTCAAAATGAAAATCCTAAATGACGCCGACATTTTTGTATTTTTATCATGGGTGTCATTTTCGTGATTATTGGGGTCGCTGATATTGAAAATGAGGTCAAAATGAAAATTGAAAATGGCGCCGACGACATTTTTTGAATTTTTCATCACGGGTGTCATTTTTGGGGTCGCTGGTCATGAAATTGAGGTCAAAATAAAAATTCAAAATGGCGCCGACGAACATTTTTTTGATTTTTCGTCATGGGTATCGTTTTCGTGGTTTTTAGGGTCACTGATAATGAAAATGAGGTCAAAATTAACATAAGAAAAAAAAGTAAAAAAAAACAATTCCATTTTTTTTCTTCGGTTTCCCCTGATACTATTTTCACCCTTCGCCACTGACACCCTGTATAGGCCTCTTAAAAGATGAGGCATAACTAAGGTTATCATCTGTCTGGAGTTGTACGGACTGGCTAGGCAGTCTTCTACCTTTATAAAATCGTGTATATTATGGCTTGGTGTAGTAAAGGTAGACTCACGTCGAACACGAGATGCGTGTAGTAGGCGAGGGGGCCGGCCACGTCAGCCTCGTACAGTTGCAGCACGTAGCGCGCCACCACGTGCAGCACCGACACCAGCACTAGGATGCACTGCAACAGCACACACAATACATTTATACAGCACGTACTAAAAACCGCCTTGAGGGGTTTCGAGAGGGTTGCGGGAGAGACACTCCCAAAGTGGTAAAATGTGAGCCCCCCCTGAGCCCCCCTGTAACTTCTAACATATGAGAATTATAAAACTAAAATAAATATATGATGTACATTAACTATGTAAACTTCCACCTAAGTAGTTTTTTTTAATACAATATCATCTTTTATATTTTGTTACTTGCTGCTACGGAACCCTTCATGGGCGAGTCCGGCTCGCACTTGGCCGCCTTTTTTTGTAGTTAACGAAGACAGTTGAGTTGATAGTACTTAATAATGTCAATGACAGAATCTGCAAACGAAGCGAGCTCGAAAATGTTTGCACTTCTCCCCGCATATGTCACGGTTTTGTTTGCACAAACAGAAATAAGACTCACCGGCCGCGTCGATTTCTACATAAAATTATATAGGAAGCTAGCAAAGCGAACCAGACTTTTAGCACTCCCCCGTACTTAGATTTTATAAGCCCATTCAAACAGAAATTACTAAAAATTACTACAAATGCAAAATAGAAGCTTCAAAATTAAGAATATTTATTTAACACTTCAGTGAGATGTTCTGCAAAATTACTTGTTCTTTTAGTTCATTCATACAGAGATGAAAATAAGAGTAACTCCGTCAACCTATTCAGAACTGGTCAAGTGTAGGATGCAGTATCGAACGAAGCGAGCTTAAAATTTTCAGATTCTAAATATATATTCTATGTTTATTTATTTATATGTTAGTTCTAAGTTCTCATCTTGAGGAAAAAGAGAACTTAGAACTAACATAAGCTTACAAAATAACTCAAAAACAAGGGTATTTAATGCATAATTATTGCGGAACTGACAAATTACTGGAATATTTCAGTTGTATTGACATTTTTGTATTGTATGATAATAATAAGAATAACTTACTGATAGTACAAACACTAGCTGTTGCCCGCGACTTCGTACGCGTGGAAATTTTGATGTATAAGTGTAAGACTAAAAAGTAGCCTACGACCTATTCTCAGACCTACCAAATATACTTACACAAAAAAGTCATAAAAATTGGAGTTCGATAACAAACACGAGATTTTTTGTATATTAGAAGAAGATTACCTACTACAGTACCACGCGTGATTGCTCTCAGGATTGTTAATTGAACGGTAAAACATCGCAGTATGGAAAGGGATGCGTATGCTCTACACTCAATAGCTCCACCATGGCCCATCACGTTAGCCACGGGTCACAGAGCACAGGCGCACAGTGTACCTATAGTATTACCTCACACGCCTACCGATACCGATACGGAAGCTTCTGCAGTGGTATCGAACTCTGCTGACCTATGTTACTCATTCAAGGTTCTGTTACCACATTCTGAACACATGACGTAACAAGTGGACTCAATTAAATTATTCCTATAATAGAGAAAGAATATCTTAACCTTGCACTTTGGCGATTGACGGTCATCATGCATGAATACTAGGTAGCTACCACTACCTACTAATATTCGAGCTTAGTCTTTGTACCTATTATACACTGGAAATTGTAATTAACTTTGCTTTGACGAGCATTGATCTGCAAGAGATCATTGTAGGCTGAATTCCTTTGATAAAAACTGTTCTCGAATAGCCCTAGATAGAGACATGGAGAGTAGGAGGGAGGTGTTAGAAATACAGTGTGTAAATTCTAAACAGGGGACTTACTTCAGCAGCCATGAAGGCGAAGGTGTCCCGTCCGGCAGGCAGCCCCCAGGCAGCAGCGGCGCCCAGCAGCGCGGTGGCGGCCGTCAGGATGCCGCCCAGCAGGCTCGCCAGCCGCACGTGCGCCCAGCCACCCGTGTTCGGCGACGACGATAACTGTACACACAAAGTACGCCCATTATGGTTGTTTCGCTCCACAATTGCTTAAATAACTTTCCGACACCCCTCTGTGCCTCGGAAAGCATGGAAAGCCGTCGATAGCTGCTTTCATTGTAGTTCTTTTACATTCGTCAAATCGTCAGAAGTCGTAAAACCTGACAAGCAATTTATGTAAAGGCAGTCGCAGCACGTTAAATTCTGGTATTCACCTACCTACATCCGGCTAGACAGGAAGGCGACCCCAACATTATTGGGTAAAAGGCTACGCAGATGTTGATAGGCTTGCCTCCTTCTACATGACACTTGGTAGTACAGGTACCTACACCCCTGCGATCTGTGTAATGTAACCTTTCTGAGGATAAAGCTGTAGCACGGTCATGTTATTATGTGATTGTCAAAATGGCAAAAGTAAGTGCACTAAAACATAGCGACTAAATCTTACTACAGAGAAACCGTTTAATTTTTTATTTTGGTAGAATGAAGTTCTGTATTAGTAGAAATTCGTCTGCGACTCAATGAAAAGTACAGTAGTAACGAGTTTATTACACTTGGAAAGTTCATGTGCTATACAATTACAAAAGAAAATCAGTGCATCCGTTATTTGTCAATGTTTTCGCATAATACCTAGTGTGCACCGAGACAAACAAGTGACTGATTGTGGCGTGCTCGGTTGTTATTAGGTAACGCGTAGTTATCATGGTGCGGCTATGTTCGTATCGCTACCTGTTGCATTCAGCGATAACAGCATGCAGTGATATGTCACGAACTTAGCTGCAATGGTCGAACTCGCACGTCTCAACAAAATAAAAAACAACACAAATCCTGGTAGGTATAATTTGGTAGTATAAAGAAGCAAAAACAAATTCAAAAGGACCAATTTCTAATTCTCCGCTGTTATATTCGCGGTAATCCTTGCCTAATTAATGAATGTAACGTCGCCGTCGCGCGTCGTGTGAATGTGTAGTTACTTATATGTTCCTTTCATCATCAGATTATGTGGTAAACACACACATCTATTATCCTTATCTCAAGGTACAGATGATGATTGTGAAGAGTACGGCAGAATCAGTTAACACTTGTTTTTAGCAGATTAACCTCAAGCGAACATTTAAAGTTATATTGTTTATTGTGTAGTCAACAAATAATTCGTCTTTAATAAACGGCCCAGATATTTTGAACCGGAGGATACATCGTTTCATTTGGCGTGGGTTTTAAGTCTCAGAAATAGTTTAGTACCGGCGGCGGCGCGGCGGTGTCGTGCTCCAGGCAATGAACAATGAAGACATTATCTAAGCAGTTGTTTTTTTTATATCAAGCGGATTCCTACATAGCTAGCGCAATTTTTTTTGCTATGCGTATGCTCTTAACTGCTCCGCGCAGATAATTAATTTCCACTTCCGTCTGCATTTAGTTTATAAACGAGATGCTAAAATTAAGTTTTAGAATTTAGAGGTCGAATTCAACTACGAGTAGATAGACGCGTGGCAAGCAACGTCATAAATTTAATGTTATTTGCTTGTGGAGTAAAATGCAAATGTACAACAAGTGTTACACGATTTTTAGCGCGGTACCTAGACTTAAAAATAAATTCCATATTGCTAACTGCGCTCAATTAAAAAATTAAATGCTAAGGGCATTTATTTATAAATCGTGAAGTTCAGGGGTGTCTCGTGCTAATGGAAATGTAAGTAACCACGTCTGTGTACCTGTGTGTTGTGTATCAGTAGCGAGCGAGCCCCCTACAAGGCAGCTCGCTGCTCGCTCTGCATATCAACATTCAACACACGGCACTGACCAGTGACCTGTCGGGGTGCAGTGCAGAGGTTGCTACGCTCTCTTATTCATGGCGGTTTCATCGAAAACAGATTTTTTAAGTGATTATTTGATTAATTTACATACCCTGCGTGAGCGTCAATAGGGGATTTGGTACGTCACTGTTTAAACAACCAAACAGACAAACGCGTATGACGTATTCAAATATTGCTTTAATGTTCCATTTCGTGACTGTATCTCATAAAACATCTTAAGCGACAAAAAGACAGATATTATGTAAAACCTGCGGTTTCAATACTTATACAGATATTTAGCAGACTGTTGCTAAATTCCACGTTTAGTACTCAAAGGACCAAGTTGTGTTTGATGATACAAATCACGATCAACGCACGATGTACATTACGATCCGTGATCGTAGGTACTCAGTACTTTTTTTATCTATTTATTTTGTGTTCCACAATAAAAAACTTGGAAATAGAATTATTAAGAATTTCGGGCCACTGACTACCTGTAACGATTGTCAAAGATCTACCAATTACAGCCGGGACCAATGGCTTAACGTGCTAGCCAAGACACGGTGGGAACCATCTACGGGCCAAGCCAGGCAAGCACGACTTTCCTGATCGACCCGAGCGACTGTTATCATTTAGCCACGAAAGGATCAGCAATGTTACAGATAAATATAATAGATGGAGATGAGAAATCAAAGAAGAAACGAATTGTGAAAATAAGTGGGAGTGAATGATAACGTGACGCATGTGATGAGAACGGAGTCATCGCGCCCGTAATGATATGTCACCGTAAAATTGTCAAACACGTTATATTGTAATCTCTCTAGCGAGATTGTAATCTCTCGAAATATTGTCAACTGAACATACGGAAGTATCTCTGCCCCCATAATTGGGACTTGGGGCACCCCCACGTTAGGTTAGTTAGGTTCCTTTAAACCCTGCACTCGGAAATGGGGCCCCGCGTAGCGGGGCTCCGTCCACTACGCTTTTTAGAGGAATATAAAGTGTTTTAAGGTTAGGTTATATTAATCGGTATTTCTCAGGAATGAATGGTACATTATCTTTTCATGAGAATGGTACCATTGGGCAAAGGGGACCCCTCCTTCCCTCCACACCGCATAAACTTCATTTGGCAGAAAATTGTTTGGCAGATACTCATTTATCATACGTTCAAACTCATAATTTTGTAAGCCAGAATCATCTTTAGGCATAAATTTCATATGCATAAGATTTAAAAGTAGAACCATCTTATCGCAGAAAGTTCACAGTCAGAATCATCTTTAGGCATAATTTTCAAATCGATAGTTTTTAAAGGCAGAACTATCATATCTCAGAAAGTTTACAGTCAGAATTATCTTTTGGCATACATTTCATATGCATAATAATGGAAAGACACATCTATCAAATCACAGAAAATTCATAAAGTCAATTGATTGTGAACACTTGGTTTTTATTTCTCTGTAAGAAGCAGGCAAACCTGCAAACAAGCATATATCGTGCATGTAGCAAGCATGCAATATGTAAGCAAGGATGAAGCATGTAAGCAAGCATGCAGCATGCAAGCAAGCATGCAGCATGCAAGCAAGCATGCAGCATGCAAGCAAGCATGCAGCATGCAAGCAAGCATGCACCATGCATGCAGCAGGCATGCTAACATCTGAACAAGCATATACTATGCATACAGCAAGCATGCAGCAACATGCAAACAAGCATACAGAATACATGCAGCAAGCATGAAGCATGCAAACAAACATGCGGCAATCATGCAGCATGCAAGCAAGCATGCAGTATGCAACATGCAGCAGGCATGGTTTCTGTCACGGCTCCGGCGCTGCGGGGCTACGGCGGTCCCACGCGAGCTTATCGTCGCAGATGGAACGAATTGTGAATTCCGCATTACCGCAGCTTCGGCATCCTCAGCCGCGGCGGTGAGCGTTAAACTCACCTGCTCCTCAACTCGCGGACCTACGCGACTTTAAATTACACTCTAGGGGTAGGGCAGACAAGACTACGTGGAGTCGGTTTTGGAGCGATTCGTTTCTGTCACTAACTTTTCTAACACAATATATTGACTTTTTAAGATAATATTTTAATTTTAAATTAAGGTTAAAAATGCTATTTTGTGGCATTGAAAAATGGCAATAATGCCAAATAAAATTATTCCAAATGGAATTCTGCAATCTTCATAGTATGCCAAGTGAAATTATATCAAATAATCGTCGTTCTAAATAAACATTATTCTAAACGAAATTATGCGAAATTTGAACACTAAGAAACACGAAAAATTCAGCCAAACAATAAGTATATTTAAAAAAAAATATGCCTTTAATATATTCGTATAAAGAAAATTATGCCAAGTGTGTTATGCTAAATGAATTTCGGAGTAACAAGATTCTGGCCAGATAGATGGAACCCTCACGGGGCGAAAATGATGCGTTTTATTGTAAGCAGTATGTTCGTTTGACAATATTTCGAGAGTTTACAATCTCTCTAGTTATCTAACGTGTTTATTTATTTAGAATAATTATTTACAATATCATCATTTTCTTGCCCTTATCCCAATTAATTTGAGGTACGGTTGAACAAGCTATTTGGTTTACATTTTACACCGTAATATTTTGTGAGTTAAACTGTAAACCAAATAGTTTGTTCGACTGTACTAGGTATACAATGTGTAAGCCTAAATTCAATCAGACGATAAACTCATCAGTCAATTCAGTCATCACGTATTGTTCCATATGAATTACCTCATTTTTGCAATAATTATATTAATCAAGTATTCAGGACTTCCTGCTTGGATCGATTTTCATATCGGGGTCGGATCGCACAAGGTTTACATACATTTCAGTCAGGAAAGGATACTGTACTAATGACACTGAATCAATGTATCGGTCATTTTAATCATGTTTACTAAGTAGCTTCAACGTACTCGAATTCATCCTATCCTACAAATCCTACTAATACTATAAATACGAAAGTTTGTGAGTATGGATGTATGGATGTTTGTTACTCTTTCACGCAAAACTTAATATTATGAATGCGAAAGTTTTTCGATGACCTGGTGAAGGTTGCGGGAATCCGTTGGATGCGAGTCGCACAGGACCGGTCAATGTGGCGACACTTGGGGGAGGCCTATGTCCAGCAGTGGGCGTCTTTCGGCTGAGATGATGATGATGAAAGTTTGTGAGTATGGATGTATGGATGTTTGTTACTCTTTCACGCAAAAACTACTGAATGGATTTGGATGAAATTTTGCACACAGATAGTTTATAACTTGTATTAACACATAGGATACTTTTTATCCCAGTAATAAGATCCCATGGGACAATTTCAAACTTCTCGCGGGCGAAGCCGCTGGCAGAAGCTATATTACAACCGTTCCTTGATCTTTTAACCGTACGGTTAAGGTTGCACTAGTCGACGACGGCTCGAATTCATTGGCGGGCGTGGCTAATATGCATGCTATTTGGTAGTTTTTCATTTTATCTACTTTAATTTATTTAGTACTCATTTATCTACTTTTTTTACTTATTTATTATTTATTAAAAATGTATGCACATAATGTACTAAGGCGGACTTAATGCCTTGTAGCCTTGCCTTTATAATATGTGAAGTGAAACATACGACGATTTATAACGAAAATAAGCGCGTAAAATTTTATAAATTGACCTTTTGGGAGTCAAGATATTGAGGAAACACTATTGGATGTATCTACTCAAAATATATTATTTGAACTTCTGAATAAATTATCTATCCCTGTATGGTTTCACTTTTTCCATTTTATACTACATAAGTTATATAAAACAAAGTCGCTTTCTCTGTCCCTATGTCCCTATGTATACTTAGATCTTAAAAAACTTCGCAACGGATTTTGATGCGGTTTTTTTTTAATGAATAAAGTGATTCAAGGGGAAGGTTTATATGTATAATACATGCATATTATAGTAGAGAAAAGCCGAGAAATTTAAAGATTTGTAATGCGATGTCGTAACAAACATATTTTTCTGCGCTTACATTGCAAACGCTGGCTAAACCTTACGAGATAGATCAAATTTATGTACAACGGAATTGTGTATCTTAAGGCGCTTAGACGAGCTAAATTAGCAACTATTTTTGTGGTGGTTCAAACTTCGTTTGAAATGCTGTTAGAATAAAGTTCTAATCAGCTTGCACTACAAAGTGGTTGTTACGTCAGCCACTGCGGGCCAAATAGCGCGAAATGAGTCGTTTCGATTGATTTACAAAAAAACTATTGATTGGATTAAAAAACTAAAACAGTATCATGCTAATATATTGCTTGTAGAATTATTTGCCAAAAAATCAGAATGATCGCATGCATGTTAGTATGTTTTTTATTGTTTGAAAGAAATTTTTAGAGGTAGTTCGTGATTTCTTTTTATCGAGCCAAATTAATTGTATTATGTTTTCAAAACCGTATCATGCTAGCATATATCCTGAAGAATATCATATATTTTTCTGGTCTTGTTTATAGCAGTGAATCATATACTTTTAGTAATTATAAAACTCGCGTTTAGCTCGTATAGTCGCCTTAAAAAGATGAATAAAAAAAGTCCGCGACAGCATAATTATGTTTATCTCCTAAGGATAACCCACAGTAACCATTTTTATCTTTTACATATTACAAAAAAAAAATATGGGTTATTTACCAAGCTATTTTAAACGATACAGTATCATTCCTTATCCAATTAAATACATTAGATACGTTGTGCATTTCATGTAGATCAAAATTGCCCTTTACAGCATGTGATTTAAATGAATATTTTCGAAGATATTACAGATTTAAAAATTGCGGGACGTAGCGTTTGCGGCGTTACCGGCCGGCCAGGGCGGCGGGAGCGAGCCTATAAATTGAGCGTTGACTGTTTTTCACATGGCCAACTGTAAGTCGCTCTTTCAAGAGTAACTTCTAGAGAAAATATGTTTGTATTGTCTAATGACAAGAAAGCTGTGAACTTTGTATATAAAGACATTCTGTAATATATAAATTGTTGTAAAAATAAAATAAATAGGTAAAAATGTAAAAAGTAAATAAGTAAAAATGTTGTGTATGAATATTCCAAAGATAGCAGGAAATCTTCATGGTATAGGGAAAGGGGAATTGTTTTACTCCAAATTTAACGCGTGCGGGCCACGGGCAGTAATGAATAAATCAAAACTACTGGATCGATTTTAATGATTAAAATCGATCCAGTAGTTTAGGCTATATATTTTATACCCGTGCGAAGCCGGAGCGGGCCGCTGTGTTTTTATATACAACGTTCACAGTTTTTCTGTAGTGTATTTAGTATCAGCATTGTACCCGTGCGAAGCCGGGGCGGGTCGCTAGTACTACATAAGTTATTTATTGACGCCCAAAGATGAGTTAAAATTAGTGTTAAAATATGGATGTTTCGGTGCTCATAACTTCCAAATCAATGTGTTTTTTTTTCAATTCTGCTTCCATACTGGGCTAGATAACGACAAGACCAGTTGATACAATTTTTAGTTTTGAACCTACACCGTCAAACAGAGGAGTAATCACCATACTACGTTTGTATGGAAGAATGACCGATTTGTTCAATCTTAAAGTTAACGACGAACAGTTTCGAACTTGACCTGTTGCCTGGTGCAATTTCCACAACCGTGGCGTGGCTAAGCTGTGGCCCTTGAAGCTTTAGTCTTGACGCTAACCGTGCCTCCGTTATAAGAATCTAAAAGTGAACGCACACTTATCCGCGCCGAAAGATCCGACCGCGCCCAAAGAAACATTTTCTCATCCGTATAACGTCATCTATTCGTCCGATTCGACGCGGATCAGTGTGCGAGGTTTCATAGGATTCCATATTAGTCATTCTAAAATTCTCTACTTTCGGTTCCTTCGGCTCTGATAAGTGTGCGTATACCTTAACAGTCTGCTGAACAAAACAATCGGCGTGACTGATATGACAAGTTTCTCAACACAATAAATAACGCATAGCGCAGGTCAGACAATGCGTCGCCCTTTAAATTGAGATAGGTGCCGGCCATTGTTTGCTCTACGACAGTTCTTATCACGAGTGCCGGCTAACGAGACGACTGAATGGCAAATTACTGTCTTATACCCCTTCAAATACATACCTACAATAAATCTAATCAATCCAAAACACGTGTAACCCTAAGAGCGGTTTCGCACTACGTCCGATCCGAGTCCGATCCGTACCCGTGAAAGTACACTACAATACAAAATCGGATGATGGACGCCGGATCTAGTGCGTAAACTACCAAAGAAATAGTTCTACGATTACTCCGGACTCTCACTCGCACTCATCTGCAGACGTGCGCGAATATACGAACGAAGCGTTAGCGAGTAGGGCCTCGGATTCGGATCGGACGTAGTGCGAAATCGCTCTAACGGTACTTCAAAATAACGTTAACTTCGATATTTTAAACTGAAACAGTCTAAGCATACAATAGAGGTAAGTATTCTCTTTTTTATGCAAAATAAACTATACTTCATCACTGGGAAAAGCAAATACATATATGGGCAAGTTATAAAAACTAATATGTCGAATATAAATAAATGTGTTGAATTCAAATGTCTCGCCCGGGCGCCCCCTCTTCGAAAGCTTAATCAATTCTCTAAGCAGTGCCAAACGCTTTAAAGTAGTTGTCATCATGAGAAACCAGACTGATGATCATCATAATTATCTTGGGCGACTGCTTGGTTCAGTGCATTAGAATAGAATATTGTCTTAAGAATAGCTGTCTAGTGGTAGTACATAGACAAAACTATAATAACAGCAGCAAAGGTTCAAGCGCAAGCATTATGTTACGGTTCACAATCTACTCGAACAATGCCAATGGTCGCTCATGAGAAAATAACACGGATGGGAATGTGCTATTATTTGAGAGGCCTATTTATTATGATACAGCTTGTCTACTAATACACCATTCTATTGACGGTAGATAGTGTACGACGTAACCTAATGAACATATTAAATAAATTGGTGCGCGTCCTCTGATCCGCATCGCGTTGACCGGCTATCGACACTAATATTTTCATCATCAGTGTACTGGTTGTTTGGTGATGTCGTGCGTTACAAATTAACAAACAATGTAGCAACACGCATACCTTCGACAACGACTCCACGTCTATTTTTACCGAACATTCGAACTACTTCGATTTACTTGTTGAGTACCTACTTATTGATTATTTATACCGTGTCATTTATTTATAGAAGCTCGGGCGAACGGAGGAATTCCCAAATTCTTACAAACGAGTTTTGTACTGGCACCTCTTATTTTACGTCATAACTGCGAAATGGAGATCGAATTCAAAAAGTTGCAACAGGATAAATACTGCCGGGATATCAACATACTAAATACGGCACCATTATAATAGATTAGTCACCTTTATTGTCTGCAATCTAAACAGAAAAACCTTACCTTAGTGCATAGGCCACAGGACAAAATAAGTTTAGTAAGTATGAAGAACACGGTACTCACATATTCGTACCTATCCTTGCACAACTGCCCCAGCAGGTGCAGGAAGCCGACGAGCGTGAACCAGGAGCACCACAGAAGCACCTCATCCATGTACTGCACGTTAATGACGCCGAACACGAAGATGAACTTGTAGAACACATAGTTCCAGAACTTGTCTTTGACGCGCTGTGCCTCGGCGACCCGGAGTTGTCCGAAGACGAGGCGTTGGACGCCGAACCCGAATACCGCCAGCGAACAGTAAGCTATGTTGATCAGGGTCTGCAACAAATACAATAACATTACGTTAGCGATATGACATTTGAGCACACGAAAAAGCACCACGCAACTGAAAGCTTCGTAGGTACACTTTGCTAAAAATCTGCAGTAACATGAAGTAGTGCATTTATCTATTCAAAGGTTGTTCATAAATAGTTCTGTGGAGCAAGCGGCAGGCCGACCTAAAAAGTGTTTCAGGCCCCTTTGGTAAGTCGACTCTTTGTAACCGAACAAAGTGCTCTTTGAAGCCGAGAATGAACCGGAACAAAAGGGTGCATGCTGTAGCTTGTAGGTCAAACATTTGGAATGAAGCACAACTGTAGAATGTTTCCTTCTCTATTTTTGGCCTTTCTTTCTTTCACATATTAGACGAATAAATTGAATGAAAACTGTTATCTCAAACAGACAAGCAAAACATCTTACGGTAATTAAGCAGCAGGATTTGTACAGCAGCTTAAAGTAAATTAATAAATAGTGAAAAAATGAGGAGACAAGACCTGTTTGTTAAAATAATCGATCGGAGAGGCAAATAAAATTGGCAACGTAATCTGGAAGTGCAAAATGTGCGCCTCAACTTGTTAATTATAACCAAAAACGTTTACAAAGGTTGTATGCGACGTTTTGTATGAACGGTTCATTGCGGTTCGCGGATAGCAGATTGGTATCGTAATATATTATGGCTAAAGAAAACTGAAAACTTTCAATGAGAGAGCTCTAAATTGTTGATTCATAGCTGGTTGGAGTGTGAAATCGGTTCGGGAATCATATTCCCAATAGCCTCAATTGTGGGACCCCGAAAGATAAAAAGCAAACTTTGCAATTAAAACAGCTGGTAATCGTTGAGACCCTGGCTTTCTGTACACAGAACGTCTATGGTGGTCGTTAGCAAATATAAAATCCAGTGATTAATACCGCAGTCTGTCTACAAACAAAATCAAACCCGAGTTTTGTTTGGTTATGATCATTACGAAAATAAACCACTGACAGTGGGTAATTGCATTTTATTATACATGGCAAGAAAATCGGTGTACGTTACCCTAGCAGGAATGTGTCTCCTAGAGTTATCTGAGTGGAACGTCTAATTAGTGCCTTAGCTGCTGTAAATGTGCCCCCCCACATAAAGAATTGGTGCCCCTCGTAGTGTTGGAGAAAAACTGAAAAAAGGATTCCTGCTAGGGTAACGTTTTTCCAGCAGGAAAATTCTAAACGAATGATCGGAGAGAAAAACATTGTGCATAGCCAGAGAGCTTATATTAGTGCCAAAAAGTGCCCCTTCAGGTTTTCGAGATATTGCATTTCATGCTGGAGTAACGTTTTGCAGAATCGTATTTCTCTAAAACCATGGCATGCGCCCCTGTAGAATAAACATACACGTGTAGCTCTTAATTAGTGCCCCAATTAGATTTGAGAAAATATTTATAACTAGCTTCTGCCCGCGATTTCGCACGCGGATCCTGTTGCTTATGCCAGCGACAACGGGGTCGCCAAAATCGAAGATCTGAAACGTCTGATGTTAAATTCTAAGAGCCCGGGGACGGGAAAATAATGTTACATCGGACCTACAAGAACATTCGAGAAAGCACGTGATTACAGTATGTGTACGTTGGAATTTCCAGAGCTTTCTGTTATTATTACTTTTAAAGTTAGGTAGGTACCTACAAACTCGCGACCTCTTTATAAAAAGACATTAGAATTTCGACCGTACGCCTAGGGCATACGGTTCATATTTGTTTGTGTTGTACAAGTAGCTAGTAATAATAATTACCTACCTACCTACCTACTCTTTTGTTAGTGTTTTCTATGACCCTCTAGAATATTCGAGGTTATTCTGGTGTGTCTGTGGGCGAGTATAAATAGACCGCTCGGGGCCGCGACAGTCAGTCTTGTTTTGGCTACCATCGAAGCGAATCGAAGTGAACTTGAAGTGCGATATCTAAGTGAATAGTGAATAGTAGTGTACTGTAGTGTTCTTGTGATTAAGTTTAAATTGTTTTGTGATTAATAAAGTGATTGTGTTGTTTAATCGGTAGTAATTAATTTATCTCATACCCAGCTCGTAACAAATTGGTGTCAGAAGTGAGAGATAAATTATGCCAATTCTACCAAAGGACGACATGGACGGTATCCGTACCAGAAGTCAGCGACAGCAGGACATGGACCAAAGGCGGTTTGGAGATTCTCCGACACAGACAGCGGGTGGGGTCCAGCCTACGTCACAGCCAGTCGCTGGCCCATCCGGAGTTTCTCCAGCATCAGTGGCGCCAGACTTGTCAGCTTTAATGGCGCTGCTGCAGGATCAAGCTCGCCGCCAAGAGGAGCAAGCTCGCCGTCAAGAGGAGCAAGCTCGCCGATTGGAAGAGCAGTTACAGCGAGATAAAGAGGAGCAAGCTCGCCGTCAAGAGGAGCAGGCTCGCCGATTGGGAGAGCAGTTACAGCGAAATAAAGAGGAGCAAGCTCGCCGTCAAGAGGAGCAAGCTCGCTGTCAAGAGGAGCAGGCTCGCCGTCAAGAGGAGCAGGCTCGCCGGTTGGAAGAGCAGTTGCAGCGAGACAAAGAGGAGCAGGTCCGCCGCCAAGACGAGCAGATGCTCCTCATCAAGGATCTGCATGCAACTTTCGGCAAGGACCTCAAGTTGATGAAAGATCAGGTTCACCAGCATGAGAACCGCATCTCAGAGGCCGAAGTTAAGATTGCTGGGGTGCAGAAGGCTTTGGGCGAATTGAAGATTGAAGGTGGAACCGTAGTTTCAGTGGTTGCTGCATCTTCTTCGCGTGGTTTTAAGGTTCCGCCATTCGACGGAACATCGTCGTGGTCGGCCTATAGAATCCAGTTTGAGGCCGTCATGAAGGCGAATGGATGGACAAAACCGCAAGCCATGACCGCGCTCACCTTGAGCCTCCGAGACCAGGCCCTAACTATTCTCGAGGCACTCGGCAAGGATGTTACCTACGAGCAGCTGCTGGAGGCGTTGGAGTCCAGATACGGCGACGCGCACCTGGAGCACGAATTTGTGCTAAGTTGAAGGACCGTGTTCAACGTAGTGCCGAGAACCTACAGCAGTGGGCTCTGGAAGTGGAAAAACTCGTTCGGAAAGCCTATCAGTCTTCCCCTGCACTGATTGATGGAAATATGGTACAGGCGTTCGTTGATGGAATACGTGACTTAGAAGTTAGAGCTGCCGTGAGACTTGGGCATCATGAAACATTGAAGAACGCCTTAGCCCATGCCTTGGAAGTAGAGGCAGTGAGGCAAGACCACCGAACACACTACGTCAGGGAAATTGTGGCATCACCTTTACACGACCGTGCGCAAGGTTACAGCCCTAGCTGTAGAGAAAGGGATCATCTTCGGCCATGTTGTTCAAAGCAAGTTGTGGCATCACCTGAACGCCAGCGTCCGCGACGGTACAGCCCTAGGTGTTACACTTGTGGCGAAAGGGGTCACCTTCGGTCGAACTGTAAAAAGCGAAGCGCACCTAGAGAAGATCAATCTCAGCCGAGAAAAGCGGCTGAGAAGACTGGTCAGCAACAGTGGAGAAAACACAGCAACACAGACGAACTGTGTCGTATTACTTATCCAAAAAAAAAAAAGTAATACAAACAATTAATTTAATTAAATAAAATTCAGTCCTATCACGCTTCACAGAAAAACACAAAAGTTAGAGGAAGGTCACAATACTTGTTGGCTTGAGCAACCTCCTGGTCCAACTCTGTGAAAGCGAACAGCTTCTTGGTCAGCTTCAGGGCTTGTTTGTGAAGGCGAACAGCTACCTATTCAGCTTCAGGGCTTGGGGCGCGTCAGAGCGTCAGCGCCACCAAGCTACTGCTCCAACCTCCTGGTCCAGCTCAGTAGAGATCGTGGAGTACTGCTTCCTGGTCAGCTTCAGGGCTTGGAGCGCGTCAGAGCGTCAGCGCCACCAAGGTACAGCTCCAGAGGGCGAACTTCACCGGGAATTCGGTGACTTGATATATTATAAAGTAACTTGCTTGAGATCCCGTAGTAGACTGACTTGAAATGTGTCAGGAATGCCCTTTTATACCCAAAAATTCTTTTTTTGTTCAGTTTTTCCACATCAGTTGTTTTATTTTAGTTCTTTCATTCTCTCTAGATTATTTGATTTTAAAATCAAAAATGTGAGTTGCCTGTATTTAAAACGACCAGTATTATTCAGTAAAAAACTTCCTCGAAGAATTCTGTGAGCGTGCTAATTAATTTTATAAAAGTAAGATAAGATACTGTTATTTAGTAAACAATCGTAATTAACTCTAAAATACATTATTTGAGCTAATATATTGATAAAATAAAATAAAGTTATATAAATCAAAAGAAACCTTCATAGGCCTAGGCCAGTAAGAAAATTAAAAGTAGAGGAAAAGTAACTGACAGCTTGACAATTGACGTAATGTCAAAAAAGTAAATATTGAAAAATTATTTTTATTTCAGCTAAAATCGATGTTAAAACATCGTTCTAGATTGAAACTAACGTGAGCTAAAATAGTTACTGCCAAAGCGCGACTTAGATGTAAAAGAATATACAAGGAAAATGAATATGAATGATAGTAAAGAGTGTAAGTACCTATAGTGTGTAAATACTAAATTTCCTCATAAGTATAGAGTGTCTGAAACATGAAAATACTATATTTCCCCATCGACCCCGAGAAAATTTTTGGTCTAGAACAAAAATTTTTATAAGGTTAAAGTATAACAGCATTCACAAAACGTACATACTTCATTCAATCACACCGACATCTTACGTAGTTAGGTCAGGTAGGATTCACATTCAATGATCACTACTCAACCTGATAAGTCAATAACTTTAAGGCTTATTTTCGGAGTTGTAATCCGCTCTCGTCTAAAACCCATAATGAAATGAAATATAAAGATTTTTTTTTATTAGTTTAATTAACAAGGGCTTATTTTTATGGAGTTGTTAGCCGCTCCGAATCAACTTTAGTTGATTATATGATAAGGGCTTATTTTTATGGAGTTATCAGCCGCTCCAATCAACTTTTAGAGTCGATAGTAAGAAACAAGTCATACTAACTTGTAGAGTTAGTTGACACGAAGGTTAGGTAACTTGTACCTAAAAGCACTTCTTAGAGATATCTGATCGGAACAGATAAAAAGAAAGATTAAAAAAAAAATAATCTTATAATGGTGTAAGAACCGATGAATGAATTATAAAATAAATAGAGTTTTAATGGGCCACAAAGAACTCTATTATAGAAGAAGGAAAGAGAAAAAAAAAAAAAAAAAAATGAGTCATGAGTATGAAGAAGAAATTTATTTACATAATTATATACATTATATTTTAAGGTCTTTAATATGCCATTTAGCTTGGTTGCCATAAGAATCCTCAAGTATATAAACTAATGGGGATAGTTTCTGCAACACAGTGGACTTCACAAATTTTGGCGCTAATTTTGCGCTAAAATAAGTCCCAGCCTGACTATGTACATAGTTTCTTCGCCAGACTGTATCTCCTACGTTATATTCTTTAAAGGAACGACTTTCGTTA
Source organism: Xestia ashworthii (assembly GCA_950022955.1). Taxonomy (NCBI): domain Eukaryota; kingdom Metazoa; phylum Arthropoda; class Insecta; order Lepidoptera; family Noctuidae; genus Xestia; species Xestia ashworthii. The sequence continues at coordinate 1,112,858 of OX465563.1, read as the reverse complement.
TAACGAGCAGAGTTACGAGCATGAGCAATATGAAGGGCTATCTGAACCTTATCGAAAATTGCAGATAATAAACCTATGTTAGTAGCATAGATGTCCCTAGGTAGAAAAACGATTTCATCAAGATTATTAGTTGGCGTGTAAAGTGAGCCAGAAGTAACTGTTTCTCGTCCAAATAGTAAAAAGTTAGGAGAGAAACCAGTGGTAACATTAGTTGTGCTGTTCATAGCGTATTGAACTTTAGAGAGGTGGATGTCCCAAGATCTATGGTCATCACCAACCAAAGATGACAAAGCTGTGATTATAGTACGTGTTAAGATTTAGGGCTCCATGTATGGAAATAAAAGCGGTTTATACACAATAAACGTTGTTTTATTTAGCAGAGCTAATACACCGCGGACATGAAAAAAACAAGTGCTAAAACCGACTAATGACACTGACTTTTACAGAAAAAGTAAACATATTATAAAGAAATAGAGGAGGGCGCATTTAAACCTCAACACCCCCCCTAAATGTGCACTCCCTTACACATACCAATTAGTTTTCTTAAAAACTCAAACTTGGGCCTTGGAAGGCTTTTGGTGAACATATGAGCCGCCTGCAATTTTGTTTCACAATACACAATATTCTGTTACAGATCTACGAGTCATCACACAATTTGCATAATCAGCATCACTAAAACCCTTAATATAAGTGAATTTTCATCAGTATCTGCCTCATAACGTATGCCCAAGTCTCTATTTAATTTTAGATATTTGAAAACTTTCATAACAGCACCCCTGTGTACATTATTGAAATTGTTTAAAAATCTACTAAGTGAGCATACTATGTAGTAAATATCCTGGCCTACTACCTATAGCAGCATACATAAGTGAGCCTACTGCCTCGCGCGATAAGGCACATCTAGCATATCAGCTCATCCTTCACAGTTAACGAACTTTACATTAGGCAACTTTACAGCTGACACTAAACTTGGTTTACATAAGTCCATTCCAAACTTATTCAGCAGACTGGTAATGTACCTAGTCTGATGTACAAAAATAGATCCATCCTCATCAAAATCTAATTCTAATCCCACAAATCGTTTTGGGCTCATTACAGTCAACTCAAAATGTTTTATATCCAGCTTGTTTACAAACTTGTATATCATTGCATACAGAAGTAAGTACAATGGAACATCCTGTTGCAAGGACACATATAAGCATCTATAAAATTCACAATTTGTAAACTTATTTTCCTTCATGAAGGAGTTAAACTTATGGTTCCAACACCTGGGTGACTGCTTCAAACCATACAAAGATTTAATTAGTTTACAGTCTAACCCATTTGTATTCAATCCAGGTGGTGGTTCCATATCTACCTCATCAAGGACACCATACAGAAATGCAGTCTTAACGTCAAACTGAGTCATATACAATTTTTCCCTAGCTGCCAGTGAGAGCATACTTCTTATGGTATCATAACGCACAGTCGGTGAGAAAGTCTCGTCATCATCAATACCCTTTTCTTGGGTGCAACTCTTTGCACATGGCCGAGCTTTGTATCTCATGGTATCATCAGCATTCTGCTTGATCCTGTAAACCCATTTACAACTGATCAGCTTCTTATCTGACGAACGTTCGACAAGCTTCCATGTCTTGCATGTATCATGAGACTTCAGTTCCTCACTCATTGCTGCGATCCATTTTTCAGAATCTTCACTTTTAACAGCTTCATTATAAGTACTAGGCAGTACCTCAACCAGATTAGCCTCTGGCATCATGACTCTATGCGGCCGCTGTCTCAGATTGTATCTTCTTGTCTCTGTTTCCCCATTGTTTTCGACTGGTCTGTCTCGTTCTTGAATCTCTGTGCTTTCCTTCTCTTCCTCTACTGTTGCTCTGCCTATCATACTTTGATAGAAGTCCTCAAAAGCGTCATACTCCTGTGATTCTATACTTTTGTCTTGATCACTCTGGTCACCGTCAAGAGCCAGTAGGTACTCAGAACTTTTATCACTTAAAGAAGGAAGCTCATTTTCATTGAAAGTGACATCTCTTGACACAGTCACTTTCTTTGTCTCCGGATTAAATAACCTGTAGTTGTCAGAGTTACCTTCATAGCCAACTAGAAGCAGCTTCTTGCTTTTCGGTTCTAGTTTGTTTCGCTTCTCTTTAGGTACATGCATGTAAGCCACACAGCCAAATGTTCTTACATGTGTCAAACTAGGCTTTGCTCCAGCCCATAACTCAAATGGAGTCTTCTCATCGCTAGATCTTCTATTCATCAGATATACAGCTGCCTGCACCGCTTCCGCCCATAGATAAAGAGGTAACTGTCGCGCATACAGCATGGACCGGGCACACTCCATAATAGTTCGGTTTGCCCTCTCACTCCTGCCGTTCTGTTGCGGCGTGTAGGGGGCAGTATATTCTAATTCAATACCTTTTCCAGCTGCATATTTTCGAAACTCATTATTGCAATACTCCTTGCCATTGTCACTGTGTAACAGCTTCACTTTGGTGTCGAACTTATTCTCAAGTAGCTGTACATACCTCTGGAAAGCCTGCAAAGCCTCGCTTTTGCGCTTCAGAAAGTACACAGTGATGAAACTAGATGCTGCATCCAGGAACGTAATGAAGTATCGAGCCCCTCCAACAGATGGCGTGGGCATAGGACCACACAGGTCACTATACACTTTATGCTTCACTACTTCCGATGAGCGCTTCTTAAAAGGCAGTCTATGTTGCTTGCCGAGTACACAAGCTTCACAGAAAAAGTCACTCAGGTCACTTACTGGAGGCAAATGTCCATTTCGCACCATTTCACGCAATGTTTTTATGTTTACGTGTCCGAGACGCTCATGCCACTGTTTTAGAGTGACAACATTTGCTTGATAGTCCTCAGTGATGGTCTTAACGAGCATTCTGTATAGATTATTACTTTGTTTAACAGCAGTAGCGGCTACAGTCCCATCACTATTTTTAATCAAAGCAAAGTCCTTGGTTTTAGTCACTATAAAACCTTTTGAGGTTACAACACCTTCAGAGAACAAATTCCTCTTCAAATCAGGCACGTAGAGCACATCATTAATGGTAGAGTCATACCATTCACCGTCCAACAATTTCTTTATTTTAATTGTTCCCGAGCCTTGCACTGTCAGTTCACTTTTGTCACCTAGCCTCACACAGTTGCACTCTGGCTTGAAATAAGAGAAATAATCGCGCCGATATGTCATGTGGGCAGATGCTCCACTATCCAGGAGCCATATCTCTCCATCTTCAATGGTATTCGCCTCGAGCTGAGTGGTGAAAGTAGATTCTTTCTTTGAGCCACTGGGTTTTGAGCTGGGTCGTGAACTTGCATGAAAATGCTGATTCGAGCCACTGGGTTGTGAATTAGAGCGGCAATCTCGAGCATAGTGCCCCTTTTTCTTGCATTTAAAACACTTCACTGATTTTAAAGGTTTCTCTGCAGCAAGTGCTATTTCTGCTTTGTCTTCTTTACTTTTAAAGTTCAATTCCTCGTCCAAGAGGCGTGCCGTAAGGTTAATAACAGTTTGTTTACTTGGTTCCAATGACATCCAAGCTTGTCGCACCATCCGATAGCGCTCAGGCAGTGATCCTAGTATCTTGGTCACAACGGCTATTTCAGAGATCGTCTCTCCAGCATCTTTCAACTGCTTTGCTATATTTTCGATCTTTGAGATGTGTTCAGCGACACTGTCACCCTCATTGAACTTTACAGTGTGAAACTTCTCATGCAACAACATTTTGCTATTTTCACTTTTCTGGTCATAAATGGAGTCCAACTTGTCAAACATCGCTTTCGACGTATCGCAAGTCTCAATTAAGCTTATCTGACTTAATTCCATGCTCGACGTAATAATATACATCGCCTTCGCAGCATCTTTTTGCCATTCTTTGACGTCGGCCCCAGCCGGCGATTTCAAAGAAGTTATGTGGTCGCCCAGCCCTTTGGCCTTCAGGGCAAGAGTTGTTTGGAACTTCCATTGTCTATAATTGTCGCCTGCGAACCTTTTCGCAGCTGCGAAACCAAGACCTCCAAGATCCATCGTAATTTACGTCGTCGTACAAACCTACGTGCACCGACGTAACTCTCACGTCACAGATCGAGTCCAACAACTTTTCGCACTTTATTTTTCACTCGCGTAGCACTGGGCCCATAACCTGTTAAGATTTAGGGCTCCATGTATGGAAATAAAAGCGGTTTATACACAATAAACGTTGTTTTATTTAGCAGAGCTAATACACCGCGGACATGAAAAAAACAAGTGCTAAAACCGACTAATGACACTGACTTTTACAGAAAAAGTAAACATATTATAAAGAAATAGAGGAGGGCGCATTTAAACCTCAACAGTACGATTGTATCTTTCAGTGGGATTAACTTGGGGGCAATAATGAGGAGAAAAGAATATGTGTGGTATGTTATATCTGCCCAGAAAGTTGCGAAATTCATGGGATTGGAATTGAGTTCCATTATCCATAATAATAGTCTGAGGTACTCCATGAACGAGGAAAACTAAATTTTCTAAGTTAGAGATGATGTTAGTACTAGAAGCCCGTTTTAGTGGAAAGATCAGAGAATATTTAGTAAAACAACAGTTAACCACTAAGATAAATTGATTTCTTCGTCTAGTCATAGTAGGGCTTGTAATTCGAATATTCGAATATTCGAATAATGCGAATATTCGATCATTTTTGCTATTCGAATATTGACTGATGTTAAATTCGAATATTCGAATAATTTTTTGTTAAGTTTGAATATACTTACTACGTCTGTCTTACAAGTTGTTACCTACAGACCGCCGAAATTGAATCTAAAAATAAAGAAAGGTTAAAGCGAAATAACGTTTTGCGCTACCGAGATAAATTTGTTGGAGGAATTTTCTTCATGTCTCAATATTATCAAGGCTACAGTTGAAAGTATTTGCCAAGAAAATGCCAATTTACTTACCGCAGAAGCAGCACTCAAGTTTATAGTTGTTAAATTGGAAGAAAATAAGAGTTTCATAAGTGAGCGATTGTTAGAGGCCCTGAAAGAGAGGATAGTTCACAGGCGTCAAACAGATCTTGTCAGTACGTTGAAATACCTTCATAATCCTGATAACTACTACAATCATCCACCTTGTGATGTATTTTTGACCCCATCAAATAATGAAATCGTAAAAGTTATTGTTGACATTAAAGGAAAATATTTCTGTACAGTTCATGATTCTGATGATGAGGAAGACGTTTCTCTAGTTAACCTTCAACGCCGCCAACCTCAAATTGAATTGACTCAGGAAAATCAACCAACTTTAAGTCTGAAGGAACAACTTCAGAAAAGCATTGACAGCACAATTTCATCGGTTCCCTCTACATCTACCACCAATATATCAACGGTGGACGAATTCGAAACGTCGATCAGAATGCAAATGGCATTATACGATAGAGGTGGACCAAGACAAATACATTTAAGTCAAGTGTATGAGTTTCTGATGTCAATACCGCCCTCGAGCGTTGAATGTGAGAGAGTATTTTCATCCTCAAAATATATTATTAACCATCTGAGATGCGCTTTACAGGACGACTCTATAGACGCCTTAAGTTTTCTTAGATCGCATTACCAAAGTTTACGTCAATCCCACGAATGATTATTGGCGTTGTGATTTTATGATCTCTCATTTACTTTTATTATAAAACTTATTATTGCTTTTTAGTAAGTTACTTCAATGTGATTATGTGACTGATTTTAGGAGTAATTAGATTAAAATGTTACGCAAACCCGATTTGATCTCTAGAATTCTCAAGTGCCTAAGAACCTAAAACTTAAGTTATCTTATGTTTACTGATTTACTCACGCAGTGGGTGTAAATTTTAATTAAAGATATTTTCGTTTCATTTAGTTTGTATTTTTAATATTTTTGATTTGTTTTTCTTTCATTATAATGTCAAACTATGTTGCTTAAAGGTGATTCAATTTTATATAACAAAATACTCAACTCAAACTTGTGTATTAATTGTTTCAAAGGAAAAAGCTAATATTCGAATAAATATTCGAATAATTCGAATACTGCTTGTAAAAACATCGAATATTCGAATATCTAACAACTTCGAATATTTACAAGCCCTAAGTCATAGGTAGAGGACCCATTAGATCCAAAGAAATTGTTTGAAAAGGCCTTGAACAAATTTTTGGTTTACCCATAAGGCCGAAGGGAGAGTGATTTGCGTGTTTATAAGTCAAGCAATTATCACAGATAGAAATTATTTTAGCGATATCCTTAAACATAGCAGGCCAGTAATATAGAAGTGATATTTTTTTATAAGTTTTAAAGATTCCTAGATGAGGCTGATCTGGGGACCCATGGTTATTTTTGATAAGGGTTTCCCGGAGATCAGGATGAGGAACTTCTTTCCATGCGAAATCTTCAGTTAACGCGTAGGGAGATTGAGTATAGCGGAATAATTTATTTTCGCGAATAGTATAATTAGGGTATTGATCAGGATTGTTACGACACTCCAAAAGTAAGTTATTATAGCGTTCCAATGCTGAAGGTACGGGTTGAGGATTAAGTAAAACAGGATTAACGCCGAGTGGACATGATGTACGCGAGAGTAAATCAGGGACTAAATTGTCTTTACCTCTTTTGTGTTTTAGAATAAAATTAAAAGATGACAACCTAAGAGCCCACCGCGCGAGTCTACCAGATGGATTGGACAATTTTAGAAACCATTTAAGTGCTGCGTGATCTGTATAAACAGTGAATTGTTTACCATTATCGATATAACAACGCCAATGTTCTAAAGCTGAAATTACCGCAAGAGTTTCTCTTTCTGTAGTTGAGTAATTTCGTTCGTTTTTATTAAGAGATTTGCTCATATAAGCTATAACTACTTCTTTGTCGTCTTTAATTTGTGTTAACATACCTCCGATGCCGAAGTTAGAGGCATCGCAATGTACAGAGAAAGGGAGATCGTAATCAGGACAAGCTAGTATAGGAGTAGTTACAAGAGCTTCTTTTAACTTATTAAAAGCCACAGTAGCATCTTTATCCCAAATGAATTTAGGGGCATCTTTACCGGAAGAAGTTAATTTATTAAGTGGAGATGCAATTGTGCTGAAGTTAGGAATAAAACGACGAAACCAACTACAAGTTCCAATAAATTTTCTCACTTCTTTACGAGTAGTGGGAGTAGGGAATTCAAGTATTGCTTTAATTTTAACCGGATCTGAGCGTAAACCGTGCTCATCTACAATGTATCCTAAGTATTTAAGTTCATTTTTAAAGAATTGACTTTTATCGAAGTTAATAGTCAATTTAGCAAATGTTAATTTCTCGAGAACTTTAACTAGATAAGAGATATGCTCTTCAAATGATTCAGATATGATAATTATATCATCAAGGTAACAAAAGACCTTATTGTCAAATTCTGGAGTAAAAAGCATGTCCATAAGTCTTTGCTGAGTAGCTGGTGCATTAGTTAAACCAAAGGGCATGATAACAAAACGATACATGCCTCGACCAGGGACATAAAAAGCTGTTTTATCTTTATCAGATTCTTCTTTCAAAGGAATCTCCCAAAATGCTTTAGCAATATCGATGCTTGAAAGAAATTTAGCGTTTTTGAGATTATCTAAGATTTCATTAACAAATGGAAGGCTATATGCGTCTTTACGAGTGACTGAATTTAGTTTACGGCTATCAACACAAAATCTCCATTCGCCATTCTTTTTAGGTGTAATGATAACCGGAGAAAGCCAAGGACTTTCGCATTTTTCAATAACGCCCCATTCTAACATTTTATCGACTTCTCTAATGAGAGCTTTTTGTTTTTCGGGAGAAAGGCGATAACATCGTTGTTTAATTGGAGGAGTATCACCGGTATCGATATGATGACTAATAAGAGAAGTGCGACCCAGTATTCCTCTACTTTCGAAGGATATAGCTTTAAATCGTTTAATCATGTCATCAGCGATAGTTTTTTGCTCTAAAGAGAGGTGATTATAAGGAAGTACTTGTTTAGTAATTTCAGTAACCACTGAACATTTAGTATTTGGCTTAAAAGCCGAAGAAAGTATGTGTGGAACAAGGTTAAACTTTTTCCAAAAGTCGACTCCTAAGATAATTGAAGGAGATATATTTGGAAATACGAAGGCTTGGATTAGATGAGTTTGATTATTGTATCTAATCGGAATATCAATTGAGCCAATGGATTTACTATTATGATTACTGGCAGTAGTAATCGTCATTGGAAAAGACTTTGATAACGTGAAACCTAATTTTAAAATTTCTAAGTGAGAGTTATTACCAAGTATTGTAATAGAACTACCACTATCTAATAAACCGGAAAATATTTTGTTATTGATAGAAATATCAATAAAAGGACGATTAAAATCTTTTTCATTATCATATATTGAAGTTATTTTGTAACAATGAAAGAAATTTTTTAAGGTTTGTAACCAATCCTGCCAGTTTTTATAATCCAAGCCGTTGATTAGTTTTTTGAGTTCGTTTTATTACAGTTAGGACAATCCGTAGATTTAACATCTTTTAAACCACATCTAAAACAAATTATTAATGTACGAGGTTGCGAGCAATTATTCAGTGTATGCCCATTAGTGCGACATCGTACACAAAAGGCATTATTATTAGCTTTATTAATTGAATTAACTTGTGGTTTGTAGTTATAACGATTAAAATTCGTTTTAGAAGGAAATGAGTTAGATGTTGAAGTTTTTGACGTTAAATTAGAAGATTTATAATTAAATTCAACACATAAAGGATTACTTGTAGTTTGAGGTTCGCTGAAACGTTTCTCTTTGTCCAAGAATTCTTCATATTTTTGACAACATGAAATAAGCGTATTGATTGAGTTGATATTGTTATTCGCGATATAAGGTGAATAACATGGTCGGATGTTACGAATAATAATTTGTAATTTTTTAGTCTCTGGTAGTTTCTCTGAAAGTCTGGAAAACATTCCAGTCAGTATGGAAACAAAAATAACTATAGGTTCATCCTTGCCTTGAGTTCGACTATTAATGGCTTCAAGTAATTTATGATCATAGTCAAAACCGCTAAAGTCTGAAATTAAAGCTTCGCAAAGTTCGTCCCATGATAACAAAGAATCACGTTTAAAACGGTACCAATGTAAAGCGTTACCGGTAAGTAATTCGAACGCATGATCCAATAATTTGTTTGAAGAAATATTTCTAGAAATACTAAATTCCTGAATATTCTGGATGAATGAACGCGGACAAGTGGTGCCGTCGAATTTTATGCGTTTTAATTCGTTAAGGGAATTATTGGGAATTGAGTTTTGAGGTTGAGACTGAATGTCCGGGAGAATAGTATGGAACATAGTCTCATTGGGAGTATTAGGAGTTGAAGAAGGACGATTGACTATTATAGGTTGAGAATTGATAATAGGATCAGCGATTAAAGAGTGAAATTTTGATTCTAAGTTGAGAAATCTCTCTTTAACTTGAGATAAACGATTTATCTCTGAGGGATCCGAGTCTATGTCAATCCTCTCTAGTCGAAAATAAAGATGATTAATAAAGGTTTCAATTTTTTTGTTTAATCTATTGTTGCCTTGTTCTAATAATGTAATTTTTGATTCAATATAATTTAAAGTAATGGTAAGTTCATCCAAATCAGTTTTAACCTCCAATATCGAGTCTAAAATATCGGCAGAAGAAGTACGAGGTGCAAGTTGAAGAATTTGTTTTTTAAGCTGTATTACAGTATCTTTTGGTTCTTCTAATCTTATTTTAATCTCATATTCTAGCTCTGCTTTGTTAAGAAGTTCAAAGAAAATAATTCTATCCATGATTAAATTAAAGTTAAAGAGGACAAAATTGTATTAAAGGGAGGAAAAACGATAACTCAAGAGAGTGAGTTTTAAAGAAGACTTAAGAGTTAAAGAAAACTCAACAATTCAAGAGACGACTCAAGAGAAAACTCAAGAGGACTCAAGAGTAAAGAACTCAAGTGTTAGAAAATACTCTAGTATTAAAGACGAGAGGACGAGAGGATCCTACATAATAAAATAATTAAAATCGTAAACCGATGATTTTAGTAATAAAAACTGAAGAGGGTTTTTATTTAAAAAGTTCAAGAGCCCACGACACTATACCTAGCTTGATATAAGTGTTAAAGAGGAGGACTTGAGTGTTAAAGAGGACTAGAGGATCCGATTTAATGACACGAAAAAAAAATTTTTTTTTTTTTGTGTTTTAAAGTTCCATCATGTTAAGAATGACAAGATGGTTGGGGGCAGGGGGGACAAATTTTTCGTTGTTTTTGCGATAGGACGTACCGTTTCTGAGATATAAGCAATTTTAGACTTGCTATAATTCGATGACGCGCATCAAGTGTGAGAGTGTGTGTTAGAATGAGATGAGAGAGTAAGTTATAAGAGAATAAGCCAAATAAGAGTCTAATAAGAGAATACTAGTGCTAGTTTTTTTTAGAATTTTGAAAAAGTAATTGAGTGAAATCTAAGTCTTGATTTTACGTTGGGCGCCAAACTGTCGTATTACTTATCCCAAAAAAAAAAAAGTAATACAAACAATTAATTTAATTAAATAAAATTCAGTCCTATCACGCTTCACAGAAAAACACAAAAGTTAGAGGAAGGTCACAATACTTGTTGGCTTGAGCAACCTCCTGGTCCAACTCTGTGAAAGCGAACAGCTTCTTGGTCAGCTTCAGGGCTTGTTTGTGAAGGCGAACAGCTACCTATTCAGCTTCAGGGCTTGGGGCGCGTCAGAGCGTCAGCGCCACCAAGCTACTGCTCCAACCTCCTGGTCCAGCTCAGTAGAGATCGTGGAGTACTGCTTCCTGGTCAGCTTCAGGGCTTGGAGCGCGTCAGAGCGTCAGCGCCACCAAGGTACAGCTCCAGAGGGCGAACTTCACCGGGAATTCGGTGACTTGATATATTATAAAGTAACTTGCTTGAGATCCCGTAGTAGACTGACTTGAAATGTGTCAGGAATGCCCTTTTATACCCAAAAATTCTTTTTTTGTTCAGTTTTTCCACATCAGTTGTTTTATTTTAGTTCTTTCATTCTCTCTAGATTATTTGATTTTAAAATCAAAAATGTGAGTTGCCTGTATTTAAAACGACCAGTATTATTCAGTAAAAAACTTCCTCGAAGAATTCTGTGAGCGTGCTAATTAATTTTATAAAAGTAAGATAAGATACTGTTATTTAGTAAACAATCGTAATTAACTCTAAAATACATTATTTGAGCTAATATATTGATAAAATAAAATAAAGTTATATAAATCAAAAGAAACCTTCATAGGCCTAGGCCAGTAAGAAAATTAAAAGTAGAGGAAAAGTAACTGACAGCTTGACAATTGACGTAATGTCAAAAAAGTAAATATTGAAAAATTATTTTTATTTCAGCTAAAATCGATGTTAAAACATCGTTCTAGATTGAAACTAACGTGAGCTAAAATAGTTACTGCCAAAGCGCGACTTAGATGTAAAAGAATATACAAGGAAAATGAATATGAATGATAGTAAAGAGTGTAAGTACCTATAGTGTGTAAATACTAAATTTCCTCATAAGTATAGAGTGTCTGAAACATGAAAATACTATAACTGTCAAGAAGACCTTTGCCCGAAGATTGTAAGCACAATTCCAGACAAGAGTCTAAGGAAGTGGTACCTGTGAGGATGCTAAGAACGGATCTTAGCGATGAATGGAAGGAGACCCTACAGCAGGCTCAGCAAAATGACTCGGACATCAAACCAATCTTCGAGTGGATTAAAGCTGGTGTTCCTAAACCCAAGTGGAGTGATGTGGCTGCGATGAGTTCCATCACGAAGAGCTATTGGGCGCAATGGAACAGCTTGGTAATCCAGGATGGAGTCTTGTGCCGTAAATGGGAAAACGCTAGAGGGGACAGCTGTCATCTACAAATGGTTGTCCCTAAAGCCAAGGTACCGGATGTTCTACGGCTCTACCATGATGGATGTTCAGGAGGACATATGGGGGTAAAAAGGACTCTACTAAAAATTCGAGAACGCTTCTACTGGATCCACTGTCGAGATAATGTGGAGGACTGGTGCCGTAAATGTACCAGTTGTGCGGCCGTAAAAGGACCCCGTATAGGGAATCGAGAACCGGTCCTTGTTGGAAGACCCGGGATTTTCGGGACACGACCTTCAGGAACCGGGAAATCCCGTGATTTTCGGGATTTTCGGGATTTTTTAAATACTTTTATGAGTTTTATATAAACGCCTAAAAGGATCATTTATATAAAAGAGTTGGATAAATTTAAAGTATTTATTCTAATAAAAATCACACAACCAGCTTAAAACTTCGCAATTTTAACACAATTATACTTTTCAATAAATCAACAAAACTTTTACAAACATTAAAAAAATATGAAAACAATATAATAAGTAATATTCAAGTCCTTTATAGATTCAAATCAGTCTTTCCTTAAAATACAAATTATTAATTTTTCTTTTATTAAATAAAACCTTAAGTTTAACTTAATTAATTAAATAAACTTAGGTACCAACTAGATAATCACGGTTCATTTTACTACATACAAGTCATGCGGTAACAAGGTTTCTTTTAACATCTGTTTTATTACATGCGGAAAATTAGCTTCTCAACATAAATCAAGTTTCATCTATTAATATACCATTTTGTTCACAACTTCACATGTTCACAGGCAATAAAAATTACAAACTGTAATGCAACAATAAAGTTTCGTTACAAATAACACTGTACAAGACTTACATTTATGAATAGTTCAAAAAACTAAGAGGTCTTCAACTGAATTATTTCTTTGCATTTTTAAGATCCTTTTGTTCCTTGTAATAAGTCCTAAGAAATATGAGAGCGTCTAAACTTATGTCACTCAGTCGTGACCTAATTTAGTTACATAGTAGTCCAGCTGAAGAAAAAATCCTCTCGGGTTCGACACTGGTAGGTGGAATTGATAAAAGATGGTCATATACTTGTGACAAATACCGCCCACGATTGCCTCCGTTCTCGAAAATTACCATTTCCAATTGCACAATAGTGTTGCCATTAAGATCGTCTTCGTTTGCAAACACACGTTTCTGATTTGTAGCCTTTTGTAACTCGGCATCTAACTTTTCTTTATTTGATGACAACCCAGTTATGCTTATATTGCACTTCAGAATGGTCTTCCTGTTCAGTGTGAATCAACGATGAACCTTGAGCATCAACTGTCGTACTTCGTCCTTATTCTTATCCTTCGTCGTAATTGCTTAGTAAAATAATTTCACTTGTGTAAACGTAAAATTAATATAGTATATTGTTATCCAAGGGGTGTAAATTACTTATTTAGTCCCGATATGGGGTTTGGCGCCCGTAACGTAGTGAGGCTAGTAATTTGGAGGACAAAATAAGTCTTTTACCCGAGATCAACAATGTTCTTCTCATTATAAATATGAGGAAAGTAAAAAATAAGAACACAAATAGCAAAAGAAAGAATGAGCGTTGATTGGATTGTCGCTTTTTATTTTGTTATAATTATGTTAATTTAGAGAAATAGTTGAAACTAAATTATATTAGAGTCATAATATACATTCGTAATACTCAAGTTTTTGTTATTTTAATTTTAAACAAACTTTCAGAGTATGAGTAATGAAAAATTTATTTTGAGTCCCGAAAATCCCGAAAATCCCGGTTCTCAATTTCATTTCCCGGGTCTCTCAGTAACCGTAAAGAACCGGGAAATCCCGGGATTTTCGGGACCGGGATTTCCCGGTTCTATACCCTAACCCCGTACACGCAGCAGAGGTGCATTAAAAGTGTACAACGTTGGAGCCCCTTGGGAACGGATAGCACTTGACGTTGCGGGACCATTTCCAGTAAGTGAGAGCGGAAACAAGTACTTCCTGGTGGTCATGGATTACTTCACAAAGTGGCCAGAAGTCTTCGCCATTCCTAATCAAGAAGCTACAACTGTCGCAGATAAATTGGTTCAGGAAGTCTTCTGTCGTTTTGGGGTACCCTTAGAAATACACAGCGATCAAGGAAGGAATTTTGAATCGCAAGTGTTTCAAGAGACTTGTCGATTGTTGGGTACCCACAAAACCAGAACCACCTCTTACCACCCACAATCTGACGGAATGGTGGAACGATTCAACCAAACGTTGGAGAGATATCTGGCCAAAGTTGTGGAAAGCCGGCAAAGGGATTGGGACAAGCACATACAGCCGTTTCTTCTGTCTTACCGAAGTGCAGTCCACGAAAGTACGACTGTGACACCAGCCTTCGCGAACTTTGGAAGGGAATTACGGTTACCTGCTGATTTAATCACTGGAACTCCCCCTGATGCTCCATGTAGTGTAACAGATTACGCGACTGAATTGCGTAATAAGTTGAACGATGTTTATGAGCATATCCGACAATCCGGCCAACAGATGTCTGAGAAGATGAAGACCCGTTATGATCGGAAGGCAAACGGTAGGGGTTTCGACGAGGGTTCACTGGTGTGGTTGCATAACCCAGGGCGGAGCAAGGGAAAGTCTCCGAAGTTACAAGCAAAATGGGATGGACCATACCGAGTCGTGACTAGGATCAACGATGTCACCTACCGAATACAGAAGGGTCCACGAGGTGCGCCTAAGATTGTGCATGTAGACCGGTTGGCGCGATACTACGGGACTAATGATGCTCGGGACGAGCATGTCTAAGGAGGGGGCAGTGTTACATCGGACCTACAAGAACATTCGAGAAAGCACGTGATTACAGTATGTGTACGTTGGAATTTCCAGAGCTTTCTGTTATTATTACTTTTAAAGTTAGGTAGGTACCTACAAACTCGCGACCTCTTTATAAAAAGACATTAGAATTTCGACCGTACGCCTAGGGCATACGGTTCATATTTGTTTGTGTTGTACAAGTAGCTAGTAATAATAATTACCTACCTACCTACCTACTCTTTTGTTAGTGTTTTCTATGACCCTCTAGAATATTCGAGGTTATTCTGGTGTGTCTGTGGGCGAGTATAAATAGACCGCTCGGGGCCGCGACAGTCAGTCTTGTTTTGGCTACCATCGAAGCGAATCGAAGTGAACTTGAAGTGCGATATCTAGAAAATTTAAGTGAAATTATAATACAGCGCTTAAAGGAAAATAATAAATGTATAATATCAGAACTACAAAATACAATTGAAGTTGAAATAAAAAAAGCAATCACCAAGCTCAAAGAGGATATCAAAGGGAAAACCGACTTCCTATATAAACAAAACGACAAAACAAGTCATGAAATAGAAAAAATAAACAAAAAAATAGAAGAACTAAGCAAAGAAAATGAAACCCTGAAAAGCGAAATAGAAAATATGAGGCATTCACAAACTCCAGAAATTAAAGATGAAAACTTCTCCAAGAAAATAGTAATCTACGGCTTCTCCGAATACTACAATGAGCCGGAGTATGAAATACACAGCAGATTGATTGAAATGTTTTATGAAATCCTGCATGTGGACCTAAACGGATACATAGAAGAAACAAAACGGATAGGAAGATACACCGGCAAAAATAGGCCCCTAGTTATTGAGTTTCTAAGCAAGAAAATGGCTAGGTATATAGTTGAGAATAGTCACTATTTCCAAGGAACAAACATACACGTGTCCGAATTTCTTAATGAAAATGCACGAAAAGAAAGAAAGTTATTGCGAGAGGAAATGCTAAGAGCACGAAAAAATGGACAGTATGCGGTAATACGAAATAACAACCTATATGTAGATGGCAAACGAATAGAAACTAAAGAAGAAGTGACCAGAGAGAACACATACCGCAGAAGCGCCAAATTTAACGAACAAATAAACAACAACGAAAAATCCCTCACTACACTACATTACAAACCAAATACGAGTAGTAACGATTATACTAACAGAAATACTTTTCGAGACCACAGAACAACAATTTAAAATTCTATATCAAAACGTACAAAGCATCTTTAATAAACAACATCTCCTGGAAGCCTTCATCAACGAAAAACCAATGTATGGCGCTATATGCCTGTGTGAGACTTGGCTATCACCAGAAAAACTGAATAACTTACAGTTTAGCGGCTACAAAATTGCAGCATCTTACTGTCGCCGCGCTCGAGGAGGCGGCGGCGTCTGTATCTTGTTACAAAACCATTTAGAGTATAAAGAAATCTGTGATATTGGTAATATGTCTGTTGAGTATTGTATCGAATTATGTGCAATAGAATTACCTAAAGAGAATGTAGTTATCGTTATAATTTATTGGAATAGAAGAGAGGAGGAAGTTTTTACTCGCCAATTAAAAGAAACGATGTGTTACATTAATAAAAAATATTCGAGATTTAGCGTGATATTGGGAGGAGATTTCAATATAAATATTTTAGAAAACTGTCTAAAAACTAATTTGTTCTTAGATCTTATGTTGGAATATAAATTCATACAACATATTAAAGTCCCCACACGAATCTCACAAACTACCTCAACATGCTTAGACCTAATTTTTACAAATTTTAACCATAGACATACTTATACCACCGTAGAAGAATTAGGGTTCTCAGATCACTGTGCAACCATCTTACACATGAAATTACTTATCGACAATAATAATAAAAAAACAAACTGGTTTACCAAAAAAAGATTATATAATACACAAAATGTAGAAAACTTTAAATCTCAACTAAAAAAATTAAATTGGAATGAAATAATACAATCAGATAAAAATATTGATGAAAATTACTCTGCGTTCAATAATATATTAAATAAAATCCTAAATGCGTGTATTCCGCTTCAGCAGATTAAAATAAAACCGACATATAAGAAGTACTGGCTAACAAAGGGTATTAAATTATCATGCAGAAACAAAAGGCTACTTAAAATACTTACCACTAAAACAAACAATCCCATATTATTAAAATATTATAAAAAATACGAAAAAACCCTAAAACAATCTGTAACGACAGCAAAAAAACTACAATATATAAATAAAATAAAAAAGTCAACAAATAAAGTAAAAACTATGTGGAATATCATAAATGAAAGAACAAATAAATCAATAAAAAGCGAAAAAATAAACATAAAATTACATAGGAATGATAACTTGATAACTAACCCTAAACAAATAGCAAATATTTTTAATGACTTCTTTGCTTCAATTGGGGAAAAAACCTCATCAGCAAAAGGAGCCCCTGTAATGTGCCCCACAGAGAACACAATGTTTCTCGGTCCTGTCGATCCCTATACAGTCAACAAAATAATAAAAAGTTTAAAAACTAAGAAGAGCTTTGGAGTGGACGAGCTTCCCCCATTCCTACTAAAGCAATGTGCAGACGAACTAACCCTACCATTCTTTAAATTAGTTAACCAATCGTTTGAAGAGGGAACTTTTCCCACTCAACTAAAAACCGCACTGATAAAACCCATTCACAAGAAAAATTCTAAAACCGACCCTAACAACTATCGCCCTGTCGCGCTGCTTCCAACTGCGTCTAAAATATTTGAAAAGGCTATGTGTGACCGCGTATACTCATTTTGTGAAAAATATAAAATACTTGACGACTGCCAAAACGGTTTCCGCAAAAACAGGTCTACAACGTTAGCAGTCTATAAATACGTTCAAGAGGCTCTAACCATTATTAATAATAAAAACTACGCCATAGGCATGCTGCTTGATATGACCAAAGCCTATGACAAGGTCCAATTTAAAATACTATTAGACAAGTTACATGGGATAGGAATACGAGGGAAAGCTCATGAGTGGTTTACATCATATCTAAAAGATAGGGTACAACTGGTAGAAATTGAATACTTCGATAAAACCACGAATGAAATAATTAAAATAAGATCTGACAGCAAAGCAGTAAATGCGTCAATCCCCCAAGGGAGTGTTACGGGCTGCCTGTTGTTTCTTATCTATATAAACGATCTTCCTAAAATTATTAACGGACCATGTGTTCTATTTGCTGACGATATCTCTCTGCTTACCTCATGCCAGAACCATGACAATATTAACGATAAATTAAACTCCCTTCTTTCTACAGTTGTAAACTGGATGGATAACCATAACCTAGAAATTAACTTCACCAAAACAAAATTAATTACTTTTCACCCACATCAAAAATCCCCTTTAAAACTAAATTTCACATTTAATAATACAAAATTGGAACAAGTAAATGAATTTACTCTCCTCGGTTTGTCCATAGATACCCACATAAATTGGAAATCCCATATTCAGAAATTAAGAACAAAACTATCACAATTTTCATACGCCCTACGCGAAATTAAAAAAACTACCAACCTTCAAACGGCACTTGTTACGTACTATGCATACGCTCAGGCATGGCTCAGCTATGGGGTCATGCTGTGGGGAAACAGTACCGATTCGCAAACTATATTTATTTTACAAAAGAAGCTAATTAGAATAATAACAAATATTGAACAAACAGATAGCTGCAAACCACACTTCCAAAAACACAAAATACTCACACTTCCCTGTTTATATATTTTCGAATTATGTAAATTTGTCAGAAAATATCCACATTTTTACACCACTTGTGAAGAAACACAAACTAGGTACACCTTTCGACACAACAAAAATAAAATAAACATACCCCAATCCCGACTTAAAATGCACTCAACCGGCCCTTTAGTTATGTCCACAAAAATGTATAATAAATTGCCAAATAACATTCGAGAAGTAGACAAAACAAATGTATTTATTAATAAATTGAAACAATTTCTGGAATCCAAGGCATACTACTCAGTAAAGGAGTTTATAGATGACAAATCAATTGCAAAATAAAATTACTCGCTAGCGTTAGATGTAGGAATCCAAATATAAAATATAAATACTTACATAAACAATAATATAATTTAATAATAATGAAATATACTTATAATAATTGCATAATATTTATATAGATTATTCTAATCGTTATACAAAATTGAAATTAGATAATTTATTATACCTAATACACAGACATAACAATTTAAATATATATATACATAATTATTCATAATTTAAATACATTTAATAACTTATAGTAATATTATTGAATTGATACTTAGCCCTCTTCCTCTCTCCTAATGTTGCTGTGCCCGACAGGGTCCATATTGGTTTTATATTATTTTGATTACACCATCTATGTAATACATATGGAATGCAATAAAGATTTGAGTATTGAGTATTAAGTGAATAGTGAATAGTAGTGTACTGTAGTGTTCTTGTGATTAAGTTTAAATTGTTTTGTGATTAATAAAGTGATTGTGTTGTTTAATCGGTAGTAATTAATTTATCTCATACCCAGCTCGTAACAATAACTTATCTATCCCACCTGAGCAACACATACAGTTTGTTTCTTTTTGCCATTTAACAGCTTCACAAAAAGTACAATTTTGAATCATACCTCCGATGCCGGAATATGTGGCGTATTCAATCATAGGAGACATACGTAAATGCACTCCGTTTCTTATCAACCCAAGGAAGGTCGCCATGCCCTACGGCTATTCTTCAGATGATAACTCTAGGAGACACTTTCCTGCTAGGGTAACGTACACAGAAAATCGTTTTATTTTCAACAATGGCGTTTAATTTGACCGCAATCGTCCTTAACCGGACACGGTGTATTAAATGTTATTGAATAAGCTTTCGAAAGAACAGAGAGTATGTCGGAAATAACAGAATCATTCTTTTTTCGACAATCGACATCTTCGACGTGAAAGGTTCGGTCTTCGGGTGATGGAATCATTCTTGCCTGTCCGTAGTCTTTTCGTTTCATTTGGCAAATTACAATTTACTTAACGACAGTTTTAGTGTGATATAGGGTGATTTGGTTTATAATTTTGAAATTATACTTGTGTTTTTTGATTATTCACAGAATATTAGACATGTTATTAATCTTTTTAACACAATTAATTTTTTATTTCATTGCTCCTCCATCCTTTTTATTTTATCTAAGTAACCATTTGTTACATTGTATTCTTAATTATTTTAATTTGAATGGGTATCGTTTTGAATTTGTTATTTTTACAATCTTTACATGTTTTTTTTTTTCCCCGACTGTTATGTTTTTAAGGTTTCATTTTATAAAATTTCTACACAATGTATTTTTGCGAATTGGACATTTTTCGAACGCTGGACATTTTGCGAATTGGACATTCTGCGCCTAAACGAATGTATTTTGTTCTGAAATATATGACTTAAGAACTCTTGCAACTCTTATGGGATTTTTTGGTCCTAATCCCCTCAAATGTCCCTCACAAGTACGGTAAAAGCTAACGGGAGTGGATGTCAATATTTAGTAAGTAGGACACTGATTTAGGTGTGTCTGAGAAACCAAGCTCTGTTTACATTCAAACCTCCGCAATTCGGTTGCGGTACGTCAGACACGAACAATGTGTATAAAAATGCTTTTATTCGAATAAATTATTAAGGTGGATACTAAGAATACATACCGGTAGATAAAGGAAGATGAATGTATCAATAACAAGATGCCAACCACTTTGTGGCGGCTGACCTTTACCTGGTTTTCTTAGTAAACCACTATTCTATACTTATAACTTGAACACATTACTTTACTTAATATTAATTGCGGCGAGTTTCAAGTTTCAGTTGGCTTCAAGGACAGTGAATACTTACTCACTGGGGTTTCCAAAGGACACTTAACTACTTCAAAGGTGGCATTGTGAGACTGTAATTATTCTTTTTGATCCTCAGATACCCTTTTATTTAAACCTCTTTCTAAGCAGTTTACAGTGTAGAAAGTGTGATCTACTATTCTTTTGATATATTATATATTTTTATTGTGACTGTGTTTGGGTGGCTTACAATTAACCAAACAAACATTTAAATCGAGGCAATCAACGAAAAGCAATTTACAAACCTCCACAGTTAGCAATAAACTATTGTTGCTCAAACTAATATCTAAGCATAATGTTAATAATATAACTTAGCATAATATAATAGCAAAGAATAGGACTAAAAAAATACTAAGTATTAAAATTAATCACAAACAACATAGCTTTTAGACAAGGCAGTACTAATTTCCAGCTAAGCTGCTTGCTAATAAGCTACATGCAAACAATTCGATTGATGGGTGTTCGTTCATTACAATTGCGTTAAATGCTTTGATGGAATGAAGCAAAAAATAATTGCTACGGTAAACTGTGCGAGCGTAAGGAGCACGAAGAAGATTTCTCAAGCGAGAATGGAGAGGAAGAACATTCAGGGACAGCTTAGAAAGAAGTTCAGGACACTTGATTCTTGATGTGCTATTTTCACTAGGAACCGTATTTCAGATATATTTCTCCGAGTTACAAGTGGAAGTAAGTGGAATCGTACGCCATCGTTCCTTGTAACACAGATAAGGGATTTTTTTATAACCAAAGCATGCCAATACGTGAATTTCCTTTGCATTCGTTCCAATCTGCCTGAATGCACTGCATAATTATGTAGGTACGCATAATACAGGATTTTCAAAGTTTTCATTCTCTTAAACGAACTGGCATTAAGGATAATGAATCCCAGGGCTTCGGACGCTTTTTTGCCAATATAGTCAACATGACACTCAAAGGTGAGCTTACTGTCCAGAAAAATACCAAGGTCTCTGGCGACATGAGTTCGAGATAAAGGCTGATTTGCGATTGAATAATTAAATAATACGAGTATACGAGGGCGGCACTGAAAATTTCGGGAATCAAGGAAGTGACACCACATTACTATTTAAAAATGTATTTATTGCTTTTCGAAGTATTCTCCGCGAAATTTGACACATTTTTCCATACGATGGAACCAATCATTGAAGCAACCATTCCATTCGGAAGTTGGGGTCTCCAAAATGGCCGTTTTGTAGGCGTCCACAGCTTCTTCAGGTGATGAAAATCTCTGTCCACGCAATTTATTCTTTATTTAGGGAAAGTATAGAAATCATTAGGGCTTAGGTCGGGGCTGTACGGCGGATGGTCTAATAATTCTATGTTTTCTTGCTCTAAAAACTCTTTTGTTCTGTGCGCGGTGTGAGAACTCGCATTGTCGTGATGGAGGATGATGCGGCGGATGCAGTTCTCTTTACGGAGTTCAGAAACGACCTGTGGCAAACAAATGCTAGCATACCATTCTGCATTAACCGTTCGTTGTCCCTCAAGAGGAATAGTCGTAACATGGCCGGTTTTGGAGACAAACGTGGCCACCATTTTTTTTGCAACACTCCGTGAACGAACAATTTTTGTTGGCTTTAACTCATTTTCGAACACCCAAACTCGTGACTGGTTTTTTGTTTCGGGTTCGTACGCATATATCCAGGATTCGTCACCTGATACGATGTTGTATACAGTATTTGAGGACCCTGCGTGGAATCTTTCGAGAGTTCTGACGCACCAAGTAACGCGAGCCGCTTTGCTCTTCACAGAGCGAATGCGGTATCCATCGGGAAAACAACTTTTTTACACCTAATTGTTCATGCAAGATTATTTGTATTTGACTCTTGCCCATGTCTAAAGTTGCCTGAATTTCGCGGTACGTTACATGTCGATCTTCCTCAATCAGCTTACGCACAGCATCAACGTTTTCTTGGGTTGACTGCAGTTTTTGGACGACCTTGACGGGGATCATCACCGAGCTTGACACGTCCACGTTGAAATTCGGCAAACCAGCGATAAATTGTGGTTTTGGATGGGGCTTCATCACCAAATGCAGAAATCATCCGGTCAACACACTGTTTTTGTGTTAAACCACTTCAAAAGTCATAATAAATCATCGCTCTTGAATTTTCTCGAGTCAATTCCATTTTCTCAACGACTAAACAAGTTTGACAAAACCTTGTGACAAGACCGAGAATCTTTTTTTAAATAAATACTGGTACTGGTACTACAATGGTACTTATTCGATTTTTAAAAGGATTTTTAGAGTTTTCAATTAAAAAGATTTTAATATGACAGGAACAGTGGAAATATTCCATTCCCGATACTTTTAGTGCAGCCCTCGTAACTAAACGAATCTGAGAGTATTTACTATTTCAAAAAAATACTATTTTAAAGCGGTAATTTGGTCGACATTCCGCACCAGAATAGTTGTAAAACACACTTGACACTGAACTATCCTTGGCCTTAGAACGCAAATAACACTTGTCTGGGACGAGGCGGTTTTGTTCATTCATAGCAGTACCGATTTTACAATTAGTATTAGATCATCTTGCGGGAACAGTCTAGATATTCAGACAAGACCGTTGTCCGCTCTTTGCACGATGAAAATAATGAGATCTCAAACAGTGCGAAGATCACAAAGAAGGTCAGGTTGGAATGAACGAGAAAATGTCAATGTTTTCCTTAACTCTGGTAGCAACATACTTCAGCGTCCTCAAAAATACAAACATTGATAAACATATGAGTTTTTAGACTGACATGGTCACTAACACAAACATTAGAATTAAAAACGGGATATTTACCATGTTTATTGTTTGTTTTCAACTATGTAAAAGCCGGAAAAGTGCCGGAAGATGTTCGCGAACGGACACAGTGAGTTTTGTGTGTCGGGGACAGAATCGTGTTGTGAGTGAATTATGTGACAATGGTAGCGGTGTCGTGCGCGAAAAACGAATAAGAAAGAGGGTAGACCGTTTCGTCTGCTCATAAAAATCCACCCGCAATAACTTCAGTTCATCCGTGACCATGGCGCTTGTAACAGTGCCGAAATATCGGAAACTCAAAACAAACAATAAACATGGTAAATATCCCGTTTTTAATTCTAATGTATTGATAAACATTTTTAAGATGATTTTATTGCGTTCTCAAAATGCATTTATGTTTGTAATAGCAATTCTAATTGATGACAGATTTTATTACAGATGAATTTGTCCTCCAATTGTACGACATATATTTATGCACTGATGCGTTACACAAGAGCTGAAAAGCTCCAAAACACATTCCAAGCCAAACCTTTCGGTTACTTTTGCGACTTAAGGACAAAGATGACTTTCAAAATCAAAATATTTTATTTCACATAGGCCTAGATGGGCACTTATAAAACGTCGAAAAAGGTGCATGGTTCGCGTTGGTCGATGCCAAATTCAAACTCAAATCATTTATTTCAACTAGACCATTACGGCACTTTTGAATGTCGATAAAACGAAAAATAAATGAGAAGAGCGGGCAAGAAACTCCATGGACACTCTTTTCAATCAAAAATGTTGTTACAAGATCTTGGTTACATCTTTCATGTTGAGATTATACATATATTATGTGAGAACGATGTAGAAAGACGTGCACAATAAGAGCGTCCAGAGTAAAAAAAATAAATCAACAATTAAAAATAAAGCAATTCAAATGATCCATGGCAGCTAAGAGATGACCAGTCCCGACTGACAGCGCTCGTTCACGAACATTACGCATGGATCAGCGCCATTCAATTCAACCATATTGAAGGGAACTAAATGACCCGACCCACCCGCCACCATCAGCAAGACATTTAAGCGAGCATGACATTCTCTCAGCCACCAAGGCATATTCAAGTCAATGAGAGATAACTAAATGCAAATGGTAGCTTTACGGTACATGGTACTCACACATGTGTTATGCAATTATACAATACTAAGGTCCATGTTCACCAAAAATATGACGGACGACTATCTAAAAACAGCTGTTTAAAACACATTTTTGTATGGGAATATGTCACATTGACAGCTGTTTTTAGATAATCAGACTGTTATCTTCTCGGTGAACATGGACCTAAGAGATGAAATCTATACAATGCAAGAATATTTTTACAATCTTCTGCAGCTACCACAATAATTGTCCAATAAGTTTGCATCTATGGTTGCGGAGCAGGACCAGCATTTAGCCAAGCATTTTTATCCTCAATGTAATCCCCCAGCTTATAAATATGCTTGCCTACATAGTGTGCGTTTTACACAAGATTTAAATTTCGTCTCATTCAGTTGTAGAATTTGGGGAGGTATTTTATTGTAACATTTTAAACAGTACCCCTACTTTTGACATTTGATAAAGCAAATCTTATGCACTTAGTTTTTTTCCCATTTAGTACTAAATTATTAGCGGTAAACCAATTATGAACTTGCAGTAGGGCGCTATTTACGTCGTCAAGATTTGTGGCACGTCTGTTTATCCTAAATATTAAAGAAGTATCATCGGCAAACAACACCATTTGCGGATGGTTGTTAAATAAATGGGGTAGGTCATTTATGTATACTAAAAAGAGGAAGGGACCCAATATCGAACCTTGTGGTACACCCAATTTTACTTTTAAACCCATCGAATTTACTTCCTATGGCATCTTGTGCCTCTTCCCACGCAGTAAAAATATGTTTTAATAAAGTGACACCGGCGTCAGTCGTACAACGTCCTTTGGTGAAACCATACTGCTGTTCGTGTAAGATTTTATTGGTTTTAAAATTAAAATGGTTAAGCAATTGATCGAGCATTATCTTTTCAAACACCTTGCTGAAAACCGGCAACACGGATACGGGCCTATAATTGTTGGTGTCTTTACTGTCCCCGGATTTAAAAAGCGCTATTACCTTACTGAATTTCATTAGATCTGGGAAGACCCCTTGATCCACGCACAAATTAAATATTGAGGCTAAATACGGCGCTACAGTCTCAACAATTGAGGTACAAGCTTTGATAGACATACCCCATAGATCTTCGGTTAATTCGATCTTGATTTGCTTAAAAGCTTTTATGATTGTCATGGGGTTTACATGCTGAAATTTAAATTCATTTGAGCAGGCTGAAACGTTCGCCTTCAATAAATCCATAGAGAGCAAGGGAGAGGAATTTAAGGTTTCAGTAGTATTAAGTGGGATACTGGTAAAGAAATTTACAAATTCTTGAGCGACTTCATTATTAGAACTCACGAGACCATGTGAGGTCTCTAGTGTTATGTCATTACTTGGTTTTTTAGATCTATTAGTCTCACTGCTGATAATTTTCCAAACCGTCTTTATTTTGTTATCGGCTGATTTTATCTTGTTGCTAATGAAAAGAGACTTGGCTATCTTGCAAGAGTTTTAAAAAAATTTCGAGTAGCCACATATTTACTAAAAGTTTCTGTGTTGATATAAGGCTTCAGGCCGTACAGCTCAAACAATCGTTCCCTTCTTTTCCTAATACCCTGTGTTGCCCAGTCACTGAAAATAAACTTTGGGCCAATAGTCTTAGTTTTCTGTTTTAAAGTATTATTGAACTCGGTGTGCACTACCGAAAAGAATTCTTCATACAATTCATTTACATTGTTTCCAATATGGCCTGGTATATTTAACTTGCTAATTAAATTATTATTAAACTTTTCTAAATTGCTGGGTGTTATTTGTCTAGTTTGAATCTGAATTCTTTGTAATTGTTTATTAGACGCGAAAGCAACAGTCTGTCCGCTGTGATCTGAAGGAAGGTAATTTACGATGGATTTATCTAAGTAGTCGCAGCAACAAAAAAAAAAGAAAGAGAAGAACCGGCAAGAAACTCCATGGTTACTCTTTACAAATCATTTGTTACAATAATATTAGGTTACAGCATTAGTACTTTTGTACTTTCTAATTTGAACGTGATTATCATTGCGTCTTTTAGAACCCAAATTCTAGTGATTTCTCAGGAGTACAGCAGTTGCAACGAAGACCGGCTCCAAGATCTTACTAAACTGCCGGAATTAATTAGAAAACACATCTCGCGCATTACAAACAATCCCACTAGCTTATCTAACCACTTTCTTTTCTACTTCGTGAATTTGTGATCGGACTTAACATTGATGTAAAATGTATTTATAGGCTTTTTTTTGGCCTAAATGAAAATAGTAAGTGTAACGTTACTGTATGAGCTAACCGCAGCTCGCTTAACGAGCGCGGTCATCGACTCCTCGAACTGTGCAGTACGTACGTGAAGCGAGCCACGCGGACGATGAGTCAACAGTATGGAGCTGTTAGATCGAGGTTCGGTAATATTCGCAAGTAGGCATGATTTGTGCCCATCACAATGTGTTGTGGCTGACGGAGATTTTCACGGGGTCAAAATTGAGAAAATCGGCAAAGTTTATTAAGTCTTTAAAGAGTGTATAAACCCTCTAATAACAAAATTGTAGGTCTGGCGATGAGATCATGACGCATATCTTCATACAAGTCAATTTACATAAATGGTGGCAGTGCTATACATGCGTGGATGTATAGCACTGGCACACCACTCAATTCGCAATACTACACTAATTTGCAGCAGTCGGTAGCCTTGCTGTCTGAAACAAGGCGACAACTTCACAATATATTATTATAGTTGTTGTAATATTTTAATAAAGACTGAACGATAATAGCAATAACCGTGACAAGGCCTCTAATAAAGTTATGCCATGTTACATCGAAACCATAAATACTCATTAGTATTTAGGTTTTTGAGTAAGAAAGTGGCTTTACACGTGTGACGAGGTGGTGTTCTTCTATAGCTGTATGAATAGGCAACCAATTCTTTTGATTAATAAGTCGATCACCTCAATTTGAAAGGTGTGTAGTTCTGGTACATAACTTATGATAAAACTAGACCGCATTATACCGGTAGTTAAACTGGCTGGTTCTGGAGTTTGTATCGTAATTTCCTTTCGCTTCTCCAACCATATGAAGCTTTCTGCACGTACTGGAGGGAGGGCTTTCTGTGCGAAAAGACTTTCAACTGCGTCTAATACTTTCTAGGCAATTACTATTACGTAAGTGCCTTACGAATATAACTAAATAACTATGCAATACATGTACCTGATTACAATATTCGTAAAGCATAATGATATTTTTACAAATGCCTATTTTATTCACACATTAAACACTACAAGTTACAAGCATGGATATGGTATTAGAATGTATTTGGTAGCGTAGCAGAAGTCTTAGAACAAAGCTACCACATAAGTAGCCGTAGCCTCGACGTCCTTAAAAAATACCATGAATTTTTAATAACGTAACGTGTCAAATATCCATCACAGTTGACATAAGAGGCAGCTCATTAATCTGTCAGTGTTGCCGTGAAACGAATGATAGTGGGGGACGGCGAAATGAGCAGAAAATTATTTTCCCATTGCGAGGATATTATACAAAGTATCTGTTCATAGAAACGCGAAGCGACTGTGAAGAGAGTGATGACGTCACAACTCACAGTTCAACAACGTGAGTTTCTCTTCCACACAAGTCATTGATCCAATGAAGATGATTACCGAGAGATTAAAGTTTAGCACATAAGTGAGGAAACAGCAATGAGAAGCTATAATTATGCTAATAGTACGGCGCTAGGTCGTCAGCAAGGTAACGCTGAAGCCCACAAGGTGGACTTGTACTCTAAACAAAAACGCAAGCACCAGATAGTAATATCCCGTACGAGAGATCTTTGACATACATTTTGCAGACTCTACAATGTTTTCATACTATGCAGTAGGTACCTATTGTACCTATTACAATAGGTACCTACTGATATAATTAATCATGTTTCAGTTATCTAGGTCGTTTGGATAATGTTTTTATTTTTCAACAATAATACATTTTTTATCGTCAATTGATATTTTTGGCATTTACCTAATTGTTATCTTATTATTTCTGTTTACAACAAGATGAGCAGTCCAAAGTCTTTGTCTTTAATGTTATCACTTCATTACAAGAAAAGGACATTCACCTAAAATGTTTCTGCTCAGACTTGTGACTCGTAAGGAATATCCAAAACGTAAGGAAGTAGATAGTTTTCCTCTTGCACAAAAAACCAGACTTACGTCAAATTAACGTTATTTCTCTACCATTACCATCTACCTCGTGAGCTCCATTCATTGGTGTTAAGTTTTATCAAGTGTTGGATCAAGGGATCTAGTTCTTGGCTTGCAATCAATCAACTGGGTGAAATCCCCGATCTTCTAATAGTATTTCTATTATTATAAGCTCGCAGTAAAATCTCTCTTGAGATTACTTATAAGCGAAGAGGTAGAACCTCGCAATATTTGGACCCTGACCCTGCGTGATACTCATAATTTAGAACGTCGCTACATTATGTTCGACAGTTATGTATTGCTAACGGATTTTACTGAATAGATAGTTTTAATGTCTCTCAAGTTGTGTGCGGTCATTGTTCCAATTTTTCTAAGTAAACATCATTTCAATTGTACATTCTCAGCGTATTTTTTCAGTAAGCACGTGCTGGGAAATTGCATAAAAAGTAGACGATACTATCAAGTGCGCACGCTTGCCTAGGCGCAGATCGTGATCTTGAGGCAGTTTAATTGTTGATCAGAACATTCTCGGCGTTCCTGCCGCAATGGATCTACTTATTTTCTACTCGAAAAGAACTGATTTTATCATGCTGTAAGCTGGATCCTGCGTTCAATGACTGAGATTGGCATGTCTCTGTCTCTTTTCTTTATCTTCGGCAGGGGTCATATTATTTAGGTCTAGCCAATTATAATGGTTATTGTTTATACAGTAATAGAGAGCACATTAGTGCGTTACGTAGTGGTGACGTTTGCCGACCTCCAAACAAACAAGTCGATAGCTTTGGCACAGCTCGTAGAAACATCAAACATCGCTGGCGTATTTTTGTAAACAACGCATTTATAAACTGTTCTGTGCCTCGAAAATCAGACGATCAACTAGTTGTGCGATGTTATTACAGTTTATGATAGTGAAGGACGTCGTGGACGGATAACGGAATTAGTGTAATTTGATTCATTTTTTATTAAACACTATTTCACTAACAGGTTGTATAAGTGAACTTTAAACATCATTATTAAGTTAATAAATATTCTTCGTCAAAAACGTGGCGCTCTTAACCCTCGACCTCAATTGAACATTGATCACATCTTTATTTTAACTTTAGAGCTAAGAATCTTGAATTCTGCCAATTTGAATGTCGGGGTAAACAAGACAATAAAAAAGCATTGATTTAGCTCGGTCTAGTGTTCAGTTTTTTGCCACCAGATTTTTTGTCTAACCTTGAGGTCGGCCATCAGATCATTGTGAAGACAATCAGTGCGAGCTCGCTGTGTCAACATCTGTTGATAAACGCGGCTAAAGTGTCTTGCTTATTATCAGGCCCCGGGGATTTCCGGAGTGGAAATAGTGATTGAGGTCCTTCTTTATCAATCGCAGCCTTTTGTTTTCATAATCAGCCACTTTTGTCGTGGCATTCGATTTGGATGAGATACAATTTGTGAAACGATGGCGATTCCTCGCAAGCTTGTAAGTACATAAATTCTTCAGCACGTTAGGTGGAAACGTGACTCCACGTAATCAGTCAGTCGCTAGACAATGCCACTATGGTACAAAGAATATCCGAAGAATATATTTTTGATTTGCCTCAGCATCAACATCCGCAGCACTTAGCATGTTGCCACTAGCCGCTAATTCTCGTTATCCCTACATATAAGGGAAAGAATGTTGTAGTAAATAAACAATTACTACGCGTAGATGTGCTACTGGTATGAGTAATACAAAATAACTGCGTGTTCAATAAAAAATATAAAACTGGTTATTGACTCGGTAAATTGGCACTTAATCATTGGGATCGTATTTCGAACGGCCAGAAAGCCGCTTAACTTATGTGGGTTTGGGCCGGATATGTCTTCCACATGTCAGATAAGGAATGTGCTAAAAGGAACCCACAGACGGAGAGCAACGCGTAATGGTGGGACGAGCTTGACTCCTACCAACAGGGCTGGTCAGCACTAGCACAAGACAGAATTGTATGGAGAAGGGGGACGCCTTTACCCCGCAGTGGGGCGATAAAGGCGTTAGGAGATTGAAAAATGCAAAACCAGGGCTTCAGAAGACATAATTCGCTTGGTTTTACGTTTTTTATTTTCATTATAGTTTAATATTTCAGGAAAACAACATCGATAACATCGAGGGGAGATTTAGCACCACTTATCAAGCGTCACAGCAAAATGTTTATTGAATGGTTCCGGCATCAATGTTATATTATTGAGTCGCCGTAAACAAGATTTATGGATTTAGGTAAGTATATAATATAATAATATTTACGGTATAATTTAGTTCTTAATTTTTTTTTGCGACTTGGTTTCAGTCACTACAAAAGGCAACTAGTTGCTCATTAGTTGGTTTGGAGTCGACTTAAAGGAACCCGAGGCAGGGGGAATGATTTATCTACCCACTTTATCTATCTGTATTATCTACTAAAACATCTACTGTATAGGTAGTTACCTACCCACTTTATTTTCTTTTAAAAATATTTGTGCTGTCTTGGCTTATCCGTCTTTTTACTATGGCTTATCTCTGTATTTATTTATTGTTACCAGTGTTACTGTCCAATACAATAAAATACTTAAATTCCTTACATTTTTCTTAATCCGTACTCGTTAATTAATACACATTTAATTAATTTTCTCGTGTTCTATATATTTTTTACCGTTTGTTTGTTTGTATAATATTATTTGAAACTGTTTTTCCGTCACTTACCCTCTCAAGGTTCATTGGAAGACCAGCGTCCGACAGCATCAAAGGCCGCTGTACACATTGGGCCAAGGTAGTGGGCCAGCATATTGGGCCAAAATAATGAATTCCAAATGTCGCTGTTTAAGTGTTTACACATTGGTGTACTGATCATTCGGAAAATCGGCATTGATAAAGATGGACGTGGAATCTCTTGCTGCCGCGACAATTTATTTATACAGTGCGTTTAATTATTACGTTAAGATTCGACTTCCTTACGAAATTAATAAGTAATATATACCTATCGCTAGCATGACTGCTTCGCAGCGCGGAGGTGACGGCTTCCCATTCCGTCTCGCTCCGGACCATGGATTGAACCAGGGCCGATCGCGAGAGGTCGCCGCCGCCGAAGATAAACAACCCTGCTATTAAAATTTCTTTGTTCTATGGTAACTTGTTGTCATCAAAACTTATAGGTACGAAAATAAACTATATTTAAGCGAAATGCAGTGCTAACGTATACTGGACATTTTATATGTATACAGTATTGTATGAACAAGTCTGGTGAGATCCGGAAGGGTCTGCAAATGACGATGACCGAGGAACATAAATAGCTCCGGGCCGAAGATGTGACCTATAGGAACGCTCTCGTTTTTTAGCAGACACCGATCATTTCTGCTATTTACACTCAAGTTTTATCACATTGGTAATTAATGTCAGTAACCTGTTGGATAAGTCTAAGGGCCTATGCACACCACGTTTTTTAAACGCGCCGTCGACGCGCGTTTTGGGAACGCGCGTCGCCGGCGCGTTTTTATCCTGCAGAGCAGTTTGTTGTCGTTTGTATCGATACAAAAGCGCGGCACCGGCGCGTGTGTATCGATACAAATGCGCGGCACCGTCGCGTCAGTATCGATACAAACGCGCGGCACCGGCGCGTCTTTATCGATTCAAACGCGCGACACCGATACGAGCGCTAGCGCGCGCGCCTTCCCTACGGACGGGGTTGATTGAATGCTGTCTCGACCGACGCCATCTTGCTACTGTTGACGAGGTTCTGCTTAAAAACGCAAAATGCCAGCGCGTTTGTATCGATACACACGCGCGTTTACATCGCGTCTGCATCGCTACACACGCGCGTTTGCATCTCGTCTGTATCGCTACACACGCGCGTTTGCATCGCGTCTGTATCGCTACACACGCGCGTCTGTATTAAGGCATCGTTCACACCAATGCGTATAATCAGCCGCCGACTGTGAGTATCCAGTACAAAATGTATGAAAGATTTATTTCAGCCGCCGACTGATTCGCTTCATACATTTTGTACTGGATACTCACAGTCGGCGGCTGATTATACGCATTGGTGTGAACGATGCCTTATACAGGTGTGCAAAGGTCTACAGGCTGCGTCTGACTTGCGTGCGTATCGCGTCTGTATCGCTACAAACGCGCGTCGACGGCGCGTTTAAAAAACGTGGTGTGCATAGGCCCTAAGCCTTCCTGTTTCTTGTATTTTAATAACTCACGCGTGTTTATGTCATGTTTCGTAATGAAAATACGATCTTGGATTTAAAAATGATACGAATAGTGCTAAAACTACTGAGCCCGCCTCTCAGTTGCCCTTGCCAAGTTGCGTGGGATGACTGAGTTGGTGGACTGCATTCTACTCACTACTGTCCATTTCAGATAGCCGTTATTGTTTTGATTATAGGTACCTAATTGGTAAACATTTGCGTGAAATCATAACAAATTAGAATTACTATAAGTCTTGGAGACGGGAGGTAGGGAATGGGGAAACAATACAACGATAACTTGTCCCCTGAATGTTACACGAGTTTATTTTTGTTTAATTTAAATCCTAAAATAGCGTTCAAGTTCAAACAAGACGAAGACAATGCTCCCTCATCCTTGAGTTGTTTTTGTGTCGAAGATTCACGATCAAGACACTGAACATGGCATGCATCATAATTAAGAATACATATTAATATCTTAAACTTAATTACATATTTATAGCAAAGGTTCATTATTTTTAGTACTTTATGGTGAAGCAGCTTATGGCTGTTTGGTTCAGAACCTGAATATTGACTTTCACCGTAAAGCCGAGAACTTTTGACTTGACAAACAACTCTCAGGCTTTGAGAGTTCAGCGCGAGACTTGCGCGGTGCGGAATAACGACTGTTGAGAAATCCATGCAATATTTTTTTTTTATAAAATTATTACACAATGCACATCCCCAGATACAATAGAACTGAGAAACATCAATCAGACATCTGGGAAAAAAGGCACAAAAAATAATATCTCGAGAAAGTCTAGTCTATCTTTTTTATACTTATCTCCAGTCTCCGCAGCTTGGATGCGCCCACTAGTACTGTACGATCTAAGTTTCAACAAATAACAAAAATCTTTAAACATTACGTAGGTAACACCAGTAAATCGCCTTCGCCAGTAAGCTCAGATGATTAGTGTTTGCTACAACAAGCTAACATAATTGAAGAGGATGTACTCATGTACTACGCATATTCAAAAGAAAAACTTTCTTTAATCCGTCACTAGTCAAAGCCGTATTACGTAAGTTGTAAAAATGTGTATAACCCAGAGATTTGTAGTAGCTGCTTTATAAATTTATAAAGTGTGGGTATAAAATCTTGAGTGGGATAGACTCAAGAGGGTGACCGACTTATTCAGCTTTTAACAGAGTCATATTAGATCTGCAGCATCCGCAGACCTTCTAAACAAAATGTTAGTGTTATGAACGCTCCATCGCAGGCTAATGACTCCGAGTGAAACCCTGATAGTGACAAAAGACATTGTTTATTAAACGACGAGCTGCCGTCTTACTACACATCACAATATTAACATAACGCAGGCTTATGACGCGGCGAGACCGACCGATGTCTAGCTGGAGTTGATGAACTCAACGAAACCATTCAAGCTCACAAATAAAATGTATTTAAATGCCGCATTTATGATTATGGTGTGATGATAGGCTATTAGGCTACTGAGGAGGAACTCAAAAAGTTTTGACTACTACTGTTACGGTGAAAGTTCTTTGTACCGAACTTGTATCACGATTTCCAATGAAAAAAAAAATAACTTAGCAATTAGGTGCTTGCCCAGCAGAAGAGTGCCTTTTTTTTCGGATGTGAAATCATCAAATAACTTCTACCACTCTGGGCGGAGCGGGCGGGAGTGTCAGACTTTTACTGACTAAAACCCATCCATGTTCCTTCCTCGCCCTTTATGTTCCGGGGCCACGGTATCTCTTTCAAACAGTCCCGCAGCCCCGGCAGGCTTCGGCCCTTGTTGCGGGCTCTTCCATTATGCTGACATCTCATTGAGGCGCGCGTGGAACACGAACGCGCCGTCGACACGGCCTGTCGTCATAAGATGGACGGACGGCGAGCTAGCCCATAGCTCACCGCCCACAGGCTCGCGCCTACGGTGGCCAGGGGCCACCACGTGGCCCCCGACGCCCGGTGCGTATCCCGCGGCGGCATGGGCGAGAGGTTCTCTTGCGTTCCGCCACGTCCTTCGCTAGCATAATTGCTTCGCAGAAGAAGGTGACGGCTTCCCATTCCGTCTCGCTCTGGACCATGGATTGAACCAGGGCCGGACGCCAGAAGACGCTGCCGCCGATCGCCGCTACGAGGACACGACGGAGCTCCACCCACGCGGGGCAAGCCGCCACCGTATGCTCCACCGTATCCTCCGGTCGATCCTCGCAGTGGAAACACCCGGGCGTTTCCTCCCGCCCGATTCGATGCAGGAACCTCCCGAAACCTCAGTGTCCGGTGAGGACCTGCTTCAGGCGGAAGGAGAGGACGCCGTGGCGCCTCTCAAGCCACTCCTCAAAAGACTTACCGCCACTATCGTGGCGTGCCCTGCACGGGGTTGCGACGACAGTCGCTCTCTCCATGTCGCCATTAGATCGCGCCGGAGGTCTGTCCGCTGGGCGGCTGTTTGCCGCGGCAGCGAAGTTTCCCCTGGCGTTGCTACGCCACGCGTGGGCGCTACTCGCGCGCCTGCACGAATGGCACGTGGAGAAGCACCACGTGCCATTCGTGTAGGCGCGCGAGTACTATCGCCTCCAGATCCCATGGCGGCAATCCGGCAAGGAGGCCCGTTGCCTCGCCGGGGCGCGTTCAGGTAATGGGCGTGAAATCTGAGAAAGTTAAACAATTTAAATATCTAGATCTAGCCCTTGAGGTTATCGACGTGTGGGATGTGAGTACAGCAGTCATTGTGCCAATAGTCGTGTCGGCCAATGGCTTAATATCCCAAAACTGAAGGGGCTGTGGCTCGGCAGCTGGATAAAGAGTTTGGTTCTGAAAGCAGCATTTCTGAACACTGCACGTATTTTTAGGAGGTTCCTCTCAAGAGCCCTGACCACCAGTAGCTTGGACCCTGTTCCTTATGCTAGTAGGCTACTATTTTATAATTTTAATGTTTTTTTTTTATTTTGCTTTTATAATTACTTATAGGAATATTTAAAAAAGTAAACAATATGTTACAAAATGAATAAACATATAGAAAATAAACATCGCATGGGCCTGATGTTTATTTTCTGTGCAGGCTTAGTCATCCACATAGTGCATCTAAATTTCGCCAGTGATGTTAAAGTCCACTGTCCAATGTTATGGGAGCAAACCTGAGAAATTACCGAGTGCATGAGAATTAAACCCAGGCTCTCAGGCTCACCATTATTGCTAGCAAACATTACTAAGACCAACAATTCTAACAAATAATTACGAGTAATAATCATTTTATTTCTACAATAATTACATGGGTACTTTCAGCAGTTACTCAAAAAACAGACTTTTGAAAATTATTGCTGCATGTTGAAACCCCATGAAATGTTATTGAATATGTTATCTTTACTACTAACTATAATATCATTCAATGATAAAATATGATAACACTATCAAATCAACAATGAAATGATTACTAAACGTTTTTCAAAGAAATATTAATTGTACGTTAAACAAGCCATGTTCATTAAAGTTCTTACACATACAATTTTAGAATTATTATGACTTGGGTAGCATTTCTAGCTTCCTCTATGTAAGTAGGCCTCACTAAAGAAGATGAGAAATAATATAAATGGTTGTCTCCACAATAATGAGCTAGATGCCTTGTCAACAAATTATTCCGACAGTTTCACACATTGCAGTAAGAGTGGCACTGTCTTGAGTTTTGAAACTATTTAAATGCCTTTTTTTTTTCGAAGTTGAGACTATGCTGTCGCAAGTGTCGCGCCACTTAGCAGTATCAGGGAACAGTACAGTGCCTGTAGGTAATAACTATCCAAAAGTACAAACTCAGTATTTTTCTCAGTAGATAACAAGCATAGAGTATATCTGCATCTTCCTCATAAAATACAATGATTTGTTGATTCTATTTCATATTGATTATCTATATCTATACTGTTAGGAGAACAGTGACGTAGTTCCCGATAGCAGTGGGGATTAGAGTGGGAGATTGCCTTTTACTGTCTATAAAAGCGCCGGCGCGCGCGCTCAGTCTGCAGACACTTCTCGTTGAGTTCACTTGCTAAGGGGAAACTCTGCCCGTTTGAATGGTCAAACTGTCTCTTTCTGCCCATCTAATTTCTGTGTAATTCATTGTTATTAAAGTGATTTTGCTTAATGGTTAAAGAAGTTAAGTTATTTTGTAATTTAGGTTTAAGTTTTTTATCAATAAATTAGTTTGGTGTGTGTCGCATATTTTTATTTTTATTTTGTTACCACTTCTGGTTTCCTAAAATCAGAAGTGGGATACACCATACGCGTCCAGACCCGCTTTGACCACTGAAACACGGCAGTTTGGCACTTCATAACCAAATTGTCAAATTTTTTTTGGGGTTAGTTTTGGATTATACTGAGGTCTTATACCAAACGGATTTTGTGTCAATAAGGAGTGAGTAAGTGAAGTGTATCTCAGTGAATTCTGATACTCGATCGATTGACAACGCTTGAGGGGCAGCGGGCGCCTCACGTGCCGATCGCTACGGTGTCACGTGCAACGCCACCGCCGCAGCATGAGCGCACTGAGATGACGACCTCGGGCCGAGTCGGCGCGGGTTGTCGCGACTCTGCGGCTCCGCCTTCGCCGGGGCGTTCTGTGAGTGCGGCCACTGATCGCGATGCTAACGTGACCAATCGACTGATTGACGCCATACGTTCCATCAATACAACGGTGAGATCCAACCAAGCATATTTTATATCCAATTTTGATCCTAAGGTTTCGAATAACTGGAGCGGTAATGAGTGTTTGTCACGCATTGGTAATTGCCTAAAAGGGGACGCCAAAGTTTGGCTAAGTGAATGGGTCATCAATGACCGAACTTGGTCAAATTTTAAAAGAACAATGGCCAGATTTCTCTAGGAGCTGGACTTTACTTTTATTTTTCATGTTCTAAAATCAGCTTCATTTATATTGGTTTGTTCTTATGTTTCAAGCATCATACCGTTTGAAAATCATATCTAAAAGCGTCAATTATACTTTTGAGATTAGAATCAACAACTGCCTTCTATCCAACTGTTGCGTAGCCTAAATGTGTACTTAGCGCAAAGAGAGGCAGTATCTCACTAGAACTTTTGACATTCAAATCGTCCTGAACGAAGGTTCAATGCTTTCAAGCTTTGGTCAGGTGTGGCCGAGCTCTCGGAAAATAGTCGTTGGTCCCCGGAACTGTCAGGCATGAACGCATGTGAGCAAGCAAAAACCACAGCCATCAATTTAATTATTGGCACTGACGCCTCTACTCCGCCCATATGGTCGTTGGTGCGTGACCTAGTTACAAGCATTCTAAAAACAACAAAAAAAGTTTTGTGCGAGATCTATTGATGTCGCTCTTGTGAACTCCTGAAGAGGAATAAAGGTACTATCCACCTTACCGGTCCAACCGCCAGTCTTGTGAATACGAGGTCGTCGACCTTATCTTTGTAATAAAGTACTTCAGCAATCAATGAGCAAACTAGACCCTGGGATGCGAGAGCCATGAACTTGAAATTGTTTGTTTGTCGCTGAGGAAAAACCACATAAGCAGACTCCCAATACGTGCCCAGAAACGAATGCCATAATGTTTTGTTTTGCTGAATGAATGAAGTGAGTGCTGTTTCTTTTCTATTTATGGTTTCAGAGATGGTTTTGGGCGTGTGCCTAAAGGTGTGAGTCGCCCATCCAGTGGGTGTGCTGCCAGAGGCGTGAGTCGTTCATCCAGTGGGTGTGCTCCCAAAGGCGTGTGTCGTAGCGCATGGGTGTGCTCCCAAAGGCGTGTGTCGCCTAGCGCATGGGTGTGTTCCCAAAGGCGTGTGTCGCCTAGCGCACGGGTGTGTTCCCAGAGGTGTGTGTCGCCTAGCGCATGGGTTTGTTCCCTGAGGCGTGTGTCGCCAAACGCACGGGTTTGTTCCCAAGGCGCGTAGTGTCGCCAAGCGTGCGGGTGTGTCCAAAGGCATGTGTTGTTGAGCGCGCATGGACGCACTGCTGGTGCTGGACGCTCTGCTGGCGCTGGTTGCGCTGCTGGAGCTGGACGCACTGCTGGTGCTGGACGCTCTGCTGGCGCTGGTTGCGCTGTAGCTGTTGGTGCAGGACGCACTACTGGCGCTGGATGCGCTGCTGGTGCAGGACGCACTGCTGGCATAGGACGCGTTGCTGGCGCAGAACTCGCTGCGTTGCTGGCGCAAGGCGCGCTTCTGGCGCAGGGCGCGCTGCTGGTGCAGGATGCTCTGGTGCAGCTGCACGTGCGCCTGTCGCTACTGGTGCAACACGTGCGCCTGTCGCTGCTGGTGCAGTACGCGTTGGTTGTGGCATACTGTTGGAAATCTAGATCCTGTGTGTTATGCCTGGTCTTGTTGAATACTTGACCTTGTGTCTTATTTCTACTTTTGTGTGAATGCTAGACCTTTTGACCGTCTAGTCTAGTCGTAGTAATTATGTGAACAATGGTATGGGATGGTTGGGACGCTGACCATCTTATATTTTGTCATCTTTCGCTGAGGTAAAGTCTTTGGAAGTGATATGGGACGATTGGGACGCTAACCATCTTATATTTTTGCCATTGCGGACTTTGAATTTCTACATGATAAGCTAACGTCGTGCCTATGTCATGTGTCCGTATTCACTTAGTATGATAAGCTAACGTCGTGCCTATGTCATACAAGTGCGGGTCCTATGTACATGATAAGCTAACGTCGTGCCTATGTCAAGTGTCCGTATTCACTTAGTATGATAAGCTAACGTCGTGCCTATGTCATACAAGTTTGGGTCCTATGTACATGATAAGCTAACGTCGTGCCTATGTCATGTGTCCGTATTTACTAGTGAGAAATAAGCTAACGCAGTGCCTATGTTTCTCGCTAACAGAGACAGCTAACGTAGTGCTTCCTCTCTGGTGCTTGTTTGAACTATGCTAACGTAGTGCCTATGGTTCATTGTGTGCAATTTTATGGTGTAAAAAAACAGTGAAGATTTGTTTTTAGTGTTTTACGCCTGGAGTATTATTTATGTTCTCAGATGCAGATAGCGATAACGACCGTGCGGAGTCTACGCCTGAGCAAGTTGCCTCGTGCGATGTGCAGCCTCCAAACGAGGGGAAAACTGAGCCCATGCCTAGCACCTCCAGAACTGTGGAACCCCTGCAAATTCAGTCAGAGGAGAACGAGGACGTCCTCCAGTCAGGAGAGGCCGTGTTAGGAGAACAGTGACGTAGTTCCCGATAGCAGTGGGGATTAGAGTGGGAGATTGCCTTTTACTGTCTATAAAAGCGCCGGCGCGCTCAGTCTGCAGACACTTCTCGTTGAGTTCACTTGCTAAGGGGAAACTCTGCCCGTTTGAATGGTCAAACTGTCTCTTTCTGCCCATCTAATTTCTGTGTAATTCATTGTTATTAAAGTGATTTTGCTTAATGGTTAAAGAAGTTAAGTTATTTTGTAATTTAGGTTTAAGTTTTTTATCAATAAATTAGTTTGGTGTGTGTCGCATATTTTTATTTTTATTTTGTTACCACTTCTGGTTTCCTAAAAATACATATAATAAAAGAGTAAAAAAGCTGTGTCTGTACATTGAATATATTTAAAAAATAATAATTGAAGCGGGTTTAGAAATAGTAATAGAGCACGAATCCAAAAAAAAAAGTCTGTCTGTTTGTCTG
The DNA here is from genome assembly GCA_950022955.1 of Xestia ashworthii. Classification (NCBI taxonomy): domain Eukaryota; kingdom Metazoa; phylum Arthropoda; class Insecta; order Lepidoptera; family Noctuidae; genus Xestia; species Xestia ashworthii. Next base: position 1,072,326 of record OX465563.1, on the reverse strand, counting down.
TTTATCTGTTTGTCTGTTTGTCTGTTTGTTTGTACACGCTAATCTTCGGAAGTACTGGACGGATTTGAATGATTTTTTTTTGTTGTATAGGTATTATGTCTGGGCAACATATAGGCTATAATTTATCTTGGAAACCTGAACACCTGATGTAGAACCGTAATAGACCAGCTAAACTATAAGAGATACAAATATGACACCATAGCAAAAATTGTTTCACGTGATGAGCATTTTCTGCTGCGATAATAAATTTGAAGATCTGGAACACCTGATGTGGAACTCCAAGAGCCCAGCTACACCATAACACATATAGGAATGACGTCTTAGCAAAAGTTGTTCAATCTGATGAGCACTCTCTGTTGACTTATAAAAATCGAAGATCTGGGACACCTGTCGTGGAACTCCAATAGCCCAGCTACACCATAACACATATAGGAATGACGTCTTAGCAAAAGTTGTTCAATCTGATAAGCCCTCTCTGTTGACTTATAAAAATCGAAGATCTGGGACACCTGTCGTGGAACTCCAATAGCCCAGCTGCACCATAACGCATATAGGAATGACGTCTTAGCAAAAGTTGTTCAATTTGATGAGCACTCTCTGTTAATTTATAAAAATCGAAGATCTGGAACACCTGTTGTGGAACTACAAGAGCCCAGCTATACCATAAAACATAGGAATGATGACGTCTTAGCAAAAGTTGTTCGGTCTGATGGGCATTTCCTGTTGACTTATAAAAAATCGAAGATCAGAAACATCTGATGTGAAAATTATTGCAAAGCTATCACTAATTTCACTGTATAATTATAAAATGACAAAAACTGGGAGTACCTCCACGCGGTTAAGGAGGTAACAGTTTAGGACTGATTTTCGATTTTCGATGACGATGGTATATCATTGAAAATTTGACTCTACTGGCCAAAACTCACATTTATTATTTTAATTTTATCGAATAAATATGTCTTCGAGCTTATGTTATTTGAGTGTTTTTGGCATGAAGAGACAGAAGAAGAGCGCCGAACACGCGCACAACATAATATTCATAATCTGTTAGAAAGTGAGAGAGAAAGAATTGCTGGAGTACGGCATGAAGAGACAGAGGAAGAGCGCGAAGACTTCGACATTCTCTGAACAGAATGTCGATAACATCTGAAGAATCGGGTGTCTCAAGCATGATGACCTTCCTTGGGTTGATAAGAAACGGAGTTCATTTACGTATACTCCTATGATTGAATACGCCACATATTCCGCCATCGGAGGTATGGTTCAAAATTTTACTTTTTGTGAAGCTGTTAAATGGCAAAAAGAAACAAACGGTATGTGTTGCTCAGGTGGGAAAGATCCATTATTTTCCCGTCCCCGGGCTCTTAGAATTAGACGTTTCAGATCTTCGATTTTGACGAACCCGGTGTCGCTGGCAAAAGCAATAGGATCCGCGTACGAAGTCGCGGGCAGAAGCTAGTAATTAATATCCCGAAATAAATTATATCCAATTAGAGATTGTAATAACGATCTTATAAAATAGTCAGAACTATATTTCGTATTTCTTAAAGTAATATAAAAATTGTATGATGTTTAATTTTATTTTTATCGATATCAACTTCAGCCATTAAAAAGGTAACGGTTCTGATTTTTACGATAAAAGTACAAAGGGAGAGAAAGGGATAAAAGAATTAGAATTTCCTAGTGAAAGAAAGGGACTTTTCCAAAAGAAATAAACGCGGGTCACTGTTTCGTGTGTTCTTTCACACTATACCATTTTAAATAGACCCCTGCGGTTGCTCTTAATCTGATTAAATTAAAAAATAATTTCGTAGTGTTTACTTACTGATGAAAAGGTATGCCTATCCTTTTTGTAACTAGATGTCTTGGAATATTTCCCAAACCAGTTTACCGCGCATTTAGGCATTTTATGCGTTTTAAATTGTATAAATAAATCGCAACAATTTATAATTATTTAGCGTGCATATGGGTCTAACAATTGGTCACAACTAAAATGGTTACTAGTACCGTCGCCTACTTATAGGTGCAAAATTACTAATAGTTTTCGTGCGTCAGGGCACTGCATGCGCAGTCAAGTGGTTTTATAGTCTTTGATAACAAGACATTCAGACATTCAGCATTCCATCAGCTCGTAACTTCATCACACTAAAGAACTAAATACACGCTACTTTGTGTGTTTTACAATATTGTGTTTCATTCACCTCAAGAACCAGATTTGTAGTGCTTGGCTCGGAGGCATGAAGTCATGAATTATTTGCTTTATAGTTGCTATCTCGAGCCAGACAAATAACCTTTACCGCGTAACTCGTGTTTTGCTCACTGATTGTTGTTTTTCTTACCTTTGCGTATTGAATGTTTAATCAGCTGTGAAAACATAGCATACTGTATACTAAAATAACCGTAATTATTTGTTTTTTTTTTGTTTGTTAGTGTTGTTTCATCGCGATCATTCGGTAAGTTAAATTAATACAAAAAGGTCAGAGCAATCCGCGGCAAGTTAGTCTACGGAAAATGGTAAGTTTATCATCTACTGAACTACTCAGTAGAAGCCTATCTGGACAAAGTGTCTACAACAAGTAACAGAACATGCCGCGAACATTATCATTTAATAAAATGATAATGTTCGCGGCATGTAGCTCACAGTTTGCGTGTTTAGTTCGCAGTTTGCAGTTCATACAGATAAGGCATCGGCTAAGCCGAGTCTCATGATGATTCCCACACAGTCAAAGCTATCAGGATTCCTTCCTCGTATGGTGCTACTGGCATCGATACTCACTTTCGTACAAGATATTATTGCAAAACATTTTCCTGGTGGTGGCGTCCAGAAGAATCTGGCGTATGTTGAGCATGATTAAATTTTTTTCAAATGAATTAAACTAATCCGTACCCAAGGCACTATTCTGCTGCGGTGTCCCACAGGGATCGGTTCTGGGGCCGCCCCTGTGGAACATCGGCTACGACTGGGAGCTCACCGGGTCTCGAAGTGGCATTGCCCAAGGCCGAGGCCATGTGCTTTCATGGGCCTCGGAATTAGTCACCGTCGGGATCGGTGACGGTAGGTAGGGTATCCATCGGCGTCGAATCGAACTTCGTGGAGCATTTCCGATGTTTGGCCCCGAAACTGGAACGGCCCGCGGGCTGCTTTCAGGCGGCTCCTGCCCAACCCGGGGGGCCAAATGCTCCTGCCGTAGGCTCTACGCGGGGGTCCATGGCCCTTTACGGGGCCCCAGAGTGGAGAAGCTCCACGTGCCATTCGTGCAGGCGCGCGAGTACTATTGCACTTCAAGTTCACTTCGATTCGCTTCGTTGTGTAGCCAAAACAAGACTGACTGTCACGGCCCTGAGCGGTCTATTTATACTCGCCAACAGACACACCAGAATAACCACGAATATTCTAGAAGGTCATAAAAAACACTAACAAAAGATTAGGTAGGTAGGTAAAAAGTAGTAGGTAATTATTATTACTAGCTACTTGTACAACACAAACAAATATGAACCGTATGCCCTAGGCGTACGGTCGAAATTCTAATGTATTTTTATAAAGAGGTCGCGAGTTTGTAGGTACCTACCTAACTTTGAAAGTAATAATAATAGAAAACACTCGAAATTTCAACGTACACATACTGTAATCACGTGCTTTCTCGAATGTTCTAGTAGGTCCGATGTAACACTGCCCCCTCCTTAGACATGCTCGTCCCGAGCATCATTAGTTCCGTAGTATCGCGCCAACCGGTCTACATGCACAATCTTAGGCGCACCTCGTGGACCCTTCTGTATTCGGTAGGTGACATCGTTGATCCTAGTCACGGCTCGGTATGGTCCATCCCATTTTGCTTGTAACTTCGGAGACTTTCCCTTGCTCCGCCCTGGGTTATGCAACCACACCAGTGAACCCTCGTCGAAACCCCTACCGTTTGTCTTCCGATCATAACAGGTCTTCATCTTCTCAGACATCTGTTGGCCGGATTGTCGGATATGCTCATAAACATCGTTCAACTTATTACGCAATTCAGTCGCGTAATCTGTTACACTACATGGAGCATCAGGGGGAGTTCCAGTGATTAAATCAGCAGGTAACCGTAATTCCCTTCCAAAGTTCGCGAAGGCTGGTGTCACAGTCGTACTTTCGTGGACTGCACTTCGGTAAGACAGAAGAAACGGCTGTATGTGCTTGTCCCAATCCCTTTGCCGGCTTTCCACAACTTTCGCCAGATATCTCTCCAACGTTTGGTTGAATCGTTCCACCATTCCGTCAGATTGTGGGTGGTAAGAGGTGGTTCTGGTTTTGTGGGAACCCATCAATCGACAAGTCTCTTGAAATACTTGCGATTCAAAATTCCTTCCTTGATCGCTGTGTATTTCTAAGGGTACCCCAAAACGACAGAAGACTTCCTGAACCAATTTATCTGCGACAGTTGTAGCTTCTTGATTAGGAATGGCGAAGACTTCTGGCCACTTTGTGAAGTAATCCATGACCACCAGGAAGTACTTGTTTCCGCTCTCACTTACTGGAAATGGTCCCGCAACGTCAAGTGCTATCCGTTCCCAAGGGGCTCCAACGTTGTACACTTTTAATGCACCTCTGCTGCGTGTACGGGGTCCTTTCACGGCCGCACAACTGGTACATTTACGGCACCAGTCCTCCACATCATCTCGACAGTGGATCCAGTAGAAGCGTTCTCGATTTTTTAGTAGAGTCCTTTTACCCCCATATGTCCTCCTGAACATCCATCATGGTAGAGCCGTAGAACATCCGGTACCTTGGCTTTAGGGACAACCATTTGTAGATGACAGCTGTCCCCTCTAGCGTTTTCCCATTTACGGCACAAGACTCCATCCTGGATCACCAAGCTGTTCCATTTTCGCCCAATAACTCTTCATGATGGAACTCATCGCAGCCACATCACTCCACTTGGGTTTAGGAACACCAGCTTTGATCCACTCGAAGATCGGTTTGATGTCCGAGTCATTGTGCTGAGCCTCCTGTATAGTTACCTTCCATTCATCGCTAAGATCCGTTCTTAGCATCCTCACAGGCACCACTTCCTTAGAATCCGGTCTGGAACTACGCTTACAATCTTCGGACAATGGTCTCCTTGATAGTTCGTCTGTGTTGCTGCGGTTTCTCCACTGTTGCTGACCAGTTTTCTTAGCCGCTTTTCCCTGCTGAGATTGATCTTCTCTAGGGGCGCTTCGCTTTTTACAGTTCGACCGAAGGTGACCCCTTTCTCCACAAGTGTAACACCTAGGGCTGTATCGTTGCGGACACTGGCGTTCAGGTGATGCCACAACTTGCTTTGGACAACTTGGCCGAAGATGATCCCTTACTCTAGCTGTGTAGCAGCTAGGGCTGTAACCTTGCGCACGGTCGTGTACAGGTGATGCCACAACCTCCCTGACGTAGTGTGTTCGGTGGTCTTGCCTCACTGCCTCTACTTCTAAGGCATGGGCTAAGGCGTCCTTCAAGGTCTCATGATGCCCAAGTCTCACGGCGGCTCTAACTTCTAAGTCACGTATTCCATCAACGAACGCCTGTACCAGATTTCCATCGATCAGTGCAGGGGCAGACCGGTATGCTTTTCGAACCAGCTTCTCAACTTCCAGAGCCCACTGCTGTAGGTTCTCGGTACTACGTTGTACACGGTCCTTCAAGTTAGCACGAAATACGTGCTCCAGGTGCGCGTCGCCGTATCTGGATTCCAACGCCTCCAGCAGCTGCTCGTAGGTTACATCCTTGCCGAGTGCCTCGAGAATAGTCAGGGCCTGGTCTCGGAGGCCCAAGGTGAGCGCGGTCATGGCTTGTGGTTTTGTCCATCCATTCGCCTTCATCACGGCCTCAAACTGAATTTTATAAGCCGACCATGACGATGTTCCATCGAATTGAGGCACTTTAAAACCACGCGAAGAAGGTGCAGCAACCACTGAAGCTACAGTTCCACCTTCAATCTTCAGTTCGCCCAAAGCCTTCTGCACCCCAGCAATCTTAACTTCGGCCTCTGAGATGCGGTTCTCATGCTGGTGAACCTGATCTTTCATCAACTGGAGGTCCTTGCCGAAAGTTGCATGCAGATCCTTTATGAGGAGCATCTGCTCGTCTTGGCGGCGGACCTGCTCCTCTTTGTCTCGCTGCAACTGCTCTTCCAACCGGCGAGCCTGCTCCTCTTGACAGCGAGCTTGCTCCTCTTGACGGCGAGCTTGCTCCTCTTTATCTCGCTGTAACTGATCTTCCAATCGGCGAGCCTGCTCCTCTTGACGGCGAGCTTGCTCCTCTTTATCTCGCTGTAACTGCTCTTTCAATCGGCGAGCCTGCTCCTCTTGGCGGCGAGCTTGATCCTGCAGCAGCGCCATTAAAGCTGACAAGTCTGGCGCCACTGATGCTGGAGAAACTCCGGATGGGCCAGCGCCTGGCTGTGACGTAGGCTGGACACCACCCGGTGTCTGTGTCGGAGAATCTCCAAACCGCCTTTGGTCCATGTCCTGCTGTCACTGACTTCTGGTACGGATACCGTCCATGTCGTCCTTTGGTAGAACTGGCATAATTTATATCCCACTTTTGACACCAATTTGTTACGAGCTGGGTATGAGATAAATTAATTACTACCGATTAAACAACACAATCACTTTATTAATCACAAAACAATTTAAACTTAATCACAAGTACACTACAATACACTACTGATCACTATTCGCTTAGATATCGCCCTTCAAGTTCACTTCGATTGGCTTCGTTGTGTAGCCAAAACAAGACTGACTGTCGCGGCCCTGAGCGGTCTATTTATACTCGCCAACAGACACACCAGAATAACCACGAATATTCTAGAAGGTCATAAAAAACACTAACAAAAGATTAGGTAGGTAGGTAAAAAGTAGTAGGTAATTATTATTACTAGCTACTTGTACAACACAAACAAATATGAACCGTATGCCCTAGGCGTACGGTCGAAATTCTAATGTCTTTTTATAAAGAGGTCGCGAGTTTGTAGGTACCTACCTAACTTTGAAAGTAATAATAATAGAAAACACTCGAAATTTCAACGTACACATACTGTAATCACGTGCTTTCTCGAATGTTCTAGTAGGTCCGATGTAACAGTATTATGAGTTACATATGGATCCCTTTTGGGTAAAAGCCTCCTCCATCCCGTGCCAGTTTTCCCTGTTTTGGGCCAACTCCATCCAACTTGGCCCAGCTACTTCAATTATGTCGTCCGCCCATCTCTTGCGTGGTCTGCCCCTGTTCCTCTTGCCTCTCGGTCCAGACCACTTTGTTGACTCCAATGTCCACCTCTGATCTCTAGATCTCGCAATATGACCTGCCCATTTCCATTTTAGTCGTAGAGCGTGCAGGCGTCTGTTAGTTTCGTCCTTTTTCTTATCTCTTCGTTTCGGGTTTTTTGTATTTTCCTGAGTTTTAATATGCTCCTTTCCATGGAATGTTGGCATGCTAAGATTTTATTTTTTATTTTATTTGTATATGTCCATGTTTGGCTTCCATATGTCAAACTTGGTAGAATACAGGTGTCCATCATTATTCTTTTGAACTTCATGTGATAGTCCCCTTTTAGGACTTCCTTTTGTAACCAAAATTTCTTCCACGTGCAGTTGATCCTTCTATCCACCTCACTTTCGTTATTTCTTTTATCAAATGATATTTGTTTTCCAAGGTAGATATATATTCCTTTACATATTCAATCTGGTTTCCAGACACGTGTATTTCCTTTTCTGTGTGGTTCGTCATCATTTTTGTTTTGCTTGCGTTCATGTGTAACCCCACTTTTTTACTGTTTTACTATTTAAGTATTTTGTATCATTTGTTCTAGCTCAGTTGCTGATTCCGCGAAGAGGATGATATAGTCAGCAAATCTGAGGTGGCTTAGATATTGATCTTGCATTTTGAGTCCTTTATTAATCCAGGTAGTTTCTTGAAATATTCCTTCCAACACAGCTACGAATAGTTTCGGTGACATGGGATTCCCCTGTCTGACTCCCTTTCCTATTACTATCTCTTCTCCTTTAGTTTCTAATCTTACTCTACTTTTGCTTTGTGAGTAGATGTTCTTTATGATGTATATTATATTATATATGATATATGTTATATTTATTCTGCAATAGGCAAGTGCTTTCCAGATCGAGGCGTGTGTTATACTATCAAATGCCTTTGAGTAGTCAATAAAAGCTAAATAAAGAGGTCGATTATATTCTACATATTTCTCAAGTATTTGGTGTAATGTGTGTATATGATCAGTAGTGGAGAATCCTTGGCGGAAACCGGCTTGTTCTCTTGGTTGGTTATTGTCTATTCTTGATGTTATCCAACTCAGTAATATAGAGGAAAAAAGTTTATTAATGCTCGACAGTAAACTTATTGGTCTGTAGTTTCCGATGTCTTCTGGATTACCTTTTTTGTAAAGAAGTATAATGTCAGAGTCACACCATTGCTTAGGAGCTTTTCCTGTTTCGAGTGCCATGTTGAATACTTTTGCTAAGTATGGTATTAGTACTGGGGCTCCTATTTTTATGGCTTCGTTGCTTAAGTTATCTGGACCAGGACTTTTATCAGGTTTTAACTTTTTTATATGCCTTAATATTTCTTCGTTGTTTATAGGTTCTATTTCTTCTTGCTCATTTTTATCAGAAATTATTAGTTCTTTATCGCAAGTGTCTTCTGATGGTTTCTTATATAACTCCTTGTAGAATTCAGTTGCATGTTCTATAATGTCCTTTCTTGTTTTCGTTTCATAGTTTTCTTTTTTAAGTTTCTGAATCCAGTCTTTATGTGTGTTTAGTTCTTTGTTGGCCCGCTTGGAGCTTCTGTAGTAATTTAAGTTTTTCTCTATTATTCTTTGCCTGTGGTTATTGTAATCCTCCTTTATGGCCTTCTTTGTTGTTTTGAAAAGGTGTTTTAGCTCTTGTTTTGTATCTTTACTTTTGATTTTAGTTGAGAGCAATTCCGTACGTCTTCTTATTAATTTTAATGTTGATTCACATAGTATTCCTGAACCCTTTCTCACGTTGGTTTCCTGTTTTATTTTCAAACAAAAACATTAAAATTATAAAATAGTAGCCTACTAGCATAAGGAACACGGTCCAAGCTACTGGTGGTCAGGGCTCTTGAGAGGAACCTCCTAAAAATACGTGTAGTGTTCAGAAATGCTGCTTTCAGAACCAAACTCTTTATCCAGCTGCCGAGCACAGCCCCTTCAGTTTTGGGATATTAAGCCATTGGCCGACATGACTATTGGCACAATGACTGCTGTACTCACATCCCACACGTCGATAACCTCAAGGGCTAGATCTAGATATTTAAATTGTTTATCTTTCTCAGATTTCACGAGGTTCTCCTCATACGGGACTGTTATATCAACAATCATTGTGCAACGCTCTAATCATTTTATATTTAAACCTAACCTTTTAGTTATATTATGTACATATTTGTTTAATTACAAAAACAATAAATCAATTGGATAAGATAAGTGTTTTTTAATTATTAAGATCCAACTTAGCAATATTCTCAATGGCTAAGTTAATTAATGCTCAGTTTAGCTACTGGCCTACTGGTCATTAGGATTGTGAATATCCTATAATATTTAATATCTAAAACTAAAATTATCCCTCTATTGTACATGGAAATTAAAATACATGTACTATATCAATCGTTTATATTCAATAATGGGTCAAATTAAATTTAATTGTAATTAGTTACATGGTGAACAAGCATCTGCAAGCAAGCATCTGGTTGGACTGGAAGCCGACTCCAACATAGTTGGGAAAAGGCTAGGCAGATGAGGAGTTAGTAAAATCACAGTTTATGTTCTTCTTTGTATTATGTTTCGTAAAGTTTTTAAGGAAAGGTTTATTATATTTCATGTGGAGAGTCACTCATTTTAATTATTTTCTCTTACGTTATCACTTGCTTTTGTGAATGCTGGTTAACCTGTAATTGGCAACTGTGTAAGCCCAAGACTGTCAAACTTATACAATGTAAACCTAAATGCTGTACACAGAAGCTGTTGGTGAATCTATATTAATAAATAAATGAAATCTAATTAAAATTCTCACAATGAACTTGTTCTTCTCTGAGTTTAATTTTTATTAATATTTTTTTTACTCTGCATTATTTGTACCTAATGATTACTTTCAGATTCAGAAGTATTATGTTTTTATTTATTAATGTTATAATTAATATAATTGTAATTCAATGGGGTTATATGACTCTCTGGAGCTGTAGCCGATTAGTCTGACACATTCCCAATACCCACATTCCCAAAACTGATACTAAATCAACTGTGTAAGATGTCCGCCATAAAAAAGATAAAAGTAATTTGTACTTGATGTGGGTGTATGTTTATACATTCAGAGTAGATGAGCCTGCAACTACAATGCTCTACAAACATATTTATTTGATAACAAAACTAGAGTCCAACATTTGCTTCCTTATTTTGGCACACTTATGTTTACCAAAAACAATAACATGATAAGATTGGCGACGAAAACTGGGAATTTATGTTGTTTATCAAAACAATATTGATAAGAGAATTATTTTCCTCAGAGTTTGAAAACAATGAGAAAATCGACACGAAGTAGCTAATGTAGCAAAAAGACTGCCGTGTGTGTGCGTGGGAGATCGCGCGCTAGTACTCACCCACATGCAGAGCGGCTCCTGCATCATGAACGTCATGACATCCACGAACTGCTCGCTGACATTCCTGGTGCTGTTGGGCGCCGGCGCCGGCAGCAGTCGCTCCCCTTCGCCCAGCTCCATGGCGTCCTGCCGGGCCAGCGTCGCGTTCCCGCGCCAGTTCGGGTCACTAGTCACACTCAGCGCGTAATAAACAGCGATCGAAAGCAGCGAAACACTTCCCGCGGTGTAAACCTTGAGATTCGGCAAGGGCAACCTGTCTACGAGAGTCACAGGCATGACGGACGCACAATATGTAATCTAGCGCGGCAAAAAAACACCTATACTATACCACAATTTAGAACTTAATGACATTGGATTGTTTTAAAACGCAGTTTTATCAAAATAGTGAGACAAGACAGTAGACACGACTCGTCAAGCGCACTACGGTTTACCACAGATGATCACTACGTTTACGATTACGGTCTACGGCAGATTAACTGGGTTGCCATTCGTGTCATGTTGTTTACCCGAGTTGGCAAATGAAATAGAGATTTGCCAACTCGGGTTTATTGTCATTATTTTATTAGTAGCTTAAAAATATTTTATCCAAACTCCTTATTAATTTTATTTTAGGGTCCAGACTCCAAAATGAACAAAAATGGAACCAGGCCTAAAGGTGAACGCACACTTATCAGAAGCGAAAGAAGCGAAAGAGCTGAAAGAAGAAAATATTGTTTCGACACGGTCGATTCTTTCGGCGCGGATAAGTGTGCGTCCACCTTAAAAGATCACTTTCTTGTCCGTCTGCATATGCGTCAAGATACTGTAGCAACCCAGACCGAAACGACTCGACCAATAAGAGCGTCCCGCGGTCGCGTGCCGCTCCGATATACGGAATGATTCTCCATCTCTTTCCCGTGTGGCGGTAGTAAGCGTGTTACCGATGCGCGCGGGTCCGCCAGTCCGCTGCTTACGCGCAAGGCACATGTACGTGCATCTCAACTTCCCGCGCAACTTGCATTGTCCACGAATACCTAATTATTTATACCGAACTCTTTCTGATTTTACATAAACTGTGAATAAACTTTTACTTTTATTTTACAATCAGTGACTTTCTGTTTCCCCTGACTGAAACCTCTTCTCATATGTGGCGCTCCAACGTGTTTTTCGTGTGACAATAGTAGGTATAGTGCATAGTGTCTACAGTGAACGTTTTGCAGTGACGAACAAAAATGCCAGTGACAAGGAGTAGAGCGGCTAGTTTGACTCGGAGAGATGATGCAAACAACGCATTACCCGTCCTCTCGCGAGCAAACACGCCGCCAGCGGCGTCCGCCAGCCAAGATGGCGACGACGCGTTCTCTTCGCCGCGTGCCGATGCAAACGCTACGTTCTCTAATGAAAACGTGGCGATGATTATCGCTTCTCTCCAGCGCTCTCAAACAGAAGCGTTCAGGGAGTTGCTCACCACGGTGTCGCGGGCGAATGCATCCACCCCGGAATCACTCGTGCTATCAGGGCATAGCACCCTAGCCCGCTGCAGAGCAACCTTCTCCGGCCGACCGAAGGAGTCGGTCGAAGCATTCATTGACGCTATTGAGGCATATAGCGACTGCGCGCAAGTTACGGACTCAAATATCCTACGAGGTTTAGCCTACTTATTCAAGGACGAAGCGGCCACGTGGTGGCAGGGCATAAAATATTCCGTGTCATCGTGGCTAGAAGCCAAGAATAACTTGATAAGTGCCTTCGGTGACCGCCGGCCGCCTCATCGAATTTACATTGAAATATTTTCCACGCCGCAAGACAAAGAAAACACCGACATGTTTGTAGCGCGCGTTCGCGCCCTTTTCGCACGCTTGCCCAAGGGTGATATAACAGAGTCAGCACAGATAGATATGACATACGGTCTCCTGCACAGCAGAATTAAGAAAAGGTTACGCAGAGAAGAATGTCGCGACTTCCATGATTTACTCCGCCTCGCACGGAATGTAGAAGACTCGTTCGTCGAAAAAACCGCCATGACACACACGGCGAGTGAGCGGCGAGCACAACCGCTGTCAACATCAACGCCGTCTACACAATCCGCCTCGCGTGATAACGTGGGCGCTCGTGATAACAGCCGCGCCACAGCGCGCGACAGCGCGGACGCCGGCGCCGCCGCGGCGCAGAGCCCGCCCGCTCCGCCCGCGCCTGTTCCAGCCGCGCCCCCCGCGCCTCACGCGCCTTGTCCACCGAAGCAGGACTCCACAAGGAGGCAAAGGCCTACTTGCGCCTACTGCAAGAAGTTCGGCCACGTCAAGGAGCAATGCCGTAAGTTACAGGCGTCGCAGACACCAGGTGAGAGTGATAAACAATCTAGTGCTCAAAGTTTCTATTCGATTAAATCTCGCGCATCTGACTCTTTTAACCCTATTGATAACTATAATAATGAATTAGTGTGTGAAAGTGCTAACGGTGTTTCGTGTCCCATAAAAACGGCCAATATTATTCCACAATATTTGTCTAATAATGTTCAAAAATGTAATCGTATTATTTCTAGTAATAATGTAAAGGTTAATGAACAAAAACGTTCTCGTAATATTTCTTGTAATAAGATAAAGAACAATGGTCAAAAATGTTCTCGCAATGTTTCTTGTAAAAATGTAAAGGATGATGGGCAAAACTGTTCTTGTAATTTTTTTTGTAAAAATGTAAAGGATAATGGGCAAAATTGTTCTTGTAATTTTTTTTGTAATAATGTATGTTTAACCGATGTATGCTTGTGTAACGACCGTTCGGGACCCTCTATTGGTTGCGATTTACGACCAATTTTTCATATTCAAATTTTAGGGTTTACCGGTACCGCGTTGATAGATACGGCTGCCAAACATTGCATTGCGGGTTATACGCTATATACTCTCCTTCTACGTCAAGGACATCCATTCAGCTCTGCGACACGCGAAGTTAAGCTTGCCGACGGTGTTATCCGTACGATGGATGTACTTACCACCACGTTAGACGTGTGCTTAGAAACGGCAGTAATAACGATTCCTTTTATAATTTTTCCCGACTCGACAAATAACGAGACGTTATTAGGTATCGATTTTATAACCGCCGCAGGAGTAGTTATAGATTTTTCCAAACAAGTATGGTATTTTAGTAGCTTAGAAACAGTCAAACATACCTTGTTCTTCGAACCTACCTCGCGTGACGTGTCCTGCGCCTCCACAGATGTACTTAGGGACGATGAAGGTACTCACCTTAAACCAGCTGAGCGAAAAGCGCTCGCTGCCGTTCTCACCAGGCACGCACCCGTCTTTAAAGCAGGGGGAGGTCCAACACCGTATGCGGAACACCGCATTGATACAGGTGAGCATCCTCCAATTGCTGTTCCTCCTTACCGCCTAAATCCTTCGAAAAAGGAGCTGATGAAGGCTGAAATAGGTAAGATGTTACGAGATAACATTATAGAAGAATGTGAATCGGCTTGGTGTTCACCGGCGCTGATGGTGCCGAAGTCCAATGGTGGTATCCGCTTCTGCGTCGACTACAGGCGCTTGAATGCAATCACCAAAGCTGACACTTATCCGATGCCACGCATCGACGAGTTACTTCAGAGCACAAAACGGGACTGCTACATGAGTACGCTAGACCTTCGATCATCATATTGGCAGGTGACGGTTAGGGAAGCTGATAGGGACAAAACAGCTTTTGTCTGCCCTTTAGGTACTTACCGATTTAAAAGGATGCCGTTTGGTCTCCGTAACGCGCCAGCTACCTTTCAGCGTCTCATCGATCGTCTCCGATCCTGCTCTGCTTTACAAGAGGTAACTTTATTAGCATATCTGGATGATCTGTTGATTATATCCCAGGGATACCAACAGCATCTGCAAGACCTCGAGGCAGTTTTCAAACGTCTGGCTGAGTTTAACCTCCATGTAAATAGGGAGAAGTGCGCTTTTGCTCGAGAAAGCGTTAAATATCTCGGTCACGTTATAACACAAAAAGGTGTTTCCACCGACCCAGGGAAGGTGAGTGCTGTACTTGAGATGAAGGTACCAGGTAATTTGAAGCACCTGAGAACCTTTTTGCAAACATGTTCATGGTTCAGAAAATTCATACCTAACTTCTCAAAAGTCGCTGAACCATTGACTCGCTTGACAAAGAAAAGTCAAGTCTGGTCTTGGGGCTCAGAGCAGAACCAAGCATTTAACGAGCTGAAGAGTCTGCTGACCACAGCTCCAATACTGGTGCAAGCCGATTTCAGTCGTCCCTTCATTCTGCGAACTGACGCAAGTAACTACGCCTTAGGCGCAGTTTTATTACAGGGTGACGGCAATCAGGAAAGGCCAATCGAATATGCCAGCCGACTCCTCAACGCAGCTGAACGCAACTATTCAACCACAGAGCGGGAAGCAGTCGCTGTAGTGTGGGCGGTGGAGCGTTTTCGGCCTTACCTAGACGGTCAGCCAGTCGTGATTGGAAGTGATCATCAGCCTCTACGCTGGTTGCTATCACTTAAATCACCAGCAGGTAGACTAGTCCGTTGGGCTCTGAAGCTCCAATCTTTTGATATCCAATTTCAATATACCCCAGGGAAAGCGAATGTCGTTGCAGACACGCTTAGTAGACCGATTTGTTCTAGCGATACAAGCGACAGTTGCGGGGTCTGTTCTGTTATCTGCGATCTACCCGCCAAGACACCAAGTCAGCTTCGCCTAGAACAGACTTCGTACCCTGAAGTGGATAAGATTGTTAAAGAGCTAGAAGGACCTGATGACGTTGCGTCCAAAAGATGGTTAGAAAGGGGTTATCTCATGGATCAAGGAGTTCTGTACCGTTTCAATCCGGACTCCGATAGCGAATCCCCGCAATTAGTCATACCTGCCGGCCAAGTTGCAGCTATTTTAAAAGAGCTACACGACTCGCAAACTGCTGGTCATCCAGGCATCGATCGGACATACCAGAAGGCAGCACAGCTGTATTATTTCACAGGGATGCGGAGAATAATCACCGATTATGTCTTGGCCTGCATCCACTGCCAGCGGTATAAGGCTAAAAACACCAAACCTCCAGGCCTTCTCCAAACACCAGTCATGTGCCAGCGGAACGAAGTGTTGGCCATGGACTTGTTCGGCCCACTGCCGGAAGGAGACCAGGGGGAGCGGTGGATCTTTCTTATTGAAGACACTGCTACCCGATGGACGGAGCTGTTTGCTTTGAAGGAAGCGACAGCAGAGGCCTGTGCCCATATCCTCATTGAGGAATATTTCATGCGGTTCGGTTTACCTCGCAGGATTATTTCAGACAACGGTGTCCAGTTCGTTTCCGCAGTGATGCGGCAATGCATGACAGTCCTAGACATCAAACAAAATTTTGTCCCGCTGTATCATCCACAAGCTAACCCTGCCGAGCGAAAAAACCGCGACCTTAAGGCAATGCTGGCCAATATCGTGGCAGATGACCACACCTCTTGGCCAAAGAAGTTACCAGTGATCCGTTTTGCTCTCAATAGCGTGAAATGTCGCACAACGGGCAAGTCACCGGCTTATTTGACCTTTGGTAGAGAGATGCGGTCACCCACAGAGGTCATTCACGACCTTCGTGCCATCACAGCCAAAGAAAACTTTGTCGCACAAGCGACCCCTTACCTCGAAAACTTCCTGCATTCACTGTCAGCTGTTCGGGAACGCGTCGAGATCCAGCAGGACAAGACGAAGCAGTATGCCGACGCTTCGCGCCGACCATCTGACGCCTTCGAGGTAGGTGATTTAGTCATGCTAAAATCTCATTTGCTAAGCAAGGGGTCAAAAGACCTCACTTCCAAGTTCTACCCTCGTCGAGATGGCCCTTACCAGATCACGAAAAAGGTAAGCCCAACAACGTACACCATCGCGAGCACAGAACAACCCGAAGTAGATTTAGGGAAATATCATTCTGAAGACCTTACACGTTACCGAGGTAGCGACGACTCCTTACCAAAACCCGTTTATCCTAAAAGAAAACGCGGACGTCCAGCTAATGCTGATATTGATAGTATACCAGTCCAGGAGCGTGGGCGTTCTCCTGAACTGGAGGGGGAGTATGTAGCAACCCAGACCGAAACGACTCGACCAATAAGAGCGTCCCGCGGTCGCGTGCCGCTCCGATATACGGAATGATTCTCCATCTCTTTCCCGTGTGGCGGTAGTAAGCGTGTTACCGATGCGCGCGGGTCCGCCAGTCCGCTGCTTACGCGCAAGGCACATGTACGTGCATCTCAACTTCCCGCGCAACTTGCATTGTCCACGAATACCTAATTATTTATACCGAACTCTTTCTGATTTTACATAAACTGTGAATAAACTTTTACTTTTATTTTACAATCAGTGACTTTCTGTTTCCCCTGACTGAAACCTCTTCTCATAATACTTTTTTTCAAGAACGCGTCAAAGTATCTATTTATCCAATTAAGTCGCAAGTTGATAAGCTTCTTTTGGGTTAACTTGTACCATAGTAGATCTCGTCTCTGTCCTCATGACTAGATAAAGATAAAAAAAAACGATGCTTGGAGTCCCTCCGCGCGGAAGAAGTGAAACTTCGTAATGTGTTCCCCCTCCCCGGGAGCGTTGCTAGCGTATTAGAAGTTTCACTTCAAAAACAAATTGTTAGGTCTACTTAGAATCCCTTGGAGTTTTAAAACTTTTTTGCAAAAAATAAAACTGACTTAAAAAAAAAACCAAAAACGTGAAAAATAACTTTATCTTCTGAAGTCGGTGACGTTTGTTTGATTGATTTAATTTTTTTGTCACCGACTTCAGAAGCTAAAGTTATTTTTCAAGTTTTTGTTTTTTTTTAAGTCGGTTTTATTTTTTGCAAAAAAGTTTTTATTTTCACTTTTTAGTGGTTCACATATGTGCTTGGTACACATGGAAAGTGCATACCGTTACAATTACAACAAGCCCAAACACGACTAGGATACATTGTCTCATTATGGAGTACCGTGACTCTTGGCTTCATCATCAGATCTGATGGCAGAATGGTTCTTATCAAATGCAAATGCTTCACTTGTTGTAGAAAATACCAAAATTGCTGTACGTTATCCTATATAACATACCTAACTGTCGAAATATGGGTATACTGTACACATCTGCGTACCCCCTCAGAGCATACAGGCGTGATGTTATGTTATGATGTTGTGTAAACAATAAACATCCAAGCGATTGCAGCAATCACGACAGATTTGCTGTCTATTATTGAAGAGTTCCGTTCCATATCTCCGAAGTTCGTGATCAGATCATGACAATATTTCTATGGGACCAACTTGGAAGTATACCCTTTCAAACAAAAAAAAGAATTTTTCAAATCGGTTCAGGCGTCTTCGAGTAATCGGTGAACATACATAAAATAAAAAATACATACAGTCGAATATAGAACCTGCTCCTTTTTGGAAGTCGGTTAAAAAATAAAACCGACATCAAAAAACACAAAAAAGTGAAAAATAACTTTAGCTTCAGAAGTCGGTGACCTTTAGTTTGATTGATTTACTTGGCTTTTTTGCGTGCGTGTTCCGACATGCACTTGGCCGTTTTTTTAACATTATCGTTATTACGAGATAACAAAGACTACGACGACGCAATAACGTCTTTAGAAGTGACTTGTTATGTATTATATAGTGTATTAGCTATGGACAGTTCCATAGCTAATCTTATATCTTATATATATAAATATAATATACAACGTGTAACAGAAAGGGTATAGTCATATGAAAGGGTGTGCTACAGACCATCAAACTGAACAACTTTCTCTATGGGACCACCATCGTAATCGCGAAAGACTTTTCAACGGCCCCATACTAAATTCCAATACCTACTCGGCCAAATGTATGAAACAGCTGATTATTTTTTTTACGATTACGATGGTGGTCCCATAGAGAAAGTTGTTCAGTTTGATGGTCTATAGCACACCATTTCATATGACTATACCCTTTTTGTTACACGTTGTATAAATATAAAAGAAAGTCGTGTTAGTTACAGTATTTATAAGTCAAGAACGGCTGAACCGATTTGGCTGAAAATTGGTGGAGAGGTAGCTTAGCACCGGGAGACGGACATAGGATACTTTTTAGGGTTCCGTAGCCAAATGGCAAAAAACGGAACCCTTATAGTTTCGCCATGTCTGTCTGTCTGTCTGTCCGCGGATAATCTCAGTGACCGTTAGCACCAGAAAGCTGAAATTTGGTACCAATATGTATATCAATCATGCCGACAAAGTGCAAAAATAAAAATTTAAAAAAACATTTTTATTAGGGTACCTCCCCCAGACGTAAAGTGGGGAGCGATTTTTTTTTTAATTTTGACCCTGACGTGTGATATATTGTTGGATAGGTATTTAAAAATGAATAGGGGTTTTCTAAAATCATTTTTTGATAATATTAATATTTTAGGAAATAATCGCTCCGAAAGTCAAAAACAATGTGTCCCCCCCCCTCTAACTTTTGAACCATAAGTTTAAAAAATATGAAAAAAATCACAGAAGTAGACCTTTATATGAACTTTCTAGGAAAATTATTTTTAACTTGACGAGTTGAATAGTTTTTGAGTTATATAGCACTTTTTCAAAAAAACGCAAATGATAACTTTGTTTTTCATACAAATACTATGAAAAACAAAGTTATTTTTGCTGACGAAAAATGTTGGTATTTTTAATGGTCTGGGAAGCTACGGAACCCTACAGTGAGCGTGGCCCGACACGCTCTTGGCCGGTTTTTTTTTGTTTTTTTTTTTTATTTTTTTCGTCGGTAGGTAGTGGGTAGGTATTGGGTAGGTAGGGGTAGGTGGTAGGTAAGTAGTGGGTAGGTGGTAGGACTAGGTAAGGTAGGTAGTGGGTAGGTAATGGGTAGGTGGTAGGTAGGTAGAAGGTAGTTGGTAAGTAGGTTGTAGGTAGGTAGTGGGTAGGTGGTAGGTAGGTAGTGGGTAGGTAATGGGTAGGTGGTAGGTAGGTAGTGGGTAGTTGGTAGGTAGGTCGTAGGTAGGTAGTGGGTAGGTGGTAGGTAGGTAGTGGGTAGGTAATGGGCAGGTGGTAGGAAGGTAGTGGGTAGTTGGTAGGTAGGTAGTGGGTAGGTGGTAAGTAGGTAGTGGGTAGGTGGTAGGTAGGTAGTGGGTAGTTAGTATGTAGGTAGTGGGTAGGTGGTGGGTAGGTAGTGGGTAGGTGGTAGGTAGGTAGTGGGTAGTTAGTAGTAGGTAGGTAGTGGGTAGGTGGTAGTAGGTAGGCAGTGGGTAGGTGGTAGGTAGGTAGTGGGTAGTTGGTAGGTAGGTAGTGGGTAGGTGGTAGGTAAGTAGTGGGTAGGTGGTAGATAGTAGGTCAATTCGAATTAAATATTCATAGTTGACACGACAACGTCTGTCGGGTCGGCTAGTACACTATATAATGATTATATAACTGATTGATTCAAAAGACTACTATGCAATTATTGATTGATTCTTTTGAAACAGTTCTTAAGCGACGGCATAACTTCAAAAACAATAAATAACTTTATGCGACGGGTGGGATCAATTTAGAAAAAGTCATTTAAAAATGAAACTTCGGAGACATTTAACCTGTTTGGGTAGGATATTGTAGAATGCCATTGGTATTTTATTTTGTTGACTTATACGATTTTATTATAGACGTTTTTATTAATTAGTTCAACTTAGTTTATTTTTAAAATGCAACACTGACATTTAGAACTGTTTTTATTTCCGCACGTGAAAGTATACGTCATACAATTTGACATAAACAGCTGATCGAAAGTACGTTTCAGAAAATGGTATTTGGTCGTATTTGGTGCATTCTTGATATTCTTTCCCTACTTTTTGTCTAGAGTAAGACAAGGACATTCGATAAGATTCCTTGGAATAAGGCGATGATTTTCATTTCCGATTTAATTCAACTTGGTTTCATTGATCCCATTGATGTATTTATGTTTTTCGGTCTATGAAGTTGTAATATTATTTTAAAAATAAAAATGTCTGAAAGAGACTACGCACCGTTGAGCATAGCCTGCGTACGCGGGCTGTGCGATAAAATTTATGACAAGAGGAAGTTTGCTGGCGTCGAGATTGAGAAGTGAGTACTATTTTCCTGCAATCAAACCGCCCATTTTTAGATAGACGTTGTTGAATGCGAGGGGTAGACCTTGGTGATGGTCAAACAATCCGCCCCTAAGACGACCCATTGACCCATAGTGCACCAGTGTGCCTCCACCTCACTCATCAATTTCACAATTTCAATAAAAATCACAAAACAGGATTCCCCATTTTTATTATACTTTTTATTCTGAAGTGCCAACAGTCCATCACATATTCTGTAAATGTATGCATTATCGGTAGTGTACTAAATCCTTTTAATGGCAGGATGGTAAAAGACTTCAGCGATGCAAAAAACACAAGTCAAATCAAAAGGCTGATTCGTGTGCTGGGTCAGGATCTGATGTCCTCCACCAACCCTAATGTGAAGAACGGAGCACTCATGGGACTGTCCTCGGTGGCCGTGGGCTTGGGAAAGGTTAGTGTTGAAGGAAAACGTTATCTTGCTTCAGTTCAGCTTATTGTTATCAATCAGACCATACAATCTATTTAATTGATTTGCTGATCGAAAACATAACTTGTCGCGCATAGCCATGTCCCATCTCTCATTAATGGTTGATTTAGTTACTTAAGAACAGTTCGTTCATTAAACCTATTCAAATAGGTACTATGACCCTGACACAAGTGGCACAATATAACATGTGGGCAGATTTCCCGATTACATTTTAAGCAGCGTCAGCGTTGGTTTGCTTCTTCACATTAGCAATACTTCACAGTGGAAATTATTTATAAATAAATTGTTGTTGCAATCTAGGGAACAGGCAATTTTTATCAGAATCAACTATCAACATTTTCAGGACATTAGTCATCATACAAGTAATTGATTGCCCCTTGCAGGGTTGCATCGACTACTTGCCGGAGCTGGTGCACCCGATCGTGGCGTGCTTCAGCGAGGGCGAGTCGCGCGTGCGCTACCAGGCGGCCGAGGCGCTGTTCAACGTGCTGAAGATCGCGCGCGGCGACGCGCTGCCGCACTTCCCGCTCGTGTTCGACGCGCTGGCGCGCCTGGCCGCCGACCCCGAGCAGCAGGTCAAGCAGGGCGCCGAGCTCCTCGACAGACTCGTCAAGGTAACCCTAGCACCCCCACAGGGCATGCAATTTTCACAAGCGACTTTACATTTAATTTCGAATGGTGTCGAGTTCAAATGAATTGTCTGCACTTTTAAGATCCATATTGTGCTATTTAGATCATGTTCTAAGCAAATCGGCATAGTTTTGCTTGTACAAAAAGTGTGCATCAGTGAAATCGCGGTCCGGAAGATGCTGGCTACATTTTGATAGACTGTTAAGTAGAATACCGTCCCTGAGATGACCCACTGACTGAATAAAGTGCAGCACAAACATACTGAACTTGCCTCGCCACCGATGCCGACGCCTAACTATTCCTTGAATTTCCTTGTAAGAACTGAACTATTGCTTTATTTAAATACAGATTCAGTTTCTACAGTTCTTTTTTTATATGGAATTATAAATTCTTAAAATGGGCTTTAAGATTATGACATTATAGTGCATTTTTAGAATTTAATATTTTTAACGTGTTTCATATTATGTTCTGCTAAAGCGGCCATTTTAGGCCCGCAGAATCCTCCTGCAGTTTGCTAAGAGGATTCAAGGCTAAACAGAACCAAATCGACGTGAAATATACTTCGCTCTATCCTTATCGGCTCGCTCTTCCTCTGAATTTGCCGACATCCTGGATAGCGAAGGACTGTCCTCCATTGTGCTAACACGACATCAGGAAAGTGCGCAGAATTGCATCAACTTCATACTCGTACAACTCTAGCACCCTCATGAGCCATGTATGTGCGGGAGGGTACTGGCGGAGCCATTACTTTACATTTTTAATGCATGTTTACAACAAGCCACGTTCCCTCAAAGGTGGAAGATCACGCGCGTTGTTCCGGTTCCTAAAGGAAAACCAAGTTCAGATACCTGTAATTATAGACCGGTGGCTGTACTCTCCACGCCTGCTAAAGTACTCGAGTCGGCTATTCAGCGCTCCGTTCAGGAACAAATGCGTGCGCGTCTGTCAGATGCGCAACATGGGTTCCGACCTGGACGCAGCACTGCTACAAACCTTATTAACTTTATGGTACAGGTGTTGCCGGCAGTAGACTCTGGGGTACAGGTAGATGCTGCGTACTTCGATTTTAAAAAGGCGTTCGATACAGTGGACAATGACATCTTGTTAAGGAAGCTCGCGAAAATTGGATGTACACTACCTCTGATACAGTTCTTCGCTAGCTATATGAAGGATCGCCAGCAATATGTCGACTACAATGGCTGTGTATCTCAACCGTATTACACGAGATCGGGCGTGAGCCAGGGCAGCAATGTAGGGCCTCTCGAGTTTATTGTAATGATAAATGACTTGCCGGAAGTCGTCAGACATGGGACCTGTTTATTGTTTGCGGATGACCTGAAATTGCTGCTCGAGGTTCGGGATCACTCGGATTGTGAACGCCTACAGGAGGACATTGACAGAGTGGTCGAATGGAGCAATGACAACAAACTACATTTTAATGTTGCTAAATGTTCGGTGATGTCGTTCACTCGCGCGCGAACTCCCTTGAGTTATCAGTACAAGGTTGAGGATGTGCCGATGCAACGAGTGTCTCAGGTACGAGACTTAGGGGTAGTCTTCTCTCAGGAACTAACCTTCCGTGAGCATATCAATAAGATATGTAAGAAGGCATACAGAAACCTAGGTTTCGTACTCAGGCAGTCCCAAGGATTCACCAACATCACGACACTAAGGGTACTATATGACGCATTAGTCCGAAGTCACCTCGAACATAGCGCATTCATTTGGGCTCCTCATGAGGCGAAATATAGTGTTATGTTGGAACGTATCCAAAATAAGTTCACGCGACACTTGTATTACAAACTGTATGGGGTATATCCATTATACCCATTGATGTACCCTACACTATTTGTTCTGGGTATGGTAGGGTATAACACTCTAAGAGTACGACGGGAGTTTTCGCTCGCAGCGTATGTAGTGAAACTACTACGTGGCGTGGCGCATAACCCGGGAGTGCTGCGACACCTACCGCTGTACGTGCCCGACCGGTACGTGTGGAGGCGGCACCGCCCGCCCCTGCTCGCTGTGCCTGCAGCCAGGACCAACCTACTGGCGAGAACTCCTCTCACTAGAGCCATACGTGTGGTGAATGAGGTTCACGAGAGGGTTGATGTATTGTGGTGCAACTTGAGTGAATTCGCAAAAGTTACACTATATGTATTATGTTATTTAGATTAAGATATTTTTTTAACTAGGTATAAGGTGTAGATTTAGGATTTAGTTAGTAAGGCCACTCTGTCGCATTGGATCATTGATCTGTAATGATAGTGTAGGTAAGATTGTTATAAATAAATAAAATAAAATAAATGTGGCACCGAGTCATAGGCCTCGTCTATCCAACATGTCGACAAATCCTTTCGGGAACGGCGAACTTGTTAATGAATGGCCATATCAATGAGGAGTAGCTCCTTAGTACCAAAGACCTGTTCCTACATCCATTTTGAGAAGCTGACATGACAGAATTGTCATCTATATACTCGTACGATTGCTAATTTTAGTCTCAAAATGGATGTAAGAACTTAATAGACTGTCGGGAGACATGTGATCGGTCTATAATAGGCTACTTACCACCATCAATAAATTGTAAATCTATTTAGTCCGTCAGTTAGAGTATTGGAAAATAATGGACACGTATTTTTTGTTTTTGTAAATCAACGAATATTGACAAAGATAAAACGCATCAAAACTCGGGAGTGGGGGCTCGTGACGTCAGAACTCACTAAAAATGATACCAAACAGTGACGTATTGAGAATTTTAAAAGCGTCGTATCTTCGTCAATTTTGGTTTATGTAGGTACTCGTAACAAAAGAAAAATTAGGGTCAAATATTTCTTGATAATCTAAGTGACGGACTAATTAGATTTTTTCAGTTAACAAGCCTATTTTAGGGTACCGCAGTACTACCCCATTTATGGAGCAGGTGGGTTATATTATACCTGTTGTCAGGAACCCTGACTCTAAGGCTGACATGGAATAGGCTCGCCAGGAGAGCGAGCAACCTCATGAGCCATTTTATCTAGAAGTTGTACCGCCCATTCGGCCCTGAGATTTCCCGTTAGGCAACGGACGGACCGCACGAGCTACGTCTTGGGGGTTGATAGTAATTGCTCCCATTTCTGGTACTGGATCGCACGCTCGCTCAATCACCCGAGTCCATTCACCCTCAGCATGGCTGACAGGCACTGTTTAGATGCTGCGCCAGAACGAACACATTGCAAAATGATTATTATTATCATCTTTCCTTTATTCATTTTAACATCTTATTTATTTACAATTTTAAACATTTCTTAAAAAAAAAACCGTCAGGGTAGCCCACGAAATTCAAATCTTACGTTTTTTGCAATTTGCAGGCCAGTGCTAGGTTGTATACAGGGTGACTGGCTCTGGACCCGCCATAGAAAATCGCATATAGAGGAGGTCATTTACTAATTACTGAATCTTACTTTCTCTAACCAAAGTTTACAAAATAATGATAAAATCAATGTTATTACTTAACTCAAGAGATGGAGCTTAAGAAAATTACCCCCACGCTCAATGAAATAAAACTCACAAATTCACTCATAGAAAACTCAGTGGCCGCTATAACTACCTTTACCTTGGTTTTATTTTTTACTACGATGTAGAATTACAAGTAGCATTAAATACAAACCTTAGTGGTTTAAAAATGCTATTCTGCCTAAACAAATGTAATATTTTTTTTAAACGGTAAATAAATGAAAAAAAAAACTGCAGAATGAGGAGTTTGGAAGGAAACTAGAACAAATGGAAATACAAGCCAAGAAGGATAAAGAATATATAACCATTCTGGAAGATAAAGTAAAGGATCTACAACGAAGTAGTCGGAAATCTAACATTGAGATTAAGAATGTTCCCAAGCAAACGAAGGAAACTAAAGCAGACCTTATCAACATGGTAAAATGTCTAACTGACACCGTGAACATTGTCGTCGCGAAGTCGGATATACGGGATATTTACAGAGTTAAGGGGAAGAAACAGGGTATGAGTAACACCCCTATAATAGTTGAACTATCCTCTACAATACTGAAGACTGAGGTACTTAAGATGTGTAAGTTGTTCAACACCAAGCATAAAGTAAAGCTCTGCGCTAAACATCTGGGCTTCAAAAGTAGCGAAGACTCACCCATATTCGTATCCGAACAGCTCACCTCGCTAAGTCAAAGGGACTTAAGTACTGCTGGACCGCTTACGGTAAAATCTATGTCAAGAAACATGACGAATCACCTACATACGTAATTAGAAGTTAGTCCAAAATACAAAGCCTAATGCAAGAAGCGTGACTACTTTTATGTCGTCTATACTGTATGTTTTTTCTGATTATTTTATTTTGTTTACTGTACTTTTTTAAAAATGTTTGTAATACAAATTCTCTCAATTTACATGTACACATTTTAAACACACAAATACACTTCCAATACCTTTTACATAATAATTACACGATCACACCTAGCCTTACATCATACACTCTCATACAAATGAAATGCCAACTTGTAAGTTTACTACACACTTTTACCCCTACACCGTAAACCCTGTCTATTTAAATACAAAAAAAATGTTTCTAAATTAAATTATCTGTTAAAGGTATGATCACTTACGTACACTAAAAACTCGCAAATACATACGCGTACATAACTCATATTACACACTCATATCGGCCTCCCTAAACTATGTTCCTAATATAAATATCGTATCCAATGTTAAAAGGCACACCGACTGTGATAATTATGTATTTTTCTCCGGCATAATACTTTTTGTGGAGGAGCGAGCAAAATACGTTTACGTAAACAATATGACACCAAAACGCAGACTCTTTTACCTATATTATGGACTAGCTTCTGCCCGCGACTTCGTACGCGGATCCTGTTGCTTTTGCCAGCGACACCGGGTTCGTCAAAATCGAAGATTTGAAACGTCTAATTCTAAGAGCCCGGGGACGGGAAAATAACGGATCTTTCCCACCTGAGCAACATATACCGTTTGTTTCTCTTTGCCATTTAACAGCTTCACAAAAAGTAAAATTTTGAACCATACCTCCGATGGCGGAATATGTGGCGTATTCAATCATAGGAGTATACGTAAATGAACTCCGTTTCTTATCAACCCAAGGAAGGTCGTCATGCCCTACGGCTATATCTTGAGACACCCGATTCTTCAGATGTTATCGACATTCTGTTCAGAGAATTTCGAAATCTTCGCGCTCTTCTTCTGTCTCTTCATGCCGTACTCCAGCCATTCTTTCTCTCTCACATTCTAACTGATTATGAATATTTTGTTGTGTGCGTGTTTGGGGCAATGTATGATAATCTCGAGCAGCAGTTAGTCGCGCATCACGTTCATCACTCGTTTCAAAAGACCTGTTAGTAGATTTGCGAATACGCTGAGAACTCAAGCGTATGGGTAAACGTTTCCGATTCGCGAGATAATGCATGTCGCTCACGATCAGCGGTCAGTTGCGCATCACGTTCCCCACTTATCCCTAGAGACCTAGAAACAGATGCGTAGATACGATGAGAACTCAAGCGTAATTCTCTATCCGTGAACATCTCGCGCGACAATGCGTGACGTTCCCGATCAGCGGTCAGTCGCGCATCACGTTCCCCACTTGTCTCTAGAGATGGTCGAATGGTCGCGTTTTCCGTATGCAGATGACACTGCAATTGTTTTCTCTGGTAAAACGTGGGAATCCGTATATCTATCTGCTGAAAAGGGTCTTTCCAAGATTGCTAACTGGTTAAACTCACATCTTCTTACACTCAACATTTCGAAGACAAAATAACAACAATAACTACAACAACACCACTCAACCTGGACCTAACGTAGCTCTCAAAATCCATACTTGTCATAATATATCTAGCACAAACTGCTCTTGTAAAAAAAATGAAAAAGTGAGTCATATAAGATACCTAGGTATAATTGTTGATCAGCGGTTGTCTTGGCATACTCATATAAATATGGTCATGGCCCGTGTTAGAAAACTTATCTGGATGTTTAAGAACCTACGACATGTTACAACTAAAAAAATGTTAACTGAACTATGTCGCTCTGGCTCAGTCAATTCTTACATACTGCATACCCGTGTGGGGCGGTGCAACTAAAACGAAGTTTCTTGAGCTAGAGCGAGCACAGAGATCTCTCATCAAAGTCATGTACACTAAACCGTTCAGATTCCCAACGAATGAGTTATATTCCCTGACCGGCATTCTCTCAGTCAGAAAATTGTACGTACTACATGCTGTCTTAAAATTACACAAAGTCCTACCCTACGACCCACACCATCAGGAAAGAAGATGAAAATACAGTGTGTCACCAACAAAATTTCTTAAAACTGCGTATGCCAAAAGACAATGTAACGCAAACTCTGCTGCTTTGTATAACAAGATAAATAAAATCATTAACATCTATCCCATGCGTACCAAGGACTGCAAAAAGACAATAGTTCAATGGCTAAAACTAAAGTCCTATGACGATATTGAATTATTGCTGCAAACATCGTGAGCAAAGAGAGGCACACACGCACACACACATACACGCACGCACACACACGTACACACACACTCACAGGCACATACACTCTCACACACACGTACTCACTTAAACTGTTTCGAAAATATTTTTAAGTTTATTTTTCTTTGTTCTTCTACTCAGTATAGTTTAAGTCTTGTTTAGTTTTAGATCTTAGTAGTAATTTATTTTCATTTCATTTCATTTTATTTTTTTGTTTTGAATTCTGTTTTATTTTTGTACACTACTTTTACCATTATAAAATTTGTCATTGAAGAGCGGGATCTCCTAGCACAGGTATATCTTTTACTTAAAAGGAGGTCTCTATGTAAGATTTACTGTAAAAGTTGTACAAGTTTCTGCAATAAACCTTTTTATATATTTTTTATAAAGTTTTATAGTTCAGGAGATATGTCAATTTTTATACTTTGTTGAGATTTTTCCAAAATTTGACCTTTCAAGCATTCAAAACTTTTTTTTGCTTTATTTTTGTGGGTTTTTTTAGAATTTGTTATAAACACGTTGCACAATAGGGGAGACGACAAAAAAAAAACCTAATTAGTCCGTCAGGTAGATTATTAAAAACCATTTGACCCGTATTTTTTCTTTTGCTACGTAAATCAAAATTGACGAAGATACGACGCTTCTAAAATTCCCAATACGTCACGCCTAGGTATAATTTTTAACTAGTTCTGACGTCACGAGCCCCCACTCCCGAGTTTTGATGCGTTTTATCTTTGTCAATATTCATTGATTTACAAAAACAAAAAATACGTATCCATTATTTTTCAATAATCTAACTGAGACGGACTAAATAGATTTGTAAGTTTTTGATACTGTCGTCATGCCTATTAGCTTCAACAAACCTATTCTGAATTGTTTTTTAAACTAGCAACTTTTTTGATACAAATTTGTGTGTACCGTCAAAAAGGCTAAAGATCAAATTTAGATAAAAAATAATTATTGAAACACTGTAGCTTTTTTTTATTTGAGGTTGAATTTGATCGTAATTATTTGATGTGGCATTATTTTCTTTAAAAAGCGTACTATCTTATTTTTTACCCTAGTTTGAGGGAAGTTCCGAGGTATTTTAATCACTAATTTTTATGACTACCAACAAATAGTAAAAAAAAACACAAAAATTAAGCAAAAAAAGTTCTGAACGGTTGAAGATCAAATTTTGGAAAAATTTCAACAAAGTATAAAAATTGACATATCTCCTAAACTATAAAACTTTGGCTAGGGCTAGGGAAAGTAAGGTTCAGTAAATAGAAAATGACCCCCTCTATATGTGAATTTGCTATGGCGGGTCCAGACCCAGTCACCCTGTATATGTTGAAAAAAATTATCGTTCGCAAATTGTAAGACGTATGTAGTTACAAAGTTTTAATCATCAAAATCATAAATACAACTCTCCAAGCTCATAAAGGTCGAGGAGCGACTTTTTCAAGGTCAAACCTCGTTATCCTCGTTCCTCGATTATCAGCATACAACCTAGCACTGGCCTGCAACCTGCAAATTGAAAAAAAACGTAAGAAAATTAGAATTTCGCGAGCTACCCTGCAGCATCAGCCTTAAATATATAAAAAATAGTGGTCCGCCGGTGTCGGGAGCAGGGTCCAAGCTACCGGGGTGGTTAGGGCTGCAGAGACAGGAACCTCCTCACAAGAGTACTGCCTTCTGAATCAAGCCCTTGTTCAAACCGCCTAAAGAGTGCTTTGATGGTCATCGAAGCTACCGTCACAACAATCGTCACAATGATAACCGAGTTCATATTCCACATGTCTCGATCATCGGTTATCATTACACGGCGCGATGATCGGGTTTTGGGGGTATGAAGAACAGGGTGTAAAGCTCTTCATCCCCCATAGAAAAGGGAGGATCCTCCGACCAGACGGGTATTGTGTCTGGTGGGCTACTGCCCGACGGTTGTTGTCGGGTTCTCGTATATGCTCTTAAGTCGCTGAGAATGTTGCTTGCGCGATGCAGGAATTCTGACGTTTTTCGCTTGGTATAGTTTATCACCTTTGTCATAGATGTCGCTGTAGTACTTTTTGTTCAATGTAGCTGAAGTACTTTTTGTAGTGCCGCTACAGGGTTATCACCACTATGTCAGGCTTATTGGCGACAATATAGTCCTGTCAGTAATGACGGACTGATCCCAGTACAGTCTTTCTCGAGAACTGGGTTGGGCAAGTACTAACTGTAGTACGGTACCTCCGATTCCACAATTTTATATTTAAAGGCAAGTTGCTGGTAAATAATCCTGGGTACTTGGTTGTGCCTTTGCTCGCCGTTAGTCAGACGAGAACAACTAGAAATAATATGTCTGATGGACTCACGCGGACAGTGGCTGGCATGCCCGACACATGTCGCGTCCTTCATAATTTATTTCCGGTAGTTTTTTGTCAACATAACTTCGTTCATAATCGGACAGACAAAACCTTTAGTTTCTCCGAAGAGGTCGCCGAACCGTAGCCAGGATATGGACGCTAGAAAATCTACATCAGACCCATGAAGAGACCGGTAGAAGCGCCAGCAGGCAGTCGCTCCATGTAAAATACTGGTATTCAGCTGCAGCTGTTAGACTGGAAGCAGACCCCAATAAAGTTGGGAAAAAGCGCCGCAGATGATGTTACTCGGCAAAGATGTAACTTTATAATGGTGAAAGAATTTTTAAAATCGGTCGAGTAGTTCTTGAGACAAATCTTAACAAACAAACAAAAAATCAAATCTTTACTCTTTACTATAGTATTATTTTAGATTTGTTTCTTGTTAAATGTGGTGTAACGCAAATGGATGAATCCATTTGAGTATTTAAAAAAATACGTCAACATTTTATGGACTAGGTATATTTGCCTGTTGACTGTTGACAACAAAACATGTTACGTCGACCACCACAGTTGCGGAAATAAAAAAGCAGGAAGATGATCATGATGACTATTCGCCCGATTTACATTTAGTTCTCGATTATTTTCCAACCCAACGTGATGAAATACTAATATTTTTTGTCCCACGTATCAACTTAACTCTATTATCCACAAGACGAACCTGTAAGTACCTAATCGTGTTTACAGTGACGTGTTCAAAGATAAAAACAACAGCTGCAGTAAACGGCGCACGCGCATTAAGTTAACAGTTATTATTCTTTAATTGTTTAATTTTAAATCAACAGTTCTGTCCCACCATCTCTTGTCATACAAAGCAATATTTCTAAAGATCTAGCTTGCATTCCTCTTGGAGTATCTACGGAAGTAAGACAGTAAGTCACTTTTACTAATTTACGTTCGACCAAAAACCGAACGAAAAAAAAAGATGTCCGTAAGCAACAGTACTTGAACCTTCTTCAAGTACTGTTGCTTACGGACATCTAATTTTTTTATTCAAAGCAAACAAAAAATATTGATTTGTCGTCTAGTGCTCTGCGAAACATATTTTTGAAAGATGCGGTCATACAAATAGTTCAGTAGATTATCATTCTGTCAACGTCTGTTGTTCGCAGCCCACTGTTCGGCCGTGAATAATACTACGGTAGTATCCTCGCTCTTTCTAGGACATAGTGACGGAGAGCCAGACATTCGACCTGGCGGCGTTCATCCCGATGCTGCGCGAGCGTATCTACACGCGCAACGCGTTCGCGCGGCAGTTCATCGTGTCGTGGGTGTCGGTGCTGGACGCCGTGCCCGACATCGACCTCATCGTGCACCTGCCCGAGCTTCTCGACGGACTCTTCAAGATGCTGGATGACGCCAACTCCGAGATCAGACGGATGTAACACAGCTGTTCTACAATCTCGATTTCTAAACGATAACATTTCTTTATTAAGGGTTCAAAGATCACGCTAAAATTGGTTAACTACTTAACATTGTATAGTGTTAACATGGTTATGCAGACTGTCACACTATCTAAGTATGTCACTTTGGCATGTCGCGTGTGGCACAATGAAAACTATGACTTGAAATAACGAACAATTTCAGCTCATTCATAGTTAATGCGCTTACCCATAATATCCATCACTTTACAAATTCCAGGTCCATTGAAAAGCTATTTAATGAATCGATAATAATTCCAGGTGCGACGTTCAACTGAACGAGTTCTTGAGGAGTATAAAGAAGGACCCGTCGCGGGTGGACTTCCAGGCCATGATCAACATTCTGATCACGCACGCGCAGTCGCCGGAGGAGATGTTGCAGGTCAGTCACGAGGTTATATCGTTCCTTTAGACGAAATCAGGCAGGATTGAATCGGAGAATAGTCCTCCTTTTGAATTTCGGTCATGGCGGCCAATCTCAGCGGGGACTTATAGCCATGCGCAAGCGCACACTCTCTTTGTAATTCCACACGACACACGACACACGACCAGAAGATAGTTATCAGGCGCAGCAGCTCTCTCCGGTCGAGCAATCGTGGTGCGGAGTGCCTACCACGACTGCTCGTTTCAACTGGGTGCTGACTGATTGAAGTATTATCCTCATTAGAGACTGTAGTAGTACTACATCTTTATAACAGCCCTTGCTTATGCATGTAGTTATTCGTTTGTAGTTGACTGCAATAACGTGGATCAAGGAGTTCGTGGAGCTGGCGGGCGTGAGCATGCTGCCGTACGCGTCGGGAGTGCTGTGTGCCGTGCTGCCGTGCCTCGCCTACTCCGACGAGCCTAGGAAGAGTATCCTTTCTCACGATGAGCCTCTCCACCGCTACTGTATCCTACACTTAAGGAAGCTAATGTTCTCAATCGACGTCAAATCGGACGATTCCTCCCTACATTTTTGAATGGGTAACCTATCCACATCGTTCGCGCTGAACCGCATCGTGTTGCATTCGCCGCGCGCGTTGATGCTATCCGTACTGTAAAATGCGGGGAATAGGGATCCAGGGGTGAATGGAAACAAAACTTTGAAAGGGATTTTATCGCTGAACTTATACAGGGTGTAAACCACCTCATCACAAAGCATTCTGTACATCAAACTAAGTAACTTTACGCAAAAAGTATTGCTGGGAAACAACTTTTTTTTTTGAGGTTATAATAAATCATATATATAATCATTTGTGGTAGAACTCAATGTAACGCACTTAAAACTTGTGCTGATGGATGGATTAAATAGTACGGGGGTCGTGGAGGTGTTAAAAGTCAAAATCTTACAAAAACTTTTATTTAAAAAAAAAACTTGTCAAAAAGTGGTCACTTTGATCCCCCATATCTCCGTAACTATAATTATCGCAATGACGGGGAGAACAAGTGCCTTTCGGCTTCGTGAAGAGGTGTTTTACACCCTTTATTGTATATTGCCAACAAGATACCCTTATAATTAAGTAAAATTTAGTTAACACAATTGAGTACTTGTTGGT
Source organism: Xestia ashworthii (assembly GCA_950022955.1). Taxonomy (NCBI): domain Eukaryota; kingdom Metazoa; phylum Arthropoda; class Insecta; order Lepidoptera; family Noctuidae; genus Xestia; species Xestia ashworthii. Next base: position 1,038,665 of record OX465563.1, on the reverse strand, counting down.
ACCATATCATGTGAAATCAACTTTAAAATCCATTCCAAAGTTTTGTTTCTATTCACCCCTGGATCCCTATTCCCCCCATTTTACCGGTATACCCTGCAGCATTTTGCTGAAAAGCGGCTATTTCATATAGAGATTTCTAAAATGCGATGAGTGCGGCGCGTCGGCTCATGAGGCACGTCTAGGTATGCGTTCACCTTTACCAAATTTATTGGTATGAACATAATTTGCCATAACGCCAACTCAGTTCGTTTGAACCGGCTCAAAAACGGTAACACGCGCTTTTGGCTCTAGCCTTCCATAATGCACGGCTCATAAACAAACGGCTCAAATAAAATCTGTCTTCCTCACCGAACTAAACAAAATATATAGGTACCCACGTATAACATCCAAGAAGTCCTTAGCAACTATTTAGGCATACGCGAGACGGCCGCTACTGTGAACTTCCAACTCACCAAGCTGGTGACGTCAGAGCAGTCCCCATCCCCAGAGGCGGAGGGTGGGGAGGGTGGGGAGGGCGGGGAGGGCGGGGAGGGGAGGCTGGACCTGGACGCCGTGGTGGGCATCCTGACGCAGATGCTGCACCACAGCTCCGTGCACACCAAGGTGGCCGCGCTCGACTGGATCCTGCACCTCTACAACAAGCTTCCCCATGAGGTGAGTCTACACTGACTCGAGTAGTACACAAATAGACAAGTTACGCCACTTTTTCCCAACTACAGCACTCCGAAGTGTCGTAGGCTGGACGTTATGGTGTCCTCAGTGCACAGTTATGAGCACTGAACGGGATCAGATTCGCCATAACCAGAGCTGTTCGGGGTTCTTTTCTTTTTTGGGTTCCGTACCTCAGTAGACAACCCTTATAGGATCTTTGTTGTCCGTCTGTCAAGACTCCTTTTCTCAGGAACGCGAGGAAGTGTTAAGATAAAATATATAAAAAATTCTCAGGTCCATCACCCCTTAGAGCAGTGGAAAAATCAAATATGTAAGGCAACGCGATCAAAAGATATGACCGTTTATGTCGATTGCAATTTCACAAGGGAATCAAATCTTATAGAGTACTTCCTGTTGACCTCGAATCACGAAATTTGGTAAGAAGCAATGTCTTATAGCACATGTAAAGGAAAACATCTAAAAATATGTAGTTTAATAACAAAATCTACAAGTTTATACGGAACCCTCGGCAAGCGATTCCAACTCCCACTTGGTCTGTTTTTAGGGTTCCGTAGCCAATTGGCAAAAACGGAACCCTTATAGATTCGTCATGTCTGTCTGTCTGTCCGTCTGTCCGTCCGTATGTCACAGCCACTTTTTTCCGAAACTATAAGAACTATGCTGTTGAAACTTGGTAAGTAGATGTATTCTGTGAACCGCATTAATATTTTTACACAAAAATAGAAGTCCCCATACTTAGAACTGAAACTCGAGATTTTTTTTTTCATCAAACCTATACGTGTGGGGTATCTATGGATAGGTCTTCAAAAATGATATTGAGGTTTCTAACATCATTTTTTCTAAACTGAAAAGTTTGAGCGAGAGACCCTTGCAAAGTGGAAAAATGTGTGTCCCCCCCCCCCTGTAACTTCTAAAATACGAGAATGATAAAACTAAAAAAAATATGTTATGTACATTACCATGTAAACTCCCACCGAAAATTGGTTTCAACGAGATCTAGTGAGTAGTTTTTTTTAATACGTGATAAATCGAAAACAGCAATTTACCTTTCATTCAATCTGCTACGGAACCCTTCATGGGCGAGTCCGACTCGCACTTGCCCCCTTTTTTTTTGTTATACTGCAACGCTCACTTACTAGCATCGTACTGGGGCATCAGCATCGCAGTTACCAGAAGTCACTACTCACCGCTCTCAGGACATCTCGACCCCGAGACAAAAAACAACTTTCTTGACCCCGTGATAATGCAACCCCAGGACAACTCGACCCCGACAACTACAGCCCGACCACTCGCGTCCGAAAACTTGATCCCGACAACTCGATCATGACAAATCAACCCCGATATCCGAAATTAGGTACAACTGTGACTAACCACGCGCAAGCCAAGCGAACGCAGTACTCCCTACATCCAAGTTCGCGTCATCTCCACCTTCATGCGGCTGTATAACCGGATGGTGTTGTGTTACGTGCTTACGTTGGAGGCCTGTCTGACGTCGAGACGTTGGTGATCGCTTGCAGGACTCATAAGTGTGCATTGACTTTTATCTAAATCACGTAATTGAAGAGGTGCTCACTGAGATGGTTGTTGTTGTGGCAGATGTTCAAGCAGACGGACAAGCTGTTCGTGAGCGTGGTGGGCAGCCTGACGGACGGCTCGGACGACGTGGTGCGGCGCTCGCTGGCCGTGCTCGCCGAGATCTGCGAGTGCGAGCCCGCCAGGCCGAGGGACGCGTCCGGTCTGTAACGATATTGTACACCACTATTGAGACACAGCAACTCTTACAATATTGCTAATTCAATGGGTTCTAATTCTCTTTCCTATTGCAGGTGATCTGGAGTCCAGTCCGTATTATTACAAGTTCCTGCGAGCTCTGCTGCGGCTGCTGGCGGCTGATGATAATCTGTTAGAAGATAGAGGCGCCTTTATTATTAGGTAAGTTTGTATCGTCACACTACACTGAAACATGCTGCGGGTCATAGAAAATACAGCTCTCGACAGACACCCGCTTGGTCTACCTAAAAATAATTGAGGTTATTTAAATGAATAACGCCTTGGAATCAATGAGTCACACCAACACATCAGAATATTACTACAACATGTAATGCGCATATTCCTGCAAAGTAAAATAGTTTTTGTTTCATCGAAATTGGGCTAGGATTTCCAAAGTTACAGTGTTGTAAAGTTTCACCACTTTTTTAACTTAGCGTTCCCTTGAATGGCCCACTGCTGGGCAAAGTCCTCCCCAATGCTGAACTTAACCGCCCCGCAAGAGCTGTTAAATGAAAACCCCATTGTAGCCTTGAATCAAGTGTGATTCCCAGTAAAACCGTTCCATCTACGAATTCTAGTGAATTACATAGCTAATTATTTTAGATTTAATTAGAGCGCACAGATTATGTGGGTACACAGATAAATAATGACAAAAACTCGATCATAAGTTTAACAAAACAAAACGAATGTAGTATAGTACATTGTTCACCGAGAGGAGAAAGTGACCGATTACCGCCGAGGGTGTCGTTTGAAACACCCGAGATCGGGAATCGCACTTTCTCTCGGGTGATACATAGTGCTTTATACTACACCTACGAAGAAATAAAAAACTAAATCTTTACTAATTGAAATTTATATTGAAATTGTTGCAGTTAGTGAAGTTTAATGTAACACTTTTTCCATTAATGTTTGTTTGAGATGTTTGCGACAATGTAGGAGGAATATCTGGCTGTGCTGTTGGCACTGCGCTCGTAGAAGGCTGTGGTGCCAAAGGGGCAACTGGCTGCTGAGGGGCATTTGGCATCACCGCGCTCATTGATGGTTGAGGAGATGAGTCTTGATGCACATTAATCGATCCCGATATTTGGTTATTTATTCGTGTTTTGTTTTCTACGGAATTCTCTTTGTAACCTTCTGCAACAGCGGATGATTTCCAACCACCGTGGCGTTTTATTGTGGTTAAATCAGCACCAGTATCGGCAAGAATAGTCGCTGAAGTTCTGCGAAAGCAGTGGCCAGTGTATTCTAGTGGATTGAGTAAATTAAGGTAGGAAGCTATTTCTTTTGGCACATTTCGTACATTTTTTGTTTTTATATTGTAGTAAAAACCGATTGTTTTTGGGGCCACTGGGGCGAATTTCGTTATATTTCTTCATTATCTCATAAAATAAGCCCGGTATAACAAATGATCGCTGAATTTTGGTTTTTGTGTTAGGAATATTGACAATTATTCCATTTTCGAGGATTTCGATATCGTCTGTTGTCATATCCACAAGTTCTTGCGAACGACAGGCCCCATTTACTCCTAAAATCAAAATAACCTGTAAACAAAAATATCAAACATGAAAACCTAGTAGATTTCCACTCATAAATAGGTACGTAATAAATCATAAACCAGTGCATTTTGTTCATAAACTTACCTTCATCAACAAATATTTGTCATCTGGAGCATTCTGCAAAAAGGAATAAACATCCTTTGTAGTAAGCACTTTTGATTTCTTACTACGGAATCCCTCCGACTTGCTTTTCAGAAATGCTGTAAGTTTTTTGTATTCTTGAATATTTATGTCGTGTCTTGTCAATATAGTACTTTTCATTACTCATACTCGGAAAGTAGGTCTGAAGTTGCCTGAGGAGCGGGCTGAAAGTAATACTTTTCAGCCCTAGGGAGAATCACTTTCAACTGACAGCTGTCACATTATTAAAAAAAAATATAGTTCTATTTTCACATTTCTATTGAACCATGTTCCGACTTCTATACAGCCTGTAAATTACAGCGCCATGTAAAATTGAAATAACATAAAATTTAGTATTAATTAAAGAATATAATTATTTTAAATAACTTAGTTATAATTTAGTTATAAATATTTCTTTAAAATAACAAAAATTTGGACAAAATATTTACTGTTTTTTCAGTGACGATAGTGAAAATAAAGGCTGAATAGCCGGCCACAGAAAAAAAAAAACAAAATAGGCGGGAAAGCGGCAATCCGATCTTCATTTTTTTTCGAGTGGTTTCGTGTTTTTGTTTTTATTTTCCTTGTATTCGTAATGAAAAGCACAGTGTTTACCTCGGGTTAAAGACTTATTTAGTCCCTCGAGCTATTAGCGCCCGCGCTACGCTTGGGCGCCAAACCCCGTCTCGGGACTAGATAAGTTACTTTCACCCCTTGGATAACAATGTACTATTTCAACATTGAGTACATAAACCATAACGTACTTGGTTTGTAGTTTTGTGCTTTTTCACTGAAATAAGCTAGCAAAACAGTTTCAGAAAAAGATGCCGCATTTTTTTCACTTTTCCATTGCAAAAAATCGTCATAAGTTTTATTATATTTTTTAATTGATTTCTGTGGTAAAAGGTTATCAATCAGTATTTTCAACCGACTTCTAAAAAGAGGAGGTTCTCAATTCGTCTGTATTTTTTAGTTTTTTTTTGTTTTTGTTACCTCAGAACTTTCGATTGGGTGAACCGATTTTGATGATTCTTTTTTTATTTCAAAGCAGGTGCTTCCCGTTGGGTCCCATTTTAATTTGTTGAAGATCTGATGCTGATCTTCGGAGATATACAATGGAACTCTTCAAAAATAGACGGCAAATCTGCAGTGATTGCTGCATCCGCTTGTAGGTTCATTGTTTATACTACATCATGACGTAACATCACACCTGTATGCTCTGAGGGAGTACGCAGAAGTATACAATACACCCAGATTTCGACAGTTAGACGTGTAAAGTTCCATTCAATGGGATCCCGGAGAAATAGAGGTAACTCCTTAACTTTAAAGGCACACCAGAAGCGGTTTGGGTAGTTTTAGGCAGAGTAGAACTGAACTCCTTAATAAATGATAGCAAATGTACTGGGATCGCTGAAGACTCACGTCTGTCTATTGTTTACACCAGTTCATAACAAAAAATCACACCGATTCGCTGTGAAAGGGTAAGCACATGTGAACCACTAAAAAGTGAAAAATAAAAACTTTTTTGCAAAAAATATAACCGACTTCACACAAAAAAGTGAAAAATAACTTTAGCTTCAGAAGTCGGTGACAAAAAAACTAAATCAATCAAACAAAGGTCACCGACTTCTGAAGCTAAAGTTATTTTTCACTTTTTTGTGTGAAGTCGGTTATATTTTTTGCAAAAAAGTTTTTATTGCTGTTTCCTTCAACTGCGGCGGAGTTAAAAAATCTTCATCATCACTATCACTACTTATCATTTTGATAGTTTTATTTTACTTTCTACGAAAACTGAATCCTCAAACAACACACAAATTGAAAATGGCACCAATGGCGTCTGCAATTTTCACATGTTCTTTTTTTCAAATTGTTTATCCTGCCGCCGCAGGGTCGCACTGCCAGCCCGACACCATCCAACACACAGCTAGTGGCCAGTGTCATTTTGCGAACTTGGAGATAAAAACTCACTGTAAAAACTTTTTGGTTTTTGATATTTAGGTTACCGGCGCATAGTCTTACCCAAAATTAAAAAAGAAAAACCACGTAAGAAATGGATTTTCATACACTTTTCTCTCCCGCTCAGATGTGTTTTCTCCCCGCATATTTGTTCGATATGCAATGACGTACTTTCTACCGTAAATTTGATAAAGTATCAAGGTACTTTCCAAGCAGGTGTAGTATAAAGATTTTTACTGGACGTGGCATTCATGGATTAGCCTGTTGTACTGTTCAAACCTAAACCCAAACCTTAATTGTATGTATAAATTGTGTGGGCTTTTAGTAACTTTTTGGACCGGGCATAACTTTGTTCTCTTTTTATTACTGACTAGCGGACGTCCCGCGGTTTCACCCGCATAGTTCCCGTGGGAGTACGGGGATAAAATATATCCTATGTTACTCGTGGATAATGAAGCTTTCGAATAGTGAAAGAATTTTTAAAAACGCTCCAGTAGTTTTTAAGCCTATTCATTACAACCAAACAAACAAACAAACAAAGTTTTCCTCTTTATAATATTAGTGTAGATGGTAATTTATTATAAACTAGCTTCTGCCCGCGACTTCGTACGCGTATCCTGTTGCTTATGCCAGCGACAACGGGGTCGTCAAAAGCGAAGATCTGAAACGTCTGATGTCGAATTCTAAGAGCCCGGGGAAGGGAAAAGCGGATCTTTCCCATCTGAGCAACACATACGTTTGTTTCTTTTCGCCATTTAACAGCTTCACAAAAGGTACAATTTTGAACCATAATATGTGGCGTATTCAATCATAGGAGTATATACGTAAATGCAATCCGTTCCTTATCAACCCAAGGAAGGTCGCCATGCCCTACGGCTATATCTTGAGACACATCCGATTCTTCAGATGATATCGACATTCTGTTCAGACAATGTCGAATTCGATCAGAATTCAAACGTTCGTTGCGCTCTTCTTCTGTCTCTTCATGCCGTACTCCAGCAATTCTTTCTCTCTCACTTTCTAACTGATTACGAATATTTTGTTGTGTGCGTGTTCGGGGCAATGTATGATAATCTCGAGCAGCAGTTAGTCGCGCATCACGTTCATCACTCGTTTCAAAAGACCTGTTAGTATGTGTGCGAATACACTGAGAACTCAAGCGTGATTCTGTATCGGTAAACGTTTCCGACTCGCGAGACAATGCATGACGTTCACGATCAGCCAGTCGCGCATCTATTCTTCACTGGTCTCTAGAGATCTGGATGTAGATGCGTAAATACGCTAAGAACGCAGGCGTGCTTCGCGATCCGAAGAGGTTTCCACGGAGCAAGTTGCGGCCTGGTGTTCTCGAACAGCATCAAGTCTCTCCTGACGCTCTTCGGTAGATTATTGGGATCTTATGATCCTCAATCTTGTAGCTCCTTTGGAACATTTAGAAAAGATTTGACCTCTTTCTAGGCATGGTTATAGTTTTGTTGTGAAGATATCTAATCAATTAAAATCTAATTGACTGCTCCCCTGCGTTACCGGGTAGGCTACCTAGCAGTGGCGAAGGGTCCATACAACTCGATTCCTACCGGCTTCCCTTTTAAAAATGGCACAGTCAGTATTCTATAGACAAATAATATAATCACATTAAAGATATGTACTCCGGCTTACCTCTTACAAAACTGACCCTTCGCTACTGCTACCTAGTCACGAAGATAAATGGAAAAGGAAATTCAACACTCAAATAACATAAACCCTAAGACATATTTATTCGATAAAATTAAATAATAAATGGGAGTTTTGGCCAGTCGAGTCAAATTTTCATTGATATACAATCGTCATCGAAAATCAGTCCTAAACTGTTACAGCCTTCACCGCGTGGGGGTACTCCCAGTTTATGTTATTTTATACAGTAAAATTAGTGATAGATTTGCAATAATTTTCACATCAAATGTTTCTGACCTTCGATTTTTTCTAATTCAACAGGAAATGCCCATCAGACCGAACAACTTTTGCTAAGACGTCATTCCTATATGTGTTATGGTGTAGCTGGGCTATTGGAGTTCCACAACAGGTGTCCCAGATCTTCGATTTTTATAAGTCAACAGAGAGTGCTCATCAGACTGAACAACTTTTGCTAAGACGTCATTCCTATATGTGTTATGGTGTAGCTGGGCTCTTGGAGTTCCACATCAGGTGTTCCAGATCTTTAAATTTATTCTCTCAGCAGAAAATGCTCATCACGTGGAACAATTTTTGCTATGGTGTCATATTTGTATCTCTTATAGTTTAGCTGGTCTGTTGCGGTTCTGCATCAGGTGTTCAAGTTTCCAAGATAAATAAAATTATAGCTTATAGCTGACCAGCGCAACTTCGTCTGCGTCACATAAATAAGAGAGAGAAACGAAAGGAAAAAAAAACCCGTTTTTGCATCATTTTTCATTCCTGCTCCGCTTCTTATTGTCGTAGCGTGATGTTATATAGCCTAAAGCCTTCCTCGATAAATGTGCTATCCAACACAAAAATATTTTTTCAATTTGAACCAGTACTTCCTGAGATTAGCGCGTTCAACCAAACAAACAAACAAACAAACTCTTCTGCTTTATAATATTAGTATAGAAGTATAGATAATATTAGTATAGATATAGATAGTAACACCCTCAAACTCCAAATTTCTTCTTCCATAGTTAGTTCTAGGAGGGCGGGTCACTAAGTAACGAGCACGCCTTAGTTAATCTTCCGTGTTTGTTGTTTTGTCACAAATCTTATATTGGTATATGGATTTTGTTATTTAATATTTTACGTATTAGAATTAGAATAAATGAGCAGTATATGTTGGTTTGTTTTATATTCATTATTTTTTTTTCCTCGTATATCTTAGTACTTAGTTGGTGTCCGATATGGATAGTTGAATAGAATTTTAATTAATCTATTTTGAACTCGTTGAATTGGATCTATATTAGTTTTCGCTGCAGTACCCCAGATGATTTCAATGAGGTAGTCGATGTGAGGCTTAACCATAGAGTTATAAATAAGATATCGCACTTTTCGAGGGAGACAATTTGTTATGTTGTGAAGGGCCTTTGTGAGTGCTAGATGTGGTTTGCAGTTTAGGTTACTATCCAAAATGAGTCCGAGATATTTTTCTTTAGGTTTTCGTTCAATTAGTTGACCGTCTATTTTAAGTTCGATATTTTCATTTATTTTTTTATTTATTGCTGTAAATATTATGTAAGTAATTTGTTTTTGTAATATTGATAGTTAAAAGATTTGACTGAAACCACTCATTTAAGACTTTTGGCCACAGGACGTGGTGTTCCGTCGCTTCCGCGGACAAGTACCACTGGACAGCGTACACAAGTGAAGTGTGACTAAGTGAAGTGTTACTAACATAGTTTTAAGTCTTATTTATTAACACGCTCCGCGTTTTAAATTGTGTTAAATTGTTAAAAAACGCTTAAATTCTTATCTGTGTTTGGAAACACAAAGTTACAGTTAACAGTGTACAATTGCATTGTGAACTCATTTGGTGAAGTGTTTTAATACTACAATAATTGTAAATCACATTTGCAAAACGTTATAATCCACCGCCGCGGACAATACTTAAAAAGTGATTCAACGAAACGCGTAAGCGACGAGCTACGCACGGCGCTTACGACCTTTTTCGCGCGGCCGGCTACGTTTGCAGAGCAACGGATCGCCACAAAAGTTAAGAATATACCTTACGTTATTTAAATCTAAATCGTTTGTTTACTTTACAAAGAAAAGTTGGATATTATAATGGCAGATCATTCCGATAAGTCGATGAGTTCTGGACTGATATGGGGATGTTGTAATCGGGCGACGGATGATGGAAAGCACGCGAAATGCGTTAAGTGTCTTAAGGCATATCATTATAATTGTCTCTCGTTGCCTGATGATTTTAAGGTACCTACAGAGTGGCACTGTCCTGAATGTCTAAATCTGGGACCGAAGCTTGCCAAATCTGATAATACTCCTTTGCGTAACATCTCTACTACCAGAGGCAATAAGAGGCAAGCCGTTGGTTCTCCACCGCAAGCGCCTGTTGAAGTTGTCATAGCACCCGACGACATTCGTCAACTTATTCAGGAATCAATTAAAAAGGCACAAAATGAGATGCTTACCAAGTTCATAGAAAAAATGAAACTTACCCTGAACCAACAGCTGCAACCAATTAGAGATCAAATAGACAGCATGGATAAATCTATGGCATTTATGAACGCCCAATACGAAGATCTCTTAAAAAAGTATACAGCATCTGAGGAAAATATGAAGGAGTTGCGAAGGGAAAACTCGGAGATGAGGGTGTGTATTGGCGATTTATCTTCACGCATGAACCAGTTAGAACAGCAAACCCGCGCAAATAACGTGGAAATTCAGTGCCTGCCAGAGAAAACGCACGAAAATTTGATAGATATCGTATCCCAGTTATCTAAAATTGTAGGAAGCGGCATTCAAGACAACGATATTAAGCATTGTACAAGAGTTGCAAAACAAAATGCCAGCAATAACCGTCCGCGAGCGGTTGTAGTTCAGCTTGCCTCCCCTCGCAATCGTGATCAATTTCTCGCAGCAACTATAAAGTTTAACAAGTCGAATCCAGACAACAAATTAAATACGAACCACTTGGGATACACCGGGCCTAAATCCCCGATCTATATTACGGAGCATCTGTCTACTACCAACAAGTCACTACATGCTGCCGCTAGGATGAAAGCCAAGGAGATTGGGTATCAATTTGTCTGGGTGCGGGGTGGTCGCATATTCATGCGGAAGGCACAAGAATCAGAACATGTTCTAATCAGGAATAAGGATACATTGGATAAGCTGGTTTAATTTTATTTTTGTTTCTAGTCAACGTAACAGTAAATATAATTTAATTATCATTCTCGGACTTAAAGATATATTACCAAAACACTCGAGGCTTACGCACTAAATGTCTTAATTTTTATCGTCAAGTTTCTTGTGAAAACTATGACGTAATAATATTAACCGAAACATGGTTAAATGATTCTGTGATGAGCTCAGAGTTATTTGATAACAGATATGTGGTCTACAGGCGAGATAGGTGTAACAGAAAAAAAGATGGTGGCGGTGTTCTGATAGCCGTATTAAGAGGTTTAAATTCAAAACGCATGTTTCAATGGGAAAGCAACTGTGAGGATTTGTGGGTTATTATTGACACTTCCATTACAAAGTCTGTCCGTCGACTGGCTCTGTGTGCACTTTATTTGCCTCCACCTGTACTTCGTTCAACCGTAGAACACTTCTTGGACTCCTGTAATACCATACTCGTACAGTCAGTTTCGAAGCTGTGTATAGTTGGTGACTTTAACTTAGGAAATATTGATTGGAACTTGGTAAGTGAGTCCGATAGTGGCTATATTGCTCCGGGTATTGGTCATTTGCTAACTGATTTTAGTCATATAAACAAGTTAATACAACTTAACAATATAACAAATAAGTCAGGACGCATTCTTGACCTTGTGTTGACTGACTTAACTTCCGGTTCCGTTAGTTCTGCTCCAAATCCCTTAAGTATAATTGACCCTTTCCATCCCCCTATTGAAATTAATTTAAATTCACATAATGACACAAGACTCCCTTATAACAGTAACAAAAGAGTAAATTTTTACAAAATAGATTATGACGCAATTGGTAAAAGCTTAAGTGAGATCGACTGGAACCTTTTATTTGGTGACACACACGATGTGAATGACATGGTCAGAGTGTTCTACGACAAAATTAACAATATTATAGCATTGCAAAATCCCCCTTCCACCCGTAAACATAGGACGCACCCGCCTTGGTTCGATAAAAATCTAATTAGAACTTTAAGGGAAAAGGAAAGGGTTCGTCAGCGATATAGAATCTATAAAAATCCCATGGATGAGCTCGAATTGAAACTGCTGAGTAAGCGGTGCTCTGTCTTGGCTGCCTCTTGCTACAGTAAGTATGTCAGTGACCTGGAGTCTGCCATAGCCAAGGATCCAAAACGATTTTGGGCTTATATTAAGGACAAGCGGGGTGGAACTAGTTCTTTTCCCTTAACAATGACTGACGGCAACACAACATCTTCAGATGGCGACAGTATATCAGAAATGTTTGCTGCTCATTTCTCAGCAATGTACAGTCAACAAAACGTGACTCAGCATTCATCTCCATCAGAATACATTCAGAACATGGTACCTTACAGTTTACCTTTGACAGCTCCTATAATTGATTCTGAAACCTTGCTCAACAAATTGAAAGCTTTGGATCGTCGAAAAGGCGCTGGACCCGACGGGATCCCGCCTTATTTTGTTTCTATGTGTGCTTCGTCTCTGGTGGCTCCCCTACTACAAATATTTAATAAGTCACTTGCCACGGGCACTTTCCCAAATTTTTGGAAGGTAGCGCAGGTGATACCAATTCATAAAGGCAACGATTGTGACTATGTAGGTAACTATAGACCAATTTCAATATTGCCTACCTTCGCTAAAGTTTTCGAATCCTTGATTTGTCCCTATATTCAGTCTCATTTGAAGCTTTACCTCAGTAACTCTCAACATGGCTTTGTGAGTTCAAGATCTACATGCACGAACCTAGTGACTTTCACGGAGACCCTGGTTAGTGCCATTGACGCGGGCAAACAGGTAGACGTAATATACACCGATTTTAGTAGGGCCTTTGATTGCGTTCCGCACAATATACTTCTGTATAAATTAAACGCTTATGGTATCACTGGCTCCCTCCTTGATTGGTTTAGATCCTATCTTGAAGGCCGAACCTTTTCTGTTGCCCTCAATGGTTACCGGTCAGGCTCCTACAAGGTTACATCTGGTGTCCCTCAGGGATCACATTCTGGTCCAGTCATGTTCAACTTATTTGTCAATGATCTCGCAAATGAACTTAAATTCTCTGAATGTTTCATGTTTGCTGACGATTTAAAGTTTTGCAGAGTTATTGAATCAGATCTTGATGTTGAGTTGCTACAGAGAGATATTGATACGCTAGTGAAGTGGTGTGATGATAATGGTATGAGCCTAAATACCAAAAAGTGCTACCATGTCAAATTTACCAGAAAGATGAATGTAACACAATCCACATATTATATATGTGGAAATTCTGTACAGGAAGTGCAGCAGATGAGGGATTTAGGGGTTTTATTCGATAGGCAGTTAACATTTATACCCCACATTGAAAACGTAATTAAAAAAGCCTCTAGAATGCTTGGGTTTGTAATAAGGAATGTAACCTGCTTTCGTCGCTGTAGGACCAAAATCTTACTTTATAATTGTTTGGTCCGTAGCACATTGGAATATTGCAGCACTGTATGGAGACCTCATTATGCTACCCACACACTTAGGTTAGAAAGGGTCCAAAAACGTTTTGTGTGGCACTTGGCTTATTCTTCCGGGATAACTAAAAAGAAACGGTCGTATAAAGAGAGACTCCTGCATTTCAAAATGATATCCCTACAAAAAAGAAGAGATTTATTAGATGCATCATTTTTATTCAAGGTTCTGCGATATCAAATTGACTGTCCGCAATTGTTGAGCAGGTTCCAACTTCGTGTGCCTACAAAAATCCCACGAGCTCCTATAACCCCATTACGTCCTCCTTTGCGCAGAACCGTTCTGGGCGCTAACTCTCCTATACCCCGTCTGTGCAAATTATTAAACAACTGCAGTGATTTGATCGATGTGCACTCGGACTCACTTAATAAGTTCAGAAGTATTGTAAATAATGTGTGAAATCTTTCTGTGAAATTGTTTTACATGTTTGTCTTTATTTTCAATTTGTATTTCAATTCTTTTATTAATTCTGTCTACAATTTAACTTGATAATAATCTATATGACTGTTGATTCAAGGGTGTTTTTAGGTAACAATGAGCGATTTTGTATTTTGTATATAATACTGTTTAATTCCATTCTAACAATATTTCCGGCTGATTTTGATTTTGATTTTGATCATGATTTTATTTTCATTTTCATAAGATATATCTGTATGAATTTAGTTCAATCACGTTGTAAATTATTTTTTAATGTTTTGAATTATGATGCTTTTTATTTATTTTTGATTATATTCTGTTGAATGTTAATTTTGATTTTGTTATATTTAATTTTTAACTATCTTAATTTGTTTAACTTTTAACTTTTAATTTTATTATGATTTTATTATGATTTTAATTCAATGTTTTCGAGTATAATTTTGATTCGTCCTCAACTGTGTTTCTGCCTGTGATATTGATGTTTTAATTCAATTTTCAGTTTTAGTTTGGCCTGGGGAGCCTGATTGTACTGTGTGTATCAAATATCCTGTAATTTTAAGTTTTATACATTTAATCAATATTTAGTGCATGATGTGCTTACCTGTAAGAGATTGATACACTAGACCCGATTTGATTCAATGTAACACAGAATTGTTTGAGTGTACTCAATTGTTGGTGAGCCAAATAAATAAATAAATAAATAAATAAACACAAGTTTTGTATTAAATTTATATATGTTAGTTTATAAGGTATATATATCTATGGGTCATTGTAGCCTGAAATAAATAAATTGAATTGAATTGAAAATAAAAGAGACTTGTGTCGTCTGCATAAAGGGAGATGTCTCCTTTAAGACCCAATTCCTGATGCTGTTAATATAAATAAGAAACATGAGTGGGCCTAATATTGATCCCTGGGGGACGCCAAAATTCACAGGAGTTGCTTTCACATTTATCTATTTTTACTATTTGTTTACGGTTCTCCATAAATGATTTAAAAATTTCAAGTGCTTTGCCTGTAACACCGGTGAGTTCTAGCTTCTGTATTAATTTGTCATGTCTGATGGTGTCGAAGGCTTTTTTAAGATCAATGAATATTCCTAAGGCAACTTGTTTTTGATCAATTTTATTTTTAATTTTGGTTATGAGGTCTATTGTAGCAGCGAGAGTATTTGACTGAGCTCTAAATCCATACTGTTGATGGTAAAAGAAACTTTTTGAATTAAGGAAAGACTCTAATTGGTTATAAAGAATCTTCTCAAAAACTTTAGAAATCACCGGAAGAACTGATACAGGGCGGTAATTGCACGGGTCAAATTTACTTCCAGATTTATGGATTGGTACAACTTTTGCAACTTTTAACTCGTTAGGAAAATTACCTCGCGCCATATGATAATTAATGCAAACTGTAAGTTCCATCGCAATAATGTCTTTTACGCATTTTATTGATTTTGTACTAACACCATCAATGCCAGATGCAGTATTACAGTCCAAATTTTCAATTATAATATAATATGTAATAATTTCCTTCGTAGTTGCTGGTTTTAGAAACTGCAATTCTGTTTTGTCAGTTAGTTTACACTATTAAAAAATTTGACTTGCATTTGATCTTTCAGAGATCATACTTGCTACAATTGCTAGGGTTGAACCAATAGTCGAAAAATATGAGTTAAAACTTTCACATATTTCTTTTTGGTCCGTAATAGTACCAGCTGCCGTTTCAAGTTTGTCCGGTCCAGTTCTGTTATGTTGTTTGTTTTTCGACAAATCATTTATGATTGGTCGAAAAACAAACTGCTGTACAAATCATATTATGTCATAATCACTACTTTTAACATTCGGTAAAGCAAATCTTAAGCATTTTGTTTTTTTTTTTTCATTTAATACCAAATTGTTTGCTGTGAACCAATTTTGGACCTGAAATAGTAAGGCATTATTTACGTCACCTAGATTTTGGGCCCGTCTATTTATCTTAAAAATTAGAAGTGTCATCAGCAAATAACACCATAATTTGAGGTTGGTTTTCCAATAAATGGGCTAGATCATTTATATATTCTAGAAAAAGGAAAGGACCCAATACTGAGCCTCATGGAACCCCCATTTGTAGGTACTTTTAAACCCTGTGAATTAACACCATTTATTTGAAATGTTGTTTTCTATCACTTAAATTAGATCCTGCTGGCGGAGCGCGACTTGCGCTTCGTGGGTACTAAGTGTTGTTGTGTCCTGTCCCGCAGACAGCTGTGCGTGCTGCTGAACGCGGAGCACATGTACTGCGCGCTGTCGGCCATCCTGCTGGCGGAGCGCGACTTGCGCTTCGTGGGTACTAAGTGTTGTTGTGTCCTGTCCCGCAGACAGCTGTGCGTGCTGCTGAACGCGGAGCACATGTACTGCGCGCTGTCGGCCATCCTGCTGGCGGAGCGCGACTTGCGCTTCGTGGGTACTAAGTGTTGTTGTGTCCTGTCCCGCAGACAGCTGTGCGTGCTGCTGAACGCGGAGCACATGTACTGCGCGCTGTCGGCCATCCTGCTGGCGGAGCGCGACTTGCGCTTCGTGGGTACTAAGTGTTGTTGTGTCCTGTCCCGCAGACAGCTGTGCGTGCTGCTGAACGCGGAGCACATGTACTGCGCGCTGTCGGCCATCCTGCTGGCGGAGCGCGACTTGCGCTTCGTGGGTACTAAGTGTTGTTGTGTCCTGTCCCGCAGACAGCTGTGCGTGCTGCTGAACGCGGAGCACATGTACTGCGCGCTGTCGGCCATCCTGCTGGCGGAGCGCGACTTGCGCTTCGTGGGTACTAAGTGTTGTTGTGTCCTGTCCCGCAGACAGCTGTGCGTGCTGCTGAACGCGGAGCACATGTACTGCGCGCTGTCGGCCATCCTGCTGGCGGAGCGCGACTTGCGCTTCGTGGGTACTAAGTGTTGTTGTGTCCTGTCCCGCAGACAGCTGTGCGTGCTGCTGAACGCGGAGCACATGTACTGCGCGCTGTCGGCCATCCTGCTGGCGGAGCGCGACTTGCGCTTCGTGGGTACTATGGTGGACGTCCTCAACACCATGCTGCTCACCGCGGCCGAGCTGTTCGACCTGCGCACGCAGCTGCGCAACTTCCGCGACCCCGTCAGTACGCAAGCGAGCCATGCTTCATCTACCGCCCATACAACGAACTAACCGCCATCTTATTTAACGACACATGTTTACTAACAGCGCCCTCCTGACAAAGTCATTCAAGCTCTTAAAGAACCATGACGCCCTACACATGGGGATGGCATCCATGAACTTAGTGGCGCTACCATAGCTAGTTCCAAGCATATGTAATGTCAGTTTTACCCGACTGTAGGGGGTAATGTCTTTATCAGCCTATACAAGGTGTAAGTGGACATGAAGCCGTCAACCGAGCATTCTGTACGTCAAATTAAGTACCTCTACGCAAAAAAGTATTGCTGGGAAACAACTTTTTTGATGATCAATTTTGTCGCCCATGCACCCGATTTTGTCTTAAATCTTGCGAGTGACTTACCTACTAAAGACGTGTGACAGTAATCAAATTCAATAAAACGATAATCAGACGGCATATGTTTTTCAAAAGGCTCTTTTAAAATTACTTTTAATATTTTATTAGAGATTGGTCAGATTGGTTGTCTTTAAAAGATCGCTTTTAGCGATAAGACCGCCCATTGTGTCACCCCTTGTAAAATGTAAAAAAATTGTATCTATAATTTTTATAGTGTACATAATAAAGAGTATTCTATTCTATTCTATTCTATTGGGACCTAGCTATGGTTGCGCCATAGAGCGCCAAACTTCACAGATTTGTTGGTTTTGATACCTAATCATGACAATGAAAAGGTTTAGTACACATGAGCTTGAGATGAGGACACGTTAGTGCCCCGCAGTCGTTGATCTCTACTCATGTACTAAACCTTTTCATTGTCATGATTAGGTATCAAAACCAACAAATCTGTGAAGTTACGCCAGCTAATGTAAAAGTATGTAGAAGAAAGTCTTTTAAAAGCGGCTTGGGGTCGCCGCGCCGTCTGGGAGAGGCCTCTGTTCACCTGTCGACTGGAATGGCCTGAGTTCATTGAGTATATACTTGTGGCGGTTTCGCATTGTAAGTAAGTCTAGATCACACTTTATAAGGCTCGATTTATACCGCCGCGGAATGGAATGGAAGCGACTTTTTGCAACGAAATTGAACACAGCATAGTGAACTTTAACTGTTAAACTTTCTGTCAATTGTACAAGGTGTTGTTTTGCATCTTGGTCAAATTCAAGGGTGTGCTACAGACCATCAAACTGAACAACTTTCTCCATGGGACCACCATCGTAATTGTAAAAAAATAATCAGCTGTCTCATACATTTGGTTGAGTAGGTATTGGAATTTTGTATGAGACAGCTGATTATTTTTTCGCGATTACGATGGTGATCCCATGGAGAAAGTTGTTCAGTTTGATGGTCTGTAGCACACCCTTGAATTTGACCAAGATGCAAAACAACACCTTGTATAACCTACAAACTAAATACGAGCCAAAAAAGATCGCATTCGTTGCAAAAAGTTGGTTCCATTCCATTCGTTGGCGGTGTATATTGAGGCTAAGAGGTGTAGGGTGTATGTGCATTGTGCAGGCGACGCACCAGCTGTTCGCGGAGCTGTACCCGTGCTGGTGCCACAGCCCGGTCTCGCTGCTGTCGCTGTGTCTGCTCACGCACAACTACCATCACTGCAACCGCCTCATCTCCTCCTTGTATCCTTTCTACGAGTATATTCTCACTGACACTTGTTCATATCTTCTCAACGAGCCCTATTATATCATTATTTATCAACTACTTATTAAACACTAATGTATTATCATTTTCATAGAACTGTTGGAGATGAAGCCGGTAACATCCTCACTGATAAAAATCAGGTTTTGGAACGCTGGAAACAGTACTGCACAATACTTTATGACACGGGTCAACCTATCACAGAAGGCGCGCAGACAGATTTTTCACGCAAGAACCCGAAATTCTGCAGTCAGAGGTCGAAGAACATGCCCTTGGATGTCTCAAGGATAGAAAATCTCCAGATAAAGATGGAATTCCCGCCGAATTACTTAAAAACCTAGATTCCAAAGGTGTCAAGCAGATATTAAACATCTGCAATTCTATTTGGAGGACCAGGAGATGGCCTGAAGAGTGGACAGAGTCCGTGTTTATTCCACTTCATAAGAAAGGCTCTACCAAAGACTGCAGCAACTACAGGACCTTTGCACTAATTCCACATATCAGCAAGATACTCCTGCACATCATAAACAACAGGCTAAGACACTTTCTTGAGCCACATATTCCAGAAGAGCAGGCAGGTTTTGTCAAAGGCAAAGGGACACCGGAACAAATCCTGAACGTTCGCCAAATTATTGAGCCCTGTCATCATCATCATCAGCCTATAATGTTCCCACTGCTGGGACACGGCCTCCTCTCAATGAGAGGGAATGGGCTATAATCTACTACGCTGACCCAGTGCGGATTGGTAGATTTGAGCCCTTTATTGTTGTGTTTTATAGATTACACCGAAGCCTTTGATTGTGTGGAGTGGGATAAGCTGTGGGAGGTGCTAAGGGACATGGGAACGCCTCAACATCTTATTGACCTAGTCCGATGCCTCTACATCAACAACCGCTCTTTCGTTAAAATAGACACCGACTGTTCAAATCTGTTCTCCATCAATAAAGGCGTTAGGCAGGGATGTATCCTCTCACCTCTGCTCTTCAATGTGTATGGAGAGTATATCATTCGCAAGACTCTTGAGGGCTGGGACAAGGGCTTTGCTGTTGGTGGAAAGCGGATTTCCAATCTGAGGTACGCTGACGACACTGTTCTCCTTGCTACAACATTTGGCGACATGAAAGAGATACTGTACAGATTGGAAGTTGAAAGTGGCAAATTAGGGCTTGCAATTAATAAGCAAAAAACCAGGCTTATGGTGATAGATCGTGCGGGAAAACTATCGGGTGCCTATAACATCCAAGGCATCGATACTGTGGACAGTTTCGTTTATCTGGGCTCTAATATAAATAATGAAGGTAGCTGCGTCCCTGAAATAAAACGTCGGATAGCCATGGCTAAAGATGCTATGACACGTCTCCAGAACATCTGGAAAAATCGTGGTATAAGTTTTAAAACGAAGGCCCGTTTAGTCAGAGCACTAGTTTTCCCGATTTTCTTCTATGGGGTTGAGACGTGGACAATCCAAACAAGAGAAAGACAGAGGATAGACGCATTCGAAATGTGGTGCTGGAGGCGGATGCTCCGAATTCCATGGACAGCCAAACGCACAAATGTGTCTATCCTTTCCCAACTTGATGTCAAGACCCGATTGTCTACAGTTTGCCTACAGCGTATTTTGTCCTCATAAGTTCGGCCACATAATGCGAAGAGGAGATAGCAGCCTTGAAAAACTGGTCATTGTTGGTAATACCGAAGGCAAGCGAGCGCGAAGCCGGTCGCCAACACGATGGTCCGACCAAGTAAAAGAGGCTATGTCCTCAAGCAAATTTCAGCAGGTGGTGATGGCAACTTTGGACCGGAGTAGATGGATGCAGATTGTCCGCTTGAACCACCATCGCCAGTGACCACGATCCTCAGTAATGAGGGACCGATTGAAGAAGAAGTTTCAGAGCGCGTAAAGCTCCTATTGCCTCCGTTCTCACACGCGCACCACATTTTGCGCTTAAAAAACCGAACGCACATAAATACGTTTATCCCTGTTACTTTGAACCGGCGCGCGGCGGGTCCAGTCATTAGCAATGTACCTACATCCTGACAAAAAAACATTTTTATAAACGAGCTTCTAAGCGCCCGCGCTGATAAAACGCTTATCTCAAGTGTGTGTTCCTGCTGTAGTCAGTTAGAATTTTCGGACGCGGTAATAACGATCGATTATAAATCCACAATCTAGACTTTTTTATGTTCAATTTTTTTGTTTCATTTTATAAATCCTTAAGTTACAAACAGCGGTGATTTAGAGATCACGGTGGATTTCCTGACTGAAGTGGATAAGTTAGTGCAGCTCATCGAATCACCTATATTTGCATGTGAGTACCTTCCTCTTCCTAATAGGCTCGTTGAATAACATTTGAACGAGCTACAGTGTGCGGCCCTGCACTTTACGCATCTAGCAGATCCACCAGGGCTTCAGTGGACTAATTGATACCCGGGTGGCCGCTGTTGGAAACTTGCGGGGGCCAGTTTAAAATTGTTCAATAGCCATAACATGACATGTTATGGCCCTCATTAATCCTTAAGGGGCCGGCGGAGCATGCGTATTTCATACAAACGTAATACCAAAATTATTTGTAAATCAAACATATTCTTAAGGTAGTGTGTATTTATTTCGATTGGATTACAGAATATCTATGTTCCCAAATATATTTTTTGAGATAACAATGTTAAAAAGACGAGATATGAGGAATTTAAAATTTCTATAGAAAACTTATTTTTCTTATAACTCTTGTTAAAATCAGTGTCCAATCAAAATTTATATTTGGGAACCTAGATATTCTTTAATTCTATCTAAATAAATACACACTACCTTAGGAATATGTTCAATTTACAAATTATTTTGGTATTACGTTTGTATGAAATACGCATGCTCCGCAGGCGTCTTAACTAGCAATAGCCGAGAATTATGATCAGATTCTTCGACCCGATTTTGGAAAATAACTTGATGCGGTATTTGAAAACTGAAGACCGTGAGTACTTATAATAATATCCTCTTACGGTGGGTTCCGAGTCATGCGCACGCTCAGTTAGCGAGAGCTACGATAGGGCTGACGTCACAACGATGACCGTTAGCACTGGTAGCGGGCTGTCAAAAATGAAGTTTAACATTTCGAAAAGCATAGCAAGCAGATACCGCGGCCCCGGAACATAAAGGGCGAGGAAGGAACATGGATGGGTTTTAGTCAGTAAAAGTCTGACACTCCCTCCCGCTCCGTCCACAGTGGGAGAAATTATTTGATGATTTCCCACCCTAAAAAAAAGGACCCTAGGCCCAGTGTTGCAGCACGCGTTTCTATCTATTTTAAATATATGAAAGGAGACGATTCACGGTTTATACAAAGTTCGGCCCAAAAACCAACGAAAAAAAACGTATCACCAGTGTTGGTTGGCCAGTAGGATTATTTTTTACTACGGCACCAAGTCTCTACAACCATTCCTTCAGCTGATTTTTTGGGTTGAAAAGTCTATTTTTCGTAAGTTTTATTTCACAAAAATCTTTAATCTGCTGGAGAGTGATATGAGCTTGTTAAGATGATGAGTTTGAACAAGTTTTATTATGTATGACCATACCGTTGTGAATATTATTTAAGTGTTGATTTATAGTGAATCAACTTAGTTCAGACAAGCCATATTGCTTGTTACTGTAAGTAAGAATAAGAATAAGAATAAGAATAATTTATTTAAAGAAGAAGTTTTACAAAAGTATACATTTAAGTGCAGTAGAGTTATTTTTAACAATTGTATAATTAGTGCTTATAATTAAACTACAATACAATATAATATATAAAACAGTTGCTGCCGTTGCTGGTAACGAAATAGTCAAAACAAATGTTAGGTAGCGACCTACCTGATCTAGGTTTATTTAAACCTGTGTTTCAGGCCATCACTTTACATTGCATAATTTAATTAGGACGGTAAAAGTTTTCAAAATAAAATAAATCTAATAACAATTACAACAAAAATCAAACTGGTACAAAAACAATAAACATTACAACTAATTTTAGGTAGGAGATGTGTACAAAGTAGATACGCCCTCGTATCTACTTTGTACACATAACATAATCAAACTAAGACTTCTAGAAGTTTTTCCGTGTCCGTGTAATTAAGTGTCGCTAAATAATCTGATATTACAAATCTACATTTCCTATAACTTAGACAATAGAAGTTTAGTTTCTTGTTCAGTCTATTATACAGAAAAGGACCTAAAAACACATAGAATCGACTAGCAAAAGCATGTTTAGTTTGAGGCTTTGAGCAAACCAGGTCCTTCCTTCTCCTATCGGAAGGAACTTGGTCATAGTGAAGGGTAGAGTGCTGCTGCAGTACAATGTGAAGAACAAATAATTGCCGTACTGTGAGCACATTACATGCTTTGTAGAGCAGCTGTGTCGGAAATCTAAACGGACGAAAGGTAGCGACCTTTAGAATTGCTCTTTGAGCACGTTCTAAAGGGAGAAGAATTGAATTTCCCGCGCCACCCCAGGACGTTATGCAATACGTTAGAATAGACTGACACAAAGCTAAATAAACCTGTTTTATTAATTTATACTCGGCTACATTACGTAAATACTTAAAAACATATATTAGTTTGCGAACTCTAGTGCATAGTAACTCGATATGTTTACGGAAATTAAAATTGGAGTCAATTGTGACACCAAGATATTTCAAATGGTCAGCTTTTTCTAAAGTAGGGCAAGAACATGCAGTGTCAGCGTACGTGCTACAGGTATGCGCGTTAATGACTAAGTTAGTAAGCGGTGTGTTAGTATTTCTCATAGTAAATGAAATGTATTTTGTTTTATCAGCATTCAGTGTTAGAAAATTATCTTGGAGCCAATTAGATACAGTGTTAAAACCATTCTGAGCATGTTCATAGGCCTCTGCTCTTGATTTAGCTGCAAACAACAGAGCAGTATCATCTGCATAAGACATTACAACACCATTTTTGAGTGGGAGGCTGCACAGGTCATTAATATAGATTAAAAATAATGTTGGCCCTAATATACTGCCTTGTGGAATTCCAAAACGAGTATTAGAAAGATCAGAACTTGTGTTCGGACCAATTTTTACACATTGCTGTCGATCACTAAGATAATCAGATAAAAGTAAAAGCTGCGCTCCTCTTATCCCAAGAGTTTCAAGCTTCTGCAAAAGACTAGAGCAAGAAATAGTGTCAAATGCCTTAGCAAGGTCTAGAAAAATACCAACTGTATACATACCCCTGTCCAGATTTGTAGAAACGTAATTGATCAATTTATTTACTGCTTGGATAGTGGATTTTTTGGGCCTAAACCCAAATTGATTGTCTGAAAGAAACTTGTTATCTTCCAGATATTTAATTAGTCTACTATTTATTATCTTTTCCAAAATTTTTGATATACCCGTTAGTACTGAAATGGGTCTGTAGTTATTCACACTCATTTTGTCGCCAGACTTGAAAATAGGTGTGACCACTGACTTTTTTAACAATTTTGGGAAAATCCCATTAGATAAACATAGCTGAAAGATGTGGGTAAGCGGGGGGGGCCAGTAGGTGTTGAAATCTTTTTAGTACGTTATTGGGTATATCATCCCACCCCGTTGCGCAGACATCCTTTAAGCCGTTTATAATTCTAACAACTTCGTTGACGTCCGTATCCAGTAAGACAAAAGAGTTCAACGTGGAGGATGTCCCTGTTGGGTTTTGAGTACGAGGAGTGCTGATATTTATGAATTTTTCAGCCAAGTTTTTACCAACGTTGACAAAAAAGTGGTTAGCCTTATTTGCTGCTTCGGATGGGTTAATTTCAGATGTCAGTAAATCCAACGGAGGTTCGGAATTTTTTGACCTCAGTGTATTGGTTTTTATAAATTTCCACACAAGTTTACTATTTTTCCCCGCCTTCTCGAGTTCATGTTTGTCGTACTGGTTTTTCAGTTTTTTCAACAGTTTATTACAGAAATTACGATATCTTTTATAGGTAACAGAAAGTATTAGATCATTTGGTGCAAGTTTTGATTTTAGGTGAAGTTTGTCTCTGTGTCTTATACAACGAACGAGACCGGGTGTGATCCACGGTTTAATGCAACTATACTTTCTAGGGATTTTCTTAGTGAAAGTGTTTTTCTTTATTACATATTGTAAGGAATTTATGAAATACTGTAACGCGATATTTGCATCAACAGAATCGTAAATAGGGTTAAAATTAATGCCGCGTATGTCAGTTTCAAGTTTTGTCATATTGACTTTAGTGTAGCTACGCTCGCAGTTTTTTCTAGGTGAATTTATTTGCATTGTTAGTAAAACAGCTTGATGATCGGTAAGCGCAGAGTTAGTAACCAATGTTTTAGATGGATTTTTTGATTTTAGAATGATATGGTCTAAGCAAGAACCGCTTTGATGTGTGGGGTAATAGTGAGCTGGTAAGAGTCCATGAAATGCACAAATATTTAGGTAATTGTGTGTGTGGGTATCGGGTTTCTCGGAGGAAACGTTTATGTTGATATCTCCTACAAGTATTATATTTTTGAAAGTACTTATGGTTTTTAAGTTTGTGTCGAGTGAGTCTAAAAATCTGTCGATATTATGAGAGGGCGGCCTATAAATAGCCATGACTACTGTATCGGGAATAATTTTGATGAATAAGCAATTGCTTTCTTGGGATAGTGGTTCTTCTTTGACAGTTCGTAAATTATTTTTAACATAGACTACAACTCCGTCATTTTGGTTGGTGTTTCTGTCTGTTTTGTATGAATAAAAACCCTCCAGTGATGGTAAGTTGACTGTCTGTTTTGACAACCAACACTCTGTTAGTACGATAATATCACAGCTTATATCAAGACTTTGTAAAAAAACTTCAAAACCGTCCATATTTCGGTTTATGCTGCGAATATTTTGTGTAAGCAAGGTAAGTGATTTGTCGCCAGAATGAAGTAGGTATTTACAGTCCTCAACATTGCAGATTTTGGATTCGGACACAGTAAAACTATCTAGATCACTTATTATCTGATTGCTCATGATAATTACTAACTAAGAAGAAATAAAAGAAAACTATAAGCTACCTGTTAGTGTGCCTACTAAATATACTATACTGTGGCGCTCTTAGGCGCCTTCATAGTCTATTGAGTTGATGTAGTTGGTCTCTGCATATTTACGTGCCGGGCAACTTACATCACCGGTTGAATGGTCACATTTCCTCTTAAATCTATTGCACGTCGCACACTGGGGGGGAGAAGATTTTCTGCTGCATTCCTTCACGGAGTGTCCCGTCTCTGCACAGTGGTTGCAAGTAGGACTCGTTTCACGGCAAAACTTGGCTGCGTGGCCAAACTGCTGGCAATTATAGCAGGTGCTATAATTGCCAGCAGTTTAGCCACGAGTTTGGCCACGAGGTTTGGGCAAGAGATTTTACTATAGTCACCAGGTGGTGACTATAGTAAAATCTCTCACCGGGCATGAGGTCCAATTTATAAATATTCTGCTCTGGTTTACCATCAATTTTCTTATGCCAGCGGGTACTTCCAAAATGTAGTTGCAAGTAGGAAGACCTTTCTTACCGGATTTATGGCTCAGTTTAATGTTTTCAAGGAAGGATTCACGAGTTGTATTCGGCAATTTATCCGATAGGTTTTGCTCATAAATGCAGTCGAAAACCTCCTTTTCAGTAAGGGCTACGGGAACACCAATGACGGAAACCCTAGGGCGTCGTTTGGAAGGTTCTTCTATTGTAAGACCCGAGGTAAATATCGTCTCCGAATTCTTTAATTTTTCTATATCGCCTTTGTTTTCCGTGCTGATTAGTACTCCCAAGTACTTGTGTCTTGTTAATACCAGACACCAGTACCTACCTACGCCATTGCATTTGGGCTGCACTGTACATGATGTGCAATGTCTAATTTATCGAAGTACGAAACAAAGTGAAGACTTAGACAGACATTTTTTTTCGTATCATCGTTTCAGCCAAAAGACGTCCACCGCTGGACATAGACCTCCCCCAAGTGTCACCACATTGACCGGTTCCGTGCGTCTTGCATCCAGCGGATCCCCGCAACCTTCACCAGGGGCTCGGTCCACATAGTGAGAGGCCTTCCAACGCAACGTCTTCCAGTTCGTGGCCGCCACTCCAGAACTTCGGCCCCATCGGCCATCCGTTCTGCGAGCAATGCCATTGCCAAACTTGTTTAGCAATTCTTTGGACTCCGTCGTTAACCTTAGTACTCTTGCAAGGAAACTCCGAGCGTAGCCCTCACTATTGCCCTTTGGGTGACATTTAGCTTCCTGATCAGGCCCATTGTGGGCGACCACGTTTCACGGTCACAGACTTTCGTCTTTGGACACTGCGGTAAGTTTGACGTGAAGATACTGTGCAACTTTCTAAACACTGTCCAGCACAGTCGGGTTCGACGATTGACCACTTTCTCGAAGTTACACTGACTTAACTAGGCCATTTGTTCCTGGCAGACATCATCGTCTACAACTTCATATGAGAGTCTCCAAACTTGATAGCTGTGGGTGTGACATGGACATTCAACATGGCTGGTTTTTTTATATTCATTTTAAGACCCAGTCTTTCGGAAGCTCTACTGAGGCCATCTAGCAGAGCAACAATACTATGCATGGAGGACCTCAGTACAAACAGGTCGTCCATGACCACGGCAAACCAATGGCGAGTGACGTACTCGCCATTGACGTTGATACCTAGCCCTCTCCAGTTCAGAACCTTAAAGACATCCTCCAGCGCAGCGGTAAACAGTTTCATAAATATGATATCTCCCTGTCTTACACCTCGCTGATGTAGGATAGGTTCCGAGGTCTGATCATGAAGTCGGAATGACAAGTGGTGTTTTTGTGCAAACACTTCAAAACCTCTTTGTACCGGTAGCCAATTTGGCACCGTTGGAGAGATTGCAGTACAGCCCACGTCTCGATCAAATCAAAGGCTTTCTCTTAGTCCGCAAATGCTAAACAACGACGCCTGTTATACTTTTCGGTCTTCTGTATACCGCAGTGTATGTATGTATGTGGTCAGCCTTTTAGGAATCTGGCTTGTTCGGGAGGCTAAAAATCGCCCATATGTAATGTGAAAAAGTCCTGCAAGGCACATTCGTGACCTTTTCTCGACATACGCGAAATAGTCGCTTCGCTTCTTTTAAATGTAGGCACAAGTCTCAGGTTTGAATCCTCAGTTCGCAACTTTATCAAAAGCGCAGCTGAAGTGGTTTGTAAAATCCTTGACCAAGGTCATCATCCCAACGAGCTCATATCACTTATTCGCCAGCAGAAGAAAAGATTTCAGTCAAATAAAACTTACGAAAAACCAGATGTTTCAACCCAAAAAATCAGCTGAAGGAATGGTTGTAGAGACTTGGTGTTTTATTAAAAAATACTCGGACCGACCTCCCCAACACTGATGTTACTTTTTTTCTCGTTGGCCGGTACTTTGGTTTTTGGGCCGACAATGAATGACCTCCTTTTAAAATGAAGATCCAATCATAACATTAATTTGGGCGATGATACCATGACGCTATTCAAATAATAAGCTGGACCTAGAAGGTTCTTTCATAAGAGGACGCAACCTGGTTGCTGCACTAAATACTTGTAACCACATCTTTATAATATCGTCGCCTAACTTACCTACCACTTTATAGTTTGTGTGCACATCAAATTAGATTAAGAAGTTGCTTGCTTTTGATTGGCTCAAGGCGTCTTCCGATTCTCCAGCAAACGTCGACAACGTGTCAAAACGGACAAATATTAACTTACGTGGTGTTAGAAGTTAAACGACGATATGGTGTGCTTATTAGTAAATAATCCTGGTTGCAGTACCATATATTGGTTTAATAATAAAATAATCATAAAGGGCTTGGAATATTTTTGTACGAAGATTGGCAGGATTTATTTCCGCCATTTTTTTTTTTCAAATAAATAATTCGGCCTCTTATCTCGGAAACATGACGCTTTAGAAGATTTTGTCTCAGAAAAAACTTGTTCGCATTAATGGTGGCTATCGATTGATACACGTTATATGCATGTCTGATCAAACAAAATAGTGCGGAACATATTATATCAAATCAAATAATTTATTCGCATAATATGGGTAAATAGATGGTAAATAATTGTTACATTTCAAATCTAACAATAAGGATCCTCATAAAAACCATTTCTGGTATACGAAATATAAAATAAAAGCTTAAAATAACAAACAAAATGGGTGATATGACTGAACATACTAAATTAAATAGCTAACTATTATTGCACTAGAATAGGAACTTAGTGAGGTGTTATAATAATTTTCTATTCTTATAACTAAGGTATTCCTGAGTAGTGTAGAAACATTTTGTGACTAACCAAGAGTACAATTTTTTTCGGAATAAACTAAGGGGTAGGTCTTTTAGTTCATTAGGTAATTTGTTAAATAATTTAATAGACATGGGGTAACAGTTTCTTCTATATAGATCAGTTTTTATGTTTGGCAAAGGGAAGCTATTGGGATAACGGGTATTAAAATTACAATATTCACCAAACGATTTGTATAGGTACTCATGTGTTTTAACGAAAATGCAAGACTCAAATATATACATGGACGGTGCTGTTAATAAATTTAGCTTTTGGAACAATGGTTTGCATGACGTTAGTGAATCCACATTACAGAGTGCACGAATGCACTGTTTTTGTGCCAGGAATACTCTATTAAATTCTACTGAGCCGCCCCATAATATAATACCATATCGTAGGTTGGAGGCTACATATCCATGATATGCTTGTAAAGCTGTTTTTTGGCTGGATATACGTTTAAGACGCCAAAGAGCGTAGACATACCTGTTTATTTTTTTACAGATTTTATCTATGTGTAATTTCCATGAGATCTGACTATCTAATGACATCCCTAGGAAAACTATACTATCGGATTGTGCTATGATATTGTTTTTGTATGATATTGTTAGTTTGTGATCATTTTGTTTACTATTGTAAAATTGAATTATTCTGGTCTTGTCTATATTAACTTTTAAATTATTGGACTCAAGCCATTTTATAATGCTTTGAACAGCTTCGTTAACTTCTTTATTGTAGTCATCAAATGTAGTATTAGGGTTTTGTGAAATTACTAACGATATATCATCTGCAAAAAGGGTATAGTGATGATTAATCACGTTAGGTAAGTCGTTGATGTAGAGTAGAAATAGAAGTGGGCCTAATATGCTACCTTGTGGGACACCGACTCTGTTATGTGCGAGATGAGATTTATACGCGAATTCTATATTCTCGTCATTAATTTTGTTTATTTCTACATATTGTTGTCTGTTTGAAAGGTAACTTTGTAACCATTTATGTGCTATACCTCGAATACCGTATGCGTAGGCTTTTTGGAGCAAAATTTCATGATCAACAAAATCGAACGCTTTGCTCATATCGAAAAACACTGCACAGGTGTTAATGCCTTTATCAACATTTTCCGAAACTTTTTTTATTAGTTTAAAGGCAGCTAGTGTAGTAGACTTTCCTTTCTGAAAGCCATGTTGTTCAGATTTCAGTATATTGAATTTATTAAGGACAGATGTTAACCGTTTAAACATAACTTTTTCTATAATTTTGGCTAGTATAGGTATTAGAGCAATAGGCCTATAGTTGTTTGGTTCTGTTTTATTTCCCTTTTTATAAATCGGTTTTACAACTGACACTTTTAGTTTGTCTGGAAAAGTACCTTGTGATAATGATAGGTTTATGAGATGACATAGTATTGGTGCTATTAAATGCGCAGTTTGTTTTAAAATTTGAGTGGGCAAGTTATCATAACCTACCGATTTGGTGTTTTTTAAAGACGTTATGATTTGGTAGATTTCGTATGTTGTAACTGGTGTTACGAATATGCTTGCATTAAAAGGTTCTATTGTTCTTCTAGGTTCTATATTTTTTTTTACTATGAGGCGGTTGACTTTTTGTCAGCCCTATGAATGAAATAATCATTAAAGGTATTTGATATAAGTTCAGGATCTGTTATGGTTTCATTGTTTAGATTTATTTTGTTTATTTGTTGCGTATTATATTGATTGTTTTCTTGACTTTTTATTTATTTCCAAGAATCCCGACAAATATTCTTGGACCTCATCAATAATCGATCATTATTGAGTTTCTGTGCTAGGTTTATACTTTTTTTTAATATTTTGTTATATGTGTGATATTTGGTTTTATAAGACTGACGTGAAGATTTACAACTGTATAGATACCTGAGCTTTCTTTTAGTATTGAAAGACAATCTGAGGCCTTTGGTTATCCAAGGTTGATTCTTTAGATTCTTATTAACTTTGATTTTTTTTACTGGAAAACATAGATTGAAGAACAGTGTGAAGGTGTCATGAAATATTTGAAAGGCACTGTTTAGATCAGGTTGATCATAAACCTCTGTCCAAGAGAGATTATTGATGCATTCAATGAATTTAAGTATGTGGTCTGGCGAATAGTCTCGTTTTAGAACATACCATTGCAATATAGGGGTTATTTTTTTGTTTACGGTGAGGGACAGTGTTTGACATGTGTCGTGGTCTGATAAGCCTGAGGATAAGCCTGAGGGAAAAATTAGAGATCATATTAAACAAAACCCGTTCTAAGACAAAAAAGAAAGTTGTGATAGTGGGTGATTTTAACATTAATATCCTTAAACACTCTACAATACGTGAAGACTATCTGAGATTACTTCAAAATTACAACTTTATAATGCATATGTCACCGTAAAATTGTCAAATACGTTATATTGTAATATCACTAGCGATATTGTAAAGTCTCGAATTATTGTCAAATGAACATACTGCTTACAATAAAACGCATTACTTTTCGTGTAATGCATGCGATGGTAGTCAACTCACGCGGTGTGGAGAGAAGGAGGGGTCGTCCTTGCCCAGTGGTACCACTCTCAGAAAAGAAAAAAAAAACTGTACCATTCCTGAGAAATATCGATTAATATAACCTAACCTTAAAACACTTTATATTCCCCAAAAAAGCGTAGTCGACGGAGCCCCGCTTCGCGGGGCCCCTATTTCCGAGAGCAGGGTTTAAAGGAACCTAACGGGGGGGGGGGGGGTGCCCTAAGTCCCAAATATGGGGGCAGAGATACTTCCGTATGCTCAGTTGACAATAATTCGAGACTTTACAATATCGCTAGAGAGACACACGTTATATTGTAATATAACGTGTTTGACAATTTTACGGTGACATATAGATGTTGCAGTTGGTCGTGGTTGTTCAACCGATTCTTTAGACAAACTTGTATCCTCCAAGAAAGTAGTTGGTTTTGTAGGACTCTGATAGTTTTGTCCATTCGGTATTAAATCCAGGTCTTCTATGGGGGTTGTTGTTGGAGGAGTTATATCATGTTGTTCTATTTGTTGATGAATTGTTTCTGACCTAATATTTTCAGTAATTAGTGGTCTAGGTTGACAGTTTTTGTTTCCTTTAATGCCTGTTTTGGCTGTACTGCTAATTCCTGAGCACATTTTCTTTAAATTAAGAATTTGGGACTGCTGTTCATCTCTTTCTTTCTTCAATGAAATAGTTTCAATAGTGAGTTCTTCAATTTTGGAATCAGCTAATACAAGTTGCAGTTTCAAAGCATTAATTTCTTCTTGTAATTCGGATATGCATGTACGAGTTATGTTCTGTTGATAAGTCCGGTAGACTTCTTGCGAATATTTCTGAACTAGTAGATGTAAAAGTTTCATTTAAAGATTCCACTGACTTGGTTTTTTGATTTTTCAGTGCCAATCTTGTTGAACTTCGAGTTTCCATTTTACTAAGCACATAACCATGCGATATATTCATAGAGCAAGCAGTCGGTTTTTTTATACACGCCTTGCAGCGCCATTTGTTTTTTGATTCTGCGTCCATTAATTTGTATGTTTGTGCTGGATAACCATCACAGTCTGGTTCAAATCTGTGGTTACAAACGGAGCATAATGCCGTTTTTTTTATGTCAACTGACTGTTTACATCTGTAGCACACTACCAGGACAGACATTTTGTGACTGTGTTCGTATTAAATAGTTCTAATTAAATTCTTCAAATAACATCCCTCTGTGGATCGATGTTGACATTAAGTTTTTTAATTTTATTTGCAACGTATTTTCACTTCAATAACTTTTTAAGTTTTCAAAGAATGTTCAGAAAAATATAAATGAAAAATAACTTTTTTTTTTAAGTATCGTAATTGAGCACTTTTTTCTTCGGAACAAATTCTTGAAAATAATAAACAATCAACAAATTTTAAATAAACCCGAAAAGTAAAATTGAGCTGGATTAGAACTCGAGACCTCTTTCACAGTAGTCAGATGTTTCCGAAACACGCCACCTGGACATATACTGACTTGACCTAATAGGTGAATGTGTTGTACTATTAGACTTGAGAGCAAAATGATTTATTTGTCTTTATTGTGATTGGTGAAAAGTTGGCTTCATGCGTCGTTCATTTTAAAAAAAATGGTAACGGTACAGTATTACAGAAAAAGTTTCGAATTCACTTTGTTTTGAAATGTATATATTATTGGATCACTGTATTAATGTTTTATAAGTAATAATACAATTTTTTGTTCAAGTTTAGTGTACTTATCTGGATGCACTGTTTGTAAACACTAGTTCGTATGCACTATTTTGATGCTACCTATTTCTTTAACACACTTTTATAAACACACCACTTAAGATATTGTACTGCAAACGATAGACGATGGATATTAGACATAAACTGAGTGTAAACTTTCACAATTTAACTTTAAAACAAGTGTTGAGTATTTTTACGATTATTTAAATACGGAGCCAATGTTAGCGTGACAACTAGCGCCACCAAGGTACTTACCGAAAGTACCAAAATTAATTAAATTAAAGAATTGAATGTTTATTTATTATATTTTATCTACCAAAGTCAATTTTATTCAGAAAAGGTAAACCACTTTTCTGTTAAATATAAGTATTAGTGATTGGATTTTGATTTTAACAGCTCGTATTTCGGAAACGTGACACTTTAGAACGTTTTGTCTCAAACGAAAGTGGTTTGTATTGATACCAGCTGTCGATTAATATAAGTCTAAAGCGTGGCCGCTACTTTGAAAAAAAACAAAATGGCGGAAAAAAATCTGGCCAAAAAATTCAAACCCCTTTATCCAAAGGTTATTTTTCCAGGCTCAATCCATTAA
Organism: Xestia ashworthii; assembly: GCA_950022955.1. Classification (NCBI taxonomy): domain Eukaryota; kingdom Metazoa; phylum Arthropoda; class Insecta; order Lepidoptera; family Noctuidae; genus Xestia; species Xestia ashworthii. The sequence continues at coordinate 1,004,915 of OX465563.1, read as the reverse complement.
CCTCAGGTCCATCATTCTGATCTATACAAAACAATCGGTCCAATAATTTTATTGTTTTACAGATCTTTTTCTTAGAAAGGCGTCACAGATTTTTTATTGTATTAATTTACATTTCATTTATATTTTCTTGTGTGTTACATATTTTTTTGGCAGCTTCAAACAATGTTGCTTCTTACATCGGCGGGTGCGACGACGTATCTCGCGCCTTTGGTCAACGTTCAACACAGCAGTTCAGTTGCTGTTTTGGACATTGGTATAAGGCGCGGATACCTTACTACCTTCTAGCAGATCTTCAGATTGCCTTTCGGAAACTATGTATTTTTAGCCCAGCGAACACCTGCCTTCTTGCGGCAAGAAAATGAGAAGATAACAATTTAAACAAGCCCTTGCTATTACATACGTTGGGAAATGGCGTGTCAAAGATCGATTATAGCGGTAGGTGCTAGGAGCTGTCAAGCTGTCACCATAGAGTGTATAACCTTTCGCTGTCACTAAAGCAGAGTGGTGACCGCGCAGGGCAGGGGCACAGCGGCGCGGCGCCGCACAATGTTTCGAAATCGACGCTCCGTGGACATTGAAATCAAAATTTCTTTAGGCGAGAAATAAAAATCGGAACGGCTATTATTTATAATATTTGGTAATATGACAGCTATAGACAGCACCATCTCCCAAAAAAAATATGTTGTATTTTTTTGTATGAAGATAAACACAAAAGCCGTTTTTTCTCACAACTTAATAAAACTTAAAGCCTGCGGCTTACCCCATGTATGCCGACGATTCCGAAATGCTATAACAACATGCACACCCATGCGCGCCGCTTCACTCACAGCAGAGTGTTGAATTTCTAGAAATTCAGTTAGAGATTTTTACGTTGATTTACGTGTGTCATAAAAACATATAAAAACGGGTATTTATCGCGAATTTACCTTTAATTTAAGCCCATCGTTTCGACCGGATTGCACCAGCCGTGGTCGCGGGGAGACTGAAGTGTGGAGGTACCGCCACAGCAAAGTGAAGGTGTTTATTCAACTACCCTCACTTGATCTTAATAAATGTTAATTAGGGCCGGTTCACACTAGGACAGCATACTACACTAACCGTGTCAGTATATTGAGGCGATTTCACTTGACGAGTACACTTAGTGATCACTGGATTCCAAGCTGAAGAGAGTTTGAAGCCGTCTTCGCGATTGAAATTAGGGTACTTCTTGATCTCAATCGCTTCCCGAACCATTCTCTTATAGTAGTGCTTCTCATTGGCAAGGATTTTTGGGTTGTGTAACTCCATCCAGTGGTTGGGTCCTGAGTCTATTACATGCTCCGCTATAGCAGACTTGTTTGTTTGTCGATTTTTGACCGCTGCTATGTGTTCTTTGACCCTTTCAGCGACTGTTCGCTTCGTTTGGCCTATGTAGGAACGCCCGCAGCTGCAATCGATCTTATAAACACCAGGAACCTGGAATGGTACTAAATCCTTCGGTGTACGCAGACGCTTAGCCACTTTGTTTAATGGAGCAAAAACAAAAACTTTATTGACAGCTTCTTGAAAAGGTTCCCAATTTTGTCCGTTACCCCTTTCACATAAGGCAAGAACGCTGGCTGTCTGGTTACCTCAATGTGTCTTTGCTTCTGCTTGCGTCTGCTATCTGGATGCTATCCCTTAGTCCTGTACCCATTCCGTTTTAGAACCTCCTGAACATGTTCCAGCTCTCCGGGCAGATGTTCAGGGTCACAGAGGTCATAGGCTCTGTTCATAAGAGAAGACACCACCGACTGAAGATGTGCTGGATGATGATGAGCGGCAGCATTCAGATATCTGTCCGTGTGCGTTGGTTTTCTGTACACAGTGTGCGACAAGGTTCCATTGGCCTTAACCATGACTTTTAAATCTAAAAAGGCTAAGGATCGGTTGTCCTCCATCTCATACGTGAACCTTATCTTCGGGTGTATGGAGTTAAGATGTTCAGTCAGTTGGTCAACTTCCTGTTTACCTCCACCGATAACGCAGAAAACATCGTCGACGTACCTTTTCCAGAGTTTTACACTGTGAGCTGTCATGTCGATCATAGTTTCAAAGTGTTCCATCCAGATATTGACAAGTACAGGTGCTACAGGAGTCCTTCAGTCGGTGGTGTCTTCTCTTATGAACAGAGCCTATGACCTCTGTGACCCTGAACATCTGCCCGGAGAGCTGGAACATGTTCAGGAGGTTCTAAAACGGAATGGGTACAGGACTAAGGGATGGCATCCAGATAGCAGACGCAAGCAGAAGCAAAGACACATTGAGGTAACCAGACAGCCAGCGTTCTTGCCTTATGTGAAAGGGGTAACGGACAAAATTGGGAACCTTTTCAAGAAGCTGTCAATAAAGTCTGTTTTTGCTCCATTAAACAAAGTGGCTAAGCGTCTGCGTACACCGAAGGATGTAGTACCATTCCAGGTTCCTGGTGTTTATAAGATCGATTGCAGCTGCGGGCGTTCCTACATAAGCCAAACGAAGCGAACAGTCGCTGAAAGGGTCAAAGAACACATAGCAGCGGTCAAAAATCGACAAACAAACAAGTATGCTATAGCGGAGCATGTAATAGACTCAGGACCCAACCACTGGATGGAGTTACACAACCCAAAAATCCTTGCCAATGAGAAGCACTACTATAAGAGAATGGTTCGGGAAGCGATTGAGATCAAGAAGTACCCTAATTTCAATCGCGAAGACGACTTCAAACTCTCTTCAGCTTGGAATCCAGTGATCACTAAGTGTACTCGTCAAGTGAAATCGCCTCAGTATACTGATACGGTTAGTGTAGTGTGCTGTCCTAGTGTGAACCGGCCCTAATTAACATTTATGAAGATCAAGTGAGGGTAGTTGAATAAACACCTTCACTTTGCTGTGGCGGTACCTCCACACTTCAGTCTCCCCGCGACCACGGCTGGTGCAATCCGGTCGAAACGTCGGGCTTAAATTAAAGGTAAATTCGCGATAAATACCCGTTTTTATATGTTTTATGATGTGTTCTGATCGTGAAAGTTTAAAAAAGACGATTTACGTGTGATCTTGAAAAGTATACAAAGACTTTAGTGTGCTAATTTAATTAAAAATAATGGAATATAGATAATTTATGTCGTTGTTAGTACATTATGTCAGTAGATAAAAGTTTGACTTCTTAATTAACATAAAAATAAACAAAACCTTATAACGAATACAGAAAAATACTAAGAATAGGCAATTGTTTCAGTACTTAAATAAGAAATATATTATTTCACTCAAAGCAGAGTGATGAACTTCAAGAAATTCAGTGGATTTCTCGAAGGAATTTAATACATATTGAGTTTTTAGACTGACATGGTCACTAACACAAACATTAGAATTAAGAACGGGATATTTACCATGTTTACATGTAAACATGGTAATTCTAATGTTAATTCGCTAATAAGTGCTTAATTCTAATGTTTGTGTTAATACATATTATTTGATATCTTTGGGATAGGTATACAAACCAACTGGAAACGATAATTAAATAGTAATGATTGTTTGTTGTAAGCTGTTCGTAATCTCAAGTTTAACAGGAAATCAATGCTAAATGCATGCTAATAATGTTCTCACATCAATATTTTTATATATAGGAGCTGAAACCACGAATGATGGCAATACGCCTACAAAAATTTTCCAGTGTCCTGAGAAGACTGCAAATATCACTGGATTGATTCAGGAGCTCATCCAAAAATTCGAAACAATTCTCCATGTTGTATCATCAGGATAGTCTATAAATATTGATTTGTTTTCCAATTATCTCGACGAAACTGCGCAGCTGTATGTGAAACTGTAGGTAGGTGTGGCTGGTATTTCATGCCTTCCAGTATCCACAAACTTCTGCTGCATGGAGCCGAAATATTAAAACATTTCATCATTTGCCTATAGGAAAGCTATCAGAAGAGGCATCTGAGGCCCGAAACAAAGATTTTAGAAAACTCAGGGAACATTACAAGCGGAAACCAGACATCTTTGAAGTCAAACTTTGTATATCTACTAAAATTGCAAAATCTATTTATATTGTAAGTAAATGAGTCTTGAGTGTTTTTTTTTTTAATATTTTAATAGTGAATATTCCATTATTTCTCATCATAATTAATTAAATTAGCACGCTAAAGTCAATTACTTTGTATATTTTCAAGATCACACCTAAATCAACGTAAAAATGTCTAACTGAATTTCTCGAAATTCAACACTCTGCTGTGAGTGAAGCGGCGCGCATGGATCCCGCGGCCCCGGAACTAGTGTTGCCCAAAATCAGTCTTGGTCTTGCAGTCTTGGTCTTGCTCTTGCATTTTTGCAAGACCAAGACCAAGACCGACGTATTGTAGCAAGACCAAGACTGAACCCTGCAAGATTAGAGCAAGACAAGACTAAGCCTGCAAGACTCTTGCGTCTCGCGTTTAAGCTGAGATTTGGGCGTTATTAAGTAGGGATTTGGTTTCAATCCCGATTGTGATAGACGTTTCCCAGTATCAAAACCGTATCGTCATAACACTAAAAGGTATTGTATTGATTATTATATTTCGACTATTTATTAAAAAGGTAGCGGTAGGTCTCACAAATGTGTTCCCATGTGATAATAATGTACCTCACATAATTTTCTGGAAAAGTTAATTTCATACCTTGTAGGTATACCTATAGTATTATAGTATGCTTCTATAAGTCTAATGTGCAGATCTAACGTCAGTAGGTTGGTAAACATTATGTAGGTACTTATGTTTCAAAGTTTGTTATTCTTCTATTCAGCAAAATTTAAAACTAACAGCGAATCGAGTAGGTCTAGTAACAGGTTTTAGGCCAGCCAATGTTATGGAACAGATGCCAGCACATCAAGCTACCACAATCTGCCAAATTTCTATAACAGATTTTCCACTTTATCGCTAAAGCATTAAGGTTCATGATTGATTGGGAAAATTTGACGTTCCGCGAATAAACCGTTGGTCGGTCGGTGTATTATGTACCTACTTATTTAATAATTTATCGACAAAGACGCCGCAGTGTATCAAAGACTGCAACCAGTGTATCACACAGTATTTGACACTGTTTGAGCGCCGCATGCGCCGCCACAGAGTACGGACAGAGGCACACAAAATTGTTACCTATTTTGGTAGGATTGGCACAAGAGGATAAAATTAATTGACCTTGAGGATATTGTATGTAAATAACAATAGGCTAATAGGTATTTGCAAGTAGTCTAGTCTACATTATGAAATATATGTAAACGGGTATTTATCGCGAATTTTACCTTTAATATAAGCCCGACGTTTCGTCCATTTTCCGTTTAGTCTAGTCTAAGTAGTACAGTCTTGCAAGACTTGCGAGACTCTTGCTGCAAGACCGAGACCAAGACCAGGTATATTGACGCAAGACCAAGACCAAGACTGGCTAAGGTCTCGTCTTGGTCTTGCATTTGGGCAACACTACCCGGAACGTAAAGGGCGAGGAAGGAACATGGATGGTTTTTAGTCAGTAAAAGTTTGACACTCTCTCCGCTCAGAGCGGCATTTGATGATTTCCCATTCGAAAAAATAAAAAATGGGTGAGCATTTCGGAATCGTCTCATGTGGGACAACACCCTATGTAAGCCGCAGGCTTTAAGTTTTATTAAGTTGTGAGAAAAACGACTTTTGTGTTTTTCTTCATATAATTTTGTTTTTTTTCGTAGATGTTGCTGTCTATAGCTGTCTTATTACTTACCAAATATTATAAATAATAGCCGTTCCGATTTTTATTTCTCGCCTAAAGAAATTTTGATTTCAGTGTCCACGGGGCGTCGATTTCGAACCACTGTGCGCCGCTCGGGATCGTGCTCCGCGTACCTGAACCGCGCTTCGCCGAGTGTGCACTGTGACGTAAGTTGTCGTGTTGATGTGTTTTGTTCCTTTAGGTAGGTACATCTCTAGCTACCACGAAGGTCTTATTAGTTCGATCCGGCTCGGTGCGTGACGTCGGCGTCGGGTTGTGGTCGGTACCTGTAAGCGGTGTACAGCGTGGTGTTGTGTTGCAGACCTGCGGCTGGAGATGCTGGGCGGGCAGCGCAGCGCCCCGCTGCGCGCCGCCATGTTCGGGCTGCTCATGTTGCTGCCGCAGAGCGACGCCTTCCACGCGCTGCGCAACCGACTCACCTGCGCGCGCGTCTACCCCGACCAGTGAGTCATCCAGCACTGGGAACATAATGAGTGGCTTCGAACTGACTTGTAACCACGTACTAACTAATCGCTCCCAGGGTCCCCGACGGTGTCGAGGACGTGTGCTGGCTGGGCCCGGCGGAGACCATCGAGCCCGCGATAGACTTCGACAAGCTGTTCAAGGAGTTCCTGCGCGTGCAGGCGGCGCACCGCGAGTTCAAGATGCTGGACCGGACTCGCGGGAAGCTGCTCGACTAGCGCTATATACTGACTGACTGACACGCGATGTAATAACCACGTAGGTACTGGGCGCCGGCAGCAGGGTGCAGTCCCTGGCGGGAATAAATATAAGAGTATATCGAAAATATTTCGATTTTTATAAAATGTTACTGTGTTAATAAAAACACAAGACGTCTAGGTGGTTGTCCAAGTTCACCTTGTCAATCAATTTATTGTCCTCCTGTACTTTCCTGTGAACACAGATTTCTTCTATCGCCAGGGCCGTAGGTAGTCGATGTGCGAAATCTTGAGTAACTGTAGAGAAACCAATCTATCCGAGACAAAAAAACAAAAATTGCCTAATTTATCCGAAAATATCCTAATTTCTTTATGTATTAATTTATTATTTGAGCTCGCTTCGTTTGATCGCATGTTAATATGTCCTTTGCGTTTAGTTTTCTTTATAAATAGGCAGAATGACTCCTTGTACGAATTGACAAACGAAAATCTAATATAACCGAAGTGCAGGGCAAAGATTGTCGAGCTGTTTTTATGGATCTGAAGATGCACCCCCTGGAAATAATCTTGCCGGCGCCCATGAACACGTACAAATCGTTACAGCTTTAATAAATAGCACGCCCTTCCATTACACGTTTTGAAAATGATCTAAACAACACAATACGTGACAATACGCACATACAAACGGGTTGTTATCCTCAGGCTGAGGCTACATTAGGCCGCGACGCGACCTGCGAACCATGAGCGATTAAAACAAGTAAATGAATGCACACGTATATGGCTACACTGTACATCAAATATTACTAGCGATCTTTGATTTCTTTATGCGATCGGAACAACATTACTGTAATCACGGCATCGGCATCTACACCAACAGCGAAATTGAAGCGAATTTACTAGAAAATACGCCGGAATCTCGCTTGTAATGTAGCCATACCATGTTTTTCTCGTTTCGCTCTTCCAGTCGCATCGCAAATCGCTGCCTAGTGTAGCCTCAGCCTCAGTCACACTCGTGGCTCAGTTCTGGGACACTATAGATTGCCATCGACACGCTAACAAGAAAACCGGTTATATTAGTAGTAGTTTAAACGGGCTTTACCTACTGCTTTTTTATTTTTAAAATATTGTATTATTATGAAATACTTAAGGATTGACTGGGCCCAAACCCTTCCCGTCCTCGACTCGACTCCATGTAGCAGTTACCATCCGTTTACGACACCTGTACTTCAATATCTTGAAGGTTCAAGCATATCTGCTGTTTTGCAGTTATATTCAGAATTACATACGAAATCGATCCGAAGGTGAGGGAACAAGAGACCAAGAAAGGACTGAACAATAGAATGATAGGAGCGTTCACAACTTCGATAAAAAATGTATCTGGGTGAACTCCCCACACCCCCCCAGACCGACTAATGGCACGATATTCTGAACATGACTATATTACACAATGTGCATGAAGTTCTCAGCTCCGCTACAAGTCAAACGAGGCAAGTGTTTTGAAAAGTTAATCAAATACTACAAGAAATAAGGTTAATAAGGGCTAATTTCACCAACCTGTTCATAATCGGACATTAGTCAATCAGCCATTAAAATAAATGTCGATGTTATTGGTATTTACGTTCCACCAGAAACAAATAAAACCACATTACTAAACCCGGTGTTAAGCGAATGAGTCATGTATTCTTCACTCATAGATCGGTCAGTTGTCAAAACCAACCAAAATAAAAAGTCTCAATGCCGCATGTCAACGTTCAATGTCCGTGACTACCGCCGGACCACCAACGCCAACCGCTTCCATATTTGGTCAATAATTTGTACTCAATGGGTACCAATTAGTACCCGAAAAACAAAATTGGTACCTTAGCAGTTTTCGAGAAAATCGACTTTGAAGGTGGTCCGGTAGTCACGATCCCTTCAGCAGGACCACCATGAGCGCCGAAAAATGGGGCATTCTACAGCTATTATAAGTATACAAATAATTTGTACCCATAAATGTGATTCATTTCGTAAAAAAAAAACAGAACTAAAACATTTGTATTTACCGAGAAATCAACGATGATAACTTCGTGCGCTCGTTCAGCAGGACCACAAATTTGAATGTTAATTCCAAGTTTCAGGCACTTGTCGCTTTCCTCACACCTACATAGAAAATTAGTACCCAGGAACATAAAATTAGTGCCCAAAATTCAAAATGCGTTCCTCAGTAGTTTACGAGATAAACCATGCCATTGGTGGGGTGGCGGTAGTCACGGTGTTATATTTTCATTTCAAGATTTCCCTATTAAAAACTCTGTGATTTCTTCCCAAATTGATACGAAAATTTGTACCCATAACGAAGTTATAGTGACCAAAAATTCAGATTCCCAAGTGTTGTATTTTAAGAGAAATTAGCTTTCATTACTTTTCTATACTAAATCTCCGCGTAAAACCCGACCAAATTAAGTTGTCTCTATGATGGGTTCAGGAACCATAGGGAAATGACCAGACTCGTAACTGGAAATAAAAAGCTAACGAACAAATGACAGCTCGAAATGGCGGCGCGGCGGTATTTCGGATATCTGTCATTTTTTTTTAAATCATAGGCAAACGAACAAAGTCACTATTCTTTTGTCACTCGAGATCAAAATATCGTGCGATTTATAATTAAAATCATACTGAATTGGGGTTTCGTATCGATATCTGATTTAATGTAGATACTAGAATAGCACACTCACTTGAAGTTGACACCTGTTCCAAATTTAAACTCATAACCTACACTGTTTTCAGTAGGTTATGAGTTCATAACAGTTCCGTTTATTTCTGCTGGTTGGTAATGCTGGTCATTGCCTATGGTTTTTGAACGCATTAGAGAGGGTTTATAATATTTGGGTAGATAAAATAGGTTATACACGACCTTATTTGAATAAAACTCTTACGAAATGTGTAAAAATATTACAGCAATAGTTGAAAAAAACTTACTTTTCCAATATTTTTGTCGAGAGCAGCTTCACAGGTGTTATCTGTCAGGTGGTAAAATGGCCGACTCATATAATTATACAGGGTGTAAGGGTAAACACCGTTGTCACTCAAACCACGGGTAGTTGACATAAATAAAAAAATATAGGACAGAGTTAAAAAACTGGATAAGGGATTTAAAAAAAAAAAAAAAAAAAAAATATCCGACGATGTCCCCGAAATCATGGCTAGCCCGACTACACGAGTGACGTAATCGCTGCCCGCCCGTCGAGGCATCTATCTACTTACAGAATTCTCGTAATATTACCTGATAAATGCAACTTTTCCTGGCAAAATACCTACCTTACGTGTTGCGTGACGAGTCTAAATGTAACTTTGATGTGACAACAAAGAAAATGAAAAGTAATCCAAACTACTGAGTAGGTATTTTGGCGTATTTAAACAGTTCATCACAATTTTATGTACGTACAGTTAAAAATCACCGATTAAATTTACGCAGAGGTCAGTGGGTCGTCATAAACAGATTGAATATCTACTAACTTACCTACTGTTAAAAATTCACACATTGTTGTTGAGCACTCGAGAATCTGATGTCTGCATACATCCTACGAGCCTCGTACAGGTTATTTATCACCCGCGATGGCGTAAAGCCGTACCATTTCGGTCCACTGTTCACTTGTGTAAGACATAGCACTAAATTTACGCGCGAGAAACTTAGGACTCGGCACACGGCGCGCGCTCCGACGAGCGACGTGGATTCGCTTTGACGACAGCTGGCCGACTGAGGTACTCGTGACTCACCGTTCACTCGATCGCTGCGCGGGCGCGCGGGCTGCGGCGCGGTCGTTGACCCGGTCGGCGGTCAGCTGTTTCCGAGTGCATTAGGGTGAAATGATCTTGAAGAAAATAGTGGATTTTCTTCAAAAAAAAAAGGTTGCTTTTTTTCATTGGTTTTAGGTTCTACTAATGAAACCAAACCCCAGGGCCTCGATTCTGCTATTACAATAGTGTCAGAGTATTCGATCATTGATTTCATAATGATCAAGTTCTGTCAAATTTTGACAAGTTTGTTAATTCTACTATCATAATGGCGCCATTATGACTTCAATGAACAACCACTGACACTCCATTGAAAGAAATTTCATAGAATATTAATCTCGTACATGAAATCTGGCATGAATAAATGTTCGCATTTAGTAGTAGATTTCGAAAACCATTTGTACTAAGGGTTTTATAATAATGACAATACGACAATGCCATTAAAACACAATTTTATTACGAGACCATTGACCGACCATTGTGAATTTAGCAGATTACGAACTTTAAGCAAAATGACAATGGGATGAGAATGGAATCGTGTTGGAGTGACGAATTTATTAAAATAGCAGAATTAGGCCCCTGGTTTCAAGGATAACGGTGTCCACACTAACACCCTGTATTGTAGTCTTTGGGCCGACTATTATTTATATTTTTTGACACTAGAGGCGCTGATAGCTGTTACCAAAGCCGAGTGTTAAGTGGAGTACGAATTTGGCGTAAGTACGAATTAAGCAAGTTTACCCTAGGGATGGGCAAGTGAAAAAAATATATCGATATTTATCGAATCGATATTTTTAAACAGTATCGATAATTAACGAGTGAAAAATATCGATATATCGTCAGTTTTCACATGATTATTCATACATGTTCCCAAAGCATTCAAACTTTGTAAAAAAGAACAAAAGAAACAGTATTTTTATTGATGCTAGACCCTAAATAATTTTATACAATTTAATCAAACCAGTAGTCATCAGATATGGACACGAAACCAAAGTTGCGTTAAAAAAATCGAATTTGATACGAATTCGATACTCCAAAATAAATATCGATTATCGATATATCGGGATGAAAAAATATCGACGATAAATATCGATAATTGTATGGAAAAATATCGATATTTCGATATATCGATATTTTTTGCACATGCCTAGTTTACCCTACGCGGATCCTGTTGCTTATGCCAGCGACAACGGGGTCGGCAAAATCGAAGATCTGAAACGTCTGATGTCGAATTCTAAGAGCTCGGGGACGGGAAAATAACGGATCTTTCCCACCTGAGCAACACATACCGTTTGTTTCTTTTTGCCATTTATCAGCTTCACAAAAGGTACAACTCCGATGGCGGAATATGTGGCGTATTCAATCATAGGAGCATACGTAAATGCACTCCGTTCCTTATCAACCCAAGGAAGGTCGCCATGACCTACGGCTATATCTTGAGACACATCCGATTCTTCAAATGATATCGACATTCGGTTCAGAGAATTTCGAAGTCTTCGCGCTCTTCTTCTGTCTCTTCATGCCGTAGGTACTCCAGCAGTTCTTTCTCTCTCACTTTCTAACTGATTATGAATATTTTGTTGTGTGCGCGTTCGGGGCAATGTATGATAATCTCGATCAGTAGTTAGTCGCGCATCACGTTCATCACTCGTTTCAAAAGACCTGTTACCAGATGTGCGAATACACTGGGAACTCAAGCGTGATTCTCTATCCGTGTACGTCTCCGAGTCGCGAGACAATGCGTGACGTTCACGATCTGCGGTCAGTCGCGCATCTATTCTTCACTGGTCTCTTAGAGACCTGGATGTAGATGCGCAAATACGCTAAAAACGCAGGCATGAAGAGGTTGCCACGGAGCAAGTTGCAGCCTGATGTTCTCGAACAGCATCAAGTCTCTCCTGACGCTCTTCGGTAGATTCTTGGGATCTTATGATCCTCAACCTTAGTTCCTTTGGAACATCGGGAAAGATTTGACCTAAACATTAGAATTAAGAAACCTCTTTTTAAGCATGGTTATAGTTTTGTTGTGAAGATATCTGATCAATCAAAATCGAAGTGACTGCTCCCCTGCGTTACCGGGTAGGCTACCGAGTCACGAAGATAAATGGAAAAGGAAAATAAACACTCAAATAACATAATCCCAAAGACATATTTATTCGATAAAACAAAATAATAAATGGGAGTTTTGGCCAGTAGAGTAAAATTTTCAATGATATACCATAGTCATCGAAAATCAGTTCTAAACTGTTACCGCCTTCACCGCGTGGAGGTACTCCACCTTTATGTTATTTTATAAGTATACAGTGAAATTAGTGATAGCTTGGCAATAATTTTCACATCAGATGTTTCGGATCTAAGATTTTTATAAGTCAACAGGAAATGCCTGTCAGACCGAACAATTTTTGCTAAGACGTCATTCCTATATGTGTGATGGTGTAGCTGGGCTATTGGAGTTCCACATCAGGTGTTCCAGATCTTCAAATTTATTCTCTCAGCAGAAAATACTCATCACGTGGAACAATTTTTGCTATGGTGTCATTTTTGTATCTCTTATAGTTTAGCTGGTCTGTTGCGGTTCTGCATCAGGTGTTCAAATTTCCAAGATAAATTATAGCCTATACCTATGTTGCCCAAACTTAATATCTATACTTACAACAAAAAAAAAACATTCAAATCCGTCCAGTAGTTCCGAAGATTAGCGTGTAGGTACAAACAAACAGACAGACTTTTTTTTTTGGATTCGTGCTCTATTACTGTTTCTAAACCCCCCGCAATTTTTTTTTTAAAATATATTCAATGTACAGACACAGTTTTTTTTACTCTTTTATTATACGTACCTATAGATGATTGTATACGAGGTGTAAACAACGTCATCACGAAGCCCGATGTACAGAATGGTTCGTTGATACCAAGCATTCTGTACATCAAACTAAGTAACTATATGCAAATACTAGCGGACGTCATGCGGTTTCACCCGCGTTGTTCCCATTCCCGTAGAAGTAGGTACCTACAGGGATAAAATGTCAGGGTGAATGTAGCTTTCCAATAGTGAAAGAATTATACAAATCGGTCCAGTGGTTCTGGTCCTCTTTATAATATTAGTATAGATAGAGTATAGAAGTATAGATTATTGCTGGGAAACAACTTTTTTTTTGATCGAAAATAGTTATTTGTTATACAAGAGTGCAAAGTTGTTTTTTAACCGCGTGCTCAATTTTGATGACCGAGCAAGCGAAAGATTCTAAAATTGAGTCACGAGCGAAGCGAGTGATTCAAAACTTAGAATCTTGAGCGTTAGCGAGGGAATCAAAAGAGCACGAGGTGAAAAATCTTTGCACTCGAGTGCAACACGTAACTTTTCATCCCACCTCAGCGAGGAAATTAATAAATGCAAAAAAATTGCGCATTATTAACAAATTCAGTTAATTCTGTTGCCGTCAAACAAACTTCCCAGTCGCTAGATAATGAGTGGTATTTTTAGGTTTTTCACTTGTTTTCAAGTTGGATTCCTTGTTTTTAACCTAAGGTGTTAACAATATGACGTGAATAGAAAATGGCGCGCGCAAAACATATTAAAAAAAGTACACCCAAGAAGGTTCCGAGTCTGAGTTCTTAACTAAATTTAAAAAAAATGTATGATAATTCGGCACCATAGAGGTAGAAATAGGTTTAATGATGTTTTGAATTCACATGCTTAGTGCACACGATGTTCTAAATTCAAATTTACTTTACCCTCAAGACGATAAAAACGGCTTTTGCACTCAGATATCGAAGAGCAAAAATACTCTTTCCGAGATGGGGGGATGAAAATTATATTTTGTGGTAGAACTCAATGTAACGCACTTACAACATTGTGCTGATGGATGGATGGAATAGTACAGGCGTTGTAGAGGTGTTTAAAGTTAAAATCTTACAATTAAGGCTTGTTTTTTTTTTAAGTTGTAACTTTGACCCCCAATATCTCCGTAACTGACAGGTTCCCAGGTATGATGTAGAATAAAAAAATTTATCGTAATGACGAGGAGAACAGGTGCCTTTCGGTTTCGTGAAGAGGTGTTTTACACTCTTTAAACTAATATTATAAATAAAGAGGAAATATTTTTTGATTGTTTGTTTGTATTGAATAAGCTCCGTAACTTCTGGACCGATATTAACCATTTTTTCACCAATAATAGAAAGCTACGTTATCAGGAAGTAAGGAGCTATCATTTATTTCCGATATTCCCACGGAGTTGAAGCTTGAGCTGGTGAAACCGCGGGGCGCAGCTAGCTGTTAATATGTACATTCCGTTAGTTATTAATTATTATGAAATAAAACCAAATGATCTAAAATAATATAGTTTCATTTTCATTATAATAGTAACAGTGATTGTCTATAGTAATTTATTGCTATCTATAAATTGTAAAGTTGTTATAATCAACATTAATTTTACTAGTTATGTTTTAATAATTTAACTTTATCCATTGCGCTTATTCGTAAGGATGTAATACATATAGGGATTTATTATTCGTTCTTAATATACGAGCCCGATCGCACTAGCCACAGAAATGTGAACTATTTCTTGGTACTGTCGACATTGTCATTATTTTTTTTGCAGCTAATCAATAAAATCTTGAACACAGGAAACAATTATATTTCTTAAAGGGAGACAAAGAGAGCACTAAAAATAAACATGAATATTCCCTATAAATAATTCCCTGTAAAAATATAATCTATTAGGAATGCTGTGCTATGTGCAGTCTTTATAAACCAAAACAAAGTTTTGATGTCATATTACAAAATAAAAGAATCAATATTCTGAGATCGGAAACAGTTATCAGTCCAAATCACTGGCCTCTGTAGGCGTTTAAACAGGGTGGAATTTTTCAATGTCACCTGGAGGGAAAGTACTCAAATAATGGATACCACATCCTACTCAAAGGAAACATTGCTATATTTTGAAAAAGAATCAAATCTGCATTCACAGATTTTCGAAAATTCGCTTGCCACAATTGGGAATTGAACCGACTGTTGAGAACAGTGTGAAGGTCTCGAAGATGGTGATGAGAAATAAGTGGACTGTATGATTTGCTGGTACAAACTGAATTTATTATAAGAATAATCGACAAATACAACGCGGTGGCCCGTGGAGAAGTGTTCTGTTCTGTGAGCGCGAGCGCGCGACGCACGCCGGGTCCCTCGCCGCCCGCCGCCCGCCGCCCGCGTCCCCCGCGCCGCGCTCCGCACCGCCTGGTTCAGCGGCTCGGAGGCGCAGCCTGCGGCACCCGAAGATGTCGAGGTTCGATTCTCGACACCGACTAAAGTTCGAAAAAATAACATCCTGTACTTTTTTGACATCAATCGATAGGGTCCATCATATGGATCTCTTTAACACATAATTATGATAAATTAAAGGAAAGGAAAACTATGAAATCCCAGGAATGGAACCCGTTGATTTTGGAAAAAAATAAGGATCAAATTCTAGGAAGTAATGACAAAATGATAAAATACATAACTGGAAACAATTTGTAAAAGGGTTTCTTCCCGAATCTACTACAGCATTGCCGCCATACAAAAAAAGTGTTTCCATGCCTGCCAACATTTAAATAAAATATAATATGTCCGTGACTACCGCCGGACCACCAACGCCAATCGCTTCCATATTTGGTCAATAATTTGTACTCAATTGGTACCAATTAGTACCCGAACAACAAAATTGGTACCTTAGCAGTTTTCGGGAAAAAAAATCCACCGGGAAGGTCTAAAATTTAAACCCGTACGAAGCCGGAGCGGGCCGTAATACCATTGACAATGACAACTTAATTTGGTCGGGTTTTACGCGGAGATTTAGTATGGAAAAGTAATGAAAGCTAATTTCTCTTAAAATACAACACTTGGGAATCTGAATTTTTGGTCACTATAACTTCTTTATGGGTACAAATTTTTGTATCAATTTGGGAAGAAATCACAGAGTTTTTAATAGGGAAATCTTGAAATGAAAATTTAACACCGTGACTACCGCCACCCCACCAATGGCATTGTATATCTCGTAAACTACTGACGAACGCATTTTGAATTTCGGGCACTAACTTTATGTTCCTGGGTACAAATTTTCTATGTAGGTGTGAGGAAAGCGACAATAAGTGCCTGAAACTTGGAATTAACATTCAAATTTGTGGTCCTGCTGAACGAGCGCACGAAGTTATCATCGTTGATTTCTCGGTAAATACAAATGTTTCAGCTCTGTTTTTTTTTACGAAATGAATCACATTTATGGGTACAAATTATTTGCATACTTAGAATGCCCCATTTTTCGGCGCTCATGGTGGTCCTGCTGAAGGGATCGTGACTATCGCCGGACCACCTTCAAAGTCGATTTTCTCGTAAACTGCTAAGGTACCAATTTAGTACAAATTATTGACCAAATATGGAAGGGTTTGGCGTGGGTGGTCCGGCGGTAGTCACGGACATAAATATAATTCATTCGTGGCCGCCGACTTTGTTTTTTACCTCAATTCATCGAACAAAGTGAATGATCTCTTTTGCTATCTTCAGTATTTAGAGTACATTCCCTCCAGGTGGCATTGAAAAATTCCATCCTGTATAATATCTTATTGTTTAAAAATATGAAATTGGAATTATAATGAGTACCCATTTGTAGAAATCAAGCACCAGTGGAAAGTCATATGATTAGTTATGGCGAGTAACAGGGAACAGTGAACAGTGGATGATGATATGTGTCATTTAGTAAGTAAGCCACATTAGGGCTGCAGGAGGCGGGAGGAGTCCGAGTGTCTGCGGGGAACAGGGAGGGCAGACGGCGGATAACTGATTCATAAGTCGAAGGTATAACATTAGTTTGGCAGTAATCGTTGCTCGATGAAGAACTTTCACTACGAACAGTATTTTGCACTGTTATGGAATTATATTTACAATGTTCGGTTTCCTTTGATATGTCTGGCATTTAATCTAAGTAGCACTGTATCGAGATGTAGTCTATATCGATCGCGCGTCACCCGATGGTGCACGAGGGCTTCCCGCTGCGTGCGTGCGCGTCGTGCAGCTCGCTGTCGTGCGCGTCGTGCAGCTCGCTGTCGTGCGCGTCGTGCAGCTCGCTGTCGTGCGCGTCGTGTAGCTCGCTGTCGTGCGCGTCGTGCAGCTCGCTGTCGTGCGCGTCGTGTAGCTCGCTGTCGTGCGCGTCGTGCAGCTCGCTGTTGTGCGCGTCGTGCAGCTCGCTGTCGTGCACGCCCGACGAGTAGATGACGGTGCGCGCGCCCGACGCGAACACGCCCTCGGCTGCGCTGGACACCGACCCGCTGTCGCTAGCGGACAGCTCGCCCGGCGGCGCGCTGGAACTCGTGGATAGCTCGCCCGACGGCGCGCTAGAGCTTGCGGACAGCTCGCCCGCCGGCGCGCTGTCGCTCGCGGACAGCTCGTCCGGCGACGCGCTGGAGCCGCTGGAGCGCTCGGCGGCGTCGGGCGACGCTTGCTAGGGCGCGAGCTCGTGCGTGAGGTTGTTGAGCTTGCCGAGCAGCGCGGAGTTGGCCCGCAGCGCGCTGGCGAGCTCGCCGTGCGCGTGCAGTAGTGCGCGCACGCCGGCGCCGCGCGCGCACACGCCGCCCGTACCGTTGCTCTGCTGCGCGCGCACACCCACGTCTTTTGTCCTCTCGGCGCCTAGCTCAGCTTTTGAAGCGTTCAGCTGAAAAAGAAAACATTTGTTTATAGCAATAGACAGATAGTAGTAAGTGTCGCCACACTCGATCCGCAGGCAGTACAGACCGTAGTTTGCGCGTCGTTGATCTGCTCGCGAATGGTGTGCTCGGCGTCCTGTATCCGCGCCGCCAGGGTCAGCAGCTTCAGCTCCGCACTGGACACGTCCTTGTCCAGGATCTGCGTCTGGAGGTACACCGTCTGCGCCACCTTGTACCTGATAGTAACGTTTATTATTATTATTATACAGGGTCAAAGGGAATTAGCTAGAGAAATTCGAAGACGCTCGGCACGTGGAGGCGTAGCTCGTAGGTGTACTGACCAGTCGGCGATAGCGTCTGCGCGTGCGCGCGCGAGCGGCGAGGCCTTCTGCAGCAGTGCGCGCGCACGGCGCCCGGTCTCCGCCACCGTGATGCGCTCCAGCACGTGGAACTGCTCGTCGTTGTACGTCAGCGAGCGCGTGGCGCGGTCCCGCACCAGGTGCTGCCACGAGTCGCGCAGCCTGCCACATGCGACATGCGCCCAACGGAATATGTTAATGAAATGTATCATGCGATCATGATCGGCGTCGAGGTGTCACTTGCGCACCGACCTCTCGACGAGCGTCTTGGCCTTGATGTGCAGGCGCAGGTCTGAGGGACAGGGCGCGTGGTGCGCGGCGGCGTCGAACTCTGCGCGCAGTGCGGGCGCGGCGTGGCGCGCTACTAGCGCCGCGGCCGCCGTGCGCAGCGACCCCGCCTCGCCCGCCACCAGCCCCGCCATGGCCGCCCAGCTCTCAGCCCCGCCACCCCCACCCTACGCACGAGTCTACGACTACAGGCATGTTCCATGAAAGGTTTTAGTTAATCTATGTTATGGGTAAAGATGATGGCTCCATAATATTTTAACAGGCTTTTATTTAAATGAAAAATTAAATAATTATGCAAGCAGACTAATCATATAATTTTAAGAGCACCGAGGACAAACTACGGTAGAAAGACCGTCGTATACAAGGTGGAAACGGTTAACGGGGCAGTAAGGGGAGCAACCATAACCGTTGCAGCAACACGAAAATGGTCTTAGGAAACCATCCATAATTTTTCGTGAAATTTTGATCCCCATTCACAGATTTAAAAAAAAATTACAGTTGTACAGTTAGCGAGAAAATTGCAAAAAATTTGTTTGATGGCAATCTATCCTATTTCTAATACTGATCAAATAGTTCTTCTAGAACAACCCAGGTTGGAGTACTCAAAAAGTCAGAAATTCTATAGAATTCGATTCGATAGAGTTCGATTCTATAGAATCCTGAGCGTAGCGAGGGATTCAGGCTGAGGCTACACTAGGCAGCGATTTGCGATGCGACTGGAAGAGCGAAACGGGAAAAACTTGGTATGGCTACATTAGAAGCGAAATTCCGGCGTATATTCTAATAAATTCGCTTCAATTTCGCTGTTGGTGTAGCCGATGCCGTGATTACAGTAATGTTGTTCTGATCGCATAAAGAAATCAAAGATCGCTAATAATATTTGATGTACAGTGTAGCCATATACGTGAGCATTCATTTACTTGTTTTAATCGCTCATGTGTCGCAGGTCGCGTCGTGGCTTAATGTAGCCTCAGCCTCAAAGTAATCGCCTAAGGGAAAAATATGTTTGCTCTCGAGTTAGATACTCTACTTTTCTTCTCCTTCTATGAGAAAATATTATTATTATTGTTTCAAGAGTTAAGAGGCTATCACAATTATTCTTGTATTTGAGTGTTTTTAGAGTCAAATGAGCTAGATCAATATATTAGTTATTATAACCTGCGTGGTGTGGGCGGGTGTTAGCGCGGCGCTGTGTGCCGCCAGGTCGAGCGCACGCGCCGCCGTGTGCGTGAGATGCGCGTGCGCGTGCAGCGCGTCGGCGCGCGCCGCCACCCGCGCCAGCCGCGCGCCCAGCAGCGCTCCCCAGCGCGACACGCACGCGCCGCACAGCACGGACGCCGCGCACACCGCCTCCACGCGCCGCCTGATCACGTGGCCCACGCTGCACGCCGTCTGTCACCACTCATCACTCATCACTCATCACACATTCGTCAGCACACCACACCGAGGGCGGGCTTGCTCTTCGATACTAGATATCGCGTCCTGATACCCAAATCGAGTTGGCAGCACATCTAGCAAGGTGATGATAGCAGGTGGAGTAAAGCTGTGACCGAGTGGCTCTCGGACGTCACTGGTCACGGGAAGAGAAGTGTTGGGCGTTTAGATGGGCAGACGAGTTTGTTCCTGGATGAGGTCTGCACAGGAATAAGATTCTTCGCGAACGTTATGCCTAGCAGTTCTCGCGGCTCATCCACCAAAGCGACAGTAGACTCACGGCGGTGTTTTTAGTGGGTGAAAGCCCCACATAACTAAACTGTTTCCCCAGACGTTGCGGTATCAAAAGGAATGTGAAGATTCGGCCAGTGGATGATGATGAAGCGGCCTTGCAGAGCACTCACCTTCGCCTGGCTGGCATCGTTCTCCACGGACACGATGTTGGGGAAGACGGGGAACTTGGGGATGTCGGGCTCGGGGGCCATGCTCACGTTGTTGTTGTTCTTGTTGAACAGCATCAGCGGCTCCTCTGCGCTCGTCTCCGGGTATTCCGCGCCTGTACCGGAGTTACCATTATCTGCCTAGCCTATTGCCAACCTTGGGCTCGGCTTCCAGTCTAACCGGATGCACCTGAATACCAGTATTTTACATGGAGCGAATACTGACTGGGTTGTAGAGGTCAAATAGGCAGCTATCTGACCTCCACAACCCAGTTAGTATTGGGTAATACGATACCCCTTTGTAAGACTGGTTGTCAGACTTTTTGGGCCACTGACTACCTGTAACGACTGTCAAAGATCTACAAAAATGACAGCCGGGACCAACAGCTTAACGTGCTTTCCGAGGCACGGAAGAAACTCGATATGTAATGGGTGGTCACCCATCCACAGACCAACCTAGGCAAGCACGGCTTAACCTACAGATTTATTTATTTTGCCGAGCGGCTGTTATTACTTAGTTCCTCGCCTTTTCCCTATTGGGGTCGGCTTCAAGTCTAAGCGCATTCATATGAATACCAGAATATCACATGGCGCGACTACACCAGGGACTCAAACTGTAACCGTAATAATGTGTCTTTGACACTGTTTTTAAAACAGTTTCAACAGAAAAACACGTTTAGATGTAACAGATACAATAATGTTACTGAATCATACTGTAACCTTTTATATGTGTTAATATGTGTAACTGAAATAATCAGTTTTACAACAGACTATGACTAGATTTCGGCTATCCAATGGCAACGCTGAGTTTACCTGTTAAACACTTATTAACACTGTTAAACCTTTTATTTCTGTTACAGATATGTTACGGTTACACTTTTGTAAGTGTTTTGGGTTAACACATTGAAAACACATTTATAAATAAGTGTTACATATTTGATTCTGTTACCAATTCAACATGTAACACTTATAATTCTGTAACCTTTATGAAGGTGTTTTTAAGTCCCTGATGTACACAAACCTCCATAACCCAATAACTTCATAACATAATTGGTAAGACTGGTTATATTAAGATAAGGTGTCTTGTCTGGATTATACTCGTAAAATTCATTGAAATGTGTTTCTGTGAAACAGTTTCATTGAAGTCTTTAAGGCGCTACCCCGAGCTAAGTGGCGCTCTCATTGAAAAAAAAACCTCATTGAATATCCAAAGTAGATTTTTGACAAAATCTACTTTGGATACTAAACATTTTGAGTACTGTTTTCAACGTAAAAATACTTTATCCTCTTTGTAACAAACTCCAAGATTAAATTTTTTTATTTTTGTTTTCTATGCTATGCTACGATTTTTTTATTCAATGAGGGCGCCACTTAGCTCGGGGTAGCTCGCCACCTTTTTCTGGGTCGGCCTCGGCGGCGCTGTCCGTCTTCCGGCAACCATCGTGTGGAGACCTTTGCCCAGCGGTCATCGTCCATGCGACTGACGTGACCCGCCCAATCCCATTTTAGCCTAGCAGCCTTCATGCCAACGTCCACTATGCCCGTTTTGGAACGCAGCGTGGTGTTTCGAACCCTATCTTGTCTTTTGACACCCAAAATGCTGCGTTCCATTGCTCTTTGGCAAACTCCAAGGCGGAGCTTCTGAAACTCGGTGAGCGACCAGGTCTGAGCACCGTAGGTTAGGACGGGCAGGATGCACATGTCAATGAGTTTGCGTTTCAGGGAGATTAGAAGATCACCCTTCATTAGCGTCTTCATGGACCAGTAGCTTTTCCAGGCATTTTCGACTCGGCGATCGATTTCTCTTTCTTGCCTGTTTTCGAAAGATACTAACTGGCCCAAGTAGATATACTCATGGACATACTGTATTTCCTGCCCATCTACCTCGACCCTACGCTTAGTGCTGTTGGTCATGAGCTGGGTTTTGGAACGATTCATTACGAGTCCCACCCTGAAGCTGGCTGTGCTCAGTTCTTGGAGCATGGTCTGTAATTCCAAGGCTGTGGGGGCAAAAAGGACTATGTCGTCAGCAAATCGGAGGTTTGATAATCTCTTATTACCAACTGTAATGCCTTTGGTTGTCCATGAGGCTGCTAGTGATCTAAATATCTCCTCAAGAGTGCTTGTAAACAACTTCGGAGAGAGCGGGTCACCCTGTTTAACACCCTTTTGTATTCTAAACGAAGGTCCTAGAGTATTCAGCTTAATGTTTGCGGTGCTGTTATGGTAGATATTTTTAAGAGGTCTATATATTGCTGTTCTAGTTCCTGATTTCTTAGAGATTTGAAAATTTCGGAGTGTTTTATGCTATCGAAAGCCTTCGCATAATCTACGAAGGCTAGGTATAATGGTTTATTGTATTCGGTATATTTTTCTAGGACTTGGTTCAAGGTGTGTAGGTGGTCGGTTGTTGAAAAACTAGCGCGAAATCCGGCTTGCTCTGGTGGCTGATGTTTATCCAGTTTCCCGTCTATGCGATTGTGAATCACTTTAATAAAGGTTTTGTAAATGTGGGATGTTAAACTGATTGGACGGTAATTGCCAATGTCACTTTTGTCGCCTTTTTTAAACAGAAGAACTATATTGGATGTACACATTGATTTTGGAACTTTTCCTGATTGTAATATGGTGTTAAACAGGTTTGTTAGGTGGGCTAGCAAAGTAGTAGAGCCGACTTTAAGCGCTTCCGTGGTAATTCCATCTTCCCCAGGACTTCTGGCGCATAGTAGTAAGTGCTTTGTGCACTTCGTAGCCGTTTATTGGGGGAATGGAGTCTGAAGGGATGTATTCGGTGTTGACATCGGGCGGCGAGTGATCTGAATATAATGATTTATAGAATTTAGTCGCTTATTATTAGTAGTTTATTTTTATTCTATTGTAATGCTTGGTGCCGTCAGTGTCTACTAACCTGTTGATCCAAGTTCGTCCTTTTGTGACTCCTTGTTTCAACACTCTTTAGGGATGTATGGTTTTCTAAAGCTGTTTTGACCAAATGTGTATTCAAATTCCTCAAATCTTTCCTAATGCTCCTTTTAACTTCTTTGTCTATTGCTCTAAATTCTGGTGTTCCTATTTCTTTTTCTGTCCGTTTTTCTATCAATTCAATACTATGGCGTGTTAGTTTGTTTCTATTACTACGTTTATTTTATATGGTTTTACAAGTATTGTTGATTCCGTTAACTATTGCATTATATTGTTCTTCTGCGTCTGTTTCATCTACTTTGAGTTCTTTGAAGTAATTTGATACTTGTAAGTTGTAATGATCAGAGCTGTTAATGAGTGTTTCTTTAGAAAGTCTTTTACTTAATTTTGTAAATATTTTGGCTCGGTGGATTTTAAAGTCTACTCTAATTTTCGCACGGATTGGTCTATGGTCTGAGCTGTATTTAATTTTGTTAATTACACTAATATTTTTTACGATTTGTCGGTCCGATGACAAAACGTAATTATGCAGCTACATTTTTAACTGTCGGCGAAGTAGACTCAATAGCAAAGCGATCGCCATAAATGTTACAGACTGCGTACCTAGCGTGTTTTCATCGATGACGGTGAGCATGAGTTTGTCCTTGTAGAGCAGTATCTGCGACTCGGCGACCACGCTCGTCTGCTCGCAGATGTATGTCTGAAGGTGCTCGTACTTCTCGTCCGGCTTCAGGAACACCTGGCATTAAACGCGCACAGTTATGCGTATGCACCATTAGGAAGAATTTATGACGTTGTATACTTCTTAGAATTCTACATCATGTTTTTTCGCAACTTCTATGAAGATTCATTTGAGAAAAAAATCATACTTATATGGTTCCATAATTCCTAATTATGCTACTTGGTTGAGACATTAACATTCCATAGTAAAATTGCGACTGAACGCCAATCAGTGTTTGGACAATGGTGGCTGTTTGTTGGTATTGTTTGACGACGACGAAAAAATCCGGGCCACACGAAGCAGTTACAGCGTGACGAGCGTTGCGCAAGCACAGCCGACCGCACACTCATTTGGTTTAAAATTAGATAATAGTCTAATAGTTTCAATCCAAGCCACCTACTTCCGACACCATGTTGATCATGTTGTTATCTAAATTTTATGTAGGTAATTGTCTTTTAATTTAGCATAAAAAGTAAACTTCCAATTTTGTGTAGCTTGTACAATAATTACTGCAATTAAATATTTCGCCGAAATAGCCGTGTTGGCCATGAATTTGGCAATAAACTAAGTACAAGTAGCAAAATAAAAGTTTCAAATGATTATGCTTGTTTGCTACACCTTGCATGTGTAATGAATGTTCTCTTACTCTACCCAAGGGGAAATATTTAGAGTAGATAATTATGTAGAGAGTTTCTTTCTTACCTTTATGCTAGCTGCTTTGTTAACATGAAATACATGTACAGCAGTTGTGGATGTGGCGACTTGCACCTCAGAGAAGAACCTGTCAAAAGTCCATATCCTGTGAGGGTCCACCTCTAGCAGGCCTGCCAGGAGTGGTGTGACTAGTTTACGTAAGCCAACACTGAGCTGACAATGGGATGGCAGATCTCGAGCCCAGTCTATCGGACCATTCTCTGTTGTTTGTGTTCCCTGAGAAAATACATGATTTATACATAAAATTAGACCATACGCAAAATACGCGCTTTGACGTAGAGTTGCGGACACCAACCTGTTGTACAAATAAAATTAGAGTAGTGAACAGTCGTGATGGCCCAGAGGTTAAGGCCTCATGCATGAGGTTGTGGGTTCAAATCTGGGCAAGTATGAATGTGACATTCTAAATTTATCTTGGATATTACAGACATCGGTGAAGGAAAACCATTGTGAGGAAACCTGGACATAAATTAAAATAAGTCTAAAATCGCAAACCTGTCTTGAGCAAGAGTGGTGATGCATGCTCATACCTCTGTTGAGAAGAGGCCTTTGCCCAGCATTGGGACAGTAATAGGCTGGTATTTATTATAGTGAACATATTAGTTGAATTATGTATGTGCTGAGCATTTGATACAGGGTGGACAGAATTCATGATAGGTAGCTAATGTATCACCATAGTGGGCTAGGATCCATATTTAAATGTTTTAAGTTAATTAAAGTTTTGTCAATTCTGAAGTAGGTAAATGTCGAAACACTTAAAAGCCACTTGCTTGATAACGAGATCATGAAGTATTTCATGGTCATTCTCATGCTTTGGAATGGTGAATTTGTTTGTAAAGTGACTTACTGCAATGACTCCAGATGCCTTCTTTGTGGTAATATAGAACATGGTCTCTTTATTCCTCCTCCCTCCATATGGTCTGAATGGCAGCTGTCCCGTAGCGACATGGTACAGCGTGACGCCTATGGACCACAAGTCCACTGTGGCCCCAAAGCTCTTTCCCACAGGCTTGCGTAACACTGCTCGCTCATACATATCAGGATGCAGGTACTCCTCAGTGCCATACAAAGATACAAATTGTTCCTCTTCCTGCAATTCTCTGGCAGCTCCAAAATCCGTGAGTTTGTATGTGGTAGTTCCATCCTCATTTATATATTTCATAATGTTGCCAGGCTTCAGATCTCTATGTACCAAGTTATTATCACGCAAGTGCTTCATTCCAGCAGTTAAGTGCTCTAACACTAATAGAAACTCGTGTTCTTGAAGGCCGTACGTATTCTCAGGGTCGTCGAGTATATTGAACAAGCTGCCGCCGGTGCATAGCTCCATGACGATGACTTTCCCGCGCCCCTCCTGCTCCTCCTCGATGGCGAGCAGTTTCACGATGTTCTCGTGCTTTACTTTCTTAAGCACTTCGAACTCTCTCATCTGCACGTCGTGCGGACGCATGTGACTCAGCTGGTTGAACGTCTTCACGGCGACGGGCTCTCCGTTGTTCTTGTTGACGCCCTGGAACACCGCGCCTGTAGCACCCTTGCCCAGGACGCTAGTCGTGCACCACACATAGTTCTCCGAGCCCCGCAGGAAGGACATTTTCGAAAGTTTCTTGTGTAATACAGTTACTATGTTTCACGGACAGTTACAATATCGAATCGACTGTCTATACCGTTTTTCCTAGACAGACTTTTAAAACAACTAATAATGAAGCACCTTAACATTACAGATATTATTTAAACTTCGCTCTTGTCATGAAATAATTAAATTAAAGTACTTTACGTTCACTTTTAACTTCTATGGAATCAACAAAATTGTGACAGATGACAGATTAGGCATGACCCAAAAAATGACGAAATATCGAAATATCGATTTTTTCCATCCAAATATCGATATATTTCGTCGATATTTTTTAATCGCGATATTTCGATATTCGAAATTTATTAAGTATCGATTTTTTTTTTTTTTTAAACGCAACTTTGGTTTCGTGTCCGATATCTGATGACTACTCATCATCATCATCATCATCATCTCAGCCGAAAGACGTCCACTGCTGGACATAGGCCTCCCCCAAGTGTCGCCACATTGACCTGTCCCTTGCGACTCGCATCCACTGGATTCACGCAACCTTCACCAGGTCATCGGTCCACCTAGTGGGAGGTCTTCCAACGCATCGTCTTCCGGTTCGCGGTCGCCACTCCAGAACTTTTCCGCCACATCGGCCATCCGTTCTGCGAGCAATGTGCCCTGCCCACTGCCACTTAAGTTTAGCAATTCTTCGGGCTACTTCGTGACCTTGGTTCTCTAGCGGATGTCTTCATTTCTGATTCGATCACGCAAGGAAACTCCGAGCATAGCCCTCTCCATTGCCCTTTGAGTGACTTTAAGCCTTTTGATAAGGCCCATTGTGAGCGACCACGTTTCGGTCCCGTATGTAATCACTGGAAACACACACTGGTCATAGACTTTCGTCTTGAGACACTGCGGTAAGTTGGACGAGAAGATACCGCGCAGCTTTCCGAACGCTGCCCAGCCGAGTCGGATTCGACGAGTGACCTCTTTCTCGAAGTTAGACCGGGAGCCAGCAATGTACAACATCAACAATGCACGGCACGAGAATGCGCGACATTGGAATGTACGTCATTGGAATTCAAAACACGTACGCGGTTATGTCGCGGATTCTCGGCCTGGACCAAGATCGCCCGGCTTGATATTGTACACCATGACAATGCACACACCAGCAACGCACGACACAGGATTGCACAACACGCAATGTCTTCAATTATTTGGGTGTACCTTGCTTGTCCGACCCAAGAGTGTACAGCATGATAATTGGCGACATCGCGTGATTGGCCGATTGGTTGACCAATCAGGTGACTGGAAATTTTGAACTAGATAGTGCTGTTCCGAAAGACGATTGATAGATTGATTGCGTGATTGAAAACGCTTAAAATATCTTGATAGTGATATTTCATTGTTATTATTTTATTTTATAGGTTTTAGGGGTTTTTAGTAGCATAGTATTATTATTAAATAAAATACACATTGCTGTTATACGATACCAGAGAGAAGTGTTTTTTATTTCTTAATATCTCCTACCACAGACAAAGGCATAGAGGTAAACAGTCTAATCATAGAACAAACAATGTAGCAGCATTACAAATATACATATTTATTTTGATAATTATATTGTTATAGTAGTTAATTATTTTATATTTGTTTACAAACTTTTTTTTTTCGTATTAGGTTTACAAGTGTAGCTTTAGCAGGTTGGAGTGGAGCTGTTTCAACAAAACCTTGCTTGGCTTGGATGAAAAACTTTACAGGAAATAAAATGTTGTTCTAGTTGCAAACCATGAGATGATGTAAAAAAACCCCGCGTAATACTGAAAAAAAAAATCTGATCCCGCGAAATTCAAATTTATAGTTACACTTTTTCGCCTTTTGCGCAGGGGGGCGATTCTCGAGCAGTAGATATAATATCACATTCGATAAATATCGCAAAAACTGTCAAAATATCGATTGAATGCAAATTTCCCTATTCTCGAGAAGTCACTATAGATAAATATCGATGGCAAAGCGTTAGACATGCATCGAGTGATCAGGAGCACTCGATAGTGACATATCGATTGACATTTTAGAACAAAATACGAACTGAAATAAATTATTGAGTTGAGTATTGAGGTTGCTTTTGTTAAAACTTAAAACGGTGAAAATGTCTGTGGACGAATTTGTTGCGGCTTTTGTAGTAGATCTAATCGAGGAGGCTGAAATAGCAGAGGCAGCACCGCCACGACGACGAGCCCAATGGAGAATGGATCCATGGGACCTAAGTGATGCTTTGTTAAAAAAAAAACTACTTTACGCCATTCTTGCCAGTTTTTTTTCCGCCGGGAATAGAATTAAGCTCGTCACCAATCTTGGTCCATCGGGCTGTGGACTCTTTCATTGTGAAGGAGGCAGAGAACTTCGCCCCACGAAGTTCTGGGTCTGCCTCCAAAATGCTCACCAAGCGAGCTTTTTGAGCTGCGCTCGGGTAAGCTTTTCTTTTTTTTGGGGAAGAGCTAATTTTTTCAATATTTACTTTTGTTCGATTCTTCACTTTTGCCATCAGAGCAATAAATTAACTCAAACTAAAACTTAACTTTAAAGGTGGACGCACACTTATCCGCGCCGAAGGAATCGACCGCGCCGAAAGAATTTTTTCTCATACTTATGACGTCATCTATTCGTCCGATTCGACGCGGATAAGTGTGCGAGGTTTAGTAGGATTTCATACAAGTCATTCTAAAATTCGATTCTTTCGGCGCGGTCGATTCCTTCGGCGCGGATAGGTGTGCGTCCACCTTAAAACTTTTGGCAGCTCTTGACGGAGTTGTCGGCTGTTATTGACACTCCGTTCCACAAAAAGTATGCGCATGTAATGTTAAGATTAACTTTTTACATGAAAATTATTTTAAACTAGTCAAATTCATTTTACATTAACCACTTAATGTAAAACGAACACTAAAAACATTCTATCAATCCAAATTATCAGCAAATTTGTTAATTTGAAGAAAAAATAAAGTTATCGATTATCAACTCGCCAGTCGATGAAAAACGGAACGTGTTGAACGATCCTTGGCAGCGACAAAAACGATATAATCTGTGCAAAAGATTTGAATGAACGTAAAGATAATATTATCTATTACCATCTCGATTGCCAATATATCTATTGCCCACGAGAATACGGATTTTAGCACGGGATCGATATTTTTGATAGACATGACACTTATCACATGCGATATTTACGGGGTGCTCTCCGACGACCTCAACATTAAAATATCAAAATCTCTTGGTAGATACAACTCTGTCTATCAAGCAGAGTGTGTAGGCATTATCCAAGCAGCACACGCTATAGCGGCCAGGGAGGTTACGGATACCAACATTCGTATACTCTCCGACAGCTCACGCACAATGGTCCATTTCAAGGACTAAGTGCGGAAACCTAAACCCCCATGATAGAGATGATAGAGATAGATATTTACGTGACTAGATATTTATCATATCACTCAAATATCGCATAAAATGAGAATTAGCTCCCTGTTGAAGTAGCATAAAATCTACCATATTCGCCAAAGACACAGAGTATATAATCACTATGGCCAATGAGTTCAACAAGTAGTCTGGTCGAGTGGCACAGAGCGTTCGAAGCCAGCTTATGGGTTTTCTTTTTGTGTTTTGTTTTTATTTTATTTTTAAACACAAATGACTGACGTTGCTCAAAAAGTCGCTAAGCTGAAGTGGGACTGGACTGGCCACGTCTGCCGCATGCCCAATAAATAGCCTCTTTATGGAGTCCTGACACAGCCTGAAGGCGCCGCGGCAGACCTCGTAGCAGATGGCGGGATGAGCTGGATAAAACCAACGACCAGTGGTCCTCATTAACCTTGGATAGAAAAAACTGGAAGTCATGGGGAAAGGCCTTTGCTCAGTAGTGGGATGACGCAGGCTTATGTTGACTTACTTTATGTGTTTGTTTGTTTTTTATATTGACTTTTTATACCGACTTGGGAAACCCCGACCAATTTTTTATAAACCATTCAGAAGTCGACCGGGACTCCCTCGACTCAAACTCGTTCGGGATCGAGTGCCAAGGCAAATGAAAAAAGCGTAACTGGTGCGAGGCGGTCGTCATCTGCTGGAATGTCCCAGGTGTCCCTGCACCTGCACTCATGACGACCTGAATAGCGCCTCTGCCGGCTTGGTTGCGGTTCGAGTGTATAGTTGAGGGCAGTATGGCGGAAAAATTTTCACGGGTTTTCTTTTTCGGGAAATTTAATGATATTATTGCAGCACCTTATTAACTAAGTCCTCAGAAACCATTTAGGTTCAGAGAAGCATGAAACTAAGCCGCACCGTTTCCGAGTTAGGAGCTTTTTAGTTTTTTTTTGTTTTAACAAAACCCTCTATTTTTCCAAAATGTTTGCTATGATGAAAAGCTTTTAGGAAAGAAAATGTGGCTCTAGTCGCAAACCATGAGATGATATAAAAAAACCCGCGCAATATTGAAAATAAAAAAAATATTGTAAGCCCGCGAAATTCAAATTTTCTTATTGTTGATCCGTGGATTGTATTGATGATTTTGATGATTAGGCGTGACGAAAGGTTTTGAAATCCTCTTCCCTAATGTGGGTACACATTTATTATTTACGAAAAATCCTTTATTTCGGTATTAAACTCAAGTTTAACGAAGTTTAAAGCCATTTTTCTAATACACTTCTGGACATATCTATTGGCCCACCTTGTATTTTCAGTTTCGTTTGGTCCTAGCTAAAATGTCATATTAGGTCGAGCAAAAAGTTTTTTATGCAGTTTTGAACCTGGCACATTCACAATTTCATTCAATAGTCTTTTTTTTGAATTTCGAACACAGAATTTAAAGAAACAAAAGACAACTTGGAGCCTGTTTGTTGATATCAAAACTTGGTTTTATTGGTTTACTTGGATTTAATTCTTGAAAAAGTGATTGATATCTTTGGTTTTGCATCAGATTATTGATAGAACCTCACCTTCATGTTAAGAATAAGTAATGTTTACTTATTCTTAACATGAAGGTGAGGTTCTATCAATAATCTATGGATACTTCACCTGAAGTCGCCGCCCAAGCTGTGGCACTTATTAAGGCCGGACACAGCCAAAGAAACGTGAGTGCTCAACTTAATTTAAGTCGATCTGCGGTCCGAAATGTTTATCGGAGGTACCTAGAGACTGGCGGCTTTGTTCGTCGCCAAGGAAGGCCACGATCTCGGGTCACAACTGAAAGGCAGAATCGATTCATCGTGACGACCAGCTTGAGAAATCGTCACCTTACCTCCATTGAGATACAAAACCAACTTCGCGACTTCCACGGAGTATCTGTGAGCGCTCGAACTGTTCGGAGAAGGTTAAAAGAACGCGATATGGTACCACACAAGCCAGCTATAATGGGCCCAAACTAACGCGAGCCCACCGAACAGCGCGCCTTCATTTCGCACGCAGTCATTTAAATTGGACACAGCAAGATTGGAGCCGTGTACTCTTTTCTGATGAGTCTAAAATTGTGTTACATGGCAATGATGGAAGGAAGAATGTCTACCGACGTAAGGGAGAGCGTTTCGCTCAATGCTGCTTTGAAGAGAGGGTTGCTTATTGCGGTGGCTCATGGACTGTCTGGGGGCGGTATATCCGCGAGCGGCAAAACTCAACTTGAGGTTGTTACAGGACCACGGCTGCCAACATTAAATGCTGAAAGGTACATTCGTGAGTGCTTAGAACCTCACGTTATCACGTGAGGTTCTAAGCACTCACGAATGTACTTTTGTCAAACTTGGGCCCACATAGTCCGCGTATGGGATACCATACGCGGACTATGTGGGCCCAAATTTCCTTTTTATGCATGATAATGCAAGAGCCCATGCGGCCGGCAACGTCTGGGAATATCTTCGGGATGTGAACATCACAGTTATGGACTGGCCAGCCAGAAGCCCAGACATGAACCCCATTGAGCATATGTGGGACGAGCTAAAAAGACGTGTTAGGGCTCGTCAGCCAGTTGCCCAGACGATGCAGGAGTTGAAAACTGCCATAGAAGAGGACTGGGAGATGATCCCTCAAAATTTCATAGAGCGGTTGATAAACTCTACCTATGCCTAATCGTATGAGAGCTGTGGTAGATGCCCATGGAGGCAACACGCGCTATTAAATTAAACCTTTATTTGATAAAACATGTTTTTTATTCAAAAATCAATTGCCTTTAACAAGGCGCATATCCGACTTGTTAGGCGTAGCTCCATGTCGTATGGTATTCTGAATTCAAATTTAAAACAATACGATCGAAAAAGATGGTAAAATGTATCAGGTTTAAAACTGCATCAACAGTTTTTTTTCAATCTAGCAATCATATTTCGGTAGGGGCCATCGAAACCTAAACTCTAAGGTGGGCCAATAGATGTGTCCAGAAGTGTATTTTTTCAATATTGCGCGAAAACAGCTCTCAGGTGTCATGGCGTCGGCTCTGACGTCACACCTAAACGTATCTAGTAGGTAGTGATTATATACTCTGTGGTCACACTGGTCACACCCATGGTACAATAATATTTGACCATGGTTACACCTAGGTAAACAATGCCATTGTGTCTATGCGTAGCGAAGAAAGTTAACAAAATATTAAATTTAAAACGAATTCCAAAGTTTTTAAGTGGTGTGCAGTATCAATAACAACACCCAACAAAGTGTTTGTGTATGTACCAAACAAGGAAATAATAAGAGATAAGTGGTTAAAGCTTGCACGGCGAAACTCGAACGACTTAGTCACGAATTCGCCACTTTATTTCTGTGAAGACCACTTTGATGTGAGTATGTTAACATATATTGATAGGTCCTAAACTTAAAATGTTTGTTGGACGTGAAATAGTTGAAAATATTGAGGCTATGCAATTTTGAGGTTATGTTTGTTTTGGTCTTGGATGTCATTCTTACTAACGATCATAATCGTTAACTTGTCTTTTTTCAGTTGCCAAATGATATGGAAAGCTATATGAAGAATCATGTGATGGGGTCACAAGTACGTATGAAACCAGGATGTATGCCCCATAATATTTATGTGCCAACCAGACAGGAAAACCGACCATCTGATACAACAGAGCGACCCTATGTACGGTAGCTAAGAAACGAAGAATGATGATTATTGAAGTGTAAAAAGGAATTAGAAGAAAAATGTACAGTTACAAAACAATCAAGTTTCAAAGAAATTGCATCCAGTAGTTCAGGTATTTATTATTAACATGTTTATTAGAATATAGCATTGATAAAAGTAATTTATTCTCAGTGTTTATTACTTATGTACATTGTAGGTACACTCAAAACTACATAGAGTTTTCTGTGACCTAGTAATCTCCTACTTGTGTTGATAATAATTCTAACATTGCACTTTGGTGAGAGCCAAGAGTAAATAACAAGCACATAGAATTTAGTTGGTTTTATTTCTCATGACACTGAGTACAGAATAATAGAAAAATGACACATAGTGTTCCTAACAAACATAATCCAAACATCCGTTATCTCTCATACCAGCCAGTCTGAATAACACTTGCAAACCTCTTCTTAAAACACTTAAATAACAAAATATTTGTTTTACAGTTCAGCAGAATGTAGCAGAAGTTCCCCAATTAACACCAAGAGTATTGGATTGATCAGTTCAAGTACATATATCACCAAGAGTATTGGATAAATCAATTCAAGTACATAATATATGGAAAATGTTTAGAAGTAAAGCTTACCAAACAAAAGTCAGTTTGGTAAATCAGATGACGTCACCATCAAAGCGCTACATTCTGTATCTACATCACCATTTAAAATCAAGCATTGTGGTGTTAATATAAACCCATCAATACCAAGTAAAAATTATTTGAGTAAAATATTTATAAAATTGGAACAATCAGATAGCGATACGACTTATACTCCCAGTGCAACTCATGCAGAATCAATATCTGTAAAATCTCTTAAATGGAGTCTACATTGGACTGTAGCGAGATGATAGAGGATGACAAAAGGAGAGAAGATTTAAACGCTTTAGAGTCTTGAAGAAAATTCAAAACAGTCCCCGTTCTTATATCTTGTTATTATTTAGTTAACTTGATTCAAGAACAGACAAATATACCATTTAACCATATTTTACTGTCTTAAACTTGTGGTTTGATTAATACACAAGATTCTCTTATTAAATAAAACACAAAAAAAATATCAGCATTTTTATTTTCTATTCTATACTTTTATATATCAAAATACATGGGTTTTCCAAAATTTAATAAGTAAACACTTTCAGGAAGGCCTAACATATATTGCTCATCAAAAGTTAGGTAGGTATAAATAATTATTATAATTTCTACTTTTATATTAGCAGAAAAATTTGGGTCTACAACGCCAAAGTAACACTTATTTAGACCACTCAGGTACATTTGCATTCGAAACTGGGCAAATAATTACTTGTTGGGTTTCCCATTTTTTATGTAATTGAGTTAAGTTTTGTTACTTATCCATCAGGGGAACTGCTATCATCCAATGGGATGTTTTTAGGATATGAACAGTCCAGTAATCAACATATTATGTAATGTTGGTAAGCCTCTTGCCCGGATTAACCTTGGCCCGGACCTAGGGGCGCAAAGGGGCCTCACCCACCCAACTAACCCCCCGACCATAAAAAGGCACAATTTGGCGGCTATTAATCTGGCAATATACAAAATTATGGAGCCTGTGCTATTCGACAATGTTTAGAAGATGGGTGTTCCTATTCGGTTGCATAAATCACCGGACGAGTGAGCCGGCACGCTGAACTCTACTATGTACAGTACACTGGATGACTGGACCATATACTACCTATGCACTGGATTGGCTGTCGCTAGAAAGAGAAAGGAGAGAACTGCTGAACGTTATATGGCGGGACCACGCCAGTTTTTGCGAATATCATGTGAATAGGATATAATACAATATTTCTACTATTTCATACTTTCATAAAAAAATCTATACCCATAACATTTTAAAATATTCTGCAAAGAAAGTGGTCCCGCTATTTTTATATCAAAATGACGGGACCACTATTCATTTGATGAGAAACACATGGCGGGATCTTAGGCCGCTTTCACACTAGGACGTTAGCAGCGCGACAGTAGCGCAGCAGAAGCACAAATGCCTTCACATTATAAGGACAGCCGCGCCGCAGCATATGTTTTAATATGAAATTCTGACAGCGCAACCGTCGCGCTGCCAAAGTCGCCTTAATGTGAAAGCGGTCTTCAGTTGAATAAACAAAATTTCAAAGACCAATTTAACCACTAGACCTTGTGGTGCACCTTGGTGATTGGCGGAGGCCTATGTCTAGCAGTGGACTGCAATTATGATGATGATGAACCATTAGCTATTTTTATTAGATCATCAACAAATTAACAGCCTCCATTGTCTAGTGATCCGAGTGTTTGGCTCGCGATCCGAGGTTCTGGGTTCGATTACCGGTGGGGACACTGTCTCACAAAAAAATATCTTATGGGACTGTTCCAAGTTTAGTTAGGGCATTGCAGGTTAAATAAATAACCTGATTGTTTAGAAAGTAAGATGATTCCGTGCTTCGGATGCGGACGGCACGTTACTGTTGATCCTGGTTATTTTCTACGCGATGTAGACGTAACAGAGACACAGTATTCGCTAGAGTTTTAATGCATGTTATGATCTCGCTGAAGTCAAAAGCAGATTTCATTTGATGACGTTTTGCTGACGGTATCACTATCTACTAACTTCATTCAAATCTGTCCAGTCCAGTAGTACTGGAGATAGAATGGTTGAATAGTACCTATGTTGTGTGATAGAACGGTTGTAATTTAGTCAATAAAAAGAATCACACTAATATTATAAGGGCGAAAGTTTGTGAGGGTGTATGTTTGTTACTCCTTCACGCGAAAACTACTGAAAGAATTTGGATGAAATTTGGCACATAAATAGTTTATAACCTGGATTAACATATGATACTTTTTATCCCCGTAGTATGATCGCGTGGGACAGTTATCGAACTTCACGCGGGCGAAGCCGCGGGCAGAAACTAGTTTTAAATTATTCTGCAAAGACAGTGGCCCCGCTAATTTGATATCAAAATGACGGGACCACTAATTGAAGCAATGGGAGCAACAAGGGCGTTCGGCACCCAAAGCCCATTTTAATATTATTGCACCAAATTAAACATTGCGCTATCTAATATTGTATGGCAAAAACTCATTTTGATGCAGTGATTCTAGATGGTGTGATAGATAATAATTGAGAGGATTTTGCTACGCTGACCTGTATTCTGCGAAAGTTTATTTTAATGTAAAAACATGGCTGAAATTATTGAAATCAGTGATTTTGTGCAGATGACGACCAGACTGATTAGGTTCCTCCAAAAAAGAAAGGAAAGAAGAAGTTTAAGAATATAAAGTTATGGAAGAAAACAAGCCCACAGATATTATTTAAACTTTTAAATAATGAAAGCAAATGAGTGTTGTGATTTACTTTTATAAAAAGATGACTGTTTAAAGCACCTAAAGCCATCATTTATGCCTTCAAAACCATTTAAAATATGAACGCCCAATTAATTTATGGGTAGGATGCAACAAGGGCGGATAACATACCTAAAAAATATGTTATTTTGAAGTTTCTAACTATTTGAAATTAATAATAATATTATAATCTTACAACTTACTCATTGTTACCCGTAATTTTCAAAGTTCTAGGGATTTATCTTAATTCATTTAGAATTTATAACATACCAAAAACTTTAACTTCAATTATCTCAAAAGTTACTTTTTGGTGTAACGCCCTAGTTGCACGCAATGCTTCAATTCATTTGATGACACAAAATTTCAATACGAAATGGTACGACTACGTTTGAATCATTATTATGCTTTTAAGACTGTAATTTAAATAAATAAATGTTTCTTATATTTACATCAGAAAAGAGCCTAAAGAAAAAGTAAAGCCTCTATTAAATTGTATGAGCCATAAAATGATAGGTACTACAACGCATAAAATTATACTTTTTCTTCAGGCGCTTTTCCTATGTAAATTTAATAAACATTTATTTATTGAAACTATTTAAAAGTATAATTATACGTAATTATAGTTTTAAAACTTACTAAGTATTTCGTATTGAGTTTTTGTGTGTTCAGTTTAAAGGATTTTAAACTGAATACACAAAATGTCGCCATGTGTTCCTCATCAAATGAATAGTGGTCCCGTCATTTTGATATAAAAATAACTAGACCACTTTCTTTGCAGCATATTTGAAAATATTATGGATGTAGAATTTTTCTATGAAAGTATGAAATAGTAGAAATATTGTATTATATCCTATTCACATGATATTCGCAAAACCTGGCGTGGTCCCGCCATATTGACGTTCATTTTAAATTAACTTACCTACTTCATTATACACTATATTATTTAGGAGGCCTATGTTCAGTAGTGGACTTCCTATGGCTGATATGATGATAATATATAAACTGCATTTTTGTTTATTTAATGTTACTTTTATGGAAAGAAGCAAGCTAGGTACCTACGAATAGAGATCAAGAGATGATGTATGTATGGTCACGGAATCTGTATGGAGCACAAGGGAAAGGAGTATCCTGCAGGACATACCTACTACGGACGAGGAAGAGTGAAAAAAAGATAATGAAATTAAATAATTTAATTAAATTTCATCATTCTCTTGCCCTTATCCCAATTCATTTGGGGTCGGCGCAGCATGTCTTCTTCTTCTCGTCTTGGTCTTCCTATACTCACATACCTACCCATCTACATTCATACTCAAAACTTTCCTCACTACATTTTCTTACACTTAATAAGTACCTACCTATTTCCTAATTTTAATTACAAATAAAATTATGTAACATTCAATTAGTAGGTGGTACCTACTATTTTAAAGGCTATTTATCTGTCATGGATTTCTAAAATGTGATCAGATATGAACTTACAGTAAAAAAAAAAAAAAATATTATTATTGTCTGTATCAAAAATAAAACTAGTTGGTTTTTAAGAGTATTTTAGATGGAGAGATAAGCATTCATAGAACCGCCATGCTAATCATAATGGAATTTAGCTGTTTTTGAAATCCCGGAAGGGAATTGACTTTGTTCTGTATATCCTTTAGGATTTTTTCGAACCCTTGTCCCTCTACTTCCTGCTCCTCTTCCTCGGGCTCTTCATCTTCACAATTATTACAAAAAATTCGTGTTGTACCTGCTTTCATGTCTGCTGCCAAGCCTTTTACACAATTCCTATGGAATGTTCCTAGGCAAATACCTTGGCATAGAAAAGGAGATCCATTACTCGCCAGTTTCTTCTTACACTTTTGACACTACATACCAATCCAATAATAATTCTAAGAGTTTTTTCAATAATTTTATTTTCGTTACTTGACAAGTCGACTGACAGGTCGGGTTGTTGACTAGGTATAACCAATTAACTTTTTACTAAAGTGTTCTTTCCTTCTGCGATGAAACCATATAATATATATATTGTAATGGAATTCCAGGCTTGCGGTCCCCTTGAGCAGCAAGCAGCGACACAATCATGGTATGGACTATGTTCGGGGCAAATATTTCATTGCTTTTATAATTATCTCCATCAAGTTTGAGTCGAACACATCTTACGATCGCAGTGAAAATCTAAAATAAATAAGATTCATTAGAAAGTTATTATGATGGCAGCTAAAGGTAACCTTCTACAAAATTCCTAGGTTTAATAAAATAAACACTGATGAAATTTTTTCATAGCTCGACTGCTAGCACTTAGGTATAGATATAGTACGTACCTACTTATATATTGCTATTTTTATTCTGTATTAAAGCTATGTGCTATGTTGTAGATCTTGTCACTGTCTCCACAGCTGGTGTTTGTGGGTAATTATGTAGGAATGTTTTGTGGATAGGTATTTATTTATCAGATAGTAAGGACCTACATATTAGTAAATAATATAGAGTACCTACAAGGATTGATTAATTACATCACAAACAAAGCCATAGGGATCAAACTGACAGCCCCCAGATAAAGAGCTCTAATAATTTACACACTGATAATCATAGGGTATCATAATAATTGAGACGATTTGTAAGTTACGGAAAGAATCAGAGAATAATGGGTCAGTGTCGTCTTATGGGCACTATGAAAAAAATACTTAGAAAAATTTCGCGACAAATTTCGAGGTAGTTGGTCACAGTTCTAACTTAACCTATAGATCCCTTTGACATCGTTTTTACGACAAACGGTAAGTCGGAGACAAACAAGACACTTTTAGCCTTATATTTAGTATAATAGCATAGGTACTTACTTGATCAATGAAATATAATTTCTTGTTGAAAACGCTTGCACGTTGCTGATGTTAATCATGTTTGTTGTCATTAAGTATCTTTTCCTTTCTTCCATCTCAGGACCATTTTCTCTTCCGGATTTAGCTGTAGGAGGGTGCCTTACAACCAGAACTCAACAAGAAAACCCAAACAGCGTTTTTAAACTTTTTTAAAAACACTGGTACACAAATATTTCACAGATTATTATATTGATTGAACGTCAACCGAAACAAAATCAATCATGAATCAATCATATTTGTGATACCTCCCGTCCCTAGTGTCACATGGCTTTTTACTTTTTTAATGTGACGTCACTGTTTGTTTTGATTCCAATTGATGTGCTGTGCATTATCAGGCCGGCCAATCCTGGTACAGACCGAGAATGCGCGACATGACAATGCACGTCATTGGAATTCAAAACAGTCACGTGATGTCGCCAATTATCATGCCGTGCATTGTTGGATCGGACAAGCAAGGTACAGCCGAGTAATTGGAAACATTGTGATGGTTTCTTTTACATGGGCGTACACACTCGTGTTGTACAATCCAGTGTCGCGCATTGCTGGTGTGTGCATTACAGTGACGTGCATTATAGGGACTCACTGCAACGACCACTAGGCACTAGGTAGGCCGTAGGTCAAGTCGACAATAGTTTTCGATAGTATCGATAATTTTATTTTACAAAGTAAAATATTTCTGGGAGGTCTTTGCCCAACTGTGGGACAGTATGGGCCCAACAGTGGGACAGTATGGGTTGAGAAAAAAAGTATAAGTAACATAGTAAAAACAAAAAAATATTTATTATTTCAGAAATGTAACATCGGAGGTGGTGATTTGCCCTACAATTTTGAGGAGCTGTTCAGGGAGAGTGACTTGGAGGACGAGGGCGTTAGACGGGAGTACCTCGAGTTGGACGTGTCTGAAGATGAGTTGGACGAGTAGGAGGTATACGATGAGCCGGAATTCCTTGATGACTTGGAGAAACCGACTTGTGAGGTAAATTTTTTTCATCATCTTGATTAAATGACTGAATCTACTGTA